>CM067378.1:27256421-28683066 GCA_034510155.1 Eucriotettix oculatus | reverse complement strand
AGGCTTTCGTGAAAAACCGGTATTTACTTACGGGTAATATAAGTGTGAATATTAGGAAATCGTTGCTAAAAATGTTCATATGGAGCGTGGACGATAGAAGCTTCGGAACGGAAAGGAATAGAAGCCTTTGAAATGTGGTGCTATAGGCGAAAATCAGATGGCTGGATAAAATCACTAACGAGGAAGTGTAAAACAGAATAAGGAAAAAGTTAACAATATCGAGGACGTTGTCTAAGAGACGGAATAGATTAATAGGCCACGTTTTAAGACATGGTCTTGTAAAATTAGCAATAGAGGGAAGTGTGTGGAGTAAGAACAGAAGAGGGAGGCCAAGGATTCAATACGCTAAGAAGATTAAGGAGGAAGTGGTATATGCTAATTATGAATAAATGCAAAGGTTTGCGCAAGATAGTAGACAGGGCTGCATCAGGCCAGTCTTAGAACTGAATGCCACAACAACTATGCTTAAATCAGAATATAGTAACGTTTTTCTTGTAATTTTACCTTGAAAGCGCTCCACATGTTGGCGGTGTGCCTGAAGATGGAGGAGCTGTGCTGGAGCTGAGTGACGGGAGCCAAGAGCACGACAGCATGCAACCGGTTGTTGTACTGGGGACGAAGAGACAGCGTGACCAAGACCACGGTGGCCCCCATGGAGTGGCCGACGAAGCTCAGGCTGCTGTGGCCCGTCGTGGCCAGCACGTGGTCCACCATGGCAGGGATGTCGAACAAACCGATCTCGTGCCAGCTGCAATGCACATGCTTAGCGCTAAACACACGTCAGCTGTTAATTCCATTTCTCTCCGCGAGAAACAAATAATGGATTCAAATCCAACGAATAAAAATTATTTAATCGGTTTTCGTTTGTCAATTAGTAGTGACACGATTATTGAGACAAATAATTTGAACTCGGAGATTCAAAAAAAGCTTAAATGAACACCTTATGGGTGCCATAAAGTTGGTTGAAACCAAGTACCGATGTTTGTTAAAAGTTTCTCAATTACTTTCGTCCAAATTTATCATCTTAATATTCAAATCAAAATCATAGTTTTGAAAATTCAAACACGAGTTTCCTGACGAAACATTTGTGTTATAAATTGGTTTAATACAGGGGTGGGCAATATTTTATATGCACGGGCCACATAAGAAATGTATGATGGGCCACGGAACAAAACAAAAGCAATTAATAGTAGTAGAATTTATTTTTAAAAAAGTTTACATTAGTAAGTCTGTATAGTGTTGGCAATATATATATATATATATATATATATATATATATATATACGACAAAATAATAGGGTGAAATGAATAGGGACGATATTATTTATTTTAATCATGAGAAATGAATATATTAAGAATAAACTTCCATTATAATAAAAACAATTTAATTTATACTTAATAACTTTCCATAAATTTTACAACGTGCACATTTTAACATTATCTGCCGGCAATTATTTATAATGATACAGGAAATATATTTCCATAAAAATGATATAAATGAATTTCACATGACTTTGAATTCTAAATATCTACACTCAGGGTGGTCTGTTATGGGCCTTCCCATAGAGCGGAAATATTTCACACAAAATCTACTCAGACCTGGCAATATAGGAAGTCAGCCAAAAGGTTACATATGTAGTTACCGTATCATCGCTGCTATTTCCTCCTATTGGGGTCGTCCTCGATCACGCCTCGCATCCGCTCCTATTGTCCGTGGCTCGGACAATTTCCAGTTATAGCCTCGTCTGACCATCTCGCCCAATCTGCATTCTGATTCTGTTCTATCATTCTCTGTGCTATTCCCTGTCCGCAAGGGGTTTTAACAATTTTTCGCCATTTCCTTAATTCATATCCCGAATGTGGCAGGGATGGATTTTAACCAATGAAATTTATTGTTACTCCCCTCTGGGAGGAATCGCTTGCATCTCTCCCCCAAGGTTTTCGGGGAAAATCCACACTTATTCCCAGCCTCCGTCCACATTATTCTAAAGGCAGTGGGACTAATCCCGCTGGCGCCTAAATTTCTGGGTTTTATTACCCCTGTTTGTCAAGCAATGTCTATCTTCTTTTCACTCCTTACCGCCGAAGTCCGAGCAGATGTGTTTGATCGTTGCAAGTGTCATAATTCTAAGTGGAACTACTACCAAAGGTCATATTCCTTGTCGTGCAGCTACAAGAAGTGAAATCTCCATTGCTTTTGTACTTCTCAGTATGTCTGTACTCCCTAATGTGCGTGTCGTGATTTATATGATTTTATACCATATCTTATTTAATCTAGTTATGTATTTAAATATTCTTTGTAGGTAATTATGATACTTTAATTTGTTCTTATATGCATTGTTTATAGATGCATCCTGTTTCCTCATCCAAGGACTACTAGAAACCACAATATATCTAAAATCTAAACTATTGATTAAGATGAGATTATCTTCCTTTTGTAAGATGTTCAATATTTGGTCAAAGTGATGTTGTTGTTAGTCTAAGGAGCTTTAAAAATAAGTATAGGTAATTAACAGTAAGCACTGTCGAAGTTAGGCATCATTTTAGATAAAAAATAGATTAGGCCAGGATATTTATCTTTGGAAATATTTCGTCGGCATGACGCAGCGGGCCGTATTAATATGCAACAGAAATTCAGTGACTGCTGGATAGTCTTGCACGAGGGCCGGATGTGGCCCGCGGGTCGGGGGTTGTCCGCCGTTAGTTTAAACTTTAATAATCCCCATTATGTGATCGTGCAGAATAATTAGTATTCACGGCAGGGTTTTGATAAGCCTGAGTTTTATTTAAAGAAGGTTACATGGTTTATTCGTTTTTTTATTTAAATACCCAATTATTCCAGGGGAAAACGGGTTTTAACGAAACTATTTATGTCCATGCCAGTAACCGGAGCAGACTTCCATGTGTGCATCTCTTAAATAATTTTGTTCTGACATAATAGTTAATAAATTTATGCACTCAAATTATTTAAATGGCTTCTTAATTAAGCATCCTTTCGTTAATAATGTGGAGGACCAATAAAAATTAACCAATCAAGAGAAAAAATATATAAAGGATTATAGGGTCACCACAAAATCTATTGACATTTATTGGATTAAATTAAACAGTGAAACAAATTAAACATGCAAAACGTGTGCATAATCAAGTCTTAAAACAATTGGTATGATTTAAGGGAGATGGGAAGTGTCGTACACATTAGTCCCGAACCTAAACCATCTAATGACGCATCGATCGTAGATATGGGCGGTGACGATGTCGGAGGCAGTCAATGAAACGTTCATGCTAATCACCGTCATAACTCCGATAGAAATACGATAGCAAGTGTATATGCACTAGCAATATCAATAATTCATGAAGTCGTTAGTCTGTTTGCGTCAATTCTATCAATATAATCTCCTTCATTTACTGCTCCAGAAGTATATGTATTTTAACTCATTTAAAATGAAACTCTCAGTACTTAACAAAGTATGTCAAAAATCTGATATTATCTCACTATGCTGATTCGTAGTTGTACTCATTGAACCTATGTGCTCACTAAAATATTTGAATGTATGAATATAATTCGTTTCTTTAGCTACTTGTGTCCTATAAGCCTTATAAATAATTTATGGCATTTTCAAGATACTCCTTACTATTTGACATGCTTGAGTTTCCTCTATAGGTGTATTTTTTTGTTTCTAGTCATTATGTGCTCGTACTGTGTAGAAGGATGTAATTATATTCAATATTTTAAACACGTACATTTTTTAGTCTTGCTTTAATATGAAAAATATGCCTCAACACAGATTTTTTAGATGCTAATGTCTATTTTTAAGACATTTTTATTATGCGTTTTTAATTTTAAATTAATTTAATTATTACAACCAAAACGTTCAGTGCCATTTTTCTGTAAATATTCTTCCTAATGGTTAATTTGAATATTTATAGTATTTATGTTTAATATTACTTGTGGCATAAATGCATGAAGATGGCCGTGGAAATGTAAATCATACTCTTCCTTGCAAGTTTTTCCTTCTCGAAATCGCTTTTCCTAATTTAGAAATCACTTTACACTGATTTTTATAAATCATCAGCACTGCTAATTTCGTGGAATTAAACTCTCCAGGAAGTACCTAGAATTTATTAATGGATGAAACGTAAATTCCGTTCGTTCTTTGCTGATACCCCACAGCTACTGTTTTTAAGAATCACTCAGAGTTGTCAAAGTCTCTGTCCCATCAGTCTATAAAACTATTCATTTCCTGATCCTCTTATCAACGGCCGTTAGCAAATCGTGTCATTCTACCACGCCTCCCAGCGACCCTATGCTGCCTTCGTGCCTTCAGGACGTGGCATTACTTCCCATTTAGTCTAGTATTAAACGTTTAAACACATTTCGCTTAATCATATTTTTGCCTCTCCACGCTATGTTTCCGTCGTGATTTCCATCTCTGTGGGTGTGAACTTCAACTACGACTTTATTACTGACTGAGACTGTACTTAGCTAACTCCATATTATTTACTCCAAGTAATAGGAAAGACGTTTGCATGATTCAAACTGAGTTGAACAAGTCAATAATTTTACCTCGGGGCCCATTATTTTATAGCCTACTTCATCATGATTTAATATTACATTCGTCATTAAATTATAACGTATATTTCTGCAAAACAGGATTAATGGATTAATGTAGGTACTATTATTCCTAACAACTAATTAAAAACGTTTATCAAATCATTATGATACTGTACTGCTCTCTCTTATCCTCTGGAAACTTCTAGTTCTACTAATAACAATAACAACCAGGTTAAGATACTATAATTTATTTTCTGCCGTTATAAAAAAAGTATATACATTTTCCAAAAGCTCCTTCTCTCAGGGTGTCGTGGCTTGGGAGAATAAATAGTTGGCAAATTGGCAAAATGGCAAATAAACCCGCTCGTCCCAAGAATTCACCATACCTTGACTTAACCTTGGCGGAAGTTCCGTCTCTCTCTCTCTCGCTGGCTGGTGTGTCCCTACAGATGCCCGTGATCCTGGGTGTAAGCTGGCCCAGCATAGGCCACTGTTGCTGCCAAGTCCGGACGGAACTCTCCTTCTCTCCTGGACCCAGAATGGCAAATTCCGCTCCTAGGCTCTCCTTCCTCTCCTGGACCCAGAATGCCAAATTCCGCTCCTAGGCTCTCCTTCCTCTGCTGGACCCAGAATGCCAAATTCCGCTCCTAGGCTCTCCTTCCTCTGCTGGACCCAGAATGCCAAATTCCGCTCCTAGGCTCTCCTTCCTCTGCTGGACCCAGAATGCCAAAATCTCCCTCTGCCCGCCATTTCGACACCTCGGATTCCCCTTTCCAGAGCCGTCGTTTACCAATCGTAGGGGAGCTCTCATCAGAAACTATCCCCTATCCCTGGTATTTCCCTGGCGCGAAAAATATATTTTTCGTCCAATGCCGCTGACTGTGGCTTATTGTTCTCTGATAATCCGACGGGCGCCTTGGCAGATGGGAGCTCCTTTTATCCGTGTGCGCTTCCCGCTCAAGAGTTAAGCCTCGGAAAACCCACAATTTAGGCATTTCCCCCCATTAAAGACCGTTATAATTTTGAAGCATTACAATACTTATATCATAAAAGTTTTAGCACGTTAGTGCAGACGTACACGTAATTGCTAATGTAAACTTTCTCTATGTTGGAGGAAATTCGCATCATCGCGGTGGTTTCTGGATTTGAGAGCAGAAAAGAAATTAATCTATTATTCGCATGTCCGACAAAATCACTGTCTTTTCCGCTCATGGTAATCATACTAACCGTTATTCTATGAACAGAGGACTCAGCCGCGTTGCGTAAGTGCAGTGAAAGTAGAAAGTTAGTAATTGTTTGTTGATAAATATTTCTCAAGCTATTTGTAAGAAACGTTTGAGTTATTACTATGCTTCACACAAAGAAGGATGCGAGTTTTCAAACACCACAAAACTTCTGATGCTTCATCTACACCAATTAATAATTCCAATACATTTTTCTAACTTAAAGTTTAAAATAAAAAAAAGGCGGTGTAATACTCTACTATTTAATTAATACAAATACTACGTTACATAGATTTTAGTGAACTTCTTCAAGTAGCCGTCAGCGACACCAAATTATTCTAATATAAATTGTTCATTAATTTAATAATTTACTTGAAGTAATCCACAGAGTTCAATGAAACGTCGTATTTGTATTTATTAAATAATAATAAAATTATTTGCTGACTAAATTAAATTTTTCCTGTTTTATATTGACGATTTTTCACCTAACTGATGATTTGTTCACATGAATTTTAAACTATTGACAGAATTTTTTTATTTATAATACTACACACATTTTAAATTATTCATTAGATACATGTAAATCAGCGAATAATGTGAGTCGTTAACACATTTACAAAATTCAATTCTAATCAAATCTAGTATACTAGGCTGAAAGCTTCGTTTTGAATTATAAAAAATTTTAAACTATATTTTGGTAAATATGAGATTGCAGGAAAAAATTGTAAAACAAAATATATATTAGGAGATGTAATTATTCTGCAAGTAACTGCGCTTACAAATATAATTTCATAGTTTTTTGAAGGTTCCGACATGAGTGAAATGAAAATTTATAAAACCAAAAACTGAATTTATTAGAGAATTATATCATTTACATTCCGTTTTATATAGGAACGTAAGAAGGAAAAACATATATACATTATAATAAATATGTCACCTAAACTCGTTACAAATTGGTCGTAATTTTCATAAATGAAATTATTTACATTCCAGGCCTATTGCGAGTTATAAGGTTTGCCCTTGGTGTCCATATACAACTCATCGTTTTTCATTGAATTTATTTAAGCGATGATCACCCCAAAGAAGGTTTCTGTAGATCTTTTGAAAATATACGTTCCTTCTTCCCCCTCCCTAAAGACATATTGAACTTAAAACGGAATACATTGTGATCTCACGTAGTCTGTCGATCGAGATTATTAAATTTCTGTAGAGCGTGAAATAAAGCACAAATATAAGGAACATTTTATTACGGAATTATGTTTGAATCAGTTAATAATAAAACAAAAAAATTATAAATCCCAATGCAAATGATTGTAAATGGCGCCAGAGACTGATTTTTCTGTAACTAAACTTCGCTTATTCCTAGGTGACATTCGCAAAAAAAAATTAAAAAGCATCATTAGTTAAATAAAATTTATTTTATGCCTAACGCTATATGTTCATAGAAATTGATACTTTTTATTTTCTTATAATTCGCAGATTAGATTGATTCTTTAAAGACACTCAATTTTAAATATGTCATATGTATGTAGGCAGACCGAAGATATGGCTCATGTACCTTCTTTTCATAGATATAATTCTACGTTTTTGAGTGTGCGTGTATGTGCTTCATACAAACGCAAACGCGTAAGTAATTTCGACCAAATTTTGTCCACGTGTTCCTTGAGGCCCGAAAATGAGCAAGGATTATAGGGGTAAGACACAATAGCTCACCAGGGAGCGGGGATGGAATTTATGTAAATTTAAAAACGTACATATGGCATGCGAATAAATACGTTTCGCGATTATTAAGATTTATTGTTATTTAAAGCAGCATTACATTGCCTGAATTAAGATACTGAGTCAACGCGGCGGTTCTGATAAAATTCAGCTCTTATAAATGAAAATGTTAATTTAAAAAAATGACAGTCTTGCTGATGATTTAATCATGTGTTGATGAGAAGATTACTGTCAATTTAACTAACGTAGCCTTCTAATATAAATGAATTCCCGGGCATCGCCCGGCAGTCAGACATTTTAACATAAATTAAAGTTAAACGACGCTAAGTTGAAAGTTACTTCTATTTTTTAATGATTATTTCGAACCATAGTATGTAACGTAGTCATAATAATTCTTACGTTATTAAAAATAAATTTCCTAATAATTTTCATTTTTGTTAGCTTGTTATTTCCAGACGGGTGTAAATTATAAAACATCTTTATTATTAAGAAATCTTGAAGCATTAGTCAATATTTTCATATTTCACTCACCTCCTAATTAGGTGAAATCAATCTATCAATAGAATTGCATTTTGTGATATGTGTGTGTATCAAATTAACGACAGTAATGCTGCAACATAATAAACGTCCAGAAACCAAAATAAAAATTATTTTTATGTACTTATATGTTTACTATTTCTATCGAAAAAAATTACTTATTAACGTGTAAGAAAATTTTTTGTTAAATATACCTCGGAGAAATAGGTTAGTTAAAAATAATTTATTATCTATTTATTAAGTAACAGTATTTTTTTTCTAAATTGTCTGTCAAATTAATTACTTAGAAATCTGTTATTATTTTTTTACAAATATATATATATATATATATATATAATACTGTATGTTAACTATTTAATAAAAGGTTTTTAACCAACAGGTGAAGTTATATTTTCAGACGTTTATTTACTATTCAAAGGGAGCTCTATTTTATTATTTAAACGCTTATTGCAAAAAATGTGATAATGATTGTAAATTGCGAATGTTTTTACGTAAAGAATCTCTAAAATAATACTCGTACTTCGGGAATCGAATATTTTTCGTAAATGAGCAGTGCCTTATTTTGAACTCTTCCGCCAGCTATTATGTCGTTGTTTTGAAGTACCGTAGTTGACGAAGCGTGTCCTTCGTGGACAATTCTAGACTGTGCCTGGGAACAATCGCGAGCGAGGGCTTGGGAAGCAGGACTTACCTGAAATCCCAGAAGTCCCGGTCCTCAGGGCTTAGCCGGATGTGGTCCCTGGAGTAGGTGTTCCCTCTCAGGTTGCCCATCCAGACGTCGAAACCGGCAGAGGCAAGACGATAACCTGCTGCACAGGCATCCAGAGCCATTATCAGAAACGAATAACACTCAAATCTAACATCAAATTAAAATAAGACTAAGTGCCCGTCACTTCACAAACGCTCATATAAACGTTTAACTTCAATAATTTCTAATACTTTCGGGCGTTTTACTTTTAGAAAACTCTGGAGAAAAGAGACTAAACGACTCGGAATATTATATTTTTTTCTTGCAGAATGTGAATTTAACTCATAACTGAACACTTCACGTAAATGAAAGCAATGTGGTGTTAGAGAAAGTGCTGCAAAGAATAAGATGAATTTATGTGTGCTGAAGATTGTAATGAAGACGGACTCTTTTTATCTACTGAGAGCAATGACACATATCAATGATGGTCAAATTCTAACAATAACTGAAGCAAACTTTTTTGATGGGAATGAGAGATTATTTCACAATATTTATCTAAAAATCTTAAATTTCTTGAACTCAATCTTTTTAAAATTTTGATCTACTTGTTTCAAATCAATATGTAGCAATATTAAAATCCTGATGTTATCATGGTAAAGCTCTGTAGCATGAATAAGTAGAACAATCTCAGAACTCTCTGTAGCGAAGCAAAAACGTAATATTAATATAAACTCGTTTTGTCTCTGCAATAATAAACACTAAGTATAATTTTAAATTCGACTAAATCAACGTGAGGCAAGGAATTTTACGTTGAAGTCAAACACACCGCCATAAGTCCACTCTAACATGTTTCTATTATTATTTGTTTTTGCTATCGGATTATCTGCGGTCTTCCTTCAGATTTGAAATACATTTCAAAATAGGAGTAGTAAATTCATCACTTATTAAATTGAAATCTATTTTCCCGTCGTAAAATCACTACGAGGAAGTTAATTCATTCAGTACACTGTTTTCTTTTCTGAATATTTCAAAATCAGTTTACAGGAAAACCAACTCAACATCGTTACCCTGTGTTTTATTATCAAAATCAGATGTCTGTCTATGTATCTTATATTTATCATGCTATTCCTGTTCAATAATCTGAAACATAGTCACGAGGATTACCTGGAATTATTCACACGTCAAACTATCAGTTCCAACACTCCATTAATGGAACTACATAATGTCGTCACACCTGGTGAACCATTACAGAACCCCATCAAGCAGAATTAATAATAAACTCAGTTTAAACATGAAGTTTTCAAAGGTTTTACTGCAGTAAAATTGTTTCGGCTTAAATTTTATGTACGGCATGTCAAGAAAATAAATAGATAATTAGTTATATGAAACATAACTTTTACAGTTTTCGAAGCGTATGAAAAGGTAACCGCTTGTCTTTAGAACATTGAATAAATTTCTTAACTCTACGTACATCAAACACCAACTTTTAATTTTTTTTCTCCAAAGGAATAAATGAAAACAAAGAACACAAGTTTCACATCATCATTAGAGTGAGTTTTATAACATTGAACCTAAAAATGTTTATTTGCGTTATAGCTCAGCATAAGTGAAAAAAAATCTTGAAAATCGTAGGTTTTCCCTGTGAATTTGTTTAATCAAGAGTTATTGGGTGTTAATCCATTTCAATGAAAAACTCTTTCATCTTTATCACTCAGAAATTTGGTTTAAAATTCTAACTTGACCCGGGTTGTTACCCAAGAACAGTTGATTAACAATAGTTCTTCATCCAAAAAAAAGGAAAGACTATGATCAAATTTAAAATGTGTTTATGGTCCATACGTTTATGCGGAAATAAAGCGTTGACAATTACAAAGCCAGAGAATCCTCAAGAATTTCTAAATATTTCTTAAAAATTTGATTTTAATAGGAAATTAAGAACATTTCAATAGTTGTTAAGTACTTCGGGCATGTAAGACGTTTCTGGTGACGGAAATAATAAATATTACAGATACAGTTATTTAAGTGAGTATAGGAGAATAACACAGCGATCTCCGGACATAAACCAAATTTTTGAGGTGGTTGGATGTTGTAAGTAATGCGATATCCTGATGAAATGGTAACCAGATAAGCGTGAAAACGGTTTTTAGAATTTAAGTGTATATTCAGAGCAGTCCTTTGCTGTTGAAAATTCAACATTTATATGAAGTATAATATTTATATCTTTACATGACTTGTAATTGAGTGACTCGTGTTATCGCTAGATTTAATGAATAATAAGAACAGAACTTATGCAATCTACATATTAGCCAGTCCGAGTTTGTATACATTATATTCATAAGAACAGGCTAACCGACACGGATTAATTTTTTATTATTTAGAGCTGTAAGACGGATTTTATGAATGCAAAACTCGAATTAGAAATCTTGATTTAAAATAGCGGACGTTCCAAAACATGCATATTGTACGCTTTCGGTTCGTGCCGAATATCTGCAAATGTTTTGTGTAGCGGTAAGTTGGTTTGTACTGAAATAGCTTTCTCTTTCTTACAGGAAATGCAGGAAACGTTTAAACTATCCTTCACTTAGGTCGTAAATTACTCGGAAGTTATTTTAAATTAGTTGAAACTTAAACTTAAATACGACGACAACAATGGAAGCTTTCTCTGGCAGGTGTTTCTACTCAGAGTGATAACGGGGTTTCCTTTCGGGATACCTCGTTCTTTCTCCAATTTCAAAGTTCTCACATTCCGAGGCACCTTCATCTCTTTTGGGAGGTGTATGACCTCTGTTCGAAGACTTGTTCGCTGATCCCATTGGATCACTCAGCCATCTGGATAACTTTGCTTCCTTCTTCTACCTTCCAGATGTCCCCTCCCTTCCCATAATATTAAAGAGGAGTTGCCTGTTTCAGGATGTCCCTCTTATAGCTAGTCCCCCCTCCCCAGAAAAAGAACTTAAGTTCACGATTGTGACTAAATAAGTCATATATATATATATTGGTCACGCCATAACATGAGAACAACTTTACCGATTTCATTCATCTTTCTATACAAGTTTTCTAATACTTAGTGCAAGGTTCTTACGGAAAGAAAAATTCAGAAAATCACAGAATATTGGAAAATTTCTAAAAACTTAACTACGAGAAGGCATCTTTACAATCGCGCGTTTTTATCTCCAATGATTTGCGTGTTGCCTATATTCTTGATCTGTTATGCTCCGAAACGGCCCAACAGATTTCAATGAAAAATTCAGGGATTGTAACTTAAAGTTTCGTGTATGTTTCATTTCGATATCTTGCAGAGTTCAGAAGATATTAATGTAAATATTTATAAATCCATTGATTTGCAGCGAGAAAGGTGGCGTAAAAATCAACTACGAGTTAAAACTCCTTTAGCCGTTCCTATACCATTCGTTTTACTTACTGAGTTATTATAAGCGTAATTTTGGCAGCATGAGAGAGAGGGAGGGAGGGCGAACAATATCACTCCATCTGTCGTTGTAAACATGTGAAAGTGGGACCTATTCAATACGAACTGCGTTTTAAATTGTTTGCCGAGAAGCGATCATAATCTCTCTTTCTCTCACTCTTCTTTGTCAACCACTTGACTAAACGGACGTCTTTATACAGTATTGATAGATTGACATTCATTCGGATTCAATTACAGTTTCTTTAGCAACAGAAAACTTAGTATGTTTTGTGTGTTTATCGTAGTGTTATTTATAGTTTGTGATATAAAAATGCCACCAATGAGGCGTCAAAATTTCGGTTGGCGTACGTGTAACGCAAGTCGAGTTCATAAATCATCGAGATAATGAGACCGATGAAGAGCGTAGGCAGCGTTTGGAGGCAAACAGAATGGGAGTTTCTCATTCCAGATCTACCAGGGCTCCGGAAGAAGCCATACCGTCGGGTTTAGGCGAGAGGCGACAAAACAAACGGTCAAACGTAACAATTACCTATGAACGTTTGTCGAATTTCTCTAGGGAGGCGTGGAATTGGTGGAATTTTTACTTAAATAAAAATTCATCCCTTAAGTGGGGAAGAAATTTTAGTCTATCAAAGTACTGAAAATATTTTCAGTCCTGTTATTGTACCGGGAGTATTTTTGACTGTCGAGATACTGACAGCATATTTCAGGTTCATATTGAGACGTTTTCGATGGAGGTTTAGTCATGTGTTGACCAAGAATTAAATAATGTACCGGGATAGTATCAATAAATACCCAGGCAACGTCGGGTCTCCAGCTAGTGACAAATAAAGAAGAAAATGTAAAACGCAAAAGAAAAAATTAAAATCATAAATCATTTCTTGACTTAATACTCACGAACTCTGTTTAAATTTACGTAGGTTTATATATGTTCTCTATACATAATTTTCTTGATTCTTAATTTGTCTCTGACAATATGGTACTCAACTCACCCATTATAACCAGTTAAGTGAAGAATATTATTAAACAGGTGGCAGTTTATAACATTCTAGATAAAGCAGATTCTTTTAAATACAAGACAATTGGAAGAGTAACAACTTAAAAACCATACTAGACGCAGTAAAAAAATCGTACCAAACGTTAAAAACCCCATGCATTGTTTCATACGGGTGAACAAGTAGTTATGTAATGTAACTACAGACAGGGCATTTACAAAAACCATATAAAAGTCCAAATTTAAATTAGTGGCCTAGTTTTATCATCCTTGTCAATGTTACGTTTTAATGTGTTAATAAATAGTACCTCCGTAGTGATTATTTCAATTCAGAATTTAAATACTGCAAGAGTCCACAGGAGAGATTACGTAATAAAATAAAATTCCATTATTTCACTAACTGTATTATGCTCGCAGCAAAATCCACGAGTTACGAATCAATATTATTTTCAGCCCGTTCAACGTGCTGATAATTTGCTCCAATGGAAACAAAAGGTTACCAAACGCAAACACAGAAACTGTACGTTAATTTGTTTCGAACAAAGGATAATTGAGAATAGCTGTCATTAATTTATTTGTAATTCGAATGTGTCAACGAAATCGTATACCCAATTAAAAGTCTGTTCCTACTAATTTTTAGACTGGAAGTTTTTATTTGCGAAATTTTCGATAATTGCTATGTTTTTACCATATTATTATTTGCTGTCAGAAATTTATTTATACACTTGCTAATTAAGCAAACGCATTTTTAAAATTGTCCGCAACCATTTTCGTTTAAATACACTAGATCATATTCTTGTGTTTAGAACAATGGTTTTGAGTTTTTAAATATTCTAAATTTTTCGGGTACTGATTGCTCCATTTCATGCAGTCTATATCCTAATTGTCAACTATTTATATTAAGACATTAAATTTTTCGAATAGGTTCCTCCTTCCTGTTTGCAACTATAACTTACATTTTGTTAATTAATAACCATCAGCTTTTTAAAGTTAAGTGTATTAGAAATTATACATGATTATGCATGATAGAAATTTAAATCATATTTAAGGTCGTTTTGATTAATGTTATTATTGATTATTACATGTTGTATAATTTCATATTTCTGAGTTTCGTGTAGAAAATTTCTAAATTTCATTGGATATCTATTTACATATAAGTAATCAGTTAACTTGGAATATCGTGGATCTGACAACCAATAATTATATTTGGTAGAGATTTCATTTGCTAAAAATTTTTGAATGGAGTGTGGCGTTATATGGGTGCGAAACGTCGGTAGGAGTTGCAGGAAGGAAAAGTTTCTGAAATGTGGTACTATAGAATAAAATCAGGTGGGTTGATGGAATCACTAACAAGGAAGTTGTAAGCAGAATAGGGGAAGAGCGAACAATATGAAAGATAAAGAGTATCTTAAATAGATAGAATGGCAAGCGAGGAGTTGCGGACAGGCGGCAGCGTGACGGTCATTCCCACTCCACTAGGATCAACTCGCTCGTATGCCCATAAGAGCCCATGTAAAAACAGCGCTTTTTGAGTCCACTATAAATCTATCTTAAAACCACAAAAGACAAAATTAAAGTGCATTATTAATTTAATCCATATTGTAATATTTTCAAATAAGTATGGTAAAAATATAAATTTATACGAAAGGTTAAGAAAAGTGCCATGTTTTGAAATCAATATTGCGAGTTGGATGCGAAGTTATGTCAACACGTTTCTAAAATAAATGTTAAAAATGTATGATTTTATACGAAAACGTTGCTTCAGAATATAAATTATTTATTCTGTGTTAGGAAAATAAGTTAGGAAAATAAGTGTTTTATTATATGCTTGGATCGAATAGAAATTTTAAAAATGAAAGACTATCTTATTAAATTCTTCAAATGTCAGCTTTCTTAATTACCAATTAATAACAAAAGAGCCTCTCGTACTTGAAAACAAAAATAAACTTTTGGATAATTGATATAGTATACAATATCTCTTTTTCCAAAATTAACAAGTAATATATAATATATAATTAAGTATAATTTGGCATGGTGGGGAGAAATTTTCATAAAATGAGGAAGTGATCCAGGCCGTGATAAATTGTTCAGCAGAGTTTGACAGAACCTATATTTGTGATGGGTTGAAAAATTTATAAACTCGCCGGACCATGTGTATA
The DNA here is from genome assembly GCA_034510155.1 of Eucriotettix oculatus. NCBI lineage: Eukaryota > Metazoa > Arthropoda > Insecta > Orthoptera > Tetrigidae > Eucriotettix > Eucriotettix oculatus. Next base: position 28,667,767 of record CM067378.1, on the reverse strand, counting down.
GAGAAGGAAGGAGACTATATTGTGAAATAAAGTAAGTTTTCAACAAAAAAAATTTCCTTTTTTTCCCTTTTCTCAAACAGTCCTCGTATTAGCATACATTTTAATTAAATTTATTATATTTTGCTTATAGTACATTTCCAGTCTTATAGAGCGTTTTATTTTATTGATAAGCGTTGGTTTGCGATTTCCATCCCGCTGAAATTTATTCAACAGTTTTTTTCTCGTGAATACTCTATTTCGAACTTCTGGCTATAGCAAAATTATACGAATTTAGTCGCCGAAGTGGCAGAATTATTTAATCGAAATTCTTTTGTTTAGGCATGCATTCGAGGCAAGTAAATTGCATCTCATGATGCCAATGTCATAATTTTAGAATCGTCTAGCGTTTGTCATTTTAAAATTAATACTGAAATAAAATAGAATACAGTCGTTTCGCAAGAGATAAGCATAAACGATCATTACACAATTTTCATCCTGTAGGCTAATGTTTACACTCATGGTAGTTTATACAGGGGACCCAATATATTTTGGACTTAAGAAAAAACAGCCGAGACTTGCGATTGTAATCCATGACTGTTGGAAGATACGATGAGACAGACTTCTGTGAGGGACACTGCTTCAGATCTACGAGAAGAACAACTTTGGGAACCCATTCCCATCAACTTCACATGCTTGAACGGACCAGTTTCAATTCATTCTACGTGGGCCTATACTTGCCCTAGAGTTCATTCCTGGCTAGTCGGCAACATAAAGGGAAAAGTTCATTTAAATTTCGATAAGTTCCGTATCAGATGTCAGTGTAATTAATAAAAAAACGTATACCATAAATTCTCGGGAATGTACTTTTCATTAATACGCTGCAGTCTCCTCTTAGGTTTAAGATTTCATCCTTCCGGCGGTAACGCGAGACGAACCTGTTAGAAGGTAAGTAGATCCAGGAATTCGGACCAAGATTGACTGCGGTTCGAGAAAACATCTCTGGAGTCCTACATTAGTAGACGTATCATATCCGAATGCTAATCATTATAAATAAATATCCCATAATAACAGATTTTATGTACTTTATGCACCGGCCCAATAAATGTGTAGATTCGAAATATTCTCAAAATTAAGTAATTCATGCTACATAAAACTGGATTAAAAATTATCCGCTTCAACTGAATTCCAAAAAATTTAAGTTTCAATATACTTTAATGGATTTCGGTTTCAAGTAGAGCATTAAATATTAGGAATATTAAACAATTATCCAGTTAAGGAAACATAATTTATTATATTAATAAAGATACGGAATAATATTTTAAATATTAATCATGCAAGTATGAAATACACGCTAACTTATCTCCATTAATTATGCAAATACTTTCAATTAGAAAATTTCATGTTACAATCGTTTTTAAGAAAAGCTTCTCCGGTTATACAGCGTGCGTCCGACAAGTTTCAAGGCTATGTGAATAAAAATAGAGAGAACTTAAGATGAAGATTTATGTGTTCTAATTAATCTCCTCCCATTTGAATATAACACACAGAACGTTCATTCAACCATAAGAAATTGTCAACAAAAATCCCTTTCTTAGGGTGTTTTTCCAGTAGCCAGAACGACGTTTGCGTGGGATTGAGGAAATTCAGTAGGCGCCCAATCGGGAGAAATCGCTAGTTGTTTGGGAACTGACACTGTATCTTCGCTAGGAACTGAGGTACGACTTCAGACACGTGAGCGGGAACATCGTCGTTCTGTAATGGATGAACTCCTCTCCCGTCATTCGTGATGGCGTGGAACAAGTAGGAATAATCAGATCTACCTCTTTATAAAACCCATACGCTTTGGCGATTATATTGTAGTATTAGGGGAGTCAGAAGAAGACTTGGATACCATAATAAATGGCATGAAGGGATCCTGGAGAATGAGGATTAATAGAAGGAAAACCAAGGTAATGGAGTGAAGTTTGGGAACCACTGGAATAAAAAAGGGTGTTAGATTGGAAAATAATATTTTGACGGAAGTTAAGATATTTTGCTACTTGGGAAGCGTAATATCGAGGGATCATAAAGTATAGCGGACATAAAGAGTAGGATAGCACAGGCAAGGAAACCTTTCGTGAAAAAGAGGAATTTACTCACGGGTAATAAAGTGTGAATATTAGGAAATCGTTGCTAAAAATGTTCGTATGGATTGTGGCGTTATATGGGTGCGAAACGTGGAGGATAGGAGTTGCAGAAAGGAAAGGAAATGTGGTGCTGTAGGCGAATGCTGAAAATCGGATGGGTGGATAGAATCACTAACGAGGAAGCTATAAATAAAAATTATATTACTGCATTTCTGACTTTTGGCTTTTCTTTGAATTTTATTTGCAAATATTATTAGTATTGTCATACTTGTATCGACATAAATCAAGACATACTTTCGTTTCGTTAAAAAGAACTTTCTTTTGAAAAAATACAGCATACCTTAGTTGTTATAGGAAATTATGAAAAGATGACTGACTAAAAATCTGAATGAGACGTCGTGAAATGTTAAAAAAAAGTAGTGTTAAATACGAAATCTGACATGTTGGCTGTTTTATTTATGAGTTAATTTATCACTATCATATAACTGTTTTACTGAAACAAATTCATAGTCTAGGCGGTGAAAACAGTAAGGGAACGTGGTTCAAACAACACAGGTGAATTCAGTCAAGAATAAAAATGTGAGTCCTGTGGGAGAGACTATTTTAAAAATATAATCATAACAGAAATTTTCTCCACAGTTTAGTCACTATACATATAATTTCAATATTAAAAGCTGAGAAAAATAGAATTACGTGATTAAATAATTAAATTTAAATAACTTTCAATTAGATTTGTAGCAAAAAATTTAAGTATAATTAAACCAATAATTCTCAAATATTTGTAAACCTCGTAAATGTTACACTACCTTCAACTACCTACATGTTTATATAATTGACAATTATTATTAAAGGCTCCTGAATTAAATTGGTAGATTATCAAGGACTCCCTACTACGGCTATAGTTCTGAAAATAAGAAACAATAATTATTCATTAATATATCGTCAAAACTGAAAATTTTTTAATGCACTGAATGTTCTTATTCGTTCATTTAAGTAATGAGACGCGTTCTCCAGCTATGTGTCCCTTTCCCTGAAGTCGGATAGTCTTTTCTTTCACTGCTAGAAACTTTCTTTCACTTCTTATGATCTCCCTCTCACTTTCATGCGTTTCTCCCGTATTGTCGTGACTGCTTTAGTTGTTTCTTAACCTCATAGAGAAAATTAAATAGCCGAAGGGGGTCTCTGTTATGAAAAAGTAGGTATCTCGATTTTATGGCCTTTACTAAATGTTTCTTTGCTGTGTCTTGCTCCAAATCGTTGACTATCAATTGATAACCGCCAATATTAGAAGGGGGAAAAGTTATGAATCACGAATATACGCTCGGCCCTGAATTTCAACTCAAGCGCTCCCCTATCATTTCCCGATCAGAAATTCTGATGGTACATTCAACAGTCAGATCGACAAATGTGCATGATTTATTTGAAATAGCCATTGTATGCTGACGCTTGAGCATTATTTGTAAGAAGGTTCTTTCGGGTCTCCACTGCGCCAATTGTCAGTCAGAAAACCATTCCTGTATCTTAATTCCACTCACCACTTATCAATTTAATCAGCGACAAAACTTGACAAACAGGAAACGATACCAGGTTAAACGAAAAAGTGTAATTGAAGAAGAAATTGATCAGTTATGTTGTAAGTATAAACCATTACCAATTCAACTATTCACATTAATTTATAAAATACACCGGTCCTCTTTGCAAAACACATTTCTTCTTTCTACTCGTAAAAAACGGAACGGACATTTTATTGCAACATATTTTGTAGTCATATTCAAACTCATTACCATCAGACTATACATCTGCAAAATTACTGTAACTGTTGACTGAACAATTATACTTGCATGATTAAATTTTTAATTAATTCATTCAGTTTGTAAACTGAAAAAATAACTAGAAAAAGTTTAATTACGCTGCTGTGTAATGAAAATTGACACATTTGGAATGTTTGATTTTATTTGAAATTCTCTTCTTAAATTATAATTAATTTTGAGCAAATATTACACTTATTGACTACGCAGAAGACAAAAAAGGGTAGTACTGGGAAATTTAAGATATATTTATCTTATAAAAGTAGATAATCAGTAAAATAGAATAAAATTTTATGCATTAAATCATTATTGGTAAATGATGCTGTTTCCAGAGTAATATATTACAATTTGCTTTAAGATTCTAGGCTTGCTCAAAGCATTGAAGGGTTTACTCTAGTTTATATCCATTTAGCCAATAATCTATTGGTAGGGAATGTAGATGTATGTTCCAGCAGAGCTTGTGATTTCAAGCAAATTAATTGCGCCCCTGGACTTAGCGTACAGCCTGTATAGCGTTTGTCTGTGCCAAATTCTCCATCAATCCTCAATACTTACATCGCTTTCCAACCACGTTGCTTAAGAACCAATAAACATCCTTGTGTTAAGATTATGGTATGTTTATACATCATTTTAAAATATTTTACACGGAAAATAAATTCTTCGTATATTTGCCATTAAGTATTATTACGATAAGTGTGTAGCGCGATAATTATGTAATTATTTTAAACATTTAATTTTATCAGAAAGATTATGAAGGGCTGAGAACTTCACAAGTTGTAACGTGGGTTTTGATGGTTACTCCCTCGAGACTGAATACAATCACGAAACACACAGGAAGTTGGTTTTGCCGAGGTTCGGCTCTATGGCAACAAGATGCTGAAATATAAAAATTTGCAGGACACGTGATTTTCTCGACCTATGACATATTGTGGTTGATACAATCGTTACATTTCGCACAGTCGGTGTGCATTTAGGACCGACATTTATCCTCTTCTAGTCCTGACCGATGATCCGGTGATACAGAGAAAAACTTCAGGGACGAGGGAGAGGTACACAATTAAATATGCATAAAACGAAAACTGCTAAGTAGTGATGTTTAGTTCGCGAACTAACTGGTCCAAAGGAACTATTCCGAAGAAAGAACTGTAAACGTAGTTCCCTGGTTCTGTGAACTATTGTTCCTCAGCCGTTCGTGAACTAGCGCCGGTTCACGAGCTTGGAAGTTAGTTCGGGTCTAACAATCTCTAAGAGCACTGACCCTGTAGTTTTGTTTATAACAAGTTTTTTTGGGTAACATGCTGCATGAGGGTGATCCATAAACTGGAAACTTCTCTTTAATAACATGCAAACAGAATTTCAAAGGGAAGGGAAAAGAGGGCGTGGTTGCGAAAGAAAGAGGAAGGTAGTCAAGTTCGTTATTGTTGTCCCTTTTTCTTTTATTGAGTACATGTTTCTTTCTTTTATCGCCACTCATTCGTCACGCATTCGAGAATATCTACAGCGTGACACAAAAGTATAGTAAAATTATCTTCAAGCAACAGACGTTCCAAACTTGGAACTGGATTGTCAAGCTAACCTTAATATTTAGTTTATTATCGTAGCATATCTAATTGACAGCGATTGTTCAAATAAAATATTCTCGTAAATTTCTACGTTTCCTTTCCCCGTTACCTTTAAAGTTGAACCAAAATTTAAAAATAATTTTTTTTACAAATTACAGCCAGATGTTGCCGAAATATATACAATAGAATAGTGCTCTAATAAGTATCACACGACGATTCACCTAGTATTGCAGCTTTTGCCAGGTGATGACAAAGTGAGAGTCACGAAAATGAATATCCGTGCGTGGTAGTTAGGTGTAGCGGGTTAAAGGGGACGATGACCACTGAATGTTATTTCATGAGTGCGGATACCGCGGTTGGCAAAAATTAATGACAGTTGGAGAAGACACTTCACCGGGGGTGGCAGTTATCCATAGAGAAGGGGAATGGAGAGATTGGTTGGGAGGTTACAATGAAATGAAAGTCAGTGTGGTTTGGAAGTTGGAAGGAACTGGAAGTAAGAAGAGAAGAGAAGGAGAAGATTCCTAGGGTAGTTGGTAGGAAAAGGACTTAGAGAGAGGAAAATAAAGGCAGTTTACGATTGAAGTGAGAGAAGAAGTATAAAGATTAGAGAAGTACAACTTTTTGTCTAAAGTTGTAAGGAAGAAGCATTTAAGAAGAGAAAAGAAGACGCTTCAATAGTTGGTCGAAAGATAACACAAAACTGCACAACACAACTATGATATCTCAGCCAAAGTCTCTCTGCTGAGACGTGAACGACTTGCTCAACGGTGCAAAACTCTCCTTTTTTGCCTGTGTGAGGAAGGGATTGCCACAACTTGCTGCCTACCTGCTATTCTCGAGGAATTACCGTAAGCTATCCCTGATACATTGATGAGAATGTTCGAAAACGTCTTAATAAGCGATATCTCTGCAACCCGTTGTTGCCCCACAGTAATTAACCCTGAAACATCAAATATAGAAGAATACCCTGATCTAGGCAGTTAATAATTCAATATTTAGTATCCCCTAAATCCCACATTTCTTAGTAAGATGAATAAAGCATTATAATTTTTTTATTTACAATTAAATTAAAAAGAAATACAATATCACTATTAAATTTTGTTTATATTAAACGTCTTCCATGATTTAAGCTGAGATTAAGAGGGTTTTTTTCCGACTAGACAGCCATATTTTCTCTTAATTCGTATTCATGTATTTTTTCTTCTTAGATAAAACCATTTGTACATAAGTACCGTTAAATGTTATTCTAAGCTTTTGCACATTATTAGAAAACCCGGAATATCAAAATAAAAAATATCCTTCATTATTAGTGACCAATAAATGCGTCGTCACCGTAACAGAATAATAATGTAATGTTATGAACTTTGAAATGAAGCGTGTTTCATGGTATAACAGGCAAGTACCTAGTCCTGATTCAGGCCCTGCGATGACCCAGTCCAGAGAGCTGGCTAGAACTCCGTGTTGAAGGAAAACAACAGGTGCCTGTGCCTTGAGGCCTCCAGAAGGCAGGATGCGGTGCACAGAAAGCAGATATCCATCTTCCGTTAGAACGCGGTGTTTCTCCGCAGTGAAACCATTGTCTCGGGCAAAATCCACCTGTAAAAGCAAACATTGAAATTTATAAAAAATTCAGAGAATTGAGTAAAATTTCATGAAATTATTAACTTGAGTTGGAACAATATTAATCAGCATTTACATAATCAGAATGATAAAATAAAGTAAACGAAGCCAGGGTGAAAGCGAGGAGGTAGCATGTGGATGTATAATATGGAACTAAAACATTACGTCAGCAATGATAATTAGACTTTCTGCGTTGTCAGGGTGAAGTAATCAGAGGATTTGATGGTGAGGAATGTGTTTTATTAGAAAGTGTAAGTGAAGTCTGATTCGGTATAAATTGAACTCATTGTAGCACATCGCTTTAATTTTATTCTTAAAAACGCCAAATTAAAATAAATAAGTTACCAGTCAAAAAGATTAAATATAAAAATTAGTTCCATATATAACATATTTAAAAATATTCCAAACAAACTGGTTAAACTTTCGAATGAAGAAGGCGTTAGCATTACTTTTAAATCATGAAAGAGTTAAAATTCGCATAAAAGGGCAAATTTAGTCACAAAATTAACATGCTCAGATAATTTGAGTTTTTAATGTGTCACCTGAATAAATTCCAATATAAGTCTGACTGGATATTGCATTTCATTTTGATATTAGAAGAGAGCGAGAAATTATGGCAATATATTGTCTCGCGTTTTCTCATGAAAACGAGAATACATGGGACTTACTATTATTAGAGAAATACAATTGGAAAAAACCAAAAATATTAAATAAAATAAGGACTAAATTCAGATTACGTTTCTAATTCATTGAGTTGAAAATTCGTCACCTGGTACTTCCTCAGATAATGTTAAATTTTGATGAAACAAAAAATGCCAAATGCATAAAAATCGAAACTTCACTACCTACAAGTCCAAAATATGGTGAAAATTCAAGTAAACAAAAGCTTTGTCTGTTCTGGTCTTTAATTTATTTCATTTCATTATTGTGAAGAGCTACTTCAACCAAGAACACTGTTAGAGTACTGAAATCCCTTAAGTATGATAATAATAAAAATTAGTGTCCTGTCTAACCGCAGATCAAACTGAAGAATTTTTTTATTATTACAAGAGAAATTTTGCACAGCGGAGGTTTCCCATTGCCTTGCGCCGGTTGATTACGGACTCGTTGTAGTACTCTACCGTGAGAGCGTTGGACCGCGAGATCTGTAATGGTTTTGGTGATTTTTAAAATGAACTCACACAAACATCCATGCCCTTGCCGGAACGACTTGTTGTGAGGAAGCGACGCTGCCCGCTACCAGGAAAAGCGGTTGAGAATGGCCGGAGCCAGGTCAGCCTTCAGAGATGCCACCCTACTTTACCCTCCCGCTCCAATAAACACTTCCTTCCTCCTTACACTTGTTTTAGAAAAACGTACAAAATTCGTAGAGTTGCTACATCAATAAAGCTTATATTTTATATTTATGAGTTTCAACCGCCAAAAGGAAAGCTTTGTCCCACTCTTCTGCGATGAGCTGTCAAAGAGCTAGAAGAGGTCCACCAATTAATGAATTAATTATAAAAAAATCGTAAGACACAGATGATTCTATCATTGCGGATACGGTTGGAAAGATTTGCACTGTCTTCTGAAAATTTTCTAGACCACTTAAAGCAACAGTTTGAAATATATGAGTTGTCAAAGTCAATATATGTGAAAGAAGCAAAAAAAACACTAACATTTTAAAGTTTTTTCGCCAAAACGCACGTATAAAATGCTTTTAAAAATTTTATATACTTATCATAAAATAATATTAAATTCTGCGTAAAATGAGACCTTTCACAATAACGTAGGTCAATCCGAATAGACACAGTGAGGCTTCAAACACGGGGTTCTACTATTTTGACGACCACAGTACACTAATGCAGGTCAACAGGGAAAAAAATTAGCATATCTAAGTAAATTAAATCATTTTAATAATATTGCAAAAGCACAGTGGTCAAAATCAAGTGGGGACAATAACGAGTTTATAAAGCATGACCGCTTCTTTTTAAAATAATTAATTTACATTTGTCCTCGTAGAACAACAAATTCATTGGAACTCGCGATGATTCTTGAATTGGCATTCTAAGTAATTCCTGTCAAATATTCATAATTCAGACATGAATCGCAAATTTAGATGACCCAAAATTGGATTTTTAAAGACCTGGTCCATGGAGAAGGAAGAAAATGAAAGGTAAAAGAATTGGTGGCCAGCTCACTTTTATTTAAGGGATTCGTTTCCCCATTGAACACAGATCCCGTTCAGTTTTTGAAGTCATGTAACTGTAAAGCTAGAACGGTTGTTTCAAAAGTAAAGAATAGTTTGCGCCCGAGAGGATCAGGGAAGATTGTATTCCTGGGGGTCTAAGTGAAGAATAGTATGGTTTTTAATTTATGTAAAATTTATTTGTTATGTATATTTTACTTTGAATATTTTAAGATTCCATCCAAATGTAAGTTCCTTAAATGTAAATCTGCGCTTCTCTTAATTGTAATGAATCATTAATACTTAAAATCTGTAAGGGATAAATATTACTATTATGTAAATTAAATACTAACGTCTTGACAATGTAGATATCCTTTTAAAAATAAACTGAAGACAAGATGTCGACTGGACCAGGTACGCGAACCCGGGACCTCCCGTTTTCCGTGTGGTTTCTCTACCACTGAGCTAATCCGACTCGACGTACAAGGACCGATTCAACATTCTTCTATTTCTATAGACCTAAGCCAAGCTCGTCTACAATTTACTAATCACATTCAACCCAACCTAATTTCTAGTAATTTTGTGAACAATGGACAGTGTGTAAACTGATCAATGGTGCATGATATTCAACTCAAATAAAGTAGAAATGCTTCAAAAAGGTTTTATGCATTAGAATAAAGAGAGATACGTGTGATTATCTGCGAAACGATGAGAAGTTAACCTCGAATAACTTAAGTAATAATAAAAATAGCATGTTACAAAATACTATGAAAGAAATACTTTTCTATATTGTTACGTTTTTAAGGGCCGTGAGATACAATAACACACACTGCTCGACGTTATAGACATTTATTGAACTCGAGATGCTGTAGAAAGGCTCGAACTTTGAAAGACTGCATGCACTTCGAGGTCTAACACAATTTATACAGTCGTGGAACATTCCAGAAACAAAAAATTCTAGAAACGAAATTAAATAAAGTAATCAAATAAAAAGTTGTTGCGTTGAGAGGTACTCGAACCCTAGTTCACATTTCTGCAGTGCACCTCTGAACTCTTGGACTATGACTGCAGGCTCTCAGATGTGGCAATATATATTCAACGCTGTCAGGAATCGATTATTTTGAAACCAATAATTTTTAGGTATTGATACCGGGGTATCGATGATAACACGTTGTAAAGTATCGATATTTTAATTTGGACTCTGAAACCCTAGATACCGGTCATGTTGTCATTCAGGAATTCCATTACAGACTCGAATTCTACTGGCTATCGATGTGCACAATTTTACACGAAGAATCAGCTGATTTTATAGTTTTGGAGGCGCATGTACATTAGTTCGAGTGGACTTAATTGGCAGTATAATATCACTGAATACGTGATTGTATAAATTGAAATTGTTTCATGCTTATTCGATTCGTGTGGTAATTTTCTGAAATCTCTTCTAAACAAAATTCAAAAATAGAAACTATTGAAAAATTTTTATTTTACAAATTTTGGGAAAGGATAATATCTGTTGTTCTTTATGAAAATATGTTTTACTTTAAACGATTGATTATTTTACATTTCTAAATTTAATTTCTAGTCTCAATTATGTCCTCTGTTTAATTAACGTTGATTTGTTCTGTGTAACGTTAGTAATCATAATCTCTGCTTTTGAAACATCACGTACCACATTTCATCCGAGTTAATCTACCTTCAAACTAAAATATTAAGTTCACCTATTCCTCTTGGAATCACTGTGAACAGGGAAAAACTTTGAAAGGGTTTGAGAGGTTCGCGTGTTGAGCACATGTCCATTAATTCCCCAGACTGGTGCTACGACGCACTTACCGTTGTTTTCCGACTCACTAAACAAAATCTGCGATGGCACTTTTGTTGCTTCCCGCCTTCCCCAAGTGGAGTCTTCTCGCTTCTGTCGTCCCCACCCCCCTTTTCGCGCTTCTTCTTGTATCGTTGTGAGAGCGAGAGAGTGTTTTACGAGAATTCGCTGAAAGGTTTCTCGCGCCGAACAAGTTCAGTTTTTGTCTATCGGCTGCTGTTGGTTATTCTCGCTGCTGACGCCGGGAATCCAATATAGAACTCTTGTTCTGACTTCGCCCACTCCAAGGTTAAAATGCCGAGTATTAGATATCGCGATTTCCGGTTCGATGAATCCTTTTTCAGAAAGTTCCGCAATTGGTATTCTCAAATGATAAGTTACGAATAAGAGACTGGAGATGGGGAGATGGAGAACGTGATGTAGCTCCAAAGACAAAGAATGCAATTCAATAGGCATTCAGCCAGCGTTTGCTAAAATTCAGGATTTCATATTGAATCTTAGTAAATTACTTTTATGCTATATTCACAATGGGATCCGTACTTCTCGGGGTGATGCAAAATTCAAAAATATATTTGACGTGTGTAACACTTATGTATTGTTAATACCCGAAGAAAATTTATTCTGTTACAATATAAATGTTTTTATTTCTCTTTTTTTGGCTATTTTGCATGTGATCAAGGAATCATTATATTTGAAACATTGTCCTCATCGAGACTATAAATTAACCAAGAATTGCTAATCAAATATTTTATTTTATACAAATAACGTTTTGTAAAATAGTTTACTGATGGTACTATAGAAGGAAATCAGCTGTAATTAGAGTAGAAGATCAAGAAAATAAATCAGAAATCAAGAAAGAAGTAGGACAAGGATGCAGTTTGTCACCCAAGCTGTTTAACTTATATATAAAACCGGCGATGAAGCAAGTTAAAACTGAATATGGAAAAGGAATCATACTGCAAGTAGAAGAAATAAAAACCCTAAGCTTTGCCGATGATGATGTAGTCTTAAGGGAGTCACAAGAATACTTGGAAATCATAATAGATGCTATGAACAGGGTCCTGGAGAAATATTTCAATTTCAGGATTAATAGAAGGAAAACCATGGGAATGGATGTAGTATGGGAAACAATGGAATAACAAAGGGATTGGGAAGGGATATTTTGACGGAAGTTGAGGATTTCCACTACTTGGGCAGCATAATTACTAGGGATGGTAGAAGTGTAGTAGACGTAAAGAGTAGGATAGCAAAAGCAAGGAAGGCTTTCGCGAAAAAGAAGAATAAATATAAATGTTAGGAAATCGTTGCTAAAAATGTTCGTACGGAGCGTGGCGTTATATGAGTGCGAAACGTGGACGATAGGAGTTTAAGAAAGGAAAAGAATAGAAGGCTTTGAAATGTGATATTATAGGCGAATGCAGAAAATCAGATGAGTGGATAGAATCACTAACGATGAAGTTCTAAACAGAATAGGGAAAGAGAGAACAATATGGAGGACGTTGACCAAGAGAAGTGATATATTAATAGGCCAATTCGTAAGACAAGAGGGTCTTGTAAATTTAGCATTAGTGGGAAGCGTGTGGGGTAAGAACAAAGAGGGAGGTCAAGGATAGAACCCGCTAAGCAGATTAGGGAGAATGAGGGATCTGATAGCGGAAATGAGGTAGCATTGAGGGTTGCTTCAGACTAGTCTTAGGACTGAATACCACAACAACCACCATGTTACCTTATTATAATAATTACTTTACAATTTGCACATTATGCATAAGTAGTTTATCGTCTCGTTGAAGACCATAAGAGGGCAGTTTTCTAAGCATGAAGGTTATTTGAAATGACCAGGAACTATTTTCATGTCTGCTGATATTTGATACGTGAAATGGAAGGATTATCAATATTACTATTTCTGTTTCGAGAAAACTGAAACAGCCGTCTGAAATTATTTGTGGAAAAGTGAAATGAAAATTTGTATAACCGGTTGCAACCTCAATCCTTCCCGTTCTCTCATAAAAAACACTTCCAAAACTTAGATGTATAACACAATCCATCTTGAAATGGGGCATAGAGAAACTAAGCTACTTAATAATAAACTAATGGAATGGCCAATACATCAGAAAAATAATGATGCAAAATTACACTTAAATTGTAACACACTGACCAAATGCAAAAATTTATGACAATTACAAATATCATCGCCGATCTCCTGTCATCTAGTGGCCAGCGTCGTTGCTTCGCAACATAATAGGTTCCGGGCTCGAATCCTGGCATGGGATTGGATGTTTCTACCGTCACGGTTACGGAGACTGGGTTTAATACTGCTGGATAATGCATATGCTGACCATGTATCACTCCGAATCCGTAATGTATGTTCGCAGTCGACCTGAATGAGCTGACGAGCTAAATTTTAAAAAAATATCATCATACCAAACGCTTCATCCATAAATTTAGGGATCTCTTCACTTACCTCTAGAAATAGATAATTAAATATAAAACATAGACGTAGTTGATTTCCAAATAAATAAATATACCAACAAATGTCTGTCTGATATTTCAAAATAAATGCCAAAATCTAAGGAAAAACTGGTATTTATGTGCTACCTAATAATTAATGACTGTTTATCCGTTTGAAAGTTTGTCTGAAATTATCTCCGAAACGATTGAATAGATTAGAATGAAAATGTTTTTGAATAAAGTTTCGTGAATGTTACAACTCGATATCTTGCAAGATTAAGAAGATATGAATCTAAATATTTGTATATTTATATATCTAGCGAGATAACGTGACCAACATGTCACGCCAAAGCTGGCTGGGGTTGAAAACTCTCAAGGTCTGACAGCTAAGTTTCATTTGACATTGTTTCTGACGCTGATTTTGTATGAAGCTTTTATTGTCTGAAGTTTGATTTATTTCCCATGAAATTCTAGAAAAAGTAAGAATAGGCGGGAATAACTCACGAAGTCGTGGGCACAGATACTACGTAAAAATGCGTAATAAGCTAATAGAAAAACTTTTCAACACTTTTCAATTTAGACTGCCAAAACAAGACAAAACATTGCCAATAAAACAAAACACTAAGATTTTTTCAAAGACAAAAATTTAACTTTACAGTTTCAAGTATGAAATTTTAGAGTATTATAATACTGAATCAGATTGACTTCAAAATTTTGAATCCGTTTTGCATTTATTCCACTTATATTTGATTTAATATAAATTTCACTCGTCAACCGTTATTAAATATAATTTTAATGTTACCCCAATCAACCCTGTGATATTTTAAATAAGGATTTTTTATCCAGATGTTGACGCATGTATATATATATATATATATATATATGACACTATATTTAACTTTTAGGTGAACATTCAGTAGCTGATAAAAACATGCAGAACGTCCAAGTGGAAAAATAAGTTAAAGGACGATAAGTAAACACAGATAATACTTGCATGAAATCCGACTCTATAATCGTTGTAGACACTGGGAAACGTTAAGCCCCAGAAACGAGAGATGTAAAAGATTGTTTGACAGGTATAATTTTAACGAAACAAGAAAAGTATTCAGCCGTGAAAGAAATAGAAGCTATAAATAAGAATTTTTGTAATTGTTCATGGATCGTAGTTCTGGACTGAGCTTCTGGCAGGGAACTGATGGAAATTGACAATAATAATCGAAGAGATGCAATTTCATCTGCCTGCGTCAATCGCCATATCTAAAGTCTACGTTATATAGGTCTAAAATGTAATAATTTTAGCTGTTTCCAGTTTCTTATTCATCATTCATTTGCACACAATTATCATTGAGTACTATAATTGAGTAACCTGTAACTGTAATGAGTTCCATTTAGTAATATTTTGTTTTCTTTAAATAATATTATTTTGATATTGTTACAAATAAAACACATCATTAGCTTTAATTGAACTGCATGACATTTAATATTACCAGGCGTATCGGCGCATTACTTTTGATGATGCTCAAAATTTGAGTAATGAAGGCACCAAAGTGGTCATTTACAAACAACAAACATCCGAACCGGTAATATAGGTAGTTAGCAATTAATTACAGTTGACCTAAGCAATTAATTCGTCTACTAAAACTAATCGATAAACAATATTACAGAGCTCGACATCATTATAATATTGCACTCAGTCCCTAGGGTCTAATTGCTGTACTGCATCCGTTACCCACTTTCCTTCAATTATTGACATAGATATACACCTCGCAATTTCTTAATTTTCATAAAGGGAAACCTGCCTGATATTAACAGAAAGCATCCATTTTCCGAACGGAATTCTCTGTTGGCCGGTTGTTATAAAATTATGCAATGGCCCCTACTGTTGATCTATTATGTTCAATAAAAATGTTTCCTATTATTTTTCATGCGCGCAACCTACTTTCGATTGATAATGGGGCATACCTTCGGGGATGCCTGGCACTCTCTTTTTCAAGGTTCTCACTTCATCTGATTTAGGAGATGTAACTGGGATCAAAGACCTTGGACATACGGCAAGAGTTGTCCGCGGATCCCAACGGATCAGTGGGACAGCTCACTCCTGGTGGGGACACTGAAAAGAGAAAGCTGTGACCCACAACAAACTCCTCTCCCGTTATTTCCGACCTACCTGATACGGGTTTTCTATGTTTTTTCCTGCATCTTAGATGAATCACCGGTAGGATCAATAAACTGGGACCTGGGGGCCCTATTCAACCCTTGGCTACATTGCTGTACTTCCACATTTCCCCCCTCTTCAATTCCCTTCCTATGCTATTAAGAATGAGTTGCCTAATTCAGGCTCACCCTCATATAGCCTGTTACCACGCCCCCCTCCCAAAAAAAGGAATATTGTAATGTCACTCTTCTACATAAAGCCTAGGCATTTCAGATTCCGATAACTGGATGGCAGAGTAAATTTATCGTAAGAGAATATTCCAGATAAACTGATACACTGATGAGAACATAAGGAAGGCATTCCGGAAAGCAAATAATAAATGTGCAAAGGAAGAATTAGGACCGACTTCAATAGCTATTATTCCCTTTTATGGCCGTATAGCAGAAAAAGTTGGATTTGTTCTCGCCAACTATAACACTAAAACGGTTTTCCAGCCATAAAAAGAAATTTTATACAAATGCTTATTTCAGTGAAAGATGATATTGGATTAAACACTGTCGGGGTTTACAAGATAACTTATAACCATGGTCACGAGTATTTGGGACAAAAGATTCTGAACACTGAACAGCGCAGCGTTAAGTAATTATTATACTAAGGTAACATGGTTATGGTTGTGGTATTCAGTCCTAAAACTGGTCTGATGCAACCATCCATGCTAACTTATCTTGCGCAAGCCTTTTTATTTCCGCTTAACTATCACATCCCACATTCTCCCTAATCTTCTTAGCGTATTCCATCCTTCCCCTCCCTCTTCTGTTATTACACCACACACTGCCCACTAATGCTCTCTTTCCTCCTATTCTGTTAAGAATTTCCTCGTTTGTGATTCTATCCACCCATCCGATTTTCAGCATTCGTCTAACCACATTTCAAAGGCTTCTATTCTTTTCCTTTCTCCAATTCCTATCGTCCACGTTTCGCACCCATATAACGCCAGTTTTCATGGGAACATTTTTAGCGACGATTTCTTAATATTCTCACTTATATTACACGTACGTAAATCCCTCTTTTTCGCGAAAGCCTTCCTTGCCTGTGCTGTCCTACTCTTTATGTCTACTATACTTCTACCATCCCTAGTTATTACGCTGCCCAAGAAGGAGAAATCCTTAACTCCCTTCCCTTTGTTATTCCACTGTTTCCCATAAAACACTCCATTACCTTGGTTTTCCCTCTATTAATCCTGTCATTGAACTCTTTCTCCAGGACTCCATTCATGCCATTTATTATCTTCTGACTCGCCTATTACTATAACATGGTCGGCAAAGCGTAGGGTTTTTATTTATTCTCCGTGCAGTATGATTCCTTTTCCATATTCCGTTTTAACCGTCGTCATCGCTTGTCCTATATATAAGTTAAACAGCATGGGAGAGAGACTGCATTCTTATCTTACTCCTTTCATGATTATGTCTTTCTTTTCTTGATCTTCTATTCTAATTACTGCTGCCTGTCTTATGTAGAATTATGTATAAGCCTCCTTTCTCGGTATTATTTTCCAGTGCTCTTCAAAAACCTTAATAGTGTGTTCCAGTTCACATTATCAAACACGTTTTATAAATCCACAAATGCCATAAACGTAAGCCGGTTTTTTTATCCTGTCTTCTAAAATTAGTCGTAAAGTCAATATTTCCTAAAACCAAACTGATATTCTCCTAACTCGCATTTAATTTGACGTTCCATCTTCCTATATACTATTTTCGTTTATATTTTACATGCATGAGATAATAAACTAATTGTCCTGTGCTGTTCGCATCTATCAGTACTAGAGTACTATATAAAGTGGAAAATCATTTGTGCAATATAAAATGCTCATGATATAAATTTCGTAGAACCTCTGACTTCACTCGGTTGATTGAGAATCTTTAACTAAATAAACCATAGTAATTTTAGTAAATTACGCAACAAAGAACGGTGGAGAAGTGATCATAAAACTACACACTAACCACCTGGCACAAATTCATTTGACTCACTGGTTCACAAAGGAATACATTTCGTCTTGACTCCCTTCATGAGCTCACAGAACTTTCTAAAAACGTTTAACAACGCCTTCTAATTTTTATATAAATGCTCTTTTATAAATTCATATTAATTGTTTGACGCTTGTTACGGTATGGTTGGAAAGTTCACTGTTAATATTTCCATATTTTAAATGATTAAATAGCCGTGAACGCGTTCTGATGACGTGTGAGCTGAAACTTATGTAACATTAACGAGGCAAATCAACTCTGCTACATTTTAGTTCCATCGAATTCTCTAAATACTGTCATGAAATTACTTCATTTCATCACTGTTACAGATGTGATATCGCTATTTATTTCTGTTATATATATATATATATATATCCATAACACAGACTAATTTCCTCCTAAATATAATTTTTAATTAATTGATAATTCTATTTACAATTATTGAGAATGTATTTTCTGGATGCATTTCATAGTAATGAGACGGGAGCAGTTATTTATCGGAAATATAGTTTTAGAGTATGCAGACTTCAGTGCAGAGAAAGAAGGAGCAGGTGCTCATTTAAACTTTAATTTTTTTATCGTGAAGCTAGTTCAGCTTAGATTAGTTCTACGAAAAACTTTGATGAGAAAAGATAAATCAAATTAATTTCTATGGCTTGGATCTTAAACATTAAAAGTGTTTCGAGACTATTTAAAATTAAACATAATTAACATAAATTTGTGGAAATATTGCTAATTAATTTTCACTCTCACACATATACATATTGTTGTGTTTCAAAATTCTTTATGGTTACAATGGACAATAAATATTGGAAATCTTTCCACTAATAAGATGAAATTTGGTTATATACTGACAAAAATATTTCTGATATTATTATCAGCAAATTTTATTTCTCTACTCAAGGAACCTATTTTCAAACAATTAACTACTGAATAAAATTTACCTTGTTATTTCCTTATGTGACTAATATTGGGTTTATTATAAGGGAACTACAAAAGCAATCAATCTTAGGAATTCACAAAAGATTTGTTGATTTTAGAAAACATTTTTCTTAAATCGAAATTATTTCTCAATATTTTTAATTCTATGAAAAGCTGTAAATGTCCTGTCATTTAATCAAAATGCTTTTTATTATCGTGACGAACGTGATCGGAGCTTAATTAAAATGTTTGATTTCGATTAATTTTATTTTCTTCTGGAGGAGCACAAATCTTTCTAAAGAAGTTTTGCATTGATGGAAAGGGCGCCACTAAATTGGTTTCCAAACTAAAAATGATTTGTCAATATACGAGCTTAATATGCATTAAGTTGACTAATGTAATAAACTATTTACAGAACTAAACTAGAGAATCAATCTTTTGAAACATTTTTCGTTTAATTAAATAAAATTATGTTGTATTTCAGCATTCTATAATACATACAAAGAAATCCGGCTTAAGAAAAAATTCGTTTTCTAAAAAGTTATTTTTCGTTAATTTACTGTTTCTAATATTTTGTGCTATTTATTAATTTTATATTAGTCACATAAATAAAAAGTGGGGTAATATTTTCAAGTAATGAATTGTTTATTTAGTTATATACGAATATTTCCCAAATCATTATTAAAGCTTTTCTTGTGCATATAGTAGCCATAAGGCTATTAACCGTGAATTTAGTACAAATTTGCGTTGTAATAGAATAAAATTACTGCATAAGTAGTTTCGTACGAGAAATTTAAGTATTGGGCAGAAAATCTACTTACTCTCCAATATTGTGCCAGTATAATAAAACTATTGTATCAAAATTTCGTTATACAAGTTTGTTAATGGTCAATTCAGTTTCCTGGAAGAAAACTGATAACACTACTGTTAATAAATAATATTTCCTGGGACTTTCTCCGTATAAAGAACTACTCAGCCCGTATGCGTTGAAATCGTTAAAAAGCGAAATGAAAAAAAAATTAGAGAAAGCTGCTGACAAAGATCTCGAATATTCAAGCTCATTTATATTTTCATATTGTACTCCGTTTTACGTGTCACTCTAATGATTATTCATAGCATCTTTGTCACTGAATCTATTGTTCAGTCTTCTTTGCCACGCCCCTCAGTGTTAACATTCAAGTTTCATTTGTGAAGACGAAGCAAAGATTAGTATTTGAAGTTGTCTGATGTAAGGTTCCATATTTAACAAACGTAATGAACAGTGAAATAATTGAATCAGAGTGTTAATGACACTAAATTCTGTAAAATTTATAAAAAGGCACTCTGCGAAATGATGAAGTATTTCAATCAGAAAATTGGGACACACAAAATGTAGGATATTAGAGATAATGGCTGAATTTGACTGAATACCTTTCTCCTCTCTCTCTGATTCTTTTCTCGTTAATTCCCAAATGTAAACTAATACCAAGCTTGCTACTTTAATTTTATCTTTCTTCATAAGAAAAGAATACTTCTAATTTGAGTCAATTTATTGCTATAATCTATCAAATAGTTCATCCATTCAGAATATATCTGACGAAGTCCACAAAGTTGGATGAAACTTAGTTATTTTATATTGAAATATTAATAGAATTGTTTCTGATGCATTAGCCGTCTTTTATTTATAATATGAATTAGAGTCTGTTATAGGTAATTGATTGTGTTGGACATTTATTCGTGTTCTTATTCTTCAGTAACTCAACTGTTCAGCATAATATTTAAATTTATATTACAAATCTTTGTGGTTGTCAAACTGTATTATGAAAATTTAGTTAATTTGGAATTTAAATGTTGAAAAACAAGCAGATATAAGATCGAGAGGTAACGAGAGCTATATATTTTCTTGAAGTGAGACAGCTGAACATATTTAATTTTTATCACATGATTGCCCCGTAGTACTATTTATTCTTCTGTACTAGCTATTCCCGCAACTTCATTCGCGCGAAAGTAATTCTTTTTATTTTGCCCTAAAAATGAAACAACAGTTACAGAAATTTGATAATGTTGAATTCATTGAATATATAAATAGTACGGTATCATTTATTTATGATCACTTCAGGGAAAACCTTACAACTCGCTGTTGGTTGCGAGCAACTACTAAATATTCAAATTTACTTAACGTGACAAATAAAACCAATTTACGTATACATCGTATCCACGATCTGAAGAAGTTTATTAATTCTCAGGCAGTTAGCTCTGCCAAAAATAGGGTAATTACGGCGCAAATCCTACTGCAACAATAGATGGAGTGATCACCGTCCCCCCTCACACACACACACTTTTACTGCCAAAATTACGCTTATAATAAAACAGTAAGTGGGATTAATGGTATAGGAACGCCTTATAAGACCTATAAGTCGCAGTAGGTTTCACGTCGCCTTTTGCTCGGCAATTCAATGGATTTATAAATACGTCAACATGTTCACAGCTCAGCTATATATCAAAATGGAACATACAGAAAAATTTTAAGTTAAAATCCTGTTTCAATCCTGAAATTTTCATTGAAATCCGTTTAGCCGTTTCAGAACATAAACAGATCAAGAGTATAGGCAACCCGAATTTATTTTTGGAGACTTAAATACTCTTTTGTGAATAAATACTTGTATTATATCATATATATTATTATATTAATATCTTCTGCAATATATTGAGATTAAATATGCAATTATATTTAAGTCTTCTGTTTTTAAACCCTCAAATTTTCATGGAAATCCGTTGAGACGTTTCGGATCCTATTGAAGACAAACATACAGACAGTCAAACAGAGACATACGGACACTTTATTTATTTTATTTTTTAATTATTGATAGATATATACGGCTAATTAATCGTAAGCTAGATATATGGCAATATTGCTACAACTATTTATACGAACGTGACACTACTTACTGAATATTAATATAAATAAAAATGGATATGTTTTCTTGTTTGTATGTTTGTCCGTATAGGTTCGTATACCATTCATCTGATTGAAATGAAACATTTATGAGTTGCAGTGCTCTTGCCAAAGGAAAAATTACGTTCTTCCTCCCCTTTTCGTTCTAGAAATGTTTCTCCTTCAGGACAGTATGAAAAGTCCTCAATACATGTCACAAAACTATTAAAAAAAATTCGATCTGCAATATTGCAAGTTCTATCATCTTCCACTCCACGTACAGAGAGTAAATTTAACGAGAGATCGTATTCGGTCAAAATGCTGTCGTTTTTAAAATTTCTAATGATATGCGATAAAGCAGTAAGTTGCGAACTACCTGATTAGTGTAGTAGATCTCAACTAAACTCTTTGGAAGTAACTACGGTTGAATAATTTGGAATTGTTTACTAGCCATTTAAAGATTGTGGGTACTTCTGACGTGAATGTTCATTGGGTTATGCAAGTGATGTCATGCTGAGAGGTGAGTATGCTTCTTGTTTACTTAACTATTATAATCACAATGAAATTGAATGTACTAATCTCCGATTTTGTTTCTGAGTTTATCAATGTAAAGATCATGATCGTGATGAAAAAGGCTGCTAACCTATTAATTATTACTGAAAGTGAGACTGTAGTTCTTGTTTTATATAAATACGAGTGACATGTTTGCCTGTATTATAAAATACATACGATGAATGAATATCCGGTTGTTCCTTGTACAGCGTAACTTTAGATTAAAACTATACGGCACATTGCAACATACTAACTTTACATCTAACTTGAAACAACGTTCCCTTGTTCTTTTTTGTCCGTGGACACTGAAGCCCGCTTTCAGTACCCACAACTTTTAATTACCTTGTCAGTTGCCAAAATTACATCCGACTGTGTGAGGATCTTACATCTCTGTACACTGTTATGGATTCCAAGCATGCGGATCTGTCTAGATAAAAAGCGGGCTTGATTAAAGGCACGGCTTCACTCGGGATAGAGTATCCTTTATCTTTGTAGTTGTCCTTTAACATGAATAGTATTTATATAATACTTTCTCATTAGTGGAAATAATGTTGTAGCTTTGTAAACACACAAAAACGCTAGCTTAAGCAAATAAATAAACACATGTCATTTATGAGTGTCTTAAAAATCTTGTAAAATTTGAATACTATTTGTAAAGATATTTTTTAATAACTCATATTGAAGAAAGTATCTGAATTGACTCAAGATCTATTTTACAAATATTAGTAAAATAGTTTCTCAATGATTGATGTTGTAATACGGTGTAAAATAATGTAATTTATGGTTACTAATAGAAAAATAGATTACTGAAATGTATATAGATTTATGTTGGAAACAGTTTAAATATTTCCCAATAAAGTGATGATTAGCACAAAAAAATTAAATCACCATAAAATAAATGTTGCTAACAATTGAATACACACATCAGTAACGTTGGCTGAAACATTTATCATAGAAAACCTCACATTAGTATTTAGCAATACAGTAATCAGAAATATTTAACATAAAAGATAGTAAAAAATTTAATATAAATAATAATACTAAATAAAATTAAAACGAAAATTAATTCAGATAAGAATAATAATGAAATAATTCTGTTATTAAAGATACAAACAATAAAGTTATAAACGATAGTAAAAAATTATATATTACTACTCAATTAAATTAAAAAAATTTAAAAATAATATTTTTGTGGTAATCAGTCTTAAGACTGGTCTGATTCAAGCCTCCATGCTAACCTAAACTGCACAAGTATTTTCATTTCTACGTAGCTACCACATCCAACACTCCCCCTAATCTGCTTAGCATATTACACCCTTGTTTCCTCTACTGCTCTTACCCTACTCACTTCCCTCTAATCCCAATTTTACAAGACGCTCACGTTTCAAACCGTAGCCTATTAAACTATGCCTTCACCTGGTCAAAGCCCTCCAAATTGTTCTCTCTTTTCTTTTGCTGCTTAGAACTACCTGGTTAGTTACCCTATCCACCCATTTTCAGCATTCTCCTTTACCATCACATTCCGAAAGATTCTATTCTTTTCATATCATTCAAGTTTCGCACCCATATAACGCCACGCTCCATACGAACATTCTTAATGATGATTTCGTATTACTCATATTAACCGTAAGTAAATTCCTCTTTTTTGAAGCCTTCCTTGCCTGTGCTATCCTACTCTTTATGTATACTATACTTCTACCATCCCTAGTTAGTATGCTGACCAAGTAGCAGAACTCATTAACTTCCTTCAAAATATCCCTTCGCAATCTAACACCCTTTGTTATTCCACTTTTTCACATACTACACTCCATTACCTTAATTTTTCCTCTATTAAACCTCGTATTTAACTCTTTCTCCGGGACCACGTTCATGCCATTTATTAAAGTCTTCTTCTGACTCCCGTAATACAACAATGTCATTGGCAAACTGTAGGGTTTGTATTTCTTCTCCTTGTAGTATGATGCGTTTCTCATATTCTATTATAACTTTGTTTAGGGCCTGTTCTATGTAAAAGTTAAACATCATGGACGTCAAACGTATAGAAGAGGAAGCAGGACCAATTGTAAGATATCACTGCTTCTGGATGTCATACTGCATCCTTGTCTTACTCCTTTCTTGATTACTGCTTTGTTTTCTAGATCTTGGATTATAATTACGGTTGGCTGCCTTCTGTAGAAGTATTTTATTCCTTTCCTTTTCAATAGTATGTTCTAGTTCACATTATCAAAGGTTTTTTCTAACGAAGGCCTGTAATTTATTACCCTGCCTTCTAAAATTAGACGCAAAGTTAATATTGCTTCTCTTGTCCCCACATTCTTCGTAAAACGAAACTGATCTTCCATTCTCCTATACATTATTTTCGTTAATATTTTGAATGCATCAGATACTAAACTAATTGTCTGTCCTGTTCAAATCTGTCATCCCCAGTCCTCTTCGGTATGGGTTAATTATGTTTTTACTAAAATCTTCTGATATATTTCCTGTTTCGTAGATTTCGCAAACTATCCTGTACAGCTATCATATTTTTCTTTGCCCGATGATCTTATCAACTCCGCTGGAATGTAATCAATTCCTGACGCTTTTCAAATTTCTCAGGTCTGTCATCGCCCTGTCAAACTCCAACCTTACAATTTTGTCCCCCAACTCTTCATCATCCACCTCCTCTTTTTCTATTTCTGACTGGTCTAGATTTCAACCGTGATACAGCTTTTCTACATTTCTCTTTCTACCTTTTCTTCTTTATCCACAATTGGCCATTCATTCGCTCTTTTGATGTTCTTGTTAATATGTTTCTTGTCTCCGAATCTTTCTTTGATTTTCCAATAATCTCCGTCCATTTTCCCTTGAACCATAAAATCTTCAACCCCTTTGCATTTCTCTTAGAGTCAAGTCTCTTTGGCTTCTTTGCACTTCCTATCTCATTCTTCAAGCGTCTGTATTGTTCATATCATATAAATATTAATTTTAAATATTTCAAATTAAGATATAGTATATATATATATATATATATATAAATTTTACAAGTAGTTGAAGGTAACTTAATGCTGACATTAGTAACTATCATCAAAATTCAAAATTCTATTACGACTGATTGACTTAGAATTTAAAATCCTAAAAATTATGGACTAATCAGTATTAAAGTAGATTCTTAAAATTAATTACTCTAATTAAATACATTCCTCTATTTACAATTGAAAGATTAAAAATTATTGCTCCGACATCATGATTTAGTAAGTAGAATTTTGTTATCTTTAACATTCACAAATGTAATTACAAATTAATGAATGACACCGACTGTCATAACTTTTAAACGACTTCAGAAACCGAATTATTTCAAATTGTTATTTCATTGTCGTTGGCTATGCTCTTTTATAAGATCATGAAACGCTTCGAATTATTTAGGATATTGTAGAACTTTAAGCGTTCTCAAACTGTATGCGCACGTAAATAACTTTCGGACCCATTACTACATTGTTTACAACATATATAATTGTAATATTATTGGTCATTCAATACATGATACTATGTAATAATCATGGTATAAATGTAACAAATTTTATTCCCTAAAAATACTTAGTAAAAGCTTCCCTAATAGACTTTAAAAGAATACAGCGAGGAAGACGCATAAAACACTTTTTTAGAAGGTTTATTATATGTAATAACTTTTAAGTTTAAGTTATGGCTGTAACTCATACTGTTACATAAATGGATATGCAAGACAATGCGGAACTTAAAGTGGAAGTCGTTTCAGTTCTCCGCCATTAAGGTAATTTTAATACACTTAAGAGGACGTAATAAAGTGCGGTTATAATTAATTTGAATACATTTATTTTGCGTGATACGTAACCAATATATCTTTCAAAGGTATTTTATGCAATAATAAAGAAAAATAAGGTTAATTATATATATATATATATAAATTATTTCAGGGTCACTACAGAGAAGAATGGAGGAACCTTCTGGGTTGGTCAGATGTTTAATGGAAATTGAATTTTAAATTTAGTCGAGATATTTTTAAATTCAACCCATTGTTAGCAACATATTTAACTTGTAATATTTTGTAATGTTTTCATTTATCTTTCTGTATAGGAACTGTTCGCAGAGTAAATTAAAAGATTAAAAATGTTACTCTCGAAACAGTCTCAAAGAAATGGTTCTTGCTTCTGGTTAGGCTATTAAATATCGGAAGTCCACAGCTTCCGGCTAAGTCTTAAAATTTACTTTTAAATATAAAGTTATAGATCTTATTTATTGAGCGTAATTGCGTAGTTGTTGGGATTGATGAACGCTCGCAGCTTTCGGAGGTATAGAGCTTGCGAAGATTGCCTCGTAATTGGTTCGTCGGGAAGAAGCAATGCCTTATCTCGCGTTGCAGCAAAGTCTGCCATAAATAAGAGTTAATTGTGAGTGGAGCTCGCCGTTGACATAACCACGACGAAGTATATCCACTTTAAAGCGGCTAATGGGGGCAGTTTTTCGTGGGCCTAGGTCGATAGTGGGTGGCGTGAGGCTGCGCACGTGCAACGTCAGATAACAACCACGCAGGGATCGGGTTCGGCCATCCTGATTGCAGCTTTTGCCAAACACAATCCAGTGGAAGCTATTAACTTAGCACCTTCGCGCATAGATTTTCAGTCCTCGACCTGCAGACGGACTCCCTGCTTCTTGTATAGCCAGAATTTATTCAGATCCAATCCTGCCGTTATTAAGCATAAAGAATTTTAGCTATAAAATCTTGTATTCAAAATTTGTAAGGAGATAGAAATATATGCAATTTATAAATAAAAATCACGGTTCTGTAATTGACAGACTATTCTGAAAAAATATTAGAACATATTTATAAAAGTTGACAAGAGGCCTCGTTCAGTCTTGGCACCTCTTAAAGTGCATATATATATATATATATATATATATATATATATAAATTATAATGCATATATGGGGATACTAATTATTTATTAAATAAATGATAAGATTTTGTAATAAAAACAATAAAACAATTTACTTAAAAAATTACAAAAAAAACATTTACAGTAAGAATTACAATTTCTAATGTTTAGATATTTATGCCGGAACTTCTTTCATCAATAAAAACATGATACAAATTAATTACTTAAAATGAAACAAATCTAACTATAGTCTCAGGGTCGCATTTATGGAACTTCTCATAGAACAGAAATATTTTATACTAATCCACTCGGACCTGGCAGTACAGGAAATCAGCAAAAAGGGTTACAGATGCAATAACCGTGTCGGCTTAATGCAGGTTTCATCTTCTTCCTGGTTCGTCCTCCCTCCAGATCAAAGCTGCCGACCACCTATTCTTCCCGTTTCAGGAAGAATTTAAAAACCTCCCCTTGCCGCAATTCCAACCACAGTCATGAGTGGCAAGTTTAGCTCCATCCCTACCGTCTCATTCCTCTCGAACAATCTCAGGAAATCTCCTCCGAAATTCTCTGTCAAACATCTCTCTTCTCACCGCACTCGAACAATCTCCATTCTGTAAAATTTCTACCACCAATCTCCAATCTCCGAAATCTCCTTCAAAATGTCTCCGCCAACCTCTTTAAAATTTCCTCCCCACTTCTTTAATTTATTTCACTAAGGTGGCAGGGATAGGTATCCACCAATAACATTTATTGTGAGAATTGGGAAGTACACCACCCGACGTTGCGAAATTCACACAAAGATTGGGAAATTCCGTAACATCAACATTGAGTCTAGGTATTATTGCTCCTGGCTCAAACTGCTGTCGCCTTTAATTTGACTTCTTGCCGC
This sequence comes from Eucriotettix oculatus, assembly GCA_034510155.1. Taxonomy (NCBI): domain Eukaryota; kingdom Metazoa; phylum Arthropoda; class Insecta; order Orthoptera; family Tetrigidae; genus Eucriotettix; species Eucriotettix oculatus. The sequence continues at coordinate 28,639,891 of CM067378.1, read as the reverse complement.
CAAACCCGAGTAGATGTGTTTTTTCCGTTACATATATATATATATATATATATTAACATCTCAAAATTTAAAGAAAACAAGATTTTATTATTATGCGTAATGTTATATGTAATATTAATTAAACATTTTTACAATTTATTTATTTATTAAAATATTAATACTTAATAAAAATTTGAGGAGAAATTTTTTAAAAGTGTTTGCTTTAAGACACAACTGGAATAACTACACATTGTTGACGAGCGTATTTTTATTTTAACAACGGAAAAAAGTTTTTCCTAAAATGATAAGAATAATTTAAAAGATAAATGAATAATAAGTTATATTGAAATTATTTTGTCACATTATTAGCCGATTATTTAGATTTAATGTGCAACATTACGTTTATCAATCTTGAATAATAATTATATTCTTCATCTAAAATTTTGCATTTCTGCAATCTAAATTATACTTAATATAGGAAAATGACGTGGGAAAATGTTTGAATGTCTGCAAAAATTTTTTGTGTACGCGTGGTCAGCGCTTACACTTATTCCTTGGACAGTGGAAATGGACCTTTCGTCAGATTTATGAAAGACAATAGGTGTCATTCGTCCCTTATCCAAGAAAAATTAGCTCCCGTCAAGTCGGAAGCTAGGCGTGGATAACTAGAAACAGCTAATGTGCGTAAGTAACGCAAAACATTTTAAGACACGTGTCTATAACCGGCATATAAATTTTCCTGTTGGCCGCATTTGTGCTAATACAAACCAATCTGTGTCATTTGAAATTATTGCCGATTGGCTATTGGAAAAGAAAGGAGCAATATTTGGAATCTGCAGAGGCGACATGGCGAAAAGTTATGAGGCAGAGAGACCATTAAATTGTGGGCCGCTGGCGAGAGTTAGTTGGAGATCTTGAGACAACGACAGATGTAAAAATTTCAGTAAACGTTTCCACTATTTTCGGCCCCTGGAGTCATCCAAGCGGCGAGATCATCCTTACACAGTACACGCATCGAGAGGCACTGATCAAAATGGTTATCCGTAGTAGATAGAAGCACTACTGTAAACTCCTAGTATTGTTTTGGTGTCACAGATTGGTTAAGCAAGAAGATTGAGAAGGTCAACCTGAAACAGTATGACTCACATTGTTGGCTTCGTAGTTCTGCTTCTAACGAAAATAGAAGTGACAGTTCTCAACCAGCCTGTGTATTCATCCAATTTGGCGTCGAGTGAGCTTTTATTCTCAAAAATAAAAATTCACAGGACGACGTGAATGATATTCAAGTCACTGTGACATATGAGTTGAAGAACAAATCTTACAAATTTTTTTGGATAGTATAATACGGTTCTAAGAGCCTTTTTAATGTTTTAATGAGTCATGTGTCATTCAAAGTCTCGTCCCACTTGAGTACAAAGCACAAAATGTTCACCAAACTCACCACAAAATTTTGTCGAAGTATATTCGGATTACTCAGAATCAAAATATTTTTATGTCACAATATTTTACAATATTGGAGATGGTCAAGTGGTGATAGGTAATTTTTCAGTTATCTAACGTTGAATGACCCATTTGTTACAGTTCCTTTTGCGACTATAATGAAAGATACAGATGCAATTTGAAAATTAGATTTTTTCAAGGTGAGCAAAGTTGTACCCCCATTAGTATTGTTAATTAGTTTGAGGAAAATGTGAGACTTACTCCTATGTAAGCTATCACGGGACATATAATTAGATTATTTAATTGTTGTTGTGGTATTCAGTCCTAAGAATGATCAGAGGCAACCCTCCATGTTAACCTGTCGTACGCAAGCCTTATCATTTTCACATAACTACCAGGTAAAATATCTCACATAATATACTCAGCATATTCCATCTATTGCATCCCTCTTCTGTTCTTACCGCACACACTTCCCACTGATGATAATTTTACATGGCCCTTGTGTCTCAAAACGCCGCCTATTAATCTATACCTTTTCTTGGTCAACGTCCTCCATATTGTTCGTCCTACCCCTATTCTGTTTAGAACTTTTTCGTTAGTGATTGTATCCACCCATCTGATTTTCAGCATTCTCCTATCCCACCACACATTTCAAGGGCTTCTATTCTTTTCCTTTCTGCAACTCCTATTGTCCATGTTTAGAACCCATATAACGCCACGCTCATACGAACATTGTTAGCAACGATTTCCTAACATTTACACTTATATTACCCGTAAGTAAATCCCTCTTTTTCGCGAAAGCCTTCCTTGCCTGTGATATCCTACTTTTTATGTTTACTATACTTCGACCATCCCTATTATTACGCTTCCCAAGTAGCAGAATTCCTTAACTTCCGTCAAATTTCCCTTCCCATTCTGACACCCTTTGTTATTCCACTGTTTCCTAAACTACACTCCATTACCTTCGTTTTCCCTCTATTAATCCTCATATTGAACTCTTTCCCCAGGACCCTATTCATGCCATTTATTATAGTTTCCAAGTCTTCTTCTGACTCCCCTAATACTACGATATCGTCGGCAAAGCGTAAGGATTTTATTTCTTCTCCTTGTAATATGATTCCGTTTGAAATTTCTTCATCACCTGTTCTAATATACGGAAGACTGTATCTTTGTCTTACTCCTTTCTTTATTTATTTTATTTTCTTGATCTTCAACTATAAATACAGCTGACTGCCTTTTGTAGATGTTATGTATAAGCCTTATTTTTCTATAGTTTATTCCTATATTCATAAAAAATCTTAAGTAGTGTGTTCCTGTTCAGATTATAAAACGCTTTTTCTAAATCTAAAAATGCCAAGAACATTCTTACATTGTCTTCTAAAATTAGACGCCGAGTCAATATTGCTTCTCTTGTTCCTTCATTCTTCCTAAAATGAAACTAATCTATTCTAACTCGTATGATATTTGACGTTCCATACTCCTATATACTATTTTCGTAAATATGTTGCATGTATTATATAATTAATAAATTTTCCTGTGCTGTTCGCATCTATCAGCCCCAATCTTCTTCGATATGGGTATAATTATGTTGTTACTAAAATATTCTAGTATTCTTCCTGTTACGTAGATTTCGAAAACTATTCTGAACTGCCATGATATTGCTTCTTCTCCCGATGATCTTATCAACTCCGCTGGAATTTTATCAATTCCTCGCGATTTACAAAATCTCTGGTCTATCAAATTCCAATCTTAAATTTTTTCCCCCTACACTTCAACATCCACCTCCACCTCCTCCTCTTCTTCTTCTATTACTGACTGATCTTGATTTCCACCATGATACAGCTCTTCTAGATATTCCTTCCGAAATTGTTTTATGTTTTTATTACTGTAATGCTATCGTTGGACTTTTATTAGTTCGATAAAATACTTTTTATATGTAAGCAATAAAAATCAGATGCTGTTGAAATCAATGATTACTTTTTGCTGCTCATTTCGTACAATGTATACGTTAAATTCAATTAATATAATTCCATTTACGTAGGACATTATTTCAGACTCGTCACCTTGCAGTCATAAGTGAGTAGATAACGGATGAGTGACGTTGGTGTGAAGGGGTTTGAGGGGAAAAACGTAAATGCCTATATGACACGAGCAGCGGCTGGGGTCATAGGCGAATATCGTGGTTATGGTTTCACGCAAACTGTGGCCGGAACTAGAAGCACAGACAGCAAAGTGACATTCTATGAAGCGTTTCCGCTCCAGCGGTCCGGAGCCTGCTGCTGCAATTGTGCCGTATGCCAGAGATATCTGGATGATTGATGGCTGTAGCCGCTCCAGACCGCGACATCTCGCAGAACCAGGAGAGGGATTTGTTACACTTGCTGTGAACACACCCAGCAGTATTACCGCTTACATCGAACGTGATCCGTTTACTGTTCGCGTTGACCTTACAGTCGTGAGTCTCTCATGACGTACGAGAGAAATCTCTCACGTCTGGAAATTTTATGATTTGTGTTCTGAGCCGCAGGCAGGTTTTGTTTATAACGAGGAGGTAAAGACTTCAAGCTGTCTTTTAGTGTCGTCTCGCAGGTATGACCTTTCATTCCCTTCACCCTTCAACAATATTGTAGCTTCCTGGTTTAATATACAAACATTATGAATAAATAAATACATTGTATAAATGCATTACTATTGCTACGAGACGCAGACTTTTACGAGGGACAGAAACCCGTGCATATTTAGAGCACGACAATCAAAACCCAACTAGGACTATTTTAACAATATTCACACAACTATTTACAGAAATAGTTACAATGTATTATTATAACTGGAATTTCGTTCCATACGATCCAAGCGTCATAATCCCACTTAGCCATCATTCTTAGTGAATACTAACCCAGTATAATTTTCGTCACAAAATGTATAAATAATGTATTCGTTTATTATTTTATAATGTTCTTGTGGCATTCAGTCCTAAGAATGGTATGATGCAACCCTCCAACCTATCTTCCAAACCTTTTAATTTCCTTTAAAGACCACAACCACATCTTCCCTAACCTGCTTAGTGTATTCCATCCATTGCCTCCATCTTCTGTTTTTACCCCACACACTTCCCTCTAATACTAATTTTACACGACCCTCGTGGCCTATTAATCTATCCCTTCTCTTAGTCAACGTCCTCCATATTGTTCGCTTTTCCCCTATTCCGCTTAGAACTTCCTCGTTTTTGATTCTATCCACCCATTTGATTTTCAGCATTCGCCTATAGCGCCACATTTCAAAGGTTTCTATTCTTTTCCTTTCTCAAACTCCTATCGTCCGCGTTTCGCACCCATATAACGCTACGCTCCGTACGAACATTTTTAGCAACGATTCCCTAATATTCACACTTATATTACCCGTGAGTAAATTCCTCTTTTTCGCGAAAGCTTTCCTTGCCTGTGCTATCCTACTCTTTATGTCTGCTATACTTTATGATCTCTCGTTCTTACGCTTCCCAAGTAGCAAAATTTCTTAACTTCCGTCAAAATATTCCTTTCGAATCTAACACCTTTTTTGTTATTCCACTGTTTCCGAAACTACACTCCATTACCTTTGTTTCCCTCTATTAATGCTCATATTGAATTTTATATTACTGCTTTTTTAAATTAGTAATTATTTTTGTCGGGTTTCTATAGAGTAGTTTGGTGAAAATTCAGAGTGTTTAAGAAGAAACCGATGTTAGAAAGAAATTCTTACAAAAGGGAAAGAAATAGTCCAAACTCATAAATATAGCAAGGAAAATAAGGAAACAAACGCTTCGAATAGTAAACTAGGCAAATACATAAAACGAATAATTCATTAAAACAATTAAATCTATCTTCAAATTTGATTCTCATATTTCCTACATTTAAAACTATAGTTCAAACTGGTCACATATAGACTTGTTATACAGCTCACAACAATAGACTTCGATTGTTCACCAACGTAGTCCTCAACCTTCACCGGAAACAAAAGCCAATCTAATTTTCATGATACTGGAGTTTATCTTTACCTTACAAGTGTTAGTGATCATAAAACTATGTAATCTAAGATTTTTCTCAATGGTTTTCAATTTTGAAAACAATTGCTACCGGTTATATTTGTAATATGTGAATATAATAATTTAAATTATTATTTTATTAAGCTCTACAGTTGGTAGATATTCATGACATTAAATTTATTATATTTTATTATTATTGGGGAAAATGATTATTTAAAGTAAAATAATTGACAAAGAAAGAAATGAATTTAAAACCAAAGTAAACATTTCATTTTAATGAATGATAAGAAAGTTATTAGTGGCACTCGTGAAAACAAAACAAAATGAGTTAAAATGAAAACTGTAGAGGATTCGAAATTTATAAGGAAAATACTCTTAATATCAGGTCACTTTGGCGTGAACTGTAATGAAGCTAAGCCTTTGGCAATTAAAACTGGCAACCAGAAGCTGAGATTGTTAAATCAACGTTACCGAAATGTTGCAGTTGCTTACTTAGGTGCATCTGCCTTTGCTGGTGATGTCACTTGAGCATTGGGGAAGTTTATGCAAGGCGACATGAAGCTACACCCGTCGATGTATCCCGGTCGGATATCCTCACAGAATCACCTTTCGTGACTGAAGTCTCCTGTGGTCCCGAATCTCCATCTCTCCTCGATTGTGACTCAAAACTCTAAAGACCGACTTTTCTTTTGCCCGTTGCCCGCAATTTAATGAATCTTCTTCCTGCTAGGTCCTGTAACCCATTAAGAGCCTTTGCCTACTGCGTCCACTGCGGACTATAATTTTACATGGCACTTCCTAATTTAGAGTGATACTGGACGGCTTATCGATTCTCCAGAAGTTTTAGTCCCAGACTCAGCGACCATGATTTAACGAATGGCTCCTCTCAAAACTTCCTTCCATTTCACCTCCTATTGTTCTGAATTTTCCTCATTCAGCTTGAATTTGAAATAACACCCTTTGGTTAAATTTTTCGTTACAATGAATAGGAAATTTTCTGGCCGTACAATGATTTGATCCTCAAATCATCCTGATCATCAATGATCATAGGCTTTCCCGGTGTATTTGCTGTAAAAAAAAGCTCTCGGGTTTCCAAGAAGGTATAACATTGATTTTGACGCATCGTTTCGACGTCTAAAGGCTCTGTCGCATCTTTTAGGCAATCATATTTATTCCTATTCGCCGATCTTCTAGATCGAAATCCACAGCTATAATTTCTGATTTAAACCATAACTAATTATTAATTTTACCCAATAAAATACAATAAAAATAGTCTTATGTCCTTTTATGTTCTTAAAAGCTCTATTTAAACCACATACATATTTTTAGAAGATAACGAAACAATTTTGGCTGGACTGGGAATTGAACCCGGGAACTTCCACTTTGCGAGTGTGTTTTCTGTAACTGAGCTAGTTCCGCAGAGAAATCCCCATCCCGTATATAGCTGAAACTGAGACTCGTCCACAATTTACTTTTCACTGCCTTCATAGCCTTATTCTAGGACATCAATAAAGAATGGACATTGAGTAAATTGTCTTTGAACTACTAATTTTTAACTCCGATCTACTTTTCTCAGCACCCTTAATAAAAGTAAAATCACACTTAAATGCTAAATATTACGACCAAAGTAAGTCATTAAGAGTGTAGCGCAGTAGGACCCTCACCAATTTTATTTCAAATTTATTAAAATTTGAATTATATAAAATTTCAGAAATAACATGCTAACTAGCTAGGTAAAAGGGATTTTTCCCGGCGCCCGGTTGGCGGCTGAGATACGTACCTGTGTGCGCGTTTATAACGGTAAGTTAGTTTTTGGCTGAAAGAGCATTCACCTTCCGAAGAACACTCTTCCCTGTGTCATGGAAAATTTCCCGCAACGGACGGAAAATTCACGGGGATTCACAGAAAAACCTCACGTGGGATACCGTATCCCTTGCAGGGGGATATACGGAGTTGAGCTGCGAAGGTGAGGAGTGAAAAATGGTCAGTAGGGTGGAAGACATTGACAAGTCGAGGAAGCAGATGAGTAGTGTGGTGTTAGACGGTTAGAGAGCGAGAAGATAGAAATGGAGAATTGATTAGGACGTGGAAGGGAGAGGAAACTAGAGTTGACCGGATTTTGAGAGGGAAAAATAATCTGGATGGAGCAACAAGATTTGAAAGCGAGTTGTTGCTCTTTAGTAAGGTGTTAAGAACTAGGGAGGCTAGAGGAAAGAAGGAGTTATCTCAATATCGGCAGCACGAGTTCATCCCATTATCACCCGCAGCACCAGGTTCAACCGGAAGGAAGAAGGAAGTTCCAGTCTCATAGTAACCTGAATCGAGACGCACGTGAAAACAAAACAGATTCGTCCAGTGAATGAACTCTGATGCACGTGGTCACCTAAAGAATAATTAACCCTGAGATTTTAAAATCGTCCCCTTTAATTTCATTATTTATTTATTTATTTGTAATAGCGCGCATAAATAAAATTATCATATCTTAAAGCAAGTAATTTCATTAAATAAATTTAAGTAATACCCCTAACCATTTACAAGAGAGATATTGATTATTAATCATTTTATGTGATAAAGTTTATATATATCTAATAACAAGTAATCTTAACCGATGACAAACGCTAAAAACAATGGGAAAGAGTTGACTATATTAAATTGTTTAATTATGACGAAACCATTCATATTGTTTTACGTGAAAATATGAAGGAATGTCTACCAAAAGTCATTTCACAAAATTAATTAGCTTAACATAATACTGAAATTAGCTTTCCTAATTAACTTAAAAGGTTTATTATTTAATAAGAAAATCTCATCAGTTATAACGATATAGAATTGCGTTTTTTTGCATTTAGTTTCATACTATGTTCTAAATATAAAATATATTAATCAATTAATGCATAACAGTCAACGTATTTGCTTCTATTTATTAAAGATAATTCAGTAATTTATGAAGAATATCTCGTGATAATAATATATTATAGAATGTTTGAATGAACACATTACTTCAATTAAATACTATGTATATACTGTCATTTCCCATTTTCAATTAATACTATGCTTCATATTTGTTCCACTATGTACTATATATTCAAGTTGTCAATAACATAATAACAGTTAAATTATATTTAGAATAAAATATTGATTGTATCTTTTAAATTAGACTCAAAGAGCAGAACGTAGTTGCTTAGAATTATAATTGTAATAATCTACTGAGTAATAGTATCGTAAATATATACTTAATCATTTAATAGTATGTTTGGAACATCCAGAATATAGACCTGTGTAGTGTATGGACTGCCGTATAATACCGTATATTGATTTAACTTTCAATTTTGTTCACCTACTAGCTGTGTGTCCAGTGCTGCCGGAATATTTATTCATATTAGCCCGAAAAATATCGATAATAATCTATTGGTCAACATGGGATTAATCCGGGTTCGCGAGCGTCAAATATTGAAACTTTAATCTGTTCACTTTTCCTTCCGTATAATAGGTGACCATCGTGATGACTAACCGTACGTTAATTGAGTTTGTACATTAATAAATAAAGTAAGAAAAGTATTTAAACAAATTTATTCTCGCGTAAGAAATACTCCCGGTTGTATCATAAAGTGAAATATACTCCACATTCCTTGACAAACAAATGAGCTCCTGCTACGTTGAAAATTTAAAAGATATTTCGGGTAATATAGTCGATAATATTCCGGGTACCGTAATAAGATAAATGTTACTCCCGCTTAACTAAAACAAAAATAAATAACATCGACAGAAACCCGGTTCTACCAACAAATCCCGTGAAAATTAATATCGGTGGTATGTATGTCTCAACCATTCACTACTTTTCCTGCGTCGTAACATGTACACAATGTTTGGTAAAAATTCTTTCACCGACACCCACCACTCTGGGGTTGAATTACAACTTAATTTGCAAGTTATATGTCAGTGATAAACTCATAAATTTCCATACCCCGAATTAGACACGAATCTCAGTTCGTTTCGTATTGTTTTGTGGTACGACCCTCTGCTCCCCTCCAACTTCATATGGAGTAGAATAATACGAAAAAAAATCGGAAAAGAGTTATCTGTGGTATTAACTGCGGAAAATATTTATTCTAAGTAAATATTGGCCGTTTTGCATTTTTCCACAATAGTCCACCCATAACCCTCGGGTTTTGTACCCTACCTCGAGAGCATTTTTTTTCTCACGCAGGAAACAAAATTTAATTGAAATTTCTCTGACAATGTTACATTTAACGGGGAACTTTGTTTACATTGTTTCTCCCCTCTTTTACGGTTTCACTTGCAACTTAACTAGTATATTTAATGTCAAAATTAAATTATCGACTTCCATATCACCAGTTTCGACATCACCCTTGATTGTTTCCTTGTAATGTTAACCTAACTATCCACTCTCCTCTCCATGGGTATTCCCCTCCCATGCTGAATGGGTTTGAAAGTATTTACGAGCAGCATAGTAGGAAACACTATCAAGGTAAATGGTCCCCGAAAAATATTTATTCATTGCAAATATCGTCCATACATACAAACAATGAATAAATACTTCGTACAAATCTTAACAATGAAATGAATGCCGTCAGATTAATGAAAAGTAATGCGTTTGTATAACAATTATATACGTAATATATTTTCTTAGCGTTAACATCGACTTTATTGGTTCCTAAAAGCACATTACATAAACGTGAAGTTATATAACAGTTAGTCAAACTCTTCGATTAACTATCTTCAGGTAGCAACCTAAGTACATTGACTGCCGGAATATTACGTAAGTCATCCTTAACAACTTCCTGCCCTGATTCAGTTGCATTATTAGCGACTTACGTAACGTAACAGGATGGAAACGCAATTTTGCAAATTAAATGGTTATGCTCTTTCAAGTATGGAAAGTCGTTTGCGAATAATAGTCTTTGTCGAAAGGAAACATATAATCAGCTAGCAGCTATAATATATTTGACATCGGACAAAACAGAAGTATAATTTATAAAATTTATCTATAAAAAATTAGGATTTCCATTAACGTAGGATGGAAACAATAAGTTGTGAAGCCTTCCATTGAGAAGGTTATAATATATATATATATATATTTAATACTATGTTTAGGTACAATTACAAGGAATATGAGCATATTCAGAGAGTCTCATACTCAAATACAGAAACTTATAATACATTTTTTAACTCACATTTCGATATTTTTTCGACACAATTTTCATCGATGTTTTAGTCTGCGATAAAGTCTAAAAGAAAAAATTAGTTAATTTTAATTACAGAGATCAACGTTTGCATAACTGATTATTCTCATTTTTTGGTGTACGTTTAATTTTCCTTTGGTGAATATATTCGATCATTTTCAGTTTGATTTCACAAAACTGTATGCTCAGTACGTACGCATTCCATAAATTTATCCGCAATTATAATTAATTATAATATACAATAATATTGCCATTTTTAACAGTCTCCAAGTAGTTTTTATTGTACAGCATCTATCAATCGACAATTTTTGCAAATCTGTTGCCATTAAAGTATTAGCGCGGTCAATAAGAATTTTAATGGCAAATTTCCATGAAAGTTCTCTTATTTAATAAATAAGAGTAACAAAAAATAATTGTTGAAACGGGTTTCATAATGTTATTTTATATAAACAAGGAATCATAAATTGAATTAAAACTGATAATAACATTTTTCACATTAATAGCCGAATTATTGGGTTTTACAAGCGAAATTTCTCTCATCAATTATTAGAGATTGAAAGAGATTGGGTTATAATAACCGTTCTTTTGTTATATGATCATAAAACATGCATCAAAGCGATAAATGCAATATTAACGCATCTCACCAGGCATAACAATTATATAGTACATTTACACCAAGAGCAATAATTTACTCATTGATCCTGAACAGTGCCTTCTTAGTGAGCTGGAAAAATTACAGTTTAAGGAGTTACTCTCTTCTAATTAAATTTTTTTGTCGCGTTTGTACAAGTACTTTGGTATTTTTAGAACACTGGCACGAGTTTTATAGTCCAAGTAATATATTTTCGGAAAGGAATTTGAAAGTGTATAATATTCAAGTCAAAGGAAGTAGGAACTCTTCAACTGAAGCTCACACAGAGCGTTTATATATTTTAGAAGAAAGAGAAGAATGGAAAAATGTCCCGGAAATTGGGAGGTCCGGAGTTCGAGTCCCTGGTCCGGTCGACATTTTTCCATCCTTGTCTTTCTTCGTAAATAATATTTTACACTGTCATGTATAAATATAAGTGTGTATTATATACTATCCTACTAAATTATTTTACGTCACGATTTGACAAAAAACTCAGTAAATGTTTTCTTGGTGTTTATTTTACAATCACAGTGTTGGAGCAGTGACCCAGCGACTTGAAGTAACGGTTCCTACATACGAAATGTTGGTCGTGCGTCGAGTTACTTAGATGTCACCACTAAAGTGTCATTATTACATAACAGCCTTAATTTTGGTTCCTGATATGAAATGCTAGGATTTTTCCTACGACTTTAAAGTGCTGAATTCTGAAATGAGAGTGTCGATCTTGAATGTATCGTGTGACTAAAGAGAGAAGACATAATGGGAAGAAATAAGACCACTAGTCCGTTATGGATCTTCGAGTTACGATGAACTTGTGATGTTTTTCTTATGATCGTCTACAATATTGAAAGTTGACGAATACTTCGTGTAAAAAATTAATCCTGGCGTTTCTTAGATTATCTGGTGTGACTTCTTAACCTTTAGTTGGTGTGTGCAGACCAGTTCAGACTTGTATAGCAAACACTACCTTGATTTTAAAAAGTTGTACTTTTGTATACCTTCTTGTGTAGTCTTTATCTAATTGTCGTGTGAAACATATGCGTATAAGTTAATAAGTTTTTATGATAATAAGAATTAATTCACCCACCGGTATCTGTTACCGCCGACTCTAGTTTCACAACTATTTATTCAACTGTTAATTTTTTGAACTATTTGTTTAAAGTGCGTAAAATGTAGAATATATATTATATTACAACGTATTAATTTTCACCGCATATATTTATGTTTTGTTTCGAGTGCCTGTATTTTACAAAGTACTTTTTTCACAGCATTCAGTTTATAGACTAAACCTTTATTTTAATATTATTAGCACTGGATTTAGTTTACTTTATAGTAATTTTAGATAATAGCGGAGAAGCATTTTGCTTCCTCAATGAGGGTCGATGATGACAGATTTGAAGAAATTATAAACGCAACAATACAAGATTTTGACAATAATGGTGAAGCAGACTAGTGAAGATGATTCAGATTTCTTATGGATAAGTCAGGTGACGAAGAGGATCATGAAGAGGATGAAACAGCAATTGCTGGCAGTTATGAAGTAGGTAGAAAGTACTTATATGCCAAAAATAATTCTTTGCGATGGTGTATGTAATCTCCACTTGAGGAGAATGTGATTACTACGAGAGACAACTTTATGGTGACGTTACCTACATTTTGAGGTTCGGCATAAAATTTGATACGAACCCCTTGAGACGTGAATTTCATATTTACTAATGACGTTAAAGTAGAAATTCTTGAAATGACAAACTTGGAGAAAACTTGATATCTCTGTTCTCTAAAATTGAAGAGAGAAACATTTTTCTTGAATTTTACTGTCAAAAATAAATATGCCTACAATGTGATAAAAAATATGCAACAGCTATGCGAAAGACATAAAAGACTAAGGACTTTAAACTGTATGGCTATATTAGTTTGTAAATGACCTGGATAGATTTTTATCTGAGCAAATTTCAAAATAAAACATTGTATGACTTATAGAATAAGAATATACAAGTTAATTCAAATATATAAACTTATTTTTTAGGTTTATTGTTAAATATAAATGATTTCGCTACAAGTGGTATCACATACAGCCAACACCAGTTAATAGGATGAAATCGCCAAAGGTTAAATACAGGTATCATCAAACAACACAAATTATTACTTTAAATTTAAAAAATAATGCTGGGAGAATTGATATCACATTTATAGTCATACCAACCTATTTTGAACGCAATGTCCTCAACTAAAATATATGACAAAATTATTTTATCCATTTCATTTAAAAATTTTCTAGTTTATACGTTATAATTACTCATATATGTTAGACTTCGAAAATTATATATTTTTAACCAACCAATCCAATTAGATAAAATTTTAATGTAGCATATAAAAATAGAGGTCAACCCTATTACATCAAAGAAGATACGATTACCCTTTACAACATCTATGTCTTATTACTACAGAATCTCTGACTTGTGTCATCTTTGGTTGTCCTGTATTTCATGGGTAAACCAAATAGTACTTATTATTATTGAGGAATACACTATTAAAATATTTAGTATGGTCATATTTCTGTAAGGTGTTGAAATAGCCCTCGTCGTCCCAGTCGTTTTTAAGGCTTATCGTTCACTACTTCACCCATTCACTTGAATACAATCTACCTTTTTACGAACTGAGCCACTTGGAATGCTGTCGTTCATCATATACAAAATTGTTACTGACAAAAACCAAAGTTTTGAGTCATAACTCTAAGAGCTGTCAATATAGTCGATTAAATCGTTAGCATTCTGCATGCTACAGCAAGTTCTATGGAATGTCGTGATGTGTTGTTGGTTAGCTACAGAGAGGTTCCGAATGAGCACTTGCTCTCGCAACAGTCCGGCAACAGAACAACCTGTCGAGTCATGCGGCTGTAGTTTCACTGACATTATATAAAAGATGTCCTAAATGTGTCATAATGTAGCCATACAACTGAAAAAGGAAAGCGGACAATAAAATAAGAACGAACTCGATTGTGAAGTTTCTAAGGGAATGACTGCCAACGTCCTAAATTGTCAATTTCCTGCCGTAGTTATCTATTCGGTCCTCTCGGGCTGTTACTGTAATGGAACCCCCTAAAGTAATTTTACTCCGCCATTCAAGCCTACATAAATAGAATAACAGTTCTGTACGTACTTATCGAAAGTTATTTGAAATGATTTTTTAAAATATTATTTCTAAATAAGTCATGTATAATATTCATGAAGAAATTACAAAATATTTCCAGACAAAAATAACGTTTCGTCCTTACATTAGGGTCTAGTCAGGTATTCATTAATACCTATTCCTTATTAAATATTTTACTTTTAATTATGTGGCCATTAATATTTATACCATGTAACTTTATTTTAACGTTTAATATCATCTACATTTATATTTAACTATCCGCCATACTCGACGCTTTTCTCAAGAAAACGGCGGGCCGATTCCATTAAGTATTAAATATTTTACTTTTAATTATCTGGCCATTAATATTTATATCAAGTAACTGTATTTTATTTTAACATTTAGTATCATCTAAATTTATGTTTAACTATCCCTCTTGTTCGCTTTTCACAAGAAAACGGTCGTGCCTATTCAATTCTTTTTGTCGTTATGTAGAACTGTAAGCAAGTTAGAAGCAATATAATTCCCTTACTTCAGCAAAAACGTGGGACCTTGATTTTGTTCAATTTTTACAATGAAACAGTTTAAATTAATAGGTTTAACATTTCTGTTGTAACATAGTCCTTTTCGTCTCAGTTCAATATCAAACACTGTCATCCGTAACTAATTTAGTAACCTCAGGTTTTTCTGGGCTCAATTAAATGGGATTTTATTTTATTTTTCAATTTAAATGAGTATTAAAATATCATATGTTAATTATTTCAATAAGTTACTGAAAGTACTTTATTAATTGTTAACAAAATTACGGGGATCTTTAAATTTATTTACTTTGGACTCACTCAGGTTAGCAAAGTTTGAGACTCTGACTAATTCAAGGGGATTTATGTGGGCGGAATACGCACACCACGCAACTGACACGCCTGTTTTAGTGACATACTGGAACGATCCTGGATGTCACTTCTGGTAATCCGGAGTAGAAATTCTCGTATCTGGGAAGGCTTGAAGGCGGAATTGCCTCCTCCTCGTTCCATGTATAAATCCAAGCGTTGACCCTTCGTCTCAGCAGTTTACCGCCTGTTTTCGATGGCATATCCCCATTTTAATTTGGCATATTCCGGCGTTTGATTTTGTTGTGACAGTTATCTCTTCTCCAAATAGTTCGTGATTTCGTAGCTCTTAAGCATTTGACAAGAGCTGTCTGTTAACCTTCTTCATCGAACACCTTTGAAGAACAGCCTTTTTATCTCCTTGCAGATTCCCTTCTGGACTCGCTTTTTCCCTATCACTCTTCGTGTTACCGCCTTTCACGTGGTATATTTCACCCAATCCACCTCTTCGACTCAACCCCTCTTCCTTTTTATTGGGGGGGGGGGTGATCCTGAGGCAGGTAACTCCCCTTTAATAGCATAGGAAGGGACTTGAAAAGGGGGGATGTGGAAGGTCCTTAGAAAATGTCAGGGAAAATTCCAGGGCGATTGCTCTACGTCTACGGGAAATTTTCTTAATCCGAGCGGCGACAGTCTGTCCCGTCACCTAAGGTTTATGGCGCCATCAGTCTTCACTTGCCTAACACAAATAAAATTCCTTGTTCGTTTTTTTGTCATAAATATATGAATAATTGCAATTATAACGCCAAACATTGGTTGGTTTAACTGCTTATACACGAATTTAGTTCACTTTCCGGAAAACTGACTGAACGGAATTTCTTTGAAGCGTTAAATAACTTCGAGTTTATGTTAAATTGCAGCACTCCACTAGTTAAAAATTATAACTCAGACACTAAAATTTAGAAATGTATTTAACACATCGTTATTAAGGGAACGATCTTCGTTGTCAAGAGTAAGCGGGATAACAAGTGTAAAATAATTTTATGGATAAATCCAAAATGTAACTAGTATGAAAAAAGTGTATACGTTTGAAAGAAATAAGATAGACCCAAGGCAAATTTGATAAATAATATACTCCATACTATTGTGCGACCAAAATTATAAGAAGCTTGGGGATTCCACGTTGAGGTAGGTGCTGTTGTCATACTACACGTAGTCAAATTTGCGTTTCGTGGTAGTGGAATTTGCTGTGGATGTTCGGCAACGCACTTTGTCCCGCCCTGTATTAGAAGCAAAGTGTTTTAGATTTTTAAACATAATATAAAAGCAAACCTTAACAGTGCTTTCAGCCCTTTAAGAACTGTGACTAATTAACACCCCCGAATGATAATTTAGTGAATAATGTACGTATATCCTTCCGTTTAGCTCCAATAGCTACCTGAATAAGAACAGACAAACTGTTTTCAGAATCTGACTATTTATTCAAAACGGTAAGCGATTGTTCCATTACATGAAAAGAGTAAAAATAGATAACTTTAATTTTTATTCAAAGGTCATGTGCAGTGTCCTGAAAGGTAATGTTTCCACTATTACATTCACCCTTAAGATGCTTGCTTTTCCGTGACCTGGACTCGGGGCGTCCTATTAAGTAGTTACATTGCTATAAAGATTTATAACTGACTGTCGCTCTATTTTGTAAGACACACAACATAGAAATATTTCGATGAATGTAAAAAGTGACAGATTCTTCCTGTATTACGTGCCGAGAATTCGTTTCAGTACCGCGGCAGATGTCGACATTTTGGAGACTGTCTTTATTATGAAACTGATATCGTGTATATATAACAATCTGAGGGTCCGGCGTTGCCAGGATATTCATATTAACCTTGAAAATTAATTAATTTGACATCAATCTGTTGAGCAACACGTATTTAATTGGCATAAATCCTCAATGGGCACACACTGACCTATACGGTTTGGGAATTGACTTAAAATTAATCAGGATGTTGAATGACGCTACATTAATCGCGTCAATATTTTTCATCTTACGTTAAATATGTACGGAACTTTAAGTAATCTAAAATTCGCGTTGCAGGAAGAGAGCAAAAATAATGCCCCGGTACTTGAATTGAGTTTAAATTCTCCCGGTAAACTAGATGATGTCAAAAATACACCCGGAAGATTTAAGAAATAGAAATACAGTGGTTTCCCCTTAGATATATGAAAATACAATCTACCTTGATTTTTGAAAACATGTTAGGCTACAACTTTAAAAAATTACATTTAACTTAAATGCCTGTCTAAAATTCAGTAAAATAATAGCGTAATTTACGTATTTATATATTTCCAATATAGCCGTATGGCCTATAGTTTGGATAGCATGAATGGTTCGACGGGAAAGTAATGTTTTGTGACGTCTATTACAAATTCACGCGAAAGAAAGCAAAGAAGATGTCTGTGATATAAATTATGTATTGCAATTTGCAACCTGTAAACACTGAATTGTCGTGGTTTGTACTTTAATTCACTTCAATTCTGTCAAATGTGCATACTCATACACCGAAACCATTATCAACTACATTCTCTCGTTGAATATACTTGCTCTAAAACTAACTTAGGATGATAAAAATGAATTGAAACTTCGTGCGAATCGGGGGCATCTATTGAGGAATCTTTGAAGCTACCTTAAATTTGGACTCTCTTTGGGGTGAAAAGGGGGAAGGAAGTAAGGAACCTGTCTTCAAAAGTTCGACATGAAGCTTCTGTGATGTGAGTACTTCAACTGTCAGAAAATTCACCGTAATAGGTTGAATAGTATAGAAAGGCATACCGGACAAACATACATTCATTTTTATTTAAATACATAGCGGTTCTTCAAGGAATGTATTCAATTTTGTTAAAAGACTCATTTTTATTTAGTATGATAATTTTTCCCTGTGTTAATCAGTCACGTTAATAACATAAACTATATATTTTTTTCAAATTTATTTAGCAGGTGCTTTTGGCATTGCCATAGTCATCTACGAAATGAAATACAATTTTTTAAACATTAGAAGCTTTTTATATAATGGAATTTGTTTAAAATTATGACATAAAATAAATTTCCTTTTTCAATGATTTAATGTTAAAAATATTGTCATACACTCATGTAATTTAGTATGTATACATAGATATAATTTATAACTTTCTTCATGGTTTGTACGTGATTACAGACTGTGCTGGCCTACACAGAGCATTATCGAACTTCGGAGTTCCAGAAGTTCAATAATTAAATAAACAAAATTTCTTTTATATTGTCATAATTTTAAACAGATCCCCCTATTTAAAAAATTGTAATGTTTCAAAAGAATTATATTTAATTTTGTAGATGATTATGGCAATGCCAAAATTTTCTGCTAAATAAATTTGAAATCAAAATTAAATTATAATTTTTATTATTAATGTGACTGATTAACAAAGAGAAAAATTATTATCGTAACAGGTAGCGGTTTTATGACGTTATTATTTGACTATAAGATTAGCTTCTTCTTCCTTGGCTTCGCAGCCCATTAAGGGCCTTGTCTCACCGGGTCACCTTACAGGACAGATTCCGTATTTGGTGTGTATCTATTCTGCAGCAGTCTTAATCGCAGTCTCCATGGTCATGATTACACAAATATCCAAGCCCACGTCAGGATTCGAACCAGGTTAACATTATCTCCACCTCCACCTCTTTGGCTCTACAGCCCACTGAGGGCCTGGGCCTACCGGGTTGACTGCGGACTGTGATCTTTCATGACACAGTCCGAATTTAGAGTATCGGAGGGTATTGCTTTTCAGGTAGTCTTAATCCCGATCTTCGCAACCATTATAGCATTATCTAGCTCTTGTAAATGTGATGAATCAGTCTTAAATTAATTCAGAATTGCATTAATCTTGGTATAAAATAATCAAGACGAGGTGTTATTTACAGGCGGATTGATGTCTCTGGCACATCGTTTTCGGTCGTCGTGCCGCACAGTACGAGGGTAAAGAGTGATGTAATTTTGTTAACTAAAAGTATATAACTGTGTTTCTGATCAGAGTTGGTGATGTTAGTTGACGTCTGCGCTGGTCAGTCATGGCGTTATGTACAAGAATGAAGAAGACTGTGCTTGTACTCACCGCGTCGAGGGCGCTGGAGGTTGCCAAGGCGAGGTGCAGCAGGAAGAGCCAGGCGCACATCGCAGCGACGCGGCGGTCCAGTTACTGCGCCAGCCTTCGCAGGAATGCCGCCTTTCCGGCCCCTTTCATCTCGATTTCAATCTCTCCCAGCCGGCACGCGACCAGCGCTAACGGACTCCATGCGCTCTATGCGAAATACACTTGGCCTTGCCTCCGATGCATATGAATTTTCGGGCCACCAACCGATAGCTCTAAAACGTGTAAGAAGCGGAAGGGGGGGGGGAAGTAGGAGGGGGCCGGGTAGAGCTTGTAGGACACTACATACTCCGCGACACTTACTAACCATTGAAACTGTCCAATGTAAGTGAGAACTGGCACCCTTAAAATAAGTATGAAGAGTGCTGAATACCTTTGTTAGTGTAGTAGCACATTAACAGTTGTAGCGATGGATAAATAATCGTTAAAAAATTCTAAAAATTAAAATGAAACCTGTCCCACTTCCACATTCCGACAACCTGCCCACGTTGCGTAATACCGCTCCATGCGTAACCCACCAACCTCCTTAATTTTCATGAACTACCACCACGCTTTATTTTTTCATTTTAAATCAATCTGCTCTTTTTGATTTCACCATATAAAGTCGATCCATTTTTTATGGTATTCCCAATTTATCTACCCACCCGCACCTCTGACATTTTTTTAAAAAAATTTATTTGATAATTTACAATTTGTCGTAATACACGTTAAATTTTCTTATATAAGGTAAGGGAGGGCAAGAGTACGCAGTCGGATGAAGGGGTCTTTACACGACCATTCTGACGGTCAGTATTAGCAGAGACTGCCACTATTATTGGGTGTGAATGGTGGACTGAACCCGTGAATCATGGATATCTAGATATTTTGATGTCGTAGCTTCAATCTTGGGGATATTTAACCCCGCCCAAACTCCGCCACCAAAGTGATAGGGCCAGGACAAAGAATTCTACCTGTTACCAATGGTTTGCCGCTGCTGAGGGGTTAATGTTTTAAGACACGACGCTCTTGTAAAATTAGCATTAGAGGGAAGTTTGATGGGTATATCAGAAGTGGGAGGGAAGAATGGAATACGCTAAGCATATTAGGGAGGATTTGGGTGTAATAGTCATAAGGAGATGAAAAGGCCTGCGCAAGATAGGTTAGCATGGAGGGTTGCATCAAACGAGTCTTAGGACTGAATACCACATCAACAACATGAAACGTTTTTGATTAGTTAGTAAATATTTGATAACATTGTGATATTTTTTGGTGTTGATGTCTTTATTAGCTCTATAGATACAGCAAATCAACCACTAACTGCGTAACTCTTACCCTTCCATTCCTTGCATATTTTCCAAAAAATATTGTTACTCAAAATTTTTATGCTCCTGAAAGAAATAAAAAAACTAGAAGAAATGTGGATTTAACTTTTATATTAACTATGCATTAATATTAATTTTTATTGTTGAGGAAAGCCACTTCACTACACATATATTTTTCTTGGATTTAACCTAAATTAAATTTCTGCAGATCGTTACCCCACAGGCAAATTATTCCATTACTGACTGTTATATTTAGGAATGGAAATTTCACAGTATATGTTTTCTTTCTCGCTACATTTTACCTTGAACTGATGATCCTTATCTACCAATATAATTGTGAATTTATAAATTGAAGTAAAATATTTCAAGTTTATTCATTCTGTCTAATTTGCTGTTATGAAAACTCTTTCATCGGCTTCGCATTAAGTTCATTTTACTAGGTGAGGATAACAGAACAACTAATAGAAACGTATTAGAGGTTGACAAGAAATACCTGAATATTTTAACAATATCACTCTACCTAAATGTGACGATTGTTAACTTTTTATCATTTCAATTAAAAATCATGAAACTCGTTTCTTAAAAACTGCAATTTATTCTGTGATATTTCCCCTAAATTAATACGTTTTTATATTACATCCCCGATGCTTTAAATGAGCTGCTATTTCTACACTAGGACCAATTAATAATTTCAAAAATAATTAATGTAGAAAATATAGAAATTTTGTCAATAGTTACATTGACTGTTCAGAATATTTTTGTTACATAAAGTAGAAGTATTTGGCAACATTATTTCACACTGATCAAAACTCCGATTGTGAGATTATCTGATGGGTTTTATTTTTAGTTTTATTCCATAACGTTCTTTCCTTGCAATACATCCATTTAAAATCTGTATGCGTTGCGTGAATATCATCCGACATCTCCCGACGTCATGTCTTCTGTGGTTCTTCCAAGCGTAGCTCGTTCCCTAATTTGTTCCACTACTTGCATTTTGTGTAAAATCGTGCAGAGAAAGTGCCTTTTACTATTCAGCTTTTTATCTATGCTGCTATTAACTATCTGACCCTATCTATAAAAAATTACGGAGCGAGAGGATCGGAGGAAATATCCATTAAAAGCGTACGTCAGTGTTTCCTAACGCTCCTATGCTCCACCACAAGTAATTTGATTCTTCAGGGTGGAAATTCAAAAAAGAGCACGTTTGTAATTTAAAAAGCAAGAAGTGACATCTAAAATTATTAAATAATGATTAATAAATATTATATAAAATTACAAAAAATTCTTTTGCACTTTATTATTATTTGTTCATTATTTGTTTTAATATTTTTTATTAATAAAATCCAGGTATTTGGCCTGAAATATTATGTAGGTATAATAACTCAATTTTTTAATATAAGTAAGGTATATCATAATTTTAGAAAGCATCGTAAAAAAAGGTTGGAAGCACTGCTGTACGCGATCCCACGTAGAGCACATCACGAATATGACTTTTGACATATGCAAAAGTGTCGCAAACATTGTATTCGTTTTCCGGTGTAATTAACGCAAATATATTATAGTTTGTTCGCTTATAAAATTGGGGTGGGGTGTTAAATCGTAATATAAGTAAAAATTAAAATGATTTATTCATAAAATAAAAGTAAAAATTGTTTAGTTAAATTTAACAATAGTTGGTTAAATAAATAAAGTAATACATTAAATAACAAAACAATAATTATTGCATTTAATTTTGGACCGGCTTCTTGCTAAGCTCAACGGTGAGAAATAATTTTATCTAGGGATCGGGTGGGGATGAAACAAAATTTGGCATAGAATTTTTAATCAGCCCTCAAAACAACTAAGAACGATAAACATGAATTTGTATATCACCGCTCTGCTGCAGACCAGGATGTTTTGGATATCGGCGCATCTCATCCTTGATCAACTGCGGTGACCGGCTACTGCTACTCGTCGTCTCTCTATGTCAATCAGCCATGAGGATTAAGAGAATCCTTCAGACAATTTTCGGAATACTCAGCAATACCGCAGACTCGATACTTTAAATGTAGCGAAAATATAAAAAAAAACTCTCAAAAGAATTAATGCCAGAAAAACTCTTCAGTTTCGTCTTTTATTACTTTTGGTCCTTCTTCGTAAGTCTAGTGGGGTTGAAAGAGGTGCGTTCTTCTTCGCTGATTCGTGATGACCTTTTCTGTCAAGCACTTAGGTTTGGAGGTGCAGATGCCAGACTGCGGTAGTGTCCCGGAATCTTTGGGCGTGAAAGGTGGCAGGCGGGACCTATTATTTCCATTTCATCAGGCGATTTGACTCTGGCCCTGTCCCTTCCAGTCTATTGTCGCTAGGAATATGCACGTGCAGTTGCTCTTGTTTAACATATGTCACGATTTTAAAACTTCCAAGGGATGTCCTTTCAATCATCCTCTGCATAATATTTCATTCTATGACTATAATGGTACTTGATTCCCGTTTTACATCTGTATCATCTCAATTGGATATTAGAATTAACCAATATATATATATATATATATAATAAACAGACTCAATAAACAGTTATAATTGATGTCATTTTCTTTGTTAAATTTGTAGGTGCAAACGCACACCGCAAGATGTATGCATGCATTTGTTTAGTTAATATACAAATGGGCAATTTTCCCGGTGGCATATTCATGAAATTTTATAAAATAATTCACAAAATGATATAAATATAATTATTTAAATAAACTAAATATGTTGAAAATATTTTAATGATAAAATGTATATAAGGAATAATATTAACTATAGATAAATATAAAAATATTGCCTAAACCTGAAAAAGTAATAATGAAATTATGTCCATAAATAGTGGTTTACAATATAGTTAAATATAATGGCATCTCACCGAATTTATTTTTGATGGAGTATATAACTGATTGATTTTACGAATCTGTATCACATCACTACACTAACCAAACCTATATAATTTCTAAAGGTTAGTTTGAAGACTTGCTTCAATGCCTTTCAAAAAGAAAATGTTTTTACTCCAAAGGTAATGCAGTAGCTGATGATTCAGGTGTGTTTTCACTTTTCTCTTAACCTCCTCCCCAAAGCCCTGACATGAAATTCTAGAGTACGTCCAGATTAAAATACTAAAATATACTCAAATCTGTTCATCTATTTTTTCTCTTAGACACGTACTAACGGGTCAGCAAACTGACTGGTTTGCGTTATATTTAAATACGTTTATTGTAACCAAATGTCGGTACATTTTCTACCATCCCATAAATTAAAATTTTTATTTACTATACAAATATTCACATACTTTTGCAGCTAACACTATTTAATTTCATTATTTTGCAGTCAGTGAGTTGGTAATTAGCCAATAATAGGCCAAAAATTATACTATGAGAGAATTTTGTCCCTGTTTATTAACTAGATTATCATACAGTTTTTTAATACCTTTCTTCAAGAATTTTATTTTAAATATGCCTGATTTATTGCGTATTGTATTATTGTATTCTATCCTCCTATTTATACTTCACCATTTTAATAAGAAAACTGATTAAATAATTGATAACATATTCTTATAAGAGAAAATATAGAACTTTCGTAAATATTGCCATTAGAATCAGCACTTAAGTTTATAATATTTTCAATTAAACGGTACATTTTGATCATTGTGAATTAATGTTGCTAAATATTTATATACCTTGAATTCTTGTTGTGTTAAAAAACTTATTAAGAAATATCCTGAACTGTGATTTAGATTTATTGTTGTTTCCATTAGTCATCGATTGAGGAAATAGGATACGTCATACATTACAAATAACAAATAATTTTAAGAACAAAATAAGGAACACAATTACAAATAATCTTTAAATAAATAAATAAAATACAAAGTATATAGTCTAAAGTCTTATAAAAACATTACATGCACACAAGAGAACACAAACACACGCAATGGAGTTTTCACTATTCGGAGCTGCGCAACCATGAATCTTGCGTTCCGTAGTAGCTCCAGGCAATACATGAAACAAACAAACAAGAGATCTGAAAAAACTGTGAAGAAAGTTTAAAGCTATGTAGTAGGTGATTTTAAAACGTAACACATTCCATACTTTTGCAAGGAAACTTAATTTTAAATATTAGGGGGACGATTAAGAAAATCCTGTACAGAGTAAAACGCGCCATTTGATAGAATAGTTTTACTCTGATTCACGAAACTTTTTCAGTTATTGTTTTAAACCTCTGAAGAAAGGCTGTTGTATAAAATTATCCCGGGATTGTGAATACTTTTCTGGTGGAGAACAAGGCTGTGCTTGTCCGACCTTAAAGCTGAACGATTTCTGGTCAACTATTCATGAAATTCGCTATTCGTTTGAAACAAATTTATGTTCCTCTTTACAAACTTTAAGATTTCATAAATATAAAGTATTTGCTTATTTTTGAAGAAAGGTATGCAACTCGATCTAAAATTCGTACTATAAAATATTCTATTGGCACGCTTTTGCAACTATTTAATTTTTTTGGAGCATTTCCCCAATTAGAGATGCCATAGCACATAACTGAATGAAAATACGTTAAGTAAACCATTTTTACGTACTTTTTGTCAACGTGTTGCATTAGTGTTCTGAGAGAATAACAGATCTATATGGTCATTCCCCTTTAATTTATCATCAGTCCGAAGGCCCAGCGAAAGCTGAAGCATTGGATGAAAATTTGTCTACGGGTCTATTACCAGCATCAGCACTAAATGAACTTAGTCTTATCTAGGTTGAGGAATAATTTATACACGTTAAACCAAACATTTCGACCGTGCTGAGTTCTGTTTACTTTTTTAACCAGATAATCGAAGTTTTTATCTGCCATAACTACATTTGTGTCATCCGCGTGGAAACAATTATTTATGATGTACGAATCCTGGAAGATCATTTATGTATAGAATAATATGGAAACAAGTAGAAATGTTCAATATTTTCTAAATTAATTATTTTTGAAATTTAAATTAGACACAATATGAATAAAATCCACATATTTAACTTCAATGTATAAATTCTCAGTAACAACAACACGGAAAACCATCGTTTTACTAACGTAACTAAAGACAAAGCACCCAGTCGTAGAACACTAAAGAAAGTGAATCAAAAAGTCAAAATAATCATGCATTTATTATTATCGTTAAATATATTTGAAGTTAAAAATTATTAAATACATTATGTCACCCGGAGAGGTTCCAAATGTCTGGGTGAAACGTAGTGGAGCCAATAATGTGTTAAATAAACGAATTTAATATTTTTCGAAGTATTTGTTCGTAGATCATAATAAGAAGAGTCACATACATCCAAGGTTTTTACGTACAGGTAAGTTTAATGGCCGAAGTGCTACTTTCTGAGTTCAGTTACATTCTTCAGATATCCCTTTTTCAGTTCAATTACAACGTCTTATCGTTCTACTTTATCGGCTACATTTTTCAGTCAGCTATTTATCAAGCAGTTAATTCCAACGGTCTATTTGCATTTTATCTTATCATGCATCCTACTTTGAAGAACTTGTTCAACATTAACTGCCCAATCAACCACACATAAAAAGTCTCATATGCCAGCATTACTATACTGTTCTTTACATTCATAAATCAACAATTGAGGCACAGTAATGATGATTTATTTTCTCTCTTTATCATCCTCTTGTAGTCTCTTACCCCCCCCCCCAAAAAAGTACTCATCCTATGGTTACTTTTCTCAACATTCCACATCGCCCTTGTCAATTCCTTTCCTCTGCTAATACAGGGGAGTTACCGGTTTCAGGATCACCATCAAGTAACTCGTTACTCCCTCCCCTTCCAATCCCATAACCCAAAATCGATCCAATACAATAAGTAGAATTTTTTAGTTTTACACCAATGCCTCAATTGTCAACTTTCTTAAACACTAATACATTTTACAGTCTTCTTATACGATTTCCGTTCTTTAATAAGCTCATTTCACCTTATTACGTAATAGAACAGGAAGAATACCAGAATATTTGATTGAAAACATAATTATACCCATACTGAAGAAGACTGGGGCTGATATATGCGAACAGCACAGAACAATTAGTTTAGTTTCTCATGCGTGCAAAATATTAACGAAAATAGTATACAGAAAAATACGAGTTAGGAAAAGATAACTTTGGTTTTAGGAAAAATATAGGGACAAGAGAAGCAATATTGTCTTTGCGACTAATTTAGTAGACAAGATAAGAAAAAACGGCATACATTCATAGCATTTAGAGATTTATAAACTGCCTTTTGATAAAGTGTACTGGAATACATTACTAAGGATTATGAAGAACACTGGAATAAAATATCGAGAAAGGAGGCTTATACATAATCCGTACAGAAGACAGGCAGCAGTAATTAGAATAGAAGGTCAAGAAAAAAAGCCGTAATCTAGAAAGAAGTAAAGCAAGGATACAGTCTGTCGCCCTTGCTATTTAACTTATATATACAACAGGTGACGAAAAAGTTAAAACGGAATATGGAAAGGGAATCATACTGCAAGGAGAAGAAATAAAAATCCTACGCTTTGCCGATGATATTGTAATATTAGGGCAGTCAGAAGAAGACTTAGAAAACATAATAAATGGCATGAACGGAGTCCTGGAGAAAGAGTTCAAAAAGAGGATTAATAGAGGGAAAACCAAGGTAATGGAGTGTAGTTTGGGAAACAGTGGAATGACATAGGCTGTTACATTGGGAAGGGATATTTTTACCGAGGTTAAGAAATTCTGCTACTTGGGAAGTGCAATAACTAGTGACGGTCAAAGTATAGTAGACATAAAGAATAGCACAGGCAAGGAAGGCTTTCGAGAAAAAGATGAATTTACTCACGTGTAATATAAGTGTGAATATTAAGAAATCGTCGCTAAAAATGTTCGCATGGAACCTGGCGTTGTATGGGTGCGAAACGTAGACGATAGTAGTTTTAGATAGGAAAAGTGTAGAAGCCTTTGAAATGTGGTGCTATAGGCGAATGCTGAAAATCAGGTGGGTGGATAGAATCACTAACGAGGATGTTGTCAACAGAATAAGTGAAGAGCGAACAATATGGAAGACGTTGACGAAGAGACGGGATTGATTAATAGGTCACGTTTAAAGACATGAGTGACTTGTAAAATTAGTATTAGAGGGAATTGTGTGGGGTAAGAACAGATAAGGGAGACAAGGATGGAATACGCTAAGCGGATTAGGGAAGATGTGAGGGATGTTAGTTATGCGGAAATGAAAACGTTTGCGCAAGATAGGTTCGCATGGAGGGTTGTATCAGACCAGTCTTATTTCTGAATACTACAACAACAAGTACATTCTATATCATATATTTATTCGTTATATTTCAATTTACTTTATTTCGTAATTATTCCCATTTCATCGTAAATTGTTTGTTTACCTGCTATAAACCTGATCTTCTCCAGATCATTAGATAATTATAAATGTCCAATTACCTGAATAATTATGCAAACAATGCGGTACAAATGTACATAATTCAATTGAACTATATTTTGTAGGATGATTGAAAAATTTACAAAATAACAACTACATTTATGGTGGCATGATTTATAACGAAAATCGAATCAAACTGTTTAAAAATAGAAAAAAGGGTAACCATATAATGATATTGTCCGAGGAACATCATACCATGGTTTTTTTCTGTTAGGTTCAACGGACGCTAGCTGGACCGGACAGGAAGACAATTATTTTTTTTTTCAAAATTCACAGAAATAGATGTTTTCTGAGTGATAACTGCTAACTCTTTTAATCTACATAAATTCTAACTTTTCAGCGCTTTTATGGTCGAATCTTTAATTTTAATTGATACTCACCCGATAAACAGACAGTTTCAAATTTGATTTAAAAAACTGAAATAAAATGTTTCTTCACAAAAATTTTAGAAAATTACATTTTCAGTGAATTATTTTGTCGGCAACCCGAAATTTGAATTCAACGAGTAAGTTAACATATTAGTATCAAATATCAAAATTACACCAAAACTTTCTTCAGTCATACGATTCAACTATATGAGAATTTCACTTACGATGTGAGCATAGAGGAACGAAGAAACCGCAAGATTTCTGATAAATTCATTTTTTAATGTGTACGACTACATGCATGAAAATCAAATGGTAAAAGTTACGGAAACTAGTTAATTGTCGAACACTTCTGTTATAATTTTGACGAAAAATTTTAATAGAATATGCAAAGTATCCGCTATCGTAATGTTTCATGTTAATTCAATAGAGCGTTTTTCTTTGATAACAAAATATTTTCCGATCGACCGGTAAATCCAGAATTGGCCTGATACACCTTTATTGCCTAGACCACGTCAGGTAAAGGAGGTGTCGTTTTTCCATGCCGGGGGGACGTTGGATAAGAAGTTAGGGGTCAAAGGATCTCACACTCTCCTTGTCTTCAACTGAGATATGTTAAGATATGTAGCATTATTTTTTAAATTTTAATTAAGATTGGAGAAAGAGAGGGGAGGAACAAAGAAAATACTCACTTTTGAGATTTGACACAAACAAATAACCGTATGAAGTCGTCTACTCTACCGTTACATTTCTTAATAAATTATTTTTTATATTGTTCTCAAACCGTAATATTAATACCCATGAGATAAAATCATTACATTGCATAATACTGGTTGTTCGCATTTTTCCTAGAGAAAAAGCTGTAAAAATTAATTTCATCAAATATTTTATAAGTAATTCAGAAACAGTTAATAAATTCTAATTTTAATGCAAGTAAACTCATTTAAATAACATATACCACCACAAATGGAAAGTTTTTAATAATGTCATTAAAATACGTTACAATCTGAACAACTGGGGAACAATAAATGTAATAGAATTGACAGCAGAATCGCAATTTCAATACTTACTTAAATGTTCTGGTATTTATTAAGTGACTTCCTTGACATCCTTAATGTTTGGTTAAAAATATGTTCCCATTATTCTAAGTCAACGAAATCGGAAAATAAAATACAGTAAGGTTTTTTACGCCAACTGACCTACAATGCCAACCGTACATGAAAAAAAAAGTTGTAGCTCTTTTTCCGTCAGCCATTCCACATTTCTAATTGCTTAAGTAACTTTATTGATGTGGGTTTTCTAGGGTTTACCCTGCATTTCTTTAGGTGACTTAAACCACAGCCTGAGGGCCCTAGTCAACCCTTCGCTACCGTTCTCTACCTTCCGCATCCCCCCTTTTCAACTTGCTTTCTATGCAAGGGAAATTTCCTGTTCCAAGATCACCCTTATGTAGTCTATTAACCAAAAAATTGTATTTATTGATTTATTTTACAACAAATATGTATGTATATTTAATAATTTTTTCCACAAATAAATGAAGAATTCCCAAACTTCGGTATGAATAGGGTTTGTCCCATTATTATTTGATTTTGTATTCAAATTTTATATCTGACTTATGAAACATTTATTGTACCTAATTCGTTTATTTAAATCCTTACGATTTTTCCTGTTATGTTTTATATTTAAATATGTATTAGTTACAAAATTTTATTTCAATGAATGAAGAATACAGAAACAAATTTATTTATTTATTCTATTACTCCTCTATTGAGGATTTAGGACAAGTCAAAAATATATGCATAGTTAACAAGCACAATAATAAAATATACAACTTGAAAATAATACATAAATGTAATAAATGAGCAATGTAATAATAAATAAAGACATTACTACACACAAGAACAAGTCCTATAGACACATATATTAAAAATATATACAAATAATTATATACAAAGTATAAATGTACATGTATATTAATTTCATAAATGTTGAAGGGAAGAATATTTCTTGCTCTAAAAGTACTTTAAATGAATGTAAGTAGCACAATAACAGTAATTACTTGAAAAAATTTTAAAAGTCTACTAAATCGGAAATTAAAAACCACTGATTTACAAACTGCATGGCATGCAACTGTGCGAAATAATATAATTTTGTGACCAATTTTAGTTTGAGATTTATTTAATTGTCATTAATGTAATTATAAAAAATAATGAAATAATGAATTCAACATTACTTATAAAACTAATATGGTTGTAGAACGCTATTAATTGGTTTTACTTGAATTGCTTCCCACAGTCTACTCTGACGTACTCTTATATTTTGATTCGTGAATAATGTATAAGGGAATCACTTCTTTGTTGCAACGGAAATATTTGTTCGTGACTAGAAAATTCAAAATAATTAATATTGGGTTGAATTTACGAAGGGTGTTTTCTGTTGCTGTATAATTACCCTCCCTTACCTGACTGGAGTGAGAATCTTTTGTCCATTAACCATTTACTTTCATAAGAACAGCATGGAAGATTATTGAAACGTTTATGGATATAAATAGTAGTATATAATAAAAATTAAACGACGTAAAAGCGAAAAAAAAATATGACAATAGATATATTTAAGTAAATATTCGCATTAACTGAATGTGAACTTCTCCTCCACCTTTGCCTAATTCCAACGATTTCATGCATTTGTGCCAGATATTTATAACAATTAGCTGCGATAATTTGTAATTAACAGTTAACTCTGTCTTAGATATATTGAAATTATTATTTGTCCTGAGTTAAATAATCTGAGTCATTAATTATGATAAAATGCGATACGAACATCAGGTCGAGGAATTAACGAGTTTTACTTACCGTTAAACTGAAATTAATCTGTTGGTTTTCTAGGATATTCCCCGTGACTAGAAGCAACATATTTCGCATTCTATACTGTTTCACTATTCGCCCTGGAGACAGGTAGAGATTGCGTGCTGCATGCCTCATTTTCACAGCTTTTACCCAACCTTCACTTCTCATGCCCGTGGAATGGTCATGACATTCACTTGTAACACATACGTAGGTAAAAATGTTTGAGATGTATTCCAGTTAGATTAGAATATATCCTGAACAAAAATGTTTTAAAATTTGTAATTTTTCGAATTCTACGGTAAGTGTTTCTAAATATTTAATTATGTTTTATCGTATCTTCAGGTACGGGGTCCAAAAGTCGGCCAAGTGAGTGTAGGAACGTTAACCTGTTGCCAGTTTTGGTGTTCAAGTAATAATTAGATCATATAATAAGTTGAAATTTAATTTAAATTTCTAAAAATGTTATATAAAATTCCGATAAACATAGCTTAGTATATGGAATTGAGCCTGTTAAAGTTGGTCGATGAAACTCGTGATTTGAACTAGTGTTAAAACAATTTTTCAAATTTAAAACAACCTTCGGATGAACATTCTGTATAAAAAACACGTATATTTGAATAATTAATTAATTAATCGGAGGAATGTAATTATTTTAGATATATATAGAAAGCACTTATTATTTTCAATTGATAAACAAATTTTATAAATGTAAAAACAAAAAAATTAAATTCACTATACGACTCTGTATTACTGTGATTTAAAATTGCGTTTTTGCAACTTTTATGTTTATTTTTTTGTGCGTTACAAAAGTCTGTTACTACAATAAGTTTTTGGATCTACTTTATTGTGATTGTTTTCCCATATTTCGGCATTGGATGTTGTGAAATTTTCATTCTATGTTTTGAATTACGTGGCGTACCATTTTATACTAAATTTATTTGGAAATAAACTATGTCTTTGTATTTTTATTTATTTATTATTCCCTAGAAACAACAGAAGAACTCCCTAAACGTGGGGATGAAACATTTTGTTTCATAATTATTTGATTTTGTTTTAAATCTCTATTACCAATTTTACTAGTTTTTTGTCACTTATTTATCTAAATCCCTACGTATTTTCTTCTGACTAATATTTTAATATGTAGCAGTCTTAAAATTTGATTTACGTGATTAAAAGATAAAAAATAGAGGGAATTTCAGGAAATGCATTTCGGAAGTTATTGGTTTTAAAATTTTACATATCAAAGATCCACTGGAAGGAATGCTAAAAATATTTGTATCTATGAAAAAAATAATGATAATGCATCACAGACACAGTTGTTTCAATTTCAACCTTGAGTATTTTCAGAAAATAATTATGACGTACATGACGGAATCAGTTTATAGGTTACTACATTCTGAAGAAAGTGACACAAGGTAGCTCCTTCAAATATTAATTCAATGCTGTTTTATAAATTGTTATCAGCGTTTGTTTTGAAATACTTCCAAGTTTTGACGGTAATTACTTGTAAAATACCGCAATTTAATCCCGGCTTTTCAAATTCACGAATTATATGGAATTATCCTTAGTTTACTGTAATAGATCGGCGGGTGGTTACGGTCCAGAGACTTTTAGCAAGCTCCAGTGTTTTGCGGAATCATCCCAACGAAATGTTAGACGCGAGTTACTTCCGAGTTCACTTGTTTCACTGTATGTGTGAGTGTGGGAGTGAGGATTGCTGGTTTTGGGTCGCGTTGTCTCTGTCGACCCGCTTTCTACTGAAGCAGGCCGCAGAGCCAAGGTATTGTACTAACAGGATAACGGGTCCTGCGCTCAGCCTTGACCCTTGCCTCGAATCCAGTTCCTACACGCTCCTCAATGTGTCATTCCTTGAAATTAGAATCCTTTGTTTGGAGAACTCCATAATGAAGTCCTCTGTAGTCCCCCTCATTCGCCCTACGAGATGAAGCCGTTGTGTAGGCAGTTGGTTAATTCGTGACCGAGCTCCGGAAACTCCCCTACGACTGCAAACACGGATTGGGAATGCAAAAGCATGGCGTTCGCCCCAATAAATTTGCACTTTTCAGAGCTAAATTACAAACAACCAGGTCTTATCAAACAATTACGGCTTTCGCGTTGCTACCGATGTAAAGAAACAAAGACCAAGCTTAACCACATCGCTACCGGCGATGAGTGATTTAATATTATCAGTTTAATTTGAATTAACCGAATAAAACATAAAATTATCTACCAGAAACAGAATCGAACCCAGTGCCTACGCTTATACGTGTTGCTCTTACACATTACCAATCCTCTGAAAGATGTGCGTTTCTTCTTCTCAGAAGGAGAACAAAAAATGAAAAATATATTTATTTCTCAATATAAATTATTTACAGGTGGACACAATTTTCCTAGCGTTGATCAGTATCTTCGATACTTGTTTAATGTCAGAAACATAGACCTCAAAAAAGCTACCAATTGCAGACTCCACTTGGTAAATCCCGTTGGTAAATCTTGTACGCGGCCGAGCCACTTGTTCAAGTTTGGAAAGATAAATTAATCCACCGGAGTTAAATCTGGGGGATTGGTTTCGCGTGGTTTCAATTTGAATTTAAAGTCACTGATTTTGATCATCGCGACAGTGAACGTGTGAACTGGTGCATTAACGAGATGAAATAACACCTTCTTTGTCACCAAATCTGGGAATATTTTTTCTTTATTTTATCACTCAAACTATTGAGTGGGTTCGTGCAATGTTCTCCAATGTTTGATTTGGACTTTTGGAGAAAATTAATGAAAATTATTGCACGCGTATCAAAAGAAAATTGACACCATAACCTTCCAAGCAGATGGAACTGTCTTCGTCTTCTTAATAGCCGAGAATTATTCATTTTGACTCTTCTCGGGTGTGAAGTAATGGACCCATTTTTCATTAATGGCTATGAATCGACGCAAAAACATGACTTTATTGCTGTGAAACATCGTCAAACACTTTATTGAAACATTCTCACGAATCTGTTTCTTTCTCCACTATAATTAAATACAGTCATCCATCTTGCGCAAAGCTTTTACATGCGATACTCATCACTTTTTCAAATGTTAGGTAAATCACATGCATAAAGTCAACTGCCATACATAACAATTCGAGGAACTTCGTCATCAATTCATTTGTTCATTCGTACGGCCCCGTTCAGTGAACGGAAAATCTTCGCGCAGGACCCCATTTAAAATTATCGTGTTCTTTAAATAAATGTATATATTAAATCCTAAATTTAAATTCATTAAATAATTAATAATATAACCCCCCTCCAATCATTTAAATACTAGTACGTGGCTACAATATTGCAGTAAAGATTTGCCCCCTGAAAAAATTTATGACTTTGTTCTTGCTCGTCGGCAACGCTAATTACATATAGGATGTCCATGAATGGTCATAACCTCTCATACCTGACGAGTAATTCTACAAAATGGTTGGAATTAAAATAAATTGAAATAACACTCAATTGTATTTTACGCTACAATCTGAATGGGGTTATATATCCCCCCAAATCTGAAGCTGAATACTCATTAACTTGTGAGTGATGGTAATATAATAACATTTGAGGTTGTACAGATATTTTAGTACTCAGAAAATAATAACAATTTGTGGATACACTTGAGTATTGATGATTTAAAATCATGTAATATCATTAAAGCTACATGAAGAAAAGTACCGTAAATAAAGGTAATGAGATGAATGTGGGATATTAATTATTTACGTGCTATATTAATATATTACTAATGATCTTTAATAATGAAAAAGTAAACAATTTACTTTATTCCTAAACATCAATGTTAATAATTTCAAACTTTAAGCCGGCAATTCTTTCTTAATTAACACTACATATATATTTACACAAAAATACAAATAAATGTTTTAAAACTAACAATTCTCAATCTCTAAACTCAGGGTCGTATGTTATGGGCCTTCTCATAGATCAGAATATTTTACACAAAATCTACTCGGACCTTGCAGTATAGGAAATCAGCAAAGCGTTACAGAAGTAATTACCGTGTCGTCATAATGGACCTTACTGCGTTTTCCTCGTTGCAATTTCCACCTAATTTCGGTCATGCTCCATCCAAATCAGATCCACCGCAACTATTCTTCTTGGTTCAGGAAAAATTTCCAGTTATCCTTGTCTCCTTGGAACACCTGTCCAATAATGCCGATCATCTGTTCGTCTCCACAATTTCCATTGCCTAAACTCCAATCATCTGTCTCGAAATCCGTCTTGCCTGATTTCCAATTATTTTTCCAGCAATATCTCTCTTTCTAATACCTAATCCCCACTTCTTTAGTTCATATCACCAAGGTGGCAGTAATGGATAGTAACCAATAACATTTATGGTTACTTTTCTTTGGGAGCCACAGTTTTCCCCTCTCCTTCAAGGTTTTTGGGGAAAATCTCTACCCGATTACCATAGTTGGGAAACACCTCACCTGCGCCTTGATGTCTGGGTTTTATTGCCCCTGGCTCAAATAGTGTCTCATTTCTTTTAACTCCGCACGGCTAAAGTCCGAGCAAATGTGTTGACCGTTATTGTAAGATACTACAA
Source organism: Eucriotettix oculatus (assembly GCA_034510155.1). Lineage (NCBI taxonomy): Eukaryota > Metazoa > Arthropoda > Insecta > Orthoptera > Tetrigidae > Eucriotettix > Eucriotettix oculatus. The sequence continues at coordinate 28,603,935 of CM067378.1, read as the reverse complement.
ATTTTGTGAGGATGTAATTCATGGTTCACCTATGAACAATATATTTTTTAATTTATTGCTCACTTAGTCACTTAGTAAACTACAAAAGTGTGTATTAGTTTGTACAACTTATTGGAGTAACAAACATTTAGAATTGTTGTATTTCCTCACTATATTTTCATCCAAACATATCGACATATACGATATCGTTCAAAGAGCACGTCGTAAATACCGACAGTCCGTCGGAGAATTCTTTACCAAGCTGATGCGGCCCAACTATGACTACCACATACCTTCTAAATAAAGCAAGGAATTCAATAACGAACCACATAAAGGTCAGTTCCTGAAGTTCTACTTGTCGCTTTGGCAATTTCTTTGAAGGAGTAATATTCAAATACCACCAATATTAATACTGACATACGAAATATTTAATTATACAAGGATTTAATAAAGGATAATGGACTACAGGGCTCCTAAAGCCGCAGGGTTCTTCCGGAACAGGCCACATACAAATTCTTGTGGGAGAGTCTAATCTTGGGCGATGCTACAGTCCTTGTGAGGGCTCTGGCCTCCTTTATTAACCGCGTCCATTCATTTCTGTTCATAGCATTCCTTTTCCAAGTTCCTTAATCCCGTTTTTTTAGATCCTACTCATATCAAGGCACCTTTTACTAGGCATTTCTCTTCTACGTCTTCCATCAAGATCCCCTAAAAACATTTTCTTAACTCTCCCAGTTTCTCGCCCCTCTTATGCTTGTTTTATTTTAACTACCCAAAAAGTGTCTGCAGTTCTGACTTTGCCCTTGATTTCCTCCTTCTTACTTTCTCACGTAACCATCTTAATATTTTTATTCCTATATCAGTAGACAACCTTTCCCTTTTGCTGTTATCACACAACCTTCCGATCCATACATAACTATGGTCCTAATGTACTCATATACATTTTAATTTTTGTGTTACTACTAACATTTTTACATTTAAATATATTCTGAAAGGCAAGGTAGCATCGGTTTCCACTGGCAAACCTTTCTTATATTTCCACTTCTATCTTGTCTTCTCTTTCCTATTGTTTACCACTCATTTCTACTGATATCTCTTGCCCGTCTCTGTTGGGAACTCCCATCAACATATATTTTATTTTACCCGCATTTTCTTCAAGTCCTAACTTCTTTTTCGCCGATCCTTCGAATGTGTCATAATTCAGAACCTCTTTATTCCTACGTAATCAGCGTTTGTAACGAATTGAACTTGCCGGTCATATACTGTTTCTCAAGTATTTATTGGCATTTTCCGAATAATCGTCTGACCAATACTGGGATTCCCGAAGAGTTGATCCATTATTTTGATATGTTTATAAAATCTTCGATGGTGAGCAGCTTACATCTTATTGTAAAGCAAAATTATAAAAGAGGTACAATATAGAAACTAAATGATGAACATCTTGAAATTCCTTAAAAAGGTTAAATTTACAATGCTGATATTTTTCAAATATTACTTGAAATACCAATTGAAATGCTTTCCGTTATTGAATGTATTTTTATATAAAGATGAAAATTTGGCATGTTACTCAATTAGAAATAATATTTAATTCTAGAATGAAAAAATACTGTAAAACTGAATTAACTATTGTACCTATGGTCAATTTACAGGACATGTCTTAAATTAGGTCGGAAAGAATATGATCTAATAAATTGCAGGTTAGCCTGTGCTCAGGTTTATTCAATGGAGAAGGCTCTAACCTGACTGAAAGTTGACCTGGGTATCTCGGATGTAAAGAGCACAATGTACCAAATGAAGGTCAGGGCTTTGAATTCCGGTCTGGTTGAAATCTTTCCTTTCTGATCCTTTAATTAACATACAACGGCTTACGCTAAATTGTTAAGCGAAATATACTATAGTAAATCTGAAAAGTAAGTTAACTGCTCAATAATTCAAATCGCAGAATTTACTACGTTTTAATAGTATTCTCTTTGATACAAGGATATCATGGTGTAATTTTCTCATACCAGGCATTTTTTTTCTTTTTTTTACCTCGACATCTGTGTGCTTATAAATAATTAAATTATTTGATGTTTTGAGAGCATCGAAGACACAGTTGACTTAGGGAGTCATATGAGTATGACAGAAATAAGTACATCCTGTTTATTAATTTATAAAATGTTAGGTTGCAGACAGTTAACATTGAAACCACCTTTATTTTTTAAACATAGTGTAATTCCCTATGTTTAGTGTTTGAATTATACATGAATTTGTTAACTTCTACTTGTTGATACATAAATATATATTTATTTGATTTATATATATATATATGTATATTTAATATAACTCCTTCTACGTTTTTACTAGGAGGTTCTCTCGCCGTCAGTGTTTTTCCTAGGATTTTTTAAAATATACCTACCAAAAATTCATCCAATCTTTCCATGCGTTTAAATTTGTATGTAGAATTATAATCGGACAAATATATAAATAAATATGGAAAGAAACATAATTTTTTACTTATTAAGAAGAAAGACAAGAATGGAAAACGTCAACGGGACCCATAACTCCAACTTTCTGGGTGGGCACTCCACCACTGGGCTATACTGAGTCAACATCCCCAGAACCCATTCAACAATCCTACAATAATATGGATTATTTAATAATATTCCAATAAATGAAAGTAGCGGTGAAAATTACAAATAATTGCAGTTAAATAAAATCTTCAGTTTTCATTAAGTAGGGAAAAGACCATAAGCATGCATTTATTAGTAATATTAAACAGATATATGAATATACAAGTTGATCTAGTCTTCGAGAAGAGTTCTAATTTCTGAAACCCAGTGGCGGATCGTAAGAAACCGAACATGAATCAAGAGTTAAACTATTTCGCCGCCCTCTAAAGGAGCAAAGTCATGATGTACAATGGAGCCACCTCCTTGCGAGAGCAAAAGATGACAGACGGGTGCAATACGAAAGTAAGTAGTTGAAAACTCTGACGGTGCATATCTTAACAAACTGGGAACGCAGTTGTCGAGGTAAAAAAACTTGAAGTGAAATGAATACTGACATCGAAAGGACAGAGGACCTCAAGAATAGCTGTAGGAGCTTTCTCTCGTAGGTATTCCACCACAGAGTTATCATGGGGCTTACCTTCAAGGCCTCGTTTTCTCTGTAGTTTCTAGAATCTCATATGCCGAAGCACCTTCATCTCTTTTAGCAGGTGTATGTACTTGGGTCAAAAACCTTAGACATACGGTAAGAGTTGTCCACTGTTCCCATTGGATCAGTCGGCAAACTGACTTAAAACTGGTGGAGACAAGGAGAAGGGAGTGCTGCGACCCTCATAAAACTGCACTCCTGTCATTTGGAAGGGCGTGATAATGGTACCCAATAGCCCGACCTACTTGATGCAGGTTTTCTATGGTTTTCCCTGCATCTCTTTTAGATGATTCATTGGATAGGATCCTTAAACAATAGCCTTGGGACCTTAGAAACCCTGGACTTCTATGCTGTACTTTCCACGTCGTCCTTTTCAACTCTCTTCCTATGCTATTAAATGAGCGTTGCCTGATACAATATCACCCTCATGTAGACCAGGTTTCAACAAACCCCAATCTTGAGACGGAGAAGGATATATTGGAATATTTATTTGTAATTACTTCAGTTTAGATTAGTATAAAATATAAGTGAGTATGAATGCGAGTGTGATAAGCAACACTTAATGACTGAGTGACTGACTTTCGACAGTAGCTGTATGAATTATTTTATTCATGAATTAAATTATTTCAAATTTTAGGTCTCCCTACCCCAATAGTTAATTCATTAAAGCTATGACCCCTGAAAGTTTCATGCTCGGTTCAAGAACTCGTATGTATTGGCTGGACGTTTATCAACATCCTCAAAGGATCCCACTAATCGCGTTTTCAGGTTTTACATGAATTGTATACACACACATATATATATTAATTCTGCATATGCAGTGGCGACCAGGCGTCATTCCAGTAAACTGATCCGAGGGAGCGGATTAGCTTTACAATACCTGTTTTTGTTGTGGTATTCAGTCCTAAGACTGATCTGATGCAACTCTCCATGCTAACCTATATTGCGCAAGCCTTTCATTTCCGCATAACTAGCACATCCCACATCCTCCCTAATTTTCTTAGAGTATTCCACCCTGTTCTTATCCACACACTTCCCTCTAATGCTAATTTTACAAGACCCTCATGTCTTTAAATATGGCCTGTTAATCTATCCCTTCTCTTGGTAAATGTCCTCCCTATTCTCCTTAAAACGTCTATCCACCCATCTGATTTTCAGCATTCGCCTATATCACTACATTTGAAAGGCTTCTATTGTTTTCCTTTTCGCAACTCCTATCGTCCACGTTTCGCAGCCATATAACGCCACGCTCCATACAAACATTTTTAGCAATGATTTCCTAATATTCACACTGATATTACCCGTAAGTAAATATATAATCTCGTGAGTCAGAGAAATAAGACCATCCACTGAATCTACAGAGTACAGCCAAATATAGAAATTTAATGCAGGCTTTTAAAACGATAATCTGGTTAAAATATGAAACTGGATGCTCAATATTATAACGAACACTAAATAAGTATTTTACTGAATTTATGTTATAAAACTGGCACATTTAAGATGAATCAATTATCTTTAACATAGTATTAAAAATAGTGTTCAACCTTTCCTGTACGGTGGCAAAATTATCAGACGGCACAATCAAAACTCCTCGGAGCCATGGTTGATGCTCGATGGTATGTGAGCAACCATACTCTACATCACGACCTAGACATACATTTCATCCAAGAGAGAGCCAATAAACACCACAAGAAACTGAACCCATTCTAACCCTCTTATACAACCACTGCTGCAATAGAGAAACCATAGATGATTAAAACGATGCTGACAAATTGACCACAAAGTTGGGGTCTGATCAGTGGAGAGGATCCCATCAGGACACTTCGAAGAAATCAACAAGAGGTTATATAGCCTTTTATTCTGATTGCTAACTCAATAAATAATTTTTTTAATTTTTCCTTTACATGTTTATATCCGCATTTCAATGAAATATTAATCTGAATAATACAAGAAGTCTTGCAATGATCTTTTTTTGTAAGGAAGTTTTTTTATATTTTAAATTTCACTTCTTGGCAATAATTAGCCACATATTTCGACTCTTTGGTCCATTAATCAAGCTAACTACTAATTTTCAGTCAATAAATTATTGAAGTTAAGGATTTAAATTCCGTCTATTTGATAACCACTTTAGTTTGCATTTTTTTTCTGCCTATAGATCCAATAAAATTAATTTGTTCTGTTAGTGTTTTACAGTTTCCAGTATAACGTATAGCATTTTGTCTCGAGAACACAAGTTTTCAAAGCTTTGTTGTCTTAACAGTTCCGGATTCCCGTAATTATAATGATAAGCAGACTTGCGGCCCATTCCGTCGTATCTACCTCACTCGCAAAATTCTTCCATACTAGAAAGCCCTGAAATTCACAACCTATTTACATATTGTGCATAAAGTTGTGTTTTCAGAGAGAGACAAAGTTTCGGCATTTCAGGCGGCTTGCTTTTGTCTTGTGGTTTCGTAAAGAGGCAACTTCCTAATCTTTATTACAGCAAGGTTTGTTAGTGGTTCCCTTTGATATCCACAGTTTCAGTTTCATGTCCGTGCTAAAGGACGGATGAGTGACAACTCGTAATTTCATTTTCGCCCTAGTCGGACTGTGTCGTTACTAACCTGTTATATTTTTCTATTGGTATAATACTCTGATTAAACTTCAATTATAAGAAGAATACTTTTCCAGTGTCACCAGGTGAAAGACCCTTGTTGAATATATTAAGGTATAAGTGTAACACTACTTAACACATTTCCAAATAGAATTCGTAAATACCATTCTATTTTTATAGGATGTCAGGCTACGAGAGAGTGATCTAATAAATGGTAACTTTCCTTTAATAGCAAAGGAAGGGAATTTGAAACGGGGGAGTCTGAAGGGAGAGGAAGGCGTCCAAGCGTTAACTAGGGCCACCAGTCTATAGTTTTAGGATTCTACTCGGTATTCATCCGAAAGAGACCATTGAAAATCTTCGCAGGGGAGGTCAGCCCCTTGTGTACTTCTCACGTCCTTCAGAATGACGAAATAGGAGTTTGTTGAAAAACGCAGCATTCTGTTCGTCGACAAGTTTGGAGTGTTCCAATAAGCTCAGCGGCCACTTCTTACCGTATGCACAAGGTTTGCGGCTCCGAAACATACATCTCTCAACACAGACTGAGATGCCTCGGCATGTTAGAACCTTACAGAAACCAGTGAGAGAAGAGGCATCCCTGAAGGAAGTCCTATCAACACTTCGAGGAGAAACACCTGTGAGAGCCAAGATCAGAAACTCTCTCAACAAATATCTAAATAGAACATTATAATCTTTCCAAAGTTCTTCACGAATGAGATAAATATTATACCATTGTCAAAGTGTACTGATTAGTTTACACTTTAATTATTATTTAGATATACTTATTCTGAAAGGTATTTGAATAAAATTTAACAATTGTAATATTAATTTCACAAACTATTTTTGACTTCCATAAGTGTTTTACATTTATTTAATAAATCTTTTCTTACATGGTTTTAGAGTGGGTTTCTGTTCGAGAATGACCATTATGATGATAAAAACTGTTAAACGTATGTAAAATATCGAATTTCTGCTTTAAGAGATTGAAGGAGGTGGGTGTTAAAAATTTGAAAGTTGCTCTAGAGCTGGGAGTTAATTGTATTCTTTATCATGGTAGAGTTAATAATAAACATAAAACATATTTTTTACTTAAAACCAAGAAAGTACTAAAAACATACTATCCTCTTGATTAACTAAGGGTCAAGCCTCTGATTCAATCAATTAGACGGGATGCGAAATTCTACGCAGGGACAAGACGTTGGTAGCAAAAGATCCTTCAGATGCCAAATGTTATTGAAATTATAAGCAAACGACGTCGTAAAATTTTGAAAGGCTTCATTTGGCGCAAATATTTGTCATTTTTGCATGCATTTTAATTCCTACCCCCCTACAGCAACCCCGCTCGTAACGGCGGTGATTGTCTCCTGCCTCCACAGAGTTGATTTTCTCGTCATAAGAAAAGCGTACACAAAATATGATTTAAATTGCGTTTATATTTGTATACGTAACATACATGTATACGAAATTCGACCTTTTTTTACACATTAATAGAGAATTTTATTTAAACGTATAAAATAGTTGACCCACCTCTTCGCTCTGTTAAGCCCGAAAAAAATTTTAAATTTAGCGAACGTTTTATTAAAGTAATAATACTTTCTTAGTTGTTGATAAATAAGCAAAAAGTTGTTATAAATCATATTGTGTTGCGGTGTGAGTTTTACCCAAAGTAAAACGAAGACATTTATTCCGATTATAATATTTATTGTGATTTTATTTAATTATATTCATGATTCTGACGGATCGTGAGCTACATTAACACACAATGATGTAGGTTATAGACGTTTATTTAACAAGAAGTGCTGTACAAAGGTTCGTACTGCGAAATTTCGAGGTATAGTACAATTAGTATATTCGTGGAATATTCCAGAAACAAAACCGTCTCGAAACATAACACACCAGAAACTGAAATAAAACAAAGTAAACAAATAAAAAATGGTTGCGTTGAGTGGGACTCGAACCGGAGTCTATATTTTGTATCCAGCTGTCAACCTGTGGACACTGGCAGCAGATGTGGAAATATTTAATTAATGTTAAATACCGGGCAAAGTAGCTTAATAAGCCAACGGCAGAACAGTAAAGAACGTTATTGATCAATTTTAACATCCAATTAAAATAAAATATATATCCGTCCAAAAACGGTAATCTCGTATTTTACTACCATTGGCACAAATATTTTGAAGAGAAAACTGACGGAGAAGCCTCTGGAGAGCTAAAGGACACGACAAATGCTGCTATCTGCACGAGTTTGACACTTCTGAATGTTTTTGTTGTTGTGGAATTCAGTCCTAAGGCTGGTCTGATGCAACCCTTCATCCTAACCTACTTTTCGCAAGCTATTTCATTCCCACATAGATACCACATCCTTTCTAATCTGACATCCCTCTTTTCTTCTTACTCGACACAAAATATGGTCTAATGCTAATTTTAGGGTACCCTCATGTTTCAAAACATAGCCTATTAATCTATTAATTCTCTTGGTCAAGGTCATTCATATTGTCCTTTGTTCCCCTATTCTGCTTACAGCTTCCTCGTTAGTGGTTCTATCTGTCAATCTGATTTTCATAATTCCCCTATAGAACCAAATTCCGGTACAAAAACAAGGAACATATTATAGTAAGGCGAAGTACCACGATATGGAAACTGGATTACTTTTAAATCCCATTGTTATTAATAAAACAAAAGAAACTTCAAAGTAATAAGCAAAAATCAATTGTTTCATTTTATTAAAATAAAATTTTATGGATTAAATTTTAAATATAGAATATTAGAACTGAGAAGTTAAACAATTTTTTTAACGAAGTCCAAAAAAAGCATGTTGGAGGGAAGCATGTAATAACTTAATATTTTATATATTTTTAACTAATTAAGGAAACCGAATCTAATTCGATATTTGCTTGGCTTGAAGTTTTCCTTGTAATGTCTATCAGAAAACGCTCGTGTAAGATTATGGTAATCTGCCTTAACGCTCCGTTGCATGTAACGCTGAAACGAATATACTCGTGGGTTTTAGCGGCTCATATAAGCGGAGGCAAGCTCACTCAGAGAGAACAAATTCGAGGATGTGCCGAAAGATAACTAAATGGTTCATTTCTGAAAGTCTTAGCCGAAGTTCTCGAAGCCTCCAAGCGTTAACGAACTCGAAGCTGAAAGCTATAAGTAATGAAGAACTGAGAGTTCAACGAAATATTAATAAACAGGTAAAAGCATGGAACACTGAGTATTCAGACGTACTAAAAAATGCTTTACACAGCTAAATAAGAATTCTGAAATCTATGAATAGAAAAATTGGGTATGTGAGAATTATTACCGATAGTACAGCCAGAATCAGAGAATCTAAAAGAACGCACTATCAGAAATTTAATAGCCATGGCGTGTGATTGCGCAATTAACTCGTAAACCATTCTATCCATTCATACCACCGTGTTTCACTAGAATTTAATGCATATTAAACGATTTGCTATTAATAGTTACGTGAATGTTCATATATTTCACGTTCAAATTACCCTTCTCGATATACATACATAACGCCAAACAAAGCATTTAATTCCAAATACATGTTTAGTGAATCGACCAACAGGTGTAGTAATTATTCTTCGTGAGAGATTCAACTATTCTCATTTAACTGCTACGTTCTAACTGAGGAAAAGATATACATTTAAATTCTAATTTATAATTGATGCTGCAAATAATACTACTTTGGCGATCCTTGTTCTTTATAAAATGTATAAACAACTAAGATTTTATACCTTTCACAATTTGTCTAAAACATATGTTGTCATCAAAGTTAGTATTTATTCATAGTTACAAAAGCCAGCATCACTAATTGTGTTTATTACGTATTATAATCAGATTTAGTCTAATAATTATATATAGTTTTAAATGTCAAATAATCTTGCTGTATTTAAGTAAAATTATTAACTAACAATTTCCAAGAATCTGCAATGGCATTAATTTATTTAAATGTTTACATAATTTTACGTTCTATTTCGTAGGATAATGTAAACCAGAATTATTGAAGAGTATTCGGAAATCATCTGCTCTGTTGTCTGGTTTTATGACACGTGCCAAATCGATGACGTGTGACCCGTTAAAAAAACATATTCATTGCTCGTAATTGGATGGAGTTTCTACGACTTAATTAAAAAAATTGGGGAAGTGACTCAAGTCAGATGACGTGAAGATTGATGGTCCAACGTAGAGAAGGTAATTTTAACCAGTGTGGAACGATTTGGCGAGATGCAATTTCGGCGCGGGGACGTTTCGGGTCGAGTCGTTTGGGTGCGAGGCGTCATTTGTTTCAAAAATATATATTTTGTAGGGATACACACCTGATATTAATACTATTAATTGAACAAATAGTCAACTTTAGGCAAGAAATTTTTTTTAATAAAATGTTAAATAAAACTAGTGTTAATTCATTGTGGTAAGCGATTTTATATGAGTATATAATATATATAAACGTTAGATCCTAGGTAGATGGAGTCGAGAACATGAGTCCTTTATCTCAGAGAATATTATGAGTGGGAAAATTACAAAAATCTAGGTATGGGTGTTGGGGGTAGAGAAAAATTTATAAAGAAACGACCAGAGGAGAGAAACATGGAAGTTTGTACACCACCATATGCCGTTGCTCGTCCTTTCTGTCGTCATAGCTGGATGATCCATTGATTTATTGGTGGGTCGATGACTGTTTTCCGTCCGGGATGGCAGATAGTCTGGAAGACTACTTTTCTTGTGAGCTCTTCGCGAGTGTCGTGTGTTGACTTCACAGCAAATAATCACCCCAGAGCGTAAGAATTGCATGAGCCTCTGAATAGTTAAGTCTTTGGTCGAAAAAGACTATCTGAGTAGCCGAAACTGAGTGACTCTCTCTATCGCTGTAACTGAATATTTCTCCGAGAATAAGAGAACAACTTATCGAATCCCCCTCTCTCCAAAATGTGCTTCGGTTTTGTTCTACTTATGGAAAGTGAAAACTAGGAGCATAAGATTTTGACGTCTGTCAATCAAATTTTGGCGTTACCACTCAACGGGATATCTCCTAACGTTAGGCGATGGATTGCCGGCGTAGCGAATTATCAAGAACCATTCCTTTTGTAAGGGACACGTGTCTGGCTTGATCAGACTTCCGAACATGCAGGGTGATCTGTCCGTTTTGTTCATTTGTTAACAATAAGCTGATTTCTTCGAGTTTGCCGGATAGACAGCTGAAGATCCAGGGCAAATCTCTTGTTTTCCGGGCTAACAAAATATATGCATGGTAATTTCTTTCTGTCACCCAGTTTCAGCCCCGTCCAATAAAGAAATACGCAAACTTTCATGTTTCCCTTCTGGTCGACAAGATGGCTCGTAATTCATCATTTGAGTAGACGTTCGCGTTACTTCATAGTCCCAACTCCGTCTAGTATGGATCTAACGTTTGTATTATATTCACATTATAATACATATTTAATACAAAACTGTATTAAGCTATGATGTGACACGCAATCGCATATCTCAGCCTTTATTTCAAAAAATGTTCTATTGGTATTGTAAAAGTTAAATTCTTGTAAATAAACAGCATTTACCATATAATTATAAGCTATTCCATGTAAATAATCTAGTATACCACACTCACCATAATTTTTCACTATTGACAAAATTATTTTGTCTGCTTCAAGATTTATGTTCAGCAACAAGTTGTTCTAAACAAACGTCTCACCTATATATTTCAAACACAAGTTCCTGCATTTTTAGATTTTACATACCGAATTCCATATGAATTCGTCTGTGGGTTTTCTCTGCATAATATTGTTGCTGCGATGTTGTTTATTGGTAATCCTATCATAAACTTTCCACATGTCTTGCGGAAATATTGGTTAGGTTATAAAAGTAAATTGTTCGACTTGTGATTTCTGTTATATTGGACAACCGAAATGAACTATGAATATAATAAATAAAGAGCATGCCTCTAATGTCAAACTGTCTACTTGTACACACAATCCGTTCACCAAACATCGAATATATCATAATTTTTGTTCCAATTTTGAGAGAATTTCAGTTTTAGACAGACAACCACATTTCCTAAAATGATTAACTTTGAAATTTTACTATTGTGAATCTAAACATGACATTAGTTATTACATATTCATCTCTAATTTTCCCCTATTCAAATTTCAGTCTTTATGTTATAGCCGTTGGAGAAAGATGCTAAGCTTGCATCGAAACGTTTGGCCCATTAGGTTTTATTTTCAATTTTTGTCTATTAAAGGTTTTATTTATCATTATCGTATTCAGATGTTAAAAATTTATATGTGTAAGTATTATAATTGATAGCTCTCTTAACTAATTAATACCTGATGAGGAATAAACTTAGTATATTTCTAACAAATAGTTTGCATTATGTTTGTTACATTTATTATGCATCATATTTAATTGTTTCATTAAGTTAATGAAAGTACTTTATTGATTTATAACAAAATTTCGGGGCTCTTTACAATTGATTTACTTTGGACTCACTCAGGGGTTAAAATTAAGAAAATTTTGGGACTATATAATCAAATGGAATTAACGTGCAGAACTGTTTGCCATATTCATATAAAACGTAAGCGACATTCCTGGATGTCGCTTCTGGCAACCCGGAGCAGAAATTCTCGGATCTGGAAAGGCTTGAAGGCGGAAGTTGCATTCTCCTTACACGTAAAAATCCAAACCTGTCCATTTTTCTGGGTTTCACCTTCGCAGCTAAACTCCGTATATGCCCCCTTCAAAGGGGTAACGCTATCTCACGTGACGTTTTCCTGCCAATCATCGTGAGTTCTCCATCAAATGCGGGAGATTTTTCATGACACAGTTTCCCTAAATATTTCGGAATGTGAACGCTCCCTCAGCCAAAAACAAGTATACCGTTTAGCCCCGCTGTCAGGTATATCTCCGAGTCGACGGCCCGGCGCCGGGAAAACCCCCATAAATTGGAATTAATATTGGGGAGGGTCCTACTGCGTTACAAACCATCAGTACCGTATCCCGTGAAACTTCGGTAAAGTGTAAATGAATGTGATTTCAAATTTGTAATTTTGTGGAACTTGATTCTACAAATTTACTCATTGTTGCTAATGTATAACTTGACTACCGATTTCTCATATTTGAATTTTGTATCATATTATACATTAATTTTATGGCAACACAATTTTCCTTTTCTCCTCATTGTATCCCTCTCTATTCTTTGTTTATATCAAGGAAATAAAAAAGAAATCAAACAAATGTAACATTTGATGTGAAATTACTGCATAAAAATATTCATCCAGGACAAAAATATGGCGATATATTCATAGTACACATATTATCTTCTTGCAATTTTTGAGTTTCGTTAATGTATTTTGTTGCTGTTCCGCATTTAATTGAGACGCAGCAATAAATTAATATGTTGGTCTTTTTTCTCATACGAGCGCAGCAGATGTATGTAAAATTAAATCTTCGCACCACGTTGTCAAACTTGACAAGCGATATTTGCTTTGTGAAATTCTCTTTCATGAAAACAATTCAGTAATACCTTGGGACGTTTAGGAATGCCTGTCGAGTAGCACTAATCCTCTGTGTGGCAGGTTCCCTCATTGAATCCTCGCCACGCGACTGTTTAGATGTCAGCCATGTTGTGTGGCAAGTGACAGCCTTGACATAAGTTGAATGCCCAAGCGCCCCCTACTCTGGAATCTGATCCGACTCTTCGCTGACAGCGGCTTTTCTACAGAAATTTGTCAACACCTAATATGGTCTCCCCACGCGTTTTGAACATCACTTTACCTCCAAATACGTCTACGACTGACAGGGTATTTAAGGTTTGTGCTAGTAAAATTAGTGGTTTCCTGAAGATTTGAAGTCACCTACCTATATTACTCGATATCAGGCTTAAATATTAAAATAATGATACAATTTTTATTCATCATACACTATAATCTCAAAGTAACACTAAATAACTAAACGCACTACAATAATATAAAAACCATAGCAAACTTACTCAGTCATTTGAAGCTATCGTGTGTCAATGTAGTGTTTTAAAAAAATGAAATTATAATATAGCTGTAAATCACCCAGCTACATAACTTTAGAACTTGAATAAAAGGTTTGACATTCAGAAATGATTTGGGACGTTCAGGAATGCATACCGAGTACCACTAAACCTCTGTTGGGTGTTTGTACTGACACCAATGAATTAATATAAAAAGAGATTACATTTTTGTTAAATTTTATCATTAATAAATATGCTACACAGTATAAAATAAATCACTGATAAAATCTCGAATATTTATTAATTCAAGTAATTACAATTTGGGCGACCAATTGTAATTTTTATTGCTTTATCCATGTTGATGGAAGATAATTTGAAATATATATCACTTTTACGAGTTTTAATATAATGGAAATAAATAACAACAAATGCAGTGAATTTAAAATCAAATTTAACATTTATTTAAAAAAATTGTGGGTGGTTTATGACTTTTTTGAAAACAAACAAAATTAACTAAATGAGGACTGTAGAATTGAGGATTCGTTTGAAATGAGGTGAACCATCTAGAAGTTATTTGTCTTGGTAATTAGGGAAGGAAATTTCATACGATTGAAACATTAAATTAACGAAACCGACAGGTGGGTGCGGATGATTTCTTAGTTTTCGGTTCTGACGGCGTCTCTGAGTGTCTGCTTCTGTTGAACGTTATCAGAGAGACGCCTGGTTCTGATGCCTCTGGTTCAAACTGCGTCGGGACGGAATGGCTGAGACGTTCTGCCGGTGTATGATTAACAGGTCACGACTTGGACCGAAATTATCGAGACATCTACCTAGTACTCAACATCACCTCTTGGTCACTTCTTTGACCTTAAAATACCGTAAATTCAAAAGCTCCCTCCTGCTCTGCCTCGTGGTCCGCAATGTAATGAATCTCTCTTCCCAAAACTTATTTGCGCCTGATGTCCTGTTTTCTTTACAATTTAGAAAACAGCCAATAAGCATATATCTTATATAATCACTAATCCCAATTCGTTGGTTGTTCCGAGGTTGCAACCAATTGAAAACTTTTATTAAATGTTATTTTAGTTCATTTTAATTAAGTAATTATAAACTACATTTTTCCGAGCTGCAAAAGTTGAGGGTTCATTGCACTTAAGGGTAGGCAGGATGCATGGTGGTCGTTGAAACATATATTGGATCGTTCCTTTGAGGGATTAAGAATCACCGCAGCTGACTTAAGAGTCATAAATGTTTGTGTCGAATAGAACCTTCCGTCGTTTAATTTGGTTACATCTGAGACTTGCCCATAAAAAGTTCAGTAACCTCTGATGCGTGACTTTTCGCGAATTTCGTGCAGACGTGTGAACCCTGGATTTGCGAACTAGAAAATGTAAGACAAAGTCCTATTGGATAAGTCGTGGGCCATACGCTGGGAGAGGGGAATATTGAAGTTTTCTAAGTGTTTTGGAGAATGAGGAATCAGTAGTTATCGCGGAGATGGTGGAGAAGTATGGTTGTAGAGGAGTCGTGGAGAATGATGGGAGTTACTTGTGGAAGTTAGGTGTGGAGAGAAATTAGGAGTATAATTGTTAGAGAGTTGTAGAGAGGTTGTTGATTTAGTTGGAGGATGACTTGTTGAGAAGTTAGGAGGAGGTATTTAACCAGACTTCAAAGGTAGCGGTAGCAGTCAAGTCCAATTCTAAAGGTTTCGACTATATCCACCTTCGTAGTTGGTAAAGTACTAATAAACAATAAATCCATTTATGCTGTCTACTGAAAGCCACAGTAGCCATTGCCACTATCAAGTAGTGTTCAGAACGTTAAGTCCATGTATTTATCCCACCATCCCCTGAGAACGATAATCACTTCGTGTTATCATTCAATTTTAATTGTGAATTAATTTTCGAAAATGTATAATTCTCCTTAAAAGAGCGGGAATATAATTCCTTTATTTGTAGTTTTCTATTGTTAAATGTATTATAAAATTTTAAACATTCTTATTATTTAATTGGTCTGCGCTTAACTTAAATGAGTAAATGAGAACCCATATAAAAATGTTTCATATCAGTAAGAGAACATAGGCTAAGAATACAACTGACCCTGTTTGTGAATATTCAGCCTGCCAACAGTGACTGTAAAATCTTATTCAGGGCAATGAAAAATCACCTCCGATGGGGAAAAATATACTAACGGTGAGGGGTTTGAGGAGTGGCCTGGGGCCCACGATGTTTTTAAAGGAGATGCAGATTACAAATTAGGATGGATTTTAAAGTTGAGAGATTTTCTGGACGCATAGTTTAATGGAAACTGAGAATATTTGGATTTTGGATATTTTAATAATATTGAAAAGTAGTGGTAAAGGAAAAGGCATCGAGGAGTTTTGATTCATATAAGGCATCACAGACACCAAAAGTTTTACATAGCACCGGTTATTATTATTATTTTGGTTAACAGGCTACATGCAGGTGATCCTCAAAACTATATTTGTGGAGCAGTTGTTAATTCCTTCCATAGGCATCCTTTTTCCACTGCTCAAATATATTAACCTGAGGTTTATATGCTTATTGTACTCATTTTATTTAGGTAACAAATTTGTAATGAGGTAAATTATTAGATTTTTTAAATTGTACCCAGTACTAATGGAAAAGAAGCATTTTCTTCGGCCCAATGTAGTGCTAATTTAAACCTTGAAGTTCTTTAATTATCTAAATTACTGGCCTTCACTTTTTTAAAAATTAAATATCACAAATTTTTATTTAAATACTTCTTTTGTATAAACCGTCAAAAATTAGTGGTCGAAATGGGGCTTCCATAAAATTTCTGTTGATTAAATTTTACAGAAATCCTTAAAAGGATGTGGATGACTGCATTAACCGACCAATAATTGAATCAGACGTCAGAAATACGTGCATTATATGAGGCACTGAGAGCACAAGTGGACTAACCCCAAGGAAGTGAAAGTGGAGAAAATAGGCATCTTAGTATAAGCTAAAAAATAATGTTTTATTTTCCGTACCATTTGAGTGTTTTAAAGATAATATAATTAACTTAGGATTTATTTAAAATACAAATATCACAAAAATTAACTATATACAAGTATTCATTAATTTTTGTGGGTTAGTCCATTTTCGCTCTCAGTGTTTTTACATTCAAAATGAATAGTCCATTTGTACAATGAATATTAAAACTATTTATTGTACACATTAAATAGCACACAGTCAACATTTATGATGAAAATATAATATTATACATTTTACACTTTTCATGTAATACTTTACATTGTTTTCTACTTGTTAGGAAAGATTCTCCACCTCAGAAACATCCCCAAAATCCAGGAGAGGCAACGTTCTTGATTTCTACAGGTGGTTTTGAAGTTAATGTGGAAATTGTTATAAATTGGAGATACAAATTCAAGAAAATTGATCAGGTCCTTCTTTTTTGCTTCTGTAATTGAGTTTAAATTTGAATACAGCAATTCTAAATTGCTGAGACTTGTCGATGTTCTTTTGGCCACATCAATTTCTTGAAATGGCTCGTCGCCTCGTGTATTTATAAACAATTTTCAATGGACTTGTTGCCTAAAACTGGAGCCATAGTAAGTTCAACCATTTAACTTTTATTAGACAACATCTTTCGATTAGCGATATTCGTTTCAAGTTGTTTTGTTAAAAAGAAACATTCTGCATTCATATTAATTACCTTGCATTGATTCACTTTCTTAGCTTGTTCAGGAAGGATATATTAACCAGACCAATTTCCTGATCACAGGCCAGGTTGGAGTGTCCACTAACTAAAACTGTTTGTTCTATTTCCTTTACAGAATACATTGGGCTGCTTACAATATGTTGGCATAATACAGACATATTAATACTCCTATTCTGTCTTTCACACCGATCAGAGTGCATGATCAGTTTTCAGTACTTACAAATTTGCGTATAAAATACAATAAACAGGAACCAATTTCTTACGGCCCTCTGGTCGTTCCAAGTGAACAAATATTGCCAAAGCAATATTTCCACAGCTGGCGTTAGTAATAGCAAACTCCAAAGATTTCATTAAATCAAAAGTTATGACATGAGCATTGCCATCTGATTTTCTAAGCAAAGAATCACCCTGCAGACCTTCCCGTGCATTTTTGGCTTTTTGCTGATGGAATTCAATTTCCGCAATCCTCTTTTCTCGTTATCATTATCTGAGGCAGTTATTTTTACTTGCAGTGCATCGCACTTTCTGCACGAGTCGGACATTGTTGGATGAAATGACAAATTGAACTGTTCGTGAAATATTGCAAAAAATTAAATGAGAAACGATCACCTGGTCTTCCTTGAAGTACAGTGAGTACATATTTGATAAATTCAAAACTTAAAAATATCTGTAATGAACAATCGTCCATCAATGAAATATTTATACATGACAGTACGGATAATTTTAGGCAATGGTATCGAGAGGAGAAGTAATTTGTTGCAGAACAAGGTTCGGTGACCCAAAAATTGTTTTTCAATGTACAATTCAAAATGGTCGTTCCACATTATAAAAAAATGTTTATCATTTTAAATTCATTGTGTTTCCGTATAAAAAAATATGTATGTTCATATAATATCCCGAAACAAATTTCACAGTTGAAGGTACCTCTGGAAGTCCCTCAATTTGAAAAGTGTTATTGTACATACAAAAAGGTTCTCCGCAAAAGCATCTAATTTTTCAATTGCTCCTCCACGCTTTTCCAATTCGTTTCCACGTTAAAAATTGATTTGCACTGATTTACATTTGCAGGTGGTCGCTGCAGAAACACTGTTTCTTTCGTTCGCCGATGTCACGCGAAATGGCGAAGAGCACAAACGGACTAAGCCGCATAGTCCACTATTTGCTCTCAGTGACATCTATCAGGTTTTTAGAGCAACAATGTTAAAAGCTGCTAAATTCAAAAAAACTGAAAAAATACGAACTGAAACTCAAGTTCATTGCATTAATATCGTATGATGGTATCAGTTAACACAAATAACTCAAATTCACAAAATAATGTAGGTTAGTCCGCTTTCGCACTCAGCGCCTCGTATATGAGTATTCAGAATACAAAAACCGTAACTCGATTAACATACGTCCGAAATTAATCACTGTTGCACCTATTAATGCATTTAAAGAGTAGGAGAAAGGTTATTGAACGGTTTCATGAAGATTAAATTGTTGGTCAAAACATCACAATTGAATTACAACATAGTTACATTAAAGACTTTCAGGTTTATAAGGCGGTTAATCTAAGCCTTAAAACATCTTACAGTTAATATTAATAACTAGATGCAGACCCGACGTTGCCCGGGTATTTATTTATATTATTTAATTCTGGCCGACACATGACTAAACCAGCACCGGGAACGTCACAATATGAACCTCAAGTATACTCCCAGTATCTGGACGGTCAAAAATACTCCCGGTACAATAGCAGGACTAAAAATATTTTCAGTAATCTGATGGAATAAAATTTCTTCCCTTCTTAATGGATGAATTTTTACTTAAATCGCATATTAAAGGTCATAATGTAACACAGCAACCCCCTTTATACCAGTTTCGACCCCAAAGTTGATAATTTCCTTATTTTCTTATGAATCATTTCCACCCCCACCCCTCACATGCTGCAAGGTGTTGAAATTATACACACATATTATCGGGGAATGTAATTGACCTGAAGAATTCGTTTTCGACTTAAATATAAATATGAAACATAAAAATTCCACCAATTCCACCCTTCCCCCAGGGGAGTCTTTCGGAAGTTAAACGTCAAACGTTCATAGGTAATTTTTACGTTTGACCGTCAGTTTTGTCGCCTCTCGCATGAACCCGACGGTATTGGTTCTTCCGGAGCCGTAGTAGATCTCGCTTGAGAAATTTACATTCTGTTTGCCTCCGAATGCAGCGTACGTTCTTCTTCAGTCTCGAAGATTATGAACTAGACTTGAGTTACACATATGCAAACCAAAATTTTGACGCCTCACTGGTGGCGTTTTCTTATCACTAACAATAAATGAAACGACAATAAAGCTCTAAACACACAGCAAAACACGCGAAACACACAAGGTTTTGCTGTTGCGAAAGAAACGGTAATTGAATACGAATGAATGAAGACGTTCGTTCAGTCCAGTGGTTTACAAAGAAGAGAGAGAAAGAGAGCTTATGATCGTTTCGCGGCAAAAATTATAGGTCGCAGTTGTTTTGAACAGGACCCGCTTTCACACGTTTACAGCAATAGATATTTCTCGCCCTCCCTCCCTTCCTCCATCTCTCTCTCTCATGCTGCCAAAATTACGCTAATAATTGCACATTAAGTGGAATGAATGGTATAGTAACGGCTAATAGGACATTTAACTTGCAGTTGATTTTTACACCGCCTTCCGTGTGGCAATTCAATGTGTTTATAAATATTTACGTTAATATCTTCTGAACTCTGCAAGATATCGAAATGAAACATTCACGCAACTTTAAGTTAAAATTCCTGTTTTAATCCCTGAAATTTTCATTGAAATGCTTTGAGCCATTTAGGAGCATAACAGTATAGGCAACCCGCATTCTCGTTGGAGATTCAAACGCTCGGTTGAAAGGCAACAATCTTGTAGCTAATATTTCTGAAATTTACCATTTTTCTGCGCAATTTTCTTAATTTTTCTTTCCGTAAGAACCTTGTACATAGTATCAGAAATATTATAAAACAGGGGATGAATGAAGTCGGTAAAGTCATTCTCAACTTACGGCGTGACGAAGGGAAATGGGAATATATATATATATATATATATATATATATATATATATAGATTATTAGATGCAATAATATAATATATCAAAATTTGTTTTACGACTAAAAGGGTTTTGAAATGTCATAAATATATCAGAATATAAGATCGAAAATTATCGCAATGGTTATCACCAAATAATAATTTGCAATTCAAATTTTTGATCCAGATTGCACAGAAGAAAACATAGGAATTATTTAAATAAAGGTAAGAAATGAAAATGTCGACCAGACTCGACGTCTTCCACCTTACTCCTTCGCTGCTTCCTCGACCTGTCAAACCATATTCTTCTCTGCTTTCTCGACTTTTCAATGTCTCACCTTATACGGAATCGTTTCCCGTGTGTCACATTCGCAGCTAAACTCCGTATATGCCCCCTCCAAGGTATAACGATGTCTCACGGGACATTTTTCTGGCAGTCCTCGTGAGTTCTCCGTCCGGCTTCGAAATTCAGAAAGTGGAAACTCCTTCAGCCAAAAACAAGCCTACCGTTATAAACTCGCAGTTAGGTATTTATCCAGCCGCGAGACTGACGCTGCAGAAGAAACCTTTTTCCTTGCCAGTCACATGTTCTTTCTGAAAATTTATCTAATTTAAAATTCCATAAATTGGAATTAAAATTGGGGAGCATCCTACTGCGTTACACAATATTTTCGTTTATTGTACGGAACGTTGTTAGGTTCTTGCTATCGTAAAACTTCAGGTTTGTGTACCGCTTCATTCAACACATTCCATTAATATTAGAGAGATTTGCAACGGTACCAATTATTTTCTGCTTCACTCCTTTATTACGATTAAAGATGATTTAACAGCGAATAATTCATAACAAACCTGGTTTATTCAATAGATTCTTGAAATGTCCACAAACTCCGTATAAACGTAATCGGTCAATGACTAAGAAAACTTAATTTAACGCATCTGAACCATGTTGAGAAAATTATTTATATTTGCAACTTAAATGAAATCAATAAGCCTTCAGTACAGATCCAGGAAACAAAATTCGAGTTGCTATCCAGGAACGTCGAAACTTTGATGTTCTCTGGGAAACGCTGTATAGTTTTAAGTATATATAATATTACCCACCTTGTAAAAATATTATTCCCGAAACAAGCAGAATAGTTAATTTATAAATTCTGGTAGTTTTGATACTCGAAGAGAAGAAATTCTTTCACATGAAACTCATATTTTCCATCCCGATCCTTTAAAACAATTTTAATCTTCCAGGAAGTAATTGTTATATCCCTGAGAGGGAAATTTGATTTAAACTGAAGCTCGCTTTTTAATTAAATACAATTTCTCTATTATGAGGAGTACTTTGGTAATATTTATTTGAACATCTAGCTTAATTAGTGTACTAGGTGGGTGTCCGTTGTTTTCCAAGAATCCATTTATATTAACCCGCTACAGAAAATAATTCGACAGTAATCTATTCGTACATACTTGATTTAAACATCAGCAAGAGCGTTATGGAGGTAGACGAAAAGTTAATTTCATCAAAACAGAAATTTTCTATGACTCACGGTATCACAATTTAATAAATAAATCTGATGGTACCCTAAATAAGCGCAGAAACTTGAAAAGAGTATGAAAAAATGTGGATCAATAACTTAAGAGAGTCAAATATACTCCCACTCCACGGGGAGACTGAAAAATATTTTATTTGTAGAGCAGTTGCTTGAGAAACTAAAAAATATATATTTCGGTACGCTAATATAGCCAAGAATACTCGCATTTCTTCTATATAACAGACCTTCACACCCCGGGGCTAAACTATTACAGATGTTGCTCCTCGAATCTTCAGAATTTCGGCGGCTTCCATAACCCCGGATTCGACTAGATGCTCTCGTTATTTTGACTTTATTTTTTTGTAATTCCCGGCCATCCCCAATGACTGCAATTATACACAAACAACGCCGTGAAAAGAACGTTATCAATCAAAGTAACCCCAACACAATAACCGGCAAATAATGAACGTTTCAAAATTTACGTCCCCTCCTCCACCTACCCCAGGAACGGTAGTGCTGTCTTACTATAACAGAGCTTGTTTCCGGGTTGCAAGGGATATTTGTGAAAAATTTGGATGAATTATGCTGTACAAACAAACTCAGAAACATACATTTATAAAAAGAAGGTACTTGACCCATCTCTTTGGGCAGATCTGCGTGAAATATATCTATCAACAAAAAATAAAAATGAGTGTGTGTGGCTCAGGTCATTCTATATATATTAAGCCTCGATCATCTGCACTGCAACGTATAAAGCATTTTGAATATTTAGTAACAAAATAAAAACTACCGTTACTAAACAATATTTCTCGCTGAACAGATATATAATCATAACTCTTGACCGGCTATGTGAGGGTTATAGTGCCTCCTGTTTTCAAGGATTAAGCGTTAAGTCTACTCGCAAGAAACCTGGCGGAAGAAATAACTATTTGAAATATTAGAAAGAATCACTTGACATCAGTTGAGTAATGGGAAAACACGTTTGGTCTGAAATGAGGAAGATAAAGAACATAAATTTTCGAAAAATATACAAAAACATTCCTGACGGAAGCACTGCTACTCACCAAAATTTAATAGCAATCAGATAATTAGTATATGAACACATACGGGACAAACAGACAATCCTTTGTATTTATATGTATTGTTTATTATATATTGTTTATGAGTAAAAACTTTTAATTAACTGCACTACGTTTGGGTTCCCATTTACTCTCTCTTAGCCCCATTGTTCGTCTGAAAGTTTTATCTTGAAGTTATAAACTTATCCTCAGTCTGTCCATGAGGATTATATAAAGCATTAATTTTTTAAACACAGATTAAGTTAAATGAAATCGCAGTGGATATAAATCGAGGAAACGTTTATAACTACCACTAATAATTTTGAAAATCCACAAAGTTCCCATTCCATTAAAAATTATTGTCTACCTATTCACAGTCCTTTATAGAATTTTTCATCCTTGTTATAATGAAAAACCTAATTTTCTAATATGTAATCTATTGAATTTATTCGTAATATTTCTAATGTATAAATTCCATCTCCTCTTATTCTTTTATCCCTTGATGTAGTTTCTTTCTTTACAATATTCCTTTGATCTTGTCATCAGTAGTTTAAAAACCAAATGGTCGTTTTTTAAAAAATTTCAATGCTCTTGATTGGTCTGCGTTAGAAATTGGTGTCAATTTAATCCTTCAAGCCACTTACCTTATTTTTTAAATAGTATTTATTACGAACGTCTTCCTTGTCTCAGTTCTTTCTGAAGCTGTCATGAGTGGTTTAGAAAATCCTTGTCTTGGAAAACTTAATTTCAAACCAACAGCTTATAATAGCTATCTACACAATATTTACTGCATTATTTCTTCCGATAAATTCGATGATTTAATGAATTGTTTTCAATAATTACTGTTCAATATTAATTTACTTTTGAATTAAAAATCATTGTTTTCTTAATTTTCTTGAAGTATTCATTTTCCGTGAAATTTATGATTTAACGTTTAATTTGTTCCATAAATCCACTGATTACGACAGAATTTTAAATTTCTTATTTTATAATACAATAAGTCATATATAAGCTATGGTTTTTCATTTTGATCAAAAAACCTTGTTAACATCGTTCTAATAAACTTAATTATGTTTTCAAAATATTGAACGTCAGTTTTCTTTCTATTTATTTTGTTGTAAAATTCAGTAATCTCAGAATTATTTACATTTACAATGCTACAAAAAAATCTTGTCCATCAAAAATCTACTACGAATAATTAATTTTAACTTATGATAATCTACAAAATTTCAAATCTTACTAGAAAAGTTCAGTATGTCCGTAATTTACAAATTACAATTAATGCTTTGAAACATTCTGATAAAGAAACATAAAAATGTTCTTAAATTTTGTGAATATCATAATTTTATTCATAAAATTTCTTGTAATATTTTTTGGTAGCGTTATATTGGTCAGACTACCCGAAATGCAAATCGAAAATTTCCAAACTTGTAAACATTCTCCTATCAGTAAATGTTATCCGGAACTAAATCACTGTTTTGATTTAGATAATATTGTTGTTTTAAATAAGGAAGTAAATTTTTATAAAAGGTTCATTTTTAAAGTACATTATATTAAATCCAATAAAGTATCTGTAAATGTAACAAGACACTTCTCAGTTAATGTGTCATAGTTTATCAAATAGTAACATCTTTGTGTTATCCTTTTTTTCGTACTATCTTTGTTCATATTATTTTAGTCTGTCTTAAATATTGACAAGGTCCACAGGGGTGGGTCAAAACGTCTACTAGATTTAAAAATAATTATTTTTGGAATGTATAAGGTTATTTAATTATTTAACATTCCAAGTTATTTTATTTCTTTATTCACAGTCTAACTACTATTACAATAAAAGTAAATTTTATTTTAGTAAATTAAGTTTGTTAAGGTTCATTCTGAAACGACGTTACCAGTAATTAAAATCATTCTTTATTATACTGAATAATTATATAATTTATTAATTTTGACAACTTGAACACCCGAACAAATTTTAAATGTTTCTCTGTAATTTTTAGTTAATTTAAAATTTCTAAAAAATTGTTTGTTTAAGATTTCTTGGAGACTTTTTACAGGTGTGTTTGTAGGATGATCCCATTTCCCCGCCTTTTCGTTACAGGGGCCACTATGTTGAATTAGCGGGACTCCGTAAATACGGATTGGCGACTTGGTAATCAGAGAACTGGCTTTGATCCGGCACATCTCTGTTCTGTGCCCAAGGGAACACCCTTCCTATTTTTCCAGCCTCCCTCAGGGCGAGCCAATCACAACATAAAGGGGTTGTGGAGGAATGAGAGGGCATGTAATGGACACAAGGTACGAGCCATTTTAATATCCGCCACTGCGAGGCAATAAAACAGCGGCGCGACAGAACAATGCGGGATCGCAGATCTGCCATCGCTGCTTCGCGTTCGGCGCACAACAAAAAAGTTACTACGTACCTTCAAACAGTAACCTCGATTTTAATTAAATTAATTATGCACCAAATTTCGTTTTCAATAATCCGTTTCCGCTTTTTATTTACACGTATATAGATTGACAATAATAGCGTGGTGGGAGTACACATTTATGCGACCACGTTGGAGCAGGTTCAAACACAAAATTATTGGAGACATACATATAATATTTTTCATTTACTCGTCTCTCTACTTCTTACACGAACAGCGATGAGGAATAAAATAACAATATAATTATACTAGTACTTCAAAACCTGTTGTCGTATGAAAACCATTATAGTCCTCAAAACATTTCACTTAAATTTATTAATTTAACCAATATCACGTTTTCCAGAAACTTTCAGCCTCCATAGGGCCGTAATGGTCTATATATAAAAACCATTATATCAGGGTAAAATAAAATAAAGCTGGCAATTTTACTATCTAGATACCTACCATAAGATACATAAATTTCGTGAGTTACTCGTAACTTTTACGTTACTTCGCGCACAAAGCTTAGAGACGTGAAAGAATGTTATTGTCTTATTTGCACATCCAAAGAATCACATTGAATTATGATGAATACATATTTTAATAATCTAAAAGTCTATTTTCATTAATTTTTACTATAATTTGCATGCCCCACGTTGGGCACTATTTAAATGTAATATGCAAAATGGTTACTTTTATTCCTTACTATATTTTACTTTTACCCACGTTGAAGGAGTTTGGACATTGCTTACAGTTTGCACTATAAATTATGTATTAATAGTTAATAACGTGCTTTGTACTATGAACATTTTAAATAGTTTAATTTATAGGTTTGAAAACTATCCTTATTTCGTTTAAACCATTTATAATGAGAAGGCTCATTATTCTATCGCCAAACCCTTGACATGTTGTAAACGCTTATGGGATAATATTATTTAATTAAATTACTTGCTTTAAGATATAATATGATAATTTTATTTATATAAAAACAGTCACTTAATAAATAAATTAATTAATTAAAGGGGACGATTTTTAAATGTCTGGTTTAATTATTCATTAGGTGACCACGTGAAGCAGAGATTTCATTCACTTGATGAACCTTTATTGTTTTCATTCGCGATCTTATGCAGGTAACTAGGCGACCGTAACTTCCTTCTGGTTGAGCCTGATGCTGCCGGTGGATAATGGGATGAACTCGTACTGCAGGTGATTGAGTAACACAGTTTTTATTCCTTCTTCCCTCTAAACTTCATTATTAGTAATCCCTTCTCATCTGGCTCCTCGACTTCTCAACATCGTGCGCCACACTTACTCTGCCTTCTCACCTCCGCAACGTATTTCACCATACAGAATATTTTTCGGTTCCTCACCTCCGCAGCTCAAATCCAAACATCCTTCCTCCCAGGGAGGACGTTTTTCTGCCAATTCTCATGACACCTCCGTCCGGCGCGGGAAATTTTCCACGACACAGGGAACAGTGTCCTTCGGAAATTTTGAAGGTGAATGCTTTTTCACCCAAAAACAAGCTTAACGTTATAAATACGCAGACAGGTATGTCTCCCAGCCGCAAGCCAGGCGCCTCGGAAAACCCTTCTTACCTGGCTTTTGCCAGTTAGCATGTTATTACTAAAATTTTATACTATTCAAAATTCCATATATTAAAATTCAAATTGGGAACGTCCTACTGCGCTACAATATTTTAGAATTTTATATTCAACAGTATTTTCTTTTTCTCCAACTGTTTCGGTTTCTTAATTTGGGCTATGAGTTTCATCTACATCCCAGTTACTAAATTCCTTGGATATTAGTCAAACCAAGTCAATATCATAATTTCCTTCTTTATTTAACCATAATAGGGTTTCCTTCGACTTTAAGGGCCCTATTTATAAAGTTATGGAGCACCTAAACTAACATTGTAATGGCAGAAGTAAAAATTTAACAACATATTTGAAGTAATCTCTTTTCTGTTCCACATGATATTCAGTTTATCTCCCACTCTAATAACTGTCACGTCAAGGAAAATTTATCCTATTCTTTTCTTATAACTCCTTAGTGAATTAAGTTCCAGGGTGAAAATTCGTCAAAACATTTAATGTTAATATATTTAGCAATTATTTCCAATTCACATTTTTTGTTGTACCTCCTCCGTTTTCACAACTGCTAATTTGTCACCTACATCTTTTATTAGTATTTATTTATTATTATATTACATATAATTTTCATTTAGAACTTTGTTCAGAATATAAATTCATTACGATTTCTGAGACATATTCCGCTATAGGAACAACAAATAACTATTTTTAATTAGAAACCCCGTGTCTAAAATACCCATTTTCAACACATAACCCTTTATTTAGTTTTTTATAGTACTTTCCTAGGAGTATGCCTAAGTTTAGGTATGATACCTAAAACTATTTTTTTTAAGTATTCGTGAAAGTTCTTTCACTTTATAACTACCGATAACTGCATTCTCATTCTCTAATAATATAATATTACTGTTGATAACAATCGTTATAATTAAGAAAACAGAACTTTGAGTAACGTAAAGGCTTTCAGTAATGTTGAGCATTATAATTCATTTACAACAGAGTACGTACATTCCATAAATTATAGGCGTGCCTGGGATGCCTGTGAATAAAACAGGCCAATCAATGTTCCTCCAGAATGGAGGGATGTAATTAAATCAGATATGATCATTCTTATTCGCTTGTATTTAATCACTCATTGAAGTAAATAAGGATATGTGTTCTTATGATGATTATTAATAGTAGTAGTATTAATGTTTCGTCATACTCAACAGACTATACAAAAGATGAGCTTCAATGATCATATATCTTTAATTTTTATATTTCGACGACAGAAACTTTATCATACATCTTGTGTAAACTGCGTTTATGGATTTGTCTGTTATAAAAAATCAAATTTGTAGCTCTGTAAACTTAACATAAGCGTTTGGATTTTAATTTAAATCAAAATAAATTATTGGGTTAGCTTAAATAAAAGAATTACTAACAAGAAACGAAAGAAAACAACAATTATCAAACTTAGGGTACAATTTAAAAATTTACCACGACTAGCTAAGCATATAATAAATCTCATAAGGGTCATTTTGTGGGGATTTTTGCAGCAGAACGACAGTCATGACACATTTAAGACACTGGCACTGACACACACCTGTTTTTCCTCTGTAAAGCGGCGTCTTTCTCCTCCCTTTTCGTAATTCAGACTGCTTCCGCGTTCGTGAATGCTTCCATTTGTACCTGGTCTTCTTTTTAGGAATTCTGGGGCCCGTCTATCTTCTTTTCTGTTTGTCCCCATATTAGATTGCAAAATTTTCTCACTCTCAAGCTACTTCTTCCAAATTCCTGTTATCATCACCAAACTCCAAACTCTATTTCTCATATCATGTCCATCTTCCTACTTCCAAGTTTCATTCCCGAATGATGAACTTCTGTTCCACGTCTGCTCAACTTGTTTCGTCTCCATACGTTCATGTCCGATTGCCGTGCCTTGAATCAAAAATCACGCTCCCTCCAGAATTCTTCCCTCTTCAAATGTGCACGCCCAACTGGCAAAAATTCTCTCATCCATCCTCGCAGGTCATCTCGTTCATTCACCCCACCTAGAGATGCATGGCGGATCACCAGGCCCTCAGTCTCCAATTAAAATCCAGCTTGGCCCGCGGTATCTCTCCTTAATTTATGGAAAGTGACGCGTCCTTCAAAATTCCCGGGATCAAGGAACTGGACTCAGGTACCAGATTTTTAAGTCGCCATGCTGTCTATCTATCACGTTTGGGTCTCCGATGTCCACCTATCTGGCGCCTCGATGTTTACTTGTACTTCAATAAGGGTGATTCTTCACGTAATAATTAAAGTAAATGGCGATTGCCACATACACTTATTACAACTGATTGTGTCGTAAACATATATCACTATATAACTATATCAAAATAACGAATTTGCTGTTTTTCATTCCATGACAAAAAAAATATCAAGGAAAACAGAAAATTTAAATTCAAAAATGCCAATAAAAATTATGGTTGTTAATTTTTGAGGCTAGTGAGGTGATTTGGACAATAGCTATTCAATCAACTGATTAGTGTAGTAGTTTTTAACTAAATTCTTTGGAAGTATCTACCGTTGAATTTTTACCAGTTATTTGACGAGCGTCTGTGTTGCTGTTTGTAAGTGACGTTTAGTGAAGAGGTGAGAGAATGCATTTTATTTACAAAACTATTATAATTTCTTTATTTCTTGGAGTAGTATCTTCAAGTTTGTATCTGGTTGTATAAAGACTATAAATGAATATTATGAAAAAGATTGAAAGCTTCTACCCGATAAATTTTTATTAAAGTGAGACTGCCGTTGTTTTTTATGTATACATGCATCCTCATACTAGTAAACATTACTACCTGTCTTAATAATTAGTGTGTAATGTTTGGGATTTATGAAATGTACAAAATACTATATAAAGGGCTTCTTTTTCATATTTATATGTTAATAAGTAACCTTTTAGTTGGTTCTTCAAGACTACATATCCTGTTGGAATCCTTAAGATTGTTTTTCCTAATCGTCCGATGAATCAGAAAAAACAATGGTATTTAATCTTGTTGACAAAGCAGTGCTATTGCCTACTTTTCATTATCATTCTGAGAATCTTAAATATATTTTTAAAAATGTATGTGCCAATTTCAATTTTATGTGCAAATTTAAAAATCTGAGAATTAATTATGTTTATAATGGTACTAATATTCGTGTTCAAAAATCCACTTCAGATAATTACGATGTTTTATCTTATTATGATCATCTTTCTACTGAATTGATAATGTTATTTTTAGAAATTCTGTATCTCCATACAAATCTGCTAATTAGCTATCTTTTATCGTGAAAAAATAAAGATGTTCCTAATAATTTAATTGAAAAACGTTATTAATTAAATTTCTTTTAATAACTGTTATTACTGTTACATTGGTCAGACTAAACGAACTTTGTCAATTATAATTGAGAAACATAAAGCTAATCTAAATTTCCGTTTGCATAAACATTCACCAATTACAAAACATTGTATGGAACAAAATTACTCGTTTGATTCTGTTAATACTGTTATTTTGCATGAGGAAAATAATTTTAACAAAAGGAAATTTCTAAACGTTATACATTAAAACTAATTTATTTTTTGTTATTCTTAAACATTATACTTTTCAATTAAATTTGATGCATTATTGAATTATCTTTTTTAGTTTTAAATTCGGGTTATTCTTTGATTTGTATCATCTCTGTTCTATTTACCTCAGAATGTTATAAATGTTGACGAGGACCACAAGTGTTGATCGAAACGTTTATTTCTTCTTTTTCCTTGGCTTTGCAGCCCAATCAGGGCCTTGGCCTACCGAGCCAACTGCAGACTGTCATCTTCTATGGCATATTCCCAATTTGGAGGTAAGCGCGGTCAGCATAAACGTCTCCAGTAGTCTTCATCCCAGTCTCAGTGCCATTGACGGCACAAACACATAAGCCCATACCATGATTAGAACCCGGGACCTCTGTTTTGTGAGGCAGCGACGCTCGCCCCTTGACCACAGGAGGTCGCCAGCGTTTATTTACTTCAAGTTTAAATATTTTGTTAAAAAAATTTTAATTGTTTCTTAAAGAGGTCGTTTATTATATTTAATTTTCTTCAAGATTGAATTCATTTCAGGACCATCTGCAAGATGTCCAACACCCAACCAATTCGATCCTTCCGTAAGAGTCCAAAAGGAGGGGGATCACAACTTAATAAACGGGTAATGCATGACACTCTTTTATTTGCAAACAGGAAAGTAATTTCAGAGTGTAAAACTTGTAGATATTTTTTATTTTTAAAAATACATATTCAAATTGTTCAAAAAACAAAGGGAAATACATCCCAAAAATTTCCAGCGATAACCACCAATTATCATTTTTTACTTTCTCTTCGGTTCACTTGAATGTTATAAGATTATTACATTATCACTTTTCCCCACTTAGCTCAACTTCATTCCATTCAGGCTAAGTTTTACATCCTTATTTTATCCTTGGCAGTTTCTCCTGTTCGTCCTTTTTTTATCTGCTGTCACAGATGATCCAAATCCTTCTTCTAACATGCATTCCCCTTCGTCTCTAGCACAAGCACCAACTCCACCCCTAATAGCAGCGAAGCCGCTCGAAACTCGTTTGTTGGTGCTTGTTTGAAAGAATCTGACAGAAGATCATATTGTTGAGATAATGCATTACGTGAGCTGATCGGGGAAAGCGCGCGGAAATCTGGATAGTCGTCAACGAACCATGATGGGGGCTTGCGAGAAGTCGCGACCGTATGAGTATGTATCGGGTCTCGAACACGTTAGTCGAATAAAGGTAGTGGGACGCCACCCTCAGATATATGATTTGTAATTTGATAGTTAATAGCGGAGGAGAGCAGATGTTAGTATTATATGTATGACGACGCCCTGAGAGATTTTGTTAATATTATTGCTCGAATAAATAAACAGATGTTTTTAAATGTCTTTTGCTGATTTGTCTTGATAAAATCACCTGATGCCCAATTAAAACAAGTAAACAAGTTATCTTAGTCGTAGCAGAGCCGAGGAATATATCAAGGCTCCGCCGGGCAGTTACAATATATATCTACAGTTCATTTCTACCTGATTATACTATATCAATAGTGTATTATATATTTCAGTTATTGTATTTTTTACTTTTGTTAGCAATTCGTTGATTGTGTCTTATTCAAGAACATACCAAATTTGATATCAGGTAGATATTACGTATTCACTGTATGACTTACTAGATGGTATCTGCCTCTGTGCTATATGATGTGTCAGGATCTGTGACGTAGGTATCCAGTGATATGCTGTGACGCTCCACCTCAGCCCAAAATCCACCAACAACTACGTCTTATTTAATAATGTACCATCTATTAGGCCAGTGACCCACTCCTTGCGGTTAAATCTAAGATTAAACCCGTTCCACTAACGTCAGATGATCCTATAAGGAATCTTTCATGAACTCTTCTGCATCAAATTGAAAAGGTAATTGTCCTTTTCTTCCACAGAAAACGAGTTGTGTACTACTTCTTGTATGTTTAGTTAAATTAATAAACGCGTATAATATATGTAAATAATTGTCAAATCGATTCTCCTTTGTCAATTATTTCTTAAGTATTATAATGAACTAGAGTTTTGTATTTTAATTTAAATCAAAAATAAATTACTTGGCTAGATAAAAAAAGAAAACAATTTATTTACAGAAAACAAAACGACAGAACGACAGTCATAACACACATCAGACAGTGGCACAGACAAGCACATTTTTGTCCTTTGTGAAACGGTGGCTTCCTCCTTTCTTTCGGTAATTCAAGCTGCATCCTTCCTGTGATGATTTTTGCCGTCGTTACCAGGACGTCTTTCTAGAAATTATGGGTCTCGCTGCAGTATATCTTTCTTTCAGTTTGCCCCCAGATTAAAATTGTAAGCTTCTCTCACTCTCAAGCTACCTTTTCCTAATTTGATTGTTCATCGCCCAACTCTATCTCCAATCTCATCTCCACTGCTGGATGAAACACGTCCAGACCTCTTCCTTCTTCAAATGTCCATACCCGACTGCCGAAATTTCTCCTATCCATCTTCCCATGTCATCTCTCGGTTGCTCCCACCATGAGGTGCATGGTGGATCACCTGACTCTCAGCCTCCAATTAAGATCCAACTTGGCCCGCGGGTTTTCTCCCTAATTTCTGGAAAGGGACGCGATCTTCAAAATTCCCGGGGTCAAGAAAATGGTCTAAGGTACCAGATTTTAAGTCACCAAACGGTGATTTTGGCACTTTCGGTATTCCGATGTCTCGCCTATCTGGCGCCTTGGTGTTTACTTGTCCCGAGTGTCGCCAATATGGGGAATTCTTCACTCAGTGACGAAATAAAATAGCGTTTGCCTCATACACTCATTACAGTATATATGCTACTTCTATGCCTTTATAGTGTACTATATGATGCCTTATGAAAAAACGCTGCAAAATTGCATATAATTTATCATGTATTTGCTTAAAAAGGAAATACCCTTGAGACGATTGAAATTGGTATATTTTTCATGAACATCAAACAGAAACGAGTGTTTGGATAAAGAAAGACCATGACATGGGTGTTGCAAAAGGTAAGGAAAATAAACCAAGCAGCGGAATGCTTTCATCGTTAAAACTATTATTTATTTGTCCTCCACATTTGCTTTGTAGAGGAATCATTATTCTATACGGCAAATATGCTGTGTATCTGTGGCCTCCATTGATCGTGGCTTGACGTGGAGTTTCTCTCTCTCTCTATCTCCCCCTCCCTCCCACGCCTCTGGCGAACAAACAGATCGGATTGGCCAAAGCACTTTAATTTGTAGATTGATATTCTGAAAGAACTGCAAACAATAGTGTTTTATTATTAACTCTAAGATTATTACTAGAATAATTGTGTTCATATGCCATTACGAGTTAATTGCACTAGGCCTACAACTTACTAAAATATTTTAGTACTGTTAATTTGATGCAAATATCTTGACCGCAGAAATATCAGTATATTTGTTGTATAACAGTAGTAAATGTTTGTAGTTTTAAGAAAAATCCTTAAGTTGAGTGTTACATCTTTGTATATTAAGATATAACTTATCGGTCTGATGGAAAACATATCTGACGTCTGTGAATTTTTGGATGCAAATGCATGGACGCAAATAAAATACCTGGCATTTAATAGGGATTTAGAATTGAATTATTTTTATAAATAATGTTTCAAGGATGATGTTAATATAACCAAAGATTATAATAATGCAATTTGACAAATATTTCAGCATCTTAATTTATTAATTGATAAGTTAACATTCGTTTTTCAGCCAATACTGTAACGTCATAGAGTAGGAATATGGATACGTAGTGAAATTATTATATGATTTAATCAATTTCGGATAATTAACAATTTTATTATTGAAAAACACTGAATATTTTAATCAATCATAGCATGCAATTAGTACATGAAGTTGTCTGAATTGCGCACTCACTAATGTTGTTTGCTTAAATGTTTATACACTAAATAAAACATATCGGTAATATTTGTTGACGATCAAGAGAACTAACTCCCACAAAGTGACTGACAACCAAGGTTGGAATTTTAATGAAAATTCACTGACTTTATGTATTGTGACACACATGATGGGGAAAGGGGTTTATTTATTTTTATAATTAATTATCATTTAATATTTTTGTTGTGGTATTCAGTCCAAAGTCTGGTCTGATGCTGCCCTCCATGTTAACCTACCCTGCGCAAGCCATTTCATATCTGCAAACAATATCCTTCGTAGCTTAGCGTATAACATCAATGGCCTCCCTTTTCTGTTCTTACCCCGCACACTTCCTTCTAATGATATTATAAGACCCTCATGTCTCTTGGTCAAAGTCCTCCAAATTTTTCTCCTTCTTAGTGAATCCATCCACCCATCTGATTTTCAGCATTCTTCTATAGCACCACATTTCGAAAGCTACTATTCTTTCCCTTTCTGCAACTCCCACTCTCCACGTTTCACACCCATTTAACAGTGGGAAATTATCATTTGAAATAAAATATAGTAATAACAACAAATATATTCAAAATAAATTAGACATTATTTATAACAGCAAAATTTAAAAATGAAATTCGTAATAGTACAAAAAAAGAAAAATGAAGTTATATGAAAAGATAGAGCAATGATAAATTCATAATTTACGTGAAACTCGTTAAAATTAATCTGTGGGGTGAAAAACAAAAATGTTTTCTACGGAAAATATGTCTGGCGATGTGAAAACTTTAAAATCTAAGTCAACGATATGGAAGGCTGCAGCTGCATTCTCTGGCGGCGTTTTGCTTCTGGGTCATTTCATGTCAAGTGCCCCGCATGAGCATTATGGATTTTGATGAAATTTTGTTTGAGCATTCATAGATGTCCCCAATGAAGATTGGTAAACTTTCACTTTCTAAAATTTAATATTTGTGGAACAATTGTACTTTGTTTAACTCTATGTAGGAACCTTTACGCTTTGGCTATGAAATTTCAGCAACTTTGAGATGTAAGATCTGTGGAAGTATATTATTATAAAAAACTTAAACTTTACTATATTTTACAACGTTATGTGCATTTAACTGTAATTATCAAAAATACTTTGATTAGTAATTTTACTTAGATAAATTTGACCAGTCGGCCAAAAAGATTAAAATGTAAAAAAAAATGAACGTTTGGTTTTTTATATCTCTGGAAGTTAAGGTACGATAAATGTGAAAATAAACTAGCATCACAAGGTCTTCGAATGTAAAATTTCATTTATCTGCTGCTCTCCAGTGCTTTACTAATTGAGTGTAATGTTGACGATTTTATCAAAAACGCCAAAAACAAGGTGATTATAGACTACTGTTAGGAAAAACGATCTCTTAGAACTATTTTGAATGAATTTTATTTGTAAGAAAATATTTTAAAATTCTTTAAAAAGTAGACGATCTTTCATCGCAGACGTATATGTGCTTTAAATTGGGGACAAACTAGATAATTTTGTATTACAATGTTGTATATATCCATGTGTATTCAGGTGGTTTTTTAATTTTCGTTTTAAATTACTAAAAAGAGGATTCATGTTTCACCATTGGTATCTAGGATCTCGGAAATATGACAAATTGTTACTTTTTCATTGCATCCTATAATTACTTAATTTTGCCTCGCGTACTATTTTCCTTTTATTTTTGTTGGAGCTTAAGTTGTTCTGATTCACTTTTCACTAACTTTAGGAATGTGCTTCTTCACTAATGACAACCATACAGCACCTTTTTAAAGCATATTATTCTGTAATATGCAATTGAAACTAGATTTTCTCAAATGTATTTAATACGAGAAATTGATACAATTAATCAAATTGGTATTATTTCTACTTTTCAAAATTGCATTGTTTGAGAAAAGTTATCAATTTACCATGTTCGTTTCTATTCCAAGAAAATTGGGCTGCGTTATGTGCATAGTTTGTCAGACAATGAAAAAATACTTCTCACTTGACGATAAGAGGTTGATCTCTTCCATAACAAAATAATTTTTTTGGAACTATATGAAATGAGGCAAAAGTCATCCCATTTAATAAAACAAAGCACACAGCTAAGCACGAGCCGTAGACGGTCAATCTAGCCATCCATATTTGTTGATTTAAATTAATTGAGAAAAACAAATGTGAAACCAGGTCAAAAAATTTGTTCCAAATGAAAATCTGAATACATTTCTATGGTCCAAGGCACATCAGAGTCTTCATCATCATAGAATTATATGGACATTTTGGACACTGTCAATTGGAGTTTGACTGACTTAGAGAGCTTCCCATTAAAATTTTAAAGGTTGAGCAGTAGCCACAAAACTGGCTACATTCAACAAAAATTCGAACGAGTGCAGAAAGTGGTAGCTAAAAGAAACACTAGCTACTGAAGTAGCAGCTGATAATATTGGATAAACTAGCAAAACCTGTGATATTATCATGTCAATTCAATAGAGAATTTAATTGAAACTGGTGGTGGTCGAGCGGGGATCACCAGACCTCTTCATATGGAATGACCCTTTTGTCTGCTGATTTTTAGACGTCTGAAGTCGATCCTCTCAGGCTACATCGAGGATGATCTGCTTGCCTGGGCCGAAACAGAGAAGACTATTAAGAGATCTGTATCTCCTGAGACCTCAAGAAGTCCAGCCAGCATTCAACAGCGGTCGTAACCTTAAATGTCTTGGCAGCGTCTCGCAATTTAGTGTGCACTCCACCCCAAAAACTCTCTCCATGTCACCTCGCTTAGTCCAGAAATATTTTTCCTCCTTTCTCCTGTACTCAATCGGGTGAAATTTCAAATAGCACCCATTTGCTTGTATTTTAACAGTACTGGCAATAAGAATTTTTTTTCACGATGTAAACAACAGTCATTGCTCATGTTTTGCATTAGCTCCGTACGAAGGCCGTTATTAATTTTCTCCGCTTTCCTTCCTGCATGACAGAAGCAAATCTTTTTTTGGAAGAGACTTTTTGTCCTTAACAGCCCTACTCCGTCTATTATGAAGAAATCTGGTTTCAATTGTCGGAAAAGGTGTATCTCTGTCCACGCACACACAAGAAAAAAAAATGTGTCGTAGACCTTAAGACGTCGCTCGCGTACTTTTAATGTATTACAGTGAAGGTAATAAATTCTCTTCACAGACTGTGTTAAGAGAGAGCCAAGCTAACAGCTGCTGACGCCGAAATCCGCTACGTGCAAGGATGATTTCGCTGGAGCTGAATCTGCGTTGCACAGAATTCGAAGAAACTAGAATCCAAAAGCACTCCTCTCCGAAAAGCTCCATGTTTTCTATATATTTACTTGAGAGGAAAAATGAATTTAGTTGATGTTACTTTGATGATATTCTATTATAATTTTTTACTAAAAAAATAAATTAGGAAAAATTTAGTGAACGCAATCCACAGCAGAATCCTCTCGTCCACTTACTACTTCCATGTAGGTATCTTTGATTGTCCGCCAATTACGACCCTTCCTTCTTCAGGACGCGTAACTATTTCTCTGACTTTGCGGTAATTAATTTAATTTCAATGTGTAATATTATAACTAATTATTCTTGAATACATTAATAAAACAAAATTATTTCAGTAGTAAACATATTCACTTAAATATATAACTATGTGAAAGCTAAGAGTTGACTCAAAGAAAGAGACCAAGTTATTTGTGATGCAGACGCTCGGGGAAAAAAGTGGGTAGTGTGGGGAATGAACATAATTTCGCAAAATAAATAAGTATATAAAGCGGGAAGCTATATTTATCAGCATTAATAAGATTATTTCACACGAAATATTATTAAATACGTCGTCACCGTGATCTTTACATATTGCTCTTAAGTATATTAGGTCTAGTGAATTTCTTCGGTCACGTTATGATAGCGAACAATACGGTAGTAGAGAGAATTA
The DNA here is from genome assembly GCA_034510155.1 of Eucriotettix oculatus. NCBI lineage: Eukaryota > Metazoa > Arthropoda > Insecta > Orthoptera > Tetrigidae > Eucriotettix > Eucriotettix oculatus. The sequence continues at coordinate 28,565,491 of CM067378.1, read as the reverse complement.
CTCAGATATAGCAAAATACCTAATTAACAAAGGTACTGATGTTAATGCTAAAGGTACCGATGATAAAACTCCTCTGCACTTAGCTACTGTTTCAGGTGGGTTGGATATAGTAAAATTTCTAGTGGATAAAGGTGCTGATATTAAAGCTAAAGATGAAGATGGTAGAATGCCTATTCATATAGCTGTTAAAGATGCTTATAGAATAGGCTTAGATACGGTAAAATTTTTCCTGGATAAAGGTATAGACGTTAACATAAAAGATGATAATAGCTACACTCTTTTACGACTTGCTTCAATTGTAGAAAGTGTAGAACAACAAAATCTCATTAAATTTCTTGTAAAAAAAGGAGCTAGTGTAAATCCTGAAGAAAATAATGGTTGGTCACCATTGTGCTGGGCTGCTAAAGTTGATAGGTTAGGTATAGTAGAGCTGATAGTTAATAGGGGTGTTGATGTGGATGATATGAGCAAATCTTTACATATCGCTGCTAAGGAAGGTCATTTAGGTGTGTTAAAGTTTTTATTGGATAAAGGTGCTGATATTAATTTCCTAAAATAATATCATCATCAAACAATCTAGAAAAATTTACCTGATTTTTTTCCGTCATTAATGTGCAATGAAACTATTTTTAATTTATTTCTTGGAATATTTGACAGTAAAATAACTTTTGTACGTTAAATCATGAGTTATGGATACTACGCAGTTATATGGTTTCATAAAATCGAGAATAATTTTAAAAAGACAAACGTGTATTTACATATTTTTTTGTGTTTTGGGAATACAGAATCAAAATCGAATGATGTTATTTAATTTAACCAGTCTACGTACCAGCTCCGTACGAGGCTTCATTATCTTTTACGTATACCCGTATCTGATGCTACCCTATAATTTATTTTTCTCATATTCCTTTATGGGTTATTTCTTAGGACTCAATGAAAGAACAATTTTTGACTTTATTTTCCCTCATTCAGACCTTTCTGGTAAGTTTTCTGAATAAATACTACTACACCAAACAATATTAACTCATACTAGAGAAAATTCAGTCACATTTGATGAAGGGGAACGTGTTAGCTTTCCGACTGTATATGGTCCAACTTATAATGGTTGCACAGATGCATACTGAGGGAGCGTGACTGATTGGCGTCTGTCCAATGAAAGGAAGAGAGAAAAACAAGGTCCCTAGAAAATTTCTCTATTTGTTAGTCGGTGAATATGATGAAATTCTAGCGGGTTTTATTTGGTTTCCAACTTATTTCACCCTCTCATTTTATAACACTGGGGCCCCCTCAGAAAATTCGTCTCCCGTCATTCGGAAGGGCGTGAGAATAGTACCCACGCCCGACCTATCTGATGCAGGTTTTCTAGGGTTTTCCCTGCATCTATTTAGATGAAATACCGGGTAAGATCAACCCGGGGCCCCAGTCAACCTTTGGCTACCTTGCTCTACCTTCCATATCCCCCCTTTTCAATTCCTTTCCTATTCTATTAAATGGGAGTTGCCTGTTTCAGGATCACCCTCATATAGCCTTTTAACTCCAAAAAAATATCGTGATCTGCCATCTCCTAATTTCAATAGTCTTATTTTACACAACTTGTTACGATAAATATTTAAAATCAACAACAATATTCTTCATAAAATTTATTTCCATGCAGAAATAATAACCTCTCCATTAATAATAACCATCACTTACAATATTTAATTTTATATTGTACGTAATGATCACTCTTTCTCAGAACACACCGCAACCCTGAGCAAAACATGTCCATGACAACGCAGAAGTTTATAATAAATTGTCGTTATGTATTAAATAATTAGACATGAGTGTTATATCAGAAATAAATAAAATATATATTTAATATTTTAATATATAACATTACGATGTTCTGTAGTTCCTAAATATGACAGATACCTTCTCAAAGAAAACTCGTGTTTCTCAACATATTTCTCATGCGCCTTCCAAAACGTAGAATAAAATAAATTCCTGCAAACTTGCAACTTCACTCAGTTATATTTTATTAACAATTCAATGTTTCACTTCCCTGAATTTAAAAAATGATAACTATAGGACCTCGATAAAATATTTTTCATTCAATTAAAAAATTTCAAGAATTATGATTCATTCATATATTATTTCTAATGTTATAGGGGGATAATATATGTAATCGGCCGATCTCCTGTGGTGTAGCGGTCAGAGTTACTGCCTCGCATTACAGAGGTCCTGGGTTCGAATCCTCGCATGGGCATTGATGTGGTGTGTGCGTTTCCACACTGTGAGAGTTCGCCCTACCATGGTCGCTAATAACCATACTAGTTGATGCGACTTTAAATAAAGAGAGAAAAAATGAACTCGAATAATAATATATAGATTTTGGTATTGATTAAATGGTGTGGGACGAATACCTGTGGAAGCTTTCTCTGTCAGGTATTTGTTCACAGAGGGATGACACAGGCTTACCTTTGGAGCTACCTCGTTCTCTCTCTCTAATTTCAAGGAAGATCTTGGGAAGACGGTAACACTTGTTCAATTATTCCATTGGATCAATCAGCCAACTTCTTCCTAAAACTGGTAGAGTCTTGGGGAAGAGAGTGCTGCGAACTGAGAACAAACTCATCTCACGTCATTTGGAAGGTCGTTAAAATAGTACGCAAAAGCACGATATACCTGATACAAGTTTTCTAGGGTTTTTCCTGCATCTCTTTTAGGTGAACCAGTGGGTAGGATACTTAAATTATAACCCGGGGCCCACTCAACACTTTGCTACCTTGTTATACTCTATTTCAATTCCCTTTATATGCTATATATGTATGTGTGTGCGTTGGTGATCCTGAAAAAGGCAACCTGGCTCGTACTTACCACAAATACAAGTCATTAAAGACTACACGGATTGCGCTGGTGGATGAACTTTTCCCATTGTATGAAGGAAGGTTTAGCTAGGTAACTTCAGAAATACGGAAGTTATTTCTCAACGCTTGTGCAGTGTGTGTGTGTGTGTGAGAGAGAGTGGGGGGAGAGCTTTATTAAATGGCTACAATTGATGATTACAGTAACGTTTCCTACAATTATGGTACTCCCTTCAAATAACTCGTAACTATGGGATGGTATGAAGAAAGGCCGTTGTTTCAGGAGGGAGAAATGAGTGATGTGGAATTTATCCTATCAATAAGACTACAAAGAAAGGCTTAATAAGCTAAGATCAGCCACTGGAAGGGAGTTGCCTGCTGCTATTTATTGCGCGTGGCAGAGTAATTTTGCTCGTAGCGAGAGCTTGCAGCGTCGTGCCGATGCCTGCCGACGCATTAATGAGAGTTGCGCTGGGAAAACGCTCTCCATTACTGCCAAATAAAGACGCCAACGCCAACACGTGCCGCCGCACAACACAGACACTTAGTCGAAACTTGAGATGTTTTGTAGAGGCACGCATGAGCTCGTTATCACCGACGTGGACAACGCTGCACAAGCGTTGAGGAATCATTCCCGTATTTCCGATTCTGCTAGCTAAATCTTCCTTTAAGCCATGGGGATAGTTCATTCACCAGCGCAATCCGCTTGATCTTTAATAACATGGATTTGTGGTAAGTACAAAGCAGGTGAAAAGATGGTTCCTGGTAGTAACGAAACTGCTGTGGTTAAGTTTCGTAGAAAAACTATTTCATTAATTCAGGATATATCACGCCTCCACATTGATTTACTTTTATAATTGTAATGTTGTAAGCCTCAAATTTTTTGAAGAACAAATAATTGGGACAGGTTGACCGTGGTGGCTAGGAAAATTAAACCAAATGACATGTCGAAATGTAAATAAAGAAAACTTACCGTACCGTTAAATTTAACCGCATTGAAATTATACAAAGAAGAGAAAAAATTTATCTACCTAGAATTTAGAAATAATATTTAAAAAAACGAAATTACCGCGTCAACAGAAGAAGCTTAGTATTTAATCGGGTTGGGTTGTTACATTGGGTTGAGTTGTTGGCTGTTCCGTGTCGGATGCTAGTATGGTGATGGTGGAGGAAGACGATGAGGCCAAGACCTCTGCGGCGTCGTCCGCTGATGGCCTCTGAGTTGGAATCGCTGGAATTGGGGCAACTGATTGCCCATGAACTGCACCCACGCCACGTAGTAGAAGTAGATGTCTGGCTTCCACCTCGAATTTCCTGACAGCAACTTCGACTGCCCGGAAGAATAATTGCAGGCTCTGGACTTACTGTCCAAACTTCACAGAGAGCTCATCTTTCCTCGATTTGCCAGCTCGGTCTGTTTGTTCTCCTCTCGTTCTCCACACCAACTTTTCTTTCGCCACAACGTCATTTTCTCTTCTCATCTTGACCACCAATCACAATTTATAATTTTGGGAAGAACACGCCCCCAATTCCCCACGAATTTGATTAATATTCGCCATTTTGTCTCTTTGCGGTGGCACGTACTTCCAGTTCTGTGCAAGATTTCGCACGCTTTGTCCTAGAAAAATTCACACTTACCTCAGTGAAAGCCTCAGGCCCATGTTCTCACATTTTTTTGCCCATTCTCGCGTAAAATAGAACAAACAACGCATATTCCATGCCGGCAGCTGGATACTAAAAAGCAATCTATCTATTTTAATAAATAATATCGTAACGTGTAGTACATATCTATATTAATAACTAATTAATATTTAATATCCACTAGATGTGAATTACTACTCTATTAACAGAACTGGCTCATAATATTGACTGGTTTGGTGCATGTATTAATTATAATCTATCTTGCGCAATAGTTTCACCTCACCTGATCTGCCTACTGTTGGTCTCCCTTTTCTGTATGTACCTTTCACGCTTCTTTGGTAACAAGCCCTTTGTGCCTTATTTCAGTCAGTGTGCTCTGCGATGTTCCCTCCTCACCCTTTAGATTAAAGACTTCTGTCCACTATCAATGTTCACTGCTTAATCCTGACTGTTTTCGATCATCCGTACTCACTCATCATTAAGCTTTTATGTTCAAAGTTAATGTCCATTCGCAATGTCCTAAATCCATAGTCCCCTAAAATCAAATTTTCCTTGGTTTTTAGCACCTTGTCCCCTCTCCTTTATTTCATTTCCTTTGGTGCGGGGACCCGATTCACTCCAATCAAAAGTATCTCCTCCGTTTTTGGGAGGAGCCATTCACCTCACCCACCGATATTTTGGGAAAAACACAATGTCTCTGCATATTCAGGTTTCTCGGAATTTTAATCAGTTTAAACTCAAAGTGGCACCAACATGTCTGTAACATAAATGAAATAAAAATATTAACTATTATCAATTTCTTAGATCGATTAACAGCAAACGCAAGGTTCAAACGGAATACAAGACAATTAAAATTAAAGAAAGACAAAACGTCATAGTAAATGCAGAAAATGCATGTTATTAATTTGTGAAAGCTACTGATACGTGTGACAATGTGACTATATATATATATATATATGTAGAGGGAGAGGTATGATAAAATCATAACTACGGTTGCATAACTTAATAATATAAAAACATAAATACTAGAGTTCTACCTACTATCTTTTCCGACACATGTTGAAGCATTCAAATTCAGATACTGAATTGTAGCATCTCGTAAATATATTTGCCTACATTTTTTAGGTTATTGGAGTGTATGTGGAAAGCTCTGTGCTTCCGTTGAGACCTGACGTCTATGTAAGCGCCGTTTCCGTCTCTTCATTCAATATGAATGCTGGTTTGATGCGGTCTGTAGAGACACGCATCTGTGCACGCCCCATGGACGTAATAGTGCGTAGAGCAGTGAAACTTGAATAGTTTTACATTTTCCTTACAACATGAGTGTAAAATGAGAAACATAATTCATTAACCGCCAGAGTTAAAGTGTGACACTCTGTCAGTATTCGCAATTGAAATATCTGCCAAAAAGTTTCTGCTTGTTTTATAATAATATTGGTAATTATTTTACGAAAAACTCCTATTGCGTTGTTTGGCTATGTATCTGATGTACGTTATTACAGCAGATACTTTAGTAACGATGCATATCGAGTGTAATAATACGTCACAGTACTTATAATTTATATCATTTGTGTCCAGTTTAACCTTTCTCGTGTTGGCTATATTTAGATCATTCCAGTACAACCGTAAGCCAGTGTGGTCTGTAGAATATTATTGTACACTTTATGAACTTTGAATATTGCACAGCGTAAGGAGTAAGCGTATAATACAGGCGCAACCCACCGTAAGAAAATATTTTTGCATAAGCAAGCAAGAGAAAGTTTGTTAAATATATGAATAGGTAAACAACGTGGACCAAACATTAAGCTGTTGCTGTAACAGTAACACACGCTAAGAAAACACAGCTACAGAGTGTGGTGTTGGATTGAATATTATGAATAGGATTACAATCTAAATATAATTATATGTTGAACCTTATTTTATGACTTATTTTTCCTATAAAAATTATATAATATCGTATAATTTCTCCACTAGCTTGGTTATGTTTTGTTATAAAGCCGAAGGTGAATTGCCTGAGGAATTATTTTTCCTTTTTTTCTCTCTTTCTCCCTGTGGCTAAACACCCCCCCCCCCCAATCCCAATGTGTGTGTATGTGCAGTACCAGAGAACGACCCGTCTCCCAATTAGAGACACGTTTCATAAAAATCGGGCATCCCCTGAGGTACTACGGGCACTAAGTAAGGAGATACCACCAGAAAATTCACGATTTAAAATTGAAAAAACAAATGTTTCGTCCCTCTTCGTCGGAACCTCGTCAGTTAATTGATTCAAATATTATAATTTACTGTTGCTACTGTAACATTATTGTATGTTTTACAATATTAAGTCAGATAAATTTAATTACTTTATTTATAATTCGCGGATTTCTTTAAAATTACAATGTCGAAAACAATTTTTTAATGGAGAATGGTAATTCACCGATTACTCGAGCTGCTTCATAAAGATGTAGAAATTGTAAAATAAATGTCAAATTGTCAGACAAAAATGTCTTGAATACGGTTGTAAAGAAGCAAGTACAGAAAAAAGCACCCCAAAGTTTAAATAAAACTACCACGTTCATCATCGGTTTGGATAAAATGAAATTTAATCTCTATGTCATTTTCGTGTACTTTTTATCATCATTTAAACAGTTTCAATTTCAGTTACCATATATGTGACAATTTATGATATTTTCGTATATAATAATTAATACTTTTGTCATCGAATGCCTCATGAGTATCCATTACAGATTAAGAAAATTTTTATTTAAATACTAGCTAACCCCCACGATTTCGTTCACGCCGAAATAGCTCTTGTTATTTTGCCCTAAAAACGAAACAACTGGTACAGAATTTCGATAAAGTTGAATTCAGTGAATGTATAAAAAATCGCTTCAGGACAAACCAAACCTTATAACTCGCAGTTAGTTTAGAAGTCAATAAAAATGAACAATTCGGACTGTAATTCAATGGATTTATAAATATTTATATAAATATGAAATCTTCAAGATATCAAAATGAAACATACACTACAATTTAAGTTAAAATACCTCTTTCAATTCCTGAAATTTTTATTGAAATCCATTAAGTCGTTTCGAAGCATAAACAGATCAAGACTATAGACAACCCGAAATTTCATTTTGGAGATTTTAATGCACGTATATAAAATAAACCTTCACGTCGAATTAATATATATATATTGTTTATTTATTTATATTTTATAAATATCATTATCAAAATTAAATATTCACTAATATTTAAGTTAAAACGCCATTTTTAACACCTCAAGTTTTCATTGAAATCAGTTGAGCCATTTCTGAGCCTATTTGAGACAAACATACGGACAGCAAGACAGACAGTCGGACAGATACACTTCAATTTTATTTATTGGTATAGATTTATCTGTTTTTGGCTCTCAATGTCTTCAATTTGTTTTGTCTGTTGATGAATACAACACCATACACATTTTAAGCCGTGTTCAAGAAAAAAAAGATTTATTTCTAATGGCAAATTAATTCTTCATAAACTAAAACATGTCAAAAAAACAGAATTTAAATTGACATTTAAACCGAATCATAAAATACAATTTGGATGTTGATAATCTGTTTCTGAAAGAGAAACTTACCATTTTCCCACAAGGGTTGGTGGGTGGTCTATTTGAATATACGAAGTATATATCGAAGGAAGTATATGTCAAAGGAACTTTTCTAGTAAGATGCGTAATTTAGTAATAATTTTATCTGTAAAATTGAAATGAACTTTAGTGTTTGAAAAGTTATTTGCATTCGCCAATTAACTTAAACAAAATAAATGAGCTCTCAGAATATAAATGTATAATTCGACGTCAGGGAATATGGATAACAATAATGGTCGTGTAGTCGTAGAGATAAAGTACAGGGAAAATGTGCCAAAGGTTTCCTGGTAGTTGAATGAGCTTGGCGATTTCTTCTTTAATTCATCCGATATCAATTGGAAGTATGGCAAGGTGGTTACTTGTGTTCCGCTTTAGCTTCCACTTCTGGTTGGAGGCCGGAGATGATGCCGAACAGGGCGGCTTCTCTGCGGTGTGTGGCAGGAACTGCCTCAACAAATTTATGCCCTCGAGCCAAATCCAGAGCCCAGGAGCCCCAGCTAGCAATGATATGCCTAGGGGGCCAGAAATATTTGGGAATGCTCGAAAAAAATATGTACGTAGGTATGCACGCTCATGTTGACCACGACAATAGTGTGAAAACTATTTCAGAAAATAAATTTAACGGACGAGCAAAAATTGAATGAATTACTACATCACATACGGCACAAAAACTGAAATTACTAATGGAATTGTGGTAAAATGAATATTGGAATTAAGTTGAAGTTCAATCTCCACTCCAACAGCTGTATTGTTCTAAGATTACCAAATTGTTTGTTCTATATTTACTATTACCACAGTTTCCATTTGCCCAGTGGCAGTTTTGAGAAATAAGAAGAATTCAGTTATCACAGAACTAATAAAACAATATGAAAATCTATAAGGTCCTCGCTTTCCTTTGGGTCAATAAATTGCCCATTATCCATCCCTCTTATCCGAAATAAAAAATGAACTTAGCGACACTTTCAACAGAATCCTTTCAAATTATCTTACTAACTGCTCGTACTCGGTCAAAATTAACCATAATTTCTCCAAAACCGTCCCCATCTCCTCTCGCGTCCCACAAGGCAGCGTATTTGCCCCCTTCCTGTTCAAAATTTACTTTCATGACTACCCCGTCATCCATCCACCAAAACAACATTTTTTGCCGAAGACATGGCTATCCTCCAACAAACATCTTCCTTCACCTCGGGTTTTCGCATCGTCCAAATAGCTAACTCTAAACGACCTGAAAATCTGGGCAAAAAACTGGAGGGTCAGCATATACCCTGCGATAGTTCACCCTCAATACCAAACATCTCCTTATTCATTCTATCTTTTTGGCTCCCAAATCCCAATATAAAAACTCCAACACTTACCCGGGACTTATTCTAGACTCCAAACCTTCTTAGAAAGCCCATCTTACCCACATTTCATCCAAATTTAACACTAAAATAAAACTACTCTAGTCTAAGCAAGTGGAAAGAATTCAATTGAAACCCAGTAAAGCATATAGTTAATTTTAGAAAAAAGACAAGAATAGAAAATGTTGAACCCTGGGTTCGAGTTCCGAGTTCCGGTTGACATTTTTCCATTCTTGTCTTTCTTCTAAAACTACTCTATCCACTCCTCAACAGAAATGCACCATCTTCCATCTCCACCAAAAGTTTCATTTACCTCACCCAAACCCGCCCCCTATGGTCATACGCATGCACCATTTACGATCAACTGCCTACTCCAATTCAAATAAAATCAAACCAAGCAAAACAGAATCCTTAGAATCATTTCCAACTCCCCAATGGTACCTTCGAAACTCAGTAATTCACAATGACATCCAAATTCCACTGATCTTTACCACAATAAGATCATGCATATCCTCTTAATCAAAAGCTCCATCAATCACTCCAATGGCACTGGTCATAGCCCTCTCCACCTCCTCCTCCACACAACAGTAGACTCAAACTAAAACTACCAATCGACTACATCATTCCAATCACTCACAGTTAACTGGTACCTCATTCTCCGCTTTTCAAATAAATATTACTTTATTTCTCTTCAACTGATTTCCCTTACTACCCTAAACTCTATTAGTATTCACCGTCAACAATAAGTCAATCAAATTTTATTAAGTGAAATAGCATAATTATCTCACAGCTCTGTCGTTTCTCTCGCTTTTAAATTGATTGCCAATGGACTTCACAATTTATTCAAGTAATCATGTAAATTATTTATTCAGTGAATAAATATCTATATACTTTTTAATAATAACTGTACTATCTCCGGATAAAAATTTTCGCAATAAAAAATCCAATAAATCAGTAAATTTGCACCTCAATTTTCCATATGAATCATCTTGTAAATAAATATTATTGATTTCAGCGCTTCTGTGACTGGGTACGAAGGAATATCTACTCAAATAGATTATTTGCTTCTTTTACTATATTTTATTCTTAGCTTGTATCACGGGTGTTTATATTAGCCCGGTACACAATCTAATTATTGGCCAACACGTGATTAAACCGGCAATGAAAGGACCGTAACAATGGAATTTCAGTTTTTCTAGAACCGCGTAATGAATCCACAGTATCAATAAATCTACTGGTAACTTAATTAAGCACAGTAACTTTGTCTAATAAACAAATTAATAAATAAAAATGAATGTTTGCGTGTGTGTGCGCACGCGCGCATTTTTTGTATAAACTACATAAAAATTTAAACGCGCGTTAATAGAGACTGAAATGTTCCCAGTATTCTAAGAGAGTCATATATACCTGGTATCTCGAGACAGTCAAAAAATACTCCCTGTACAATAAAAGAGTAAAAAAATCATGCTTTTCTAAAAGACTAAAAATACTCCCGATACATTTAATAACTAGTTTCTGAAGGAAATAAAACTTATTTACGGTAACCTAACAGAGTTAGAGAAAACCACGTTTTCTTACGTAAGACAAATAACTACATCAAATATTTTAATAGGATAATAATTAGCTCCGTTATTGTAAGAAAGTAAAATATGTCCCAGCCGACATCCCTGCAGGTTCTAGGGATTGTTCTACCCAACTGGGCAGTAACTGACATGCATACATAGATAGAAATTGCTCCAATTGAATTTATTTTTAGACCCGCTAAAGAGCTGAAATTCAACTTCACCATCGTACTGTAAGTAGAAATTGAACTCGGGGACTACCTTTACGCCGGAACACACAGGTTGACTTAGCCATATTGACTTTCATCCCCTTTAATAACGCACCCCTCACTCAGGGGTTGAAGAGATACTACTAGGAGCACCAAAAAGGTAGTCTGTAAAATTGACTAGGACAGCTATGGGTGAGAACAAACGGACATAATCAGAACGGAAATTAGACAATACCGATAGAAGAGATTTTGGTAGAAAAGAGATTGCGGTCAAAGTGTAGTTATGAAAGTGTGTGTATTGGGCTAACTTCAATGAAAATATCGAAACATAAACTATAGGAGCTGGTGACTTCATGACGAGAAAATTTTAGTATTTCGTAGAGATTCGACAGCGGGTAAAGAGAAATTAGTACAAGTTGGCGGTCTGATTCAATTCTCACTACTGTTAAAGTTTCTGCGACAGTAAGTATTCGGAAGCGGCTATAAAAAGTATTTGTTGATGCAAGTGAGTGCATCGAAATTCATGACGATAAGAGAGAATATATATATTGGGTAATTAGGAAATCCGTGAACTGGCTTCGTCACCAGCCAGAAAACTTGTAATCTAATTATTATTACAATAATTGTATGGTCAAAAGACTACCATAAACGTCGTGAGTTTTGTTAACATTTCCGCATAACTAGCACATCCCACATCCTCCCTAATCCATCCTTTGTCCCCCTCTTATGTTCTTACCCCACACACTTCCCTCTAATGCTAATTTTACGAGACCTTTGTGTCTTAAAACGTGGCCTATTAATCTATCCCTTCTCTTGGTCAACGTCGTCCATATTGTTCACCCTTCTCCTATTCTTAGAACGTTGTCGTTAGTGATTCTATCCACCCATCTGATTTTCAGAATTATTAGTAACAATTTCCTAATATTCACACTTATATTTCCCGTACGTAAATTCCTCTTTTTTACGAAAGCCTTCCTTGGCTGTGCTATCCTACTCTTTTAGTCTACTGTACTTCTACCATCTTTAGTTATTTCACTTCCCAAGTAACAAAATACCTTAACTTCTGTCAAAATATCCCTTCCCAATCTAACACCATTTGTTATTCCACTGTTCCCCATACTACACTCCAATTACCCCCTCCCCCCATTAATCCTCATATTGAACTCTTTCTCCGGGATGTTCATGCTACTTATTATTGTTTTCAAGTCTTCTTCTGACTCCCTTAATACTACAATATTATCGGCAAAGCGTAGGGTTTTTATTTCTTCTCGTTGCAGTATGATTCCTTTCCCATATTCCGTTTAAACTTCTTAATCGTCTGTTCTATATATAGGTTAAAAAGCATGGGCAACTCCTTTCTTGACTTCTTCTTTCTTTTCTTCAATTCTAATTACAGCGGACTGCTTTCTGTAGAGATTATGTATAAGTCTTCTTTCTCGATATATTATTCCAGTGCTCTTAAAAATCCTTAATAGTGTGTTCCAGTTCATATTATCAAACGATTTTTCTAAATCTATAAATGCCATGAACGTAGGCCTGTTTTTTTTCTTTTCCTGTCTTCTAAAATTAGACGCAAAGACAATATTGTTTCTCTTGTTCCTTCCGAAAACCAAATTGATCTTTTCCTACCTCGCATCATGTTTGACGTTCCATCCTCCTATATACTATTTTCGTTAATATTTTGCATGCATGAGGTACTTAACTATTTGTCCAGTGCTGTTCGTATCTATCAATCACATCGAAATATAAAATTATTTGTTCGACGCTAATATCTGAAGGTTTTTCATGTTTAAAAATGTTAACCCTGTCCATCTCCGCCCTTGCGGCTTCTAGTCGAGTATTATGATGTTATAAAGTTGCATTTGAGGACGCAGAAGCTATCATCATTATAATGTTATTAATTGTTCTCATGTCTCAAGGAAGTTGTGTAGCATGTCCGGTTGAAATTACTCCTTGCGTTTATGAATTTTATAAACATCATACACATATACATTCACACATACACGTACACACACATTAATTTTTAATTATCAGGTAAGAAGCTAAATAGATGCAAGTTTGTAACTAAAAATGAATATAATGTCAATGTTTTCACGTACTCGACTATGGAAAGTTTCATTGATTCACTTGAGTTTCCCGATGTTTGAAACCTAAAAAATGACCAAAAGTTTGTATTAACCTTCAGAGAAATGCATTGTTTCACTTAGCAATTCATGTTGTCTTCTGCAGGATGTGGACATGAGTTATAAATTCCCGTCCGGCGCTCAAAGTTGTGAATCCGTAGTGTTGTTTGTGTACGCGACTCTACTTTGACTGGTCCCCGTCCCTTCTGATACAATCTGCATGGCATCGATTAATCTCCCTGCCACACTACACCTCGGGCAGGTGCTTCAAAACTTTTGCTAACGTTGCATTTGAGGACGCAGAAGCTATCATCATTTGTTGTAGGATGTTATCTACTCCACCGTGGACCTTACCCAGCTTTTGCACCGAAATTTTAGAAGCAAATATAACTTTTTATGAAGCTTTTAACCAAATCTATAAATTAAAATCTTATTGTAATGAGTATTTTATAAGCGTCAGTTAAAAACATCTACTTGTCTTAATGAATGTGGCATTAATATTATTTTCGTGTTTAGGAACACTAAAACATAGATAAGGCCACTTAAAACATATGTATGACAGTAAAAAAAATTCTTAATTTTATTTAACTTTTTGTCCTAAGACTGTATGGTTTTGTTCACAAAGAGTATAGTAAACACAAAAAGGTTTAATCGACATGAAATGTGCCATACGGTACAGGTCACCAAATTACCCAAAGCTAGTTTTTGTGACTATATTTATTTATTTTCCCCTTCTTAATTCAATCAAATCATGGAGTCTCTTCCCCTTTAGTCTTTTATTTTTTGAATAGACGATCGGAGCTTCCGCGATTGATGAAATGATTGGGTTGCCATGCCCAAACATTCTACTTCGCAGGGACATATACATCAGTTGGATCGTTGTTTGGACAGTGGGCATTCCCAATTTATTGTGAAGAGTAGAGTTTCTGATACACCAGTCATGAGTCGATTAACTCTGTTCTGTATACGTGTGATGTGACTTTCTGCATCAGTTCCCCACAGTCCACAAGAGTAGTACCAAATTGGCCTTATTAGTGATAAATATATTAGTATTTTAGTTTCCAGAGATAAGGGAGATTCTTCCTGCAGAAGAGACTTCGGTTGAAGGATTCTTTGTCTTATCCTTCCAACGAGATATTTGACACGAGCTATCCATGTTTGGTGATGATCGAAGTGAAGACCCAAATATCTGACTACAGCATCAGTTGGTATGTCTTGGTTATCGATTTTTAGATTCTGGTGGTAAATTTGTCGTCTTAGAAAAAAATTACTGTTGATTTTTGAGGATTAATTTTCATTCTGCGTTTTTGAACCAAATATTGATTTCGTGAAATTTATCTTGAAGATTGCTGTGTGAAGTTACTAAATTATCATCCACTTAAAGAATGTCCAGGTCATCTGCATAAAATGCTACTGTTGATTTGTCAGGTAGAGGGATGTAATGACAATATATATCAGATAAGGCAGAGGACCAATCACACTGCCCTGAGGTACACCTGATTGCATTGGTTTAGAAGCGGAGATATAATTTTTGTATTTAACATAGAACGTTCTCCCACTTAAGTAAGATTTGATTAACCTATAGTAGGTGTCCGAAAGATGGTTCTTTATTTTACTCAAGAGACCTTGATGATATACTTTATCAAAAGCTTTTTCTGCGTCGAATTATGCTCCTAACAGACCTTCTTCTGTTCAATACTTTCCAAAATTCTGTCAATTTCACCGTGGAGCTGCTGAGGGTATGAATGATGGGAATTAAATCCGAACTGTGAATCGGGAATGAGGTGAGACATATGTTCTATGAGTTTGGTAGAATTAGTCATTACAAAATTTTGGAGAAGACTGATGGACCTATAACTGCTTGGATTGTCCTTTCTATTATTTGCTTTGTGGATCTTTATGGTGCAGACGTGCTTCCATTTGTGAGTAATGTAAGTTGTGCGTATAATTGAATTTTATATTTGTGTCAACTGCAAAAAACCATTCCGAGGTAAGGATTTCAGTATTTTTTCAGTAAATATTTCAGTAACATTATTGTTCACGCAAATATTCGAATGTGATCAGTTATGCGTGCTGTGTTACAGACGATTTATGGATTCACCATTCTCTGAGGTTATGGCGCACTCGCTCGTTGTTTCTGTGCTGACTCAAGATTATTCGCGAACTTTCCTATTTTATTGGCCCAGCTTCACTATCTCATAATTCTTTCAATTTCAAGTTTAATCGTCTTATCCCTAATTATTTTGCATTATATCACGAATTACGGTTGCGGATGAACAAGACTAGATCACCATAGAAATAATTTGAAACAGACGAGAGTGAATAAGTAAACTAAAGAAGATTTTGTGGTTCTTTAAAGACGTATTTAACTGGCTATGCGAAGAATGATTGGTTAAAAGTTTCTGATGTTTACGTATTTCAGTCGTATGTAGGAGCAAGTCTTTGATTGTAGGTCACTAGTTCACCTGCATCACAGACCGAATAATTTTTAAAACCTGTTATTTCATGTATGGGAGAATGCGGTTTAACTTCCTAGTCCTTCATGATCCATTAGTGTAATACGGCGTGTCACTACAAAATGTGGGAATAAATCGCATTCAAATTACGACGTAAATATTTCACACTTTCATTTAACTTCCTTCATAAGTGTATTATTTTACCATAAAGTCAGACACTGTGGTATATTTTGATTTATATTGCGGAATTCTCATGGATTGTGGTTTCGTCATTGTTCTGAGAGCACAGTCCCTAGTTCGATTACGGCCTCCGTAGGGAATTGAGCTTGGATGCACATGCCCTAAGGGATTGATTTGGGGCCGCTCACTAGTACAGGCAACAATAGTATAGTAAAAAATGTTGTTTTGTTACGTAAATCAGGCGTTCTATCCGTACTTCCGCCTGTTTTCTAATGCATTTATTTGCCAGCCAAGGAATGGAAATCCAATCTTGTATTTAGATTTGTTGATTCCATTAGTTCACCATTGAGAATTCTGGATAAACCAATGTACAATTACATACGTATTGAAGAAGAACAGAAATAAGATCAATTCCCAAAATAATGAGTACAAACTGAAGAGATTTATAAATAAAACATCAGAATACCTATATAAAAAAAGGTTTAAGGAAGTGACACACAAATGTCTAAAATTATCGTATTGATCATAGCTATCGAGAATATATCCCAAATTAATTAATTGATCGTTTGTTACTAAATAGTCAAGTAAAGTCGAGGAAAGTAAGGTTATCCTTCAGATCATAAGGAAAATATGATAAATGCCAGTGATGACTCTAGGCGTCGCATTCTCGTTAAATGAACTACAGGCAACAGGATTCTGAGACGTACTTTCATGGACTTTAAAATTTTATTTGAAAAAGGTCTACCGTCCAAATTAACTCTCAAAGTCATCCACTGAACTGATAAATATGTAGCCTGAAATTCATAGAACCAGCTTTTTTCTTACAATATTGTTCCCTCTACATGTGAGCATTATCCAGCCAATCTCTTCAATTCCTTTGGGATTGTATGCTGCTTCGTTCCCTACGGAGGCCATATTTGAACCTGGTACTCTGCTCTCAGAGCTATGATGACGTCACAAGACTATGACTTCGAAAACGTCCGTTTCATTTCTTTGAAGGGTCGCTAAGCTTTCTGATGAATTTAGTCAATTTGACAAACTTATCTCTGTGGAATAACATAGAAGATTGTGCAAACCAATAGAATTGGGTGATAGCATAACATTTCGCAAATTTCTGTTTTCTATAATATTTTCGTATGAGATCGGGATAAACGACCACTGGGCTAGTCTAAGAAATAAGCCATACGATGCGAATCTACGGTTTTTCACGTATCTACGACTGGAGAATTTACTAAGGTAGCTAGTATCATTACATAGGAAACATTAAGTTCCTACTCAATCAGAAACTTGACATCAAGGAAGACAGTAGATTAAACTTTCCAGAGCTCACCTTCATCGTCCGTGCCTCGTCGTTACCAATTCATAGTGGTACAGGAAGTGGAATTTCAATTTACAGTAAGTCTTTCAGCATCTAAGGACGTGTTTTTTAAAATATTTTTTAATTGAAGAACAAAAATTTGTTAAAGACTTCTAAGTGCCCAAATGTTTGGAAATCAAGATTTATCGTTTTTATTTATGTATACTTAAAGAGACTGTATATTTTAATTTAATTTTCGGTTTTTACCATCTCAAATTTCGTTATATATAAAACTTATACTTTACGTAAAAAAAATTTGCCTCAAATATTGGTCAAAATTTATCGATCATCAAAAATAAATTCTTATTTATTTCCTCTAAATAAATTATTTCATAACTATTAGTTACTTTATTCCAATTTTTTTTTAATTCGTCCCTCCCCCTCCTTTCCCATATCCCTTAGTTATCGAAGTTATTAATGTTCAGCGTTGAGAATAGAATCGGAGTGCGGAGAGTGGAAGAATCGTTTAAAAGAATCGGTTCGTAGTAATTAGTGAATCAACTCTTAAAGACTCACAAAATATTATCGATCTGCCCGTAGTTAGTTTGAGAAAGCCGTGTTTCTTTCTGAGACAAATTTATGTTGCTTACTCATGGGGTCAACATTTAGTCTAGTCATTTCTTCTGAATAGGAAACTAAAATGTTGTTCAAAATCAGATTTTCATTAAAATTAACGTTAAAGTGAATTTTTAAACCATCGTAATTTGGCAATGTACTTAAACTTGAAATTACAGTAAATAAAATTACTTGAAGTTAACACTATAGTTAGAATTCATTCCATATCTTGTCTGATAGCTTATGATTAAGAATTAAATATCAGGATAATCGGATAACGTTATTATGAATGTAATATATAATGTACTTAATTCATTTCATAGCAGCTAGTGTTCCCGTGTTGTAGTCAAATGAGAATGGAATGTCTAAATGATTTTTGTTACGTTGTAAATTGACACAATTTACTGTTACTTCTAAATACCTGTAAAATGTGTGACCTTTTCCACTAACATTCCTTTGAGAAGCAATCAGAAATCATTTGAATATTATTCTTCCTGTACAATGTTTGCAATCGTCTATTTATTAGAGAAAATATTTAATTTCCAAACTGACAAAAAATATTATGTGCAAACAAATTTATTTCTTATCTGATAACACTAATTAATAAACAAGAAAACTTAATTTTAAAAACAATTCAGTTAATTTATTATTTTATTGGCATAATATAAAAAGAAATAGATCATGTAATTAACCTTTTTTTAATAAGTGAAATGCTGCATATCTGATAGAATGATACAACAATAAATACAAATTATTACTCTAAAGAATGAAATACAATATATGATAAATGTTAATGAATGAAATAATTCTAAATTAACTTAAATTAAACGAACTTAATTTCAATACATAGCAAAAATTTTCTTTCTTAATATAAACCTTCTGCATTACCTCTTTCTTCAAACACATTATTCTTATATCACACTTTCGTTACAACAGGCAGTTCAGATAGAACAATCCTCTTAAATTCTTCTTCAATATTTTAGTAGAACTAGCTGGATGTCTGACATTGCCCTAGTAACACTGGATTAGACACGAATCTCGGTTAATTCCGTGTAACTGTATTTTACAAATCTCCACACTATAAATTTCAATGGCACCAGAAACGATTAATTTTTCTCTAATATCGACTGTACTTACGGGTCTAAACGTTCCATCCTCTTCAACACACCTCTAATTGTGATAGTAATTTCTTCTTCCCGCAAAGATTTTTTTCTGGATAGCAAGGGTCATGTGCACATATTTTTGTCAAAATTGCTCCATAGAAATTAACTTCGAATTTAACTCCAATCTCAGTTTTTTTGCAGTATTTATACCTGACGTCTCTCAAATTCACCCCTATGAACGTTTCCATTCAATATCGAATGTGGTTGAAATTGCCTACCAAGAACATTAGTCCATCGAACTTAATACTAACCGATCAGACAAGGAAAATTAATAGGATCTTATATGTTTTCGAGACATGTGTATCGTTTTAACACTTGTAACCAATTGGATGTATAACACGTATTTCACTTCAGAATTAAATTTATATAATTATTTCAAACAAAATAACGGTTTTTTAATTTAAAGGCTTACTGAAAACTGAAAATATTGTCAAACGTTGGTTTTAAATTAGATATAGCAACTTAAATTTTTTGTGGATATGCATCATGTTTCTTTCCATTTAATATTAAAAATGAATTAATTATAATAACAATTTAGATAAGGTAGAACATATAATTTTATAGGACAAACCAAACTGAAATTATAAATTCGCCTCAAAGTATATATTTTTATTTACAGCAACATTGAGAGAAGTATTTCAGAATTTCGGCTAGGACCAAAGTAAATATAAAGTAATAGCATATGGCTAACAATTGTCCTTTCATCGTATTAATCTAAAACGTGAAGATAATCTATTTAAAATAACCCGTCAAATACTACATTGTTGTAATCGAACATACGATATTTGAGAACTACTTATAATTTTCCTCATCATTTATTATTAAAACTTAAATGATTATATCAACTATTTAGATATTCAAGAACAAAATTATAAATGTTTATTAGTTATACAGCTTTATTTCTCTTCTGCGTTCAGAAGTAGCCGTGTTACGTGAAGGAATGAATATGTCCGTTAAATATAATGATAATTATCGTGCGATTTACAATGTGACTGTTTTTAAAAAGAAGGAAAGATATAAAGGTGTATATATAATAATAAAAATAATATTCTTCGTCTTTAGTTTTGTAATTATAAATGTATTTTAAAAGTTTATATCGACTTCTTATTTTAATCGGGGCTTAAAAACTGAAAGCATCGAGGACTTCTGTCGCACGGCTGCACTCTACTCATGAACTAGTGAAGAGAGTAAGCCTTCAAGACAATTGTTTCCACCCCCTCAATTATTCTTCAAGGAGTGGAATGGAGACGGAAAAAGCAGCTGGCCTTGAACCTCAGCAACGGAGGTAGAACGTGCCATTTATTCTGGAGAGAAGATTTGCTCGGGGCTTTCTCATATTCTATCATAGAGATGTTTCTACAGAACTGACGCCACTTTCATTTATTATTTACGAAGCTCTGCTTATTAGTTTAATATCTTATATTTTTATAATTGGTCATTATGGAAAAAAGTTTGTAAAGTACTTCTATAAAATATAATTTCATGACGTTTCTTTGATAATTTAGAGCTTTATGAGTTGTATCTTGGAGTAATTTACGTCTTGAGTCTTATAAATCTAAATCT
Source organism: Eucriotettix oculatus (assembly GCA_034510155.1). Classification (NCBI taxonomy): domain Eukaryota; kingdom Metazoa; phylum Arthropoda; class Insecta; order Orthoptera; family Tetrigidae; genus Eucriotettix; species Eucriotettix oculatus. The sequence continues at coordinate 28,544,886 of CM067378.1, read as the reverse complement.
TTAATGATAATTTTGTGGGATAAAATTATATACATATGACTCGCTATTTGTATACTTTGTATATTTGTATGTTTTGTTTGGAAATCGTAACACGTGTGGAGACCAAATTTTGTACACTACTTCCTCGTCGTTGAAATATTATTTTAACACCCTATGAGGTGAGGGTGGAGAGGAGGGGAAAATTTAAAATATGCTTAATTGGACAATATTTGAGTGGTATTTCTCGAGTTAAAATATTTTGATTGTATTTCCTCCGATGTGATTTGTGTATAATTTCAACACATTCAGTATGCGGGTATCGATAAGAATGGAATTGAGTTATATGAAAATAACAAGAAAATGAACGCGATTGTTGTTATACGAATTGCTCAACTATGCCGCTTAAGTTGCAGTTCATCCCCTAAGAGGGAGTGGAAAGAGTGAATTAAAGATCCACGAACAATCTTAATCGGGTGGAACAATTTCTTCGAAATTTTGAGCGCATCATATTTGCGACGTGAAATCAGACCTGTATGATAAAAACATAAACCACCTCTACGGTAGGTGGGGTTGGACTTTAAAACGTGCAGAAAAGATTATCCTAGATTCACGGCATATTTAGATTTAGAAAAAAGCCTTTGATAAGGTAAACTGTAGCAAACTATTAATGATTTAGAATATAGGCTGGATAAAATATCGAGAAAAAATCAAAATGCAAGAAGACTTGGAAACCATAATGAATTTCATTAACGTGATCCTTTTAGGAAGAGAACTACATGATGATTCATAGAGGGAAACCCAAGGTAATGGGGTGCGTTATGTGAAAAAGTGGAATAACAAAGAATATTATTTTGGGAAGATATATTTTGAAGGAAGTTAAGGAATTGTGATACTTGGGCAGCATAATAACTAAAGAGAAGTGTAGCAGACATAAAGAGTTGGATAGGACAAGTAAGGAAGTCTTTCGCAAAAAAATCGGAATTTATTTACGGCTAATATAAATATGAATATTAGGAAATAATTACTAAAAATGTTCGTAAGGAGTGTGAACGATAGGAGTAGCAGAAAAGAAAAAGAATTGAACCTTTCGAAACATGGTGCTATAGGGGGATGCTGAAAATCAGATGGGAGGATGGAGTTAAGTTAGTAACCAGGAAGCTCTAAACTGAATAGGGGCATAGAGATCAATTTGGAGGACTTTGACCACGAGAAAGAATAAATTAACAGGCACGTTTTGAGACATGACAGTCTTGTCTGACTGATTACCATAACAATAACAAAAGAAACTGTTTTTTATTATATCCAACTGTTGTAAAATAGATTTAATTACTTGTAGGGTTTCTTAATTTGGGCTATGCATTTAAATCACATCCCAGTTTCTAATTTCCTTGATTACAAGTATAAGCTAATCAATAACATATAATTTCCTTCTAAATTTCACTGTAATATGGTTTTCCATTCACTTTATGGGCTCTATTTATAAAGTATTTTTTGTGTCTGTATGTGGCGCATACAAAATTCAACGCATGGACCATTTTTGACCGAATTTTGTACACGTGTTCCTTGTAACTGGAAAAAGCTAGGACTGTTGCTGTTAAACACAACTACCAATTCTGTGAGCGGAGGTAGAGAGTATGAAATTTTAGAACGTACATAATCGACAGATATTTTCATGACAATTAATACTTTTTGCTGTTAGTGAGGCATAGTATCTCTCGGTATTGTACATTTTTTTATAACACAGAGTAATCACCATGTTTTTTTTATCAAATTCAATGCTCGTAAAGTAGGATGCGTAAAAGGTAAATTTTCAAAAATGATACGGTTTCGCTGATGATTTAATCAGGTGTTGACAGAAGGAGATTACAATCAATTTGAATTCCGTAGCGGGCGAAAATAAATGAATTCCAGATTAACGCCGGGCACCCAGCTAGTATATTAATAATTTTTAATGTCAGTTACCAGAATTTGAATTTTTGTATGTGTCAATAAATCCTATTATATAATTTAATTAATACACATTATAAATTTTATGACCAAGATATATTGCGAGTGACATATTTTAGTGTTTGTGGCAACACATAATTAGTGTTTCGAGCCGACGGATGGATACGGATTGAACTGAATTGGGACATGTAGTTTGGAGGATTATGCCGAAAGGAGGGAATGTAACCCCGTCATGCGTCCTAAATGCTCCTGTCACTCATCAAGTGGGAACTCGTGCACCTGTTTTGTCCCTCGGTGTACGTAGAAGCCTCCAACGCACGATCTTCAGGCTTCCCGCAGCACAATAACACTCGAGGTCTGCAATTATTGAATCAAAATAAAAGGAATTGTAATGTGCACGATGCTGGTTTCAACAAAGCATTCATTTCTTTACGTACGTGCAGTCCGAGACTCTTCAGGTAGATGGCACTGCTTGCTACGCAGAGAGATTGTCAGTTGGCGAACTTTCATTTCGTCTTCGCTAAAAGAGAGCTTTTTATTTTAATTCTTAAGTTAGGAATGATGAATGACTACTCATTCTGCCGATCAGCATGTAACCCTCGACGTAGAAAAGTACATAAATCATATTTAACCTTAATCACTTGAAATTAAGTCGCTTAGACTGATAATATATTTGGAAGTGTGTAGAATAATCTAAGTGCATCAAATGGCCCCTATATGAAAAACTCGAGACAGTAATCTCGTACACGACCAGAGTTATTTTGAAGGAGTCCTCAGGCAATTCAGAACGTATACAACAGGCGATGAATAAAGTTAAAACGGTGTTTATATATTTCCCCGACAATAATTGTGTATAATTTCAACCCCTTGCAGCATGTGAGTGGTGGGGGTGGAAATGAGTCATATGAAAATAACAAGGAAACTATAGAGTATAATGTCGAAACCGATGTAAAGTGAGTCGCTGTGTTATATTATGACTTTTAATATGCGATTCAAGTATAAATTCATCTCTTAAATGGAGGTTATTTTTTATTCTGTAATAGTACTGATTTTTTTCTAGCCCTGCTATTTTACCGAGTGCTTCTTTGACTGTGTCAAGATACTGGGAATATATTTGAGGTTCATATTGTGACGTTTTCGATGCTGGTTTAATTATGTGTAGGCCAAGAATAAAATCATGTACCGGGATAATATAAATAAATACTCGGGCAACGCCGGGTCCCCTTCAAATTTGTAATAAATAAGAGTTATGATTTAAGATTTATATAATTCTCAGATAGTTTTATGTGATTTTAAAAAATTATGTAGTGTAACCAATATGAATAATCATAAATTATCATATATACCTTGATAATTTTCCTGCTGTTCAGCGTTTATAAGTGGAAATTATTTCTCTCAAAGCAATCTTTAAAGAAATTTTACATTTTTTGAACTTATTCGATTCTTTTTACCGCAAATTTCTTTGGGATCTGGTCGATTCGCCAGATGCTTCTTCGTGACTGAATGCGCTTTTCGCATAGTCCGGTAACAAAAGATCTTAAATGAAATATGCCTCGGCATCATCACTATAAAGCTTTTGTTATATTAATATTTGTTATTGTTGTCTATCTCTAGATTTGAGCCATTTGTACTGATTTATAACTTATTCCCCCTAAATATGCTAAATTCTCTCAATTACTCTCTGATTTATCAACATACATTCAAACACTCAACTCCATACTTTCGTATTTTGCTCTATGATCTCCTTTACTGCTGTTACCGTCGTTTTCTTTCCGTTTACGAACGTAATACTCCACTTTCAATCCCGCCTTTTGTCTATCTACAAGAGCCAATTTAATTCTTGAACAAGCTTATTGCGTCTAAAGTACGAGGAAACATATTTTAATGAATCGTTTCCATTTTTTAAAATGAGTTCTGTAGTTAGTAAAACTACATACCTAAGTCTTTGCCAGGACTCCGGACCACTGTGTGCAAGGTAGTCAATTTTCAATTTCAACATTTTTTATTCTAATAAATATTTACAAAATTTGACAAAGTAGCGTACAGAATTACATAAAAGAGTAGTGCCTGCTGTCGCTATTTGTATCTTAAAATTTAATATTGCATTATTACACAAATACGGTTAACCTGTTACGATATACATATAATAGCAATATTTTGAATTATATATCGGAAAATTGTAAAAAACTTATTGTTGACAATTGTAATTATATATAATTGACATAGTTGTCACAGTGAGTCATTATCAGACTCCGTAAATATTGTTAATTTTTGATATGGTAATTTATGTTTCCATGCAGTGATGATTTTATCTGATCTGTGTTATGGTTTTTGTTAAATTGTTATTTTTTAATTGTGTTGTATAAAATTTATTGGCAGTTTGTTTTATGAAGTTTATCATTCTGCCTACATTGGCGCCTTCGTGTAAGTCTGTGAGTATTGTGTTTCTATCTGTATTTAATGTAAGTGTAAGAAATTTGTTCTGTAGCCTTTGTAATATTTTAATATTTGTGGTTGCACATCCACACCACACAGGCGATGTGGGAGGTAGTGACGCTAACCACTAGACTAATTTGGCTACTTCTTTATCTAATTGTTTGCAAATTAACCCACACTTGATTAAATATAATTTTACTGTGGAATATATAAAAAGACTGATGTAGATATACAAATTAAAATATACAAGCCCAGTCATAGTCCTCTTTATCACATAACTTTATTTAAGTCAGGAGCTTAACCTCTTTTATCGTAGTTATCTAACACCATGGGCAATACGATATAGAGCAGCAGTATTGAACGTGTGGTTACGTAAACAGATGAATATGGCCAAATAATGGCCGAAAGCTCCTGACTTAAATAAAGTTATTTGATCAAGAGTACTGTGACTGGGTTTTTAAATTTTATATTTTTATTTTATACGTCAAAATGTTCATTGACACCTGACCAGGCTGTAAACTAAGGACGAAACGATTTCTAGTTTTATTTTTACCAGTTGCTTTATTCTTTTCTGGCTTGGGTCCTAATTATACATTATGTACAGCTTGCGTTTAACATGCTCCTTGCTACAATTGAAGCGACTTTATCACTACTTTTTGCACTAATATTTTTATTACGACTTATGCTTGAAACTTATTTGGTTTTAAATGTAATGTTTGTAAATCGTTGGTTACGGATAATTTTGATCACAATTATTGGTATAGTTTACATTAGCTCTCCTCTAAGTCCGTTTCACTCGTAAGAAATTCGTTCCTCTCCGCAAGTTCTGAATGCGACCATCTTCACCGGGACATTTAATACGCCTGCCAAACTTCCCTAATGATTGCCGTACACGCCGACTGGGAGTCCAATTTACCTCTGAGAGCTGCAGTTGCGAAGCCTTCCCTTCCGTCCCTACCGCGCCACCCTTGAGCTTAATTACCGGTAGGGCCTTCATCTTGGAACAACCCCAGTAGTCAGTCAGGTAAGAATGATTAATGAACTCGTCTTGAATGAGGCTACAGTTGAGTGGAGGAAGAGGAGAAGAAAACTCACACACACACACACAGACCACTGCGGTCATTCATCACGTCGCCCATCTGCTCACTGTTGGAATCAATAGCACAAGCGCCCGGCATCAAGTATTCAACCGTTCACTAATACGGAAACCACCAAGTGTTGTTCCACATCAAAACTAAGCTAGACCTTCTGATAAGTTTTCCAAGAGATGCAGATATTCGCTGTGCTAGAGAGAGAAGGAAAATTGTTCATTACGTAGAGTTTCAAGTTAATCCCGGTATGATTTAATGCCTGTTCTTCTTGAAACAGAAAATTGGTCACTGCTTCCTAGCGTACGATGAACTAGGATTCGCGAAAAATCCATATAAACAAAGACTTATGGTAGCACCATACAGAACACTAGCTTTACAGTTGTGGTGAAGCTGAGGTGGAACTCAGGACTTGTGACTCACGTAAAAAGAAACAGACATGAATTTTACACTTTGTTTCCGTTACCAGCCATAATATTCATCTTTGTGGAGCTAGAGTGGTAGTTACGATGTTTTGATTGTAAAAAAACTGTGAATGATCTGTTTTAATGATCACTATATGCTCGATCTAGATTTGAGATTTGATGCAGAAAGCTGTCGATTTCTGACGTCTTGGACTGGGCTCAGAAGAGTTCGTCTTGTATTGTAGACCCACTTCACTATTGGTCAATAGCTGGTCCATACATTGGTCGATAACAGTTGGTGACTTGACTTCCATACACAAAGTGCACATTGCTTGCACATATTGACCTCTTTTTAAGTGTGGAGAAAACCGCTCCCAACCCATCATTCAGTTTATATGATGACGTTAAATTTTTATTTACCAATTTGAGCTTATGGATGTTCGAAAGCTTAAATGAAAATTGAGCTCATTTTCCTATATCCAAATAGCTGGGGAGAATAATTGTCAAGTTGGGCAGTGGCTCGTATATGCGGGTACAGCAGATCTCTTTGACCGTAGAACTTCAGGTACAAACTTCCTCTACCTTCCACAGCCCCACTTTTTAATTTTCTTCCTATGCTACTAAAAGGGAGTTGCCTTTTTCAGACTCATATTCTGCCCCCCACCCTCCCCAAATAATTATAAGAATAATAAATTTTAACTGAATGAACTTGAACATAAGCAGTATTCTAAACTATTCCTTTACAGTAATCAGATTTCACTTGCGACCTACACGGAGCTACGTAAACGCCATTCCCCGGCTAACTTTGTAAACAGTGACCAATATGGGAATATCGACTTTATAACACTCTAATTCTTAACTATAATTGTACTGTTTAAATTAAGATATTATTTGCGATCTCATTTTCCTATGGCAGAGGATAGAATTGTATTATTGACTGTATAATTTCAACAGTTGAGCGCTGACCGCTTCTCATGCTAGTGTAAATGGATTTATATGCATGTCTCCACTTCTGTCCATGCTTTCATAGGTTAGTCGCTGTATTTATCCTGAAACATCTTCTCCCTGCAAAATTAAATATCTTTTTCTTATTATAATTTCAAATACGTCGTAAACCTTTAATTATTTTCAAAAAACCTGAACCACCAGTCTCAAATTCCACGTCAACTCGGTTCACTTGAGTACGCAAATAGTTAGGTTACTCACTTAAAGTATCTCATAATTAAGTTAATGCGGCCATTATCGTTAGTAAAACAAGAAGTTGAAAATGTACAGAACACTTGGGTGTTTTAGCGGAATCTCTTTCTACATCACCAAGTCGGATTTCTCAGAGTTCAGGAGCAGTCAAGCAGAATGTCAGACATAGTTCGATAAGCTCTTGAAGCAACTAGAAGATTCTCTATTTTAAGAGGCCCGTGCTTTGTTAAGACTGAGCTCAGAGGTCACCGCAAGCTTCCTCCGTGCATCTGTAAGCCCTTAAGCAGTTTAAACCTTTTAGCCACAAACTACATGGAGAGAACGACGCAATGTTTTTCCTGCGGAACCAACTTTTGCCTTTCTCAAACACGTTATTTCTGATGAATTTTATTAAATTTCTCATCGACCAATAATTATTTTCTGCATCACTTGCAAATTGTTTTCCATTTACTTCACTTCCAGTATTCAAGGTATTTAAATATGTATACAAAGAATTCGAATGGCTTTTTGTAACATTATAGGTAATGTTAAGTAGTATATTTGGTAAAGAAGAAATTAAATTAATGAATAACCAGGGGATGCATAAATTCAGCCGTAGATAAACGTCGATTACGAGCAGTAAAACAGAGTCTGGTCCAGATCAGTCAATTAATAGTGATACTAATTCCGTAGAAATATTTCAGTTCAGGAATTTGACGTATTTACAGTGAGTATAAATAGGAAATAAACCTGTTACTTAATTACTTACTGATCCCATGTAACCCCCATGCTAACCTATCCTGCGCAAGACTTTTCATTTCTATATAGTTACCACATCCCACATTCTTCCTAATCTTCTTAGCCTATTCCATCCTTTGTCAACCTTTTCTATTTTTACTCCACACACTACCCTCTAATGCTAATTTTACACGACCCTCATATCTCAAAACGTGGCCTATTCATCTTGGTCAAGTCCTCCAAATTGGAGGACTACTTGGTTGGTTACCGTATCCACCAATCTGATTTTCATCATTCTCCTATAGCACCTTATTTAAAAAGCTTCTATTATTTTCCGGTCTGCAACTCCTATCGTCCACGTTTCACACCCAGATAACGCCACACTCCATACGAACATTTTTAATAATGATTTCCTAATATTCATACTAATATTAGCCGAAAGTTTTTTATTTTTGTCAAAGCCTTCATTGCCTGTGCTATCCTACTCTTTGTGTAACTTCCTTCAAAGTATCCCTTCCCAATCTAACACGCTTAGTTATTTCACTAACACTTATTTCCCTCTATTAATCCAGAATCACGCTCATACCATTTATTATGGTTTCCAAGTCTTCTTCTGACTCCACTAATGCTACAATATCATTGGAAATACTTAGGTTTTATTTTTTGCAGCTAGATTCCCTTTTCATATTCATTTTTAACTTTCTACATCGCCTGTTCTATGTATAAGTTAAACAGCATGGGAAACAGACTGCATCATTTTTGCTTTCTTTTCTTGCCCTAACTATATAATTAATGTACAATATATAGATTATTAAACTTAGCAAGAGCTGTTGAAGAGAGAGAACGAAAAATTATAAAGCACCCAATTTACTCTTTACTTTTCATCTGTTTGGCAAACCAAATAATTGAAACCACAAAAGTTAATTCAGTGATGTACATGACTGATAACACAAATTCAATTATACTAATATAAAATAGAATGAAATGTATTGAAATACGTCTTTCATCTCAGGATTTTCAGGGACCACGAATAAAATGTCAACATGACTGGACAGAACAAATACTTTGCAGGGTTTGAAAACCTATAAACATTTTCATGTACTGAGGGATTAAAGTATTAATTTTTACCTACCGATAACTGAGGCATCAGCAACAAACATTTACGTATGCTCTAAATTGCCACAAAATCTGCACAACCATAACCACGAATATTTTATTTGCATTAAATTTAGACATTTCCCTCAAAATGTCCACAAAGAACTTAGACCTGTTGACGTTAATGATCAAACCCCCACAAAATTTGAAAAGACTATATTTTTTATGTAATTTAAAGCCTTAAGCTTGTTTTATAGATACATCAAAGGACACAAAGATTCTACTGCCAATAATTACTGACATGTTGTGCATTGAAAATGAGTCCAATAAGCTTTAAGTTCTTAGTTTATGTTCTTTTTTTACCCTTGGCTTTAGGTTTTTGCTAAATTTCCGGCCCATAAATAACTGCTGTTACAGAAAAACGCTAATCCAAGTCTAAATCTCCATAACTTTACATTTTGTAACTTTCATTAAAGATTGTCTGCATTCCAAATTTATACTTATTTCAATAAATATTCTCTATATATCTCTGCATAAAAATCTGAATATATATATAGTAATTAAATATAATATTATAACACTATAATATATTCAATTTTATTGCGCACGATAGTACCGAACACAAACTGCACTAAAGAAGTTCCAATATGTCATGACAAGTTACATTTAGTTACAACTAGTATGTATGTTTGATATTAAATTTATTCTAATATTTATAGTTTCTCGTAAACTTTATTTGTAACTATGTATAGTAATAAAATAAACCATACATGGATATTGGACATAATTACAAGTGGGAAAGTTGTGCAAAATTTCCAAACAAGTACTTAAGGAAGCTCAATAGATTATGTTAATGTATTTTTTACAAAACGAATGTAATATCATTATGAAATTAGCTTTGTATTGTCATAAATTACGATAATCACAATAAGGTCAACTCAATTTTAGATTTTTGGCAAGGAAAGTTTCTTTTCTCCACATAAGATATTTAAAAATTAAATATTTTTTATTCTTTAACATTTATTTTGTAGCTTTGAATGTTCACTGCTCTGTAGTGAAACAATTAATTAATATTCTAACTAAATTGTTATTAAACAGAATTAATTATTGACAAATATAAAAAGCCTTTTTATATCATTATAATTGAAATAAAATTATAAAAATATAATTCAAGTATATATATATGTGTGTGTGTGTGTGTGCGATTTAATAAATTGTATATCCTACTTCAGACTTATTTTAACACACATTAAAAAGTACGTTACGATACGTATTTGTACCTTCTTCAGTTTTCTTCCTTAATGTAGCACGATTTTTGTGGACGAGACTCGACTTAAATAAATTGCAAGTTTTGTTTCATGTTTTAACATATATGTTATCTGATAGTGAAAACTTGTTGTTGTGGTGCTGTGGTATTCAGTCGTAAGACTGGTCTGTTGCAACCCTCCATGCTAAGTGAAAACTTATCACGATAAATAGGATAAAAACCTGAAGAAAATACATATACGTACAGAAATGTTATTTTCAAAATTTGTTGAAAATAAAATCTGAGATATGTTATAAATTTTATTTAATTCTTAATCACACTTAAAATTAAACCTTCAGAATCCTCTTGCACCAAGGCAGTCTGAACTGTTTTTTGAACGTAAAGGAAACTGTCGTTTGATAATTAAAGTTTCACAATTATCCGTTAAATTTATTTGATTTTGATTTTTGCTCACGTATACATGATGGTTATGGCCTAAAAAGGCTGAAAGCTCCTTTATTATTCACCTAGTTAAGTAGAACAAGATTAAACCTTCTTGTATAAATATATTTCTCAAACGGACGGTATGATACTTCTACAATTACGGAAATAGGTGCTCTTGAATATGTGGCCAAAAATATCTTTATTTAAAATATAAAACTTTCAGATTCTTTAATTTGGTTTTTACGATACTAGACCAGTAAGAAAACGTACAAATATTAAATAATAATTAAATACCATTCTCTAACAGTACTAGAATTTTTATAAAATCTTAACTTTATTGTAATTATTTTTAAGGCTTAATTTTATTATCGAATCTGAAAAACTTGTTTTCTTCCCGGCGGTGAATTTAAATAAGTAAATGATAAAAGAAAAACAACGAGCAGCAGTTCGTTACAATTGACCCCCGACATCAACTCAATTTTATTTTTATTTTCCATAAAGAAACAGCCGAAGGCAGATGTTTCGTCTACATTAATAATTTTTGTCTCTCAAGACACTGAGGTCTGAGTTGTCCCACAATGTTCAGTATAATTTTATATTCCTCAGGATATTCCTCTCACAATGCCAACTCATATTGTTTCTTAATTTTGGAGTTTACACACATTTTACAATCGTAATTTTGCATACGCAGGTCGAAAACCTGTGTCTGGTACAAAAGAAAATTATGCATTTCAATGTAAGGCAGTCACGAAATAGTCCGTATATGTTCCTTTTTCTTATAAAAAATATTATTAATTTAATAAGTCAATGATTATGTTATGCTATGATTGACTGATGTATGGTATTATTCGTAATCATAAGAAGTAACCCTGTACGCAACCTGGAATCTGGAAAGTGCAAAAATCTGGAACGAACGACGGCTTTTTTTTTCGGAAGTACTTTAACAACTGCGGATTTGAAGTCAGACTTTACGGTTTGTATGGTTCACTACGCGCTCAATGTCTTCCACTATATCACCACAGGCGATAAGTCATGTTGCTTGGTCCAACTAGTTTTATTACACCACGCTGCTTGTTTTCTGACACTTCTTTCAATACTTGAAAGTTTCATACCGGATAACTGCTGAATCTGATAAATTTATTTTTCTGGCGTTAAAATAAAAGTTGGCAAACAGAACTGACTCATTTATAACACTCTCTTTTAGATGTAACTGATAAAATTATGATAGAAAATAACGCATTCTTTTAAGATCACAAAAGAGACAATTACTACCGGATACCTTAACTCTCTATAACTCAAAAGAACCAAATACAATCCCGGGTACCTTAACAGAGTGAAATATTAAGAGTCAAAAATACTAACGGATTAATTGAGTCTAAAATATTCCGGGCAATTTTAAAGAACAAAAATATTCCTTTTTACCTTTAAGAGGGTCTAAATTACTCTCGGGTAACTTATGATATTTTAATTACTCTATGGTAACGTATGAGAGTCCAAAATTGGGACCTCAAGACAGTCCGCATCCTCCCGGATAACTTAAAAAGAGTCATAAATACTCCCGGGTACCTGAGAAGAGTCAAAATTACTCCCAGAATGTTTAGATATTTATATTCCATAAAATTGTAAGAGCGTTTTCAGAAGTTTCATATAAGTTTGTCTTAAGTGTCATGTTTTTTTCAATCTAGTTTTCTTATCATTTATACAATGCACCTGAAAATTTTTCATAGAAAGGAATCTACTTCGTGCCATTATCATTATTATGATTCTCTCAATTTTCTAAGTACAGTTGTTTTATATACATTTGGTGGTTGTGCTAATTTATTTTCAATGACGTCAAGTAATTTATTATATTTTCATTCGTTTCAGAGTAGTCAGAAATTCATTAAACTATTACGGAAGAAAAGCTGTTGAAGTTCTTTATAGCTACTCTCTACACATTTTGTTTCGTTAATGACGCTTTCAAATTAGTAACAATTCATTTTACAACTTTAATATTTTGAAGCTTAAATAACTGTACTTATTTTTTGCTCGAATCGACCGAATGTGGCGGTCTTAAGAAAGTCTTCCGGGGAACTTGAAATGGGCAATAATACTTCCATTTCATTGAGTCAAATAGCCCGGGTGACTGAAGAGATTAAAATATACACTGGTACCCTTCAATAAATTCAAAAATACTCCCATTTACCTAAAGAGTCAAAAACGCACTCAGGGACCAAAATAGCTTCATTAATATTACCGGGTACCTAAAGAAAGACAAAAGATTAAAACTATATTTAGAACTATCAAAACTTTTAGAATTAGTATTTTTAAAATGAAGAAAAATATTTTGCTAAATTACAAGTATTTGAATAATGAAACTATAAATTATTTTATAGTATGAGTAAGATGAAGGAATATTATTTTTTAAATTATATATATAAGTAAAAGATAAAATAAATATAATTTATTGGGAATATGTGCTTAGAGTGAAAGATTTTTTAGTAAATTACATATATTTGAATGATAAAATATTCAAAATTAAACTGAAAAGTTACATACAGATATTTAAATAATGAAGTCTGTAAAATTAATTTGAAAACTGTGTATAGTAGTACCTTTTGCTAAATTACAAATATTTGAGGGATAAATTATTGAAAATTTTCTCAATTATATATTTTACTTATCTAGAAAAATGACGATATTGATGTTTGTGATGTCAACGTTAGAGGGCGTGGCTTGCTTAATAAGTGTGACTAAATATTTTTTTTAAATAATTTTAGGGTACTCTATTGTCTGACTATGATAGTTGAAGAGACCAAGTGAATTGACGAAAAACGAACGATAAACAATCAATTCATCTCCATATTTATCTTTTCATTCTCAGTATACCTGAACTGTCTGACTTATAGGGTCTTTTGTCTCATTATCTTCGCCTTTTAAGTTCTCCATTTTCTTGTTGATCTCTCTACTTATAATCTATTTGTCCTTCGATTGATCTTTTCTTCCGTTTTCAGCCATACAATGGAATACCTCAAGAATATTTCTCCGGCATTTTCCACAAATATTTAAAACTAGCTATGCCAGCTACTTCGTCCGCGCGGAAATATTTCTTTTTAATTTGCTCTAAAAACGAAACAACAGATACAGAATTTTCATGAAATTGAATTCATTAAATATATAAAACGTACGGTATAATTTATTTATGATGGTTTCATAACTCGCAGTTGGTTGTGAACAAGTCCCGCTGCAAAAAAAAATAATAACCTTGCTCAAGCGGGAGTTTTCTCGCACGCGCTTCACCCCAGAGTGACTGCGGGGCTCACCTGAATATGTCGGGAATGCCTTGCATCCTGTCGGTTTTTTTTATCAAAGTTCTCACATGCCGAGACACATTCACTTATTTTAGGAGGTATATGTACTGCGGTCGAAGATCTTGGGCATATGGCAAGAGTTGTCTGCTGATCTCATTGGATTAGTCGGCCAACTGCCTCCTGAAACATGTGGAGACATGGAGAAAGGAATGCTGCGACCCCACAGAAAACTCGTCTCCTTTCATTAGGAAGGGCATGAGAATAGTACCCAATGCCCGACCTACCTGATGCAGGTTTTCTAGGGTTTTCCCTGCATCTTCTTAGGTGAAACACCGGGGGACGTAGTTAACCCTTGGCTACCTTGCACTACCTTCCGCATGCCCCCTTTTCAATTCCCTTCCTATGCTATAAAAGGGGAGTTGCCTGTTTCAGGATCACCCTCATGTAGCCTGTTTACCCCCTCCCCCTAAAAAACCTCATGTAACCTGTTAATCCCCCAAAAAGAAACTCATGTAGCCTGTTAATCCAAAAAAATGAGCAAATACAAAATATTAAAATTTACCTGATGCGATAAATAAAATAAATTTACGTATACATCGTCTCGACGATCCCCAGAAGTTTATGATTTCTCAGGGAGTTAGCTCCCTGTCAACAATAGGTTAATTACGGCGCGATCCTACGGCAACAATAGATGGAGCGAGAATACTCTCTCTCTCTTGCCCTCTCATGCTGCCAAATTACGCTTATAATAACACAGCAGGGTGGTATGAATGGTATAGGACTTATAATTCGCCTTTTGCGTGATGGTTCAGTGTTTATAATTATTTACATTAAAATCTTCTGAACTCTACAAGATATTTAAAATAAACACACTCGAAACTTTAAGTTAAAATTCCTGTTTCAATCACTGAAATTCACATTGAAATCCGTTAATCCAATTCGGAGTATAAACAGGTCAAGAGTATAGGCAACCTGCATACACAATGAGATTAGAATGCACGAATGCGATGAAATTTTCCCGTAGAGTTAATATATATAATATTATTTTAATATCTTTTGCAATATATATCGAAATGAAATATGCACGAATATTTAAGTTAAATCTCCTGTTTTTAAATCCTCAAATTTTCATTGAAATCCTTTGAGCCATTTCGGAGACTATTCGAGACATCATACATACAGACAGAGAGACTTCAATTTTATTTATGTATAGACTAAACAGCCTTCATTGTAATATTTTTCTTAACAAGTTGCAGCTTCTAAATATCGTTGGTACGCAGTTAGTAAATATAAAATTGGTAATTTACTTGTTGCAACTTTACTAGGTCGGTTCTATTTTTCTCAGCAATTATCAGATACAGAACACCGACTATTTACTAATTCCATATACCCTAAAAATAGGTCATATTGTTTTCTGATTTTTATTTTAACGTCATCTGCTAAGCTACGACAGTATAGTTGACAACTTATATGCATGGATACAGTCAGTTAAAGCGTTAAGCCTGAAAAATATTTTCTTACGTGCAGTGAGATCGTACAAAAACAGCCCACGAGATTAACGTACTGTACGAGCGATGGTACATCAATGTTTCCTTCCACACCAGGGCAAAGAAATATCGGTCATAAACCGAGTTTTAACACGCGAACGAGGATCTCGAAGAACGGCGTGGCGTTCCCGTATTCTGTTCTGTGTTGATAGTGGTAATTACTGTGAAAATGTATGAATGGAATAATTTTATCTGAGAATGAATAGTGTGTCCAATGGCCTTGAGCTCAGTCAACCCTTGAAATTCCGTAATGTTCTGAGCGTGTCCGCGTTATCTCGGGAGCCGGGATTATAATCCTTGTAAGTAGCTAGCGCAGTTCGGAAATAGATCCTATGCACGACAAGTTCACGGCCTTTCCTCACCGTCAAACTCAAAACTGCTCGAACCAAGTGCATATCAAACAAATCTTAGTCACACTTGATAATTCCACAACGAGCGAATATAACTTTTTCTTTTGAATTAATAGTTTTTGACGGGTATAACGGGTAAAGCATAGTTCTGACAAACAATTAGTCAAATCAAAAATCGTGTTCAGAAATTTTTGAAAAAAACTGTAGTATGGAGTGAATTGCAAAGAAATAATGTTATATCAATTCAATTATTTACTACGGCGACTTCTTCAATAAATCGACAACCCTTATTGTTTACATAGCCCACAAACATGGACGGATTCATTAACTCCTTTTCCTGCACAGGATCAATGGATCTATCTGTTTCATATACAGCACTGAATTAATCTTTCAGTAGTGTGTGAGTACAAATATCCACAATATATCTTACGTATATAATTGTTTCTTAACATTATAACATTGCTTAACTACTTTAGCAATGCTACCTTAATTGGTCTTAGTAATAGATTGAAAAGTCAGTGTCCAGTATTTCTTAGCTTTTTCAAATTACTACATTTTTTTACGCTTCTTAAATTTATTTCTGTTAGCGCTTCACTTCTGTAAGGAGACTCAGTCAAAACTGCTCTTTTACCATGGTTTCAACTTTTCTTTTTCCGTTTTTCTGAGGGCTACCTGAAGATCTCTGGCTTTGAATCCAACCAACCAATCTTTGCCAGCTACTTGTTCCTTTTTGAGAAAATGTATACATTCTTTTTACGGAGCTCCTCTGCCCATTGAAAGACAGGTCTTCTGAAGTCATGTGATATCAAAACAAATAACCTTTTCTCCATTTAGAATAAATATTCTACCTCTGATGTACAAACACCTGTAAATGGACCTAGCCTATTGATAAAAATTTATTATTTGGATACACAGTCCGACTCGTCGACACAGAGAAAGTGTTTCGGGGTTTTCGGCTAGTTCACGAGTTTTTTAACTTGTCATTCTATATTTCTTTGTAGAACATGAAAATAGATTGTTCTTTATTTTATATTCCATTTCACCTGTAATGATAGTTTCAATATATTTTTTAATTGAATCCGGATTATTATTCCTCTTGTATGTCCGTACCAACTTAGATACCCTGTATTCATATTTATTTTATATTTAAAAACTGTTGCGTAAAAATATTTATAATCTACGTATAATAATTGCTAAAAATATGAATGTATGTTACCTGAATTCAGCAGAAAATTACAACTGCACGAGAAAATTTTGAGTCCGAAATATTCAAGTAATGGCGGCGACCCACAAATTATTTTCCATGCTGGCCTAACGAGAAGGGAGCAGGTCATCTTATCCTAAATCGGTTCGGTTAACACCTTGCTTACTCATGCATACTTATTTCAGAGGGATTCTTGACCTATTGTTGAAGATTTAGGGGCATATGAAAAATAAAGCATATAATATACACTTGTCACCCTGATTCGGATAATTCACCCCCTAGTGTTCACCAGATCAGAGAGGGAGAACTCGCCCACTCGAAAAGAACGATAAAATTACTCTTCACGTTGCTGGCTCCTAACAAAATATTAGAAAATATATAAATGTTTTTACAACTATAGTATGTTAGTTTCCTAAAATAATCTCGCCAATCGACAGAACTTTCTGTATACATGCTAAAGTTCAGCTCGGAATAACTGAAAATTACAAGTATTGCTGTACTCCACTCCTTACATCAGTATAGATGATTTCAGCTATATTGCATCACTTAACTCACTCTCCCCTATATGCATAAGTAATTCGACAGCTACAGTGGCCTGTAATTTTAAGAAAAATACCTAATAACGTATGAGTTTATGTACTCTTATTTCGAGTAGTTTTGTTTAATTTACATTACTCACTGTAGAAAAAAATAATTTATCAGCTTCCCATAATAGAAATAAGCATTACGTAAATGGACAATGTCTTCCGAAGCCTTCAATGACACGACAATCATGCAGATAATTGACTCAAGTGATTATTTGAGAGTATATTTCTATTCCCGTTACAGAATTCACTTACGAAAAAACCGTCTGGGTACACCAACAAGTTATGTAAAACATTCCGGTATTGCTTTTGAATATAATTTTAGTCGAAACGTTTTATAAACCAGCCTTTATACAGTTCTCTATTTTTGTTTGTACCTCTTTCGGCGTAAAAGTATTCGTACGGGGGTATAAGTTTTCTAAATCCACTTCCAACCTCATCTACCGCACGCGTTATGCAAAGCTTTTAGTCCAGCACTAACAACATCTTGAACCAAACAACGTTCTTTGTATCACAATAACAGAGATGATAAGTATATTTAACATAATAACGGCAAAGACTTGAAGAATTATTGTTTATATATTTGTATAATGATATATAATATTTAATTTATATTCAGATTATATATTTAAAATTTTTATTTTTTAAAATATTATGTAAATGATAAAAATGAATTATATAATTTGCAGAAGAGACACTAAAACTACGTACTTAATTGATCACTTTATTGTTATTTTCATACAAAATACGTACATGCATTTGAAGCAACTACGCTACATTAATAAACGTTTCACTATAAACTGCTTAACACTTGATAATATAAAAATCCCATAGTAAATATTTTTTAGTTTGATAACTGGTAACAAACTATAAATGTATTAATAACTCATATAAGCATTACTTTCATTCAGAATATCTACTACTCTGAAAAACAAACAAAATACTATCACCCACAATTATAGATATATCTAAAATATATAATCATATTAATGCGATTAAGCATATTAACCATTCAGAATATATAATGTACGATTGTATACAATGAGGCCTTAAGCTATTATAATTATTATGATATTAGAAGATGGTGAGCAAAGCGAAGACTCCATAGAGAAGAGCGCATGGGTAGGCCACGAGAGGCTGCTGGTGATGCATGGATAGTCCTGTGACGAATAGCTTCGAGGCAGACAGGGAGCACCAGATGATAGCTAACACGGAGAGGATAATGCCGATAGGGCCCCTGAAATAACAAATAATTATTACCAAAAAATATCTGTACGAATGAATTTAAATAAATAACAATAGAATATTCATTTAGTAATTTACAATGATATTTTAGTTGCATGCACAGCATAGAATGTAAAGATTAAATTTGAAAAAAAAATCATTTATTAGGCGTTTTTTTAATAAATTAATAATATTTTGGTAACATAAACGGATAAAACGAGAGAAAAAAAGTATTAATATGGTAAAACATAACTACATGCTGCGTGAGAGAAGTGGAAGAAGGCTACAGACAGGGTAATAAAACCTCTAACAAATGGCGCGGCCTGGGTTTTTCTAAAGTGTGAGCGGGCATGGTGTTTTCCCAAGAGCATCGGTAGAGTGGGGTGAATGGTTCCTTCCAGAGAAGACAGATAAATAAATTTGATTGGATAAGAAATAGTAAAGTTAGGACAAGGTATTAAAAACTGAGTAAAATGGACGTTGTGGTTTAAGGATCTGGGAGATTGAGCATTAGTATTCTAAACATTCGGAGCATTAAGCAGTAATCATTAAAGCAGTAAGTGATTGGGTGATTGTACTGGCCGTGGACATTTGGACATTCGAATAACAGGCGAAAGACTTGCTCTATTCCGTGAGAAAAAAAAGAAAACTATAGGAGCAAGGTGTTCATTGTTCAACGAGGAAGATTGGTTTGGTCGAGCGGGTGGACTGAACGTCATCTCTGACTCCAGTGACAAGTTCCAGGCTAAGCTGAAAAAGAGGTAATACACTGTTCGTAACCTTTTTCCGACTTCATAGAACTGCAAATTACACGTAGGATTTGTGTATGTATTCTGCTCCATGAGGACGTCTGCTAAGACGACCCTCAGAATAGTTCTTATGTTTCCAGTTTATAAGATATCTACTATGTGAAAATGTGGTATTTATATAGTTATTATATGAAATAATGCCAGATTTATGAAATAAAATTTATTCAATAATTGTATATTTTAAATTGAGTTAAGGGATTTTTCACATTTATATAATAATTCTTCATTTTAATATATTACATTCTCCGTGTATTCATTTCAGTGATAATATGTCTAGGACATAAAAATGGATATACCATTAAACGTTAAAAACACATAAAACAATTAGAAATAAGTGATAGAACTTGAAAAGAAAGCTAATAAATACCTTACGATTACAAATAAAAACTTGGAGATGAGAATAAAGCTAAAGCACTAAATAATAATTATGAAAGCCTCCACAAATATACGACCTCATTAAGCCACAGAAAATAGGGTACCCAATTAGACATGTTTATAGTTTCTTATATAAATTACCCAAATTTTTCAATCCTTCTCTAAATAATTTTAACAGTGAAAATATTTATGACATAAAACTGTTAAGTTTTAAAATAATTACTGAGAAATATTAAACTTGATATTGACGAACTTTTGGTAAGTTATTATATACACATTATACATCCTTATAAATAGTATTTAAACTGATGAACGATAATGAGTAATCTGATGGGCTAAACACAACCATAAAAATAAATCCAACTATATCGAAGGAATCAAATTAATATTAGAAAATGGTTTCTTAAAAAACAATGGAAAAACAAATTTATGGATAACCAATGGGAGTAAGCCTCGGTATTTTGGTGTGCGTTTGCACCGACACCTATAACTATACAATTATCTCCATCATAGCTGTTTATTGAGTATTATTTTTTGTATCTATACCATACTATTCCTAAAAAGCGCGCTAGGCTGTTTACCAAGCCAATAGCAGAACTATAATGAACGCGACTTGTTAATTTTTGACATCGAATTGAGATAATAATAAAGCCAGCCGAGAGACGGGAATCCAGTACCAATAATGCCATTGGCTGAAATATTTTGGTAAGGGAGTCTGACAAGTGAACCCGATAGGCTCAAAAAATATATATGACAAGTGACACTTGTTAAATCAAGAGCATCTGGAACGTGCACATCTCTTGTGACAATAAACAGTAAGGGAAAGAACATAGAAAGTAAAATCACCAGAGAAAATGAAAATAATATGTTCCGATAACCACCCTTTTAATGCCACGTGATTTCGGAACCCTTTCGCAACATGGACATCCAAAGGCTCGAGAGACAAGGTCACCAAGAACCGGCAAAGTATGACACTTTTTTCTATTTTTCTATTATTATTTGGAGACTTTTGGATTTTAGCTACGTTCAGAGAACGCATCCACAGCTGACCAAGGACGAGCTGGATCAAAATACCGAACAACATGATCTGCAAGCTGAGTGGTGATGTGAAAATTCACGTTTCTCGCCCCCCGTTATTTTGAATGTTAATAAAAATATTCGATACCAATAGTTTCTCTCCCCAATTGATTCATAGATAAAATTATTGCTCACCGTTGCGCTGAACAAGTAGGCAGCCACAATTTAAATGAATATTTTTAAATTTAATTTGATACTTTTTATTCAATTTATTTTTTAATGGTGTGAATCACATCCTTGATAAAACTATGTCAACATCTGCGATTAAATCTAAATTATTAAATAAATATATTGATGATCTTTTTGTCACAGTCAGGAGACAGGAAACAGATTTATTTCTTCTACAATTAAATGCGACTAATAATGAGATTAAATTCACTATTGAAATACGAAATAAGAATAGACTTAACTTTTTGAATATGACGAAAATTATTCATGATAATAAATCGATACAGCGGTGTCATGCGATGCGAAAAGTAATACCCATAATTTGTTATTCGATTAAATAAGTACATTAAACAGAAACAATTTGAAAACAAGTCTCAGATACGCTGAATCAGTTTTAATTAAACTTATCAGAACTTATCCGAAACGAAGGAAGTGAAATTAAAATCATTAAAATAAAATTGTTTAATATCAAATCAGAAAGAGAATTATTCTCAATAATATTTAATAAAATAATTTTAATTATCCTTACATACTTCAATTTTAATTTATGTAATCGATCAATTGATCGATAGAGCATGACGTCTTGACATGACTTGCCTATGTTTCTGCACGTTTGATCAGAATACAAACTTTTTTAAACTATCATGAAATGCACGGTATGAGTCGTGTTAAGTCAAATATTTATAATTGTATCACATAATTAATTGGTTGGTTTTCTACTATCATTTGATGTATATGGCAGTTTAATTGCAGAAAGCTATATATGTAATAAAATAATACTTGGCTAAACTTGTTACCTTCAAAATGTTTATTTCATTATCAACAGCTAAAATTAAAACGTTCAAGAAATTCAATTCACGAAATTGTATGCCATTTCAACATATGGGCAAAATCCCATACTACTAATGGACAAAATATTAGAAAAATGTTAACGGTAAAGGTCTATTGCACATGAGCACAGGTCATGACTGACGTTATGAAAAGTATAATTTCTATTCTCAACGTGGGTTTCAAATGTCAATGGTACATAATGTAAATCGTGAAATTTCACATTGCAGAAGCAGAACAAATTATGTAAGTATAATCTTATATACATAAAATTAATTTCATAATCAACATATACTAATTTTAGTGGCTAATTACATATCATACAAGAATAGAAGGGGATGATTGTAAAAATAAATCGGGAAGAAGATATCAAGTCCACAGTATTTTTAGTGTGGCAACTGTGATAATGTTATACATTTTTGTATTAGTTTTTAACAATTTAAACAGCGCTGTGCAAAATTATAAACGGCAGCAATAAAAATATTGTATAGTTTGATAGTTATAAACTATGTATTAATAACCAGTAAGCAATATTTATTACTGAAATTTCTGAATTATGATGAAACCACATTAAAAAATAAAATGCATTTAAAATACACTTGCCATTGTTCAATTCCTAACGCATAAATAATATTTCTTCTATCGTATGAAGAAAAATTATGATATTTCTTCACTTAAAAACAAAAGATCAACAGAAAAGATGAAACTAGGAACATAATTGAAATTAAAGTAAAAACGATATCACATAAAATTATCATTGTATCTGACAACTGTTTAATTTATTGAGAAAATGATACGAAATTAATAACGTTACCAAACTATCAAATGTATCATATTATGTATGCAATGTAATTAAAATTGCTGAATTTTATGTAAATGAGGCTCAAATTAAACGATAAAATGTTGACATAAAAATAATCTTGGGGATAAATAACTGAACGCCTACATTAGTCCAGAGACAGAGAAAATAACGATAAAAACGACAAAAGCTATTTCAATAATAATAATATTATTATCACCATGATCGCGACTTCAGCGTGCTTTCTCAACTTTATCAGCGTAGAATTTACACTTACTGAATCTCTATTCTGTGATGCTAGGAAAGTTTCAGGTTTTGCAGTGATAGATTCGTATATCAGTCTGGATACGGAATGGACTCGGAAAACGAAGGACCCTGGTTCAAATCTTGGTCCCAACAACAATTATTTCTTCCTTCAATTTGATACTTAATGTTTCTAGTTTCTTCAGCGTGCTTCATGAATGCAGTAACTTGTATAAAAAAAGCAGTGTATGAGACGAGCTATAATTCTTATACACCGGTCCTGTTCGAACACAATACAAGTAGTCTCTAAAAAAGAACACATCTAGAACTATTAAATGGATAAGTTATGATCTCACGTACCCTCTAAAACGAAATAATTAAATTGTTATTTTGCGTTAAATATTTCTAAAGTTTAACTAACATCTTATTTAAGAGATGATACTACTAATTAGTTTATACGAATTTAAAATGTTTCATGAGTCACAATGCAAATAAATAAGAAAAACGATCTGGCGCTCTGTAACTGCTTACCCAGTGAGACTTTAGTGATAACAATAAAAGTTATCAATACTTTGTAACATTTTAAGAGGTGATTTGACTCTACTGTAAATTAAGACCGCAAGGAGAATAAATAATAAGAGAGTAATTTTTTTAATATAATTAACAAATAACCAATTTATATTCTTGCTTTTAAAACATATGCATTTTATGAATTAAAATTCATAAATGTCAATACAAACTGATTCTTTTTCTCAGATGATGGTGGACTCATATACCTGTCTATATATTCCGAACACTAATTGATGGTGGCAATGGCTACTGTTGCATTTTGTTGATGGCTTAGAGGGTTTCATTTAGTTTTTTTACTAACGATGACACAAGATAGGTATATCTTCACCGAAATATTTGTATCCATTGAAGAGGCAGCTTCTGGAATTGGAGGGCCAATAACGCCGCCTTTGAAGCCTGGCGGATCGCGTCGTCTCTACTACCACCAGGTGTTTCACGTCCGCTCAACAATTTAACTGTCTTCAATATTTTTAACTACTTCCCTGTCTGAATCCTTCACCCCGCTGCAACAATTACTATTTTTTAAATTCCCTTAATCACTCACTTAAAATCTTAATTATAATTCGACAACATCTCTCTGAATACCTCATTACTTCTCAGCAAATTAACAACTACTGTCCGACTTCTTAATTACTACTCAGCAATCCAACGAGTACTGAACGACTATTCGACTATTATTCTCGACAATTTCTCAACAAATAGCCCGTCAATCTTCTTCTACCAACCTCTAAACATCCGATCGTCCCCTCTCCCTACAAAATATCCACGACTTTAGCAGTGTTCATATTTTTTTATTCAAAGACATGAAACCTCACGTAACAGAGATTATTGAACTTTCTGTCGGAAATTTTCAGACGTGCCAAAATGATGAGACAGAAACTTATGCACTTAACTCAATTTATGACTGCTGCCCATCGGTTTCTAATAGTTCTTACAGGTGGTCTCTTTAGCCGTTGTTTGTTCGGCCCTTTTACATTTTGACCAATACGAATTCCGCAGCTCGGTAAATTTAATTTAACAAAATTATTAAAATTAAATAAAAAATCTTCCTAATAATTTAGTAAATATGGGTACACTTCAACTTAAATAAAGTATGAAAAGTTTTTTTTAAAAAACAGACATTGTCAATTGAAAGTAAGTGAATACTTCATGAACTATATTAAGTTGACTGGTTAATAACAGGAACCACAGATGGGTTTTAATGGCCGTGATGTTATAACTGTTGAATTCTTACTGAAGGGAGAGGATGACATTGACTCCAGAGAGTCCCACCATTGGAAGGAGACAGTAGCCAAGAACAGACACAACGACGCCCAGGGTGACGCCTGACGTGGCCATCAGGCTTAGTAGGGCGAACATGGCCAGGCAGCCCAGAACACCAATGCCATAGATGTAGCTGAAGTGCACCTTGCCCGACTACAACAGAACAAAAATCTATTATCTAACGAATTAATTTAATTAACATAAATTAATTTTATCGACTGTTCACAACAGTCAAGTTATTTTTTCTACTACTAAAATCAATTACATTCTATTTTCTTTCGGCGTCATTCGAAATACAGTGTAACCTAATTTATCTATATCGCATAATCCGTTTAAAATCTTGTTCATGTTTTGTATGCAAAATAAATTATAATATATACATATATAATGGTGTTGTTCTCAATTTGTATAAAATTGGAGATCATTAAGTACCTACAAAAGTAATAACACGAATTTAACATTTATTGTGTACAATAAATAGTGGGTAATCACGTGCGTTCTGGTTCAATTCGTCCCATGGAAATAATATATTTTATAAATAAATTTTATTTTAAGTCGCATAAACAACGTCTTTAGCGACTATACAGTTACAAAACATGAATTACATAACATAACACTTAAATGTCCCGTAGCAAAGTAGAACCCCTAATGTATTCTAATGTACTTTAAGTACGGTATAACCAATTTTTAAGGATTCTGATAGAATAAACGTATCACAGCTGTACTGAAATAACGTTTCCACCTCTTTCCTTCATATTGCCCTACCCCACTCCTCCCCGCCCCCCACACACATCCGCTACGCTGTGAATTTGCATGTCTCAGAATTATATTCAGTGACTTCCTCAACCCCCAATTAGACACGTTTATAGTATGATTTCATGTTATTGCGCCTTTTCCACTCCTCATTATTGGGAAACTACACGTCCTTTGGGGTGGAAATTGTATCTAACTCTTACAGTGTTTGTTTTCGAGTTTCCAAGAACACAAGTATAAAATTTGGTCAAAATTTCTCCACCCTACCCCTCCTCGTTTAAGAACGAACGTGGAAAAATGTTTACATTCCTGTATATTAATTCGCAAATTAATTGACCTCTTCAATGTCAGATTCATTTTATGCATTATAATGTTTAATTTTCATTTCATATTCAAGAAAAGTCTAGACGTGTATCAATTCGAAGTGAACTGTGAAGAACAAATAGTTGTAGAAGATAAGTTATGGACAAGATTGTATTTCGGATAAGTTTAATGAAAATTATAATTTTACTTCCTCAATGTAGACATAATCTGAATTCTATTAATATGTAAGTCGCACGTTTATATGGCATGTAATTTAAAGATTAATTTACTTGGTAGTGCTACCTTTCATGTTTGCCTCAGAAATTCCTGTACCGTCTGCATAACATTTTATCAAAGTAGGACACAAATCAAGTTATTGTTCTCTGTAAGTGCAGTTGCATTGAAGGGCTTATTTTTTATTTTCGGTGTTTATTTATTCAGGAATATTTTCAATAAAAATTCGCTTATAGCATTTAATTAAAATGAAGAAGACTCTGACATGGACATGTATTTTAAATAATTTAATAACAACATATTTAAATAATTATCATTATCCAACACATATGAAATTAATAATCAACAATCAGCCTTAAATCAAAACATTTCAAATTTGCCAACATTGTTAGTTATTCTAAATTAAGGACAAAGCCTTGTAAAATTATTTTTTAAGAATTTTTTTGTTAATTTCTTAAGACTTACGACATTATTGGAAAATTCAAAAATCATTATACTTAATCATCTGTGTTATAGACTACTGTTAAACTTACCAGAAGCAAGAATCCGCCAAATGCCAGACAGAAAACCAGGGGACCTGCCAAATCAGTGTCCTGAAGTATAGAAGCATCGGTAGTTCTGAACGGATTTAAAACTGATAGTGTCTGAAACAAACAGAAAAATAATTCCGTTGGTAATGTGTTAGGAAAATACGTTTAACATTTTCGTTATGAAACAAACATTAAGACCGACGGATGTGAATATTTTATAGTAATTAAAAAACATTTGTGACCCTCCCAAATCTTGGGACGGTAAAACTGTTTTTAATTTTACGTTTCACATTTTCTTCTGAAATATTTTAATTAATAAAGTTCAAAAAAATTGAACAACGTCAGTCATTATTACTTGAAGGAAAATATAGCTCAAGGATCGAATTAAAGATTTAGACTTGCCAACAAAATGTTAATTATATTTCTATTTTTGTAATCGAAGAAAAGTAGGTTCTTTTATAGATTATTTACTATGTTGTCAATAATCAATATATTATTTTGAGCACTTTACAAGTTGTTGGATGTAGCAAAACAATTCATTCGCAGCAACACTGAAAACGTCACAAACAAACCCTAAAAGTCGATGACCTATTAACAATAATATTACTGGAAAGAGAAAACAGAAAAACTTAAAGAGAGTATTCGCCGAAACATTAATTAGTTTCTGTGTCATGCAGCCCGTGCGAAGTTATTCACATTCTGAAACGTGAGGAGCTGGGATGAAATGAACGAATCCGAGTTTGAATAATTTATGAGATCCTTTCTGATTATCTGCAGAATGTTAATTCTGAAAATGAAAAATGTATTACTTTCCGTTGTTGGATTTCGGTTAGTAAATAATTTTTATGGTAAAAAAGTTGATTTTAAAAATATAATAAATATATCTAAGACCTATTATCTTAAATAGTTGTAAAAATTTTGTTCCTTGTGAGGAAAACAATATTATTCGTCAATCAATAACAGAAAATATTATTTTGGTTTACACTTCTATTTATAGAATCACAATTGCTTTCAAGGATACCTTAATTATCCAATACGGAAGTCAAGAACTTCATTTTTAAAAACACTAGCATATATAGTCAGAGTAGAAAAGGGGTGGTCATTTTACTTAAGCTCTGCATTTATAATTCTACTAAATGATTATCCGGGAAATATTTTCGTTATTCCGGAATAGGAAATAATTCAACACTATTCTCTTTACCGCCATACGGAGCATTATTGTTCCTCTTAACGATACCGGAAATAATTAATTTTGTAGGGAATTAACCGACATAGTTTGTGCTAGTATTCTACATCAACTTTGGTCCCGCTTTCTGGTTACTTTTTGTCAATCTCTGGGAATCTCCACTCCCATGGTGGACCGCGTCTTAAGCTATTAATCTCATTTGACTTTCAGAATTGTTACACTTCACAGTCAGTACGTAATTTCCCTACTTTTAGCCTAACCCTAACAATTCATACCGTTTATCTCTGTAACTTCAGCTCGTTTCTATAGTATATTTTCTATTTACAAGCCTGATGAGAGTCCACTGAAATAATTGAATCAAAATTTGTCTGTTTATTAGTTTATTTATTCGACACCAAAATCAATCGTTTTCATATTAATTTTTAAATGCCATTCCTTTCCATTGCGGTTTTACTCACACAGTGTTTGTTCCTAAATAGTAAGTGACATGTGTATCAAGTTCGGTTGAAAGTGCTCCATGCATTTAAAAGTGTATCTAGAATATTGATAACTACATACATTTATTTTTATTTATTATTTTTTTAAATCTATATTATTTGAGTCAGTTATCACGTATGTCACCTGGTATTTTTAGTTTCCTGTTTTTAATATTTGAAACGAGGACCTTTAATTCTTAGCGTTGAATAAGATTAAAACTTTATGTGCAATAGTAATCAAAATGTTACAATTTAATTGACTATATATAAATAAATTTCTCTTGAAACTTGTAGGAGATTACACGAGAGGAACTGAAATATATAACTAAAATAATTTGAGACAAACTGCCTTGATTATTTCGTGTATAGTTTGCAACTTACGTATACCATCCAAATGTGATGAATTATGCGGGCTGGGTCGTTGCCTTTGGACGATTGTTGATGATTGACTTTAGCGTTAAAGATACTTGTTGCACCACTATATTAAATATATAAGGAAATTATCTCTAACAAGATTTATTTTTAGAGGGAAAACTGTAATACATCATTGACACTAAACAACAAACCGTTTCTCTTTAGGCTATTGTAATGAGGAAATATTGAGAGGCTAAGTGGCTTATTTTTCACGTCTTTGATCGGTAACGAGGGATCTCTGAAGGCCGTAATTTTATAGCTGGGTGATTTTTTTGCCGAGGGGGCAGTGAAAATGACAACAGTAGCAGAGCAACACCGACGTAAACAGTATGTTTTAAGTTTCTAAGAGTCGTGATATTCTATCTCAGTAGATCGGGCGAATTAAAATTTTTATGTGTAAGAAATGAGGAAAATGTTATTGGGAGAGAGACAGTAGCTGAGGGATCGATGCCGAGAAAGAAGGAAATTGTAAAAGGAAAATTTTAAGTTTACTGTGGAGCCACTTGGGAGGTTTATACATCCAAAGGAATATTTTTATAAGTGAAATATAAGTAAAGTGAAATTAAAATAAAAATCAGAGCAAAATATTTTATTGTTTATTGTGTGTGTCTGTGAAAGTGATCTCCGGAAAGCGAAGGAAGGGAAGAAACTGAATTACTTTCGGACTACAGATATGTCAAAATAAACTTTTGGTTACAGGAACTTGGTCGCATATTTACCAATCAAACTTTTGCCTTTATATCCCCACAAAATAGTACCTTCGGAGAAAGATTTCATTCAATTATTTTAAAAGAAAAATTAAAATTGTATTCTTGTTAATTAAACTATTAAAATGCAATACAAATTTAGCGTTATATAAAAAACTTTTAAATTACAAAAACATGACCCGGCACCTATTTCATCTCGCTCTGTGATGAGTTAATATTCTATTTTATTGCCCTTTGCTATACCATCCTAATAAACACTATATATATATTATATATATATATTAGAAAAGTTTCATTTCCACTTACACATATAGTCTCTCTATAGGCTTAATACTCACTCTGTTTTCAGGCAGGTTTTCTGAAATAAGGACTGCAAGTCCATTAGGATTAAGTTTCACGCTACAAAAGAGCGATGGCGCAAAGCATAATTAAGTGAATCAAATGAAATCATATTTTGTATATATATTTTTATGATGTAATCATTACATCATTCAGTATTAAGTAATGCTATAAGAGAAGGTATTATAGAGGAAAGAGCAGCAGAGGAAGTTAACAGTTACAGACTTCCGCTGACAAGAACTTTATGACAAAGTGCTTGGTATGGAATATGGCACTGTAAATATATGAACTAAAACAAGACTTATATTGAATTATAGTATTTTATTTTTATATGTGCGAAAGTGGTAATAGTTCCTGTAATTAAGTTTGTCATTCAAAATCTATACTCTGTTCTAAATAAAAATATTACTCAAGCTTAACATAGACAAATTGTTGTGACACTTATCAAAACCATAACTTTCTGCTCAATACAAAGAGAAAAGTTTGTTGTTGTGGTATTTAGTCCTAAGACTGGTCTCATGCAACCCTCAATGCTAAGCTATCTTGCGCAAGCCTCTTCTGTTCTTACCACACACACTTCCCTCTAATCCTAGCTTTTCAAGACCTCCATGTCTTAAATCGTAGCCTATTAATCTATCCCTTCTCTTGACCAAAGTTCTCCATATTATTCGCCCTTCCCATATTTGGTTTAGAACTTCCTCGTTAGTGATTATCTCCACCCATCCGTTTTTCAGAATTCTCCTTTAACACCACATCTCAAAGACATCTATTCCTTTCTTTTCTGCAACTCCTTTCCTCGTTTCGCACCCATATAACCCCACACTCTCAATGATTTCCTAATATTAGCACTTCTATTACGCGTAAGTAAATTTCTCTTTTTCGCGAAAGCCTTCCTAGCCTCTGCTATCCTACTCTTTTTGTCTACTATACTTCTACCATCCTTAGTTATTATGCTGCCCAAGTAGCAGAATTCCTTAACCTCCTTCAAAACATCCTTTCTCAATCTAACACCCTTTGTTATTACAGTGTTTCCCGTACAACATTTCATCACCTTGGTTTTCCCTCTATTAATCCTCATATTTTCTCTTCCTCCAAGACCCCATTCATACCATTTATTATATTTTCCAAGCATTCTTTTTACTCCCCTAATACTAAAATATGTTCTGCAAACAGGTTTTTTATTTCTTCTCCTTGCAGTATTATTCATTTTCCATATTCCGCTTTAACCTTTTCTCACCGCCTGTTTTATGTATAAGTTAAAGAATATGTGTGACAGTCTGCATCCTTGTCTTACTACTTCCTTGATTTCTGCTTACTTTTCTTGTCCTTCCATTCTAATTACTGCTGACTGCCTTCTGTGGAGGTTATGTAAAAAATAAGAGTTTTTATAGATATTTTGTGCCTGTCCTCTTCAAAATTCTTAATAGTGTTCCAGTTCACATTATCAAAGAGATGAGTATGGGGAAATTAACGTTTTCAGGAGGCCATTGAACGCCACCTAGTAGAATTATCTGAATTTCCAACGACATTACTACAAAATCAAACTACGGCGCTACTAATGGAAAATATTTATAATTTTTAATTTTACACGAAACTATAGCATTCAGATATAAAACCAAGTTTACTAAAATTTTCTTGAGTAAATAGTAAATATCAGCTTGAATGTATTTACAAACATTTATGGTGTCCAATGCTAATACATACGTAAAATAGTAATGTGTACATGTAACTGCAATAAAGGTGCATTGAAACCAATTTTGCAAATGCAATGTTCTTACACTATATTCGTGTTCGTGCAGTATAGAGCTCATATTTGTAAAGACTGCCAACTTCCTAAACTCAATTTTAGGCCACATACAGGGAAATTGTGGAATCGTAAAATTAAATAAAAACGTTAAAAAATGCAGCATAAAGTTTTCTCCGCGTCTCGCGGACATCTGCGATTAAAATATTTAACTAAATTATACATAGGACGCATCATCAAATGAATTAGTGTTATTATAATTACCTGATAATTGCAAGGAGAAGAAGATGTGGAATAAAATGATTCCACGGAGGCCTTTGAACGCCATCTAGCAGAATTATCTCAATTTACAAAGGTTTCACGTTCACTGCGTCAACAGAGGTCAAAAACTTAATGGAGATCAAATAACGAGTCATTCCACAGAAAATTATAAATAGATGTTGTCTGTTCCACTCCATTTTCACATTGGACATTAATAGCATATTTATTAGATTATATATGATCAATTTTTAGAAATTATTCGAGCATTATTTCTTGATCTAAAATCATACTATTATCAAAATAAAAATAGTGGCTATTTAAAATACAACACATAATCAACCGGTAGTTTATAATAATACATTTGCTTTTTATTCTGGTTTAAGTATGTTTTTGTCCCATATAAACAGAAGACTTATAATACATGTAGACAACACAAATTGCAAGAAATTTACTAGACGTTTTACGTCTGTTTTAAATTAAAGGATATAATGAGGTGACCTTTAACAGACAAGTTTTTTTTATTGCATAAGCCGACGTTTCGTTACCTCTTTGTACCCTCTTTAAGGTAACAATTCTGTGAAACAATATTCTACATGAGACCACAGAAGCCAAAAAATTATATAATTAAAAAAAATCATAATAAACAGAATGTAAGCCACTCACCAATCTTTTAAACAGGACAAGCAAATAATTAATCAAAAACAGGGTTAGCTTTTGCAATAAAAAAACTGTCTGTTAAAGGTCGTCTTATTATTTTCTGCAAGAAATTTCATATACACGATGAAAATGCTTGCCATAGTTAAGGTAAGGGAGGCCAAGAATACGCAGCACCAAAGAGTATCTTAAGATACTCTTTGCGCAATACTGCATAGGCCTAATCTTTGCCCCACAAACAACACCTGTTCTTGAATGGCCATTTTATCTCGCTTTATTCCACGGTTCTTTTGTTAATACTTATTTTCACCTTACAAATAATGAAATTATGTTACAACAATTTTACCTCTTCTAGGTTTACCAAACAGAAAATAAGATTCCAGCGCATCTTCTAAACCGAACAGAGCACATTTCAGTTGGATCTAAGGACCAAAAAATTATATTCCGACTCAATATAAGAAACCATCAAGTGAATCTTTGGGTGATTCTTAGAACAACACAAGGTATGCACCAGTTGTCATAGTTTTACAAGGCAACTTAGTCGTTATAAACGTGGAAAGCTTAAATTCCAAGAAACCGATTGCCGGTTCCTAAAAAACATGGAAAAGGAAGATAAAAGGAAAACACTTTCAAAGAAGTAAGAAATAATTTCTTCACAGTTTAAGAATGGATTAGAAGAAAAAGAACAAATGGAAAAGAGAAAAGCGAAGGCAAAGACTGAAATTATAACAAAGCCTTTAAACGATACACAAAATATGGTGACAGGAGAAACCATCAATAAAAAATAATCTGAAGGTCGAAACGGCAACTTAGTCGTTATAAACGTGGAAAGCTTCATAGAAGAAATTTGGCCCACAACCCAGCACAAGTACCTCTGATGTTGATGAATACTTCTGTTGTCCAGGATTGTCCAATAATTGAGGTATTTGCTAGGACTGTGATGCTCCGCTTATGAAGGCAGTGGGGCCATTTGTTAGTGACCATTGCTAGTGCGTACTCTTAACCGCCACTATGGGTACTCTGACCCTCATAGAAGACCAAGAGTACACAAATAATTTTTTTCTTAAAATATTTTCAATGGCAAACTTGTTTATTGTAATCTTATCAAACGTTTTTGATTAATTACTAAATATTACATAAAATTGTGATAATTTTGGTGTTCATATCTTTATTACCTCCATAGATATAGCAGATCAACCACTAAGTGCGTACTCTTACCCTCCCTTACCTTACGAACTATTAGGGGACAAACGATTGAACCTAGAAAATGTTTAGATATTTGGAGAATGCCAAATAAAACGATGAGAACGATTGTTATATTATTCTCGGTTTTTCAGTTGAAAATCGCCAAACTGGGGCAATAATAATTACTTACTCTGTACTTTATTGTCAACTAACTGATGTGAATTTCTCGTTCTATATGATCCTTGTAGCACAACGTTATCAACATTTTCCTGAATAAATCGGAAAAGCGACGGTAAAATCAGGATGGTCGGATAGAGACCTAACAATAAATCGCTTTGATACCATATTGGGTTTTATTATAAAATGGAAACTGTGTGAGAAACAAGTTCACGTGTTACCAACTAGGATTCACTACGTCATCAGAGGTCAAAAACTGAATGGAGATCAACAGATGAGTCATTCCACGGGAAAGTAAAAATAGACATCGTCTGTTCCCTATTTTAAGATACGATCGAACGGCGGAGGTATAATTGTTACCTCACAGTCGTTACTGCCACCGTTCTGACAGTTCTCTTTCCATTAGCCGAGTGTGCCCTTTTACGATGATAGCTTCCTGTTGGATTATTTAAAGTCGTGAACGTGAAGAAAATGGTTTACCTTGAGGCGGATTCTTTGGTGAAGGTCGCTTACCTGCCCCCAACATTCCTCTCCCACGGCCCACACCATTCATAGTCTAGCCTCGCTCGCATTCCTCGTGAAGCCCCACGTAGAAACTGTAGCCTCACAAAGCTAATGCCACCAGACCGGTCGGTGACGGGCCGTTTGTCAGCAACCTTTCTTCCCTCTGCCTCGTGTAACAACAGATCTACCCTCACGCAAATACATTGAAAACGCGCAGTCCGTTTGCTTACAACTTATGTGGTGTCAGAGATCAACCATTCCGGCGACCCGCGTGGAGTTCACAGTACCCAGCACCTGACACCCTTATTTATGAGTTGAATATGGGACAGAAACGCGTTTGCAGGGGAAATTAAAATTACACAAAATGCACACATTCGTGATACAGGAATTGGACAAATGTGTTTCACATTAAACCTTAAAAGAACAAAATGATGGCTAGAACAATTAGTCCAAATAAAATATAAAGTCAATGATTGTTCATGAATTTATACCTTGCAAACTAAGGTTAAGATATAATAAAAATAAACTGTTTCATTACGTTGGAATACTAGGGAGGATATTATTTATTTTAATTGCAATATTAATATAATAATAAGCTCTTTTATAATAAAAAAGAAGTCAATTTACTAGATCCAAAAAAATACACATTAATCTTACAATGTTCCTATTTTTAAACTTTACGCCACCAATACTTTCTTAATTAACACTACATATATATTTACATAAAAATTATACAAATAATTTCGTTAAAACTAACAATTCTGCATCTCTAAAGTCAATTATTGGCCCTCTCATAGATCAGAATATTACCATACAAAATATACACGGACCTGGCAGCATAGAAAATCAGCAAAGAGTCACAGGGGTCGTTATAAATGGGCTTCCCAGCGTCTTCTTCCTGTTTTGGTTGTACTCGGATCAAATCACAGCCGCCGCCGCCGCTTCCTGGTGCAGGAAGAATTGCTGTTTCATTTCGTTTCCTTGGACTACCTGTCCGATTATGCCGATCATCTGCTCGAAATCTCCCTTACCTCTTAAATCTCTCACCAAATCTCCCGCTCTCCAAAATCTGTCACCAAATCTCTCCGGTGTCACCGCTCTCGAAAAATACTTCAATGATCGACAAAATCTGTCTGCACGACTTTTTAAAATCTACTCCCCACTTCATATCACCCAGGTGGCAAGGATGGATATTGACCAATAACATTTATAGTTACACTAGGGGAGAAACACCACCCGATGCCGCCAAAATTGGGAAATACCCCATGCGCGACGTGATGTCTGGGTTTTATTGCCCCTGGCTCCAATTCTGTCGCCTTTATTCCGAGCAGATGTGTTTGACCGTTACACTTCTGGTAAAAGTGAAACATGAAAAAGCGGAAAATAAATATTGAAAAATTAAGATGTTGGCGGAGACACAAACAATTTACAAAGAAATATTATGGGATGGAAATAAAAACTATTCTTCAACTTGGAGCTCTCATAATAATCTAGCAATTCAGCAATTCAACTTTTACCAGTCATTTAAAAAAAACCAAAATAGTCATGCTCCAAAAAAATTATAAACTTCTACATTCAAACATTAGGAGGAAAACTATCCTGGACAAGTATACTATTATTATTTACCTTTCTTCACATTTCCTTCATTTGTGACATTCTATCCTATTTCTAGTCACCCAACTTATTGGAAGCATTACTTGAAACTGATTTCGCTAATTACGAAAATTATTTGTGGACAAACGGTTAAACGTTGAAAATGTTGAGATACACTAGTTCATGCAGAATTTCAAATAATACCATTCTAAATTTGTAAATACTTGAACAGACACGATATATATTTAAAAATACTGAGTAAACTATTCCAGTTCAGAGATGTGCTGACAACGAAAGATAAATATCCATTAACAGCAGATTATATAAATGAACAGAAAAAGTTAGGAATATAATTGCTATTATAGTTAATTAAAGCCGAGAAAACGTTTCAACAATTCTAACTTGAAGAAGAGTAATTTAAATCATATTTTATTTGCCTTCTTATATTTCTTCGGCTTGTTATGTCAACAAAAAATGGTTACTTGTAATTTTTTTACATGTTTTCATTCCTGACGAATTTTATAATCAAGTTCTGGATTGTAACAATTGTTTATCTACCTGTAGCCAAGTCAAAGGAGCAAATAGTATCCTCAAGGCTATTTCATAAACTTATTTTGATCACCAATTACAATTTTCATACTTTAGATATAGATACTAATTATATACATATTAATTCCTGAAATTTTATAAATTAACACTCTTTAAATGTTAAAGCGAAACAAGCGATATTTTCAGAGTTCTAATCCATAATTCAAATTAAAAATATATATTTAAATATTTTATTGTAATTCATTACTTTTCCATTTCAGTTAATACAATCTACGATAATGGTTATTATATTGGAATCGTTTTTACAAGAGATTAATTCTTTTCTTTATATATGCCTGATGAAGATCAACCAAAACGTGTATTATTAATTGAAATTTAATTAAATTCTTGTACTCTCTTGGGTGTCGTTATAAATTAAACACTGAACCGTTCAAATGTTGAACAACTTGTATATTTATATTAAGTTGTTTTTTATTTATTTCTTAGTGATTGTAATATATTGAAGCAATGTGCCTTAGAACAAAGGAATGTATATTGTGTAATATTTGGCAAACCAATAAACTGCATGCCTTATCTAGTATTGTGAGTCATTCACCTTCCAACATATTGTAGTAAAGCTTGCTGACTGACTGTGAGATTGCATTGACGAAACCGGATGGAGGTAAGTTGTTAAACTTCTATTCTGGCGAAAGTATGCGTCAACACTATTTACGGATTGAACAGGATCTTGGCTAGTCATATGTGTGTGCGTGCCTTCGCTGAAAAATGTCACAATATCCTCTTCCGTTTCACCTTCAATACTACTGCAATGTAGCCGATTAAGATCAACGTCCGGCTTATATATGAATCACGTAATACACAGTTGGAAAACAAACTAGGAATGCAAAAGTGTAAACTCACAACGGATAATTACGTATGATCTTCATGCAACAAAATATTTCTCTATTACCTCGATTGTTGAATACGTCACACTGGCTCATCTACAACGTTGCTCCATTGACAATTTTTGCAACGAATTAATTTTATATTGAGCTTTAAAGCGTACATTAAATTATTTTCATTTAACCGAACTAAAAGAAGGAAAAAAATAGTAAACAGAGTATCTGTTGACTTACATTTATTTAAAAATGAAAACGATTGGTATCGAGCAGTAAGATATATTGCAGAAATTATTTGGGACTTGCGTATTTTTATTGGCCAAGAATAGACACCCAGTAACAGATAAATATTTTTAAAATTCTTTATTAAAAATTCAACATCTTAGTAATTTATAGATTAACAATACAAAAATATCAACAATTATCATAGACAACATTAACTAAAATTAAGACCAATAAAAATACAAAAATAAACCATTCAGATTTCGTAAACTCGGAGATTATGATTTCAAACTTGAATTTCGATTGAAGGATTATAAATATTATTTAAAGAATCTTTATCGGTATTAACACGAAGTCAATGTACTGTACATTATACTTAATATATAATATTTCATAATATAATTTGTAATCCTAATCACAGTCTAAAATAAGGAAACTCTCCCAAATGATAGTGTGATTGGATACCAAAATAGTTCTTAATTTCTAAACAACTTGTTTAGTTTTGTAAACACAACATAGCCTAGACAATAAAGTTAGTTTTCTTCAAAATCTGGGTTTCCTTTCCGATTCCTTATTATAGCTTTGAAATATATAGAAAATTTAAAGTTATAGATAATAATAAACCTAAAACCATAAAAATTGTGTTTCTTTCTTCCCACGAGACGACGTTTGAATGACAACATCCAGAAACATAATTGAGTGGTTGAAATTTGATGCTAGTGTCTGTGATCTAGCTTTTAAGCACAAGCTCTACCTTCAGTCCCTTTCAATTATTTTGCTAGTAGTCTAAAATAAGACTTTTATCGAGCATTACGAAGCCCGTCTTCCACTCACAATGATTCCAATTACGCTATTATTAACAACAGAAAATAAACAACCTCTCTTCATTCATAAAAAATTTGTTTACAACGGAATACAATCCGCTGTTATTCAATATTATTTATAAAAGTGTATTTACGTTTTGACGGAAAAATTAAATATAAATAGAGATAATGGATGGAACCACGGCTTCAGGAATTTTTCTCACATTTTTCTATTGTTCAACTTGTGTAGACCTGTATATAAGTAAGTCTCTGTATTTATCTTTAAGCTTGCGGTCACTTGATTCTTGTTTTTGTGAAGAAAAAAATCATCCGAATGGTAGATAATGCTGAATATATTATAGATGGATTTATTTTGTATCTGAATGCTTTATTATATTAAATATCGACTTAAATTGTTGTAAAATGTTTTATAGAATGGTGTAGTGAAGTAGAATTAAATATTTTTGCTGTCATCGCTGTAAATTTCTTAACCATATAGTGTACAGACCTAAATGAAAACACAGTCCCTTGGAATATTGGATGAATTGAAGAATTTACGAAGAATGAATAACAATCTTGTATTTACTAAATGTTTATTAAAAGAAAGGAACCACTCTTAAACAAACAAATAGCCTCTTTTAATTTATGTAAAACCAAGTTGTTCACAAGGGAATTTATTTTGATGTTATTTCCTGTAACCTTCCAAATCGTCTGTAGCCTTGTCGTCTCCATACTAAACATATTTTCCTATTTTTGAGAGCTTTTTGGAGTTTCAAGATTTCCCAATTTTAATCTCCCATTAAATGTTGTATGAGAGAAAGAAATACAGGTTAGTAAAACTTTGAATTATGGCATTGAGCATTAGTGGCAGAATTAGCCTTCAAATATAAAAAGAAAAACGTTAAGTATGAGTTATTTTCTGGTATGCAGAAAAAAGCTAATTTTTAGATGGAGGTTGCGTGTTGAAAGAAGTGGTGACTTGTTTATCTGTGGAAACTGAGTATATTATTCGTTTGAAAGACAATATTTCCCAAACATCATTGCATGGTTGAATTTGATAGCTTATACGCTCAAGCTCTATCTCTTTCAAAAAATTATTTTTATTTTTTATTTGGGGCTGCATGAACTGCTAATTTTTTTATATTAATTTGGCGAACTCTTTTCTTTGCAGTGGTTGCACGGTATGGAAACTCACCTCACAGCCACGTAACGTGAATGACCGTGACAGGATTCGAACGCAGGACCTCTGTGGTGCGAGGTTAACGACTAAACCACAGGAGGCCGGATAAAAATTTTCGTTAGTAGTTTAAGATCATATTTATATCAGTGTTTACGAAATTTAAAGCTAAACCAGTCTTCCATTAAAACTCTATCGATCCACAGCTTATAATTCTTGTGCGAAAGTGATTAAAGTGTCTCAAGCTCTTCAATTATGGTTTCGTTGCAACAAGAGGAACGCGTTGAATGCATAAGAAGTCTGTGTTTACAGGCCAGGGCATTCTGATCTGCTTCATGTTTTGCAGGTTAATGGAGCGTCACGTAAAAGCCGGGGAAATGTTGGGCTTCCAGCTCAAAAGGTTTCCGTTTCCAAATACATTCATAGCAGCAGGACAAAATTGTTACATATTACTCAATCATATCTGCAGTAAACGAAACTATATATGTACGTAAATAACGTAACCAAATTAAGACCACGCCAGGGAAATACAGACCAACCATCATTAAGAACTATTAACTACGAGTTCTACCTGAAGTGATTTCGTGTAATCACAAACGAATTACAAATAAAGAAAATCTGTATTTTATTTTAAAAAGTAAAAAAATGTAACTTAAAAAATATTTAAAGTTATAATTCATTTACGAAAAAATTAAGGAATAGTAATTTATTAAAAAAGAATCATAGTTGCATCAACTGCTATGATCATTAGCAACTTTGTTCTTACGATTAGGGGGAACTCGTTTCTTTTTTGGGTATAAGGGTTTCATAGTACATTAACTCACACATCATCCATACCCTTGCCAGGATTCTAACCTGGGATCTCCGTGATGCGAGGCAGCGACGCTGACCACTACAGCACAGGATGTCGGCGGAATAGTATTATAAGTATTTTTCGGGTAATCCTTTATCTGAGTAAAGAAAAGAAAAGTAGACAAAAAAAACAAAGAGTAAATAAAAGGGGAACAAAAAGGCAGAAACATACAAGAAACAAGGCGATACTGGTTTCATCTACTCTTCCACCCATTTCCGTCTCTCCTTCCTCTATAATCAGAGTATATCCACAGCTCATAATTCTTGTGGGTAAGTGATTAAAGTGTTTCAAGCTCTTCAATTATGGTTTCGTTGCAACAAGAGGAACGCGTTATCTGAAGAAAGAGAAAGAAAAGAGAAACAAAGAAAAAACGCAAAGAGTAAATAAAAGGAGGACAAAAAGGCAAAGACATACAAGAAACAAGACCGATACAATCAAATAAGATTGTTGTACAGATGTAGTAGTTGGATAGGGAGGGATCTGCGGATGTCATTAAAACAAAAGATATTTGTTTTCTGTACTCTAAGAATGAGCCTCCAAAGGCACGCAGAATGAATACTCTGATTACAGAGGAAAGAGAGATGGAAATGGAAGAGTAGAGGAAACCAGTATCGGTCTTTTTATTGTATGTCTCTGACGTTTTTGTTCTCCTTTTATTTACTCATTGAGTTTTTTATCTGCATATATATGTCAATGTTACTTCACCATTGTCAACAAATTTTAAAACAGGGAAGAAATAATACGTTCCACGATAGTAAATCTTTTTATGTAGACTCATAGGTATTATCATGAATACTATCAGCATTCACTTATATTTATCAAATATCATTTGAAAGGTTCTTCTTTCGAAACTCTTCAGTTCCATTTAACAAGTGGACGAGCAAATAAACTTCCACTCAAGGATTACAGAAACCATCAGATGTTACTGTTGAAATTCCAATGGATCACATCACAAAGGATCATGACATCAGCGATATAAAAATAATTAAATGGACAGGAATACTAGCTTTTTCTTGCAAGAATCGAGATTCAATTTACTGTGCAATTCCTGGAACAGAAAAACCGACTTGAGATTCTCATGACAAGATTCACTATCGTACCTGAACAAATCTGAGGGCCCGGAATACGTTCAGACCGGCGTTGAGGGACAGGTAGCAGGGAGTTTGGGTGCAATGGTGTGGCAAATCGCTGTTAACAATGACCGCAGAAAGGAAAGTCCCCTGACATCTCACTCGGCCCCCCTAAATCTTCCGCCTTGCCATAGAAAGACCGCGGCAGCAATTTGTCCACAGAAGGTGAAACGCCTCCTACGAAATAAACACCTGCTTCCGCTGACTTTGTACCGTCCATTGTCTTGCAGATTACATTACGAACAATACACAGGTTGGTCGTGAGATGAATCACCGCAACTTCATTATAATCAGGGTCAATTATAATGGATTATTCGTCGATTCTTATCAAATAAGATTGACGTACAGGTGGAGAAGTTGTGTTGGGAGGAATTTGCGGATATCATTAAAACAATATATTTGTTTTCTGAACTGTAGGAATGAGCCTCCAATGGCACGCAGAATGAATTCAACGGTC
Organism: Eucriotettix oculatus; assembly: GCA_034510155.1. Taxonomy (NCBI): domain Eukaryota; kingdom Metazoa; phylum Arthropoda; class Insecta; order Orthoptera; family Tetrigidae; genus Eucriotettix; species Eucriotettix oculatus. Next base: position 28,502,873 of record CM067378.1, on the reverse strand, counting down.
GTGAAGTATGCTATCCTTACACAATATCGTATGTTCATATTAAGTAACCTTATCATGCCCCATTTGTAGTCAAATTTCAGGATTTATAGTAGCTAAAAAAGTCACATTTACGTGACAATTTTTGAAGAGACTTTTATTTCATATTCCCTCAAAAAAAATATTTTTCCTAACTTGATTAAAAAATTATTTCATTGTACGAATATGTGTAGTGTTTCACAAACTTTAAAGATTAAGAATCACAAGAAGATACATGTAACAAATCTTGGGAAAATTAAGTTAAAGGAGTATGAAACGAATATTCTACTTGTAACGGCCAGACTCATTTGCTCGGGTTTTTGGCGGTGCGGAGTCAAAAGAAAGGAGACATCATTTGAGCCAGGGGCAATAAAACTCAGGATTCACGTCACGCCTAGAGTGTTTCCCAATTTTGGTGAGATTTGGCGGCATCGGGTGGTGTATTTCCCCAAGTATAACCGTAAAAGTTATTGGTGAATATCCATCCCTGCCACCTTGGTGATATAAACTAAAGAAGTGAGGAGAACTTTTTACAATGGCTAGCAGAGAGATTCGGAGACAGATTTTTGTAGAGCGCGAGTGCGGTGAGACGGATACAGAGTCCAAGAGAAGGAGGATAACCGAATTTGCTCTGAACCAAGAATAAATAGCGGCGGCGAGGAAAGAGCTGGAATATTCACTAAGCTGACACGGTAAATTACACCTGTAACCCTTTTTTCTGATTTCCTGTACTGCCAGGTCCGAGTAGATTTTGTGTTAAGCATTCTGATCCCTGAGTTAAGAGTTAGAAAATTGTTAGTTTTAAGAATTTAATGTGTATAATTTTTTATGTAAATATATTTGTAGTTTTAATTAAGAAAGAACTTCAGACATAAAGGTTGAAAATAACGTAAAATATAGTTTTGTATCAAGTAATTTTTTTGTTTCTTTTATATTATAAAAAGTCATTATTAATGTATTAATATTCCACCTAAAATAAATAATATATCCCCAATTACTCTCATACTCAGTTTCTAAAAGACAATCTCATTGCTGAAACCCTGCCTGTTCCAAAAGAGATATTATTGGATGCGGACTGCTTTATTGTCGTTGGTTACAATCGTTACATGAGGAAACAGTGGTTATGAGAGATGAAATATTCAAAATGATCTCATTTTCACTGAATACAGGCAGCTGCTCTTCTTCGAATTTAGTTTAGAACACGATGAAAAATGCCTGATATAGTATGCACTGTCGGGCAGGCTGCCACAATGCGTTAATGGAGAGTTAGTATATGGCGTGCAACATTTGCGTATGCTAAGGAAAACACCAACGGTTCAACTGCCTAGATAAATGGAAGACATCTAGTATTTTTATTCAATGATAAGTAAAACTACATTATCAGACAACTTTCCTTACTTGTAATGAGACTAATATGAGAAACGAAGTCGTATCAGTTGAAGGAATTCTGCTGTAATAACACGAGTAACAGACAGACCAGCTTGGTGCTGAGAAACGGCCAGAAATCTGGTTTGATGAATGAACAATGCGCCCGTCTAAGTTCTGGCTAAAGTTAGAAACTCGCGAAGCAAGAGATCTGCGAAGACACAAGCACATAGCACACTAAATTAAATCGTGAGCAGCTTCTGTAATTTGTAAATATGCCACGCAGGGACTTCTATCCTTTTCAAACTCCTCACATAACTTAGGCCATTTCAAGAAGAAACTTGCGAATTGTTTCATGATTACACGTTGCCGACAAGAGTTTAATACGTGCCTCGGCGTTTGGCAAATAAAAGAGCAAAGCACGCAATTTGTGTGTGACGCAGACTTTACTGAGTTCGTGAAAATGCTATTTCGAGACCATTTTAGTCCTTAACAAATTGAAATGGACTACGTTCTATTACAGCGAAAGATATTGTTGAGATAAAGGTACAAAATATATAAAACTAAATAATATATCAAATAAAACTAATCGTTAATCTTCAATACAAACTAAATTACATTGATAATTTTTAGATATTTAATGTCTCGTTACATTTTGACCTTGTGTATCAAAAAATATATAAATGTAACTTAGTTTTATAGGCAATACTGTATTGAATTCTATTTGAGTAAAGGGAAATGTGTATAATCATCGGTTAAAAGTTATACATGCTTGTATATAAAAACAATAAGAAAACCAAACTACGAAGAGGAAAATTATATTGAAAGTTCATTGCTTGAAAGAAATGTGAGTAGTATTTTGTCTTATTTAGTCAAGTCTCCAACATCTTACTTATGATGATTCTACAAAATCGAGAATAATTTACTAATCCAAGTCTTTAGATATCATACTAACGTATCTTTATTTGGTAATTGATGGATGACTCTTGCATAGGAATTTATTTTTCACATCAGTGATTTTATCGAAAAAAATATTTGTTACTTAATAAATTCTCATTGAAGAAGCACTGCACAAATATTGGTAATACATACAAAAACAGATGACAGTGTGTATATAGCTGAAATCTCCTGGATGACATGATTGAATATTTAATAAAACCTTTTTCTGATGAACTATTCGTTATTGAATTTTTACTTGTCATTTTTATCAATATATTTTTTATAATTTCAACACTCCCCAGAATGATGATTGTCATTGCTGACAGTAAGTTTATTCATACATGAAGTTAAAAATTGGTTACTTGTATTTTTTAAATTTATTGTAATCTCTGGGGAGAGAAAATAAATTGTTTCTTCTCCAGAACGTTTATAAAGTGACACTAAAAGAATTACATTTAAAAATCATATAGAAATGTTGTCTGTATAAATAAAAGGTAATGTATTACTGTTTTTTTATAAAGATAGGTTACGTGAGGTTTGGTAGTTATCCCCTATAATAGAGTAGAAAGTGATGAAATCGGGTGGATGTGGAAGGAAGACCAAGGCTGACTAGGGCCACCGGGCTATGGTTTTAAGGATCACGATCGGGAAAGCCGTAGATATAGTTTCGGCACTTGGTACTACTTTCCGCCGTTCCGACAAGGGGAGATACAGTTTGTTTTGGGGACGCAACAAACCTGACTCCATGCGTCGATCAGGTTTGTGGGGGCAGCTGGCCAATTGGTGCAACAGGATAATAAAACTCCTCTTACACTATTCCCAACGTTTGTGACGCCGAAGCATATATTCCTCAAAATCGACCTAGGTCGTTTCGGAAATTTGGAAACTTGATTTAAAATCCTTGGCCAAGGGCCAACCAGGAAAAAAAACGTAAGAAAAAAGGTAGTCCTTACGGACTTCCTTGTTTACAACGTTTCCTGTGCTCCCCAAGTTTTACATGGCGTCGCTCTAACAACTGCACTGCGACTTATGCGCTCCTATACTGATTGCCATAAAATGTTACGGTGTTTTGCAGATTTAGGTTCTTTCCTTCACGCCTTTCAGTTCAAAGAATCATCTGCATTGCAACTTTTATGTAGGTTCTTTACACGTTCCTATATCATTCATCCGATGATCATGAAATTTTGGTGTGTTGTAGTATTTATTCCAGAGAAGCTTTAAGTCGATTTTTTAAGATTTAGGTTCCTTTCAAGCCAAAGAAGTCTTCCACTTTTAAACATAATTGACTGTCTCTGTGTATTTTTCTTCATGTTAACTTTTACGACCTAACAACATTTATTGATTACATTAAAATGGAATATGGAAAAGTAATAATTCTGCAAAGAAGAGAAATAAAACACTACGCTTTGCCGATGATATTGCAGTATTAGGAGAGTCAGCAGAAGACTTGGAGACCAAAATAAATGGAATGAACGGGGTTCTGGAGAAGGAGTTCAATATGAGGATTAATAGAAGGAAAACCAAGGTAATTGAGTGTAGAATAGCAAAGGATGTTAGATTTGGAACGGATATTTTGATGGAGGTTAAGGTATTCTGCTACTTGGGCAGCGTAATAACTAGGGATGGTAGAAGTATAGTAGACATAAAGAGTAGGATAGCACAGGCAAGGAAGGCTTTCGCGAATAAGAGGAAGTTACTTACGGGTAATATACGTGTTAATATTAGGGAATTGTTGCTAAAAATGTTCGTATGCAGCATGACGTTATATGGGTGTGAAACGTGGACGATAGGAGTTGCGGAAAAGAAAAGAATAGTAGCCTTTGAAATGAGGTGCTATAGGGGAATGTTGAAAATCAGATGGGTGGATGTAATCACTATCGAGGAAGTTCTAAACAGAATAGGGGAAGAGCGAACAATATGAAGGACGTTGACCAAGAGAAGGGATAGATTATTGGCTCATGTTTTAAGACATGAGGATGTTGTAAAATTACCATTAGAGGGAAGTATGTGGGGTAAGAACAGAATAGGGAGGCCAAGGATTGGAATACGCTAAGAAGATTAGGGATGATGTGGTAAGTGAAAGTTATGCGGAAATGAAAATGCTTGCGCAATATAGGTTAGCGTGGAGGGTTGCATCAGACCAGTCTTAGGACTGAATACCACAACATGGGCTTATTTAAGCTACCAGTCAATTTCAAACTCAATTACGATGCTTAGTCATTATGAAATTCATTTCTCATAAAGTTGTGGTGCTTAGAAAGGTAAATTTTCAAAAATGTCACCCTCTCACATGTTGTCAAATTAAATATTTTAACGGGCTAATAGAAATAATTTCCCGGGAAACAACGGGGTTCCAGCAAGTATAAAATAAATAAGGGTGTTCAGAGTTTTCCAAAGATTGTAAGCTATCTTTCCCTAATAGCGAGTACTTTCTGAAAAACTTTTAAAAACAATAAATTACCAAATTTTGTAACGATTTGTAGAGAAGAGTGAAAGCTATAGCGTGTCCACGTTTGCCATTACAGGGAATGGCCGTTCCGGAGAATTCCAGAGATCTGAAGCAAGTTAGAGATAAGCGCTGGGCCGGCTGTAATGGCCAAGGACACTTGTAGAAAGAGAGTGCTAAACACGCCTGCTGCTAACATTAGTCGGGATTTGCACCCATTTACCAGGGCATTACAAACTGAAATTGGAACAGTGTTTCAGTATTTTTTTTCTCTTTTTTTGCAGTAGTTGCTAATGGTATCTTGTCACTTATAAACGTCCCACAACCGTAAACCATCTGAGTAGGTGGTCAGTGTAATGACTTCTCCAGCAAAGAAATTCCGCATTTCTCAATCTGTCCTGAGAATTAAGCTATAACTTTACATCATACGCCCGCTGTTAATTCTAAAATTCAGAACAATAAATATGAACGGCAAAAAGTGGCTACCTTGCTCTACCTTCCGCATCCCCCCTTTTTCAATTCCCTTCCTATGCTATTAAAGGGAAGTTGCCTGTTTCAGGATCACCCTCATGTAGCCTGTTACCCCCCCCCCCCCCAAAAAGTCCCAGTCGTTAAAGTTTCTTGTGCTAATATAAAGTTAATACATATTTAACGTCAGTATTATTCCGCACGCTATAGTAAATCCTGTTAACGTACACACCGGTCGCTAAAGGTCTCATTAAAAATTATGAATCATACCCGTAGTCTCATTACCTGTAAAAAGATGGTAGCAATAGTATCTCTTAACAAACAATGTTCACTCTGATATATTTTTTACACACGTCTGTGTTTTTTGTGACAATTAAATATTATATAATTTAGATTCTAAATTTATTATATTTCCTACTAATTAAAAAATTATTATAAATTAACTTTAATAAATATTATTTATATTTCAGGTCCAAATGTAGCCCAATCTTTTATGTTGAAACTGTCTGAGTGGCGGCAGGTTCCTCAATTTGGAGTGAATATATTGATTTTGTTACGTACATTTGATTTAATTTTCTATTTGTCTGACAAAGGGTTATAACTCATTTATTTTTTTCTGCTTTGATTTGTGTCGCATGTATCACCGTGTCGTATGCAAAACTACCAATCTATTGGTTGTGGTAATGTCCGCTGTTTATAATGCATAGTAAATGAGTCCTACTATACTTCCCTGGGGCACTTCGGAATTGTCTACAATAGTTTCTTTACGTTCTTCCTGTTACTTTACGAACAAGTGAATTTCTGAATGGTAGAACTTAGGTAAGATGACGAAGTTCTATGGCATCCTTTGTTTAAGTATATTAGACCGTCAAGTCAGACCTTATCAAAGGACTGGCTGATGTCCATAAAGGCTGCTGAACAATTGCGTTGTTTCTTCAAATGTCATAATAACCACGTTGAATAGGCTGTGCATTTGTACGGTATTATCACAATGACTTCTGAGCACGTATTGATGATCATCTATAATATCCTTGTCCTCTGAAATAGGTCTTAGACGTTCCAGAAGGACGTATGCAAACACTTTTGAGAGAATAGGCAGTAGGCTTATTGGTCAGTAGCCTGATGTTTTATTACGATTTCTTCCTAGTTATAGTATAATTTGGGCTACTTTCCATTGACTACGGAAATAGCGAATTCTCAGAATAGCGTTAAAAATTTACTGTACGACTTTAAAACTTTTCTGTAAGAGTTCCCGGCGATCAAGTTTATCCTTTTTTCAATCTATTTGTTGAAAATTCCTGTCTTACGTTCTGACAGGCTATAATTTTTTATTGCAGAATTCGTTTCGTATGGTGGTGAGAGAAATATGCAGACTCCATACTCATGTTCTGAAATAGATATGTCGTGTATTATGATTTTATTTCATAATTTTTAAATATAATTCACTTAAAAGTGGGGAACGAAAATTGTGTTATCACATATTACAGTAATGAAAGAACAATTTTGAAATATATATTCATATCTTTCACATATTTCATTCTGTACTGAGGCTTTACATTAATAGTCAATGGTTGACGTGGTTGCTTTGCTTGTTTATTTATCTAATTTTATATTTTATTGATTACGGACAGAAGAATATTATTTTACCACTCCGAATAAATCAGCCAGTTGCAAATTGAAGCTGACAAATTTGTAAAATATACTATAAAGCTGGCTATTGGACTAGGGTCGGTAAGTAGAGGAGTTACTCTCTCTCATCTGTCTAATCAGCCCTAAGTGTATGATGTAATTTTGATGGCAAGCAATTACTCCAATCTTGACTTTAACAAGATCGTCTTCGTGACGCCGTATCAATCATTCACGAGAAGGCAGGTGAATTATTTCACGCAATGGGCGTCACCAAATCACTGCCAACTCATTATTGCATAATGTTTCTTAGTCAGGCTTCGCTTAACGAGATATTTCGTCATGACAGTGTATATTTTTTATATGTAATCTGAGCTTAAGATCACAAATAACTTAATTCCTAGCATAAAATTGAAATAGATAAACTCTCGCGTGATAATATGTATGAATCTGGTAATTAATTCCGACACTTTAACGTTTAAAAGTGTACCATTAACGTTCCCTACTTTGAATTCATTCTAATGAAATATACAAAGTTAATTAACAAATGTAAGTACAAATTTGTAAAATTAACAACCTAGAAAGTATGTTAATGAACAGTTGTAATTTAATTGATATATTTCAGTAGAATAAACCATATATTAAAGTTCTTACTTAGGTTGATAGTTGAACCTGAAATTTAAACAAGTGTTAATGATTACCTTCAATAAAAGAAATGATAGTCAATAAAATTAAGAAAGTTCGAGAATACATACTATGCTTTTTCGTATGAACGTAGGTATTCAAATTTTCATCGATGTTAATTTGTATTTGCTCTTTTGAACCAAATATAAATTCTAAATAAAAATGTAATGAAATGATTAAAACGGTACCATAAGGCTAAAACTTAAGAGACACAAACTAATTCTAATTTAATAACGAAAATGAGATTATTAGTTTACATAAAGATATAATACTTAGTTTTGTTTGAAAATTTAGTAGTTAAAGAAATAAAGACAGTTACTTAATATATAAAAATTATTTCTAAAACGTATAAAGATAATTCCAAGAGAAGGTATACATTAATAGGCCTCGTTTTGAGACACTAGTGGCCAAGTAAAATTAGCATTAGAGTGAAGAGTGTGGCGTAAGAACAGAGAGGGAGAGAGACGATTGAATATGTTAAGCAGGTTAGGGAGGATGTGGGAACTGAAGAGGCTTGCGCAAATAGGTTAGCATGGAGGGTCGTATCAGACCAGTCGAAGGACTGAATACTACAACAGCAAACCCAAGAACCACTTTTACAGAGTATTCTCAAGTTTTATTCAACTGCGACGTTTCATCTTTAAATTTGTGAATCATCAGGTACAAAGAAGACATGTTTCTCTATATGTTTTTAAATTTTTAAATATACATCAATTTAGAAAAAATGAAAGTATTTAAAATAAAAATTTTCGTCATGGGCTGCATTCATTGGCTGTTACAACAGGCTGAAAAATTGAATAAATTAAATGGCTTGAATGACCACACGTCATCCTACTTAAATTTTCAATGTAAGTATTTATTACCTCATCTGTTATAACTACTAAAACGATCATCTGGTAAGGGATCACCTCAGATTTCCGATATGAAACTTTCCTTCCTGTCTCGTGAAGCATCTTACTTAAAACTGACCATTCACAATATATTTTAGTTACTAGGTAAATAAGAACATAAATAGGGTAAGACGGGGCGGGTTACCCTATTTTTAGTGGGTAGTGATGGAGGTAATTAGGGATGGATCATTGTAACTGGTGATGGGAAGTCCTGGCAGTCGACTTGACCAAGATCTGACTGAACCTTGTGTATGAACCCTTGTTTTGGCATCTTATACCAGTGAATTTATAATTTTTGCAACATTTTGAAAGAAGACAAAACTCCTTACCTTTAATCCTTTAATGGTATTTGTTCGTAAACTTGGTGTTTGGCTAAATATATGTTTTACATAAGGTTCAAATTTGTTTGTTATAACGCTCGGTTAAGAACCTTAAACTGAGATTAGCGTGCGCCGCAGAACGGGATAGTACTGTATAACGCAAAATGTAATGTGCTCCTCAAGAAAAAAAGGAAAAACAGGCAGACTCACCAGGTTACAGGTTGCTGTACGCAAAAAGAAAAGAATAATGATTTAAAAAGAACGGAAAAAAGGAAGAAATGTTAGCAAAGACTGCGGTTGCAAAAGAAAATCTCTTTGCGATAGGAAAAATAAATAAAGGATTCAACTGCACGCCGAATAAATATAAGAAAGAAAACACAGAAGGTGTAACGACTTTACTTGATTAAATTCTATTTTACTGCACTAATTATAAATACAAAACACCTTATCCCGTCCTGCCCTACCTCCCGGCAGAACAGGAAATTTGTTTCTTTTTAAAAATTCATCAAAAATCTAATTTCGTTGTTTTAAGTTATATTGTCTATTCTTCTTCTTCGGCTCTACAGCCAATTGAGGGCCTGGACCAACTGGGCTGACTGCCATCTTGCGTGACACATCCAGAATTTTGAGGGATACGTGGTCAGCGTATCGATTCTCCAGCAGTCTTAATCCCGGTCTTCGCGACTGTGACGGCACAAACATCCAAGCCCATGCCAGGATTCGAACCCGGGACCCCTGGGTTATGAGGCAGCAACGCTAGCCACTTGACCACAGGAGGTCGACACATTGTCTATTAGGTAAAGTAAATAATAGAATAAACTAAGATTTAATACTTTTGTACAGTGATTTTTCTTTCTCTGTAATTTTACAAAAATTGCTAAACAATAAGTGTGCCGTTCCGCCTCGACTTCCCCTAAATATTTTGTTGGAAATGAAAACATATCCAATGCAATACAACGAATAAAAATTTTAATCACAACATATCCTGACTTCATTTCTATGAAGTTTTCAGGGGTGGAAAAAAGTACAACTATTATGTAACCATAAAGACCACCGGGATAGCACCAATTAAATAAATACTACTCAAAACGACTGAACGTAACGAGAGGAGCAACTGTAAGTACTGCAAAGTTTTAATTACACTCTAGTGATTATCGGGAAATAGGCTCGCGTTCCCTTTTTTTCCGCGGCTGAAAGCGGTGGTATATGGCCATCGGTCAATGGTTACCATGATGACGAGCGGCCATTGTTGCGATGAGCGCAGAGGGAGAGCCTTAATGGGCGACATAATTACTCGGGATAATGATGTACGCGGCGAGCACATCGATTCCACAAAATCTTTGTTCCAGCGGGGCTTGTTACCTGCGGACTAAGCCAATTACAGCTCTCGCCCAGGACTAACAAGGACACACACAAACACACACGTGCAACAGCGCAAAAATTCAACGAAGCGATAATCCGTACACTGAAAGGAGTTAGCGGCGGATCAGTTTCGAGTTCGGTACCGCAAGATTATCAGTTTCCGGGCCTTTGACGGGCTCATTAGCGGACAACCAGCTGAACAACGTACACGAAGAATCAGACGCAGGGTTTCAACTGCCTGTTCCGTTTCCTCTGCCCCCAGACACTTGCTAGTCTGTGGAATGTGCGTTAGAAACACATTGAAGTGATGAGTATAAATTTGGATTTATATTGGACAAATTTATGAATTATCGTTAGTTTTTCAGCATGTTGCATGTACTTCAATATGTTAACTAAGCTGTTACTGTCGTCGTCGAAACAGTAGAGACCTTAGTTTGAAGCCACAATGTGCCAATTTGGATTGACCTCTGTTATTATCAAACGTCTCTCATTTTACGCAAAATTTAATACTATTTTATGATATGTAAATGAAAAAAATTACAAACACTTTATACTAGCGTTTTGGCGAAAAACTGAAAAAAGTCAAGGTTATTTGGCTCTCTTTCATATAGCTCGACTTTGACAACTCATAGATTTCAAACTGTTGCTTTAAATTGTCTGAAAAACAACACAGTGCAAACCCTTCCAAGCATATCTGAAAAGTTTGAATTATCTGTGTATCTTACGTTTTTTTAAATTAATTAAATAGTGGACCTCCACTAACTCTTGATTAATAAGCGTATCGCAGAAGAGAGGGACCAAGTTTTTCTTGTAGCGGTTGTAAGTCATAAATATAAAATTTAAGCTTCATTGATGTAGCAACGCTACAAAATTTTGTACGATTTTTTAAAAAGTGCTGAGAGAAAGGAAAGGTTGATTGGAGCGGAAGGGTAAAGTAAGGTGGCAACCCTACCGGCTGGCCGGGTTCCAACTATTCTTCGTCACTTTTCCTTGTTTTCCTTTAATTCACATTTTCTTGTCTGTATTAAGCAGTTCTGAGTATTGTCATTTTCAGCATAACAACTTGATTCTATATGTTCTGATATTATGTAGGCCAGAGATCCCCAAACTGCGTTCCGTAGGTCAACAAACGCAACCAATCTTGCTCTCATTAATTGATTTCGATAGCATTGTAAAATTAAGTTATTAAAACATACCAAATAATAACCCATTACGAAACGATAACAGTCATACCTATTGAAGTAGAATGTTTTAAAGTAACTAAAAATGTGAGATTTATCATGTAAATTTACATTGATTTACATGAATAGTTACTTCACATAATGAAATTCAGTAGTAATTATTCTTGAGTCCTGCCGTCGATCCGCACAAAATGTAGTCATCAGGTCGTAAGGTCGGAACAATACGTACATTTTTCTTGGGTATTTAATATTTTCCCCACTTTCTTATTTCACATTCCGTCGGTGGCGTTGCTCGATTTTGTCCAATAAAAATTCTTATCTGTACTCTCTAGACGGGGCCGTTTGCCCCTCTCCACCAACGTTTCTGGTCACCATCTTAAAAAAATGCCAGCTTACAACTTCAAAGGGAGCAAATTATGGCATATTATAAATAGATAAATAAAGAGTAAATGCATTTTTCATTCTTACATTATTTCATTATAAAATACATTTTTGCTCACCAACCGATGCCGCCAAATCTTACGATGCTTAGTAAATTACCCCCAGTCGCGCCGTCGTGTCGGCCTTATTATTAACCCCTGTCCGTAACCTTAACTTCAACCACGCAGCTTGCCTTTGATTCCGTACCGCCAAACTCTGCAAGGAGTTGTGTTTTATCGTTACAACCTGTTGCTTCATCATAATTAGATTAAAGATGAGCCATTATTTACGCGAAATATAAGTCATTTTAAATATTGTGTTCACTCAAAAAGAAACATTGCAAAGGAATGCGACCTAAAAGTTTCGCAAATAGCTACCAATCTCATGAAGATGGTTCCACGGAAAAATTCTTGTATCGTCAAAAATAAGTGTTCCATCACGGAACTGTCTACTAAATTCAGCGATTGCAGGATGAGTTAATGGCAGACAAGTAAACAGGCCGAGGAATATCTGCAATCTACAAAATTACAGTTCCTCACAATCTTCAACTCCCTGATAACCATCAAATACAGCCTATTTGATTGCAGAAAATACTCTGCTATCAAAGAGACGATCATTAATAGGTTTTCAGCAAATTACTTCTGCACGGACGTCAGGGCTATCAGTAGCCCTCTGTACTTCTCCACGCAAGCCAAAATAATTGTACTATTATGAATCTGAATTAAGAATACCTCCCCCAGTCGTAATATATTTATATAAACGTAATTTGTAAAGGTTTCTTTTTTGATGCAACCTAATAAACCAAATAATAAAAAAACTCATCACAGATAAGTCGAAAATACCATGAAGAATGGATAGAGGCACGTCTCAATTCTAGGTGGCAGAAAGAAACTGGCAACCAGAAGCTGGCTGTCAAGAAAACAATATACATCTTAACTTTCTGAGTGGATATCCATGAAGCACATTCACGACACAACGCACTTGCATAAAAGGGAATGGAGCGTAGAATGGTAAAATCATCGGTGACGGAACCAAGAACCTCTCATTCCAGAATAGTAAATCTATTGTCTGCTCTCTAAACATGTCCCTCTATCTCCTTCCAAACCTGAATGCACCTTGATTTTATCTTCACTGAATAACATTTGGTTCTTTATTCAGTATGCATCGCAATAAATATATAATGTTATCCGGGGATGGATGTTGAATATGAGCTTCGGGACATTTATTGTTTGACAATTTTCGTAAAATTATATAAAAATAAAAATCTCTTCATAAGGGTATAAAACATTAGTAAATTCTATCATTTACTTAATCTAATATCAATCTAATTAAAACAACGGATAAAAATTTTTGATGAACTAAAAAATAAAAACAAATTTCCCGTTCTGCCTGACCCCGTGGGCAATTAATACAATTTTATTTAACAAACATCTTAACACCTTTTGTACTTTTTTGTTATATTTATTTTGCTTACTATTCATCGTTTTATAGCGTTTCACAAAGAGCTTTTTGCAACTGCTAGCATTTCCCCCTTTTTTCCGTTTCCTTTCTTGCTTTATCTATTCCTTTTGGATACAGCGTTTTCTAATTCATTCTTATACTATTGTTTAAAGCTAATATCTTTTACATATTACTGATTATATGGTGCTTTTTTTTGGTTAACAGGCTGCATGAGGGTGATCCTGAAACAGGTAACTCCCCTTTAATAGCATTAGAAGGGAATTGAAAAGGGGGAATGCGGAAGGTAGTGCAAGGTAGCCAAGGGTTAACTAGGACCCCCGGGCTATGGTTTAAGGATCCTACCCGGTGTTTCACCTAAAGAGATGCAGGGAAAACCCTAGAAAACCTGCATCAGGTAGGTCGGGCATTGGGTACTATTCTCACGCCCTTCCGAATGACGGGAGACGAGTCTGCTGTGGGGTCGCAGCATTCCCTTCTCAGGAGTTTCATTCAATGTATGAAATTATATGTGTTAAAAATGCGACATTTGGCTTCGAGAGAAATAAGACTTATTGGAATGTAGCGAAAATCACCACACGTATTTTTATGATTTGCTTTTACACGTTATAAAATGGAAGTTGAACGCTTTAGGATATTGGAGATTGAACTTGATTGAGGCTTCACTAAAATGACAGTTGGGTGTTTGGATTCAACATTTAAAGCAGTGTCTATTGCAAGTATCAGTCAGCAGAGTTAAGAATGGGGAGATTTATATAAGAATTATTTAAGATTGGTAGAAACAGATACATGCAAGGATTGTGTTTGGAAAATGGTTTAGAGGTAGAATGGGTTTGAGTATGGTTGAAGATTTGGAGTTAAAAGTCTTTAGTCATCATTATTCAGTAATGTTGGTGAATTTATTGAGAAACAAAATAAATAACAATTGCTTAGAAAAAGTAGACTTAATTTTTCTTAATGCAGCACCTTTGGCTACCTCTTCAATAAACGAACCAGATTTTCCATGTCTAGAATTGTAGAACTCCAAGAAAAACTCAGCATATTTATATTCGAATCAGTAATGCACAGAAAAAAACACATTTGTGACTACAGCATAGAGAGTTGGGGAATAAACTTTAGAAGTTATTTAAAGCCAGCAAGACCCATTATGAAACAAGCGACTGCAACGTATTAAGACTGTAACGTTTTATGAGTGTATTATTTACTTTAATAAAACAGAGTTATTAAATTATGAGGTTGTTAAAAAAATTAATATATTTGGCAAAACAAAACAACAAATAAAAATATTAAAAACCTATCTTCCTGATCTTAAAAACTGCGCATTTTAGTAAATCAATTTACAACTAAAAATCAAAACTGATAAGACATACTGAATCTTTTTCAAAGGTGATGGTGGGCTTAAAAAGCTGATATTTATTATTTCAAACAATAATTGTTAGTGGCGATGACCACACTGGCGTTTAGCTGACGGATTTGTGACATTTATGGTTCATTTGTTCTTTGCCAACGACGTACGTAGATATGGCAGGAACCTTTGAAATCATTTGAGTAGTCACTTCTGTAAATGAATTCCTCGTCTCTACTACCACCCAGGTGTCTACCTCCGCTTAACCATATCGAGCTTTAATCTCCTTTTTATTAATCCCCCTTTCTCAATCTTTCAACAATTACCCTGACCTTATTAACAACAACTTGATAGAAACACCATGACAACTAGTAACAAAAATTTCATCAACTAACTCCTCAATTTCTATTTTTCAAATTTCCGATACGGGGTTCACGTTTCTTGATTCAAAGACGTAAAACCTCACACACCAGAGTTTGCTGAACTTTTTGTCGGAAATTTTCAGACGTGCCAAGATGTTTAGACATAAGCTTATTACCTGACTGAAATATTTATGATCCTGTTGGCCAGCGGCTTCTTAATCACTCAAAGGAACACTCCAATAGATGTTGTGAGACAACCGAAAAATCGCAGCTCGAAAAATTAAATTTTAACAAATTTATTTATATGTAACACAATAACCCCTTAATTAATTAGAAAATATTTGAACACTACAAGGCATAACCCAAAAGTAAAGAAAAGAGACCAAATCAACTTATGGAGAATAAGAATCGAACACACAAAAATGATACAACAGTGCAATATCCTAATTACAGAAAGAAATTTGATGGTGAAAGAAAAGAAACTCTAAACGACAACGAGATGCAAATGGCAAATACCCAAGAAAATTTAATCAAATTCCTAAACATTTAAATTGTACCCTAAATTGTAATTTATAACTGTACATTAGTAAGTATAATTAAATATTTATGAATATTTGAAATTTAAACTGAATACAGAAATGTAAAGTTAAAATTGTATATATAATATTTTAAAGTTAAAAGTGTATAAGGAATTGTAAATTTAATATTTCATAAGTCTCTAAGGAGTATAATGTGAATGCGACAAAAAATAAAATTAAAATAATAATAACATAGAGAGGGTAGCTTATTATCTTAAATCAACGTCGAGCTTCTTGAAGCTTTGAAATAAACTGTGAATGTTATTGGGGTAGTTGTTAATAATTTTTTTACTATTATTTATGCAATTATTAATAATTTCGAATGTATCAATAATTTTTAATGACCTTATCCCGA
Organism: Eucriotettix oculatus; assembly: GCA_034510155.1. Classification (NCBI taxonomy): domain Eukaryota; kingdom Metazoa; phylum Arthropoda; class Insecta; order Orthoptera; family Tetrigidae; genus Eucriotettix; species Eucriotettix oculatus. Next base: position 28,487,059 of record CM067378.1, on the reverse strand, counting down.
TCAAAGCAAAATTTTTGCTTTCTATATTAGTGACGTATTATATGATTGTGTATTCAAATAATGTTTGTACTCGTAAAGTAGCCACATCAGGTTTCTTAAATACTTTACCTACTTTCTTTACGTTCACTCTGAATTTAAAAAATGTAGATAACTTCTTGAATCAATAAAAAAAGTTATTACACTATGAATAGTGAAAGTATTTATGTTGTTCGCTGTTAATATTTAGCATTTATTGGTAATAATGAATGCATTATGAAGATTTATTGTACGGATTAAAAAAAAGAAAGAGAAAGAAAAACAGCGAAATAACATAATATTTTAGATTCAAGTTAACTTAATTTTGGAAAACTTTATAGGAAACCGTAATTTTTAAATCATTTGAGTCTACCCTCCGAAATTACTATAGCTGCACTTTAAAGAAAAAGTATAAGTTTTTAAAAGACAACATCAGGAGAGAAGAATATACAGCGTTTTTACTATACGATTCCGTTACCTAAAAAAGAGGAGACAATTTATGTGGTGTCTACACGTGGACTTCGGTAAGTTTTCGTTCTGTTGCCTGCAGTGGTGCGAAAGTTGTTCGATTGAGTCTCCCTGAGAGACCCGATTGGGTCGAGCAAGAAGGCGGTGGCGTTCATTGCTCTAATCCTGTTTGGGGTTCTTCCTTTATCCTGTTAGAGACGGTGGCGTGGGGATAAGGAATTAAATCTCGCTGCTAGACGAGGTTAAACATTAATCTATCGCGGATCGCCTTTGTCGCTCCTCCTTCCCCCAAAGACCTTCTAAGTAAAGCATAATCCTCAGTAATCGTTCTTTGCTATATATCACACGAATACAAAGAATATATTAAAATTATTAGCTGCTAAATGATGCTGTTTTTCATCATTTTTACTTTGACTTCTAAAACTTTTTCTTCGATGTACTATTTGATAAAATCTCCGATTTTAATAAAATTTGGACATTTTGTACCATGAAGCTATAGACGGACATATTCAAAATATCACTTGGAAATATATATTTCTGGCTAAGATACAGGCTTTTTAGTTGAAGCCTGAAGTAATTTGGAGTCAACGTAGTTTTAAAAAAATACTTTTGAGCTTCAGTATTGTAGTAGTTAATAGAAAATAGACCCTGAAAATTCGTTTCTAAGATCATCCATGGACTCCGCAAGGTATTTTGAGTGTGTTGTATTTGATTATTACTCGTCGTGTTACGAAATTCATAGTAGGTTGTGGTCATAGAGTTATTTAATTATTAATGATAAGAATTTCAATGTTATAAAGAGAACGAAACAATTTTTATTAAATTAAATTTGATCAATTTGAATTAGAAATATAAAAAAAACATTAATTTCCAAACATCATTTAAAATTTTGGGCCGGCTGCTTACTAAACATACCGGAGAGCAAGAGGGTTTAGGTGGGTATAAACAAAGCTTGGCATCAAAAATTTATTATGCACTACACCACCGCTTGTAGATTTAGAAGCTGGTGAAGATACGATATGTCATCTTCGGTCAGGTTGTGGTCTCACTGTTTCTCGGCGTCGGTACTCGTAAAATCAGCTATTGGAAGCTGAATTTTCTCCAAGTTAACATACTGAATTAATGTACTCTATTGATATAATTTATGGTCGCGAAGACCGGGATTAAGACTGTTGCAGGATCGATACGCTGATCACGTGTCACTCCAAACTCGGAATGTGTCATGCAAGATGATAGTCCTTAGTCGACTCGGTAGGCCCAGGCCCTCAATGGGCTGTGGAACCAAGGAGAAAGAAAAAAATAATGATATAATTTGTGTTATGGCTTCTCCACCAATAATAATAATAATGGATTGCCCTGTAATGGCATTACTGATGTAATTGATGTTATACTGTTGCGTCCACTACTAATAATATTCGAAAATCTGCTCTCCTTCCATTTATATTACCATGTGCCCAGCTTTCGTTTGCCTGGCGGGTGTGTTCGCTTTCTCAGAGGCTTGGCGTTGTTCTTGTTCGGTGGTTCGTGTTCTATTCTTCCGATTATGACCTGAGATGCAGTCCGTTCCTTCTTCATTTGTTGCAACACGTGTTTATTGCAACGGGATGATTTCGAGTCCCAAACTCAGGCCTTTGTCCCCAAGGACTGACCTGCCATTCCTCAATTGGTACTGATTTGTGTTTCTCATTCTGGCCATCGATATTATCAATTGGATATCAAATGCGATCATTACTTGCTTGCCGTTGGCCTGGTAAGCAGCCTAGCCCGCTTCATAATTACTATCATCTATATGCATATGCATACAAAATTAGTAGACGTTATGGGAAAATTGTTGTTCATATAAATATATATCTGTGTGGGGGTGCAAACGCACAACACAAAGTCATTTAATGATAGAGCACTGAAAAAGAAACTCGCACGTCTAAGAAGGAATACTTTGGCTTTTGGTGACCTCGTGGAAATAATAATAGCCGATTGATCCAAACAAGTTTACTTTTACTTCATACGTGAATATGCACCTGAGAAAATAAAATAGCACTTAAGAGTACGTTATTCGAGCGATTATTACACAATAAAACACGATGAGACAATATTTATCGACATTTGTTGACAGTTTTCAACTATACCAAGCAGGCCGTACTAAACCGATATTTGTCGACAGCTCATTACATTGTACTTCACCAAAACTTTTAGTCCTTATCCGTCGAGACACCAAAACGAAACGTACGTTTTCTAGTACAGAATCACCTGATCTTTCGAACGGTGTCAACTATAAAACGATATCTGGTGTTCCTAAGAATGATTTATTCCTAGAAATAGGGATAGAAATATTTGTTTTTTTCCGCCGGGTTTTGATGACTGTCCAACGTGTGTATCTGATCGGTTCAGTAGGGGTCCTAACACATCGCCCCATACTCAATAATAGGCCAAACCAAAGACATATGAGCGATGTCTTTGGTCTTTCGGGTTCTTCTCCGCAGTATTCAATTCACAAAGTGAAGCGCCATCCACCCTTTCCCACTTACTGCATTTATGTGTTCTCCCCAATTTAAGTCTTTGCTCAAAGTTACGCCCAAGTATTTGCAAGTGTCTACTTGAAATATATATATAATTTATATTGAACTTATAAAACGTTTACTTTCATCCCATTTTCGAACGACCAACGTTGAATTCTGTTTACATCAGATAGTCGTAGGCAAATAATCTTATCTGAGACTCAATTCCTATCGCCAAATCATTTATAAATGCTAAAAACATTAGTGGTGTGGTCCGATTACGCTTCCCTGGGGCACCCCTGACGTAACGCTGAGCTTTCTCTTATCCAGAAACTCGCCAATCCAGTTTAATACGCGTTTCTCAATTCCATATTTTTCCAATTTCACTAAAAGAATATGATGAAAAGCCAATTAAAACAGCATCAACTCTTCCCCCCTCATAGATGCATGTTTTTCAGTTGTGTGTTTTTTTAAATAATTTTGTTTATAATCGCATCTACTGCGTTGTCATTAGCGACTGTGCACGATTAGAGTAAATGTGTGTGCATGGAGGGGTATCATGTGAAACAACACAAACATCCCAGCTCATGCCAGGATTCGTACCCGGGACCTCTGTGGTGCGAGGCAGCTACGTTAACCACTGTGTAACTTTTCTTTGATACTACTTTGCTACTAATTAAATTTTGCCACATGTTATCACGATTGACACGATGATCATCAACATACTTAGCGAAGTTTTTGTTCCTTTTAAACTGTATCAAAAATAAAGTCTGTAATAGGTCACAAAATTTTATTTAATTAAGGTCTACAACAAGTAAAATAGGAGCCATTCACTCAGAGGCACTCAGCAGTAAAATATCTTACTTCAATCTATACCAATAAATAAAATTGAAGTACCTGTCTGTGATGCCAAAATTTAAGTGAAAACTGTTATTTATACGGTGCCTAATAATGAATACCTGTTTTTAAAATTCCTTGTCTGTCTGATCCGAAACAGCTCAACAGATTTCAAAAAAATGTTAGAAAGTTTAATGTTAACATCTGATATAAAATAATAAAACAAATTATGTGCTTTTACAGACTTAACTTTTTTTATTTAATTAATAAAACGTTGACGCATTTTCATGCCTTCATCAGGTTTTCTTTCTATAGAGGAAACACTCACAGCAAATTAAAAGAAAATTAGACGGAAAACAACCCAACCTCACCAAATCAGTATAAAAAACCGAGTAAGGATTATATATGAAGTAAAAACAATAGATAGCGAGATCCGAGGCAACACGTAACAATTTTAAAAAATTTAAATTTAACGCCTACCTGAAGAAGGTACCAAAAATTGCCGAAACTTTCTTACTAATTTTTTAAAAGTTAAGTCTGTAGAACTTCAGCAATTATTTTATAAAAATGTCAGAGATTAAAACAGGAATTTTAACTTAAATTTTCTTGTGTGGTCCATTTTAGTATCATGCAGGGTTCAGATAATAGGAATATAAATATTTTTAAATAGCCTATTTCTATCATCTGCCATGACTAACATGCCGCGATAGAGTAGGGAATTCTCAGGGACTGACAGCTTACTTTCATTTGAGCTGTCTTGTCGCTGCAGTCGTATGAAACTTTTATAGTCTGAGGTTTGATTTCTTGCCTATTGTATTATCAATATTAGATTCTATTCAATTGAGTACCATCTATTTCGTTTTGTTCATTGTTGATTTTGGATATGTTGAATTCTGATGTAAATAATTCCAAACGTGTATTTTAATAAGCCTAAGAAAGAAAAATAAGTATCTCTCATCAATTACTGTGAGTGCAAAGAGAGTTAGAAGTCAACGATAAAACGAATCTGGTCAAGAAAGAAGGCATCGGTGCTATTTGATAAAATCTCGCGTGAACGAAGTCGCGGCACAGATAGTATATTGATTACAAAAATTAATTGGCTGTGTCACGCTTATTTGCTGCTAAGAGTTACATGAGTTAATATATGGGTGTATCGATTTCAAGCACTGTAATTTCTGATTTTTAAATTACGATTCACGCTAAATTGATTGCCATTTTCTAACAAGAATTACTATTTATTGGCCCTAGCAAGAAAATTGTGTTGTAATCAGTATAATGGCGTAACAAAGCTGTTGTTGATGTTATTAATCGTTCAAAATTTAATTGCCGGTGAGTGATATGACAATTAGATGCTTTAATATGTGAGATAGAATGGCGCAGAGTCTATCTTAGTCGTTAGTTAGAAACTCCCGCTGTGACTAATTATTTGAAAAGAACGGGAGTTATATCTGTGGATGTCATATGAGCATTATAACAAATAAGTTTATATTAGTATCTTTCCCATAAAATCGATTGTCATAACATAACTCTATTAAGAGATTAAATTAATTACAGTTAAGAATAACCCACGAGTAGCTTCGGAATTAAAATAGTCAAGCGAAAGTGATGTGTGCATGTAAGGAAATAAGTTATCAACAACGGCTAATAAAAAGTGGTTAATACACTGTAAACCATATCACACTATCACCTGTCTGCAGTAGTATGTCCTGGAAAAGTAAGTAATGTCTTTATAAGGACCATAATGTTTAAGTTGAACGTAACGCAGTAAATATCGGCGCGTGTTTCGGGCCCAAAGTTTGCGAGCAGATTAATAGGACATTATCTGGCTCTCGACACGCGATATTTATTGATGGACATGCACACCAACGCCTATTAAAACTCTTAGTGGTCTTCGGATGGCAGCTAATAAAACGCGTTCTTTTAATTATGTGATGGCACGCGGTCCATTGATTCCCTGCCAATAAAGGCCGGCTTTCTGGTCGTTGCTTCCGCAGCAGCGAAACCGTTTAAGAAAACTCTTCCCCTTCGTCAGTTCTCACATGGGCATTGAACAAATAAGGCATTACCACACACATAAATAATATATATAATTAGACTGTTTATGTAGAAGTGTCTGCAAAAGAATATATTGTAATTGAAGATATTGGACGTATTCATCCATATAAATAAAATGCACGTATGTAACAGGCTACATGAGAGTGATCCCATTTAATTTCATAGGAACGAAATTGAAAAGGTGGGGGGTGGGGGGGTGGAAGGTAGAGTAAGGTAGCTAAGGATTGACTACGGCCCCCGGATTAGCATTCTGCCCGGAGTTTCATCTGTCATTCAGGGGAAACCCTAGAAACCTGCATTAGGTATGTCGGGCTATTGGGTACTATACTCACGCCCTTCCAAGTGACGAGAGAAGAGTTTACTGGCGGGTATCTACCAGTCTAAGGAGGCAGTACGCTGGCTGGTCAAATATAAGCAATTCTTACCTTATCTCCAAGGTCTTCGATCCCATAAATAAAAATATATGCAGGTGCCTTGACATGTGAGAAGCTTTAAAAAAAACAGAAAGAGTACGAGGAATTCCCAAAGAAGTCAGGTGAGCCACGCAATCAATCTGAAGAGAAATACCTGCGACATAAACTCCCGCAGGCATCTCTTATCCCAAATTTAACGGGCATCAAAGACCTTGTAGCGCAATATTTATTTTATTATTTGTAATGTTAAATTTAGTAAAGGATTGGAAGGTTGAGTGGCGCCAACAAGTGGCCTCTGGAATGCCGTCACAGCACGTACAAATCTGACCTGCGCTATTTTCACGTGGGAAGAAAGATCAACGAAACAAACAATATTTGAATACCACGTGGGATTTCTAAGGTAGATAAATCGATTGCAGAAGATCCAGTTTCAAGGTTTTTGACACAGTAGTGAGGCTGTGTAGAGAATCAGTCGGCTCTGAGCATCAGAAGCAAATGGTCGAAAACCGAAGCTTGTTCCTGAACGCATAGTCAGACGGAGGACGACAACTGCTGAAGAAGGAGCTGTACAGAGGTACGCTGCAAATTTTCCAATCCATGTAGGTTATGAGGGTATAGCCTACAGTATTGAACCTAAACTTAAGTATATCTCTTTTTTTCGCGGGTAACAGGTTACATGAGGGTGATCCTGAAACAGGCAACTCCCCTTTAATAGCATAGGAAGGGACTTGAAAAGGGGGGATGTGGAAGGTAGATCAAGGAAGCCCAGGGTTGACTAGGGCCCCCAGGCTATCATGTAAGGATCCTACCAGGTGATGCAGGAAAACCCTAGAAAACCTGCATCAGGTAGGTCGGGCTAGTGGGTACTACTCCTGCGCCCTTCTAATGACGGGAGACTGGATTGCTGTGGGAACACAACAAACCCGCCTCCGTGCCTTGGTCGGTATTGAGAGGCAGTTAGCCGACTGGTCCAATGGGATCAGCGAACAACTCTTACCGTATGCAGAAAGTCTTCGACCTTCCTTCAAACACCTATCAAACCCGCCAAGATCGTCTCAGCCTGCAGGAGTCTTAAAGCAGTTACCTTGGCCATGGACCAAGGGGGGAGGGAAAGAGAAAAACCAGGAAGGAGGAAGTCAACATCCACCTGGCTCTCTCATTTCCCATCAGGATATCCTCCTGGATCTAAAAAAAGGATGTGGACCCATCCTATATCCTTATCAAACACACTGCGGGTTATAAGATTTCCTATAAGGTTCGCCCGTATGCATTCCAATATTATTCATCCGATTGCCATGAAAGTTTCTTTTTTTAGCACTGACCATCTCAAACAGGTTTTCTGTTGATCATTTGATGATTTAAGCTCCTACCTTCTCCACTCACCTCCCTTTTAAGACAAAAAATACCACGCCCATCATCTACTCAACGATTTCATGTATGATTTTCAATATCATTTATCCTATTGCCTTGTAATTTTGGTATAACGTTTCTGTCGATATATTGAAGATATAGATGACTTTCTTCTACCGCTTTCAGGTCAAAATAAAAGGTCCCGCGTCTAATTTATAAAGTGATGCTTGATCAATTTTTTTCCAGAAACATTTAAGTCACTCTAACTCAATTTATTTACTTTCATTGGAAAGACAAAATACTTGGAACAATTTTCCCTGGTAATTTATCACCAATTTTCGTTATGAACACCTTCAGATAACATAAATGTCTTAGTCATAAATATTACTGCAACACAATAAGTAGCAAGTGTCACAACAATTAATTAAAATATAGATGTAATAGAAAGACTAATTGCAGTATCATATTTATGGTTACAAGAAATAAGTTGTCAAGTCGAAAATTGGCCAAAATGAGTTAAGTATATTGTGATCGCTTTCAAATACGATTGTACTTCAAAAGAAGTTTGTAAAAAACATCCCGAGGTATAAAGATTTGTTTTCCTTCGTATCACTGAAATGTTCCAGATAAAAGAAATGCTGCAACGAAAATTTGCAATTTTTTTTGAACAACTTAGTACTCGTAACGAAGGAAATGTTACGCAATACACTACACTCGTTTTCTATTATTTCTCATTTGTATTAGGTAATGATACCTTATTTCTTTTACCAGAATGCAGAAACAAAAAATCTGTAAAACACAAAATACAGGAAGGATTATTTTTAGCTGTGTCAATATATCTGTTCGTTAAACTCTCCAACACATATGACCCATATTTCCCTTTACGTTCCTCATTTCCTGTCTATTCTCTGCTATCTTTTTCCATTCTTGTTCATTAAGTGCCTTATCTTCCTTTTACCAACGTAATGGCAGCCTATATAACCCATTATGGTCTCTTTGTTCCTGTACCATTCTCTTTTCTTATGCTTTGCCCTTTACCTACTAAAATGCTTATACTTTCAAAATGGCGTTTCTTATGTTTTTATCATCTTTGTGTAACTAAAATCGTTTTTATAATTCGTGAGCTATTTTATGTAGTACATCCCACATTTACTAATCAATTCTACTTATCCTCGCATTTTGTACAAAATGTGGCTGGACAAGTAAGTGTGGAAAATATATTTTTGGATCATAAACAGATGAAACTATACGAAGGACTTCTTTTTAATACGTAAGTTCATATGTTTCAGTACAATTCAGAGGAATTCAGTTGCTGAATTAATGAACTGTCGTACGTGGTGTAGTGACAAGTCAACATTATAAACAAAATAAAGTTACGAAGTTCGTTAAAAACAAATACGTATGTTTACATGCAGGTATTGATTCATTACAATTCAATCATATGAAGCTGTATTGTTTTGTACAAACAACTGTTTGGAGTTTATTTAATAATACTAATTAATTTGAAAGTGATGTTAATGAAATGATTTAGAATTCTAATGTGTAAACAGACTTAAATAATATTTGTTGTCCAGTTTTTAAGGTAAATTCTACGGTTTGTTTAACATAATTAATTACCGATTGACTGGCATCACCTCATTTTGATTAGTAATTTAGGAAGAGACTTAAATTTGTTAACAGACTTTTAAAAAATAGGCTAGAATAAATTTTTACCGGCTTTTTAGCTATATTCTGAGATAAGGATAAAATAATCCATTACAATCATCATAAGTGTTTGGAGTTTATTTCGATGTATAAAATAATTAATAGTTTTTTGTGATACACGTAAGATAAAATAGTACTCTTTATATCCATAAAATAGCACTGGCAAGCAGAAATATTTTTGCTTAAGATAAAGGGAATATCCTTGATTACCTTATTTATTTTCTCGATTTTCTTTAGGAGCACTTTCTACTTTGTACGTTACTTAGGGTTTTTTGGACTCCACCAGGGTATACGGATTATTTATAATTTATGTCTCCTTACGGTATAAGGACTACTTTGTAATTATTTAATAATTACTTAATTTTGGACTCTGTTAGGGAACCTGGTGAAAGTACTCCAAGAAAGTACCGGGAATATTTCTAATTCTGTTACTGTAACGGGACTATTTAGGCTCTCTTAGAGTACTGTACTTATTTATGTACCAGAATAATTCTAGAGTTGATTAAGGTGCCTGTTATTGTTTGTGCCCATTAAGGTGTGAATTTTCTAAAAAATAAATTAGTGTCGAATTCATATATATATTCAGTTAGTTAATATTACATGAATTTCAAATTTTCATTCAGATTCAGAAACCTAGGTTTTCAACCTCAAATTTTTCTTTATTAATTATAAATGAGTACTATTATGCAGTAAATAAGCTGTAGATGTTTCATTGTATTTATCTGGTCAGCAGAGGAACATTGTAGTCTGTCTATTGTCGCCGGCACCTATCTACATAGTGCGCTCTTGTGGCTGGAGATGAACACGAACTGCGTGTGTGAGCATGTCGCAATGACAAGCCCATAATGACCTGTTTCACGCCCCTCAATAGGGTTCCGGGACCGCGGGTACTTCGCGGTTTTGTCCCGTGAGCGGCGCCATTGTCGCGCGGTGATTGGCCCGGCGAAACAATGCGACACCTGGTGCTGACAGCGTCCACCAGGTAGCTCCTCCAACACTCAATCTCCTGCGAATTTTACAGACTTGTCCTTACAATCCGGCTATTGCAAATTATTCTGGAATATACTTACACTGAAAAGAAACAGAAATTTACACTCCTCTACTTGGTGTAAGCTTCATCAATCTTCCACGCTCGATAATTATGATTGATGTGACAGTATTTATGCTTACAGTTAACATATATTTCTATTCTTAGCTAATTAAACGACTGACACGACTTTATTTTTTGTTTTGTCATTGTAGTCGTAAGTTCTCATGTAACTTTAAATATTTAATGTTTTCCGATTTACACATTTCCAAACTTCATTTTCTTGATGTAATGTCAGAAACAGATTGCCGTTCCATTTAACCAATTTTAAGAGTTCTAAAATATATTGGTCAATTTAACCAAATTTGGAGTATTTTAAAAAGCTTACAATTTGTTAAACAAAATAAAAATCAGTTTGTGAAAAACGCAGATAACCATGAATAACAGCCATAAATCACGTGTTTCTTAGAATTTACAAACATCCCGATTAAACCTTAGCTGTCCAGTATTCATTTGATAGGATAAGATTTTACTTTAAACTAAATAAGAAGGTAGAATAAATGATAAAGAAATTTACAACTTCAAAAATATATTTTAACAAAAAATAAAAACCAATCGATGCCAATAAATAAAATTTAACTGTCAGTCTGTCTATCTGTCTGACTGTCTGTCCGTATGTTTCTCTCGGATAGGGTCCTAAACGGCTCAATGAATTTCAATAAAAATTTGAGGGTTTAAAAAATGGAGATTTAATTTAAATTTTCGTACATATTTAATTTCGATATATTGTATAAGATATTAATATAATATGAATAAAAAGAAAAATATTACAAAATAATTTTCCGACTTTAAAATTTACAATAAATAGAAAGGAAACATAAATTTACCACTATTTATTCAATAGCGACGTTTCATCTCCTTTTTGAGATCTTCCTCAGGCGTAATATTTAGCAATTCATCATATTACTATATTTTATGGGAATATTTCTTGGAATTACCACGCGAAAGCCGGCGTGTAAACCAACTGCGAGTTATACGTCTTACTACGCGTTCATTCCACTTACTATCTATTGTTGCAGCAGGATGAGAAAAAATTAACTTCTTTGGATCGACGATTCGATGTATACATAAATTAATAAATTGGTTTTATTTCTCGCGTCAGGTAAATTTTAATTTTTAGTAATCGCTAATATAAAAATAAAAAGGAAACTATCGAATTTGGTTTCGAAACCGATGTAATGCGAGTCGCTATATTACATTATGACATTTAATATGTGATTTAGGTAAAAAATTTAGCCATTAAGTGAGGTAAAATTTTTATTCTGTTAGGATACTGAAAATATATTTATTCCTACTATTGTACAAGGGGTATTTTGTTCTCTCTCGAGATACTGGGAGTATATTTGAGGTTCATAATGTGACGTTTTCGATTTCCGTTTAGTTATGTGTTGACCAAGCATTAAATAATGTATCGGGATAATATAATTAAATACCCGGACAATTCCGGGTCCCCAGCTAGTAGATAAAATAAAAAATATCTCCCTGCTATTATAAAACTGAATTATACATTTCGAAAATAAATTCACTTTATAAACAGAATTAGCTGCCTTTGAAGTCGGCTGCTGAACGCATCATCCCTGCGATTCCTTGGTTTTACTGTCCGATCGACAGTCTGTCTCAAATTCCCGTTCAACGACCGCTCTAGAACTCCATCACTTCCTAACTAATTCTCATCCCTTCATATTCACTATAATTTCAACTGCTTTCACCCGTATTCAAGACTCCTTAACAACTTGTTCCCTCCATCTCCACGACAATTCACAACTGCCTCTCCTCAATATTACACGAAATTACGAAACCAATGATTCCCCCTTCCCGATTCAAATCTTGGCCAATAGGAAACATTCTTACATTTTCTATTTAGCGAATCCAGGATCTACACGTCTGTCCGAAAAGTCGCAAAATGAAACTAACCCGAGGTTACTGAACCTTCAGTGAGAGAGTCTGAACGTGAAATAATATTTAACGTCAGATTATTTCTATCCGACGCATTTATGAGTTTTTCTGGCCAGCGACCTCTTAATCCTTCAAAGAATCACTTCATCAATAGATGTTTTGATGTCCCGAACGCCATGACTTCGTGTCGTTTATCTTAAAGGGGTAATAAATTCTATAGATTCGCAGCTCGGAAAAATTAAGTTAACACAATTTTATTCAATTAAAATGAAGAGTAACCCCTTTGATAATTTATTCATTATTCCATAAATAAACATTCTGCCTTATGTCAAATCAGAAAATAGTCTTAAACTTTATTAATAACTGAAAAAAATACCCTTTTGTCTGGTACTACTCAGTTACAGATCCCCTAATCTATTTGTACTACGATTCCCCGGGAAAGTACTGGAATTATGAAGGACAAGTGATTTTCAAAAAACTTAAAACTGACTAATTTATTTCGTTTGTCTCTCTTCTGTTTCAAATATTTCCTGGCGTCTTTGACGAGAGCAAGGTTTCCTGCCTGTTGACCAGCGTAGCAGTGTCAATACGTTTTCCGTGTGAGTGATTGTTCTTCTGTGAAAAATGAGAAACTATACGGTTGGTATTTTGTGGTTAATTAAGTGTTTTACTGTGTTTGTTCTTCCGTATAAACAAGTTAACAATAAGATTATGAAATTTGATCAATTACAATTAATTATCGATTATCTTTCAAATTTTTTGTATTTATATATATATATATATATATATATATGTATACATTTATATTAGATCCCAAACAATTCGAACCCCTTAAATCCGAAATTTAGGAAAATCTGTAAAAAAAAACTCGTGAAAGAGAGATGAAAATAAAAAAATTAATCAAAGGAAAGTATAGTACATTAAATTATTTCGAGTCATTATTACACAAAATACAGAGAATGAAAATACTGTACTGTACAAAGTAAAAATGAAATACAGTACATATACAGTACTGTATTTATAGAGCATGTTACAGACTTGTATGGAAACAATAGCATTTACTTAGCTTAAATAATCGGTTATATGTAACGTCGCCTTGCGACTGCAACTACCAGGTTGTATAAATGTTGTGCTGTATTAAATACAGTACCTGATTTATTTTCGGATAATCCGAAAATAAGGGAATCCATACAGACCACACTCCAAATTAGTTGGAATTGCCGGGGTTCTACAGTACATATGTTCATTTTATTATTTGAAAAATAATTAGTTGTCATTTATTTAATGTATGTGTTTATAGGTCTTTTCTTGTATGTGATGTCTTTGTTTATTAAAACATTGTTAATATTGTCCATTTATGTAATATTTTCAAGATTATGAATGTATTTAACGTGGCATTTTTGAACATTTTATAAGTTTTTCTATCTCCTCTATAGACGATTAATGGAATCAATAAATGTATCTAATCATAGCTGCGGTACATAGAGATAAAAAATATTTTATTTATTATTTCTAGCCATATGGGGCGCGGTGTGCGTTAGCACCCCACACATATCTATATGAGAAACACATTCCCCCATAATAAGTTTTTTTTAAATTTTGTATATATGTAGTAGCGCAGTAGAACCCTCCCCAATTTTAATTTCAATTTATGGAATTTTACATTAAATAAAATTATCTGCAAGAGCATGTCGATGGCCAGGTAAAAGCGGTTTTTCAGGGCGCCGAGTTGGCGGCTGGATAGATATACCTTACTACGGGGTTAACGGTAAGCTCATTTTTCGCTAAGGAGCGTTCACTTTTCGGGATATCCTAGGGACATGCCTGTGTCATCAAAAAATCTCCCGCGCTTGACGGAGAACGATGATCGGCAGACAATCGTGACGTGAGACAGTTTTATCCCTTGGAATTTATCTGCTTAGGCGTAACCCGGAAAAATAGTCAGTATGTTTTGATCAGTCGAGGAAGCAGTGGAGAAGTATAGTATAGTTTGGCCAGGCGAGGAAGCAGCGGAGACAGTTGAGGTGAGACATTGACAAATCGAGGAAACAGCGAAGGAGTAAGATGGAAGACGTCGAAAAAGCGGAAGACGTTGAACACGTGAGGGAGTAGCAGAGGGTGTTAACAATGAGGGAAGAAGGAGGGAAAATCTGAGTTTTCCTCAATTCCGGCAGCACTACTTCATAGCATTATTTTCCGGCAGTTTCAGGCTCAAACCGAATGAAGAGGGAAGAAAGAAGTCCAGTTGCATGATAATCTGCACCGAGACGCACATAAAAACAATACAGGTTCATTCATTGAACGGAATATGTGCTGCACGTGGTTACCAAAATAATAATTAACCCCGAGTATTTTAAAATCGTTCCCTTTAATTTCCTTATTTATTATGTATTTGTAATCTTCGCGCTGGAACCCATTTAAATTGTGTTTTTTATATATAAATAAATGTATATATTATATCCTAAAGTAAATAATTTACAACTGCTATGCAATGAATGTAATTCAGTTTGCGAATGTGTTGAAAGGCCATCGTCTGTTGCATTTCGATCATAACAACCGAAGGAAAGAACTCCGCAATGTAACTTGCACTTCTCCTCACCGAGTATCGATGTAAACAAGGTTAATAAATCTTAAGAGTGCCATCTTTATTTGTATTAAAATTTACAAAATGGTATGATAACGGGAAAATAGTATACATATTCAATTACAGACCTGTAATACTACTTTGAGTTCTAGTTTTTATGTATACAATTATGTTTTCTTATGATAAGGGTGGTACAAAATTATTTTCACAGATCCGCTTATCCAACTTTTTTTCGGACACATTATAGCAGATAGTCGAGAGCCTTCTGAATATGATTAATATTTTTACCATTCTTTATTATGGAAAGTTAAATACGTCTCTAAGCATTTTTTAATCCTGTTGCGGGATATAATTCTCTAGTCACTGCAGTGTTCATGTTAATTATCGAAATTACATCCCATTTTTATCTTCTTTGGCTATACAGCGCATTGAGGGTGGCCTAGGCCTACCATGTCGACAGTGGACTGTCACATTACATGACAAATTCCCGGCTCTCCAGTATTCTTATTCCCGGTCGTCGCGACCATGATATTTATGCCTATTTTTTTAAAAGTAAAAGCACTATATCTCTTCTTTCTAAAAACCAACTGCTGTTTTAAGAACTTAATTTTTAGAAATTAATTTACAGCTCCTATATAAATTGTGAACCAATTTAATTCCCGGGTATCTTTTAATTAATAAAACTGAATAGGCCTATATATATGTATCACATATGATAATTCTAGTTCATTATCAATTTACTTTTTCACTTATCGTATTCAGAGAATGTGTGACTTAATCACATGAAAATACCTAGATAGTGCTATAAAGGATCAAAGAATATTTCGCAGAAATTATTTCAATTACATGTGTCCGTTTATTCTTCTATTCACCATCACATACTGCTTGTACCAACTTTATGTTGTATATATATGTTGTATGTATATAAATTCATTGATATTTTCTCTGTATATTGCTTAAAATTAACTGATTTTAGTTCGTATTTACGTTCAAGGAATTGTGGATCAGAAACGAATATTTTCCACGTCCCAGTCTGCAACCTTGTTCAACTTGTTTAATTTTTACAAAAAAAGTCGATGAAAGTTTTTTTCTTTGTTTTTGATTATTGACGATATTTCCTCCTGAAGACTAAATAAACGACGTTACATAACCTTGATATTTTTCATCTTCTTAACAGAAAACGGTAAATTTTTAGTAACAACGAACTAGAATGTCCAGTAAAAAAATTGATGTTATAAAACACTGATTTGTTTCTTGTTTGCTGTGCACAATTATTTTGTAAGAGATTTTGCTCGCTATACAGGCTAAAAGGTTAAATTGTCATTCAGCACATGAAATATTTAAAACTTAAAATTCATTCCCAATTAGCGTTTCTCGTTATGGGACGAGTTATTTTTTAAAGGGGAGGTAAACGGAAATTTTTATAAATAGGCAAGAAGTAATGTTATAGATAGAGCAATAAGTAAGAAACGTAAATAATACGTGTTAAAGAAATGAATAGACCTAAGCCCTTACCTGTATATAGTATTCACCGTGGACAAACCTTTGTGACAAAAGCTAACCCTCTAACGCTAAGCACCGTGTACAATGTAATCATCCCCTTATGAAGGACGGGCAGAACTAAATAAATTTCTTGAGCCATTTCACTGTTGAGCTCTTGTCGCCTACAAAATCTTCCATCAGCATATTCACCGAGGTAGGTAAACGTTTAAAATTCTCCTTGATGAATATATAAGTTTAAACTGTGTTGTAAGCAATTATCGTTCGCCCAATGATACGAAAACAAAAGTACTTTTCGCCCAAATGGTTCGCAGTGTTTTCTCTTCAAAGAGTGTATAAGTATAAACAGTATAAAATGGCCGAGTGCCCGGGAATTTATTTATATTAGTATGGTACAGCATTTAATTCGGCAGTAATCTTTTCGTCAACATGTGAGTTGTCATCTACAGCTTCACTTTTTTGAAAATTTCCCCTTTGGCACACCTATAGTAATATATCGTTTATGTATAGAGATAATCTCGGTTTGGAAAACAAAAAATAATAATAATCTGTGACTAAATTGTGCTGTTTGATTGTCCAGAACGATGTGAATACTCAGATTAGTTACATTCGTTCACGCCGAAATAGTTCTTTTAATTTTGTTCTAAAAAACGAAACAACAGGTACAGAATTTTGATAAAGTTGATTCATTGAATATATAAAATGTACGGTATTGCTTCACGGCAAACCTTTTAACTCCCAGTTAGTTTTGAACTATCATACGTTTCGGAGCCAATAAAAATGAACAATTACTAAATATTAAAATTTACCTGACGCGACAAATAAAACCCATTTACGAATATATCATACTGACGATCAGAAGAAGTTTATTATTATTTTAGGAAGTTAACTCTCTGCCAACAATAACGGTGCGAATCCTACTTTAACGATGGATGGAGTGCTTCGGAGCATAAACACCATAGGCAACCCGCATCGGCTTTGGAGACTTTAATGCGCGTGTAGAACATATTTTTAAATATATACACATAATTTTCTGTATTGATATCCCCTGCAACATATTGAGAAATCTGCACGAAAATTTAAGTTAAATATCCCTTTTTTAAACCCTCAAATTTTCATTGAAACCCGTTGAGCCGTTTCGGATTCTATTCGAGACAAACAGATAGACAGACACTTCAATTTTATTTATTGATATACTTTAAGAATAAGAAATTAATAATATGTGGTTTGAAGTTCAGGTTTGTGTAAGAACGACAAATTCAATGGAATTTACTCTGAACAGGGGACGAAATGCACACGAAAACCATAAGTATATCGCTAATTTAAAGCTACAGTGATGACATAATGCTTACTTCACGTTTTCAATCTAATACTGTGCTTCACTTTCCTAACATTACTCTTAGAATCACCATTGTTACACATTTAATCAGCTTAAATTATTCTGGTATAAAACTTCATTTGTTTCTGATATGGGAACTGGTGGAGTTATAATCCCCAAGTATTCGTCATGATCTTAGACCCCGCCGCTAATTAGTGATTGGTGCACATGTAGTGACGACATAGTCAGATACAGTGGTGGATGGTGCATATGCGCTCATGTGCTACAGCACATAAATTAATTTAGGAGGAATTATTTATTTTTGTAATTTTAAGAAACTCTACAATAATAGTATTTTAAGAGTGTGAATTTATGCCTCGGTTTCGAAGACTTTAAACTGTCCTCCTTCCAGCGAACTCTCTTCCGTATATATATTGGCTGCATTCTTTATAGCTCAATAATCTTGTCTTGAATGAGAAATGCGCATGCTCAGTATTACCGTTTAATTCCACTGCTGGACTAAGATCCAGCAATAATATGAGCTACCAAACGCATAGCACCATCAGAGCGAGCGTACTGGCTAACCTGTAGGCAGCCTCATCAGGATACAGTTTTAAATGTTTTTGACGAATTAGTAAAAAGATTACTGTTTTTCCACTTGTGGTTTATTTGGTTTCATCAAAGTTTATTGAAAATATAAAACGTTTGACACGTGGCATTTCGAATATTTTCATAATTCTGAGAAAATTACCGTACGATCCTGGATACAATATTCCAATAATATGTGTCTTTTCCTAAAATTAACTTTCTTTATTTAATATATGTAATAATTAAAAATACTGTCGTGTTAGGAATTTGCGTCAATACCGTTTTATATTTTTACAATTTTAAAATTTATTTTCTATTACACTCGATGGAGACAAATATTATGGATCCTGGAGTATTAATATCCCTGTAGAAAATTTGTCTTGGGGTGATGATCCACATAACTTTAAATACTCACGAGCCGCCACTGAATTGATAATGCACACGTACACAAAAAATTAAATTGGTGAACTTTACTTACATTTTTGGTTGAAATTGTGCAGGTGCGCTTGTATTATATCAACTCTCAAAAAGATAGTGAAATAACTCATGTACTTAGCACATTTACGTATCGAAATTGAAAGTCTTTTTTAAAATAACCCGAGTGTAACAGACAAGAAACAAATCAGTCATTATTTAAATACGACAATAGACACGTATTAATTTCGCCGTTGAACAACGTCATAATTATCAGCGTGTTCCGAAAATCCCTCAGAAAGGTGAACGAAATTGTGAAAAACAACAATTACAAAACAACAAATACAAACAATCTAATAACATTCTTTTGAGCTCAGATTATAAGGTCCCTTTTCAAAGAATTAAGCCACTTTTTTTCAATATAAATTACTTGAATGATAAAGTGTTAAATATTAATGTCAAAAATGTATTTGGAATGAAGATAAATAGTCTATAAATTAATTTAAAATCTGTAAAGACAGAAGGGAAATATTATACTAAAATTGGAAATATTTGAACAATAAAGTCATAAAAGAGACAAAACTAATTCGGTACCCTAAGAGAGTGAAAAATACTCAAAAACCCCACCCTCATAGGTGATTGGGGTGGGTTACACATCCAGCATTCGTCCCTAGATCGTAAGTAACGAGTTACATATTTTGGTAGATATTGCTTCCCGCGTTTTTGCTGTATGAAAAAATATAATCTTAAAAGAAAAAAGAAAAAAATTGACCAATTTCAGACTATATACTTAATTAATAAAATAATAAGACGCTTCCGTACATACGATGCAAAAGCGATAGACAAAGAGTTTATCATCAAAAATGAAAATGTACTTCAAACGAAATAGTAACAAATTAATGTTGTAAAACATACAACTGATAAACACATAGTTGTGACCTCAGGAGGTATCTAGAAAAGTAGTGTGGGAGCCTCAGTGTTAACTTACAGGACTGAAATGACAAAACAATTAAATGATTGACAAAATATTGAAATAATCGTTCACAAGTTAGATATACTTTGAAGGGGATAAAGTGTTATAACTATTATTTAACAATAGTTTTGAATTTAAAGTATTATGAGTGGTTTTTATATGCAAAATTTCCACATTGTATTTTCTCGAAAGTTTCAATATTGTGACAGCAGAGATTTGCTCCTTAAGTATATATTTTGAAACCGATTGCTATGTCCTTGGCCACGTTAATTCCCTCAAAAGTAAACCAATGAATGCGAATGTTTCCATCATGACCTCTCTATCCATAGCGAGCGATGAACCCACATTACCGCACGTAAAAAATTTTAGTTCCACAGAATTATTAATATTAGAATAAAATGAAATAAAGCTGCATTTAGTCTATAATGCTTTTAGAAAGACTTGTTTAAAATGTTTTATATTTTTAACATCATAAAACCGTCATTATCAATTAAATTCTCGAAGTAAAAGTGTGTATATCACGCAAACCTCTATATTAGAACATGCGAGTGGATGCTGTCGTGATTATTGAGTGAAATTGAGGGTTTCAGAGAGGCAATCATTCCAATACACACAAAGAGACCAATAAGGGAGAACTACATTTAATTAAATTGTCTGTATTTGTTCTCTTTATTTGTAGCAGACAATTCACCTTTGTACAGTTGACACTACTACAGGGGTTTTGCGAATCGCAGATTGTATATGTTCCAGGAGTCGTGACTGTCGGAGACCACGTCTGCTGTCAGGTGGGCGGCAAAGTGTATGCGTGAATGTGCGATTTGTGCGTAATTTTGAAGTGAGCGCTGTGGCTGTGCCGATCTAGGGGGCAGCGCTCTTGGACATGGCCAGCTACTAACAAGACGTGCATTATTGAGGAGCACGCCGACCCAGTGTAGGCGTAACAACGCCCAGTCTGTCATTAACAGCCGTCTCCATAATCGATAGACCAACGCTGCGACGGACACTCATTACGCATACCCATCCTTCGTCTGAGGAGACATGTCTTTTTACCGACACACAATGTCAAAACAGCTTTTCAATTCTATTTTGGGACAATTATATTAATTATTACTTCAACGCAACACCGGAAACTGGGTTAAATAAATTGTATCAATTGATTTATTCTTCATTGATCAGACTCTTTGTTCCGAGAAACCTCAACGTTCCCGGCAATCAAAAGTATCACTCCGGATATCATGAAGCTGTATCCCTACCTACACCGACATTTTTGCACGAAACGTGAATAATTCACTAAAAATTCACAAAAGACATCACTTTGAAAGTTATTACACGTAATAAAAAATTCATACAACACTCACAAACCATTAACGATTGACCTTTTGATAATGGAACAGCCAATAAACTGACATTTCTTTCAACTTATTCAATTAGCAATCAGTTTTATAATTCCACAAAGTAATGTGCTAACATAAGATTTATAATAAAGTCCAGCAGTGACCGGTTGTTGACCTCTTCATATAACTTACGTGACGTCTACTTGTTGACGAACTTTTAAGCCTTCTGTTGACTTGCAGTTACAAAAGTTTTCTCATACTCATTTCCAACTTCGTTCTTGTGTCACGTCTTTGATCTGTGTTTAAGTCCATATTTTTGGATTTGCTCGTTTGGAGAAGAACAATGCTCAATTTGCCAACACATTCGCAATTGACGATACGAGACTAAATAAAATAAATACCAGAGAAATTTTCTTTAATATTTCTTTCGTCCGTTAAGTATAAACTATTGTAGGAACGACAGACAGAAAAAAACCGGGCTACGAGCACAATTCCATATACTACATAAAATCAAACTAACAAAACTTTGCAGGTAAAATAATATACCTAAAACTGTGGAAGAAAATGTGATAATGTAACCATTTATAACTGCTATTAACAATGTGGGGATTAAATTTTTAAGAGCTTATGACTATTCAGCTGTATTTGTGACTATCATGTAAAGTGAGTGAATTCAAAATATGGAGCTTAAAGCAAATAACAATGAACAAACACATAGAAGTAAATTATAGAAGTGTATAATAATCGTAAAGAATGAATCAGGAATAATTGTCGGAATAAAGAAATTAAAATGGACACATAATACTGGAGAATTTTAAGAAAACTTAAGTTTCACGAAATAAAATTTGTATTTAAACTGGGCACTAAAATTAATAATAATTTATCAAAGCTGAAAGATAAAGTTAACATAAATTTCAAATTTATTTTATTCAAAAAATAGATTGTAAAAACTAAAACTTATATAGGCCATATATGTATGAATACAAGTAACAATAAAAATTAAATATTAAACCGATAGCAAAACTAAGCTTATTTTTTAACATAATACTGCATCTCCTTTCAATTACTTTAATTTAAAACAGGAAATAAAATACGACAATGTAAAAATTGTAAACACCTACATTAAAAGCATAGTAATAGAGGCAACTTATATTTTCTAAAGTAATAAAAGCAAAACATTATTTAAGGGGTTTAAAATATAAAATTATAAGAATTCGACATTCAATTAAACTTAGTAAACTTCCAACTTCAATTGATGGGTGGGTGTAAAATTTTAAAAATATGGAACTTTAATATTTTAAAATAAGAATATGTTCTAAAAATTCAATAATGTTGCGGCACTTTATTAGGAAATAATTAAACATGTTTCTCTGGACCGCAGACCTACGCGTCTCATAACTTTGATAGTATAATTATAAGACCATAATAGCCGATAAAACAGAATGAATGAATGTTTTAATATCGTAAATTTGAAGAAGCTAATAACTGCATAAATTTGTGTAGAACTATTTATTGGTCCTAAGTAATCTTTTAAAAAATATATTACATTATTTATTTTAAAAAATGCATATTGAATTATCTTAACCACATTATTACTTCTATTTTAATTATAACCATAATTAACTATATTAATTGTCCAGAATGTATTCGTGACCTTAACTAGTCAATCTAAATTGTTGGGATGCACGGCAGTGCGAATTAATCTCGGCAGATAAAAGGTGATAGCTGGTTGGATAAGAAACAAATTACTGGATGCTGCCAAGCAGAGGCTAACGTTGAAGACACTTATCCCCTGGGCATCGATGTGTGAAGGTCGTTAGAAAGTTTAGTTGTCAAAAAGAACGTCATAAAATTTATAATGTTAGATATAGTAACCGTTAAAGTGAAATTACTTTGTACTTCATGAAATATAGAGTTTGGAAACGCTTTTTCTAGTTGACGGAGGTTTGAGAACCGTCCTGGTTTCGTCTGCTGGAGATTTTCTCAGGAGGACGTTCGACATAACGGGGACTACAGGTACGAGAACACAACGTGGAGGCCCAGGTTCTACTCCCGTGTTATGTACGATTATTTTCTAAAGCATAATTAGGTATCCTAAATCCTGATTTTGATTTCAACCCAACTAACATGATTATTTGTCTTGCAATTTACTTTTGTGGAAGATTTTATGGACTTATAATAAAGATTTTGTGTGATTTTATTTGTGTTTAATTTGAAATTTTTTAAAAGAAATTGGTAAGCTTTGAATGTAGCATTTCCTAATCACCAGTTTTCTATAAGTATTTGTTCTAACAGACTCACATCCAGGTAGCAGCGTGATGTAATTGACACAGAAAAATTTTAATATTTACAAAATTTGGCGCCATTAACTGTTGGAAAAATATTAATACTGATGCAGAATATAATTTCATCATTAAAATGTCATTCTTCAAAAGTTCCTAAGAAATTAAAAATTAATAAATATTAATATTATCATGTAGCTTTTACTGACAATATGAATCATAGAAACTCATTGTCAACCCATGTTTCTCAACAGATAATTATTATAATGTGATATTTCGTAAATATATTATGGTGCACTGATCGGACAACGAATTATTGATCTTCAGCTTTAAACAAAACCCTGATATTTTCTTTCAAAAATTAATGGGAAATAATAACACTATTCTTTAGGAAAAACTGAAAGGGTCACACAAACAAAAATAAACTATCACTATTAAATAGAGAATATTATTGAAATTTAATCTTGTAATTATTATTAGGTTATTCTTCGTAAAACGCGGTTTGAAATTTTTAAATGCATCGGAAAATTAATTTACTATCTATATTTTCATGATAAAGGATAGAAAATTACAACTATAGGGAATCCTTCTTTTGATGTTATTTTATTTTCCCCTGGATATTTATACAGTATACCGTGTTACTATATTTGAACGCTCCCGTGAGTGATTTCATCTTTGACGTTTCGATATTCCATGCACAGGAATGTACAGGAGTGAGTCACGTTGTGGATAGTTATTAATTTCACGCCGCTGGTCTTAAATGAGCAGCTTTGTTCTTCTCAGCCCCCGTTCTCTCTGATTAATTGGAAGTTTTAATCTGATTTGCAACAAAGCCCCTTACCTAAATGGAACACTCAACAGCTATTGATCAAAAAAATAATAATTTATTGCCAAATCTCCTAAGAAGACTAAACTTTTTTCTTTGTTTTTAATAACACTAATTGTATATTTTATTCTCCATAGTCAGCAATGTTATGATCGAGATCGAGTGATTTTTATTTACTTTTGTATAAAAATCTTTCGCCTCTATTGATTTTGATTAATTAGATATTAATTACGTTTCGATTATATCGTAATATGAAAAGTCTCATATATACATTAAAAAATATTCTATATTTCAATGTGTTATATACTAATTTTACATAATAATTTTAACGTCTAATGGAGGGCAATGGCATAACTTCAGGAATATTTCATACTCCATGAATCATCAAAGGCCGTATTGTACGATCAATGACATACATCTATCTAGTATATACAACACGTGTTGTAGATTTGATAATTATAACCATCACGTTGACATCGCGATATTAAACCCTTGATTTGCTCTAATATTTCATTCATGTAGGAAAAGATGAAATAATTAAAACATAAAATATAGACAGTATTTATTATACAAATTGATTATTACATTTTCAAAAATTATGTTAAGGAGATGTACGACCTGATTGACCAGACAATTCTCACTAAAAAAAAGAGTGAGATAATTTAAGAAAAATATACCGACGTTCCGATGCGAGCTTACCATCTTTCTCAAATGACTCCTAAAGGGAAAAAGACAATATTTGAAGCAGGAGAAAACCAAAGGAAAACCAGTAAAGTACAAAAGAATACTCAGATATCTGTGTCATGATCAATATTGACATTTTCTAGATGATTTGTAATTAGTAGCATTTCTGAGATCAATCTTTTACGAAAATTGGTTCTATGCTTAAAATACAAGTAGTGCCAAAATCAAAACAGTGTTTGAAAACAATACAATCTTTGGTGAATCGGATGATGTTAACACCTCTAAAGATCAAAATTAGTTGTATAGACTTTAATTCTTGGTTTGGCCGATATAACTTAAACTATAAAAACAATTTTGCTAAAAACATTGGTCTTGGACAATTTTTATCTGTAGGTTCTCTGTGTCTTTAATAAAACCATGAAAAGCAGATTTAGACTTAAAACTAGAGAAATATATTTCATTTTAAACAAACAAGTGAATTCATTTGAAAGTGCTCAAGAGAAAGGTAAAACTACGAAACTAAATTGTGCGTTATTCGTAATAATACTATAATGATTTTAAGTAAATTTATGTGCGACAATCCAGAATTCATATTCTTGAAAACAAATTTGACAGGACGTAGACCTGCTTGTTGGGAAACAAAGATCAGCTTGTTTTTCTCTCGGAACATTAATGCAACACACGAACACAGAAAAAATGATGTACTTCGTAAATTTTCATTGTTACAATGCCATCGCGAATTGGGGAAAATTTTCCAGGAGCAACATAATATTTAATTGGCAAAAACATGGTATTAGAATACTTTTTAGTACGGATTTTAGATTGAGTTGCAAACCCGCCCTTTAATAGCTTGCAAATACTTACTTTGCATGTCATATATTTAAGTATATAAAGCGGAATATAAATCTGATTCAAGCCAATGACGCATTTCACGGATACGGGACTAGAAATCGCTCAGCTCGAAGGTTGGACAAGCATCCTCCTTGCTCTTTACCAAAAAAAGTATTAACAATACCGGGATAGTTTTGTATAAAAGCCATCCTCCAATCACAGCTACAAACGTTTTATGAATCAGTGTAAAAGTTAAATGTCGCAGGAGTTAGCTCTTTCTGTGTAGATTTTTCTGCTCTTTTGTTTGTTTGTTTGTTTCATAAGTCGTGCAGAGTGTACTTGTGAGTCTGACTATGTATTTGTGCTTTTCAGTATGCCTGTCGTGTTTTCAGTTATATCTATACTAAGGATTTTTTGTAGTATCTTATTTTATTTTGTTATCAATGTTCGTTACATGTTGTAATGTATGAAGTATACTATTTCCTCAACCGACGACTAATAGATATTATAATAAATCTAATCCAATCTAAAGCGTTACGCTAATAAAATAATGTTCTACCTTTTCAACACATGATCAAAATTCAGAACAAATTATAACTAAAATAAATCGCACCAATGACCGTGGTGCGTAACGTTTGTCCTTAACGATTGCCTATTTACCGTACAGACAAAACACTGGACGAAATGTTCCTTTGTCCGCTATATTCAGAGGTAATACCACAAAAGTTCAGTTCTACATGTATTTCCCTCCATTGTTTCTGAGGATGGCTAGCGGCGTCCTTGGTTGTTTCGTAGTGCTCGGAAGTTTAGTAGCACTCCTGTATTCACAAAGTTGAATAAGCCCTGCTCTTGGTGTACACGAGTTTTACAGATATTGCAGAGTAAAGTTTTTTTTTTAACAAAATCAAACCCAAACCTGTTTTTCATTTGCCAACTCGATACCCTTCAACTGTTTTATGAGGCAAATAAGACCAGATGGTTACTCACGATGAAAATTGCTAGTACTGAGGTTCGAAGTAACAAAAGCGAAGCATAAAACTAATACTTTTCAACAAAAAGAAGATTACCATTAATAAAAAAGTTTTACATAATTTTACACAGAGTATTGGTTTGTTAGTTGTTAATCATAAACAAATTTCCGGATGAAAAATAATACAGAAACTAGTTCTCTCCTAAACACAGTTGAATAAAAGTTTAGGTTTAACTAAGCCGTCCTTATTAATTCTTATTATTCTTATTTACATTACATTCCCTAATTATCTCGGTGCCTCTACAGTATTCAATTCAACAGTAAGCTCTTAAAAAACACGCGATTAACCATCAGCGAGTGCGTCACATTTTTAAAATCTAGCTTTTCACGCGCCCTACTTTATGAGAGTTGAATTTCATTATAACCACTACGATGACTCAGTATCGCAATCAAGTCAAAAAATTTCCTTGTAACTCAAATGTTGTTGTTGTGGTATTCAGTCCTGAGACTGGTCTGATGCAGCTCTCCAAGCTAACCTATCTTGCGCAAGCCTTATCATTTCCTCATAACTAGCACAACGCACATTCTCCCTAATCTGCTTAGCGTATTCTTTTCTTTGGCCTCCCTCTTCTGTTCTTACCCCACACACTCCATTCTAATGCTAATTTTACAAGACCCTCGTGCCTAAAAATGTGACCTATTAAACTATCCCTTCTCTTGTTCAACGTCCTCCATATTGTTCGTTTTTCCCCTATTCTAGTCCTAATACTGCTCTGATGCATCCCTCCATGCTAACCTATCTTTTACTTTACTTTTCCGCATAACCAGCTCCCTATCAAGCTTATCCGATTCCATCCTCTACCACCCTCTTCTGTTCTTATCCCACACACTTCCCTCTCATGCTAATTTAACAAGGCCCTAATGTCTTAAAACGTGACTTATTAATCTACCTCTTCTCTTGGTCAACGTCCTCCATATTGTCCGCTCCTCCTCTTTTCTGTTTAAAACTTCCTCGCTAGTGATTCTATCCACCCATCTGATTTTCAGCATTCGCCTATAGCACCACATTTCAAAGGCTTCTATTATTTTCCTTTCCGGAACTCCTATCGTCCACGTTTCGCACCATATAACGCCACGCTCCATACGAACATTTTTAGCAACAATTTCCTAATATTCACACTTACATTGCCCGTAAGTAAATTCCTTTTTTTCACGAAAGCCTTCCTTGTCTGCTATCCTACACTTTTATACGTACTATACTTCTACAATCCCTAGTTTTAACGCTTCCCAAGTAGCGTAATTCCTTAGCTTCCGTCAAAAATCCCTTCCCAATCCCATCATTTATTATTCCACTGTTTCCCAAACTACACTCCATTATCTCGGGTTTTTCTCCTATAATACTCATATTGAACTCTTTCTTCAGGACCACTTTCATGCCATTTATTATGGTTACCAAGTCTTCTGACTCCCCTAATACTAAAATATCGTCGGAAAAGCGTAGGATTTTAATTTCTTCTCCTTGCAGTATGATTCCTTTTCTATATTCCGTTTTAACTTTCTTCATCACCTGTTCTATATATAAGCATGGCCAACAGACTGCATCCTTATCTAGCTCCTATCCTGATTACGGCTTTCTTTTCTTGATGCATTCTAATTGCTGCTGCCTGTCTTCTATATATTTTACGTATAAGCCTCCTTTCTCGATATTTTAATCCAGTTCTCTTCAAAATCCTTATTAGTGTATTTCAGTTCGCATTAATAAACTCATTTTCTAAATCTAACTTAAATAAGCACAGTAAATTAAAAACAAGCTGAGAAAATTGTACAGTACCAAAAACATGGAGTGAGGAATTATGAATTTTCCGTACCCTTTATCCTCAAATTCACGAGTGGTAGTAGCGCTTACTTTCAGTTCGCAAGATAAACGTGAACAAAATTTGGTCGAAATTTCTCCATGTAATTAGATTTGTATGCGCACATGCATACATATAAATACACTGGAACAGATTCTATATCTATATCTATAAGACCCAGGTCTTTATACTGTATAATAGGCCTGCACAGCGAGTAACATTACTTATGGATAAACAGTTTTTGAGATTCCGCCCAGAATATGCACCGGGAAAATCTTCGAGCAATCATTACTTATGATTATATAGCTTTGAATAGAAAAAATAGCATTTCATTTAAGTAATGTCGTTTACTGTTTTTCGCAAATGTGGCATTAGTAACATTTAGTTACAAAGACTCCGTCTCGAGCGTCAGAGTCGTAATCCTCAATCATTTTTATTGTGACTTACAAAACATTCTGCATCGTTATTAACTAATTAAAAAGTTAAATTACTTAAATAAAATCTTCGTTAATGTTTACCATTATTTCACACTAAAGAGTAATTTTGACAGGCTACGTGATTTCATAGGACCTTTTCTGGCATTAAATGGAGGAAATTTTAAGAAACACTCACACAAATATCAATATCGTCTCTTCTGAATGTAACTAAATTCTTCTACTCCGTTGTAAGCAACATCGAGCTACTCTACGTAACAAATAACTATGTTAATTTGTAATACAAGTTGTCTTCCTTAGTGTTGATTCGCGTGCAACTATACGAAAAATGAAATAACTTTTCAAAGAGGAGCGAACTAGAGAAAAGAGATTTTCTGTGATTCTACGGGCAGCATGATATTTTCATACCATCCCAAGAAAATTCGCTGCTTAAAAGTTATCGAAAATGAAAGAAATGTGTTGTCTGATACCACTGGTAAGTAATATTAATAGGGATTTATAAGCTTTTTTAGAGAAGTCTAGTTGGATATTAAGTATTGCTCATTGAGAAGAAGATGCTAATTGAATGAACCCAAGATATAGTTAAAATAGTAAATTCTATAAAGATGCAGATTCCGAGGATAAATGCATCCAGACTTTAATGGAACAACTATTATTTAAAGTTTAGAGTTTTTGAACCGGCAGCTCGGAACATGCAGTCTAAAGATCGCAGAACATAGATCTGTAAGGATCACCAACATCTGTCGTATATGACTCAAAGTTTAAAAATATAAACCGTGCAAATTTGTTTTCCATATCAGTACACATTGAATCATCATGTAACAGGAAGATTCAAATGAGAGACTTCATAGAAATAAATGTTTACATAAGCAAAATTAGTCGGAAAACATATTTATTAAGATAGAAACAATAAGAACAGATTAACATAACTTGCACAGCGTATCTTTCCTTTATTTGGAACCTCTTCAGGTGCAAATATAAACTTTTATAAATCAGACTATGACTTATTTCTTGAAAGAATAAAGTAAAGAAAATGAGGTAATTTATTCAATAAATTGTCATAATTTATAATCAGGTTTATTCATTTTTATATTTGGGAATGAAGTGATTCCAAGATAAACGATGCATTGTGCTTTTTAATTAATATGCTATATTTTTTATTTAAATACATTTCTGTGTAATTTTGGTTTATAGCAATATTTTGTTAAATATGGTTCGTGAAATTTCAATCTAAGTAAATACTAGTTAATAAATTCATATTCGTTTAAATAAACCGCAATTTACAGCTGTTTTGCACAATATTCTCATTTTGTAATTCACCAATTTCTTCAAACACACAAATTTTGAAAACTAAAATATGTATTCCGTCGGGAGAAGGTGATTCTAATTAGCTTATACTATTTATCAGGTATTATTATCAGCTGTGTTACATACAGACATATTCGTTTTTTCATGTTGGTAATGCAGAGCAACGGCTACAAATTGCCCATGTTATTGAAAGAGCGGCTCGAGTGTGGATATTTTGATTGACAGGTTACGACTAATTTCGTCAAACGTTTCGAGTCTGACCCACAA
Source organism: Eucriotettix oculatus (assembly GCA_034510155.1). Lineage (NCBI taxonomy): Eukaryota > Metazoa > Arthropoda > Insecta > Orthoptera > Tetrigidae > Eucriotettix > Eucriotettix oculatus. The sequence goes on along the minus strand of CM067378.1, from coordinate 28,456,573 downwards.
CACATAAATTTTCTGCACCTCGTGCTTCAATTTTCCTGAGTATTAATCAGATAAACGCGCGTTTTGTGAGCAAAGTGTAAAACGGAAGTTCTAAAAAAAAGCTATTAAATTTTTTACGGTACTGGCTGGTGGGGCTTTTACAGTTAATCCATTTCTGTGTTTTGTTTCTGGAACACGGAAATAGTTTGTAGATACCATTAGCCCGATTTAAATTAATTTTTACTATCCCACGTAACACCGCGTTTCAGGACACCGCAGCTTAAAAGTGTTCCATTAATTAAATATAGTACAATCATGCGATCTACAAGGCTAGTAATGATTCATGTACTGCAACGATATTGCAGTGTGCCAAGGATGTAAATGTAATTTGAACCCCTCATTTTGCCTTTGGCATGCCTGTGTAAACAAAAATGAGTAACAGAATCGCATATGAGACAACTCCTAAACTCATTGGCGCTTCTTGGTTATCGGGCCCAACATATTCTCGGAAATGAGAAGAATCTGCGCGTGTGCTTCTCGTCACCTCTTCTCTTTCGGAAACATTGAAAAGACATTTTAATTACTTTAGGCTGAATAGGGAGACCGCAAACGTCAAAAAAACATAACTCTGGCTACAAGAATTTTCCGACGTAATTACTTTGCAGTGTATGGTCGCGCTGTTCCCTTCCAAGTTTTAATGAGCTTCTTTCCACGCCGATCTTTCGATTTCAGCAACACCTGCCAAAATATTCAGAGTGTAAATACATCAATTGAACTAGAAAAATTGGAAAATTTTGCATGAATATGGACACATGTTTTCCTAACATTGGCTAATCTACGCAAAGACTACTATCTAGCAAGTATTAAAAGAAATCAGCTTATTATCAAGAATGCAAATTTAATATCGATTTATACACCTTGCTTTAATATTAGCAAAACGTAACAACTGACCATTATTATGAAATATTTTTCTCCGAGTAATACTTTTATAAGGATTTGTGACGTAAAATATTACGCTGTTTATACAGAATAAGTCAAAATGATGGACCCGATTTCATCAATTTATTCTGTGAAATCTAATTATCGTAATTTGAGATATGCACAAAGAAAGGCAAACTCTCAAAGTTTAGTTTCCCTCCCGCGTGGTTAGCATGTGTTTCACATTACGATATGTTCATTAGATTTCAAAGAATAAAGTTATGGAATCAGATCCATCATTTTGACTTACCCTGTATTGGCTACTTGAAACCAAAAATACGCTTGTATTTTGTTTATTATGTAACTAATTTTTAAAAATATTGTATATACTGTTCGCTACACATTATACCGTTCCCTAAATTATTAGCAACCTTCTTCATTGTACTATACCATGTTGGTGTCCGGAGTTGCCAGGTGTTTATTTATATTAACCCTGGAAATTAATTAATTCGACAATAATCTCTTGGTCAACGAGTGTTTTAATTGTTATAAATCCTTGGTGGGTACATTACGACCTACATTGGGAGTTAGCTTCGGATGACATTAACTAACTCACGTTTTCCCTCAGTTCATAACTGACCATATCACCTTAAAAGTGTCTGAAAATCTTGATAAAATGAAAAATATTTCCCCTACATAAATTTTCCCAGTATCCTTTTGATAATCTAAAATACGCGCCGTATATTAGAAAAGTAAAAAGTAGTCTGTCTACCATTAAAAAAGTTTTAAAAAATCCCACTACCTTATGGGGATGAAAAAAATTCGTCCTTGGCAATTATATTTGGCACATAAAGAGTACCGTTTCATAAATATTATGAAATATTATGATTATAAATTTTCGCATTTTCTTAGATGAAAATATTTTTTATAAAGCTACAATTCTCTAGATTTTTTAAACTTCAGGGTATAACTCTTAAATAATTATAATAAACTCAAATCCCAGAATCCAGAAATAATAAAAAATATAAGTATTAGATGTATATGATTTGACAACGAAAGTAAAGGTTAGTGATGACTATTACAAATTAACGTGGAAGGAACAAGGAATATACATGTAACATCTATTATCTCTTAGAATTTCAGAAACAACAGCACACACGACATGAATTGCAGCTCTTTGAATCTTATTCATTTCAATTCTGACAAGCGTACTAATACACGGAAAACATTATGGTTTTATATTCCTAGTCTCCTTGAATCTGCTTGCTAGCTCGCTAGAAAATCATAATAGAAGATTTTAGAAAAAAATGTGTGAGAAGTTTTTCAAACTCTCTTGAGGGGAGACCTTTTGGCTTGACAGGAGGCAACCTAAATCTTCGAATGATCGACAGAAACCAATTTCAGAGTCCTTTCTCTTTTAACTTTAATAGGGTTCAAGGACTAATGCGTTTACGAATGCGTCCAATCATTAAATGCGATTCTGCTATAATAATAATTGTGTTCAATATTGAAGAAAAAATTATTCTATAAAAATTCTCTTTAAACATAAACACGTTTATTCGAGGTAAATGGTTTTAAATGGCTATATCTACCTGGGATAACAAGTGGCTGCTTAATATAAGACGGAGGGTGTGGTGGAATAAAATGTTTCAAGGGAGAAGCCTCCGACCAGGCCATTAAGGAGATAAACTGATGACCTGAATCCGTGGTCGCCCCGCCAATTGAAAACTACGATAAGACCTGTGAAGAATAGGAGGAAACAGAAATTACTTTCTCAGGTACAACTAATCAAATTATCACCAGCTATAAATCACAGCTCAATAAACATTCAATATAGCCGACGCACGTCCCACTCCGTAGATCTGTACTTTCAATCTATGTAAGTAATATGCCTATGTATTTGTCGGCCTTTTTGTAATGTCTGAAAAGACTTCCCTGAATTTTCGTAATTGAATTTCAAATTTACTTAGGTTAAACATAGGCTGCATTGTCTTCATTATTTTTGTCAAAATGTAAGTTCCTCACTAAAATTGCATTGTATCTCTATTAAAAATAGATTCTTTTTGAAGCCATTGATACCATTACAAAACAATAGTTACTTTATATAATTATTTATTCCCAATTAAGTCAGCACCTTTTTAAGTTAACATTTGATAAATCATACAACGTACCATCCCTACATTTCACAACTCTTCAGATACACTTCAGCAACATTTCGTTATCTTTTCGTCTGCTGAGCATGCAATAATCTTTAAATTTAATACACATATTAGTAAACAATAAATACGCAAAAAAATATGCCACAAGAGGCGCTAGATAAATAAGGGCCGAGGCTACTTTCAGTCAGTTATAATACGAAACTCAGAAGAGTCCGTAAGGGCTGACTTCTTCCTACTGAAATTTTATCCCCCTCCCCCACATTAGGCTTAATATCACAAACCTTATTAAAATTTGTAAGAAATATGTAATTTAAAGATGGCCTGTTGGCTTCTGTAATTTTTATAAACATTAACCCAGTGATTTGTTAATTTATTTTCCATTTATTGTTGCAACTTTTATTGAACGTTTATTAAAATGACAACTTTTAGCTGGTCCCATACTCTGTTGCAATCATAAAATTCTCTTGTAATCTTAAAATTTAATATAAATAGCTCATAATAATTTAAAAACCATGTCACTTGTAGTTTACTCAACCATCCTTTTACTTCTATTCAACTGGTCCGCTATGTATCTATTGCAAACTAAAGAATGATTGATCTCGTTCTGTGGGAGTCATTTATGCAATGACTTTCAAATGCCTCACTGCATCTTGCGTTACTCTAGAACAGTAATTCAGGTTGACTCACCTCAAACCAGCCCGCAAACGACAGTAAAAATTTTGTGACCCTGAAATGGTGGAATTTTGTGCCGACTGTGTAATTTTATAATAATACAGTAACAAAAATTTATTCCTCAGTACAAGGATTTATGAAAAAATTGAAAACTATCTGTGATTAAATTGCCTTGAATATGTCGATTCATACATTTGTCCTCGACAATTATAACAACTATGAACATTTTTTACATTCTGTATATTAACAAGTCCAGAAGTCCTTTTACAAAGCTACGATTGCTATAAAAGAGATTTTCTTTGATTATAAATATCCGAGAATTTAATATTGTATAGAAAAAACAATTTCCTAAAACCAGTTGACATAATATTTCATATGCATATTTTACTCAAATATCGTAAAACCAGAAAACGTTCTTTTATTTCCTAACTTAAAAGAGAATGGAACTCACATAATTAACGGCAACGAGAATCGGATGTGAATTTTACACCTGACTTCAAAGCTTTGGAGACAGTATTTGAAAAGATTATATGTTTTACAAACACTGAAGTGTGGATTAAAGTTAACGCAACAAAGAATAGAAAATGAATGAATATTGTGTTTTGGAAAAATATAAGTTGCGATGATAATATAAAATGAAGGATTATATAATTTTAGACTGTAAATAGAGTCAATATTTTTTATGATGTAAAAATCAAAGCCATGGATTGTCGAAACAATATGCTTTGGAGAAAACGCTTTGACTTTAATTTGACAGTTGTTTTTACATTATTTACGTTCAAAGTAAGCTTTTTCCGAATATTTCCCAGGTCACTTGTTCACACCAAAGCTGGAGACCCTGTTTTTAAAGTACAATGAGGCAAAAAGACTCCTGAAGACGCGTGAAGTTCTGCGGCACCAAAAAGTACGTGACTACGCATATAAACTGGATGCGAAGGATTTTTGTACCTACGAAAATATTCTTTGGTCAGTCCCTGCATGATTGGATGGTAGACCATTTTGGCCATTATAGCAGAACGACAAAACAAGTCCGAAGTTACTCGAATTGTTCATGTGATAACAGTTTTATACGGTTCCATTACACCACGATGTCAACGAAATACGGTATACTCCGTTCCAACCGATCCCGTATATATCTATGGCATTGTGTTTAATTATCTGTAAGTCTCCAGTGAGCATCATTGTGTGCACTAGCGTAATAGTATCACTTTTATTTAATGAATAATTAAAATTACTCAAAATGGAGTGCTTGATAAAAAATTCACAGGAAATCGGCGAAGGAGGTGATGCTGGCTGGCTTTCTATCGTGCTATGAATAATTTCTGCGTGCTACAGAATACTGAAACGTTCCAACTGAATGTTTCTTAACGTGAGTTCTGAGCTGAGAAAGTGGTTGATACGAGCGTCAGCTTCGAGTAGATGTGCAATGTTATAAATAATATAAAACTTAAATATTTTAATCATTTGTTAATGGAGAGAAAAGAATATCCGTTCTTACAATTCAATGATAAATAATGTATGTGTGATTTTGCGTTTCTCGTCTACATAACTCAGCATCTGAACGATTTAAAAGTGGATATTGAAGGAAAATATTTTTAAATGTAGCATATTTAATAAAAGTAAAGCGATTGAAAGAAAACCAACAATTTGGAACAAATATCCGATGTCAAACAACATGTCACGTCTTTCATAATTAAGAGAAAAATTTACTTAAGTGTCGCCACTAAATACAAAAATTATTAAGTGAATTTTAATCACCCTGTAAAATATTTAGTTTAATTAACGCTATTATTAGTTTTACTATTGTTTCCTGCCAATTTTATACAGTCGTGGAAACGGTTATTGACGAGTTTCAGATGGAATTAATAGTATTACAGAGCAATCTATTTTAAGAAATAAATTTCAGAACGCGGACATACAAATTATTAATCACCATTACACGACTTTGGAAAAATTCCCAAAATTATTCTGGTATACAATTATGGTACTTTTTGGACCTGACTAATTTTGTGAACAATTATTTTCAGCAATGAAATAATTAAAATAACCTTATGACCGTAAATGATGTGTGCTTGGAACAAATATTAACAAATGTAGACAAGTAGCAAAGAAACATAAATTTGCTGACTTTTGTACAGTAGTATTCCCCTATTTATTTGTTTTTTCTTGCAATAGAGTTGTTGATTTCTTTATTTTCTTAATAAAGACAATTTCTGTCTATCGTGTACTACTATTCTTATTTCAACAGATTCCTTACACGCGACCAGCGTAAAATTTTAGCTGACCCATTCTAATAAGAGGTTGCTCAACTCTGTTCTAAACTTAAACTGTTGAAACAAAATTCGGCAAATTATGTATCCCATGAGAACGTAGTACTGTAAATATGGAATATTTATTTTAAATAATTTCAATTCAACTACTCAATGTGTTTTATTTACGAAGACTATTATTTTTTAGACAGTGTGTCTGTGCAGAATATAAAGTAAGGTCAGAAGAGTAAAAAGTAAATATCACATAAACAATGTATTGAAACAATTTTGTAATTATCTGTGAGACCTGGAATCCCCGTAATTTAATGGATTCATCTCAGGTAGATAAAGTCGACCCATTTCTTATCCGGCACCATCAAGAATTTTAATAGGGAATCGTTACACTCCTCTTTCCAAGAATGAGAAGTGGCTGCTAAGGACTGCTAAAGGGTTTCTTCAAGCTAGATAAGAACCTTTCTGAAAGTGAGTTTCTACGCGAAGAGGCGTCTTTCCTAGCCTAACTGATTTGTACTTCTGGTAATAAGTTCATAGGAATAAATGAGGGCCATGTGAGTATTTAACAACTTAATAGTAATTGCTTTATTTAAAGCGTTCCAATTTAATGCATATATCATGAGACGAGAAAGTAGTATTCATGCACGAGTACGAGAATATATAAAATATATTTTTGGTATGTAGTAAAAAAAAATTCGAATTATTTAAAATATTGGCGATCCCCGGGAATCCGTTTATATTAGCCCGCTACAGTATTTAATTTGACTGTAATCTCCTTGTCAACTTGTGATTAAGCCATCAGTGAGACTGTCAAATTAAAAAAATACCTTTTCGCGCCCCCTGCTTTATGAGAACTGAATTTCATCATAACCACAGCGATGACTCAGCATCTTAATCGGGTCAAGAAATCTTCGGTAACTTAAAAATAGATCTGATTAACTAAAGCCTTAAGTCCAGTAATTTATAAAAAGTAATTTATTATACTTTCATTGTTTTCATTTATAGAAGATTTCGGCTGTTTTTTTGCCATAGTCATCTATATACACATTTATGTTCTTGTTCTATAAATGATGACAAGGAAAGTATAATAAATAACTTTCTATAAATTTCTGGGCTCAAGGCTTGAATTAATCAGGAAAAATCCATAGTCCAGAAAGAGTTTCCTACTTATAAATAGACTAAAAATGTACAAAACCGAGAGAGACACTATCAATCCCACTAACCACAAAATTATTTATTCACATGCATATATGTGCCGTTTATGATCATTTTAAATTTTCGTACCCTCACCCCCGCCCCAGGGGTAGTAGCAAGTTTAGTCCTTGCTTGCTTCCTAGTTGCAAGGAACATGTCTACAAAATTTGGTCTAAATTGCTCCACGCGTTTAGATTTGTATGTGGGACATACATACACAAAAATATGCTGATCCAATTATATTCATAAAGAGAAGATACTTGAATAAACTCTACAGTCTTATTACCGATGAAAATGTTTTTAGATGCATATACATATTTACGAAAAATAAAAAAATTGCGGCCCCGGTCTTTATAAAGTCATTCTGCACTGAGACTTGTAAAACTGAATCCTTATTTCCCACGACATAACCTTAGAACGACTTTACCGATTTCATTAATCTTTTTTATACAAGTTTTATAATACTTTGTACGAGGTTCTTACGGAAATAAAAATTAAGAAAATTGCTCAGAAAATTGGAAAATTCCAGAAAACTTAACTACGAGAAGGCTACTTTATTTCCACGCGTTTGAATTTCAAATGCCTATATCCCCCTCCTGGACGACCTACACTTCTCCCTCCATATTGCCCACGCTAGATCGATTTTTGGTAAGTTTTGATAGAATAACACGTGGTATACATCAGTCGGGGTAAACTCGACTTCTAACTCTAGGGGCGGAGGTCGAGGGGATGGAAAATTTTTAATAATAAAAAATGGACAATATTTTTATCATTCTTTGATCAATTGAAGTGTAATTTCAATCGCATACATAATCAGACGGGAGTTTTCTTAGGGGTGGAAGTGGAGAAGCATCACATAAAAAAAACAGAAAACAATCGAGATTGGGCTTTAAACAGTAGTAATGTGAGCCAGTGAGTTTTATTCTGACAAAAAAATTCCATTTAAGTTACAGATCATCCCCTAAGATGTGTTACATAATGAATTTTAATAAATGGGGGTTGTATTTATATTCTGTTATAGTACTGAAAATATTTTAGCCCTTTCATTGTACCACGAGTATTTTTGAATCCCTCGAGATACTGGGAGTATATTTGAGGTATGTTGTGACGTTTTCGATGCTGCTTAAATATGAATTAAGTAATGTACCGGGATACTATTAATAAATACCCCAACAACGCCGGGTCCCCAGCTAGTATTTCATATTTATAAACTAATTTAACTTTTACAAAACTATTTTTAATTGTTCCTCACGATTTTCGCATCGGATAAGCGACGCGAATTTTAGTTATTTCGCGAAAAATAGCAATTTAATTATATCGTTTTACAGACTACGGAGGTCATAATCTATCCTTTCTTGGCTTGAAATGGAACGAGGGTACCAAAATTTTTGAATGGTTGACAGAAACCTTATTTCACAACAATCAGACGAATGGTATAGGAACACCTAAGAACAAACCTTAAAACTCATAGTGTGTTTGAGAAGATCAGGTGCATGCAGACTGGAGCGCTTCGCATATATGCCTTTATTTATACAGATGATAAAGTTGGAATGTAAACTAAATTTAGTGTAAATAAAAGTGGTGTAGTTTCGAGAATATTTAACATACAAACATATAGTTTTGAAGAAGTGTAAAAATTGAGCGAGGATAAACGTTGTACAGTTTCTAAATCCAAAATTATAGCCGAAATTTATGTTTAAGTGAATTTAGCATAGTTTTTTTGACATACTTTCAGTAGCAACCTCCGTACGGCCAGAAATAAATAGGTTTGTTTTCCATTTAAACCACAGTTTTGCGATAATTAGTCTTGAAATACTTTGAAGCAACTTAATTTACAAATAGCCACACCTCAGGTAATCTCCTGACTACTTATTTAACAGGGTTTAGTAATGATGCGTAGACAAAGCTCCACTATTTTTATATGATTAAAAAATGAACCGTCCTTTTAACCCTGGCGGCGAAATACTATAGGATTTCTTTATTTTTTTCAATTAATTACGACTGAAAAGGTCACATACACCATAGGGATATATTCTTCTGATAGGAGAAAGAATTCTAGTAGTCTAGTGGCATTCTTCTTTCATAGTCTGTGAGCTTCATTGTGCATCTATAAAATAATTATTGCTGTTTTTACTGTTACTTTAAATGCAACATCGTAGAGGAAGGCGGCTTTGTTTGTTTCCTCTCATAATAATATTTTTTCCCGTTTTGGAAAATATTGAAACGTAGCATGGGATGCCATCTCATTTGGTGTAACAAATTGATATGTTATTACTCTGAAGGACGTTGTAAGAGACCAAGAAGGTATAAACTGGACTCTGTGAAAAAAATGGAGTTCGGGAGAAGATGATTTTTGCTATAGGAGTTTCTTAATTGTCAAACAAAGAAAGTTCGTTGTTTGTTATGGTGACGGTGAAAGTTTTAAAATAAGTTATAGGAATACATAATTGTTAATTATAGTGGGAGAAAGTCGGGTCTCGTGTGACAGAATTTTTTTTACACAGTAGCACGCCTCTATACATTTAGTCTCTCCGTAAGATTCTGAGAGATAATTAGAAACTAAATTTGATTCTCGTTTAATTGCATTTATAATATAAAATTGCTAAAAACTCTTTTACATTTTTAAAGAACCCTAAAATGTAATGCAATTGTACTTATAAATATTCTATTACAACATTACAAAATGTATTATAAATATTTGATCGTCCTAGTTTAATAAATATTTAAAATATTCAATTTTTTATTTAAAAGAATTGAAGTCTGGAACATAAACCCTAGTGTTAAATTATATTTTCCTCTGCCGTTGTATAGTTTAAATATAGGTCAAGACCCGTTTTCAGCCAGTAAATATTTCAGTAGATAAAAATTCTAGCTCGTTAGGGTTACACACACATTTCTTCTACAAAATGCGTGGTGCAAGAGTAATGGTTGATATTAAAGCGCGTGTTCAAACAGTCACATAAAACGAAGAAGGAAGAACAATTAGGCAAAAGAGAAAGGGCAGTAACCGCATAGATCTGAGCAAGGGGTTTCCAGGAGGGGTCATGAATACTGTTAGACCCTCATTAAAACTTCTTTATGGTTCTTTTGATTAGCGTCTGTCTTCCATTTACGCCTTGAATATGCAAATAAGAAGCCGTGATTAACTACAAGCTGAAATAAATCCTGGGCGGAAGTGTTTCCTTGGCAATATTTCAACACAATTAGAAACAGACCTGCTCGTCTTCCTGAAATTGCAATGCGGGATTGGGACAGTAAAGCAACACAATCGCAATGGTGGAGATAATTAACAGCCTTCACTGTTTCTACAAACCAGAATTATAAGCTGGTACATTATCTGCCGAACTATGAAAAAGATGTTTCTCCGTTGCGAACGCTTAAATATTAATAAGTAACCCTGAGAAGGTTATCTACTCAATAAAAATTACAGTGGTCGAAATAAATTATTTTGTGTGTATACGAACAGCGTATCTGTGCTTCATTAAAAGAGTAAGAGATTTGGCATTCTATGTAAATTAATAATACTTCCAAAGCAACAATATGGGTAGTACAGAGCAGAAAATGGCAAACATGAATGACTTAAGTCCACAATAATTGAATATGTAATTGTGATAATATAGTATACTTCGTGTGATTCTGCATGGGACGTTTAGGAGCGCAGAAGTGAAAGGAGAAGGGGAGTATTGTCGTTTGAGGAGGAACTACCCCTCCAAGCGGTCTGGCGAAACGCTACTATCATTATTAAAAACATTAATTGTATACATACTAACGGGTTGTGGAACCTGCGGCACCGTCTTTATAACACACTCCATATTAATTATCTGTTACATGTAACGCATGCGTTTCTTGACGTAAAACATATCCTGAATTGACAGAAATATATTTCCTAGCACGAATATTTTCAGAATTGCATTTACACTACCAATTTGCGTTAACAAAACCTGCAGTAAAAGTGAGCTCCTGTCTACCCCCGCTACATGAGCGGAGTTCTCCACTGCACATAGTCTTAACTAGCTAAATCTCCGGAACAACACGTGTCTTATTATTTTAATAATACGACACCTCTCACCTTATAATTTATTACAATTTTTTTACTTCCATTTATATATTTCGTCTAGAATTTTAATTTCAAGCAATTATTTTACAAACTCTTCAAGTGGTCTCATATGAATGTTGGATTATTCGTAAATACGCTTTCATGTTTGATATAAAATGAGGTAATATGTATAGGGATTCATGTATCCTGAAGCTTATGTTAATATTTAAAATTACATTTTCCGATTGGAAAGGGAAACATTAACAAACATACGACACTGAGCGATCTCATTTTTTTTAATTTCGTGCCTGGCATTTCTAATCAGTTTACATAATCCATTACTCTGACGTGGTTTTGAAGTCGTCTAACCCTATATCCTATTAAAACCCATTATAGTTTAAATTTCTATTTTTACCTGCCTGAGATAAAGTGTCGTGAGATAGAGGAAAAATTAGAGTTGAATATAAATTACATTTTGTATCACTATTAAGACTTTAAATATTTTTTTGTTTCCGAACAATCAAGTAATCGATATGATGAATGATATTTGGACAAACGTTGATCGTTATTTAGCGAAAGCAAAATTAAACTGTTCACATTTAATGACAGCAATTTATTAATAAAAACCGCGGTAATAGTTTATTCGGGATTACAAAAGTCTTAACAGGCAAGATACGAAGTTTCCAACAAATGTCAGAAAAAGTGAAAAAGGTCTGAATGATTTATAAGTAAAATCAGAACTTACCAAAATTTTGGTTATTTCAATGGGAAAATAAAGATAAGATTTTATAAAAAGTCTGATCAATTGAGCGCTCCCAAAATTTAATTACACGGGTGTCATATATTATTATAAATGCCTCTTTTATTAAGGAAAATTTTTCTGCAATTGATTTCTCTAATTTTTGAAGAGAGTAGGGGATATTTCGAGAACAAGTCCCGACTAACTATAGATCAATTTCAAGGTCACTTGATTTTGTTTCTGACAACTATACGAGCAGTAAAATAGCCTTATAATTTTATGTCACGACTATCATGAACTGACATTTTCAAAACAGTATCTAATTCTTGAGAATCGGAAAACCTATTTTCCATCAATGTTACTTGGGATTTTTTTATCCTCCTTCCATATCATAAGTATATTTGAAAGGTTCTTAGGACATGATTCCCAGCTGTAGTATAAGGAAAAAGATTATAAAGATATTATGAAGACAAAAAATGTCAATAAAATCCACCAAAATGTAAATTTAAGCTTATAAGATTCACTTTCGATGACGTTTTATTTGATATATGGTAATATCCTTTTTAAACAGTATCTCTTAATGGAGTACGGCAAGGGTTGCATCGTAATAAGCATTGTAACAGATGAATATAGTTTTAATTAAACTAAGCTCATGTGGTTAAAAAAGATTTAGGTAATTAAATGTAGTTAACAGTAAATTTAAATGCAATAGTCTGTTATAAAAGGCTATTAACATTTTGAAATTTAAAAACAAATTTGTATTGTTAAGCTTGAATAGCTTGACTTTAATTTTGAAACCAAAAGTTTCCATTCGTAAGAAATAAGTTGAATGAAAATGACGTTCCAAAATATGCTCAATAAATCGTTTCGTTAGTTTTGAATTGCAGTATGGGACTATATTAGCAAATTGACGATGGAAAGTATTTTGTTCCGTACAATTGCAGAAATGATCATTGCATGCATTTGTTTTTCTTACGCTCCACAGCTTTTACTAATCGCAGCACCTTCAACACGTGACCTACCAACCCGTCGCACACCTTTCAATAACTTATCAATTCCATCTTGAAACGTTTTATGATGATCCACCTTCCAAACCGTACTAACTTAAAATTTTTGTTCTTCCCACCTATGAAAATATTTTCATGTTTATGCCAAATTAATCCGGGAGGCTGTGACTCTACAAGAGATTTTGAACTGATGATGATGATGCCGAAATAATTATGTATAGACTCCTACGATGTTTGATACAGACGTGTTCTGACTGGATATGAACTTGGCTTGATCTTGCTTCCTACATCATTTAATCACGGCAACTAACAATTGTCAAATACTCTTACTTTATTATAGATTACTTCTGTCCTCAGGGCGTAATATTTTGATATGTCTTCTTCTATTATCTTTTCTCGCAGTATTGATTATTAAACATTTTCGGTAAAGCATCATATAAACACAAATGAATCGATGAAGCCGAAATTTTCCGACTTCGCGTGCCACCGTTTTAGATACTCGGTATGCATTAGAACGAGTAAATTACAAGAAGATATTCATGAGATACTATCTTCCACCACGAAAATCTGGAGAATTTGCAGCAGTCGGCCGACTATTAATTTAGCGACGATAATATTTAAGCATAATGCAGAATACTTGGATTGCTAATCCTTCCGCCACAGAAACATCGCCATTCGTGAGCCATTGAATGTTTGAATAAATCCTAGTGAACGTATTGTGGATAGAATTGTTGCGAATTGGCGAAACATGCCGATCCAAATAAGGGTCTGTCTGGTTGGTGTTTGAGGAAAGTGCAGGTGTGCCCATTGATTGGTCGGGGTGTGAAGAATGGTGCCGTCGCAGCGCGAGCGTGGTGCGCGCGGGGGCCGCCAGGGGCGCCGTGGTTGAGGGTCTTGCGCAGCGCCGCTCGGCGTGCCAGTTCCGTGCCAGCAGCCGGCCAGAGCGCTGTCATGCACCTGTTGTAGAGCTGCCACGATCATGCGGCTGGTGGTCATCTTGTGGTGTTGCATGGGTGCCGTGACTGTGGCGGCCTCCAGCAGCTGCCCTCATGTGTGCGCGTGTAAGTGGAAGGGCGGCAAGCAGACCGTCGAGTGTTTGGACAGAAATCTCATAACTATTCCATCGGGAGTGCATCCCGAAACTCAGGTGCTGGACGTTACCGGAAACAACTTGCAGATCCTCCCCAGTAACATGTTCGTGCGTGCCGATCTGCTCAACCTTCAGAAGTTGTACCTTCGCAGCTGTAGAATCGGTCAGATCGACGATCGGGCCTTCCACCGACTGACAAATCTGGTGGAGCTCGACCTGTCGTACAATCTGCTGACGTCCATACCGTCCGCGACCTTCGAGGACGTACCGTTCCTCCGGGACGTGACGCTTGCGCACAACCCTATCATAAAGATCGACGGTGGTGCGTTTCGAACTCTACCCGGTCTCGTCAAGCTCGACCTGTCTCATTGCGACTTGACGATCATCGCGCCCCGGGCCTTTGAAGGTGTGGAACAACTGGAGACTCTTAAGCTGAACGCGAACCGTTTGACAGAGCTGCGTCCTCGTACCGTGGAGTCTCTTAGCAAGCTTCACGGAGTTGAACTACATGACAATCCGTGGATCTGCGACTGTCGCTTAAGAGCGGCCAAGCTCTGGCTTGCCGACCACAACATTCCGGCGCCGGTGCCGCCCACCTGCTCCGGGGGCCCCGAGAGGTTACTACACCGAAACTTCGGCGACCTCAGTGCCGACGAGTTCGCTTGCAAACCGGAAATGCTACCGGCTCCCCGGTACGTAGAGGCGACAACGGGCGAGAATGCTTCCATCGTCTGCCGAGTTCGTTCCGTCCCTCAGGCTTCCGTCATGTGGTTCTGGAACAACCGCCAGCTGGTGAACAATTCCGTCTTTGGGTCGCCGCACCAGAGGGTCTACATCTTCCAGGACGAAGGGATGGAAATGACCAGCTCGCTGGTCCTGTCAAACGCTCAAGAAACTGACGCTACAGAGTTTTACTGCGTCGCGGAGAACCGCGCCGGTTCTGCCGAAGCCAATTTCACCCTCCACGTCTCTATGAGAACGGCGGGCATGGCGACCCTCGGCAGTGGTCACATCGCGGGGATTAGTGTCGCCCTTCTGGTGCTAATCATGTTTATCCTCCTAGCCATCTCCGTCCTATTCCTCCGTCTCCGAAGACTTTCCTTTTCTGAAAGCAAAACCCCTGGCCAGGTCGAGTCCGGGGGTGGCACCGGAGGGAGTGGCAATTTCAATGGCAACAACGTCGTGTCCAACACAGTCGGCAATAGTTGCAAGTCCCCCGTTACCATGAACGCTGACAACCCAGCTTTCCAGCACGGCGGTGAGAGAGACGATAAGGCACTTCCTTGCAATCCTGTTCAGAAACCCCCACGCCTCACAGAGATCCCTTACTCCACTAGTCACTACGATGGCGGAGGCAGCGTCATCGCCGCCCCCGCCTCGGCGGTCGCCGTCTCCCCGACGCCCGTGGTCACCAACAACCCAGACATCATACGCGACACCAGAATGAAACAGCTGGACGCCTGCAGCACGGCGTCGACCATGACGGCGAGCACCGCGACGACGGACGCGTCTCGCAGCCAGGCGTTACCCTCGGCCGTCGTTTGGGACAGTCCCAACGGCTCTCCTGACCTGTTCATGCGGCGCACGACGAGTGCGACGGCCTTCGACGGAACGTCCGACAAGACGCCCATCATCGGCGGCGTCGGGGGCTGCTCGGAGGCGGAGGACTACGGTTGCCGGACGCTGCCGCGCTATCCTCCCGACTACGGTCTGCCCGTGCCGCCCCCGAGAGACGCCAAGGCGGCGCGCGTTTGGCAGAGAGGTGTCCCAGTTCTTCCTCCGGTCACGGCGTTAAAACGGGTATTGTCCAGGAACTCACCGGACGAGGGCTACCAGGAAGGTCCTGGCACCGACGTTTAGTGCGGTCATCCACGGAGACTATTTTTGGTTGTGACACGAGTGCGCGTGTGCGAATGTGATAGTAATGTGTTCGTGATCCACGTGTGTGGCTGAGATAAGTGTTCCTGGTCAATCGGGCATATTTAAAAAAAAATATTGCGCTTCCGCGAATTATGACTCATTTTTAACTGCCCGGTGGCGAAAAGACGACGCTCGTTTAACTAACAGGCTAACTATGTATTTAATATATGGTGCTTCAATATAACACCTAATCCGTGATGATAGTGTATGGTGCCCCCGTCCCTGTTGTTTCTGAAAGTATTTATCACTGGAAGTAAGGGCGAGTAATTAATGGACGAAATCTAGCCAGAAGGGACTCGTCGCCGGTGACGTATTTTGTATAACAGAATAGTTGATGTTTTTACGTTCCGAATGTCTTTCACTACATATTCCTCTGTACATATCTCCAAAATCTTAACATATCTGCGTGAAATGTGTAGGTTTGTAATGTTTAACTAAATATTACCTCTCCAGCTAATCGTATTAAAACGTATCCTTTAATTACTGGCCTATACTTCTCTTCGTGATGATAGATAAGTGTATTTTTTAAAAAAATGTGTCGAGTTGTAGAGGCGTGCGAAGTGCTACAATCAGAAATTATGAAGGAACCACTAACCCAATCGATAATAAAAGCATTGGATCGTGTGTCGGCTGATCACTAATCGTGGCACTCAGTAATTGAAATATATTCGAATTAAATCAATAATATTTATAAATATCGACTGAATCTTTAATCAAACTGTTCGTAATAAATTATGTATTATTTTGAACTGTCATTAGATTTTGTCGTATCAATCTCGTACGTGGTAAAGTAGCTTAACATGATCTTTGTTTTTTTATTCATTTGGTTAACTGAAGTGTTTTTCTTTCCAAATTTAGACAATGAACCAAAGATAATTTCGTAGTATTAACTTGTCTTTACTTGTATTTCTTCTTTATCCTATCATAACGCAACAAATGCGTGACTAACAGAGCTTTACTTTTTTATTATTATTTATTACTTCATACTGTGTAAATTATTATTAAAACAATCTGCACGTGTGCAGGCGACTGACTACCCGGAATGTGTCAATAAATTTTGTCTAGACAATGAATGCCAAAAAAAACTAAACTTAGAATATGTTTAGTCTGTTCTGGTTTGTTGTGATGCGTGTGTATTTAAAGATTCCAGTGTAGCTGTTAGTCTAACTTCGTACTATGGTTATGATATGTTCTGTGGATAATAAGATTATGTTCGTGACGAACGTATAATTTTTTAAATCAATATTTAAGAATGGGCGTTTTGGAAATAGAATGACTAATAAATGAGAACTGAAAGCACCAAAGAGGTTTTTTGTTTGTTTTGTAAGCAGATGATAGAACAGCTAAAAACCAAAGGTATTTTGTAAAATATACTTATAAAAATAAAAACATGAACATAAAATACATTGTTTTGAGAATTTAAATTTAAATGAGTTTTAAATCATGTTACCCACACAAATAACTCCCAAAACTTTTGAAATGAATTTTTTTCACAATATTTAAGATTAATCTTGCTCTTAAGAACACGTTTTAAATAAGTGTTTTTGACTAGTTATTGTTTGATTTGACCATTAAAATTAACAATTTTTTTCGTGTAATTTGTCGCGAAGATAATATTTTAATTCTTTTTTGTTTGACAGGAACTCAAATTTTGCTTATGATACAATTCGATAAGGAATCCGCTTTTATTCACATGACATTTCCAATTTTGTGTTGTAAATTCATCATTCTTGTTTGTCTGTCATTTGCCAACATAGTTTTTATTTTATTTTGGACAAATAATCATAATAAAATAATTTAGTCCGTTTGAGACCATTTTCGGTGCTGCAATTCGAAGATGATCTACATAAATTTTTAATTTTTCAAAGCCTTTCCAATATAAGTAAATAACTTACGGGTATGGTTAGTGTACATGTATCAAGTGTGTAATGACATATTTGAATAATAATTCGTTTCCTTCATTCTTTAGCTTGTAGTTTGTGTATTACTTGAACGGGGATCACAGAATCTATTTGATTCTGTACCACTTGTTTACTATTAATCTGAAATTATTTATATATTCTTTGACATATTGCCTATGTTACTGGACTAGTTGATGTCGTAAAATTGTCTTTAAAAAAGTTTGATGACGCACAAAAGAGGGCAGGGTTCGTGATGACTGAAAGGTATACTTTTAATTGTGAAGTGTGAATAGTATATTTTTCAACCATATTGGTAAATAATAAATGTATTGAACATTATTTTAGTAATTTTCATGTAAATGCCTGAACCTCCAATGATATTATCAACTACTTCGACAGCTTGACTTATTCTATTCGTTTCTATCGACGTACTTATAATGTGATTAAGTAATTGAAAAATACCGGTATCAGTAATTAAAAAATTTTACTACTCATTTTACTATTAGAACTCAATTTTTTGGTATGTTAAGTTACAGAATACAAATGTGATATTTTATAATTTCATGTTCAGAAAAGATCACTATTGGCGCCGTCATCTAAGTAATTGTTAACCGAGTCGTACATGTACTGTCTTTACCGGAAACGAACTAACTGATATTCATAATAAGAGAGATTCAAATTTCGTCAGAAGGTTACGGAATGATACTTTCTAGTTTCTGTTTGCTTTCGTTGGTCCCTGTAAAGATTTTGGTATTTACTTATTCAACGTATAATATGCTATTCCTTTAATTGAAGTTAAGGGAATATTCTTCTATTCTGTTAGTGAAGTTTTATCTTTATGAATTAACCAATACTCTGCAGGAATGAAATTCAACTACCCCATAGTTTACAAAAGAAAATTGCTAAAAATAAGCATTTTTGTGGCATCGTTAATAAATTATTTGATGCACAAGTTTAAGGCGTATTGTATAAACATTGCTAGTTATTAAGAAACGAGAGCTTTCTTAATTCTATTTTTAAAAAAACGAACAAAGCTGAATTGCATAATCAACAACCGAGGTATTTTCTCTATGGTTAATAAAACCACAGCAATGAAAATAGGTGCATTCTATTACATGGCAAAATCATTACACATTACTACGAAATTTTAATTTACCTTCCAATTTAATTTATCGCTGAAACTTTTAAAATCATTTGAACATAGCTAACGACAATTCCAGCCTCGGTTAACTGATCAACGGCCGGTCTGATTTGGATTTCTCGTGCTCACGACAATTTTATGACAACTAAAGATAGCCTTAGCGTAACGGCTAGGTTAAATCACGATAATTTTCCTAATTTTGCTCTTGCGCTGAATCGTGAAGGGCTCGTTATCGCTCTCAGAAGCGAAACTGCTTACAGAAAAAAAAAATTACGCTCAAGAGAATCTTACCGTGTTGTCTATTCTTTAATTACAGCCAGTTTTATCGTATATTTTCTCTTGATCGTCAATTTTTTTAACTTCTCCCCTTGCAAACTATTTATGCATCTTGTTTCATTTGGCACCCGATGACTACATCCAAGGAGGTGGCACACTGCAAGACTCGTCTTCTGGCAATCGTGATTGAGGTGTTTCATGGTTTCACTAAATCATTCAAGTGAATCCTAACAAACAGGACATCTACCTTTATTTTTCTTCTAAAAATGACCTCGTGCTTCTCTAACTTCACAACGAAAATCTACTCATTCACTATGGACCTCCACGGTCTCATACACTCATTAATTCCGCAAATTATCCAGTAAGATTATTTAACGAAAATTGTTCTTTTACAACACTATATTTTTGTGAACATCAAACTTGCTATTCAGATTTAAGATATAATAACACTAAAAATTACCAATACATTACACTAGAATATTCCATGAAACTTGTATAAATTTTTTATTGTTATATTCCGGTTTCGCGTAAAATCTACATAAAACAGCAGATTAATCTGATGAATAAATTCAATTTTTTGGTTTTGTCTTGTCTTACAAACAAAAATAAATTTAATCGAAATAACTTTATGCAACGTCCACTTTACTTCAAAAAGGTGTTCGTCAAACTATTAAACAACGCAGTATCTGTAGCCATCTTTTTAAATTCAGAACATTTCCACATAAAAACTTGTATATAGTCTATATTCGTTCAGATAAATAGGATTTTTAAATTGTCTCAAATTTACAACAACAAAAAATCAGTTAATCTTTGTCCGTTTTAGCCTCACAGTGCAACACGTATTTCAGAACACTCACCGTTCCCATCAACTTTCTCAAAAATATCCGTAACTTTTTAGTTGTTAATACTTACTTTCATTGTCCTTCTACAACAACGACAAAATTATTTCACACGAAAATCGTAGCACGCAATACGTCTGTAATAGATATGTTTCTATATCGTTCCAATATTCAAAAAATGAATGAAACCTACCGTCCCCTATCATTCCCTATTATTTTTAATTTTATATTTGAAAACAACCACTGACCAAAAGTATAAGGGAAAAACATTAACAAATGCGTTGCTGCAACCTACGTTAGAAATTAATCATCAATACACAGGAATAAGAAATTTCTACATCATGTAATTGAAAAATAAATTATCGGTTCAAAATATTGGATGATGGATAATTATGAAGTGATTTATGAATAAAACCTATTAGGCTATATTTTTAGGTATAGATAAATATTTATTATTCATGTTTGTCCATGGCATTATCAAAATTATGTACTACATTTATGGGCTTATGACAGATAATTTTATAGTTTTTAGCGTGAGACCGTACTTCCATGGGCAGAAATCTGAAATGAGAATCGTAGGCAATTGTTTGGCCAGCTGTCAAAACGCCCCCGCGTTCACTTCAGGAATCTTGTTCCATTGGAATAGTTAACAGCTGATCGGTATCGATAAGGAACGAAGCGCGCATTGCGTTGCTAAATAAATATTCATCTGAAGTGCATAAATGGATACCGGAGAAATGAAACTCCGATTCTGGTGTCAAACGGGAGATCATTAAGCTCGTGTCAGCGAACGACCTTTCGTAATTAGCCGTTCGTCGTCATGGGGTCGAAAATGTCATTATAGAAACTCATCTTACTTAAGAATCATAAACATTCAAATAATTATTTCAATGGACGACTGGTTTGACGGCAGGAAAGCTAATTAGTACAGTATATTCAATAATCGTTCAAGTTTATTCTCCAGAGCCGTAATTAAGGAGTGTAAACTTAAACGCCAATGTTGGTACATACTAGCTTTCTGGAACAATACGATCAATACTGGTGAGAGGCCTTTACCTTTATCCCAGGCTAAGCTCCAGAACTCTTTGATCCTCGGGAAGAACAAAGTCCCGCTCACCGATTTTATTTGTAAGCCTCTTGTTTCCTTTTTTTGCCGTCAGGATATAGTGTGTGTTTACCAAGGATTCCATCGTTCATTGACCAGAGCAGCTAAACTTACTATCTAGATCTCTGTTTTACATTTTTCTATTTGGGAAATATAGGTCATAACTTTGAAAATGATCAAATTTACATAAATAATTTACTCTGACGCTTAAGTTATGTCTTATTACGAATGGAATCCAACCTTCTGCTACGGCATAAAATGAGCTTTATTTCTAGTCACATTTTTTCAATCACTAACCAAAAATGGAAATAAATAAATGGAATAGTTTGTGACAGCGACCCAAGCTATAAAAGAATCCCCAAAACAGAAAAATACGAAATTTCCAGGTAATTGAATTAAAAATTGTAGGTAAAATTTAAATGTTAACTACTCCAAAAAACTTGTTAGATGATAGCATAAATTCGAACTCGATGTGTAAAGAAGAGCCAGTAAGTTATATTTAAACGAACACAATCTTATTAATCGACTATAGATTTTAATGTTTATTAATTTGGGAACATGGCATCATGAATATCTAAAATTAAAGTTATCAGACTATGAGAACTTTTAGAACAACAGGCTACTTGAGGGTTATTGACTTTGTGTCCAGCACACTCTAATAACGTAAAATGCGATTTGAAAGTGGGGAGGCGGTAGGGAAATCAAAGTAATCAAGTCCTCGGGATGATACCCGGCATTAACCTAATTTGATACCTGGAAAACACTAAAATTTTGAAGTAGATAATTATGGACTCTTGGTACTTGTCCCACGTATTTAACATGAGGCGTACTGCAGGAACGCAGCTTTCCCTTCTTCGTAATTTTTTTTTCGTAAGTGGGGGAAGGTATTAAGACAGAATACATTAATGCAGATTGTTTTAACGACTGATCCAATGGGATCAAAGAACAACTGTTATCGTATTCCCAAGGACTTCGACCCAATCACATGCACCTCCTAATTTAGATGAAGGTGTCTATGCATGGTAGAACCTTGAAATTGGAGAGAGAACGAAGAATCGCCGAAGGTAAGCGGAATTATCACACTTTGAAGACATAAATCAACAGGAAGAGTAATGTTTTTTTTTCATAGGTAACAGGCTACAAGAAGATGGCCCTGAAACAGACAACCCCTCTTTAATATCATAGGAAGGGAATTGAAATGAGGGGCCGAAGATGGTAGAGCAAAGTACCCAAAGGTTGACTGAGGCCCCCGGACTACAGTTTATCAATCCTACCCCGGTTATTCACCTAAAAGTGATGCAGGGAAAACCCTAGAAAACGTGCATCAGGTAGATCGGGCTAATAGGTTCTATTCTCACACCCTTCCGAATGACGGGAGGGGAGTTTAGGGTGGGTTAGCAGGATTCCCTTCTCCGTGTCTCTACTTTCGTTTGGGATAACGTGCTACATGAGGGGGATTCTGAAACAGGCAACTCCCCTTTAATAGCATAGGAAGGGAATTGAAAAGGGGGGATGCGGAAGGTAGAGCAAGGTAGCCAAGGGTTGACTAGGGCCCCCGGGCTATAGTTTAAGGATCCTACCCGGTGTTTCACCTAAAGAGATGCAGGGAAACCCCTAGAAAACCTGCATACGGTGACAGTTTTAGGAGTCGAAATAAATAAAAACGGTAACTTGACTGCGGAAGAGATTAATTGGTAATCAGTGTCTAAATAAATGAACCGGCTACGTTCTGGCGTCATTTCAGTGCTAGGCATGAGACGAAGTGAGCTGTGACGTTACGGTCACGGCATTTCCTAACATTTCAACCTTACCGTGACGCTGAACTGAGCTGAAGGAACTTCCTGTGGGTTCTACAATCAAGTCAATTTATAAATTAATTTAAACGTGGCTGTACGATGCACTGATGCACTCCTAACGCGTTACGTTACGCTCGAATTCCAAACACGCAACTTACTGTACCGTGACATAAGAAGTTTCAATTCAATAATAGCTTCAATGGATTTTTAAGACGTAATTTTAATACACTTCTTTTAGTTTCCGTACGTCTCTTAAAAATAAAATATACCAAAATTTTTATTAAAGCTGTTGTTTCTTAACAGTGAAACCTGAGTATTTCTTAATCTAAACGTATAGTTTCTGTTTGCGTCATGTTGATCTAGATGACATTCCAACATTATTCCATGCTCGAACAAATCCAACCTGCGGCGCGGGGAATGACCTGAAAGCCTGTGTTTAGCTGCCCCGCTTGTTCCCCGAAATTCATTTATTGTATTACGGATTGTTAGAATATTATGGATCACAGGGTTTATATATACTAAAGCAACTGTTTACTAGATCTAGGACGCGTGTCGTGAGTATACCTAGAATCTGTAACCGCCCGTCGAAACGGAATAAGTCAGGGTTCCCAAACTTTTTTGCAATGGAACACCTCGAAAAAATCAGACATTTTTACGGAACCCTTTATACTTTAGTAATTATTTTTAAATTTAAAAGTGTAATATAATATCAACATAAAAATATTAATAAATAAAGCACTTAATTACTTTGATTATTTACCCTCGAATTGCATATCTTGTTTGTAGATGAATTGGGGGGAATATTAATTAATGAAATTAATAATTGGGTTTAAATATATACATTTATTAATTGTAAACACAATAATTTTAATATGGGTCGTGAGTGTATATATTATGTACAAAAATAATTAATTAAAATGGTATTGTATTAAAGATCTCAGGGTATTAATGGTTTGGGTGACCACGTGTGGCAGATTATCTGTTCGTTGACGAACCTGAGTTGTTAAGACCCTTCTTTCCTGCTTCCTGGACTGATCAAAGCATGGTCCACCTCTCCGCTGCCACCTCACAAATCTGCTCTCGCTGTAACTTCTCTGCTGTCAATCTCCTCTCTCCACCTCCTTGTATCACCAGAAATCTGTCCACCACTCTCCTTCAATATCCTCTCGCCATCACCTTGTATCACGTTTTTTTCGTCCTGTACACAATGTCCTCAGAACTGTCTATGTTTTAAAAATTTCAGTATTAAGTATTGTAACATGAAGTTACTCCTCTGTTGTCGGCTTCTTTTGAGACTTGCCGACAGGAAGGTATTGTTGATGGCGCGCCACATGCGTCGATAATCTCCTTAAATAAAACGTTTCAGCCACACACACACACGTAACTGATCGATTTGAATAACGCTGCAGAATTCTCTTTGTTTAGATTCCGAGCCGCCAAGACGGCGCGTGGAAAAACCCTATCTTCCTGGCCAGCGATTTTCTCGGGCCGAAATATTTGTTATTTAAGTTTCCGTAAATAATTAAAAAATTAGACGCGGGTTATTAACAACGACGGTTGTGCTGTTGGGGTTTTATTTAGGTTATTTCTTAAATTTTATATATTTTTCTTTAAATTTGTATTATTTAATTATAATAATTATAATTATACTAATAATTTTAGATTATTTATAGGTTGTATATGGTATGTTCCTACTGTCAGAACAAAATTTTTGTCTTATCCGATATTAGAAGGAGCCAGTATTTATGTTCATTTGTTGGATTACGGATTGTTAGAATATTATGGATCACACGGTTTATATAATTTTTTAAGTGTTTTATTGGTCATTTATCTTTATTTATTTGATTATAATTTTATGACTTATTTAATTATGTTCATATCTTAGCTTTTATCAGTCAAAATATTTGTATGTTGAATTCCAACATCTGGTGTGGCGGTTCTGCACTTTGACTTCATTGCAGCATAATACGAAAATCCCACTTCGCATAAATAGGTTACAGAAAATTGAAGTTAAACAATAATAGCTTGTTTTCAAATATCGTGGTATCTACTATGCTGACAAACTCGTGAAGAAATATTTCTAATTTGTTTGAAATGAGAATCACTGATTAAATCAATTAGATTTTCACAGACACTTGCACCAGCTGTCTCGGAAAATGGATTATGAACCCTGGAATATATGTACGTGTTTTGAAAACATTCTGGAAACTTCATCATCTACTTTCAAATTTAATTCATTCAAACATTCATGTAAGGTTGAAAACAATTAAAATTATTAGATTCAACTGATGAAATCCGCAATTGTATTTTTTAACAAAATATGTAATTTTATCTCTTCTATTGCTTGTTCCTTGTAATAAATAAATTGCACTTTGAAAAATATATCTGCCATATATGCAAGTTTTATCAACCACGAAGGATTTGTTAAAACTTCAACAAAATATTATCCTCAATTATTTTGTGCCTTCAAGATGACCAAAAACTCATTTCAAAGTTTGAATAGACTTAATAGTTCTTTGTGTTCACTACTCAATTCAGAGCACAAAATTTTATTTCATCTCTTTTGAAGTGGTATTGTTTTTACATAGATTATCACTTTCGCGGCTTCATTCATAACGGTTTTGTTTAATTTGTAGAAATTTATATCACCAGTATTTTTTCTAAAAATAATTTCAGATCCCCGTTCGCTCCACTTGCTTTATTTTACTGCTTTGTGAGATTACCTAATAATACATAATTAAAATGTCTTCATTTAATTAACATAACTTATAAGGTTGGTTTATTTGTTGGCCATGACTGCACATTGTCAAATATAATTGTCTGTCTTTAAAATAAATATTATCTATATTAACTGTGGTCTATGGTAATCTCTGTCTCAGGAACACGACTATACTTGTTCATTGTTTCCTATTGTACCTGGAAACAAGAAATAGGGTTGCTTTGTTTCGCAACGTTTTTGAATCGGTTCCGAAACAAGCTAGAAACAAACAAAGTTGTGAGATATTATTCCACTTTATACCGTTTGATATAAAAACAGAGTCTTATGAACTGATTAAGTAGTATAACAGGATATTATGATCTATAGTAAAGATAGCATCTCTCGAATTTTTGTGCGGAACACCTATTTTGGGCTCGCGGAACAGAGTTTGGAAAACACGGGAATAGTTTATAACAGATTAATGCAGATGTCAGGTAATTTTTTGGCTCAAACAATTTCATGATAAACGCACTATATTTTTGCAAAACGCAGTAAATTTAATGGGCCAATTCTTTAATTACGTATTTAATTATTTTGCATGCTTGCAAAAAACCTAAACTTTTCATCAATTTTTTGGGAAATCCTTCAGTTTGCACAGATTGAAAAATACAAGAGGATCTTAACTTATTAATTATGGGATTAAAGTTCTCCTTAATAGTGAATTTTATATTCTGAAAAATCGTAATAAATATATTATTCTGTATTTTTTAAGTAAATTTAAAATTTTTAACATACAAATTATGTAATAATACACCTATAATTATATTATATTCTGTGGAGTGTTTAAATTAGATAAAGAAAGGTATCTTTTCTCAGTGTCCATGATTGGACTATACAGGGCGTAACAGAAGTAAATGCACAAACTTCAAGTGGGTCAACACAAACTTCTTTCCCTCTTGGCATTTCTGTCAAAGACTGCACAATTGCAGAAAATAAAACTGAGAAACGGAATTCAAAAAGCGTGCCTCCCGCATCACCACTGCCATCAGACAAACACATTTTCGGCAAGATGATTGGTCCAAGTAAAACATCTCTGATAATACCAGCAAGACACTTGTTCGGCTGTTGTTCTTTTAATTGAAATTTTAGTCGCGTCAACAGTGGACGTTCTTCGTGACTACAAAAATATTCACAAAAAGAAACAATAAATTACATAGAAATTGTGAATAATACAATGCTGCTGGAGACAGAATTGGCAGAATCGTGTCCGACGAGAATGATAATAGGTGCAGTAATGAAACGTCTTTTACAAAAATGCTAAGAAAAATGATACAATGTTTTTCAGTTGCTTACTTCTTGTACATTTTTCTAGGAAAAGTCTTGCATATGCCCTTGCTTGTAAAATATCCAGTTGGACGCCGCAAAAGTTATGTATAATCTTTAATCGGTAAATTGTTTATAATCATCGTTTCTTGGCAGAAATCAGTTGGACTATATGGATGAAACTAAATTTAATAGGCGGAAGAAGATTCTCAGCTATATTTTCCCATCATAAAGAAATAGAAACGTCAAATTTTGCTCACTTTTTACGAGAAACAATTACACTTTTTTCGTTGTTATATAATGAAGTAAGAAATGGTAATCGATTAAAAATTTGATTTAATTTTCAGAAAATTTGCAGAACACGTTTTCTCTGAATCGGTAAATAACCTTCGTTTTATTGAAAATTTCAGGTTGATAATTGTATATTTCATTTTACATGGCACGCTCATATTCAAAGTATTTGCCGTAGTGAGTAGGTCATGAATTGACAAAAACCTATTAAATAAAAATTTATGTAAAATAATGACATAAGTAGTGCTTTAAAAAATAAAGAGCTAGCTTATAATATATTTCTAGATTCTAGCCATAACCATAATAAATATCCACACTGTCTTTATCTGTATATGAAACCTATCACCAGCTACTTAATGAAGAGGTAATTGAAGCTCAAAACGGGTTCCATAACAGTGTTCTTCGTACAAGTCGTGTCAGTGTTCTTCCTACGAAAGGATAATATTTGGAGCGTAGCGACAGATTTTCCTTCGCCTTAAGAAGTCACCGGATTCGGTCTGATTCGAAACTACGACAACTGGTTCCAGTCGGACGCTAACGGCCAAATATCTGACACGGATGTAGCGAAAATATGTTTCTAAATATTTCACAGTCGTTTGTTGCCAAACTTTTTTAATGGGAATAACTAAAAATTACTCTAGCAATTGATTTCAACGTTATGTAAATATCTACTAGACAAATGCCTAGTCTAACCAATAATTATAATCTAGCACCTCTGTGCACTTTATCTCTCTAAGTTAGTCGGAGTATTTTACCGCAGCTTAACAAATGGCTGAACTCGGTCTAACTCCGATCCACGCTCTTAGAATTTATTTTTTAGGGTGAAAGAAAGTATCTGCCTTGACTACCCTTTTGCATAACTGAGAACAGTAAAGTTACAAGCGAAGTGTTTACGGTGGAACCGAATTTCTCGATTTAAATTACTGTATGACAGTAAAGTAATCTGATATTTATTCGAAAACCAACTGGGTTCCCGGCATTGCCCGGGTATTTAATTATTATAACCCGACTCCTGAGACTGAGAGTGAAGTACAACCCAAGTTACGAACTAAATGTCACAATTGAGCTCGATGACTTCCATAATCTCGGAATAGGCACCAATCTCGATTGTTTTAGTCTTATGGTTGCACAGCTTCCATGTCAAATGGGGTTGAAATTATACGCGAACAACATCGGGGTAAACACTAGAAAACTAATTGCAGCCAAAAATTCTTTGTTATACGCAAATATCTGCAATTTTTGCGTGTTTTTAAATTTCACCCTTCCGTCCACAGACCCTAAATGTCTTACCTCCCACATTGTTCATTTCGCGTCACAAAGAGTACTTGTCAAAGTTTGAACAAAATTTATCCGCCTGGTTAAAATTATACGCGGAGTTTTCTTTTACCGTCTTTTAACCCCCTTTTAGGTGCAGAAATGAAGCTTCACCTGTACATTGAATGACAAAATGAGCTCAACGATTCCCATAAAACCAATTCCAACACCAGGATCAATATTTTCTAGTTATTTTTATGTAACAACCCCTTCCCGCCACCCCCATGGGTGCTCCCCACGCATACGAAGAAGGGTTGAAATTATGCACAAAGAACATCTAGAAAAACTCTATTGATCTCATTGACTCCGAAAAAATGTATAACACTATTTTTTCATCCATTTATGCATATTTTAAACTTTTTACCCGTTCTAACTACACCCTGAGTTCTTGTTTGGGGAAGGCAGGGAACACATATACAAAATTTGGTCGAAATAGATTCACGAGTTTATATTTGCATACGGAATATACATACATTTATATGAAATTTGTGATTTATTTATACATAAACGAATTTTATTTGTAACTTAGCGCTAAATTATGTTGTGAATTTAAGTAACGTTTTATAGGTACTAATATTTTATAGTTATCAAATTGTATGGGTAAAGTTCTTATAACTCACAATGTCCTCGTACGAAGGCTCCTAATAAACATAACAATCGAGGATTTATAAACTGTATCATATGAAGATGCCTGTAGGAGTTTTCTCTCGTAGGTATTTCTCCCTAGATTGACTGCGGGACTCACCTGAAAATGTTGGAAATGGCTAGTAAACTCTCTGGTCTTTTCAAGGTTCTCACATGCCGAGGCACCTTCATCTATTTTCGGAGGTGTATGTACTGGGGTTAAAGAACTTGGGTGAAGGGAAGATTTGTCCCTTGATCCCATTGGAACAGTCGGCCAACTGCCTCCTAAAACCGGAGGGGTCGCGGAGAAGGGAATGCTTCGACCCCACAGCAAACGCATCACCCGTCATTCGAAAGGGCGTGAGAATAGTACCCAATAGCCCTACCTATCTGATGCAGGTTTTCTAGGGTTTCCCCAGTGTCTCTTTTAGCTGGAACACCGGGTAGGATCTTTAATCTATAGCCCGGAGTCAATAGTCAACCCTTGGCTACCTTGCTCTACATTCCACATCCCTCCTTTTCATTATAAACTTATAAACTGTTATACTTTTAGATTAAATAATAGCTCTAAAAGGATAATCAGATGTTAATCATTTGATATATTTATTATCACTTAGTTCATAAGTTTACTTTTGGAATGATATAAAATGTTTAGTAATATCATTCTGAGGATTCATTTATGGACGAGGTTAACGAGAAGGAACCTGACCTAATTAATTAATATATAACCTATTATTCCATGACTGTATTTTAAAGTCATATATTTATAAAAAATTATTTTCATTGACAAATAATTATTAAATCTTCCGTTAAAATAAAGTGTTCCACTCAAGTAATATACAAATTAGGTAATGTCTATATATTCTGATGATCGGCAAATGCCGATTTTTTAGTCGTTGAAGTCCGCCAGATGCTCGACTGAAAGTATCTATAGATTTTGTGGCTGAAACCTCTATCTGGATTCGATCAATAGCGTCACTTCGGTATAACGTGTGGGATTTCCGTGAATTCTCCTCCATGGTGTCTGTGTTTTGTGGGGTCGACGCTCGGTGTCGCGCGTCAGGTGATAACGATAACGCTGCTTGCGTTTTGCCGAGGATGGTGATTTATAGAGGCTCCCGACACGCCTACCTCCCTCCGCATTAATAGCCGGACCCCAGCATGCCTGATGAAATAACAAAGCAAATACCAAAATGAATTCAGATTTGAAAACAAGCTGGTGCGAGTGAAGTTGTGTAATGAACTCTTCATTTTGTTTCCTAGCGTTGATTTATGGATTGGCGAATGATTGTTCATTACACAGCGTCTTAATATCCAGTTTCGTTTTCTCTTATTCATTAGGAGTTAGTTACCAATTCACAAAAATAGTGCATTAAACCATAAAATACACTCATTCAAAATCTAGCACACAGCAGTGATTGAGGTTATAAAACGAGGCGGTAATGACTCAACTCAGTGTTATGTTACGTATATTGTAGCGCAGTAGGATCTCTCCCTAATTTTATTCACATGTCTTTGACTTTAAATAATTGAAATCCAGCAAGAATGTTCTAACTCAGTGACACGCACACAAGAGGTGGGTTTTCCCCGGCGCCAGGGTGCCGGACTGAAAACATCTGTTTGCAGTTACAAAAGATTAGGCTTTGTTTGCTGAAGGAACGTTCACCTTTCAAAATTTCCCAACGACACTATTCTCTTCGTCAGCAAATTCCCGTGCAGGACGAAAGATGCATAAAGATTGGCGAACACACGTCACGTGGGGTAGCGCTTTCCCTTGGATAAGGGGGAAATAAGAGTTTAGATGGGAGGTGAGAAGACGAGAAATCAGCTGAGTTGTTCAAGATGTTGAAAGGGTGGAGTGAGCTAGAGAGGGAATCAAAACGTTGAAAGGGATAGGAATGTTGCTCGAAAGTGGAAGGGAACAGGAAGCTGAGGAAGCATGAGAGAAGATAGAAATGAACAATTAATAAAGCAGTGTTGATCGAGAGTTGAAAGGGAGGTGAGAATCGTTGCTCTTGAGTTAGAACGAAGAACGAACAAGGAAAGCCAGAACTTCCGACTTGCTTTAACTTGAAATCAAGAGGCAGTAACTGTGTGTTGGAGTGTAGAAGGAGAAAAACTGGGTTTTCCTGAATCGCCGGTCCAGAGTCTTCTTCCGTCAACAGAAGGTAAATACACTGCCGACCTGCATGTGTAAGAGTGGAAGGAAAATTACCACGCAGAACGTCCGGAATTGCTTAGAAGAGACAGGTTCATCACCAAAGTGAAAACACGGCTGCACGTCGTTACTCCAATAATTAACCCTGAGAAACCCTTTGCAATCGTCACTTTGAATTATTATGTTTAATTGTAATAGTACGCAAAGCCCATGAAAGGAATTGAATTTCTAAATAAAATTATTAAAATATTTTATAAATGGAATTAATTTTGCTAAACAATTCACCCCCTTTACCATTTACAATTGTAGTGCAGTAGAACTCCTTCCTAATTTTATTCGGATTTCGGATTTTAAAGGATATAAAAATTCAGAAAAAACATGCTAACTGGCGACAAGCAGGTAAAAGGGTTTCCCCGGCGCCAGACTGGCGGTCGGGAGACATGCCTGTGCGCGTATTTATAATGTTAAGCTTGATTTATCTGAAGGAAGATTCACCCTTCAAAATTTCCGAAGGACACCATTCCTTGTGTCATGAAAAATTTTCCGCGCTGAACACAGGACTCACGAGAATTGTCGAAAAAAACATCACGTGGGATAGCGTTTTCCTTTGTAGACGAGATTTACGAATTTATCTGGGAGGTCAGCAACCGAAAAATATGCAGACGCTGAGAAAGCAGAGTTGAAGAATTGTTCTAGACGATGGGAGGGGGAGGAGGTAGAGATGGAGAGTTGATCAGGACGTAGAAAGGAGGAGAAAGCTAGAGAGTCTTTCGGATTTTGAAATGGAGGAGTAAGCTGGAGGGTGCAACAAGAGTTGAAAGTGACTTGTGAATTGTTGCACTTTAGTGGAAAAGTTTTGGGAACAAGGAAGGCCAGAGTGAAGAAGGAGGAAAAATTAGTTATCCCCAATCACTGACAGTTTCAATCCACTTTCCGCCGGTAGATGTAAAATCTACAATTCAACCAGAAGTAAGTTCCGGTCGCCTAGTGACTTGCATTAAGACTGGAATGAAGATAGAACAGGTTCGTTACGTGAACGAAATCTCTTCTGCACGTGGTTACCGCAATGAGTAATTAACCCTGATATTAAATAAAACGACCCCTTGGTTTAATTTATTTATTTGTAATATCGCCCATGACCCCTTTTAAAATGAATGGTTTTATATATATAAAAATAATGTAAAAACCCCATAATCGTTTACACAATATATAGAAATATATTGTAAGGAATTATATTGTAATTTTAGATTATTAATTAACTATTTGTACGTTATACGAATTGTAATAGAAGAAACGTAATAAGTAATGTCGGATGCCATTAGAATTGACGGGATCCAGATTTTGGTGAAAACACGGGGCCCATCTGATATCATTGGTCGATTATTCAGCTTGGCAGAGGCGGGCTGTCTGAACCAAAATCACGTTATTATTCAGCTGATTGGCATTGAGGAAGGTAGACCTGTCACCCGATTTAGCCATATTTGTAAAGAGAAAACCTTATATCGAATACGAATCCAGGAGGCTGTATCACTTCAAAACTTTCCAGTAATAATACACGTATTACGATATTATTTTTTATTTCATAAGTCACACATTAGGAGAGGTAGTGAACAAAACAAATAGAGATCACGGAGCCAACGAATTTCCGACGATCTTCCTGTATTGCGGTTCTGGACTCTGCATAGTGTCTGTTTCTCGTGTGGGCGGAGCTGGACCATTGAATTCCTGGATGATGCTGCACCATCGCTATTCCTGTGTGCGAATGCGTAGGACCGGAGGTGTTGAAAACTGCAGAGCAGTGAGCGGACATCATATTCCATTGTATGAACTACCCGTTTTTTAAAAGTGTATTGCTTCATCTAGTTTGTATCCGCACTGTACTCAATCTCTAATTCTAAACTTGAATACATTACAACCTTGAGAAGACCAGAATCTCGTTATTTAACGTACTATAAAAAAGAAAGTAACTTATATTCTGAATAATAGTAATTGTTGCCCAACCTCTATTTTTGTATTATTTATGGTGAGAATTAAATTCAGCGTTTCTTTCATAGTCAGTTAATTCTGAGAATCAGTTGCTATATTGTTCTGTAAATATAATGCATTGATTCGTCTAAATACGAAATTGTATTAATCAGCTGTTGCGGATGATTTGATGTAATTGTCATGTTTATTTTACAGATAGGCTCAGAACTGTTTTTATCTTTTATAGTATCGTACTATCAACCAGTGAATCCAGCTGAGATGTTGGAAGTTCATTCAGGTACTTTGTCTAATTTAGTTAGTATCAGTTTGCTCGTAATATTGTGTATAATACGTATATACAGGGTGCTATGTTTTTCTCAATACATTGAAATATCTCAAGAACCACACATCGGACCAAAAAAAGGGTGAATGAAAAATGTTTATCTCAAAGGGGGACATATAATGGGTAACACTCGTTGAAGAAATAGGCGTCAGATCAGCAAAATAAAATTAAATGTGTTTGATATTTTTACAAATACTACTTAATGACACGATAACTGTCCACACACCAACACTCCCCAGGGTAGGGGAAGCGAATTATGTAAGTAATATGATTCCATTGGATCAGTCGGCCAAGTGCCTCTTAAAACTGGTGGAGACACGGAGAAGGAAATGCTGCGGCCCCACAGCAAACTCGTCTCCCGTCGTCCGGCCTGACTACCTGATGCAGGTTTTCTAAGGTTTTCCTTGTATCTCTTTAGGTAAAACAGCGGGTAGGATCCTTACACTTCAGCCCGAGGGCCCTAGTCATCCCTTGGCTACCTTGCTCTACCTTCCGCATCCTACCTTTTCAATTCCCTTCCTGTGCTATTAAAGGGAGTTGCGTGTTTCAGGAATACCCTCATGTAGCCTGTTTACCCCCCAAAAAAATGGAAGCCAATTGCATCAAAATCTTAACTTGACTCCCTACAAGAGCAGCTTCAACCAAACTGTTATACAGGAATAAAAAAGCAACAAAATTATACATTTGTATATTGAATATTTGTTAAAAATTGAATCATTAAACAGTTAAGGTAAGCAATGAGAATTAAAAATATATAAAATAAAAAGAAAATTTTATTATATTAAATAACAACCTCTCAATTGTATCACAAACCAGTCATAAAATAATTAAACCTAAAATTTACACGTCTTTTAAAAGAAACAATCACACTATCAAAAGTAAAAAATAAAGGATTACAAATTTTACTCAATTTGAATGTAGCATTTACTGTGTTAAGTTGTTTTAATTAACAACTTTTCAGATAGGTCAAATTTCGACATGTCGGTTTAGGCACTTGTCGCTGCGTGGGATGAGTTTGAATATTCCCCACTAGAAAGAACTCCGTCCTTGCGTGTTCAGGCACGTTGTCGGGAAGTGTTTCATCTCCTCGTCTGAGGCGAACTGTTAGCCTCCTAGGTGCTCCTTCAAGCGAGGAAAAGGGTGAAAGTCACTTGGCGCTAGGTCTGAGCTGTAGGGAGGATGGTCGATGATGTCCCAATGAAACTGTTTTAACAACGTCATGGTTTTCTGACCCCTTGGAGAGGAGTCCTGGACGTTTCCTCCTCTTTTTCCTCACTTGAAGGGGCACCTAGGGGACTGACAATCCGTCTCAGATAAGGAAATGGAACACTTCGCGATACACTGGTTGAACACGCCAGGTGGGAATATTAAAACGCATCCCAGAACGCGACAAATGTCTAAACCGATATGGAGACTGTGTCAAAAAATAACCTACTGTTTATGTACTATCAGGATACTGTATTGGTTGTGGGAAATAAAGTGTGCACGGATCACTGATAAACACTAGGGTATTTTGTTTAGTAAATTTAAGACTTTTATTAGTTACAAATCTAATTTACAAGTGATGAAGTTCAAAATAATAGACAAAGTGTTGTGTGGTCGTATTTTTCGCAAATGCTTTGATTGTTATGATTTTTGGCTAATTCATATAATGTTTAATATTAAACACTCAGAGAGATAAATTAGCTTTTTAGTTCCCCTAAATATGCCATCATTTGGACAATCCAGATGTTTTCTGTCACTCTAAAAAAGCTCTATATTTGCATAGGTCCTATTGTCACTGTCTTTAGCCCCAAGACTGGTCTGATGTAAACACCCATGCTGACCTATCTTATGCATGCCTTTTCATTTCCGCATAAATAGCACATCCCACAACCTCCCTAAACTGCTTAGCCGATTCCATTCTCGGCCTCCCTCTTCTGTTCTTACCCCACACACTTCTCTCCATTTCTAATTTTACAAGACTCTCGTGCCTTAAAACGTGGCCTATTAATCTATCCATTCTCTTGTTCAAGTCCTTTATATTGTCCGCTCTTCCCCTGTTCTGTTTAGAACTTCCTCGTTAGTTACTCTATCCACCCATCTGATTTTCAGCATTCGCCTATAGCACGCCATTTCAAAGGCTTCTATTCTTTTCCTTTCGCCAACTCCTATCGTCCACGTTTGGCACCCATTAACGCCACACTCAATACGAAGATTGTTGCATCGATTCCCTACTATTCACACTTATATTACCCGTAAGTAAATTCCTCTTTTTCGCCAAAGCCTTCCTTGCCTGTGCTATCTACTCTTTATGTCTACTATACTTCTACCATCCGTAGTTATAACGCTTCCCAAGTAGCATAATTCCTTAGCTTCCCAATCTAACACCCTTTATTATTCCACTGTTTCCCATACTTCACTCCATTACTCTGGTTTTCATTTTATTAATTCTCATTTAAAATATTTCTCCAGGACCACGTTCATGCCATTTATTACGGTTTCCAAGTCCTCTTCCGATTCCCCTAATACTACAATATCGTCGGCAAAGCTTAAGGTTGTTATTTATTCTCCTTGTAGTATGATTCCTTTTCCATATTCCGTTTTAACATTCTTCATCACGTGTTCTATACATACGTTAAATAGCGTGGGCGACAGACTGCATCCTTGTCTAACTCCTTTCTTGATTTCTGCTTTCTTTTCTTTATCTTCAATTCTAATTACTGCTGACTGACAGCATTTTGTAGAGGTTATGCATAAGCTTTCTTTCGTGATATTTTATTCCTGTTCTCTTTGAAATCCTTAATAAAGTGTTTCAGTTCATATTAACAAAGGCTCTCTTAAATCAGGTTCTTATTTCTAACACCCTTTATTATTCTACTGTTTCCCGTAATTGATTCCAGTACCTCAATTTATCCACATTTTGAACTTTTTCTTCAGGACCACGTTCATGCCATTTATTATATTTTGCAAGTCTTCCTCTGACTGCCATAATACTACAATATCTTCGGCAAAGCTTTTATTTATTCTACTTTCAATATGATTCATTTTCCATATTAGCTTTCTTCACCGCCTGTTCTAAATACAAGTTAAGCAGCATGGGCGACAGACTGCGTCCTTGTTTTACTACTTTCTTGATATATGCTTTATTTTCTTGATCTTCAATTCTATTACTGCTGACTGCCTTCTGTGGAGGTTATGTATAAGCCTTCTTTTTCGATATTTTATTCCTGTGGTCTTCAAAATCCTTTATAGTTTGTTCCAGTTAAAATGATTAAATGTTTTTCCTAAATTTACAAATGCCATGAATTAGGTTGGTTTTTCTTATTCTATCACCTATTAGACGCAAAGTCAATAATGCTTTTCTACATTCTTCCTACAACCAAACTGATCTTCTCCTAACTCGCATTCTATTTGACATTCCAGCCTCCTATATACTATTTTCGTTAATATTTTGCATGCAACGGAGAACTTAAATATTTATTTAAGATAAAGAGTAGAAACCGCTGAACTCCAGCCTGAGCTTCTTGGAAAGAATGCGTACTCTTCTGGCTTGTGTCTCGCCTACACGCAAGGAGAAAACTCCCACGTAGCCAGATCCGGTTCCTCTCCAGATAAAATGTATGATACTCACAATTTCAAGCTTTCCAATGTACGGCCTTCCTTTCAGTGAAGCTGAATGGGACTCCGGTTTTACTAACGGAGTCTCTGAGTACCCAATTCTGTGTCCCCTTAACAAATGAAGAACGCCGAGGCAAGGAAACTATGGAAACGAGATCACAATTGAACTCTTGTAAATTTTTACGTAATGCTTCATCTAAAGAATAACAATACATAATCACTGAATAAGATAAAACAATGTGTTAACGAAATGAAATATATATTATTATACTGTTAACTAATTATTTATGTCTCTTAAACTCTTGCTCGGGATCATTTATTTCCGCCCTGAAAACCTAGTGCCTAGATCCATTTAAATGAATGTGCCGAAAAAATATTTCAGTAGTAAGCTATCTCATTCGCAGCCATTTGAGAATTTACGGGACTCGACGGATGTCTTTTAGGTTGTCGAATACCCCGATAATATCGCTTTTCGCATTCTATTGAAATGTGTAAATTTGTACGATCAACTCTCAACGTAGCACGCTAACTGAATAAGCATTTTCTCCCCTCGCAAGTGATAATGCGATGGAATATCGTTCCTTCACTTCTCCCGTCTCCGCCCACAAGCGACCTCCATCTTCATGTACAATCGATCCTTTCTTACTTCTCTTTTTCACGAGTCTAGTTTGCGTTTGCGTGTTGTCACGGCAGCACGTACGACCCTGCATTTTTAATCCTCAGAAACAAAAAAGACCATATCAAATTGGGAGAATAAATTTCCTTATTTTCTCGTATAATTGAAGTTATATTGATAATTGTGGGGAAAAAATCGACTATGGGATTCCCCAACATAAAACGTATGGCATCATTTGCGAATTTATTTCATTATAACCATCACGTAACAGAAACGCCGCTAAAGCACGAAAACTTCCACGTTTAAGCTGCAACTGCCCAAATAGAAGGTAAAAAATTAATATAAACTACCTTCAGCTGCAGCACTCAACTGAAACTTTATTTGCTATATGAACATGCACAAATGAAATTAACGGTAAGTTATGAGGGTAAAGCACCACTGGGATAATAAACGCGTTAAAGATCATATTTCAGATATAAAAAATTGTGTATTATCGAATTTGTATGCAAGAAGAAACATATACGAAACAGAGGTACAAGTAAAAGATGGATAAGTTGTTCTTTTCTCGTTGGATATCCAGTACTTTACAATAATTTTACAAATTTCAAATTATTTTAAATGTAGGTTTGGTTGACGGATTTACTAATATTGGTGGTGAGTCTCATTTATTTGATTTTCCTACATATACACATATACCTTGAAATATCGCATCGAAATATAAAAACAATAAATTAAATAATTATTCTGACAGTTAAATATATAATAAATAATTTAATTAGCCTCTTTGTCTGTATTTTTATAATCTAAATATGAAATATTTCGTCTCTCATTTGAGGTTTCTTCAGGTAAAAATGTAGCTTTACATGGAACCTAACTCCATGACTCCTTCGGCCATCTCCTAGTGGCTACACGACGATATTTTTCTGTATATTTAAATACTGCGAAAGCCAAATTACTTTCAAATAAATTAATACATCACTGAAAAATAAATTTCAAAACGATATACCACGTATTTATTTAGAGGGGTGCCTGTGGGAGTTTTCTCTAGCAGATATTTCTCCTCCGATTGACTATGGGGTTCACCTGGCTATTTTGGGAGTACCTGGTACTCTCTCTCTCTCTGGTTTTTTTTTCAAAGTTCTCAAATGCTCTGGCACCTTCGCCTATTTTAGGAGGTGTATGTACTGTAGTTAAAGACCTTGGGCATACGGAAAGAGTTGTCCGCTGATCCTATTGGATCAGTCAGCCAACTGCCTACTAAAACTAGTGGAGACACGGAAAAGGGAATGCTGTGACCCCACATAAAACTCGTCTCCCGTCACTTGGAAGGGCGTGAGAATATTACGCAACAACCCGACCTACCTAGGGTTTTCCCTGCATATCTTTTGGTGAAACACCTGATGGATTCTTAAACTATAGCCCGAGGTCAATAGTCAACCCTTGGCTACCTTGCTCTACCTTCCACATACCCTCTTTTCAATTCCGTTTCTATGCTATTAAAGGGGAGTTGCCTGTTTTAGGATCACCCTCGTGGAGCCAGTTAACCGAAAAATAAAGTATTTATTTACACGCTGCTTAGTAACGAGGACAGTTTTTAAAGTCCGTCCCTAATAATATTTTGCCATTGCAGCCCTTCAGTTGTGATTTTAAGCATGCGTGATCACACTCTCCATTCATTAGGAAGCCTGACGTAGTTCAGATACATTCTCACTTTGTGTTCTTCTTTAGCTAGAGCGTTTTGAAATGTTATAAACAATTTATCTATCCCTTACATGTGAAGTCAAATCATTTATTTGTTAGTTGAATCCAAGGAATTTTAAGCCAGATAACTTTCATCGGTAATTGTGTGAGACGTTTGGAAAAACTTTAATGAGTGATGGATGAGACAATTAAACGAAGAAATTCCGACAGGCGGTTCTGATGCATTGTTTTCTGGGACAAACAAAATTTTGTTTGCTGAATTATGACTTCTATTGAAACTACGAAAGATTCGTCGTGAAATAAAGAACATAGGGCTTTAATACTTTCACGTGGAATCATTTTGATTCATAACAACGCCCAGTCACACACCGTCAGACAAACTATTACGTGTCTTTAGTGTATAGTAGAAAAGCTTCTGTGTCGTATTATTTTGTTGGGAACAATCTGACCACCCTCACTAGAGTTCGGATTTGGAGCCAAGAGATTTTTATTTGTTTCTTCAATAAAAGAAATTCCTCGGTGGAAAACGGTGATGTAAAACAGGAGGTGCAGACTTGACTTACAGCACAGATAGATTCTTTGACGAATTTTACCGTTACGAAAAGTTCCTGAATAACGACGGTGACTATGTGGAGAGGTGGTGTCAGGCATAAGGCAACGATTGATAATAAAATATCTGGAAAATAACGGGCTATAATTTTTAAATAAATATCGGAACTTAGCCCTCATATTGTCGTGACGATTCCAAGTATTTTTATTCTTTCTCTTTTGCACTATTAGTTCTGTGGTCACTTTTTTCTTCCTGATTACAAATATTTTTTGCATTGTCTTTTTTAAATTCGTCTCAATTTGACATTCCATCTATTTTATTACGTCTGTAAAGCCAGTTTTGTTTTTTTCGTATGATTCATAATATTGTCCATCACACTTAAAGTGTATCCATGTGAAACCATGGCATTCTTTTTCGTTGTGTAAGACCAAGAACACAACCCACTAGATGCTAGTTATTTAGGGGTTGCTAATCCTAGAATGTCGCTAAAAACCCGAATCAAAGAATTTAATGTAAAACTCCACACATGAAGTTCAAATTATTCGTTTGATTGTTAAAATGGTAACATTTTAGCAATTGGCACCTACTGTCGTCTTCAAAACAGTAGAGACCTGAGTTCGAAGCCATTTGGAATGACCTACGTTATATGAAAGATCTCATTTTACGCAGAATGTAATGTCATCTTATGATATGTAAAACACATATGTCATTTCCAGGAAAACAATCAGTTAGGGCGCCGGAGTAGGGTCGGGGGCAAGCGAGCGGGTTCAATAAATATTTCCTCTCTCCATACAGTTTTTTAAAAAATTGGACAAAATTTTGGTGCACTGCTACATGAATTAAGTTTATATTTTATATTTATGGCTTCAACCAATACAAGAAAGGCTTTGCCCAACTCTTCTGCGATGCGGTGCCCAAGAATTAGTGGAGGTCCACTAATTAATTAATTTTTAAAAACGTGAGAAACTCTGATATTTCAAATTTTGTGGATATGTTTGTAAGGGTTTTTACTGTCTTCTGTTCAATTTTAAGACCGTTTGAAGCACTAGCTTGACACATATCAGCTGTCCAAGTACAGCTATGTAAAAATAAAACAAAAAAACTTACTCTTCAATTTTTTTTTCGCCAAACGCACATATAAAATTCTTTAAAAAATTTCATTTACATATTATAAAACGACAATTTCTACGTAAAATCAGACCTTTCACAATAGCGTAGGTCATTCCAAATGGGCACAGAGAGGCTTTAAACTAAGGGCTCTACTATTTTGACGACGACAGTAGTACTATTAAATATTCTATATATTAAAAATTTAACGTCACTGATACTATGAAGCTAAGCACTATCTATGCTATCACATTGTTCGGCTGACTTCTTTTCTTTGGTTTCCTTGACGTGTCTCTCTTGCAGCTTTTGATATTTTGTATCATCTGACGAAAGCAACAGGATTTGTTAACTATTTATTTCATCACTCAATTGTGTATGTTAGTTTGCAACTTCTTTACCTATTATAATTTTGGTAATTGGTGGTGTTCTCTATTTCATCTTTTAAGCTGTAACCAAAAAAGGAAGAAATATGAAATGTCAAATACAATCTACAAATAATATACGTGTTCCTAATTCTGCTGGAGCTACACAAATTTTACGTCGCCAAACGTCTTTCCAATGCAGGCAAGTCATCAATACCCTCTTATAAAGAATTTATGAGTATTGAAAAATTGGTGTTTCCCGCAAAGTGGTTAAAACAAGTTACAGTTTCTGTGTAGAAAATAAAGATACCGGCTACGGTTGACTTCAACATTTTAATCGATATGGCTGCCGGTAAAGGAGGACAATAAAAACAGTAATGCTTGTTAAATACGGTTTATCAAACACATTAGCATGTTATTAATTCCTGAATATAAAAGGCACATACGATAGAGGAGAATAACGATACTGGAATCGGAGGTAATAGAATTGTGCACGTAATCAAGTTCCACTCAAATGTTACCAGTGTTTCTATAATTATAACATTGCAAAAGGTATTTTAAAATCGCGTTTCAGAGGTTAGTTGCGAATGGAGCGGAAACGCTATTAGGAAAATATGATTTCAGGAAAGTTCAAGGCACGATCGCTAACAAAATGTGACATGATTAAGGAGATATAGGTATTTCACTAATATAAAACTAATTAATTACCTCAGTTTACTAATGTACATTTAAAAAGTTATAAACAAGTTTTACTTTACCATCTCCACGTTAAGACAGTACGGCAGCATATTAAATTTTATTTAAAATTTTCTTCTTACCTTTCTCCTACACTAAATCAGTTCCCCTACCTGAAAAAAAAATAAAAGAAAAATATATAAAAATTTATGTTAGTTCCAAACATTGTTTTAAAATTATAACATAATTTAATTTGTAGAGAAAAAATTATGTTGTGATAGTCACTGAAATTCACTGAAGTAATAAACTTCACAACAAAACATTCAAAAGTCATGAGTTTTATAACTTTAAAATTTATTAATTATTGCAAAATAAAATTTCATATTTATAAAATAAAGGAACAACGTTGTTTCCAAAATTTATGGACGTTGTAAGATAAAAACATTTGAAATCAAATTTCTACGCAAGTTAACTACCGCTAAAGAAAATCTTTTCAACAGATTATAAAATTAAACTGAGAATAATTCGCTAAAAATAATTTAGTTTTGAATTAAATTATTAAAATATGAATAATACAGAGTACCAACTTTAATGGATTCAAATATAAATAATTTAAACATTAGAGGTCGAAAATAATAATTAAACAATTTACCTGATAATTTAACATATAATAAATGATTTAATTAACATCTGTGTCAGTATTTTTATAGTTAAAAATATTCAACGTTTCGTCTCTCATTTGAAACTTCTTGGGGTAAAAATTTAGCTGTACATGGGAAAGTCATCCATTCTTCTTCGGCCGAGGGAGTCATGGATTGAATTTCAATTTACAGCTAAATTTGTACCAGAAGAAGTCTCAAATGAGAGACGAAACGTCTTATTATTTCATATTAAAATTATAAAAATACTGTCAACGAGGCTAATTAAATCATTTATTGTCTAAAATTATAATTTCCCCGAAGATAAATACAAAATAGGCTAGAAAGAAAACTCAAAGATCTCATAATTTTCTAATTAAAATTTTCTTTAATAGAAAAGTCGGTGCCGACCCGACAGTAAATGGATTTTCCCAGAACTACTTGCGGATCGTATCATCAGATTCCTTTCCGGTCGTTCAGAGGTAAACAGCAGGATACGATCCGATACCTTCCAGATAATATAATGGAGTAAAGTGAAGTGTAATGTATTTTCATCGCGAAAGTACTAATTTAAAAACATAATATGATTCCGTATATCCCATGATGTGATGAATATCATCGGTAGGGATGTCAAATGAACTAAACTTGTGCTTAAATTTCAGCTGAATTATCTTGTAAAAATCACGCAAACGAAACTATTAAAATGATGTTGAAAAACCAATAATACAGTTACCAAATTG
This sequence comes from Eucriotettix oculatus, assembly GCA_034510155.1. Taxonomy (NCBI): domain Eukaryota; kingdom Metazoa; phylum Arthropoda; class Insecta; order Orthoptera; family Tetrigidae; genus Eucriotettix; species Eucriotettix oculatus. The sequence continues at coordinate 28,412,832 of CM067378.1, read as the reverse complement.
TATCTTTGGTCTTCAAACTTTGGAAAACTATTTCCAAAGAATAGGTGAGTAATTAAATAACAGTAAAATAGATAACCAGTTTTTTATATGGAGTTTATGACCAGTTTCAGGCAGAATGTAAAAATACGTATAAGATTTGAATTAATTGAATAAACTGCCTAAAACTAGTCATAAAAAGATGCATAAATAAATTTTATGGTCTTTAAAATTGGAAGAAGGATAAAAAATTTATCGTTGTTACAATTCATAAGGTTTAACTCTGTTAACTAAAACAAAGAATTTGCCATTGTTGTTGTCATATTCAGTCCTAACAATGGTCTGTTGCAACATTCCATGCTAGCATATCGTGCCCAAGCCTTTTCATTTCTACATAACCTACCACATCTCACATCCACCATAATATGCTTAGCGTATTCCAACCTTGGCCTCCCTCTTCTGTTCTATTTATCTACTGCTAATTTACAAGACCCTCAGGTCTCAAAACGTGGCCCATTAATCTATCCCTTCTCTTGGTCAAAGTCCTCCAAATTGTTCTCTCTTCCTCTATCCTGTTACTTGCTCATTAAAATATATAAACCTAAATTTAGGATTTTGAGAATGATTAATTTTTGTGACTTTTGCTGCTAAGTCTATGGAGGCGTCCAGGTCTTACCAATACGACAGGAAGGAATCTGGACTGGCTGAGGTTTACGTGGGAAGGAATCGGTCTGCGTCATTTATGTACCTCAATGTGAAAACAGAAAACCGGGAATGAATCGGGTCTCACCCTTGAAATAACCTAGGGTTTGGGGATTTCCTGGCAAACTGGACAAAACAGCTTTACCGTTCCGAGCACGTGTGTAAAGAGACAAAAGTTCCGGTGAGGCTTCTTCGTCTTGGAAATGTTGATAAGTTAGAATTGTTTTTCTTACAGATATAATAAATAATAGTAATGAATCTAAGAATACCGAGAGTAACGGGACGAAAAGTTTGCTCCACATCATTCTTCTTCAGACAATCCGTAACAGGATTGAAGAAAACTTACTTCGCTACTCGTAGATAGCCAAAGTAGAGAACCCCGTTTGCCATTTTCTGAAGACGTCAGTTGCTGTAAATCCTGGGAAAATTGAGGCACTAACAATTTCTCTTTAACACACCCCCATAAGAGGAAATCATAAGAGTATAATTTGGACATCTGGATGGCCAAGAAAATCAAATAGAACAGTGTTGTTCTTTTTCTCCGGTTGTTTGTTGTTGTTGTATTCATTCCTAAGAATGGTCGTATGCAACCCTACATGCTAACCTATCTTGCGCAAGCCTTTTCATTTCATCATAACTAGCACATCCCATGTTCTCTATCCACCCATCTTATTTTCAGCATTCTCTTATAGCACTACATTTCAAAGTCTTCTATTCTATTCCTTTCCACAGCTCATATCGTCCATAAAATGCCACACCCCATACGAATATTTTTAGCAACAACTTCCTAATTTTCATTTATATTACCCGTAAGAAAATTCCTCTTTTACGCGAAAGCCTTCCTTGCCTCTGTTATCCTACTCTTTATATCTACTATGCTTCTAGATCACTAGTTATTATGCTTCCCAAGTAGCAGAATTCCTTAACTTCCATCAAAATATCCCTAACCCAATCTAACACCCTTTTTTATTCCTCTGTTTCATGCACTACCCTCTATTACCTTTTAAATCTTCATATTGAACTTTTCCTCCAGGACCGCGTTCATTATATATGTTCCAAGTCATCTTCTGATTCTACTAATAGTACAATATCATCGGCAAAGCGTGGGGTTTTTATTTATTCTCCTTGCAGGATGATTCGTTTTCCATATTCCTTCTTAACATTCTTCATCGCCACCTACATATATGTTAAAGAGCATGGGCGACAGATTGCATCCTTGTCTTACTCCTTTCTTGATTTCTACTTTCTTTTCTTGATCTTCAATTCTAATTACTGCTGACTGCCTTCAATAATCATGTATTTTAATTTTAAATTGTTGTTTCAAATAATTTGGGGATAATATAAATTAAAATAAATTAATAAGGGAAGTTTTAGAAATGTGTTTGTTTGTGTGCTTGTGTTATATCTCTAGCAACCCAGACTTTTTGTGTGAGTAATCACATAACAGATTCCTTTCAATTGCTTTAATTCCTTGCTACATCCTTTATACCTATTTAAATTAAATTATTTTTTGGAAAAGCAGGCTACCTTATGATTATCCCCTTCAGTAGCATAGTGAGAGATGGAAACTGGAGATGTGGAAGTTAAGTTATGGTAAGGGTTAACTAGGACCCTCGGGCAACAGTTGAAAAATCTACCCAGCAATTCACCTAAGAGAGATGCAGGGAAAGCTTCAGAGAAAGATGCATCAGATGATCGAGAATTTAATACCTTTCTCACGCCATTGCGGTAATGCGAATCAATTTTTTTTTTGGTGATACGATATCCATTTAATGGGAACTCCTCATTAATAGCATACGAAAGGAAATTGAAAAGGGGATGTGGAAAGCAAGGTTAACTAATTTCCGTGAGCATAGTTTAAGCTTCCTCCCAGCATTCGCCCTAGAAAACCTGCATCAGGTAGGTCGGCCCATCGTATCACGCACATCCAAATGCCAACGACAAAACATTCTTAACAATTTAGTCCACCTCAGAATCGCCTGCCACCTGGAAAATTTGTACGAGGGATAGATTTTTGCTAGGTGACCAATACTAATTTTATGAATGCGACGTTATATGCCCGTGAATTAAAGAGTACTATTTTATAATTTCATTTTCCGGATTAAAATAACGGACTAGTAACTCTTTTGATCACAATATCTTTTGTAACTTATTTAATCTCGTTTCTAATAGTCAATATTGTTTATAGCATAGTATGTGAAGACTCTCGTCGTCGTATTGATTAGTAATGGAGAGACAAGGTAATGGGCTTTCTTCTAATCACTCACGTGAGTAATTAGCGAACCTGAACACATCCGAAACAGATGTCTGTATCATACGTGATCGAACACAGGATTCAACGCGCTATGTAATTACATATGGTCTGTTGAGTTAATCACTTCATTAGATTTCCCGTGAATATCACCGTCAGCTGTTACAGACACGCGTCTCGTATTCACAAAGTTCTTTTAATAACTTTAAATACTGACTCGTTTAAAAATAACATTAACATCATATAAATAAGGCCAGATATAATATGTATATATAATCAAGGCGTAACGGGGCACTTATTGTTTTACAATTTTTTTAAAATTATAGGAGAGAAATCACATTATAAAAGTATAAAACATTAATATATTCTATTACTTACTTCATGTCATATAAACATTTAGATTTAGAAAAAATGCCCATTCTTCCACAAGGGTGGAGCAGGGTGCTTTGTATTTACAATAAGTGTAATTTAATTTAAGAAAAATCTTAACACCCTTTGTGTTCTTCATATACTTATTTTGAGTACGGTGGATCGTTTTCTCAATTTTTCCTTTCACAAATAGATTGTTTCTTATCTCTTTGATATTATTTCTCGCTTTTTTCCTTTCCTTTTCTTTCTTAATCTTTTTTTTTGGTACAGCATCCTGTAAACCATTCTTATAAGTTGAGTCTGCAAATTTCATCCAACATCCTTGAGGTACACATTATATTATTTTGCCTTATAAAGTAGCATCCTGTTCCACCCCCACTTCCTCAATACCAGAGTTAATCTATACCAATAAATAAAATTGAAATGTGTGTCTACCTGTCTGACTGTCCGTATGTTTGTCTCGGATCGAATTTGTAATTAAAGTTTTAGGATTTAAAAATAGGAGATTTGATTTAAATATTCGTCCATATTTAATTTAGATATATTGCAGAAGATATTAATATAATATGAATATATATTTATATATACATATATAAAAATTCTACGCGAAGATATTTTGGAATTACCGCTAAATACGTGCGTGTAAACCAACTGCGAGTTATAAGTTCTATTAACCGTTCCTATATATTTCATCCCCTTTACTATCTATTGTTGCAGCAGGCTGAGAAAATATGAACTTCTTTGAATCGTCGATGCGATGTATACATAAATTGATAAATTGGTTTTATATCTCGCGCCAGGAAAATTTTAAAATTTAGTAATTGCTAATAAGAAAATAATAAGGAAACTATCGAGTTTGATGTCAAAATCGGTGTAATGCGATTCACTGTATTACATTACCATCTTTAATATGCGATTTAAGTACAAATTTTACCATTAAGTGGGGGAAAAATATTTTTGTTAGAATACTGAAAATATATTTATTCATTCTTTAGTACCGGGGGTATTTTGGAATCTCTCGAGAATACTGGGAGTTTATTGGAGGATCATATTGTGACGTTTCCGATGACGGTGTAATTGTGTGTTGACCAAGAATTAAATAATGTTCCGGGATATTACAAATAAATACCCGGACAATGCCGGCTCCCCATCTAGTTTCAAAGAAAATTTAAAATTGCTAAAGTTGGTGCAGTTAATATCAGAAATAATTAACAATTATCATTAAAAGTACGCAATTGTTGGCATTTGTCTCGGAAAGAGCGAGATCTGGGAGCTTTCCGTTATTTTGTCGAGCTTTTTTCCTTTTCGTTTCTTCGTTGCGCTAATCGACCCACCACTCCTACGTTCACACGCAGAACAAGAAATGGTTCTCAGCCCTGAAGAGCAAACACGTCTAATTAAACATACAATCCTCTTTGATTTCTCCGAGGAAACGGCACGTCACAAAGAGAAGCTGATAATATCGAATTACAATTCTTTTGTAAAATTCAATGGTGTAAATTTGCGAGAGTTTCGTTTTAATTAAAGACTTTTCAACAGGTTTGCTCCCTGAAGCTAGATTTTGATATCGATTTCTAACGAGCAGTTAAAATTAGCGTCTGTTTTGATAGGAAAGGATCAAATTTGAGTGAATTATTTCCATATTCACTAAATATCAGTTTTCCAATTAGTACACGCGCACATAGTGGGCGCTTTGTCTCGAAAGCAGCGAAAATTAATTGAAATATAGTAAAATTGTGAATCATGAAATTGTGTTGTTCTCAAAATAAACGATTTGTTGTTCGTAAATACAAAATGGTATTAAATCAATACAATTAATACCTCTAACAAACTGAAAATTTCGTTCGTTGCTTGACTTGAAATACACTATAACAAAACAGAATCTATTGTTCCTTGAAAATTATTACTCATTCCTGCGAAATATAAATATATTCCGACGCAAGAAGTGTTTTGTACCCCATTGACTACGAAAGACTTTGAATTAAATTATCATGCAGATTTTTTTCATACAGAGGATATTAATAATAAATAATCAAGCCATCATATCAGAAAGAAAAATAATCAAATAAATAACACAACGTTCCTTTCCATGGTGCACAAACACAGCAGATTTGGTATGAAAAATTTTACAAATCTGAAGCCGACATATGCCGTAATGAGTGTTGCAGACACAATTATATTGAGCGCGATTTTTAGTATTGTTTGAAGTTAATATGAATGGTAAAAGAAAAACTTGATCTATACCCTCAGTTAAATGATCAATTCCAATTTACATTGGCAATGTATTTGTACATTTTTCGCAATTATTATGGAATGATAGTACTTTTTAAATATCACTCTTGAATGACACTTGTCGTCTTGATCTAAAACTTTGCGTATAAAAATATTACATTTGAACATATGTTAAAAATCTGTCAGAAATTTTATGAGAGAAAAGAAACTCTAAAACATAATACACAGCATCAACGAGTTTGCGCAAGGGACAAATGCCCAAGATATTGTAATCAAGTTCCTAAAAAATCTGAAATATACCCTAAATGGTAATCTATAATTGTATATCAAAATGTATATTTAAATTTTACAACTGATAAATAAATGTAAAGTTAAAATTTTATTTATATAATTTAAAGTTAAAAATGAATAACTAATTGTAAATGTAATGTAATATAATAAATGAGTTAAATCAGTCTCGTTGACAGTTTTTTTAAATTTAAACATTATTGAGTCATTCGAGACTTCTTCAGGTAAAATTTAGCTGTACATGGAACCTCACTCAACAACTCCTTTGGTGACAAAAAGATGTTTAACTTCAAATTTTTTATGGTTATTAATTTGAATTTTACACAGCGCTCAGTTTGGTTAATAAAACACAAACTAAAATCTAAAATATTAAATTCATAAATTAATTGGAAAATTGAAAAGCACTAAGAATTATACAATTAAAGGTGGTACTGTTTTTTAACCGGGGAATTACTAATTCAAGTTATTTATGTTACATCTAATTTTACTATATTTGTAAATAAAAATATGAATTGTAGCAATTTTTTCAAGGGCATCTTTCCAGTGCCATTCCGAGTGCATAGTTTTTTCAACCGGAAAATTGGTCACTGAGCGTATAATTAAGGACTCTACCTGAATATGCGTTTATGGTATCAATTTTTAATTAGTTTATTGTTTGAAACTATGATCATAAATAATATTTATTCAGGTTTTTTTATTGTAGTAATAAAAAAGATTTGACGACTATTTTAGTCGACTTTACTATAATTCAAAAAATGTTATTAAACAATCAAAATCATCGTTTTCGTACATTTTTTAAGGTCAAGTTGGCTATGGATCTTATCTGTTACGAGGTTTATTAACATATATTTTTATTTTTAGTTAACTTAGTTAAACTATCATATTAAGGTAATAGAAACTTTAGTTTAAATTATTAAAGTGAATTTTGGGAACGATGTAAAATAAGTCGTCCAAATAGCTGGAAAAATTTAATTGTATAATATCTAATAAAAGAAGTATAAATTAAGGCTTTTGAATCCGTCATTAATATCTTGGTGAAGAAAGGAAATGAAGTATATCCCAGAAAGGAACTACTGATTTAATCATAATGCTAAATATTAAATGAGATATAAACAAGAATCAAAATTAAATTGATAGAATCAGGTTTAGAGATAAAGGAATTCGTTTAAATTAAAAGAAATGCATATTTTATTTTATTCTCACAATTTAATATTATTATTGGCTACGATTGTTTATTCGGACATTGCAACTCTTGAGAATTGCTGAAAACGGCCCAACCCACACCTACAGTCATCCAACTAAAATGCGGTCAGCCATTCACATTCGGAACGTGAGAGAGTGTGTTTTAAGTGCAACTTTACGACTAGAAATTTCTGTTACAGAACAATAGGATGACAATAAGGATTGTTAATTTAAAGATGTTTTCTTTTTATTAATGATTTATTAAATACTATTCATTATACTATTAAATCGTTGTGATCCTTTGCTTTCGTTATTATATTATTTCTGTTTGTAAAAGAATTTGCATTCTTCTGAATGGAATTGAGCAGTAAATTTCCTCTCATTAACTGTAAAGATAAAACGGAATGAAATATGTGTCATACTTAATCACGAGTGGTTCAAATGTCATTTCAATCTATACCAATAAATAAAATTGAAGTGTCTGTCTGACTGTCTGTCAGTATGTTTGTCTCTAATGGGTTCCGAAAGGGCTCAACGGATTTCAACGAAAATTTCAGGGTTAAAAAAAAGGATTTAATTTAAGGGATAAGGGGACTGAAATTTCAGCCAAAATCTGCGAAATATCTAATTTCTAATGTTTTCATGTTAATATGCCTATAAATTCATTAATTTGAAAAAAGAAATAAGGTGTAGCATATGCTGCAAGACAATTTAATTTATATTTTTGATACTAAATTAATAAATTATTACTTTCTCAGAAAAATGTGTTTTTCTCAGCTTCATGGTTTCTGGCACTGAAAACCTTCTATGCGTTACAAATATTAAGATATTGTCTTCATTCTTTTTGTACATGATCTACATGCTAATACTTTCAATTAAACGTATTAATTTTATAATTATTCAAGTATTTTAGGTGAAAAAAATTAAAAGCGCTGAAAAGTGCCAATTTTTAAGTAGATGCATGAAGCTCTTAGTAAAAAAATAATTACTCCCCATAATTTCAATGAATTTCAAAAACGATACTGAAAATTAATGGCAATGGTCAGCTCTATATGTTACTGTAAAAGAGCTGAAATATATTCAAATACGTAACGCAATTTTAAAAACTCCAAATTATGAAAATAAGTTTCAAAATATCTCAACAAAAAACAAGTTAAGAAAAAAATAAATTGTGTATATTGCTACACATGAGTGATGTTAACTCACAATTAAAATTTCATCTCAGTAGCACATCGTTTACAGGAATTTCAAATCCTCGTGTCCCTTAAATGTTGTTGTGGTGGTATTCAGTCCTAAGACTGGTCTGATGCAACCCTCCATGCTAATTTAAAAATTACTGCATATTTAATTTCGATATTTTGCAGAAGACATTAATATAATATGAATATAAATAAAAATATTAATTCTACGGGAAGATTTCTTGTAATTACCGCGCGAAAGCCGGCGTGTAAACCAACTGCGGGTTATAAGTGTTCTGGTCAAAGAAGTTTCCTGTCGATCTTTCGAAGATTTTGGATTCTTCCTTCCCATTTCAGACCAAGAAAGAACATGCAATAGGATAGAATATGACCTCACGTAGCCTTTCAAGTGAGTCGCCTATATATCATAAACATAACTAAATTTTATTCAAGTAATGATACATTTGAATTTTTTTTTCGCGAACGTCGTGGACGCCGCTGCATTCAGTTATCCGCTGCGTGCGTGCAGCGGGGACGACGAAGATCTACAGTCTACGTTACGGTAATCATACCGACGGGTATATCCGTTAAACATGAAATAGTGTTATGATTTAATTAACTTTTTATTTACGTAATGATACTTTTTAATTAGCTAATAATAATGCAGAATCTTTTATTAACGATTTAAAATCGTAGAAGTGTATAGAATAAAAATGATCAGAATATTAATGAAATTTTAGATCACAGTATTATTCAATGATTAATCACATAGATCATTAATCTGTATTTACTTAATTCTTATTAATTAAAATGTATTACAATTTATAAATAAGAATGCACTACAAATTTTCTTTGTAAGGTTATTATAGCTATTGTCGTATTTAACCCTACTTCTTTACATTTAGATTGGGAAGTGATTCGGATACAAGCCTCGAATAATAATTGGTTTTCAAATAAGAAACTTACAATGTTCTTATATAGTCTTTTTTGCACATGACGAGAAAAAGATACTAGTTTCGTCTTTTCCATAAACGTCGGAAAGTTAACGTAACAAAAGATAAATTATGGTATATAAAAATATTCAATGAGAATACCATCCCATAGTTTATTTATGAACCTGGTAAACATTTTTTAAATGATTTAATTCGCCAGTTACTTCATCTTGGCGCTGGCGTGGAGGATGTACTAGTTTTACAAATCGTCGTAATTTATCTTTCCGGGGATATCTGTTGCAAGTTTCATCGATTAATATTATACTTCTGTAGAAGCAAATAAGCTATTAGAGATACTTTAAATAACGCAGTAAGGTTTCATAAGAAAGTTATTATATCTATTTGAATCGCCTCTCCGCATTGCAGATATCGACTGCCTCGGGTATTGCGTGCATTGGCAGATTATTTCACAACACACAAAGTTGCAGCCTATCTCTGGAAGTTAGAACTCAAGTCTCTATAATGGCGGTAATCCAGGCCATAGTTCCGAAAGTCACCTGTTAAAACGCTTTAGAGTGGCCAGCCACTCCGGACATCGATTGATATTACGTCCATTCATCGTGTTGTTTAGTTTCCTTAAAGATGACCTGCGCAAAGCTGCAGCAGGGATGGTTCCCTCAGGACACAAGTGTTATTCCCAGTTACGGCTTCTACGTGCCAGCTGGTCTGAGAAAACTTCGGCATCTCTTCCATCTTCATAAATATTTTGCTTTATGTTCGCGGAAAGGGGATGAGTACGCGAGGAAGAGAGTAATAGGAAAACTTATTTATACAGATAGGAGAATATCTACAACGTAATTAATGACTGAATTTATATTTAGTAATAATATTTATTTGTATCAATTAATATTCAAAAATACCTGAGGAGAATGTGTGCTTCTGTGGAATGAGTCAAGAATTTTGCAGAAATTAAAATAATGTCTAATAAATATTATTTATTGTACTCTTTAAATTAAATTACATTATATAATGTACTACATAATATTAATTAGAAAAGGTTTATTTTAATATAATTTAGTTCAGTCAAATAAAAAATAAGAGTGGCTATGCAAAACGTTTGTTGAAATAAATACAAGACTCAGTAAGTCAGAAATCATTTACTTAATTCGGTTCCTATAGTCATTGATTCCAGTCCTGACAATTACTAACAAATTGTTTTATAATTTCAACGTTACAAGGAAACTTATTCATACAAAATTCACATTAAAGGAGTAAATTATTTTTAAAATTACTAATACGAAATGGACTTTCTTCTTGCTATTTACTAAATATCAAGACGAGGTATATATTAAAACCGTAAAATGCAAAATAAATATTAAAGTTTGACAAGTGAACAGTTGTAAGCCGTAAATATAAAATTGTGAAAATTTAAATTCTCATGAAATAAAGACTTATAAGCGCACTTTTATCGTTTGATTAAATTGTTTCTTTTTATATCTAATTTACATTCAATGTAGCTTCATCACGTTAAAAGTTCGTCTGTTAAAAGCGTCAAGAAGCCCAGGTGGAGAATTTACTGATGGAACTGCCCGGTTAGATATAGTCCGCAAGTAAGTGGCATATTCCCGGAAATCACTTCGAGTTCATCCCAGACTACGATTCTCTGAATCTGTATGATAGCCTGAGAATTACTACAGGGCTTTTATTATTATGAGAAAACATGCGTCCAATACTAATCAAAAATTAAATATACTATTTGTATCGTATTTCAAATCATTTATTATCATTCCAAAAATTTGCTATGCAATTCTACGATCCGCATCTATTGCATTTATTCGATCACTGATTCGTAGACATTAGTCAACAAGTTGGAAACTTTACTTGCGATGTTATTATTCACTGTTGATCATTAGCAGCTTTAATATGTTTAACTGCAATGAATTTCTGCAAAAAAATAAGATCACTGCCTTTTGAAATCTATACCTTGCGCATAGGCTGAGTCAATCCCGTACCAGTTTCATGTTTAAGCTTCGGTGTCTGAGGTTTCGCTCAAAATACTTTGTGTAGTCCGGGTTCTAAATCGGGACCCCTGGGTTTGCAGCCTCGCCGATGGAAATAGTCGCCCTTTTCCAATGAATAAACGTTTCCAAACAATTTACTAATATACATCTAAATATTCACAACACAAGAAATTGTAATTTAGACAATCGTCAATCAACGCATTGAAAGATTTTAAATCATAACCAAAAATATTCCTACGTAATCATCATTATCTTCTTCCTTTATATCAAGTAAACAAGCCTAGGTACTCTATGAACTGCTCAAAATAATCCGGATGATTGACACTATTGGTAAATATCGATCACTACCTAAACCAAAATAAAATTAAACAGAAATTGAATATGAGTAAATAAATATAAATCAATTTGCATGATATCATTATATGATGAAAACCCAAAAGTATGTCCAAAATCAGGATGGCCTACATCACAAACTAGATGCATGGTTTCAGTCAACTACAGCAATACATGTATGTTAGTTATAGGGATGTGTTGCGTGGAATTCTTAACCTTTGTAAATGGCCAAGCAAATGCCATAGAAATGTCAGCAATACAAAAGGCTCCGCTGCATTCGGATACTGGCATATCATTAACATGTTAATTTCGTGTAACGACTATAGAAATTAGTGTTATCATGTTTTCTACATAACTTTTCGTCATATTTTATTTTGAAGTCGAGTGTGATGAAGACCAAATTTGTAACCTAACATCACAATTTAAACTACAAAATTGCCCCTTAAGCATATCGATAAAACTGTTTGGGGATTACATATAAGATCTGACACAAAGCCGAAATTGTTAATGATTTTTCTTCCATATATTTTGATTTTTTTTACTTTAAGGACGAGTTTCCATAATATTACTAGTTTATCTTTCACCATATTTTACTATGTTTGAATGTTACCTTCGTGTCTCATTTAAATTAAAAATGTTCTATCATTGGCGTTATCCCCCCACCCCTCCCAGAAAATTTATGTAATTCTTTATTTTTACAGAAAAGAGTTGCATATCGAGTATATTCAGTTTAATTCAAGAGCCAACCCCAAAATAAAAATCAATCAGTAAAATATTTGTGATTCTGCATGGTGTTTCATAAAATTATGACGTCATATCGCGTTCTCACTCTGCGCTGGGTACACCCAACAATTTTGTATTATATTACATATATTTATCCTATAATTTATAAATTTACTTTTACTGCATTACACTGTTATGAACATTGGTATTCGACTGTAAAACTTTGTGAATGAAAGGGCTCGACGCGGAATATAATTATTTCTGAGATTTCTGTTTTATTTTTTATGAGTATGAATTACTCATTACCAATAAAATAACTAAGAACGCAACTCTTAGAAAAGAGTATTTAATAAAATATAAAGATACTACTGTAATGTCACGCCAGTAAAATAATTCATATTTATGAAAATTATGACTACATATATTTATCTTTTACCAAATGGTACCATTTTTCAATCCACCTTTTGACTAGTGGTGTCAGTCTCATTTACAGAACAGAGAGGTTGTAAAAGTGAAATAAACCCAAATCACAGTGTTTGGAAATTTTACGTCATGATTTTGGCGGGATCGTCGATGGCGATCAGATGAATTTGTTGTTCTCAACATCAAACGTGTTGTTTTTGACGAAGTCTCAAGAAAGTTTTGTTCTGTTCTATGTTAATTATTGTTTGTAACATAGGCATAAAAGTAATTGACGCTCAAACGCCGAAAAAGTATCAATCCATAAATAATTAATTTATGGATGTTATATCGGTAGGAATATCTATGATAAGTAAGGTTTCTCTATACTGAGATCAATAGGGGGAGTATTACTTATTTTAGTGCTATATTAATATATTAGGAATCAAATTTTATAATAAAAATATATATATTTTATCCTAAACAAATTGATACCAATTTTACAATTTTCTCATATTTAAACTTTAAGCCGGTCATTCCTTATTATTTAAACACTATATATATACGTATATAATCATACAAGTTAATTTCTTAAAACTAACAATTCTCAATCTTTAAACTCAGGGTCGTATGGTATGGGGCTTCTCATAGAGAAAAATATTTCATACAAAATCTACTCAGACCTGGCAGTATAGGAGATCAGCAAAACGTTACACGGGGATGACCGTGTCATCATAATGAACCTTCCCGCGTCTTCCTCGTTCCAATTTCCTTCTAATTTAGATCGTACTTCATCCAAATCAGAGCCGCTGCTCTTATTCTTCCTGGTTCAGGACTATTTCCAGTTTATTCTCGTCTCCTCCGACTACCTGTCCGATAATGTCAAACATCTGCTCGTCTCCACAACCTGTCTCTAATCTCATCTGATCACTGCTCTCGTCTCTACAACCTCTCTTGCCTAAACTCCAATCACCTGTCTCGAAATCTCTCCCAAAAATCTTTCTTCAAGCCATTTTAATACTTCATCCCCACTTCTTTAGTTCATATGCTGAAGGTGGCAGGGATGGATATTAACCAAGTACATTTAGAGTAACAATTTGCCCCTCTCCCCTACGGTTTTTGTGGAAAAACACCACCCGATGCCGCCAAATCACACCATAGTTAGCAAACACCCCCGGTGCGCCGTGATGTTTGGGTTTTATTACCCCTGGTTCAAATACTGTCTTCTATCGTTTGACCCCGCACCGCCAAAGTCGGAGTAGATGTGTTTGACCGTTACAATACGATAAATTATGCAACACAAATGTTATAACTAAACTGTGCCACTTTTCATAAAAAGTATTTATTTTTTAAACGTGATCCTGTATTTAAAAATATTTTGTGGACACGTCTTATTCTAAGATTTAAGGACATGCAAGTTATATATAGTTTTATAATATAACACTTTTTACAACATTTAACTCCAATAAACGTATTATTTTGTTTCAATAGGTGTAAACTTCGGCGCAACAGTAAGACTATATGTGCGACTTCAAGTGATTATAAAATCTTGACTGGAATTAATTCATGTCATGGAAGACAGCATTCTGCATGAAACCCGATGTGTCACTGATTGGAGAAAGAAACCCAGATAGAAAAAATTATGGGAATTCTGAAAAGATAGATCCGTTGATGTTCCAGTTAAGATTATGAGCTGTCTGGTGACGTCATAGACTACCAATGCAGACTGGACGGCGCCAACCCGATACCAGAGATAAGGGAATGCAGACGCCTGAACCTACTGGCTGGCATGAATCACAAAACTTCTGGTAGTTCAGCAAGAAATTATCTATCAATGATTGTCATCATTCAAGAAGAAGACTCATTCATGTGGAAAATACACCACCTTTCATCTCCTTATTTAAGATACGCGACTAAGCTAAGCGAAACTTAAATTGAACTTTTAACTTACTTAATTTATCCAATTAATGATTTCCTTGAGGTGTTTAATTGCTTGATCCCGAGAACAAAGATCAATTCATATTTATTATTGCCTTAATAGTGATGATACCAATTAAATTCTATAGTTATGAATTCAAACTCTAAATACAATTACTCAAAGAAACTTTAGTTTTAATAATTAAGTAGTAATTGGATACTTAGTTAAGATGATTATTAAAAGATTTTACAAAAGTCTATAAATATAACAGTAATACTGGATAACTAACGTAAATTTCACAGTGACTAAGCTTCGGTTGTAATAGACAATGGTTGCAGTTAATGATGAAATAAAATTTTATAATTGGTCCTCAGTTTTTAAAAATTATACATACCTATATATATATATATTAACCTGAAAAAATTGTTTTCTTTTTGCCCGTTAAAAGTCCAAAGTTCTGGACGAAAGGTCAGGAGTTGAATAATACTTTTTAAATTAAATGAATATATAGGGGAATATTACTTGTTTTAATATTTAAAATAAATAAATTATCACTTAAATGTGAAAAATTCGATTACACAACAATTGTCAATTCAAAATATACAATGATGGAATAAATTTTATTTCACATTTTAACGATTAACAATATTTACACACATTCTAGCATTGCAGAATCACTGATTAGATGTTTGTGTCGCCATGGTCGCGAAGACCGTTGTTAAGACTGCTGGAGAGTCGATACGCTGAAACGCGTCATTCCAAATTCGGAATGTGTCATGCAAGATGACAGTACGCAGTCGACACGGTAGGCCCAGGCCATCAATGGACTGTAGAGCCAATGATGAAGAAGAATTACAAACATTAGATATCTTATAAATTAGGTAAATAAGATGTATTCTACGGGTCGTCTCAGCGGGCCTTCTCATGGAGCAGAATACTTACACAAATTCTACGTAGAATTGGCAGCACTAGGAATCAGAGAAAGGTTACAAACAGTTATTACTTTATCTTCAGCTTATCCTGGAACTTTCCGCTGGAGTCAGAGATAACATTTCGGCCAAACCGATCTTCCTCGTCGAACAATGAGCACCTTGCTTATTTAGTTTTTGTCTTTTCCGCCATGGACTACAGCAAGCCCACCCGTTATTCAAATATCCTTGGCCAGTTACAATATCCAATTTGTTACTGTTTAATGACCCCTGCTTAATGTTTAATATCATGAACTCAATATACTTCGCATACTAGTGCTCAATCTCCTGTTTTCATGATGCAATCTCGAAAATCAGCTTTCCTGGGTTTTTAATAATTTTTCCCCATTTCAATTCATTTCCGTCGGTGGCGAGGTCCGAACCTCTCCAATAAAAATTATTTCTTTGTTGTCCCTGGGAGGAGTCATTCAGCCCAATTCATAGATGTTTAGGGAAAACCACCATGTCCGTTCACAATCCGATGTCTTCGAATGTCAAAGACTTTAGAAAAACCCGACGCCGCCAACTTGTCGAGTTTTTATTACCCTGTTTGTAACTTTCTTCAACTTCTCTAACGACAATTGCCGTTAATTTCGTACCACCAAATTCCGCATATAGTCCTGTTTTACCGTTACAAAAAATGTCCGTGTATTTAATTAATCTTCGTATATAATAAGCTTTATAAATTACAATTATTGCAATATGGCATATTTCGAAAGCTTCAACTGAAATTTTATTAACTATTATTGTTAATAATTTATTATTAGTTATAATTCTGGTTCTCTTTACATTCATGCTAGGAAATGCACAAGCTAATGCACTACAGCACTAATTCACTTTCTTTACCTGCGTAAGTAAATAAAAATTATTTAACATTAAGAATTTCTCTTCCTTGTCCATATTATACTAAGTCCCAGTATATCACATTTATGTAAAAGAAATTTTCTGATTCCGTAAAGCACACACAGTGCGCAATTCTGCCTTAATGGCATTAGCTGCGACTAAAAGCACCTCCTACATATATGTGTGCAGATTCTTTCCCTCTAAATTAAATTTAAGTGTTTCATATCTCGGAATATTTAATCACACGAGATCAATAGTGAACCTGCTTAGTTTCACTCACAGTTTCGTATGTAAGATATGAATAAAAAAACTTTCTGAAAATTAACCTCCAATAAATAACGATCATGATCTTAGTTACGAATCAATAAGGCACCTTTGCGTTGAATTTCACTTTGTTAAATGTACCAATCCCATTCTATTTCTTAATGTTTAAATGTCTAAAAGTTCATGAAAATTTCGCGATTTACAGGCAAATCTTTATTGGTCAAAGTTTTATTAGAAATAATTAATTATTTAATTCATGTACTGTCCCCGTCAGGAAAATTCAGCGCTACTTTCAGTATGCAACTAACCATAAACCTTTGGTATGGACGGCATCTTGACTTATTGTTTACTTTCTGTCATTGCAAGATCTCCGAGGATAATTTCACAGGTTCTGAATTCGAATATTCGTTTTCCACCATTGTTCTTATAATAAAGATATACTTTATAAATACACCTCATAGTCAGTAAAGGTGTAATTCACGTTGAATTAAGGAAGTTCTGTATTTTCCTGTCGGGGAGTTTGCATAAGATAATATTTATTATTTGCCCGTTGTTTACGATAACTAGGACATTAGATATGAGCTTCAGAGCAATATATTTCGGGGTACTTGAACGACATTTCAGAAGAACAATTTAAATCTCAGAGCACAAGTCTTGTTTATTCGGTGAAACTTTGCAGGCTGTATTACCATAACTTATTCGCTCAAATGTTGTACAGTTTACTGTCGATCAACAGTTTCTGGCGATTATCCGCGTTTGTGTTACGCGTTTCAAACAAAGTTGTTGTTGATGTTTAAAATTTTCAAACAAAACTGACATAACACGAAAATTTTGCTTTCACTGCACACTTGGGTAAGCTTCCAGTAAGAAAGGTAAACTTTGTGGAAAGGTATTCCAGGAATCTTATAACAGATCTGCGTAATTTAGTCGAATACGTAATTTTGAATGGAAAACACGTTAAAATATATACTTGGCTTGAAAATCACCCTTATTAGAAGGTTTTATAGCTTTCTGATAAAAATAAGAGTGGTATATGAAAAGTTCAGTTTTAAAAAATAACTACTAAATTTTTGGATTATTATTTCTAAAATATTTTACCACGCATTGTGCAACGTTCTGGTGCTTTACTCAATTATCTACCTCCGAAGAGTTGACTGTGGTAATATTATTACAATTTTAAGAAGTTGAAACACTCTGACGTTGTGAAACAACTTTGAAGAAAGAGAAGTAAGAAGAAGATATCCGTATCGTTTATATCAGTTAGATAAAGTACTTGAAGCAAATATAAAAATATTTATGGCACAGCGGCTTTTGAAATTGAGGATATCCTGGATTTATTTGATAAAATGATAACGAATGGAGAAACCGAAGGCTTAGGTCCCACTTTGTCGTACGTCTTCTGATTGTCCGCGAAAGGGAACCTGTGGGACTGATGCTGCTTTTATTGACAGATCGTTAAAACTCGGAACTCTGAAGAGAGCAGTCGCAGCACTGAGAGGGCTCTGTTCAGCATGGAAGCAGAACCACAAGCTCACAAGTACTTCCATGAGCTCGCGTCATTTGCTAATGAATAAACAACTACACAACTTGTTCAACTTTAATAACATTAATTTACCTCCATAAGCCTGACGTAGATACTACTGCAAACGAGAAAATCCTCAACTCGGAGAATAATAATGTCGAGAAACAAATTCATAAAAATCTTTTCAGGTATAGAATGTGTATACTTCTCTTCAAATAATTACAGACGACTAAGCATTTAAAGCGAAACTGCCAAATTTCAAAGAAACCAGTCACTTTTTACTATAACAAATTAAACGAGCACATCTGATTAAGTACCAACATTTCAATAATTATTTACTCTGCCGTACATGCCATTATATTTTAATATTTATTTGAACGATTATTGTATAAACTAATCCCATATCAATATATAATTCACATACCTCAACACATTTCTAATATATACATAGATCTAAGTCGCTACTCGTCCGTCGAACGGGAATTGTGCACGGTTCTCAGTGATAGAGTGAAGCATAAGTGCTTATCTATCAATTTAAAAGAATTGGAATGGAAATAAAAGAGAAAAACGTGATGGATAAACTGAAAGTTAAGCTCGGCGTCACCATTCACGACAGGAGGAAAATTTCAAAATTCCGGAGGCGTCAGTCTTCCAGAGAGATGAAGCACACATATCTCCCCTCTCACTCTATCTCCCACGCTCACACACAGACCTCTTCCAAATTTAATTTAGTAAGAATATTTGGAGAAAGGCAAACAAGAGGCAGAAAGCCCAGGGATACAAAGGCGCCAGACTGTTGCTTAGGTACGGGGAATTGCTGCTATTTGTTCAGAAGGGGACGCTAAACCTTAAATTTTCCCTTCCTTCGTAAGTGTGAAATCCCACTCTTGGAAAAAGTTATTAATGATTGGTGCAGAAACGTCACGTGGGGGCGGCGTTTTTTCATAGAGAAAGAGAAATGAAATACTGAAGTTTTTGAGATAGGAAGTCAGGAGAGGGAAAGGTACATTAACAGTTAAATAGTTAGTGTAAGCTTGCAGTTGAAAGGACGAGGAAGTAGTATAGAGGAGAATTCAATCAGTCTACGTTCGAAAGTTGTAAGGAGGAGTAATTTAAGAGGAGAAAGAAGACGCTCGATGGTTAGTAGAAAGAAACCACCAAAGCAGCATACCAAATTACTATATCTCAGTCAAAACCCTGCTGAGATGTGAACGACCCCGACGACATGGAAGACTAGATTTTTCTCGACGCCAAAGGTTCTAAATCTCAGTTTCCACCACGGTATTTCACCCTGTGGAAGGAAGGTATCGCCACAGCCTACTGCCTGCTTTCATCAACCAGAAATTTCTTCCTGGGAAGAAAATATCTCTCTCTGTACCTGCACGAGAATAGGTGAAAGAAGATTAAAGCCAAGTTTGATCCTGAGCTAGGCGGTTGCTAATTATATATTTAATTTCCCTTATATCCTGTTGATAATTAGATAATGCAGGACCTAATATGGAAATTGTGTTTTTAATACATAAATAAATATACACTTTCAAAAGCCAGTAATTTTTTTAGTCTTTAAATAATTAATCCCATCATTTTTTCACAGTCTTGTTACCTCCCAGCCAATATCTCCACGAAAAACGCTTCCCCCCCCCCCAACACACACACACACGAGACGTGTCTTCGCCAATCGTTAATAATTTTTCACCAATCGCACTTTCGAAAGAAGGGGACGGCCTTGGGAAATTGTCAGGATTAACGTGCCCCGGTGAACAAACAACTGTAAACCCCTGTACATAGCACCTATATGAAGTATGTAAAATGAAAAATAATATATATGATAATCAATTACATATGTATAATTGCTTATCATATAGTTTATTTTTCATTTTACATAATTGCTACTCATCTAAATTCTTGTTTCGGCTACACAAACAATCATGAGACGTTATTTTGTTTATGACATGTACAGTGACATAGAGGAATTGAGAAGTTAAGTCTGTGATTTTGGAAGTGGCAGCAGCTGGCGCTTTTGGAGAGAAGAAAGCTGGGGACGCCCAGGAAGTGTTATGGTTATTAGCGCGGAAGCCGTTAGCTGCCATGTTGCTGTCGGCGTTATGATTATTGTTATTGTAACACCTTTATTCGTTAGATTAGCTCGATCCATTGTTTTCTTGCTACGCTTCGGTTTGCGCGCTATTGGAGCGGGAGTGCGAGAGCCGTAGTGAGAGAAAGAGAGAGAGAGAGAGATTTAATTACAGGGAACATGTGTCTACCTTTCTTGAAGCTTATCCCTGTCTTTTTACTGTACGCTGAACAGCGATGCAATTTCGCAAGAAGCGAAGTCAATTAAAAATATCTTTACAAAACTTAATATTTCTCGCTGATGCTAACAAGGAGAGTTTCAGCAATGAATTCATAATAAACTTGACAGAATTTAGGCTTGTAAATATAGAATGAAAGCTTAAGTAATTGTTAATTTCAGTAATGAAAATACATTGAATGTTAAAATTGAGCTGGTAAAAAAGGTTTCAGAAAAAAGACTTCCAGAAATTTCCATGCGTTTCCCAACGTCTTATTAACTCTAAACGTATGTCAGAGTATTCTGTAATAAATTATGTTCACACTTATATTGCGACATTTCTATTGCAGGAAATTACTGGATTTATTTTATTGGCCAATAACTTTTTCGTGAAAAATTAAGTTAAATATCTAAAATAGGAATAAAGTACCCGAACTAGGCAACAAACTGCTACTAACAAAAGCGGAATCACGAGTGACACTTGTTGATTGATCTTGGATTTCAGGTTCTTCACTCGAAGTTCTTAAAGTTTTTGAGTTACTCCAGCTAACAAGGTTTAACCATGTAACATGTCTTTCGGGCTAAGTTACATAAAATTAGTATTTCGAGTCATATCTGTGATACAGAGATGTTAGTGCGTTCTTTCTCATTAACATCTTAGCACATTTTCTTATTTGAGTTATTAAGTGACTAACATAAGTTAATATAATACTTATGATTCTGTATAATAATAGATCATGTAGTCCTATTATCTTGTTTTCACTAGTTTCAAACATGGATAATGGACTCAATGCGAAAGTTTGGGTTTTGAGGTCAGCATAAAGATTCTACATGTCATGGAGTTTCCAAGCAAAGTTTATTGTTTTTTATAAATAAAATCATATATTTTACTTACATTTACCTATTGAAGACCAAGAAAAGAAAGCAGAAAATAAAAAAGGAGTAAGCCAGGAATGCAATCTGTCGCCCATAATGTTTAACTTATATATAGAACAGGTGATGAAGAAAGTTAAAACGGAATACGGAAAAGGAATCATTCTGAAAGGAGAATAAATAAAAACCCTAAAGATTGCTGGTGATATTTTGGTATTAGCGGAGTCAGAAGAAGACTTGGAAGCCATAATAAATGGCATGAAGTTGATCCTGGAAGAAGTGTACAGCATGAGGATTAATAGAGGGAAAATTAAGGTAATGGAGTGTAGTATGGGAAATAGTGAAATAACAAAGGGTGTTAGATGGGGAAGTTATATTTTGAAGGAATTTGAGGAATTAGGCTATTTGGGCAGCATAATAACTAGGAATGGTAGACGCATAGAAGACGTAAAGAGTAGGAAAGCACAGGCAAGGAAGGCTTTCGCAAAAAAGAGGTATAAGTATAAATATTAGCAAATCATTTACCTTTAATTATCTTGAATTGTCATAATCATCTGTATAAAACAATCGTACAATCAAAGCATCTCTATTGGCAGACCAGAATAAAGGAGTGAGCTAATGAGAACTTACCTTAGTGTTTCAAGAATTATTTAACCTATCAAAGTTCTGCTGATACTTTTTAAAAATAAAATCTGCTGCAATCACAGTAAATCATTTATTTCATTTCGACTTCAATGTGCAGCATACTCCTGCATAAATTTCCTCGAAAAAGTTTTAATTACACTAAACACATTATTCAGACTTGTAAGAATCAGATTATCAATTTGTGTTACATTTATTCATCTGAAGAGGTTCCAAAGCATGCAAATGATAGGTAGTGCTAATTTTTTAAATGTGAAAATCGTTTTGATAAGTTGTCTGATTTTTACATTTAACGTTAACAATGTATGCTTTAAACATAAATTAAACCTAATTTCAGAAATATGCAAGAAATTGCGTGAAATGAGATAAAAATTACTAAGTAAAAGAAGGAGTCCTAGCAGGAGATTTATTTCCTGGATCGGCGAAGAATAGCAGAGGAGTGATACTAATTAAATATTAATAGAATCAGAAGGAAGGTAGTGAGATGGGCCACTGTTACACAACCAGAACTCAGAAACAAAAAGTTTGGTTTATATCTTTGTTATAGAGATTTAAGCATAAAGAGCATAACTTTAACTGACGTACTACATTCATCAGGAGATGATTCTTATTAATTGTTTAGCATCACCGTCTTTTTCATGGCACTAATATTACTTTAACAATAAATTAAAATATCTTTGACTATTATTTTAGTTTCGTGAAACGCGTAACCATGTTCAGGCCAGAGTTTATTCGGCGGCAGGATTTTAATTTCCGTCTGAAATGAGCTGAAGGGCTTGCTTTAGATACGTTAAGACCGCCCAAGGCGAGGAGACTTGCAAACCAATCTACATTGAGACCGAGAGGGAAGTCAAGTGGCCAAGATTTCCTTCCTGCAAGCGGCAGATAGTCCACGCTCGGCCACTGTGAACTTCAAAGGACAACCAGCTCTGGGGATGGGGATGGGGATGAGGTCTGACATCCACAGTACCTTAAGGAATGACGAGACATCTCAAACCATTAGTCCTCTGTGCACGACTAGCCCCACGGCTGTTACTCTTAACACAATAGTTCCATGAAAGAATACCTAGTTTCAATTTTAAGGTCTGCAATTAATAAAAATATGTATAAGGTCGTTTGAAATAATCACGTGAATTTTACAGCTCAGAAATCCGTTGAATTATTGAGCATTGCAAGATTTGTAAAGATTACGTAGTAGTTAATTTCAATTTTTCAACGATTAATTATAGACTATAGAGAAAAATTGATCTAGATAAAGCTTTTGTATATTTTTACGAAATAAAACTTTTACTATGTCTCAGCATAATCCCAACAATGAACTAGTTCTTTTATAAATGATGTAAATAAATCTCTGTCTTGTTTGCAGCAGTTTACCACAAGTTCTTTGACTGAACTTTATTCCGTGTAATGGCTCCTTGAGTGGACCAAACAAATGATAATCTGTGGGAGGCAAATCTGGACTCTAGGGAAGGTGACGCAGATGTCCCAAACCATGTTCAATCGTCTGTAATGTGTAGGCGAGTCAATAACACGCCTTTTATTTGACATCCGGGACATTTTTTTTCGGGCTTACTTTGTTCATCAGCAGGCCACTGTTAATTGTACACTGATCTTTGAAATAATCAACTGGCCATTTTCTTCTTCTTTTTGATCGGCGTTACAGCCCTTTGTGAGCTGAGTCTCCTATTTGATAGCTTCCATCTGTTTCTATCTTGTGCTTCCATCCACCATGCTTGGGCCTTCCTTTTCTTCTACTTCCGTCAGGCCGAGTGAAGGTTAGTTTTTTGCATGGGTTGATATCCTCCATCCTTCTCACGTGCCCTAGCCATATTTTCAAGGTATGGATTATCTTAAGTTTTTTTATAGGTTGTATAGCTCATGATTGTATATTATTCTCCATATTACATTAACACAGCTGGGGACATAGATATTTCTTAGGATCGTCCTTTCCAATATTTTTAATTATTCTTCATCATTTTTTGTGAGTGTCCGAGTCTCACATCCATATAAGACTACAGAACTTATTAAAGTTGTATACATTTTTATTATTGTCTGTCTTTTTATCCTTTTCGATACATTTTTAGGCTGTAGTAACTTTTATATCCTTGACCACATTCCAGCGGCCGCGGAGGTAATCCCACTGATGCCCGAATGTCTGACTTTTATTACCCCTGTTTGTCAAACAATGTCTATTTTATTTTGACTCCTTGCCGCCGAAGTCAGAGTAGATGTGTTTGACCGTTACAAACAACAGAGCCAATACGTACGGGATGCTTTTAAACAACCGATTTCATGTTATTTTGCTACGACATAGCTACTGGGTCAAAGGATTGGATAGAAATCATCGGACGAATCGAAGTAATTATAGGTTCCTTGGCTCGTGAGATGAAATATCTGTTGATGAAGTGTAAATATTCTAGCAATATAATAGACAGAAAAAAGTATGTGATTTATGAACTCCAACTTGACGATTGGCATATTCATAGGATACCATGAATTGATACGCTAATGTTTGTTATTGTAGAGAGAAAGCAAAATAATGAATTACAAATTATACGGACGGTAATATATAGAAATTGGTGGTTTGGGTATATGTACATCTTAAATAAATTCAAGATAGATGTTCAAAACTGCATTTTAAGTGATCTGTTAGAATTGTAAGGAGAACTCGCAGGTGGATTGGGGGAGCAACAGTTGGAAGAGAGTCCCAGAGGCGGACCCGAAGAGACAGTCCCTTTTATCACCTGGCTTGAACCGAAGCGTCGCAGTGCCCTGATAAAACATTCAGATGGTGCCCGGGTCGTCAGCGCTCACGGTTAGCGGGCTACAAACAGAGATAATGCCATTACACCTCACAAAGGCGGCGCTCCACTCAAATAGCTTTCGATTCTTCGCTGAGTCATCTAGATTCATAACGGCGCTCAGTTGCTCGCTTTCACCGCAAAATGTTTCCAGCCACTGTTTGAATTCCGCACATGGCTGCAAGAGCAGATCCATAGGTCGTTACTAATGAGATTGGGCTCTTTAAGAATTTGAGGGGAGCAGCACCGACAATTTGCATAAACGATGGGAAACCCAAATCAATACGACCGCTCGCAAACTTCCACATCCTACAGCTATTGAGATTTAATGCAAGCACATCCCATTGTATGTTAAAGCTCTAGTGCTGCAATAAAACATTTTTAGTGCAGCAAGTTGGGACCTGACTGCAGGTCATCTTGCAACAGAGAGTAAGTGGGTCAAATTTCGCATCATCAGAGAAAGTACAAACTTGTAGCATGACTCACATAGAAAAGTGATCTCATACCATTACTGACCACAACTTCGACAAAAATTGTTCGTTCCGCAGATTTCTTGCTGTTCAGGTTTTCCAGTTAGTGGATTAAAATATGTAGTTGCAAAACAAAGGATTAAAAATAAAATTATTGTTAAAATACAAAGTCAAAAGAATATTCTCACGTTTCGAACGAGAAAGGAAAGCTGTTGTTGGCCATCGGTAATGATTCAGAGAATCAATCAACGTAGTAACGATTTAGTCATTCGTTTTGTGTCTCAATTTCTTTCATCACTGGAACTCTCTCTTTTACTCATGTGGCAAGTATATATTCTCACGAAGAACATATCTATTATGTAATATGATTAATCTGTAAATCCCACCGGCAATAAATAATAATTTAATAAATTTTATGATTCTAGTATATAAAGTAAATATGTGTCTGATATCAACATTGGCCTTACTCAACTATGTCATATGATCGAGTACATATTTAATAAATTTTCCAACAGAATTTCCAAATTGGTCCCAAAAGGAAAGTTTTCATCAACGTTCATTTAAAAATAGCATTTTATGTAATAACAAAGGATGAGCCGACTGGCCGGAGAAACCAGAGTTTGGCAAATATTACTTTATTGTCTAGACCACGTGAGGTAAAGGAGAAGACGTGAGAGGAAAAGACTCCCAATGCATTTTTCTTCGTCTGGAACATGATGTGAGAATTATCATTGTTTTTGCAATTATAGCAACACAGCAAGAGAAATAAGGTGCAAAAGTAGATTCCCAAAGCTATTTCAGACAATGATTGAAGAACACAAAGGAAAATACTAACCTTAGAGACTAGACGCAGAACAAAGTAACTGCTTTCTTGTTGCACCGGAAAATATTCCACAAAAATGTGGAAGGTTATGGAATTATTATTTTTAATATTTTAGAGGAAATATAATTCAATCGACTAAATCATTTGTTTGTTTAAGTCACGATATCTTTTAAGAATCCTCATAAAAGTGTTATATTGTATTAGAACTGTTACTCGCACTTAGTATAGAAAAAAACTTATAATTTTTAAGTAATTTGGAAATTCATTTAAAAACAATTTGTTCAAAACCACCGACAGACCTTCCACTAATTAACAGTTTTTCAGTTTCCAATGGTGTAATTTTTCTTGTATAAAACACTTAATTAGATTTTATAATTCAGTAAGCGAAATTAAAAATTCGTTTTGTTCGAGTGAAAGTCAATTACCTGAGAATGAGTTTCATCAACTGGTGAGTTTATTTTCTCCAATTTGGAATCCTCTATTCAATTTTCTGGATTATAGCATTTCATATACCAATAATAAAGGAATCGTCGTATATGAATATAATTCAGGTTTATTAATAATTTTTCATTAACAAAATTATCCCTGTAAAATTATTTATTTCTTAACATTTTCAAAAATTAGCAGGGGGGAATAAATTATTCTGCCTCTTTCAGGATTGTAGTAAATACTGATTAGAAAGTGATGTTTAAAAAATTTAATTATGAAGCATGAATTTTGTTATTTATTTCAGACCGTTACAGTTTAACAAAGGACAATTATATCAGCTTATTTTGCAAACTCACCGTTCAAAGCTTTTAGATTAATATTAATACATTATGTTCGAAGCAGAGGCTTTCGAAGTGTTTTACATAATAATGAACGGAAGTAAAATAGTTGTTTGTAAATAACAAGTAAATAGTAAATAATTACTCATTAAATTTTATTATTTGTTTATTTAATAGATTATTTCTATATTTATGTCCTTATGTTATTGTAATATTCCATCATTTTTATACTGGCGAGTAATGTGGGGCAACCACCGAAACATCCGTTAATAAAATATTGTTTTTACATATTTAATCTTTTTGTGGTTGTTGTCCCTGGGCTACGATAAAAGTTCTTGAATTATGGGTAACAGACTCAGTGATCGGATAAATTTTCCAATGTCTCAGCAGCGAGAAGGATTACGGTTGGAAAATTTACACAAACGTTAAGATGTAGGACACAATGCACGATCGGAGAAGTAGGTTCAAATTTTGCACAAATTCTTATAAAATTTTAGGTTATCAACTATTTTAAGTAAAATTTAGAATCATAGAAATTTCAAATTATTTTTAATCAGCAACTAATGAGTTGTTTACTTTTAAAATCCCAATCTTTTGACCTATCTTAAACAATCGCGATTTGCTATTCATTTATTAACTACCATTCAGGATATTTTCATTATTTTAATATCTGGGTGCCCGGCGATACCCGAGATATTAGTGCTTAAATATAACTAACATTTTACTTAAGTCATACTTTTTGTCGTCGTTGCCTCCGCCACACGCAGGCCACATAAGAGCATAATGTAGTAAGTTCCGTGTCATTAGGGCAGTACAGATACAAATAGTGTCACAGGATACAACGAAAAGTTTTTATTAGTCGTAAATATCAGCCGACTTGTCTTATTTAATAATTTACGCCCCCTACACCCCTGCATCTATGGGTGGTAGACGTGTCTTACCCCCAACAGTGCCAAGTTCCGAGTCATAAAGAATATGTGTGCGAAATTTGGTTGAAATTGCTCCATGCGTTTAGATTTATATGTGAAACATTCATATAAACACACAAGAACGAAATTTGACATTGTTACACAAAAACAATGAATTTCATACATAATAATAAGGTAGTTGATCCATATATTGGGTCTGTTAAGCGCAAAATAACTTGTAAATTTAATGGACGTATAATTAAAGTAACAATATATCTTAAGTATTTAAAAAATATATAACTCTCGAGTGCGGCGAACACTTTGCGCCATATAAAGACATCGCGTCAAATTAGATCACTTTTAGGTGAAACATCGGGTAGGATCCTTACACTATAGAATGGGGGTCCTAGTCAACCCTGGGCTACCTTGCTCTACCTTCTACATCCCCCCTTTTCCAGTCCCTTCCTATGCTATGAAAGGGGAGTTGCCTGCTTCAGGATCACCCTCATGTAGTCTGTTCACCACCAAAAAAATTATTTTGTTCAAGAAAAAAAAATATATTAAAATGATCCACTTACACTTATTGTTCTTATCGGATAGGGATATTTACATTGATGTTAATCTAACTGAATCAATGTAAATCATATTTCCAAGTCTCTTTGATATTATGCCTATTGGGTATATGATAATAATTTATACATTCATAAATTATTTATTCTGTCTGAGTGTCAATTAGTTTTCAAAAGTAATCTTGACATTTAACAAGAAGAAATTTCAATAAACACGAAATTTTTCAAAAGTACGCAAGTCTATTCATGTTAATCAAACGAAACTAAATATTACCACAGATGCCTTTTATGGTGAACATCCACGTAATAAAACTTTCCTGTTTCCTGCCAATTCCATTGTGTCCTTCAGCTACACTCTGACTCACCTCTCGTTTCCGTAATATAAACCTTTGAGTGCCTTTCAAAAACGTACCACAGTCCATTTAAACAATGTAAATATAATAGTACTAGTTCAAACGCAATTAATCCATGCAACGTCACACAAAAGAAAATTTGTGCAGATTAATTAATAGTTAACGTTTCAATGTAACGGTTTGGTTTTATAAAGTTATCAAATTCGTATCACACATTTCAATTACTCGCATGCTATAGTAAAAAAACGTGATTTTGTTTAATCTTATCAAGTATTTTGTTTTATGCCCTAAAAAATTCTGTACCTAGTTTTCACTACACTAAAACACACCATTTCATCAAACTAATAGCCATATGCCGTGTAAGAAAATCAACTTGAATTAGAACTCAACACTTCCCAGGTTTTTTAAACTACTAGAACACTCCATTGCCTTAGCTGAAAGTAAAATGGCACTCCATGCAATTATATTTCTTTTTGGCGCCTGTTTTGTTCTTAGACCGCGAAGGCTTTGTGAGAGGAAGCGATTTCTTGAGGGTTTCGAGATTTAATCTTTTGAGCTGCCGTAAATAATATATTGCTTCCGCTAAGCCAGTCCCCGGATACACACTTGGTCCTTTTAAAATGCCAAAGATAATTGCTTACTTAAACCGATGGGTGTTTATTCCGGAGATGATAAGTACTGACAGGTTTTATAGACCAGCACTGTCCATAATGGCTTCATTCCTTTTAGCGTCCTGGACTCTTTTATAAACAAAACACGAAGGATTATTCTCAGTTAAAAATAACAAAATTCTCAATAGGATACCAAGAATAACACAAACATTCCACATATTTCTTTATTATATTGCATCTGGTATTTTAATGACTTCAAAAAAGAAGAAAGACTAAACACACTTTATTTATTAAGATACCTAAAAACTAAACACAGCGTTCTTTACTTATTTATATTAAAATTAAAAATGTAAAATGCTCTTAACTGTTAATTTGGAGAATAACATAATCTCAATGGTACAGTCTCAGTAATTTCAAAACTTCATTATTAATATTTGTTCCTTAATTTCGTTAAAACTTTTGCCAAGGTGCTATCAAACATTGTCATTCCTTAATTATTTCTGTAACGAAACGTTATTTAAAAAAAGTATCTTCAAATCGAATTACAATATTTTTATCATCAATAAAACTTCATTTTTAATTAAATAAAATAATAAGCGGATGTCCAGAGGCAAATCCTTTCTCCCAATTTTTTGCAAAGAATGTGTTGAGAGGTTTGGAAGCCTTATGTATCCCTTTGTTATATTTTAAACCTTCTGACCTACTTTGTAACTCTTTGAATGGTTTGATTTATTTTAAGTTAAGTGAGCAGGTAGAATAAATAATAAAAGTTTATTATTTTGAAATTATACTTAACACAAGAAAACAACAAATGAAATAAAATAAAAATTTATGTCACTGCACTTTTAAAAGGTATTATTCATTTTGGAAAATGAATTAACTTAACATATTAAATTTTGAAGCAAATTTATTCTGTCTCTCAGAGAATGGTGGGCTTAAATATCTGGTCAAACACTAATTGATGGTGGCAATGGCTTCTGTGGCCTTCAGTAGACGGCGTTGAAGGATTTATAGTTGGTTTAGTACGTTACCAACGACGTGGGTTGATCTGGCTGGAACGTTTGGAACCATTGAAGACATTGCAGTAGCAGGTTTTGTAATTGGCTGCCTTTTGAAATCGGCTGATCGTCAACCCTGCGTCTTCCATGATCTTTCCGTCTAACCAACAGCCACTCTTTAACTCCCGTTCAACGACCGCTCTACCACTCAACCTTTTCCCAACTAACTCCCTCCTCAATCTTATTACCAACCACGGAAACTGTTATTTCCCTTTCCCGATTCAAATTTTGGCCAAAAGGAAACATTCTTACATTTCATTTGACTGCCCCAAAAGTCGCAAAATCACACGAAACAGAGGTTACTGAACCTTCTGTGGGAAAATCCGAAACGTGAAAAAATATTGAGATCTAAGATTAATCCATCCGATACATTTATGGCATTGCTGGCCAGCGACTTCTTAATTCCTCAAATGCCTTCTCATATAAAGATGTTTTGACGGTGTGAGGTCCGGCCGGATACCTGCGAAACTTAAGGACCCCCGACTGCTCGCAACTCGAAAAATAATTTAATTGAAGAGAATAATAAACACCCTTTAAAAATTTAGACAACATTTGTACGCTACAACTTCAGATATGTTAATGATACTTTTTGCATCATTTCAAAAATATATTAGAGAGGCTTTATTCCAAATTTTCAATGATTATCGCCATCATTTAAATTTTCCTTACGGAATAGAACTCGACCACTTTATTACCAGGTTTTTGATATAAAAAATTATTACCGATTGGTATCAAAACTTAATATAATCTGGAAGAGTTCTTTATTGTATGTCTAATAATCCAAATCTCCAAAACAAAGCAATGTTTATAATCTGGTAGATAAAGGCTATCGAGTTGTCACATCAAAAATAACATATTGAAAATTTAAATAAAGTTACTAATAGTATTTTAATAAATTCTTACCCAGTTCATTTAACCAATAAACACGTAAAATACTATAATAACAATTCTTCAGTTAAAAGATTAATAATAGAAAAAATAATTTTATAGATCTACCTTATACAGCAAATATACAATATAAATTAACTGACTTATTTATTAATTACGGTTTTAGTGATATATTCAATAAAAATAATACAAACTCATTAATATTAAATTTACAACAATACAGGAATTCATTCTCTAAATCAATATTTTTTTTCTATTTTTATACTTCATCAGCTTAGTGATCCCAGAAAAGGGCAAAAGTATGTGTCTTTTTCTTAAAGTGAAGAATGTATAATATTAAAACTAATCAAAGAAAAAGTATATTTCTTGCAAAACCTAAAAACAAATAACATATCATGCGTATGTTTATGATTTCGCCAGGTAATAAAGATTAAATATACGTAAAAGTTTTACGTTTTTAATTTTTGAGGATAGCGAAGTTTCAATTCCAAAATAAGTAATGAACCGTCATTTGTTTTGGAAGAATGAAAACGGATCGCTAAATTAAATGTTGTGAGACTTCCATTTGTATTTCTATCTTAATGTGGAAGGTCTAACGAGCCCCAAATAATCAATTATAGAAATTATTATTTTTTTATTAAAACAATAGAGTCGAGAATATAATGGGGAATGAATATCGTTGAGAAGATTTTAGACGGAGTTTATCATAAAGTGTTATGATTCAGAAATGTTTCGAAATTGTGCCATTAGTCAATCTAGAAAATTAAATCGTATATCAATTTCAGTGTTTAAATATATTTCAAGACCATTATATATATGTGTATATATATATTATTTGGCGATATAAGTATGTAAACATACGCAGATTTCCGAAGTTGGCATTGCGTTACATCTTTTTCAGCTAAGTAACAGCTCGACTTCCTACACGTATGTATTACACGTTAGTATTGACTCATTACGTAAGTAAATCACTTATGACTGCGAAAAGGATAATTCACTCTTCCGAAAATATATAATTAAATGTGGATATTAATTAAACCTGAGTATTACAGTTATAGTTATACCAGTATATCAAAATGAAATGTATAACATTATTTAATTAGTAATGGACAATTAACATGGTTGTAATTAATGAAGCCTACATGTAATAGTAAGTGAACCGAAAGTGACGACAATCCGCAATAAGGAAAACTTTCGAGACAAACTTCCACCAGGGGCGCCTCAGAAACATTAATTGCTAAAGAGAGATACAACATGTGCATTAAATGGCGTTTTCGTACTCATATAAAAAGGCACGTCGGTAACTCTGACCATTACATCCAAATGGTGCAGTTTAGCTTGAGAACATCATCGACCTAAGGTTCGCTTCTAGATAAATTAAAGAAGACTCGCTAAAAAATACACGTATTCATCAATTGAAAGCAGTCACGTGCTTCTCTTCGGTACTATCGCAAGAATATTACTCCGCCAGAGTAAAGGATGTGAGAAAGTGAAACAATGTATTACGAATATGTAAGCATATCTTATGAAATTTACCGAAGTTATTTGTAGTTTTATTGGCACCCAATTGATATGTTTTCCAAGGATGACATCGATCTTATAGGTCATGAAGTTATATCATTTATCGTGAAGTACCAATTACACTACTATATGAAGTTTTACTACAATTGATACTTATCTGACATTTAAGAGTAACAAAATTAAGTGTATAACATTATATAATGACTTTTTTGCCAATTAGGTCATAAAAAATTAAAAATACTTGATTACAGTAAAATATTTAAATAAAGACAAAAAACACAACGATTCATCCCGAGATTTGAGACCTCTCCAGGTGTTACAATATCATTCAATGTAAAAAATGGGTACCAGCTATGCAGTAAAATATCTTGTAATTCAGTTATATACTAAATTAATTAAATTTTAATTATGTAGTGTGTAAATTTTGAAACAAAATTGGAAAATTGAAAGCCAGCAACAACTGGGTACCTAAAGTATACTTTAGATACCCAGTTCACATGGCACTAGTATTAGATAGACTAGGAAATACGAAGAATATTAATAGGGCAGTTTTTGAAATAAGAAAAGAAACTATTATTTGCACACGGAACTTACCAAGAAGCTTTCAATACATTAAAAGAAATTTTCCAGAAACAGAAAGAAATGTTTGTTTTGAATGATAAAGGTACTCTGAATACAAGAAGTACAATAGCTTTAGTGATGCATAGAAAAGGGAAGAGATGATAATTGACGACAGAATTATAAATTAAAGATAATGCGCTTGATTTATATATTTTCACCTAACACAACGTCCGTAAGAGAAATAAGAGTAAATAATGCAAATATTTAAATAGGAACTGTCATTGTTGAATACAAAATTTAAAAGAAAGTATGAGATAATAATTTTCAAAACAAGTTAAAACTTGATTGATTTTGAAACTGTACACAAAAACTATTTATGTAGAGATTAATATAAAGTTGTTGGAAATGTATGATGATTATAAGTTAAATCTATTTTATGTAGTTTTACTAAAGTACTAAAAAAAATTTACACTAGTTTAAGTATAATATTTATTTCGTTTCTTTTTAATATATAATCGATTTCACACCTGAGGAAGTCCAAGATAGAGGACAAACCTCCCGTTAATTTTTATACTTTTAAATTATTACTAACAAATTTTACTGTTTTCCTTCAATTACAATTATTTTAAAGTCTGATATAAATATTAATTTATTTTTAATCCAGTATATTTTGTGTTAGACTTAAAAGAAAAATTTCGTTCCTGATTGCAATATTAATCTATTGCAAGTAACTTTGCTGTTATTTTTGTGCTTCTTTGGGGTTATTTATTACTGTTAATTGTTTATTATTACTGCATTGAATAAAGAGTTAACGTGGCGTTTTTTGATTGTTGCTTGCTCATGTGGTGACATCACTAGCTGCAACGTAAAAACTTGTAATATTGAACCCCGGGAAAGACTGCTACGGCTTTGTGTTTTCTTTTTCTATATACCCGAAGTATTGACTAGACGTCTCTTGAACTACGTATAAATAAATACAAATATGAGAATTAAATGTGTTGATTCGTTTAAACGTTAAATGCGTCGTAGTTTAATCTACATATATATATATATATATATATATATTCACTAAAGTATTTGGATTAAACATTTAAAGTGATTGTGATAAATAAAATAATGTAAGTAATTTTATCCTGACAATGTGCAAGGTCTTAATACAGGGAACAAAATAAACACAATTTTGGCAAATGTCTGACAGTTTTAGAGAAACGACTTCATAATAATGATATATTTAATAAACTCTGAATGTATTAAAAGCTTAATAAATAATCAAGCAAGCTTTTGTTTCACATGTCTTACTATTAATTGATTAATTATTAGGATTTGATGTATGAAGGTAAGGTAATCACCCACATATCGTGATTCAGAATTCACAAATATTCTAAATGCTTCAGTGTAAAAATAATTTTTTTAATGTATAGCATATAATTGGATATTTTAATACTTTAGGTACATTTCATGACTCATTACATGCCTCAGGAGCCTTGCTTCTCAATAAAGTCAAGGACACCTGACCTAATAACTGCATAAAATAATATAAATTTTTGATAAATTTTCATGAAGAATACTTTTCAATAAGACACCATCTTAGAGAATTCGAAGACCAAAATAAAACATTGGCAAAGATTTAATTACTGTCATCTAGACGAATTTAAAGAAAAAATTTCTCCTAAGGACTTGGAAATCCCCTATAATTATGCTGTAACTGAAGGAAAATTCCAAATATCGGATGACTAACTAAGAGATACACAATCAACTCCATAAGTAATGTATCTCAAACGACTTTAAAATGTAGAATACGTGTGATTGAAATTGATAATTACAGTAGATACTAGACTATCCGCTCGCGGTTTAACCGCTTTACGGCTTAACCGCTTCAATGTATTTTTAAAGAAAAAGAGGCCAGCAAAGACGCTCGAGTATACTGAAATTAATTGTTTCTTGGTTTGTTTATCAATGAGAGTTACATTTTTATAATTGATTATGACACTAATAATAAACAATGGAATCAGCTTTAAAC
Source organism: Eucriotettix oculatus (assembly GCA_034510155.1). Taxonomy (NCBI): domain Eukaryota; kingdom Metazoa; phylum Arthropoda; class Insecta; order Orthoptera; family Tetrigidae; genus Eucriotettix; species Eucriotettix oculatus. The sequence goes on along the minus strand of CM067378.1, from coordinate 28,377,576 downwards.
GAGAACAATAAAAAGCATTAGAAACAAGAATGTAAATTTCTTCTCTGTATTCAGGAGGTTAGGAACTTAATTTTTGCATTTTTCGTTAAGTACTTGCTCCTAGTTTTTATCCGTGTTCATCTGTTGCGTGACTGCTTTGTGCTGCTGTTCCTGAGGATGCAGGCAGCCACTTGCATGCATTCCGCGCCCAGTCGCTATTAATAACACGTATAGTGAACACAAAAACAGCCGTGACTTCCGACGGAATTCTCCAGGCGACATACGGTACAAATACAACAACCATATCATGTCCCTACAGGTTCCGTGCATTTAAAAGATACTACCATATACGCGTATAGATCACGTACTCTTGTTACGAAACACAGGATGGCTTTCACGGCACATTTATTTAAGAGGTTTTTCTTTGCTTTTATATCCATGTGTGACATATTAATAATGGATTATGAATTAGTCGATTGGACGTCTATCGTCACCAACCGATTTAAATAAGACCCAAATAATTCAGCCCACCATTCTACCTGACGACGGCGACAATGATAATCGGAGAAGGCCAATTTTTAAATCAAAATATTTTACCTTTATTTTATTCCAACAGCCAGGACTTTATAACAGATATTTATCTGACCTTCAGTATAAATCAAATAAATCAGGTAATAAAGTAAGATTATTTGAATAGAATCAAACTAGACAATTACACCTTATGAAATTACAATTAAAAGGAGTACAACTTTCCGACTCAGCTTTGGAATCTTATCAGATACTATGTTAATAAAGAAACAGAAACGAAGCCTTAATTAAATCTATAGAATGCAGCAAAAACTTATAATGTCCTTAATGAAGCTAACTTTAATTAATTCAAATAGTGATAAATTTATTTATTGTAAATTTTAAAGTCAGAAAACAATGTTATAACTACTTCAATCAACTAATAATAAGAAGTATCGACCTCCTGGGGTCTAGTGGCTAGCGTTGCTCTCTCATAACACAGAGGTCTCGGGTTCGATTTCTGGCATGGGCTTGGTTGTTTGTGACGTCATGATCACGGAGACTTAGATTAAGACTGCTGGAGAATCGATACGCTGACCACGTCTCACTACAAATTCGGAATGTGCCATTCCCGGACCACAGTCTGCAGTCGACCCGGTAGGCCAAGGCCCTCAATGGGCTTCAGGGTCAAGGAAAAAGAAGAATAAGTAATATAAGTATACAAAAATGTTTTACAAGTGTTGTTCGGATTCTCGTGAATTAATGCATTCTACCCTGAGGAAAATTAAAATTTCTTTACAGTTCAAAGACGTTTGTTTGCTATTTCGCCTCGCTATACTTTTATGTCTTTCATGTTATCCGTTCCTCTTTCTAACTATATGTTCTCCGTCACTAAGAATTCATTTTCAGCTTACGTCTATTCTTACACCTCCATAACTTCATCCAACCTTGGCAATGGAATACCCGACGATATTAACTAATAATTATTACACACCGTTATCCGTAGTCACAAATTTTGTATCAGAAATTAATGTTTAATATAAAATAAGCATTTAAAAACAGTTAAACTAAATTGACGTTTCAGCGAACACTCGTGGTCCTTGTCAATATGTATCTTTATCAATTTTCTTCATAGATTGTTAGAGTTATGAATTGGTATTATAATCGTTATCTTTAGCAGGTCCTAATTCAGTATAGGATTGATTGATGCTAGAAGAGAAATGAAACTGGTGGCAACTTTGACAGTCGGACACAACTTCTTATCAGCGTTAGTTAGTTGTAATCAACGCAAAAATTTATAACACAGCTTGAAGATTATTTGCAAGTGAGCAAATAAGGTCACGGATGAAAAATGTCTCCACGATCGAGAATCTCAACAAAACGCGTCTAAAGTATTTCCACTTAGAGTTAATGCGTCTCAATAAACTATGGATTGATTCGAAGGTCCTTTGCATTTTCAAGGCTCACATTTACACAAGTCTCCGCTTTGTGATAAGTCAAAAATTGATATTCTGGATTCAGCATGAGAACTTGACAATCCAGAGCGGTCACTGTACATTCTAAATCATTAAACTAATCTAGACCTGTTTTCTACTCTTCTAAGATCCGATACTCCAGAATGTTGTTTCTTCAGTTGTCTCTACAACAGATTCATCGTATTTTTCGACGAACTTTGCTTTTTTGTTGAAGTATGAGATACGAAGACCCGATTATTTAGTTCGTTATTTCCACAACAACTTTTTTTGCAGAATGAATTGTTGTAGCAGGATTCCTTAACCACCTTCAAAATATTTCTTTCCAATTTAACACCCCCTTTTTACCGTTTCCCAAACTACACTCCATTACCTTGATTTTCCCTCTATTAACCCTCATATTAAACTTCCCATTTTTTATGGTTTCCAAGTCTTCTTCTGACTCCCCTAATACTACAATATCGTCGGCAAAGCGTAGGGTTTTTATTTCTTCTCCTTGCAGTATGATTCCTTTTCCATGTTCCATTCTAACTTTCTTATCGCCTGTTCTATGTATAAGTTAAACAGCATGTGTGACAGACTGCATCCTTATCTTACTCCTTTCTTGATTTGTGCTTTCTTTTCTTGAACTTCAATTATAATTCCTGTATACTGCCTTCTTTCTCGATATTTTAATTATACCGTCTTCAAAATCATTAATAGTGTGTTTCAGTTCACATTATCAAAGGCTTTTTATAAATCTATAAATGCCATGAATGTACGCCTGTTATTTCTTATCCTGTCTTCTAAAATAAGTCGCAAAGTCAATATTGCTTCTCTTGTCCTTACATTTTTCCTAAAGCCAAACGGAATACATAACTGGAGATAAATAGCTAGTTATGTCCTAATAAGATGCGATGTGATCCACATCACTGTAATTGTAGTAGGGGTAAGCCGTAACTCACTTAAATACAAACATTAGTTACGACAAATTGGTAGAGTAAAAACTATTTTGAAAATATTGACGCAAGGGAAGATAATGTGTACTTTGAGAAACTCGTTGTAAAATTTAAGAGATTATAAGTACATGGTGGGGTTACAAGATCTTGGAGCTGTCTGTACCATATATACCAATCGTAAGAATATAAAATATACCTTCACCCTTCTTCATCTCTCACAGCAAGCTATTTCTCGCGAGCTATACAATTGTTTGCTGCGTTGAATATTTTGGGAGGAAATTTTCATGCAACCTTCGCGTCTCTTGGCAATGTGTTACACATTCCTTTCCCTGCGCTGACTCCGAGTCTTTTTCACAGTTTACAAAAGCAATCCCAAGTACGAGTATATTAGTTGAGTCACACGATCCTGTTTCGGCTGGGTAAGAGTGTGTGTCGGCCTTGCTTTATTCCAGACGTCGGAGCCAGTCACATCCGGTGCAGCCACAATGAAGAGCTCCGCTTTGTCTCGAGGGAGAATGTGTAACTCAGAATAACCCGGATCTTTCATATATTATTGCAAGGAAGTGAGCCGAAGCACGAGGGGCTTTCAAAGAAAAGTTATTGCTCTCCTCGGGACCTGAGTAACTAAATTATTTCCCACTTCCTGGTTTTGCGCTAGACAGTTATAACGATTCCATGCGCTGACGAAAATCTTTCTATCACCGGCTTTTCCCTAACAACCCTGAAATTTCTTTTCAAAAACATTTACTTATAACAGAATTCCTTCGTTTTGGAACATTCTAGTTTGGTTAGTGAAGACAAACGTAGAATTAGGCAAGAAATAACAACAACCCATCATTATCATCAGTGATTATGAGCTTTATACTCTTCATGGAGGACTGGATGTTTATACAGCCGGGATCCATCTGGGCACAGAGCTGTTTCTCTCGGCTTCGGAGACCAAATTTAAAATATGGTGAAGTAAGCTGCATTAGGGGTAACCTTTTCTTGGGTGACTTGAGGAATCCAGAGACAAAAATCGGTCCGAATCACAATCCAAGACAACTGAATACAGCCCATAAGAGAGGCAAATCCATAACACGTAAAAGAAATTATCTACATTGTCAAATACACTACAAACTTTAACACGAATATGTTCATGAAAGAAAATAACAAGTCTATCATTGTTATAAGAAAATTCCGGGTCTTAGTAAAAGGAAGATGAGCTTGAAAGAGAAAGGAGGGAAGGTGTTTGAGCATAGATACATAAGAGATAAAGTGAACAAGAAAAAACGAGATACTAAACTAGAGTAAACCAATCATTGTTGCACAGAATTACAGGGAAGTATTTAGGGGCCATCCACAAAAAAGTTTCTCTTAACATTCCATACCTCGCCGTTTGATTTCTACGTATTATTTTTATCTATTTTTTAAATATAATTAATATTCAGCAATATTTGATTATACAATATTAATTTAAAATACTTGAATGTTTCTCTTCGTGGGCACAGCAGTACTAATAACGGCCGAAGTAATACTAGGCTTCAAGTTCAGTCAGATTAGTTTTTTCTTTCAATAAACAACGCCTAAATTCATTATTATTACAATGAAAAATGTTTTTTATAGTACTTAAAATTCTGTCCTTTTAAATTATCCATGAAAAATCAGAAGTCTTTGGCATGATTGCTGATACGCAATTCGACAATTTTCTTTTGTTCTTAGCTCATTCATTTTATTTGAAAATTTACTGTACGATCCACTGATAAATGTTTTTTATTAATTATTCAGATCGTGGAAGAATTGAAGAGTCACTGGATCACCGTTTAGAGCTTAAAATTTGATTAAAGAAAAGTTACGCGCGATAGAAATTAAATTATGTTTAGATTAGGAAAATTTTGGGTCCTCATCGAAAAATGTTGTTAAATCAGACAGAAAGAATATTCTCATTTTGGTTTACACGATATACTTATTACATTTTCTACAAAGATATACAAGTAGGAAGATGGGAAGTGGCTCTTTCAGTTAAAATAATCGATACTTCAATGACCACTGTCAGTTATTCATTCTTATGCTCTTTGTAGAAACAGGCTACATTCGATTACCCACGTCGTGACCTTTTCTGTTTCATAGGAAGGGAAAGAAAAGACAGATGATGCCGCAAGAGCAGGAAGCAAAGGCTTGACTCGGATCTCAAGCTGCTAGAGAAACCTCTTTTCTTTAACAATAGGTTATATCAAAGTTATGCACGTGGTGGCCTCTCACCTTTCATGCCAATGGATGCGAAAGAAAGTGGGAGAGGGAAGGAAAGGAAGATAGCCAATGGTTACGTAGAGCCCTCGGACGTAGTTTAAGGACCCTACCGGCCTAAATATAAGTGTTTTAGTCTACAAGAAGACTGATTGCAGTTCAGCAAAATATAGCTGAAACACTACAGCTATCGTTTCAAAATACAATGCGCAGTCATTCCGCCCACTCAGACTTAGGTAGATATGCCGGAAGCTCATTTTAATACGAACCTTTATTACGCCAACATGGTAATGTAAAGAAATATATTGTTTTCAATTCAGGATATGTTGTACGTTAAAAAACTGATCCGTAGAAGTTGAAGGATGGTAAAAGACAGCGCTATCTGTATATCACGTTCGTAATAGCTTCTCTCCAATGACTTTACCTCTCTGACGGCAATACTCCAATTCCACACTTCACGCTACATCTCGCGACCAATACTCGGAATATAGGCGTTATTACCTGGACGCGAACTGCTGTCTGTGTCTTCAGTAATGAACGGCCTAACTTAGAACATTTAATTACTTGTCGATGAGCACATATTGCATTGATTTATCGTAACATAAAAATTGTCAAACGGATGTAAACAATTCTATGGCTTCTTACCTATTAGATTTGAGTGACTTTTCGATGATTTACTCTGTGATCAACTTCGTCTGATGTAATTAAAGTATTGTTTTCTTCATTTGCTATTTTCGTAGCGGTTTGAGTTCTTACGCAAGTATATTTGCCAATTCAAGTCATCGAAACGTTGTTCTACCGTAATTCTGCTCGGCTAAAGGCCGAGATTTGTTTATTTAATATTTACAAGCAGTTTTACTAGAAAAATATTATTTACGATGTTTTGCGAACAATAACCAAAACACTACTTGACATCAGGAAAAAATTTCAGTATTGAAATTCTTTTTTGTTTATTTCTGTAATGTGTTAGTATATTTGTTCAAGCATATGCTTTTTATTCCTATTCACCGTTTATTTAATGCATCTGTTTATTTCCTTGATGTATCAAGTTCCACTGAAACGTACAAAACTTTGTTATCTGAATTCAGCGAAAAAAACTCCATTCGTTTCATTAATTGAAGAGGCGAATACGCTTGCGTAAAAACTCAGACCGCTGCAAAAATAGCAAATGAAGCAAACAATACTCCTATTCACTTGGACTAATCTGCAAGGTGCGGCGTATTTGATTGCATTTACTCGTATATGGATCCGGTGTATGAAAGGAGGTGTAACAATGCTATTGTTGTCAGCGTGAACTGCAGACGAATAGGTAATTCATCGTCTCCCATATAGTAAACGTTTACGGCGTTGTTTTCAGTTTATTTTGAAAGCCTGTATAAATTTTCATGTGCTATCAAAGTCTTTTAAACCGTGTTACTTCTCATCAGAGTATATGGCGCTTTTTCAAATATTTTCTTCAATTTATGACTGCATACATAAAAATTTCATTCAACTATTACTTAAAACAATTATCTGACCTCTCTTTCAATACTGAATAGTACCGGGGACCGCAATTCACGTCTTTTCATCTACTTAGTAACCTTCTAGAAAACACTGAATCCATTCCCACAATTTTCAAGGATTTCTCAGCAACACTCTAGGCGTATTGTCAGAGAAAACTAAATTTAATTTATTCTCCCAAACTAATTTTTGTGACCTTGTGAGATTTCTAAGCTAATATAATAAAATAATAAATAAAAATCATAGATTCTGTTAATCTATACAGTTTAGAAGATTTTCTAGATTACACTGAAAAAATAATATTATTTCAAGACTTTTCAGATATTCTACATAATTTAAGTAGGTCTGACTTCAACTCAACAACACGAGACAACTCGCGAGAAACTTTATAATAAAATAACAATTAACCCTACAAACAATTCCTTTGTTTTGGAGTATTTCAGGTGTGCAAACATAAAAATATTTGGTAAATAAATATTAATTAAATAAAATTATTTCTATGCGATTAATAAAATTAGATGATATTATTCGAAATTTCCCTCGTACGTATTAGCAAAGTAATTAATTTTTTAATAACTACTTTCAGATTAATTATTATTATCACTAAGATTTAAATCCTTAAATTTTAAACTCATCTTCCATCATTCGAACGAGCGTGGGAAGAGTACCGAAAAGCCCGACCTACCTGATGCAGGTTTACAGAGTTTTTCCTTCGTCTCTTTTAGGTGAATCTCCGGGTAGGAACCTTGAACTATAGCCCGTAGACCCCAGTCAATATTTGGCTACCTTGCTCTACCTTCCACATCTGCACTTTTCAGTTCCCTTCCTATGCTATTAGAGGGAAGTTGCCTATTCCAGGATCACCCTCAGGTAGCCTGATATAATAATATTAATTTAAGATCCATGCACTTACTAATTCATCCACGTCCTGTGTTATTAAGGAAATCTTAGGGAACACATCCTACAGTCCATTTTATAATAAAACTAATAGGTTAAGAAATAAAGGAATTTCAGGTTAGATAATATTGAATAGTATAAATTAAAATACAAAGAAGAATCAAAAGCGAATTATTTTTCCTTGTAAATAATTAATACCAAATCCAGGAACTTAACGTAAAACGGGGATAAGGTGTAATTGAAGGCTGGAATTATTTCTTTTTTTACGGATAATTAATTAAAATTTCGAGGAAACCTATATAAATTACCGAAAACTTTTAAAATTATTAATTAATATTATCAGAAATGAATTAGAATCAGAATCAACGTTTCTTTTCCTTAGCTTCTATCACCTTTTCCGCTCCTACTTCACTATTTTCTAACATAGAGATTGGAATATTTGAAAAATAGGACTACGAATGTCGTCATAGCGTTAATAACAATTTTTTATAAATTCTGATATAGTTATAAAGGTAACTAAAAAATATATTTGTTTAACACTCATGTAATAGTTCACTATTCCTCATTTCTCTAGTGAGTCAATTACGGAATACAGGTTGTCAATAAAAGAGTATATTAGTAAAATAAATTAGTTTTAGAACGAATCATACATCAAATTGAAGGTAGAGTAACTTAGTTATTCTTAAAAATGGTCTGTTTGTGATCCTTGGCTTATACGTCACACATCCAACCGAAAAGCCTATTTTTCCCACAATTCCGTATTAATGGAAGCTATATCTCAAATCTGATAAATAATTAGTTACTGGGAGAACAAAGACTCAATCTTTTATAAAGCTTCAAAGGAAAAAACCGTGTGGCTGCTTCACTTACTAAGGTCAGGTGAGCGTGGAAGCCAGCGGAAAAGAGTTCTGTCGTTTTGACAATTACGACCAATCCAACGGTCAGCGACTTCGGCGCTTAACCTCTTCCGTACAAAGTGGTGAGGGGCTTCATCTCATTTGCAATAAAGTTTTCAGGTTCACCTTCTAACTGGCGTAAGATACATTCCTGCAACATATTCAGGTAGCTTCAGCGGAAACAAAATGGTCCATACATTTGACGTCCGGACACAGCGCAAACGTTTAAATTTGGAGAATCTCTTTGAAATTGTACAAGTTCTACAATGTTCTAACCCCCAGATTCGAGCATAAATGAACTTAAATTAAACGTTGACTCAGCACTGAACAGCGAACGATGAAGAAAGCCATCTTCCCGCTGGAACATTTCACTTACAAAAGTTATAACGTATACCATTGGAACAACTGTAACAAGTATGGACCCATAAAAGTTTCCTCACTGTAGTCTTTGGTAACAGAAGTTCAAGACTTCTTAGTACTACGAAGTTAAGATGCTCTGACGCGGTCAACAACGACGCGGTAGATCACGAAATATTACTAAAAAAGTTGGAATGTTATGGAATTCGAAATGCGTTACTTCTACTAAGATCTTATCTTAAAAACCGTAAACACCAAGTAGTAGTTGAAACTAAAGACGGCCAACTTCACTTATCCGAATGGGAATTTATGACATGTGGAGTTCCTCAAGGATCAATTCTTTGTTGTTTACTTTTTATTCAATACGTAAATGATCTTCCAGGATACGTACATACTCTAAAATCAATTCTCTACTCGGATGACACAAATATAGTGATTGTAGATATAAACTTCAATAATCTGGTTAAGAAAGCAGACTGAACTCTGGCCAGTCTAAGTGTTTGGTTTAACGCGAATAAATTATCCCTCGAACTAGATAAGACCACGTTAGTTCAGTTTAGTGCTGATGCTAATAAATACACCCTTAGACAATTTTTCAGCCCATTCTTCAGCCTTTCCTGGGCCTTCGGATTGATTACAAATTAAAGTGGAATGACCAAATAGATCTGCTTGCTGGGAAACGTTCAGCTTGTTATACTCTCAGAACACTAATGAAACACGTTAACAAAAAGTACGTCAAAATGGTTTCCTTCGCGTATTTTCATTCAAGTATGTGCTATGGCATCCCTTATTGGGGAAACTGCTCCAGGAGCAATGAAATATTCAAGTTACAAAAGCGTTCCATTAGAATACATTCTAGTACGAATTTTAGATCGATTTGCAAACCTTCCTTCAAAAGTTTGCAAATACTTATTTTACCAAGCTTATACATTCATTAAATCTTAAATTTTGTAAAGCGGAACGTAAATTTGTTTTAAACTAATGGCGAATTTCATGAATACGTGACCAGAAATCGTTCAGCTCTAAGGTCGGACAAGCACCGCCTTGCTCCTCACCACAAAAGTATTCACAATACCGGGATAAATTGCAGTGGCGTTCCTCCAGAGGTTAAAGACGATAACTACAAAAGTTTCGTGAATCAGAGTAAAACTAATCTATTAAATGGCGCGTTTTAGTCTGTACAGGATTTTCTTAATCGTCCCTCTATTATTTAAAATTAAGTTTCCTGCAAAAGTGTTGAATGTGTTGCCTTTTAAAATCACCTGCTACACAGCTTTAAACTTTCTGTAAAGTTTTTTTCTGATCTTTTGTTTGTTTCGTGTATTGCCTGGAGCTACTACGGAAAGCCAGATTCTTGGTCGCGCAGCTCCAAGTAGAGAAAACTCCACTGTTTTTCTGTTTTTCTGTTTCTCAATGTGTGTTTGTGTTCTATTGTGCGCGTGTATTGTTTTTAGACTTTGGTCTATATACTTTTTTATTTTTTTATTTATTTGAAGATCATTTATAATTAATTATGTACCTTAATTTGTTCTTAATTTTTTGTTATTTGTAATGAATGACTATCGAGGACTAATAGAAACAACAATAAATCTAAATCCTCTTCAGAGACGTTTAGGTAGTCCCGTGCTTTTCCTTTTAGACACGCAGTCGGTCGTTTCCAAGTATCTAAGCCATCGATGAATGCTTTTGTCTTATGAGGGATCACAATTAAACTTGAAAATAAACACTCTTTTAATTGAAATTACAGTTTCACTCTTAGCAAATTTCAGAACACAAAACGCCTTACGTTCAGGGGTCACAATTTTGCGTATATATCGCTGCAATCGAAAAAAAAATCGGTACTCGTCCATATACTTATCCAATGAAGACGTCTCAAATGAGAGACGAAACGTAGTATAGATCAATATTTAAATAAAATAAATACTGACAAAGAGGCTGTTTGAGTTAATCTTTAATTGATCTTGATACATCACTTTACAATACTTATAGTTGATTTTAGTATGTTTATAAGCGGTTTCCTTTTACGGACACCCTGTATAATGTTGTGAAAGTAGGGAACATTTTGAATTGACCAGGGAAGTCAGGATGGTTGTGTTAATCGTCCAACAAGCGGTGCTAACCTGCAAGGACCTCCGATTCTTAAACAGCGTTAAATGCTTTTCCGTGTATATAATGCTGGTTCACTTTCTCTTTAGCCTAGGTATTGAAATTAACCCTGTCTTCCACTGTCCTTGGGGAGAAACGCCGAAACTGGGCCACGTGATTGAGGACCAGGCATTGTACAGCCCTGATTGCCAGATCCGTGGAGGGGGCATTATTTTGTGGCTTGTTCCACGCGGTTGCTTAAGGACAATGAAGGGCCGAAGAACTCTTCCTGGGCCATCTTCTCGGCAGACATTGTCTCGGTAATGACGTTACGAGCAGGTAGCCAACTGGAATCGGAAATGCTTGGCTACGCGCGCACGACGGCGAGGCGACGCCATCCGGTGCAAATAGAGCACTGCCTTCACATCCGACACAATCACCTTCGGTGGCACCGTTAACCTGTCAAATAATACCAACTGTTAGATTAACGTTTCCACTCAGATCTATAAAAACCATGAAGAAGTAGTCCCACTCAACAAAGAAATTTGATATTCCTCCGATGATGAAATTCTTGTAGTATTCTGTAGGTTAAAATCTAATTCATGTTGAGGAACTCAAATTTTCTCAATTAAGGCAACAAATTGGAAAATGGTTACGTTAATGAAACTAAGTATCGTCGAATGGTGTCTATATAGCTGATTGGTCTGACGATATTACATACAGTCTTTTACAAACTTGGTATAATATTAATTAATCTCCAAATATGACCATAAACAATATTGCTACAAGAGTAGGAATGATTGCACTGACTAGTAGTCAGCGACAAGATGAAATAATAGTGATAATGAATAAAGGATCGTCAGAATCACTGTTAGTAAATGATATGTGCATGATCGCACATTCCTTCCAGGACGTTCGGAGTTTAAGAATTGGTAATGACCCCGATTCCTTCCCAATTAAATAGTGGATTGTATTTCACCATGATTTTTTTTAATTCCATGTTTTAATAATTAAAAATGCAACAAATATAATAAGAAAATTTTAAGAACTACTAGTTGGAAAAATATTTTTTGGTATGACTCAGATTAAACGAACTCCATCCTAAATATTACACCAGTCGTATACTTATCCACTTACTGTTTTATATATTTACTTGTAGCATTTATTCTTACTTTTTGTTGTGACTGCGGACGATTTAATTTTGGTGTTGATGGCAACTTGCATCAGAAGTAAAACTTCAACGAATTTATAGATGTTGGTACGGGGTGATTAAAAGTGTTCAATCAACTTACTTTAAACACTTTCAAATGCGTTGATTATCCATTCTGGGATGGGTGTAAATTCCACCCACAGGGCAGGAGAAAATGTGGAATTTTCGCCGATGTAATTTTTCTCCAAATATTCGCAGGGCAGGTTACGTTTTTCCGATTGTGTCTTTATAAAAAATGAAATCTTCCGTACAACATTCCTCAGCTTCCTCCGGCTTCAAGTTTGGTAGCCCGAACTGATAATGTAAAAACAGACCAGCTTCTGTATTATTTTGATAGTCCGTTGCTCCTAAGGCTTGAATATTCTCTGTGTTCAATGAAATTTGCATGTCTGGACCGCACAAGTTTGTCACAGTTTCTATATAGTCCGTTATATATTTCTTTCCTCACACTTTATACGTAACATCTTGAAAAATTCTATAAGGTTCTTCTAGTTTATCAGGAAGCAGCGAAAATGCCAAAGTAAAAAAGAATTAGCCATTGAAAATTTAAAGTAAATGATTTGGGAATTTTATTGTTATTTTTTTAGATCTTGATGCTAAGGTTAAACACGCCTGCAGATCTGACCAAAAACGACGGGAGAAGGAATCGGGCTGTGAAAGTGAGCACAATACAGCGGGAAGGAATCGGATCTCACCCCTTGATATACGGCAAATACAATTGAGACACTCGACTTTATAGAATTGTAAAGCTTCACGTATTCCTTATCAATACTCAAGTTCATCTCCTTCAGTTGAGGTTCTAAGTCGTATTTTGCCTCGATGTATTTCTTTTTCATCAATAAAACATTTTTATACATATTCCTGCCTTGGACATAAATGGCTTCTATTCATTCCAAATTTAGACTAACAATATCTGACCAGGTTTTTAGCAAGTTTCTTATGGTTTCGTGCGAGGAAATTAATGGAAGAAAACAACGCCCAAAAGCTGAAATACATTTAAAAAATTTTGTTGCTTATTTTAAGTCGCATCAACAACTAAGGTCATTAGTGGCTACTTTATCATTTTGGGAATCTTATCTTCATTGTAAGGACTACTCACTTTGGGAACGCAAAGATGCACGCAAACACCAAAACCATTTGCCAGGAATCGAACCCAAGACTTCTGTGGCACGAGGCAGTGACGCTAGCCACTAGACCACAGAGACCGACTATTTTAAATATTATTTTGGTCAACACTTGAGTGATTCTTCGTTTTGTTGCTAAAGGAGAACGGAAAATGATTATGGCCTTATTGTTACACGAAACACTAAAATAAGACCAGTTTACAATAAAGATTAAAGTATAAATATAAATAGGAAGTTAAACCGACTTACATTAATAAATAAAATTTAAGTGCCGACCTCCTGTGGTGTAGTGGTTAGCTTTGCTGCCTCACATCACAGAGGTCGCGGGTTCGAATCCTGGCATAGGCATGGATGTTGTGTTTTCACACTGTGAAATGGCTAATAACCATAGTAGTTGATGAGACTTTAAATAAAGAGATAAAAAATAATAATTTAAGTATATAGGCCAAAAGTCAGATTTAACTCGGAGTTAAATTTACATTACAGAAGTCAAAAGTCCAGGGACATCTTCAGTTAATCCCACACATTTTAAAAGAAAATTCAAAGAAGTTGTTTAAATAGCACCAAACATGACTTTGTTAAGTTCCAGAAATTAGTTCCAAAGGATTCACCATAATGACTTTAGAAGAAAACATCAGGTGGCTGAGAACAACACATTCCATCTGAACTCATTCGTTCTTATTTTCCTTGGATCCCCCTCCAAGCTGTCATAATTGTAACATACGGTTATCAATTCCACATCTAATATTTGAATGCCCTAACCATAAAAAAGTGGATAGAAGGCTGCCAAAGAAGGATTTCAGCTGCTCCAGGCAAGCCTGCAGGAACCTGATAGAATTCACAATCAGAAAAGAACTTTTTGAAAAATAATATTATACGTAACTATAAGCAAATGCCAGTAACTTTATATTGTTTGTAAATGTAAAAAAAATTGTCTGTCATTAATGGCCAGCACGGTAGATGCGACATGTAAATAAATATTTGAAAAAATGTTAACACACTTCCAAAACACTATTACGTTTCTGACTGCACGTATTTTATGTGCATACCAATAAAATTGAATAAATCTCGACTTCTACTATTATAGACTGTAATGAGTGTATGTTCCAAAGTTTGGAGGGTGCGTGGTGGCTCGGCAGTCGGACATGAACATATGCAGGAGGAACAAGTTGGGCAGTGGTGGAATAGAAGTTGATGCAGTCGGGAATGAAACTTGGAAGAAGGAAGGTGGAGATGAGATGAGAGATAGAGTTTGGTGATAAACATCAGAAATTAGGAAGAAGTTGATTGAGAGTAAGAGAAGTTACAATCTAATCTGGGGGCAAACTGAAAAGAAGATGGCAGCGAGCAGGAGGAGCCCCGTCAACGAAATCCGTGTTCCAGAATTCCTAGAAAGAAGACCGGGCACCGACGGTAGAATTCATCACTGTAAGGAGCCGCCTGATGAACGAAGCAGCCTGAATTACGAAAAGGGAGGAGGAAGCCGCCGTTTCACAAAGGAAAAACAGGCGCGTGTCAGTGCCACTCTCTGAAATGTGTCATGACTGTCGTTCTGCTGCAAAAATTCCCCACAAAATGATCCTTATGAGATTGATTACAAGCTGAGATAGTCGTGGTAATTTTTTAAATCAGACCCTAAGTTTTGTAATTGTTGTTTTCTTTTGTTTTCTGTTAATAATGTTAATTTGTTTTTAATTTAATGGAATCAAATAATTCATTTTCGATTTAAATTAAAATCTAAATACCCGCAGTTCATTATAAGACAATGGAATACCCACCAATTCAGTTGCTTAATATATAAGCAAAATGTGAATAACAAGCACTTTTACATTATGAAAAAAATTTAAATAATTAGTAAAAGTATATAACTATCCCACACTTGAATTTTCCAATAAATAAATATATCTGCCATTAGAGAAAAAAATTTAACTACACAACGTTTCATTCTTAATTCAGGACGGCAATTGGTGTACATACGGAGTATTATGTATCATTTGTATGGTTGATTTATTTATTTCGAGAGTATATACGTAAAAAAGATAATATATACCAATAACGATAACACAATAAACGATGACGGCAATGAATGTAGTAGATCAAATACAAGTTTTGTTTTAGTTGATAAGATTTGTTTTGAAATAACGGATTGTTTTGACATCTGTAATGAATTTGTAGATCGTTTAATACTGAATTGAACGGAAGCGACAAACATTTCGTCATTGCAATGCGTCATTTAAAGGTTCTTAATTGTCATTAACTGGCAAATTTAATAGAATCATTCAACGGACCGGAAAACACGAATTGAGTTCGTTAGGAAGACGTACACAAGCTTAATCGTCGGGCTGGAGTAGAATGTCACCACATTTTTAAAGAAGTTGTTGCATGACGATGGAAGAGCACACAAGACGTGTTTTTAATTTTTCTCCACTATAATATTATACGCGAAGAAGTATCTTTAATATTAATTTATGAATACTTCATTAGGTACAAGTGTGACGAGAAAATATTTCCTAGTAATTGGTTTATAATATTCACCAAAGTCTTTCCTTTCTCAATAACCTTTTTAGTAAATTTATAGTTATAAAGTAAGGAAAATAGAATTTAAGCCCATCTGGACTGTGGTACGTATCAAAATGATTTACAGGATTACTGCAAAACAAATAAACTGGATAAAATGTACGGACGCAAATTAGAATATCACAAACAAAAATATGAAAGAACAAATATATTAGCAATTTGAATAATTACGTTGTATAAATTGAAAATGTCATTATTTTTATGTTTTATAATACTATGGCTATTGCCAAAATATAGTGAATTCAAATGCCTTGAGAAAAATTATTAAAAAGTTTTAAAATACTACTGACTGATTATAAAAAAGGTTAAGTATAAAATAAATACATTACAGTAAATAACAAACCTATTAAATACAAACATTTTGAAAAAAATTAATTTTAAGGAAATTCTAAAATAACGAAAATGTTTTATTGGTTATTGGCTTCCTTTATTTGCATGCGTATATTTTCAATATAAATCGCGTTTCACTGCACACAGTGAAGGCCGCCTCATTTGTATTCAGATGCATTCAGTATCATAAATATGGCGTTTTACAGAATTGTATATGTATATATATTGTATATATAAAGTAACCCCGTTGAAATATATGTAGTTGGAAATTCTCGGAAATGTGCTATAGTGACGCTCCACTGAGCAAGATCTTGTTTTGTACGACTTTTTTCTCCAGTCGAACATATTCATTACAAAAAATATCAGGAAAGAAGATCGTCATATCCGCTGACATGGAATAGCAGTAGCATTACTTCCTGAAGGATGCAACCTTCGTTACTTTTCCAGGTCTCTGCAGGAATTCCTGCCGTACTTAGTTCCGTTTGCCCCTTATTACATCCTTGAAGGCGGTTTCTTCCGTTAAATTGCTCCTCGTCTCTCTTTTTTTTCCAAGAACAATTTAAGGCTTTTCATAACTACTCCAAATCCTAGAATCAGAGAATAAATCAAGGGGTCTTCGATCAGTACTCGTTCCGTTTCCTGACATTTTGAAGGAACTTGGAAACATTCTTGATGCAGTACAGTTGTTTATACAGTTCATTTCCATTATAGATTTCACGAGTAGTCAACTTCTTCTATTGGGTCACTTATACAAAATAATTCCGTTCTGAAAATTGGTATGAAAGCATGATAAGTTCCATCTTATTCTGCCATCCATGAAACGTTAAAGATGATCCAAGACTCACGTACAACCTAATCTATACCAATAAATAAAACTGAACTGTCTGTCCATATGTTTGTCTCAAATAGGCTCCGAAATGGCTGAACGGATTTCAATGAAAATTTGAGAGTTTAGAAAAAAAGCAATTTAACTTAAATATTAGTACATATTTCATTTCGATATGATATTAATATATATAGGCCTCCCAGACGTTTCGTTTAGACAGGGACAGTCCCAGATTGAAGGTATGGTCCCGGCGTCCTAGCCAATTTGTCATTTTATCCCGTTTTTTTATGAAAATTACCGAATATAAAATATTATAAATACCGGAAAATAAAAATATCACCGCGACATTGTGCGTTTTTGTTACTGATAGTTGGGAGTGAGTTGATGCCGGTACCTATTGTATCGTCAGTTAATTATTGCGTATTATAGAGTGAAGTCGAGTTCTAACGCAAATTTTTGTGTGTTATATTGAAATTACATTACAAACTAAAAATAAATAATTTAAATTTTTATATAAAATAGTGTTATTAACCTCCTAAAATGCAAAAGAGAAAGTGTATATTTATAGACGAATTAAAAGAAGATTATCCGTTTTTATAAAGGATTTAGACATATTGACAAAATAAAATACGAGAAGTTCTCATCAGAATTTTTGGTGGCTCATGGCGGTCGTTAAGTCATAAAAATCATTTAAGATGTGCAAACTATAAGGCTGGAAGAAAGACAAGAATGGATAAACGAGCTCAGGACTACCCTGTTTCCGGCGATCGATTCCCTGTTCCGGTCGAAATTTTTTCATTCTTGTATTTCTTCTAAAAATATCTATACGGTCCACCTTGAGCTTTGAGTGAAATCATTTCTATTTCCTTAGCATAAGGCTAGTTTAATAGCGGCAGGAACTTCCTGAAAGATATCATATTTCAATAATGTTAATCCAAAAATAACGAAATTTTAATAACTGCTAAAGTAGCTAAGAAGATTATGTTCTTATTGTTTGTTTGATAAACACAAAATTATATATTAGTATCTTGAGGTTTTTTATTTTTTCATATTTGGTATTATATCGAAATGTAATTCATAATTAGACTCAAAAATGAATGATTTACTACATTTTATCCTTCAGTTTATGTATATTTTGGGGTATAAAACATCATCCTCCCCAACCCTCGTTCTTTTTAACACCTCCGTCTGAGAAAAAAATCGTACAGACGCCCGTTTATAACAAATTCTCAGTTTTTTGCTGGTTTTGAAAAATTATATATATATATATATATTCTACATAAAGGTTTCATTTCTATACGCGCGTTAAAATCTATAAACATGGATAAGGGTAGCCTATACTCTTGATCTGTTTATCCTTAGAAACGACTTGACGGATTTCAATGAAAGTTTCAGGGATTGAAACAGGAATTTTAACTCAAATGTTTCATTGAATAATTCAGAAGATATTTATATAAATATTTATAAAACCATTCAATTACCGCGCGAATATTTATTTTTATTTATTTTTGGTTAACAGGCTACATGAAGGTGATCCTGAAACAGTCAACTTCCGTTCAATAACACAGGAAGGGAATTGAAAAGGGAGAATGTGGGGTTCCGAAACGCACGATAGCAGGACCTGTTCTAAACCAACTGCGAGTTATAAGGTTTGCCTTGAAACGATCATAAATAGATGATACCGTATATATTCAATTAATTCAACTTTATCAAAATTCTGTACCTGTTGTTTTGTTTTTAAAGTACCATTCCTGCTCGAATGAAGTCGCGGGGGTTAGCTAATTTGTAATAAATACAGACTCAAAGAGTGTCATAACCAGCATAAATAATGAAGACAACAACTAACCAATCAGATGCATTAAATTACTTATTTGTACCTTGAGGTCCTCACAGTCCCTTCTTTTCTGAAATTGTTTTACGGGATTTATAATCAGATTGTCTTTCTAAACTTATCTTCAAACCTGTTTATTATTGTCATTATGTTAATGACATTTGTGCATTATTCCTCTGAACAACACTGATTACATACTACACACTTTTAAGAATTATCACGCTTCTATTACTTTTCAATTCGTCCGACTATTTAATTTGCTGACTTTTTGAGCTGCTGTTTATTTAAACGGCTGATTTTTTAATCCGACGACCTTTTAAGTGAGTAACTTTTAAATCGTCCGACTTTTTAATTTGCCGACTTTTTTATGCGCTGACTTTTAAATTTGAATCTAAGCATACTGCTCACTGACAAAGACAACAAAATCCCGTTTAGTTTCTGAAATACTTCACATTAAACGCAACACTAATACGCTTAATGTCAAAACGGACACTGATTTTCTGAGTAATATACATATATATCTTCTGAGGTGGCCGCGCGTGTTATATATATATATATATATACTGAATCCATAGAATATATTGTTTCAAATGCAAACTGTCTTTGTTTCTTTAAATTTAAATTTTCTTTGTCTCTTTATTATTGTATTATTTGACTGTACTTTTATATTAATTACAATGAATAATTTTGTGCTTTTTTTAAAGTCCAGATAAGAACTGGGCCGAAATATTAATTTCTTTCTTTATTTTATTAAATTTTGTCTGTTTTTGGCCTCAATTAAACATTAATTTTAAATCACGGGCGTTAATAACTATTATTGATTATAGGATCTTAAAACTCAATTTTACGAATTTTTTAGTGCTTAGATTATTTCCTCATTAAAGAAATATTATGAAAACTTTTGGAAGAATTTAAAACACCAAAGTACAATCCTACAAATAACATAATAATTTTCATAAGCATATGTTTTTTATAAAATACTTAGAAAATTATTTTATAATAATCAATAAACCGTGACGGCTTTTTATAATTTCTTTGAGTTATTTTTCTAGCATCTTACAAAGGCGTATGATAATTCTTTTTAAAAGTGTGTAATACTCCAAAGAATTTTTAGATCTCAGACGTAAGGTAATTCATTTATTTAATAATAGTCTGTTTTAAAATTTATAAATACAGAAGTATTCGTTAATACATTAAATTTTACTAAATAAATAATATTACGGCCAAAAAAGTCAGCAAATAAATTTGATTAGGATTTAATTAATATAAATACACCGTTTCATCCAACTATGTAGACTTCTTCAGGTAAATTTTTAAATGAATGAAACGTTATACTTAAATTTATTTACTGATTTTTGACCATATTTTTATTTATCTTTCATTAAATTAATATGCAAACCTAAATTTTCCTCGGTTTGCTTTCCAACAATTTTAATTACAATGTAGCTAAAAATATTACAAATGTGCATTTGTAACATATCACAGTTTGCAGTCGCGATAAATTGAAAAATAACTGTTACAATGAATTGTGCGTTCTCAGCTTAGTTAAATGGATTAATTTGTTTGTAAATCTATTGAAAAAATATTTGTCGCAAACACGTGTACACTCTTAGAGGTACAAGTTGTCGATTGGCAACTCCTTACAGAGTTGTAGTCACTTTCCTTCTAGATTAGAGCTAGCAATTCTACAGGGAAAGCCTAATGAAGTGCACTGAAAAGACCCAGCAGTAGCTCATTGCGACGATAACTGATTCGAGAACCGCAAAATGAATGGCGCCTGGTTTTCCTGAAGCTTATAGACGAACGGACCATCGATTCGCGGAAACTGAATTAAATCTTATCGCGTCGCACCGTGTTCCGAAGCCCATTTGCCAGACAATCTTTGATCTGACTTAGAGAACGGGCTTTGCCGGAACGCGTGTGTAAGGCCGATAGAGTAAACAAGACCGACACAAAATGACGACAGGTTTTAAAGAACTAAACCGCTTATAGGTACCGTCCTGAAGCTTCGGAAAGCTTGTTAAGACTGCCCTAAAAGCGACGAACGCAGGAAACTATAGACGAAAATTTTTTGTTGATTCATACCAAGATTTCGATTCAAAAGGTTATAGAAAATGTCCTTATTTATTCCCTGCTAATGTTATGTTTAATAAAATAGAATATATTTTAAACTTCAAACTTTTATAGTACCAAGAGACAGAAATCCGTTTAAAATAGTAATTATGACAAGAGCAGCCTTTAATTTAACATTGTTGTAGTTCTCATGAGTAACGCTATCAGTATAGATAAAGGAGTTAAATTGTAGAAATAAAGGTACGAATACTGGAAGACTTTATAAATAAGTATCTGGAAATGCTTTATTAAAATATTATAAATATTACTTAATAAACCAGTATCCTTCTGGGCATTGAGTGAAAATGTTTAATGTACATTACTTCTGAAATTAATCTAGAAGCCTTCAACGCTTAATTGTCTTTGTACGTTCATATTTACGACTAAATATATTTATTTACATACCCAGTGTGAGTTCATATTTTTATGTTTCATATACAGTGTAACTGTCAAACACATCTACCCGGACTTTGGCGGTGCGGAGACAAAAGAAAGAAAACATTATTCGAGTTAGGGGTAATAAAACCCAGACATCACGGCGCGCCTGGGTTGTTTCCCAATTTTGGTCAGACTTGGCAGCATCGGGTGGTCTTTCTACTCAAGAGTAACCATAAATGTTATTGGTCAATATCCGTCCTTGCCACCTTGGTGATATGAACTAAATAAGTGGGGAGTAGATTTCAAAAAGGCTTGCAGAGAGATTTTGGGGACTGATTTTCGGGAGCGGGAGATTTGGTGAGAGATTGCTGGACGGATGATTGGAATATTGGCAAGAGAGATTTCAAGAAGATGATCGACATTATCGGACAGGTAGTCCAGGAGAGTAGGTTAAACGGAAATTCTTCCTGATCCAGGAAGAATAGCAGCCGCAGCTGTGATTCGGATCGAGTACGACCCAAATAGGAGGAAGACGCTAGAAGGTTCATTAGGACGACACGGTAATTAATATATGAGAAGGCCAATAACATACGACCCTGAGTTTAGAGACAGAATTATTAGTTTCTTGGAATTTATTTTTATTATTATTTTTTATGTAAGTATATATGTAGTGTAAATTAATAAAGAATTGCCAGTTTAAAGTTTGAAAATATCAACATTGTAATATTGATGTAAATTTGTTTACGTTAAAGTAAATTGTTTTTCTTTTTTATTATAAAAGAACTTATTATTAATATTTTAATATTATACTAAAATAATTAGGATCTCCCTAATCATTAAACCAGCTTACGATAAAACTAATGAAATTAAAATTTAGTAGTCCGTTTTTTGCTTCATTATTAATTTACATAAAGTCACATCTCCATAATTTTCAAAATTCAGAAATTATTAGTATTCTCAAATTAATCCAAAAATTATTAAAAGTTTTCATTATGATGGAAATTATAAACATAAAGAAGGGAAATAAAATCTTTATTTAGACTTACAAATTTCAAAAGTATTAGATAAAAGTCATTCATTACCTTGTAATAAGAACAAATTTGGGAACACGATACGAGAATAAAGTAAAAAAAGGAGTTTACAGTCACCTACATAACTCCTTTTTTTATAGTCGTTTATTTAGCAAGACAACATATACACAAGTTTAATATAAATTTTTAATTGAATGAAATCTTGCTCCCAAGGAAGGTTTTCGTTGGGAGATATAGGCAAACAGTTTGGGCAACATGTTTCTGTAATCAAAAGTTTATTTTAGATATAACTGAAGTCCATAATGTTACTCAATTTCTTAATTTCCTTCGCCTTCGGAGATCACTTTCACAGACACGCAGAATAAACAATAAAACCCTTTGCTCTGCTTTTTATTTTAAATTCACTTATACTCCTCAATTATAAATACTCCTTCCGTCGTATAAGTCTCTAAAGACGACCCTCGTACTATTTTTATTTACATTTGTCTCTGGTTCGCCACTCATGTTTTGTTATTTAATGGAGTGATTTTTCTTTTTCTATTAAACTACAAAAATCTGTTAACAATTATTCTGCAAAAAGCAGTTATACTGTAGAACTTTTAAACAAACGCCAGTTTACATGGATGTAACTGGTTTAAATTGCAATGGAATAAAAATTTTCAGATACATCGAAGTAATTAGGTTTCTATACTAATATGTTAATTACATATTTTAACGAGCTTGTTGTTTCTTTTTAGTCGATTGCGATTCGTGTAAATTTAGTTCATCAATTTAGAGCAAATAATAGTAAACTAGTATAGCTTTGAACATCCTGAAATCAAGGAAATCAAGGAATTATGCTATCTTCGTCACATTCGTCTGCACAGTTTACATAAATGAAAAAATTGTAGAATAAATACACAACACAATACTTTATAGAAATACTTTACGTCAGAAGATTAATATGGACCATTATACGGACTTTAAATCGACTTTTTATATTATATATATTATTATTAAATACTAGCTGGGGGCCCGGCGTTGCCCTGGTATTTATATATATTATCTCGGTACATTATTTAATTCTTGGTCAACACATAACTAAACCGACATTGAAAACGTAACAATATGAACCTCAAACATAATCCCAGTACCTGGAGGGAGTCCAAATACACTCGGTACAAAATCAGGAATATATTTTCAGTATTCTAACAGAATAAAAAATTTTCCCCACTTAATGATTAAATTTGCACTTAAATCGCATATTAAAGGCCATTATGTTACACAGCGAATGCCCTTACACCGGTTTCGACACCAAACTCCATAGTTTCCTTTTTATTTTCATATTAACAATTACTAAATTTTAAAATTTAGCTGAAGCGAGAAATAAAACCTATTTATGTATAAATTGTATCGACGATCCAAAGAAGTTCATTTTTCTCAGCCAGCTGCAACAATAGATAGTAAGTGGGATGAATGATATAGGAACGCGTAATAGAATTTATAACTCGCAATTGGTTTATACGCCGGCTTTCGCGTGACTATTCCAAGAAATCTTCCCGTAGAATCAATAATTATATTCATGTATTAATATCATCTGCAATAAATCTAAATTAAATATGCACAAATGTTTAAGTTAAATTGCCTTTTTTTAATTCATCAAATTTTCATTGAAATCAGTTGAACCATTTCGGAGCCTGTTCGAGACACTTCAATTTTATTTATTGGTATATATTGAATTGGAAAAATGTTGTTGAACCAATCGTGAAGTATGTTCAATTCAGGTAAACTATATTCCTTGAGGAAATCTCAAGGTTGGGTCGAAACGTTGTATTTCTGTCTTTCTTTGGTAAATTTATTTAAGCTTTATATTTCACTATTATAGGATTCACTCTATCAAAACCTTCGCTATATGAAAAATATATTTCCTGTTGTTTTGGAAGTTATTAAAAAATATTAACTTTAAATACAATGCGGGAACTAACAACGATTATGAATAGATTTTGTCTGCAATTAACCACAATTTCCGCCAGTAAAACAAGGGGAATCACTAGTTCACTTTATTTTGGATGTCGTTGTATTCCAATTTCTGAACATGAAGCAAGTTAATGAAAATAACAATTTCTATAATATTTGAAACTTCGAATAAGTTCAGTATGTCGTATTCACTAAACCAATGTCTAAGACAAATATAATTTGTGAAGGAATCGGGTCACTGGAAGTATATTTAATTAATGCAGAGCTTGTTAAGCAGGAGTTAAATCATGTGTAAGCTAATTAATGATGTTGGAATGTTGAATAAAGCGTAAAGACTGGAGTAGTGCTGCATTGTGCTCTCAAATGTGTTCCAGAAACTACTAGACCCAATTCGAAATATTTCTGTAGTCTGCAGAGGAATACTTGGAATACCCCGACTTTATAAAAAAAAAACTAAGTGCGCTACGCTACTAATCCGATTTCGTGTACAGAAGTTTAGAGACCACCAGAACTTAAAATTTATTTTACGAACCTTCCCGCAACTTCCAATTGAATTTGAATATTTTGATTTTTCCTATATTTTTCAATCGACCTTTCACTATTAACGCGAAATACGTTTCACGTTAAATGTGGAACTACCCAAAATTTGATGTTTCAATCACACAGGATGTGATATTTTCAGTTATGAACTTCAAAGCAGATATTTCTTTTAAAAATATATAAAACCTTATTCCGTGCACCGCATGGTTTTAATATTATTTACTACTGTTGACTACAGAAGGTGAAAAATTAGTACCTTATTCTTAAGCTTGTTGACTGTAAAATAATTTTAACCCTTCATCATCGAATCGCCACTGGAACCTCAAACAAAAATACACAAATAAACTTGACTTATATAACAGAGACATCAAGACATTAGATGACCAGCATCCAATGAAAGGTTGTGATCGGCAATATTTTCTTTAATTCCGATTTTTAATTAGTACTAACCTCACCTTCAGTTTTACAATCTATACTCATCGTTATAGGAAAATTACCTTACTAATGTATCGTTTCTATGTTAATAGTTTAGGTTGGTCAATTTTCCCTTTGATACATTCGTTCCATTTTTACTTAACAGTCTTTATTTATGTACGTTCATTTACCGATGCAATAAACAGGAGGCTATATATACTGTGAAGAAGTAGTAACTGCACAAACGTAAAGAAGAATAAAGGAGGTCAATGCAATCAGTTTCCTCTAAGGTTATTTTCGTCAGAGACGCTACGTTACTGCGCAATTTGAGAAAAGAAAACTGGGAAATATAATTGGATAAGCGTGCCTCATGCCTCACCGCTGCAAAAATATATGAATGGCAGGAAGAATGGCCGGACTAAGATATATCCGTCACATCTAACAGAAAATGTCTCTTGGAAGTCGCGTGTTTGTGCGACACGCTGGTTTTCTTCAGCCCAGAGGCGCTGGTTGTGACTATTGAACAGTCCCTGGAATGAAATGTTGCCTTGTCAGAAAACAAAACCAAGCTTCCAAATTTTTCCTGGAGCAACCATTTTCAGAATTGTGTCTGGCGAGGTTGACAGAGGTCTGATTTACAATTATATTTCTCGGATCTCTTCTCTCTAATCGCGAAGTAACGCACTTTCTCTGACAAAAATGCTACGATGGAAAAATATTTATATAGGTTATTTGGTTTCAACATTGAAGTTTTCGCACTTGTTTATGTTACACTCTGTATATAAATATTATTATTATCAACTTATTTGTAGGTTTTATAGGGCTTTTCGTACATCTCTTTTAGGTGAATTACCGCTTAGGGTCCTAGTCAACCCTTGGCTACCTTGCTCTACCTTCCACATCGCCCTTTACAATTCCCTTCCTCCAGAAGGGGAGTTGCCTGCTTCAGGATCACCCTCATGTAGCTCCGCTTCCAGAGTGTTATCCTATTCTCCTCTGGATTGGAATATTTTTATACATCAAATCAAATACTACAGGCATTATATGGATGAAATAAACATTTAGTTGTTTGTATGTTATGGTTTTACTTTGAAGTTACAGCCTACTTGAGGGTAATCCATATTACCTTTAATAGCTAAGAAGGAGATAGAAAATGGGGGTTGCGGAGAGGAGTTCGAGGTAAAGAAGAGCTAACTAGCACCTCCTGGTTGTATAGCTTGAGGCTTCTATCCAGAATGCATGTGATACAGAGAGAGACTTAAAGGGCATTTATCAGGTTGGTCGGGCTCTCTGTATTAGTCCCACGCCCTGCCAGTGACTTGGGGTAAGGTTTGCTGGTTTTGTATACCTACAGGGCCACAGGTGTCATCTGAAATCGAGAGCCTTCTATCCCGTTAAAAATCGTAATCACTGCAAGGAACCGGAAGCAGCGTTATTGTAAAGTTGTTTTTCAAGATATGCAATCATTGAGTAGCGCTAATTTCACGACAGACCGAATGGATCGCATTTTGCATTTAAGTTACATGTTACATTACCTTGGGGAAGAAAAGAAACTACTCGTAAGTGGAAAGAGAATAAACAGTGTGACACTGTCTACCAGAAAATCAGACTTAAAGATGTTCCTTTATTTAATTGGTGTGACAGGCACTACCTGAAATAAGAAATTCTTAATACAGAAAGACAGTGAAGTAAATATAGTTCACGCGATTAGTCAATGCCCCAAATACGATCAATATAGACTAAAGTACCTTAAGGGTAAAAACTTCGAAGCCATCTTTGGATCCCGACGAGTGTCAGAAAGAAATGACTAAAGTTTGTAAAGCAAGTAAGATATTTGATATGATTTAACGTAATGTATGTTGTGAAATAACCCTAAAACACAAATGTACTTGAGAAGAAAATTTTAACTTTTACTGTGTTTGGCATTATCAGTTCGATGTTATAAATATTAAATTGGCAAT
Organism: Eucriotettix oculatus; assembly: GCA_034510155.1. Classification (NCBI taxonomy): domain Eukaryota; kingdom Metazoa; phylum Arthropoda; class Insecta; order Orthoptera; family Tetrigidae; genus Eucriotettix; species Eucriotettix oculatus. The sequence goes on along the minus strand of CM067378.1, from coordinate 28,350,429 downwards.
ATTATGCAACTAAGTAACACATTTATAGCTAAGGACTACGTGATCGATGAAACCTTTATAAATATAGAAAAATTATGTTGGCAGTATATTATTATGAAAGTATAGTAAAAATGAGAGTACGGAACTTGAGATTTGAATGAAACATCTGATGAATAATATATAGTCAATTTCCGGCCGTAACCGCCGTTGGGCGCATTTGTAATAGAAATAATAATAATATATTCCGCAGATCCTGTTGAGACACAAGGATGTGGAAAGAATCAGGGTTTGCATTTATTTCACGAATACTGTGTGTTAACTACTAACAATTAATTGATTATGACTAATAATATTCTATAACATAAGCATAGCTCATGCTTGCTATTTACAGTCACATAATACTAGTAATATTAATCATTATGCAAATACATGAGACGAAGAGGAGTCTGGTTAACAGTTTATGCTGACTATTTACAATATGACTTAATTGTACGTCTCAGATACTTCAATAAATTCTTTTACTGAATGTAAGGAGTGGCTAAGAAGAAATGAAGATAACTCAGCTTTAAATTGACTTTGATTATTGGACGGCTGTTTAATTCTTTGTGGCACACTAAAGATGAAGATCTCTGAATACACCTTTCTGTGCAATTGACAATTTTCTACATTTTTTGTTTAGATTATTCATGTTTCTTGTATTAAAGCTATGAACTTTATGAACTACACAATTGAATATTTGCAGTCACAAATAGCATTAATGATCAAATAGTTTTGTCTATTAAAAATACCCGAAGTTCGCAAAGAAGGACGAAACGTCGCAAATAAATTAAATAAATGGTAATTAAGTTTTTACTGACAAAATTGGCTGTATTTTTTTATTTATTATACTTAATGTCAGACAATTGATTTTTGAAAAATCTTATGCTTATTGCACGCGTATCAATAAGATCGACGTAATCTGTTTGAATCACAACAGCCTAGAATACAAAGAAAAAATCCCGCTAGCAATCTAGTTTTGGCAATCGTATTATCTGTTGATACATACAAATGAGATGCTAATGTGTGTTTTTGATAAAAACATATTGGTCACAGGTAACTCCATCTCCTTCGGATCCATGAAGAGGTTACGTATCTTTCCTTCTAAAAAACTAAAAGCTCAAAAATAACTCGACAGATATCCAAGATTTTTACATTTTTGTATCGATTGTAGTAAAAGACATTCGGTAGAAATTAATGTAGAGTAGTTATATTTCAAGTATAGTTAGATTTCCTGTAGCATGTCGCGTGGAAAGATACGTCTTTTGTTCCAATTGCTCAGGGGAGGGCAATAAAACGTGGGAAAGTTGGAATAATTTTTGGTCTAAGTTATATTTAGGCTTTTAACACTATAAGTGTGAAATCTGCGATGCCAAAGAGGTGCGAAGATTTTCATAGACCTCGAAGGACTCGCCTCCGCATATATTATTTCTCCCTTCCAAGGGACAAAATTTCGAGGATTTATTAAATTCGCAGGCAATTGGGAGCGTGATCCGTCAAAAATAAAAAAACGTGATTGGTGCTCCAGATGGGACCAAGAAATGGCGTGGCAATGGAAAGGAGAATATAGTCCGAACTAACAATCAGAAGATAGAATAGTTTTCTCTGGAGTTTGAACCGTCTGCGTCCAGTCGTCAAACATTTTCCTAGGTATTAGTATTTTGTTGTCAGAAGATTGGATGTGGAATCCGGCAGGTCACTTCTTCCACGTGTCATGGAGGGCCAATTAGTTGCCAACTCCAGCAGTCTGGGAGAGCAGAGGCCACCAGAGAACGACAACTTGGGGCACTGGCGTCATCGCGTTCCAACACCACCGTACAACACCGAACATCCAAGTCTTCGCACAGTAAGAGGTCAACCACACTATACACCCAATGTTCTCACGTTGACGCGTTAATTTCGTGGGCTTTTGAGATACTTTAAAATCATGGGTAAATAAATTATTTTTATTTGCATTATTAATGGTGATTTTAATTTAACAGCGCGGTATGTATTTTTTTTCAACATGTATTTGACGTAATTTTTCCAGCCATCATGGTCAAATCTAGTCGGTCCATGCGACTAGGTGGATCAAGTTTAATGTAATAAGATTGTAAATTGTGTAAATATTTTTCTTTTCCTTTTATTTGTTAATAATATATTAAATAACAAAATTGTTGTAAATAGTTTGATTACATGAATTTTGATAATATATTCAGTAATACACTTAATCATGTTTAAGGTCTTCATTAAGTTGATCCGTACCCCAAAAATAATGTGTTGAATTCAATTAATGTTACCAAATAAAATAAATGTAAAGCAAAGAGGAAAGAGACACCACAACTTTGGCAAAATTTGGTTTGAAATAAAGGGTGACGGTTTAGAAATAAGTTAATTCACATTTAAAGTACTGACTTTGGTTTCCGTAACTGCATTAAGTTTGGATTAATATAACTTTCCTTAGGAATATCATTAATATTTATTGTTGTACGTAATGAGGTACAGTCATAAAAACTGTGGAAGAAAAAGAAGCATGCTATGATATGTAAAGAAAATTAATATTGTTGTTTTAGATATAATATTTACTTTCTAATGGATGTGAATGATCTATCCTTAGGCCAACTAAGTGAGTACGCAATTCTCGACTATATTATAGTATGGATGCATTGTTCTGCTGGAACAACGAAGTACGACGTGAGACAGGACAACAAGAACCGTAAAAAGGAATGGAGCTGAAACTCAAAACTTTACGGAATATGAACCGTAGGGCTGTAAACAGCCATTCGTAATTCTAGCAGCTTAGCAGGAAGGTCCCTCAAGAGAAGTGGTTGGTGGTTTACCAACGAAGAGGACGCGCATTTCCTGAATGTAAAGAAGAAACAGGTTTGATGCTGGAATGGGGTTTTGTCGTGGAGTGAGAGGGGAGTCAGTCGCGGTCCACAGGCCAGAGAGGCCGCATTCCTCCACGCCGATACAAAGAAAACAATCAGACTAGGAACCGGGCTGCAGTTCAACACTCGGAGGGTTTAAATATGTGCGACACTGGTTTCGACTGTACCCGTTGATAAGAGACTCTATACTCAAAGATTTGGAGCAGTGAGTTCCAACTTCCTTTGATCGTATTAACCACAGTAGATATTTCCTGGCGAATCAGATAAATACAGAGTTACTGGATTTCAGCTAGTTGCCTTCACCATCATCAGGTGGCTTCCTTTGTGTGCCTTCCGTTGATCCGTATATAGTACAGTTCACAGGAAATTATTTCTTTACTTCAAGAACAGAACCAATGATTTAATTTGAAGGCTATGAAATTGAATAGATAAATCTCGAAGGGACTGGAATCAAACCTATCTTCCTCCGCTTAGTACCTGGTGGTCTAACCAATGAACTATCCTCGTCAGTTGCAAGATTCCATCACACGTTGAATAGTTTGATTACATGAATTTTGATAATATACTCAGTATTAGAATTAATCGTGTTTAAGATCTTCATTAAGTTAATCCGTACCCCAAAGATAATCTGTTGAATTCAATTAATGTTACCAAATAAAATAAATGTAAAGCAAAAACCTGAACACAAATTTACCAATACAAATTTTTCACGGAGTAATTGTTCAAGACTTCAATGAAGAATGAGTATAGTGTAAAAATTCCTCATTCGGAGATATACTTTAAATCAAAGCTCAACGACTGGTCCCTATATGTCTAGTTAAATAGACATACCGATAACAGTTCAAGAGAATTAGCTGGTCGTGTGTCAAGACGATGCGCAGTGAACACTTAGCCAATATTGTAGTGGGGGTAGACGTCAGATCACTTTTACTCAGAACTTTGTTAACAAAAGTTGGTAGTGTAAAAGCAATTCTGAGAATATTGGCCTTAATAAATATATTGCTGTCAGTTCAGAAAATGTACGTCAAGAAACGCATCCTTAAAATGTAATAGATAATAAGTAACGTCTGTTGAAAAGATGTCAACGAAATATCCATATCCCGTTCGTATGAAGACAATTAATGTTTTTTTAACAACGATAGTAGCGTTTCGCAAGGTCACTTGGAGGGATAGTACCTCCTGAAACGACAATACTATCCTTTCCCTACTGCCCATGTAAACACGCCATGTACAATCTCACTAACTGTACTCTGATCGAAACCGGTGTATTTCACACTTATACTAGCCTATGTTGTGAAAAAACTCCTATATTTTTAGGAGAAATTGAAGATTAATACGTCAATATTGTCAAAATCCAGCTAATGACTTATTTTACGAATGGTTTAACAGCGTGGTAAATGTATGAAGCGCGGGAATTTCTTCAAATGGATAGAATAGTTCAGAAACATTTGAAATTCAGTGATTAACGTGCAACGTCCAGGCCGGCCAGTTGAAGCGTCAACTGCTCAGTTTGAAACCCGAACTGACGACATTCTTCATGAAAACCGACTTATTACTGTTGAAGCAAAACGTATTAAAGTGTCGTGGCAGTTCATAACGTGATCAGTACCAAGCTCAAGTTCTGAAAAATTGCAAGGAGGGTTCGAAAATATATAAGGTGAAATACAAGGAGATAAGTGTCAAAGTTTGTGCAAGCTTAAAAAAACGCTATGAAAGTGAAGGTTACCCTTTTCTAAACAAGATTTTAACGAGTGATTAAACTTTGGTTCAAAGTCCAAAAGAAGTTTAGCAACTACAAGGACGCCACAGAAATTGTTGTAAACTGGCTAAAACAGCAACACAAACACGTTTTGCATCAGGTATAAAAACTGGCAGGAAAAAGTGTATTAATATTCGTGTCGTGTGTATTATGAAGAGAAGTTGTAAAAGCCTCATTTTCTAAAATTAAATAATTTTAGGACTATTTGTCACTTTAGTTATATAGTATTAAAAATAACCATAAGTCAACTGCAGCTAGCATTCAAAATTCTCTTAGGTGTCAAAATTGGTATCATACACTTAATTATTTATAGTAGTAAAAATTATAAAAGTGTAAAATAAGAAAAATATAAAGAATTGAAAATTGTTATCCGCAAAATTGGTAATAATAACAGTTCTGAGCAAGACAGAACTTGTTTGAATGTTGAATATGTCATTCTTTTTCACAATTTCCTGGAATTCAATGGAATTCCTGATAACATCCCGACCAACGGCGCAATTCCACTATAAACAAACTTTGTGAAATGTGGGAAATTAATCAAGTTTACTAAACTAATTTAGCTGAAGGAGAACAGAGTGATAAACCACAGTCGTTTTCTTCTTGCACTGAAAAAATGAATCATTTAAATGTTGCCGAATATAGATGCAATCCAGTCGCATAACATTATTTTCATTCATTAAAACTGTCGAAAGTAACTGAATTGAGTAGACAAACAATAGGTCAAGTATTTTTAGTCTTAAATTTTTAGTATTTGCCTCTATCTTGACATACACTTTAAGCTTATGGCAGAATGGGACTGGATGAAAGAAAAACAACCGAGAAAAATGAATCACCAGCTTACAACGATTGCAAAATAGCAAGAGAAGTTGCGTGAGTCATGAATGGGCGTTGAAATATCCATTTCTGTATGCCACTCCTCGTTCAGTGAGTACTATAGTTGAAGAGAGAGAGAGTTCGTTGCGTCAACGTTGAATGACATGTACGGGTACTGTCCTGTCAGTAACGGAAAAGCTGCTACATAACGGAAAGCCCGAACTGTGACGAAGAAGTCATTTTGTCCCAGCTTAGCGGTAGAGCGAAAGTCAGGCAAATATCCACCACAAAACGATATTAATAGAGAATATGTTTTATTATAAACAGTGAAGTTAAAGTTGAATATTAGGAAACTAAATCTTAAAAACGAAGAATTAATCCTTAGAAAACCAACAGTCTTTTCATGAAATAGCCCCTGAGAATGTCAAAGCCTACAGTGGCTAAAATAATGTACACACACCTGTACACATATGAAAATCACACTTGATATTGTTTCTGTGTTCTTCAATCCGCGCTTTTACGGCTCTTTTTGTTTGACCAATATAAAGTATATTACAGTCTCATAAATTAACTTTACGATATAAATTCATCAGAAGATATGGAATAAAAAAGGGCATGAACGTGATCCTGGAGGAAGAATACAACATGAGGAGTAACAAAGGAAAAACCAAGGTATTGAAATAGTGGAATAAAAAAAAGGGTGACAAATTGGGAAGATATACTTTGAAGGAAGTTAATGAATTCTGCTATTTGGGAAGTATCGTAGTTTTAAAGAGTAGATGGCACAGGCAAGAAAGGCTTTCGCAGTAAATAGGAATTTACTTATTTAAGTATGAATATTAGAAAAACATTAGTAAAAGTGTTCGTATGAAATGTGGCGTTATAAGGGCGCGAAACGTGGACGGTAAGAGTTGCAGAAAGGAAAAGAATAAGAGCTTTAGAAATGTGAGGGATAGATTAATAGGTCGCGTTTTAAGACACGAGGGACTTGTAAAATTAGCATTAGAGAGAAGTGTGTGGGATAATAACAGAAGAGGGAGGCCAAGGATGGAATACTCTAAACAGATTAGGGAGGATGTAGTAGCTATGTAGAAATCAAAGACTTGCATAGGATATATTAGCATGGCGCCTTGCACCAGACTAGCCTTAGGACTGAATACCACAACAACCTTACTACATTAAATTTAAATTAATTTAAAAATATATAAATAAACCATTAAGTTTCTTTATATTTCTCGTAGGATCATATTGATGTGAAAGCACTGTTGTCTTCAAAGTTCGGTAAAATTATTTGAACCCTGTATTATAAAAAATTATGATCGTAAAAATTAAGATAATAACTGGGAAATGTATTTTTTAAGACAAGTTACAGGTATAGATTGCTGTGCCCCAGAATAATGTAGAAAGTGTAGGGGAAATTAGTTCAGCGAATACAAAATAGAATCCTGTCAATAATTTTAGAAAATGAATGATCGTTTACCATAGTCTTCAAAGGACTATAAGTTAGCAATCATACTACCAAATTATGATATAGTGTGATGTATAAATGATTTAGGGGTAAATAAACCTTATTCTTTCAACGAAAACAGGACATATTTTATTTAACAAAAATTATTCTTTGTTTATTCATCAGCATCATCGTTAGCTATTTAAGCGAATTTTTGATTGTGCTGCTTCCATTACGTAGATTTTTTCTGAAGTTAAGTTTTGCCGGTTCATTTTTTTCTTTTCTACTTTAAGATGTTTCGTCTTCAAAGTTCATCAGCCTTAATTATATAAGACAACTCTGGTAAAAGTTCAGTTCATAAATCAAACTTAATAATCAATTAAAATTATTAATCATATCTACGTAGTGTAATGACTTTAAAATCGATCATGTCGTGTATGGATTCCCATATAATAGGCGAGTATCAATAAAGTTCTCTTAGCGATAAATGTTCCAACAGACGACGTCAAACCTGACTTACGCAATTATCCCAATCAGTTTCAAAGTGGGGCTTTTGAGTTTCATCGGTGTCCTTTCTTCTCAGCATCCTGACTCCCACACAAACGGAGGAAGAATCGTGTAATGTTCCACAGGAACCTGTTTCAAGATACCTCGCAGGGCAACTTCCTGAATAAAAGCGATAGTATATCATCTTCAACATTCCAGTCTGACTTCCTTTACGCTAGTGGAATTAATCATCGTACGAACGCAGAGATGAGTCACATCCTTGCCATTGTTTAACAACCATCGTCAATTGAACGAAACATTCGGTGAGCGTCTTATGAATGTTACGAGAGTACGGAAATTAAAAGGAGGTCCGACGACGTTTGGCAATGAACCCAAGAAACCTTGGCCACGAAAATATCTGACGTAACCGTGAATCACCGCAGGCGTAAACCGCACTCATTGTTCGCGAAAGGGCGCTACTGTGGCGTCGTTGACCTACTAACATGTTTAGAGGACAAAGCTCCTTCCGGAAAAGACTGCACTGGTGCTTTCCATCTTCATGGAATAGTGCAAAAAAAAGGTTTCCTTCATGAAAAATTGTAATTCATGTTCAATATTCTTCCTACTTCTTTCCAAGTGCTTTTCTTTTAAATGTCAAGTACATTTCCTGACCTTACATATTTTCTGACGGTCAATTATGATTGAATACCTATATTTCCGGCAGGTAAATGGGACCTCATGCTTCATAGCGTCGAAATTGAGCAAAAGTTTGCACCCCTTTTGTAACGTGATATATTTAAACGTTACCGCGGATTTATTTTCTTTTTTAATATCCTATCTTTTCGCGCGTAAGCGTATGTTAGCATCTCCCTAGTTTTAAACGGTAATGTGTCCAATATATATATATATATATATATATATATACATATATATATAATGTGTCCAATATGTGTGTGTGTGTGTGGTGATCGATAGGACTGTTGGTTGACAATTAAACGAATATACCACATTAAACTTTAGGTTTGAGGTTAAAATTTTTGATAATATTAAAATATGGTTCAATTTCATTATAAATATACTGACCAAGTTTATACAATAAACTATTTACAATATATTAAAATTATTTGTAATCATTTTGTTACTAAATAAAATAATAATAAGACAAATTTGCAAAATTTTACTATCCTTATTTTTAAACTTGTTCCGACTACCCGCATGAACTTACAGGTTGACCGTGGTAATTAGGAAAACTATACCAATCTACATGTCTAATCTTAAATAGAGATAACATACCACCCCGTTAAATTTAACCCACAGAAATTGTGCAAAGAAAATTAATAATTTATGCACCCATAATTTAGAAATTGCATTAAAAAACGAAATTACCGCGTCAACGTGTGAACATTGGTAATTAATCTGGTTGGACTCTTAGTTTTGCTGCTCCGTCCCGGTTGCTGATCTCTCAGGCTCGGTGTCGGATGATCGTATGTGGTGGAGGAAGACGATGAAGCCAGGACACACTGTGCTGTGTCGTCGCTGATGACCTCTGATCTCTCAGATCGCTGTATTCGGCAACTGATTGCACATGGACTGCTTCCACCTTGCTTCTCCTGACGGCAAAGTTCTATCGTCCAGGAGAATAATTTCAGTCTCTGGACTCTCTGTCCAAACTTCGGAGAGAGCTCTTCTCCTCTCGGTTTGTCTGCTCGGATTATGTTCTTCTCTTGTTATATACACCAATTCTGTTCTTTCCCCACCTTTTTCGTCACTAGTTCTTTCCTCTTCCCATCTTGACCACCAATCATATTTCTAAATTTGGGAAGAACACGCCTCCAATTTCCAGCGTATTTGGTCGATCCTCGCTATTTTATCCTTAGGCGGGGAGAAATAATTTATGCGGGGGCACGTACAACCAGGTATACGCAGGAATTCACACCTCTTTGTCCTCGACAAAATCCTCAGACCTATTTCTTCACATTATTTTTCTCATCCCCCCCACACACACACACACGCACATAGAACAAACAACGTGTGTTCTATGCGGTCAGCCGGATACTAAAAAAACTAATCTATCTATTTTAATAACTAATATCTTAACGTGTAATACTTATCTGTCCTAATAACCACTTAATATCTAATATTCACTACATATGTGTAACGTTAGCATAAGGTTGATGTTAAATTGTTGATCTGAAACGAAAAGAACATTGAAGCCACAATTGGTGAAAATGAATAAAAGGAAAGAAAAAAAGAAGTGAGGTTTATATTTTCCTTGAAGAGATAAGTTCAGTATTGTTGGCTTGAATTGCTTGACTTGGAGCAGGTGGTCTGTATATTATATCTAAACAATATTTGCAGTTTGTTAAGACATTTCTGGCTTTATGTATTTTATTGTTGTAAGTTATTGGAATTTAAAGCCTTCGTTTTAATGCGTGTTATAACTTGTCATTATTTATATTTATGTGCAACATTTTCACGTGTAAACGATCGTCCTTAGCTGGTGACCGGTGACGTCTCGACCAGATCCCGCTTATTTTTCCTGATACACGACCAAAGAACCAGATCCTCTCCTGTTTCTAGCCTCATCTAAGTTCCGTGGCTGTAGAACCAATTCGAATCGGTACAATAATTCTGAGAAACTACTGGCAAAATATTATACAGTCATTAGGCCTCAGTTTTAAGAGTTCTCGTTCTATCAACGGTCGAATATTTATTTATGCAATATCGTACTACAGTCATCAAGTGAAGAAGAGACAAGAATTTTTGTGGAAATGTGTTTGTACAGCAGGGGAAGGGAAGAGGGGGGAGGAGTGATCAGAGACGTTCGCCAACACCCCTAGATTTCACTTTGCATTTACGACAAAAAAACTGTAAAAGTTCGGGGATTTTCGAGAAACGAATTTATCAGCCTTTCTTGTTTGCTAACTAAGCATGCATTAGGTACATATAAAATTCATCGGTCCCAAATGAGATTTGATAACGTTTGTTGAATTCTGAGCAGCTCGATATTTGGTTTGCCTGCGAGGCCTTGCTCTGATATTTTTCTCTGCAGCTTTTGTTGACTTAACCATTCATTTCTCTTTGTGCATTTCTGTTGCTTTGGGACATTTGTTCCTGTCTCTAAAGAGCTAATCGAATCATTACACATTCCTGGTCTCTTTATTTTTTCTCACCATCTCTTTTACACTTTGCTTATGACATAGCAATATTAAATAATTTGTCGGAAGAAAACTCGTTGAAATAACCGCGATTTCCCAATGTGCTCTAATTTTCACAATTAAACGTCGGAACATTAGTTAAATAAACTTAGAAGAAAATGACTTCAAGTATTAAAAATGTAAAACAGACGTTTATGGTGACACTAAAAGAAAATGGAAACAAAATTGGAAGATGATCCTTCAAAATTATATGAATAAATGAAATTGCAGAAAACAGACTTTTAGCGTTATAATTTAATTTATAATGATGTATTTCTCAATCCTCACTAGGTTTGTGAAGACAAAGAAAATGAACTGTAGATAAAACTATGCAAGTATCTTACTTTAAATTTAAAAGTAAATCAAAAGACCAATTTACGACAAGCCAAGTTTTTATTCTATTCTTCTATAATGAAACTTAAGAAAAGTTTAATAATTTATTATTTTTAGCTTCATTCATTTAATATTTCTTAATTTATTGTTAAAATGGATAGATTCATATATTATACATTTTAATGTTTGCTTTATTACTAATATTTTTAATTTTCACATTAATTGTTTAATGATCCTACATTTAAGTTCCTAATTTTACAAATTGTTAGGTTTAACTGTGTAATTTATTTACTTATTTAACTGTCAATATTACTTTGCTGCTAAGTATTCTTATATCACATTTCGCTTGAAGCTGCAGTCATTTCTTTTATTTGGCATCTTTCTTTCGTAAAAATTTCCAAATGCTAAGTTTAATTATAATTTATTAATACTAATGTTATTAAATTCAGACATTTTAATGAATTTTAATGTAATTTTTCCATAATTTTTGTATTTCCATTACCTGAGGAAGTTCCGATATATGGTGACGAAATATTGATTCAACTAATTAAAAACTTTGTATGAATCTGGTCATAAATTTATATCATTTAATTATTTAGTGAAACAGTAATGTAGACAAAAATTAGAGGTCCGATTAAATATACAGTTTCATGATTATTCTAGTATTATTTTAGTTTTAAATAATAATGTTGTTACTATCCAAAAATTAAAAGAAAAATGTGTATTTAATTAGGATATTGTTAAAAATTTCGAGTTTATTTAAACTTTATTTTCTGAAAAACAATAATTATTAAACGTAATTAATAGAAGAAATATGCGTTAAGTACAATTGTGGTTAAGTGAATATAATGCTAAATTACATTCATGGAACTAGAGTAACGAAAAAAATTCAATTATGTAGACGAATGATTTAAAAGGTCACGTTACTGGTAATTTATTTATACCATTTAAACAATACAGACATGAAAAAATAGTGAAATAACGTATAGTTTCTCGATGTAATGACTAATAAAAGAATCTGGATTAATCAGGAGGGTGAAGTCAGCGCTCGAACACAACGTTTATAAAAATAGAATTAAGTATACACCAATATACTATATGCAATATGTATAGAAACTGGAATAGTGTCAATCGATAACCAAAATGCGGAACAGGTCTTAACACTTCATTTTATAAAAATTTATCTTTTTCTGGCCTAAGGAAATATCCAAAGTTCTAGATATTGGAGCTCGTTATAGCCGGGATTTCGTTACAACTTGTAACGGACAAACATATCTGCTTGAACTTTTGTCGGTGCGGAGTCAAATGAAAGGAGACAGCATTTGAGCTAGGTACAATAAAATCCAGACTTCACGTCCCAATTTTGGTAAGATTTGGCGGCATCGGCTGGTGTATTTCCCCAAGTGTAACCATAAATGTTATTGGTAAATATGCATCCCTGCTATCTTGGTGATATAAACTAAAGCAGCGGGGAGAAGATTTTAAAAAGGCGTGCAGAGATATTTGGGAAATGTTTCGAGAGCGGTGAGACGGGAAAGATTTGGTAAGAGATTCCGAGAGAGATGGCAAGTCAGAAGATGGGCATTATTGGACAGGTAGTCCAAGAGAAGGAGGATAACCGGAAATTGTTCTGAACCAGGGACAAATACCAGCGGCGACTCTGAGATGGAAATTGATACGAGGAAGGAGCTTGGTATATTCACCAAGCTGACACGGTAAATTACGTCTGTAGCCCTTTTTGCCGACTTCCTATACTGCCAGGTCCGAGTAGACCTATGAGAAGGCCCATAATATACTACCTTGAGTTTAGAGTTAGAAAATTGTTAGTTTAAGAATTTAATTTGTATATTTTTTTTATATAATTCATTTGTAGTTTTATTTAAGAAAGAATTTCCGGCATAAAGATTGAAAATAGTAATATTGTAAGATTAAAGTAAATTGGTTATGGACCAGTAAATTGTTTTGCCTTTATTATTATAAAAGAGCTTATGATTAATAAATAAATATTCCATTTAATGTAATTAATATCTTCTCCAATTCATTTCAAATCGAGTAAATTTAATATTTAAATTGATATTTGCGGTTAGTGAAAATAATGTCAGTTTTATGAAGAATTTTTTTCTTTCCAGATTAATTTCTATATTTGATTAGAACTCGGTATTTATCTTGATATTACCGAACAGAATAATCAATCTGGTGACCATACTAGAGGCCTCTGGAGAAAGGTTTACAACCTGCGTTACTTACAAGTCACGATTGGTCTTCAGAGTATTGACTTAGGTCAGATGAATTTTTACAGGAAACGTCTCTGATAAAGTGAAATTTGATCAATAGCATCATCCGACCAGCGTTGAAATACAATAGTAATTGTGATTTAAGTGCAAGATTGAGGAAAAAGATGTGCGTATTTGTCATCTTTAACACAAAGTACAGGAAACATAGTAACGTTTTGTTTCCAACTGTCGGGCAGTAGAGGTTGAGTGGAAGCGACCACTCCTTCAAGTTGCGTCTTAATGGGTCATTAAAGTGTAATGGCATCTCATATCAGGCGAGAAATCCGGATTAACGTCCCATACTAAAAGCCACAGTCCTTACTTTCCGGCAAAGAAAATCCTCCCGCCAGGAATGAGCCAAAGATCTCGATCGCACAACAGCTGCGTTAGAAAGTATTCTGTTCATCGTCTACAAAATTTAACAGAAAATTGGTCGTGGACTGAAACTTGGTTCGCTTCCCCCACAGAATTAATGGGTATTCGTCAACGCTAAGGTATTATTTGCTTCGTATTGTTCGGCCATTACTAGCCCATTAGTAACAACACATTTAGATCATTCGTCAGGCAATCAGACGATCATCATCATTAGAAGAACTATTAAATTTTTTTCTCGAGATTTAATGCCATCCTTGTGAAGCCTTGTACAAATAATGTGAAACTAGAAGAACCGAACGAAAAGTTTCTCGGCCCAGCAAGCGTTCAACATAAACAGTCGTCAATAATTTATTACCACATACCGTGGAACATAAATATCAATTACTATACCTAACATGCAATTAGTCGTCAAGTATAGTGAATATTTTCTTTTTGTATAATCACTTTTCCCGAGAGGCATCATCTCCAGATAATAGGAAGGAGTGGGCGAGGCGGAATTATACTTTAGTCATAACCGTGGTTCATTAGATTCAGGTTTTTATTTCATTTTCAGAGATTACAAACAGATACGCTGCATTTAGTGTTACAGTTACATATCTAAAGAATTACATTTTATTAACTAATCTATATTGAATCCATAATGAAATAGTCGTATAAAAAATTTCCTAACATATTGTTCTGCTCAAACTATCAAGATGGACCGGAACTGTGTTTAATTTTAAACCACTAACTGTCCAAATTGAATTTTTATGCTCTTTTCGAAGGTACAAATGTAGAACTGTAAATTCTTCAGTAACGTCGGGACTGTGAAAAACGACACTTCAAATTTTTTGTATGTCAGTATTTTTAACGCCAACTTTGATTATCTTTTGAGTTTCACAGATCTAAAGATGATGATGTGGTATTAAGTCCTGATACTGATCTGATGCAACCCTCCATGCTAACCTATCTTGCACAAGACTTTACTTTTCCGCATAACCAGCACATCCCACATCCTCCCTATTGTGCTCATCCGATTCCATCCTAACCTCCCTTTTCTATTCTTACCCCACACATTTCCCTCTAATGCTAATTTAACAAGGTCCTAATGTCTTAAAACGTGGCTTATTAATCTACCTCTTCTCTTGGTCAACGTCATCCATATTGTCCGCTCCTCCCCTTTTCTGTTTATAACTTCTTCGTTAGTGATTTTATCCACCCATCTGATTTTCAGCATTCGTCTACAGCATCACATTTCAAAACCTTCTATTCTTTTCCTTTCCGCAACACCTATCGTCCACGTTTCGCACCCATTTAGCGCCACGCTCCATACGAACAACGATTTCGTAATATTCACACTTACATTAAGCGTAAAGAAATTCCTCTTTTACGCGAAAGCCATCCTACTCTTTATGTCTACTATACTTCTACCATCTCTAGTTATTACGCTTTTCAAGTAGCAGAATTCCTTAACTTCCGACAAAATATCCCTTCCCAATCTAACACCGTTTGTTATTCCACTGTTTTCCATACTACACTCCATCACCCAGGTTTTCCCTCATATTGAGGTCTTTCTCCAGGACCCAGTCTGCTTCTGACTCGCCTATTACTACAATATCATCAGCAAAGCGTAGGTTTTTTATTTCTGCTCTTTGCAGTATGATTCCTTTTCCATATTCAGTTTTAACAATCTTCATCGCCATATAAGTTAAACAGCATGGGCGATATACTGCATCCTTGGCTTACTCGTTTCTTGATTTCGGCTTTCTTTTCTTGATCTTTTATTCTAATTACTGTTGTTGTCTTCTGTAGAGGTTTCTTACAGGCCTCTTTTCTCGTTATTTTATTCCAGTTCGCTTAAAAATCCTCAATATAGTGTTTATGTTCGCATTATCAAACGCTTTTTCTAAATTTACAAGTGCCATGAGCGTAGGTCGGTTTCTTATCCTGTATTCGAAAATTAGACGGAAAGATAATTTTGCTTCTCTTTTCCCTACATTCTTCCTAAAATTAATTTGATCCTCGCCTAACTCTCATTCTATTTAACGTTCCATTCTCTTATATACTATTTTCGTTAATATTTTGTATGCATGAGATAATAAGCCAATTGCCCTGTGATGTTCGTATCTATCAGCATCAGTCCTCTTCGGCATGGGTATATAACTTTAATTAATAGATAATAAATTTTTCGGTAGGATTTTACCATAAGAAATGTTTGCAGTCTCATTATTATAAAGAGCAGTGTAAAAAGTGGCTCAGTAAAATTCACGTTTACAAAATGGTTCCGGTGTGTATAAAGAATTTTAAACGCTTCGTCATCGAAAAGATAGGGCTTGGAATTACCGAAATACATCAGTAACGGTACACAGGGCACATTCATTGGTCATACTTCTGTATGGCCTTAGCCGACCTAAGGAAGTATCCACAGCTCCAGAAATTCGAGGTCATTATAGCCCGGATTTCGTTACAACCGAGTAAAGCTGTATAAGACATCAAATTTGAGTAGGGGATAGAAGTAATCACCTCTCGGTTTATAGAGTTCGGTAAATCTCCAGGTCCAACAACAGGGAACACAGTTCACTTATTCAACATGGTGGCAACGCAGAGACCATAGGGATGGATGAGATTCATAATTCATTACGCCCAGCCTTGCATGACTCATCTTGTTTTCTGGAAAACAATTAGGGATAAGATGTGAAAAGCCAGTGTTTTAAACTTTATAGCTTGAAGTCCTCGATGAAATAGATTCATAACTAATAAATTTGCTCTGCATTGCGTCCCTCACAAACGAAGGGAGAATTCTTTGGCAATACCCTTTTCCCACATCATTCTTTTTCTTCTACAAACTTTGGGAGAATTCTTTGACAATAACCTGTCCTGCTAATGTCTAACATAGAATCTCATGCAGGCAACAACATTTTTCGTACAACAGAAAATTAGTCGCGAATCAGATTTAGAATGTCACTAACATTTGTCTCAGCTATCTAAAAGAGGTAGCGAATACGATTTTATGAGTTTTTTGTCTTTCATGAGAGCCTTACCCAATTTGTGGTAAGTAGATTCGAAGTCCCGAGCAGGCCCTAGATTTAACAGAGCAGAGGTTAGCTAAAATTGGCTCTATCGCGTTAAATTCCTAATCGCAGACGGTCTCCCACTCGTGGAAGCCTAAAGAAACTTGATCGATCTCTACATCAAGAAAAGCAGGATAAATAAATATGAGGCAAGGCTGAAGACCGCAACAACAGTCGGGGGATGGTTGATCTGAAACATTAAATGTTACGAAGAAAGCGACGGTTAATTCTACATGGTTGATACGTGAGTAAAGAAAAGAAATGGTGTGAATATTTTATTTAACTCAGGATAAAGATGTGGTTTCCAGGAAATACAAATAAAACCCAAACGAAACAGAAAATAATCTGTAGAAACGTTTCTCTGGTTTCCAACCGCGTAGTCTCTTCCAGGCTGGAAGATGACGGAGTTGCTATCTGTCGAAACGTCGCTGTTTACTGAGACTACGCGGTTGAAAACCCGAGAAACGTTTCTACATATTCTTCACCGGGAAAGCCTTCGTTCTTTAAGATAATAATCTGTTTAAGTATAAATAATAAAAATGACTTAATACGACGAATGTGCCAATAGTTGGCAGGGAAACATTAATTATTCTAGCACCGATAGCTATTAGCCTAAAATATAAAAAATAGAAATAGCATAAAATTTGCTATAGAACTAAAAAGGAGCGTTTACGTTAGTATTATGTAACGACTTATAATATTTAGAGAGGTGATAAAGACACTTGGAAAAACACCAACATGCTTTAGACTAGTGTAGAACGGAAAAGATAGCTCAGTGAAGAATAAAAGAAATTTGATGTGAGAAAGGAATTATTTAAAAATATTACTTTATCTGGCGTACTTTGAAGGATGGATTGAGAGTTTTTTTCTTAGCTTGAGGCATTCGCAGATGTCGCTGGGTTGTGGCCAGATTGAATGATCGAAACAGCGATTCATTCCCCGAATAAATTATTTTTCGGAATTACAGAAAGGAGGTCGAGATGGAAATACAAGAGTTATAGTGACGGGAGGAAATAGAGGCTAGTAGGAAACGGTTTTATAGCTGCAGCAGCGAATAGTAAAATTAAGAATACGGAAGTAATAGCTGAGATAGCATTAAAATTATCAGTTTTTGCAGCAAAGGAAGACGGAGCATTCATCTGAACTATGTTGATGTCCACAGAGAAGAATACTCTCGTTTTCTTCAAAGACGATAATAGACAAACGTTTAGTTCGCTACCTGAGATTTGAACGGGAACTTCTGTGACACTTATGCAGCGTCAGTTCATGCCACGATCCAAGTTAATATATAAACAAATATATATATATATATATATATATATATATGAGCGAAATTAACACACATATTTTCTCTAATCGATATACACACAATATCACTCTTACTCACTAGACGACCACCATATCCTATTTTAAACAGAGCGAGTTAAATAGTAATCTGTGACGTTTGGAAAGTTTAATTTGTTTAAATGTTCATGTTTGATCTCATTTGTTTAGATATGCTGTGCGTAAATGTTTGTTAAATAAAATAAGTAACTAAAACCAAGATTTATATAAAAACTGTTACCTCTAAATTAAAATTCCTAATCCAATTAATGTTAAAAAGACAAAACAAATGTGAATGGTTCTACAGTACGAACAGAGATTACTGAAAACTTTGAAATATTTATTATAAAACAACATCATCGGTTGATTGGACAGACAAATTAAGAAATTAAATTTTCTTAGAGAATATCGAGGAATAATGAACGTTTTAAATAAATTTCAATATAAATCACGACTGGTTAATGAGTAATGAAATTCGGCTCTCATTACTAGTAAAATATAAAAACAGGATAAAGCTGAGTATATTTATTGCAGAATGATTATAAATTAGAAGGGTAAGGACTGGAATATGCATTCTGATGGTGTGCGTATTATAATGAATAAATTAAGAACTATATGAAACGAATTAAATGGGTAATAAGGAAAAAAACGGAAAGAATACAAACAGAGAATCACATGAAGCAGTGTACGACGTCTTACCCTATGTATTATTTATTGCATTTATATTCTGTGTACATTTTACTGCTAGTAGGACAAATACGATTTCAATTTCAAGCGCAATATACAAGTCACAAATAAAACAAACAATAATAAATTATTGATAAAAATAAATAAAACTAGAGTGTATGTAAGTTAACCTATAGTTAACGATACGGCAATGTAATGCTATTAAATCCTGTATTCATTCTATTAAGAAATCTACTGTAAAAACTTCGCTTTTTTATAAATCTATTGTAATTAAATATATGATTATTAACAGCAAAAATCATATGCACATTCGTATATTTACGTAAATTTATGACCTGCTGTTAGAGCTCAAACGTACTCGACTGCAAACAACCGAGTTGTTATGACGTCACGGGGTTGCGTAAAAGCTGATTCGAGTATTGAAATGGATATACATTTATATTAGATCTCGCAAATTTATTGAAGTTATAAAAATCCTTTACTTTGAATGCTTATCGTCGAGACGGTAATTATTTGAAACGTTACCAGCTTAATTAAAAGCTTTTGTTTACTTGATACATTCCACATGTTATTGTTAGTTTACAATACTATGTCATTAAAATATTCCGAGTTATCGAGGCTGTATTTCCACACTTTGTTTCCAATTTCAGATTTTGACATTCTGCCAACAAGTTACTGAGGATTTAAAAAGTTTTGTGCTGCGTTCTGATATCCATTCACAAATTCTCTGCCTGTTCCAGAAAAACTTTCGATTTCGTTTAAAAGTTAGGTCCTAGTTTGAGAGGTAGAGAATGTGTTTAAAGCCAGTTTCGTTTTTATATATATATATATATATATATATATATATATATATAATTTTTATTTATTTATATAGGACTTGCCATTTTCATAAGATGATAATCCAGTATTTTTCAGAGGCATGATTTATTTGTTCTGACGAACCTAAATTTATGCTTAAATACTTGCAGTGGTTTATATATATGCAGTATAATACTCGTCTCCCGTCATTCGGAAGGGAGCGAGAATAGTACCCAATGCCCGACCTAACTGATGCAGGTTTTCTAGGGTTTTCCCTGCATCTCTTTAGGTGAAACACTGGGTAGGATCCTTAAACTATAGCCCGGGGGCCCTAGTCAACCCTTGGCTACCTTTCTCTACCTTACAAATCCCCCTTTTCAATTCCCTTCCTAAGCTATGAAAAGGGAGTTGCCTTTTCAGGATCATCCTCATGTAGCCTTTTAACCCTCCCTCCTCCCCACCTAAAGAATATATATGTATAGATTTTTATTTATTTATATAGGACTTGCCAGTTTCATAAGATGATAATCGAGTATTTTTCAGGGGCATAATTAATTTGTTCTGACGGAGCTATATTTTTGCTTAAATACTTGCAGTATATATATATATATATATATATATATATATAAGCATAAATATATTGTAACATGAAAAGTTACACTTAACATTGCAGGCCAGCTTGCGAGTTGCAATTGTTGAGGAACTGTTGCAACTCGGGCCAACAATGTAGTCTGGCGAGACGTTTGGTGAGTCGTCATGGGGTAATGGAAGCAGTATGTTGTGTCGGCGGGACGACGAGGAATGACCACGCCATGCAGATATAATTTTTTCTCATGCTCTGATAAGAAATTAAAAACTATTAAAATCAATTTTGGTATTTTGTATGAAAAATACCTGGCGTCCTAAAGGAATTATAAAATCACGAATACGAAGGAACGCGGGATCTTCTACAATATATATATTATACTGGTGGCGATTCCCAACGATAATTTAGGAAGTGTGTTGTCGTGCTGTATATTTTTAACCCGAATGCACGACCCAGAACAGCCTCCATAATATTATTAAAGACCGGTTCACGAAGCATTAGCCTGCGACAACAGGTGTACTTAGAGGTGGAAGCCCTTGAGTGCGAGGCGTGACGAATGGCTTGCAAATACTGGAATGGTTTGGTTGTTTGTCCTGCAGACACGTGCAGACGTACCGAGGGGGAGCAGATTAGCAAGACGGGAATCGATGCAGCAGACAAATTAAACACAAACAGCGCTCTATTCACCAGCGACGACATTGTTTGCAGTGAAATCTCTACGTAATAAGGCTTGTCTTTCAGACCACGGAGGGTTTGCGTTTCTGTCGCATGGTGGTGTTTCTTAGAACGAATTTACAATTTATTTATCATTTACTTAGAGCCGC
Organism: Eucriotettix oculatus; assembly: GCA_034510155.1. Taxonomy (NCBI): domain Eukaryota; kingdom Metazoa; phylum Arthropoda; class Insecta; order Orthoptera; family Tetrigidae; genus Eucriotettix; species Eucriotettix oculatus. Next base: position 28,329,593 of record CM067378.1, on the reverse strand, counting down.
TTCTGGTATCACACGTATAAATCATCTATGTCCACGAAAGGACCTGAAGAAGGCAGAAATATATCTACGTCTGATACAATAATAAATTAATCAAATTGTTTTTAAAAAAATGTAGGAACGACAGTTCAAGTTTCTCCAAAAATGATTTCGTTTCCAAAGTAAAAATGAATAAGGACGGAAGTTGTAGTAAATAAAGAATAATCCACTAGAGGTTGGATTGTGTTAAATTATTAAACATACAAATAAATACAACATTAATATAATTTTCTGAGTACAGTTATTATTTCAACCTTGGCAAAGTTCATCAGGGCTATGTTGGGTACCGACTAACAATGATAATTAAAATGAAAATTGAAGGAAATGGCAAAAATTCGTGTAATACTGTAGGTAGTGGAACTCGGGGCGAAACGGGATTGCGGGGTAAAACGGGGTACCCTATTATTTTACTGGATAGTCCTGTACCTTAGTAAATAAGGGTGGAATATGGCAACTGGCCAAGGAACCAGTCCTGGCTGCCGACTTGACCAAGTTCTGACTCCACCTTGTGAATGTTTTGGCGTCTTACATCTATGACTTAATTTTTGCAGCATTTCGATCAAAGGTAATTCACAAAACACCTGTTTCAATTCTTTAAAATAGGTGTCTTATGCTGCATATAAGTTAACTATAAGGATTAAATTTACTTGCATGAATGCTTGGTAAAAAAATTAATAAAAAACCCTGATACTAGAGTACGCAGCAGAACGGAAGGACGAAACGGGATATCACTGTATAAGGCAAAATGTTTTGCGTTCCTCAAGAAACTGGCATACTCACTTAGAAGAATGAGTTACACGATGCTGTACCAAAAAAGAATAGATTAAGAAAGAACAAAAAAAAGGGGAAAATGTTAGTAAAGGCTGTACAGTTGCTAAAAATAAAATTTGATACAGCGCTCAACCACATGCAAAATAAACACAAAATGCGTTTCTTAAATTAAATATTGTTGTTTTAATTGTAATTAATAAACATCCTGTCCCGTTCTTCCCCAGAAGGTGGGGCAAAACGGGAAATTTGTTGTTGTTTTTTTCAAAAATTAAACAAAAATCCAAATTCGTTGTTTTCAGTTATTTTGAATAAAGAATAAAATAAACTAATGTTTTATACCTGTATGAAGTGATTTTTCTTTTTCTATAATCTAAATAAAATTGTTAAACAATAAGTGTCCCGTTCCGCCCGGATTTCCCCTATACAACGATTTTGTTTATATATCTGTGTAATGGTTCTGTTTTTCTGGTGGATGTTGGGTAATGTCCAGGTTAATTGTTATTCATTTTCTCCAGATAATTGTTACTGTATGATAAGCATACCTCTTTGTCTCCCCGTATTCACAGAATAAAAACGTACGCCAGTCCTCGTGTGCTACTTCCGAATATTAGGCTAAAGGCTATGCAGATCTGATATGATAGCGAAGTATATGAACCCACTGCTTCGCTTCCCATGACGTAAACACAACAAGAAATTGACCTTCATTTATGACGCTGAAACTAGCCAACCTCTCTGCTTTGTGCAAACATTGAGTAGGACCATCGCCGCCGTCGGCAATCGGAAACCATTAATCCTTGACGACAGGCAGGGGAAACATCTGTCCCTTCACCAAAATTGTCTGAATTTTCTCTCAACTATTACAATGCCAATTTTGTCAGATTATTTAACAGTAGTTTAAAAATACAAAGTTGAAATTTAAAAAACGTTGAATGGTGTTTGATAATATCTGCATATACTCAGAATAATAAGCAACATTTTTCAAGATGGGCTACAAGAGAGTAATTTACAGAGTGGAAATCCTCTATAATAACATAGGAAGTAATTTTAAAAGATGTAGGCTGAATGGCTTCAAGGCATCCAAGATTTACAGTTGAATTACGTAGACAGTTTCTGTCAATTTCCTCTTTCGGCTCATTAACTGTTTCTATGTTTTGCGAAGAAAATTTCCCGGAAGAATATGCCCAAAAATTTAAAACTACTGACACAAAACTTGAGTTAGCTCTTCTAATTCTGTATAATTTTTATTATTATTATTAAGATATTTGCAATCTGTTCATTTTGAACATTTAGCAAATTGGATGAATGAATGACACATGATGGGACAAGTAACCCAGTTACCACGTTCCGAATTAAACAAAATGATACATGAATACAATAAAATTAATCTTCACAGATCTGTTGGCCGCTTCCTCTTCAATCTGCGACGTGATGGTAGTTCGTTTTCTAGATGACTGACCTCTTCGTTATGGTGTCCAGGAAGATTTTGACGATAATTAGTGCTGATTCTGTGTATGTCATCTTCTGCAGTAGATTGGCTAGATCTTCATGTATTGTTTTGCTGCTGACGAACCAGGGTGCGTTTGAGATGGTACGAAGGATTTTTGACTGAAGACGTTGGATAGTTTTTGAATTTGAAGGCTTGGTGCACCCCATAGTTGGATACCATATGTCCGTATCGGTTTAAGAATGCATTTATATATGAGTCCTTTATTTCTGTTAATTTGCCATTTCTGCAAAGTAGCCAATGCATTTGTCGAAGCTTACTCTTGATATGATCCCTTTCGAATGTTAAATGCGGTTTCCATGTAAGTTTAGAGTCCAATAGTAAACCAATGTATGTGACTTCAATGGTGATAGATAATGGTGTATTATTTATTGAGGTATTTGGATAGTTTGTTTTCCTGTTAGTAAAATTTACTTGCACTGATTTATTAGGATTTACATTTATACGCCAAAAGTTTCTTCAAGGTTATTCAAATGATTTTGTGGAACAGTAGCAGCTGAAAGGGAGTCATTATCTGCACATAAATTGCGGTGTCATCAGCGTAGGTTGCAAATATTGTGTTATTTGTTTCAGGTATGTCCGCTGTACATATAAGGTATAAAAGCGGTCCCAGGACACTACCCTGTGGTACTCCTCAGGCAATTGGATAAATTGTGGAAATATTGTTGTTACATTTAGATTTAAAAAATCGATGTTAAGATGAGATAATAATCAGCGGGAATGGTAAGTTTAAGTTTAACCGGCAACTCCCCTTTAATAGCATAGGAAGGGAATTGAAAAGGGGGGATTTGGAAGGTAGAGCAATGAAGCCCAAGGGTTGACTAGGGCCCCCGGGCTATAGTTTAAGGATCCTACCCGGTGTTTCACCTAAAGATATGCAGGGAAAACCCTAGACAACCTGCATCAGGCAGGTCGGGCATTGGATACTATTCTCGCGCCCTTCCGAATGACGAAAGACGAGTATTATACTGTATAAACCAACGTGCCAAACTCGATAAAATGCTTGTGCAATATCTAAAAAAGCTGCAACACAAACTTTTTTTTTATCTAAGCCATTTAATATTTCATTCACAATTCTGTGGCACTGATGTATTGTAGAGTGGCGTGAGCGGAATCTAAATTGATGTGTCGGTTAGTATCTCATCCAGGTTGATATCAGCCTCTTTTAAGCAGTAATCTTTCAAATATTTTCGATAGCTGTGGCAGTAGGCTTATGGGGCGATATGACGAAGGAGAGTTTGGTGGTTTACCGGGTTTAGGTATCAGTATTATTTGTGCGATTTTCCAAGATTTTGGGAAGTAGGTGGCTCTAAACATGCTTTCCGTGGTAATTGTTTAAGGATTTGTTCTGTTATGAGGTCAAACCCAAGAGATTTATGGATAATGCATGAGTTAATTTCTTGTTGAACTTCTGATGATGAGAATCGTTTGATACGAAGAGTCATCGAGCAAGGTGCATCCAGAAACATGTACATGTTAACATCATTAACGTTAGGGTTGGGATCTGGAGAGCTGAAAGTTTTCTTAGATGTTCTGCAAAAGTATTTTCTTTCTCCTCATCAGTCCGTGCCCAGTTTCCGTCTTGTTTTCTTAACGGCGGTATATGGTTTATAGGTTTTTAAAATTTTTTCGTAGCTCCCACTCAGAGTGATCGTCCTTCGAAGAGTTGTTACATTTATTTGAAATGTAGAATTGGGTAGATCCTGTAGTGTTGATTTTAGCAATCTTGTTAACCTGTTGTAATTGTTTTTATCGACAGTTCTTTCGCATATGCGCCTTGCACGTCTTCTGAATCATTTTACTGGAAAATTTTCGTCTGCAATATTATTGTAAATAGAACAGAAAAGAAGGAAGTTCGAGAGCGCAAAATGGAACCAGTCTTCACGGATTATTAATTGTGGCCATGTAGATTGTAGGTTATATACACCAGTAGATATAGTCAGACATCTGTAATTAACTATAAATGGCACATTAATTGCTTTGAGACACAACAATATATACTTCAACTTTAGGATGTTTCATTGATACAAGCATTTTAAGATACGACTGCTGTATTTCGTCAAGACTGGAATCATCATTATTACATATAAATTAACACGTTTTAATTTTTTACTTGTGTTCATATTTATCTTAAAAATTTTATATTTATGTAACCGTATATGAGTTACACGATATAATTATTTATCAAAAATTGTTATATTATAGCTTTAATTAACGACAAATAAATTTTAAATCTTTTGTTTAGTGTTCCATATTTTATTTTTCGGTTCGTGATTGACGTGGTAATGATGTGCTGGTTTATTGTTTTCATATTTATAACTTTTGACACATATTTATTATTAATTAAGCGTATTACAGTTGATATTTCATTCCGTTTTTAGGCGTTATCATAACAGCCGCTATTTTTGAAACCTATAGTACGCGCCTCGAAAATTTAATACTACGGACTCTACCGACCACGTTTCGTAATATGAAATCAATAATAGACAGCGGTTATGAGTTAACGGCTAGCGATCGTCCAACAGCTACTTTTACTTTTTCGTGACTCAATCTAAAGTAGTGTGCCATAACCTCTAAATCTTTGACGTAAAGATAACTGGAAGGATCCTTAATAACATATGATTATCATAGCACTCATTACAATGATATTGTAAATAGGACAACGATTTAGTAGAAAATTTCCAATCTTGAAAAATAGCATTGATAATTGCCGTCCAGATTTGTAGTGGAATGCAAAAATGATGAAATATTAGTGGCTGAACGACAACTAATTAGATTCTTAGTTACAATACCTAAGAAAAATATTTTTAGTTAAAATACTGTGATATGTCAATAGATAGTTCCTTATCGGATCTACGAAACATGAATTGAATAAAACGAGAGAAAATTAATAGACTATAAAAATTATTTGTAATTATAGAAGAAAGACAAGAACGGAAAAATATTAACCGGACAAGGAAATCGAACCAGGACCTCGCAATATCCAACCGATATATCTGGTCCGGTTGACATTTTTCCATTCTTGTCTTTCTTCTAAAATTAACTATATGCTCTACTAGGCTTCAATTCAGCATTCCCACTACCTTAAGATTTTTAATTATTTAAATTATTTGGATGAATAGAATTGATTTGTTCGTGTGTGCGTTCCTAAGTGAACCAATTATGAAATTTAATTAATCAATCAAAACAAACTTCCGCACTTCGTATAATTATCTCTCTCACATGTTCTAGATGATCCGAACACAATGATCTATTCAACTTTGTGTTTCTCGCTTAAGCCGATTACACTGCTGAGGCGATTAACTACGCAAAGGAATGAAGGTTTCTTCGTACATCCCTCTCTAACCATTCTCTCCCCCATTCACCCTCTCTGTCTCTATCTCTGCCAGGATTAGCGTCTCCTGTCTGTAGTGGAAACACTTAATTCCTTGGTAAGACTGGCAAATAAATCAATGCGTACAAGAAATCAAAAAGTTTTCTTATAACGAATCGTCAAACGGAAAATATATTGAGAAGGATTTAATCATTTAAAAGTTTTATCAGCAAAAAAATTTTAATAGTTGGGACTTGAAAATGTAAAGGGAATAGTTAGGCTTGTGTTGTTAAGCGTATGTTATTAAAATATTTATTGATTTTGATTCGAGGAACATGCACAACATTTCAGTATAAGAAACGTTGTGTTACTAATTAATTAAAACACTAAATTCCAGTAATCAGTTTACTGTAAAACATTCGTTTTTTTCAAAAAAGAAAAATTATACACACATATACATTCATTTACTCGGAAACGAGATCATTAAATTATATAAAACATGTAATTCGGTAGATAGTAACCTGAACATTCTACTCAAAAACATTCAGTTGTGACAAATATTATGTTTTGGTAACCATAATATTAATTGGATCAATACAAAAAAAGAGAAAAAAATACTTTTAGAGATTAACGAGTCAATGCTACATATGAGATATAATTAGATACAATTAATATTAAAAATGACACTCGTGATGTATTTGCATTATTAAAATTATTACGAAGAACACTCAAAAATTTAAGAGACTAACTGATCTATGATCTATAAGGAAAATTGTATTTTACAAAATGAGACTTTTACTTCTTCTCAACATAATCGCAACGAATATAAATACACTTGTCCCAACATTGAACTATATTATTTTTATACCTGATGCAAATAAGTCTTTGGCCTGTTGTCTAAGCCTCTTTAACATAAATTCTTTGAGTTTCTTCTTGTTGTTGAACTTTTGTCCACGTAATGTATCATTGAGTGGACCAAGAAAATAAAAATTGGAGGGGGTCAAATGTTGCCCGTAGGGAGGGCGAGGCAGTATCTTCCAGTCCATTTCTTCAATGGTTTCATGGGTGAGTTTGGCGGTGTGTGACCGAGTATTGTCGTGGAGCATTGTTATGTCTTTTCTTTGAGATCTGCGACGTATTTTTCTTGTTTCTGGCTCTTACTTTGTTCATCAGAATGTCTTTTATTGTGCACGGATATTCAACATAATCACAAATACAACACTTTAACTGGCCGGCAAGGACATCAAGTGTCAGTTGCTGAGGTTCGACTGTTTTCATCGCTTCTTCTATATATTAGTTAACGGCATGGGGGAAGACTGCATCCTTCGCTCACTCCTTTCTTGATTTCGCCTTTCTTTTCTTGATCTTCTATTCTAATTACTGCTGCTTCCTTTCTGTAGAGGTCTTCTTTCTCTATATTTATTCCAGTGCTCTTCAGAATGCTGAATAGTTTCCAGTTCACATTATCAAACGCTTTTTCTAAATCTACATATGCCGTGAACGGAGTCCGGTTTTTTCTTATCCAGTCTTTAAAATTAGACGCATAGTTAATATTGCTTCTCGTGTCCCTACAGTCTTCCTAAAACCAAATTTATCATCTCCTAACTCACATTCTATTTGACGTTTCCATCCTCCTATTTACTATTTTCGTTAATATTTGTCAGGCATAGAGACGGCGGAAGAAATATTCTACAGTTAAAGATAATATTTCGTAAGCATCTTGAAGTTTGCCGATTATCAGTAAATAAGTATATGTATGTTAATTAGTATAAGAAGTAAATCATAAAAATACATTACAGATCGAAATTGTTCTGATGAGCCATAAGCAGAGTGCATTTGAGGGTCACCTTTGTTGAACTCTCGTGCGGCTGCGTGAAGATTACAAGTGTTCTCAACATCCGGCTTTGCATGGTGTTATTTATAAGACAGCGTTAAGGAAATGACAGATGTTGGTCGCAAACAAAGGCTGTGGGGTGAGCGGGGCGCACGAATTTACCAGTCTATTTTGAGCCCGGGGTCCGGGGCGAAGAGCCGCCTGCCTCAGAAAGAACGCACTTTCCCCGTCAACACTTATTACACAACACAATCAGGGCCCCAACTACTTCACTGTCGCTTCCGATTACGGAGATATTTTTAACCGATCGCTCCTACCTGGGAACTTCTCTCCTGAGCTCATTTTATCCAACGGGTCGCTCAATATGAGTTGGAATAATTCTTGGAATCCGAGAAATAATATATTGAAATGCATCATTTGTCTTTATCTGTTAAAATACTGCTGTCTGCAGTTCTCTGAAAATTAAAATAGTTCACATCATAATTGCTTTTAATTGCAGAAATAGTTGGATTGCAATGAACTGAAATTCGAGTAAACAATAACTGTAATTCTTTTATCCCACGATTTGTGAAATGCAATAAGCTGAACAATGATTATTTTCATAGAGCACTATTGATCGGAAATAACAAACTTTACTCTTTATTACGTTCTATTTTCAATCTATTTCCTCTGCCATTACCCACACTCGTATTTTTTGTATGATATCCCATCTCATATTAACTTCAAATAATATAATTTTGTATTTCTCTTGGCTAACAGTGTGATAGTATTATTTTCCATTCAATTATATTTAAGATAAATAAAAAGATGACCAATCAGTCAGAATATAAATTTATCACTATTTATTTAAAAGCGACGTTGAGTCATCTTTTTGAGACTTCATCGGCTGACAAATGCAGCATAGTGCATGAATTGTCTCTTTAAGGTCGAAAACCAAATGTTTTCAGAATACTGAAGAAGATCGGTTCCAGGTGACTGAGATCATAAAATTTTGTAGCGCAGAAAAACAATCCCCAATTCAATTAGTATGTTAGGACGAATTAAATTTAGAAAATTGAACAAGAATATTCGGAGGCGGGCGGAAAACATACTTAAAAGTCCAGTGGACGATGACCCATGAAATTTTCCCCAAAGTTTATCCGTTCCTCCGAAAGCGCAGGCCCCGCGGTCGTCGAAAATAGATTACGATTGATGAAGACGTCTCGTGGAATTCGTTATTTCCATAGAAGGGAAAGGAAAAACTTTACTGCGAAGAAAGAGGGAGAGGAGATGTGTAGAAGTATTGGCCAAAAGCTAGAAGGAATAAATAGTCAGAAAGAGAAAAGGAGATATTTTCAATAACTTATCGAAAGCCAAAAAAATATTTGCTAAGATGTGCACATCGCTACAACTTGCTGCCATCCTAGATAATTTCCCGGAAGTCATGCATGATATCTGGACGAGAAGGTTCCGAAAACAGTAAAGAACTAAAAGCAGGTTCGTCTTTCTGGCTCAGCCAAAACAGGCGAGATCTCTGCTACCGGTTGTTTTCCCCCTTTCCTACAGTAATTAACTCTGATAAGTCTCGTAAATAAAAATGCCCTGAACTAAGCAGTTATTATTTCATCATTTATTTTCCCTTAAATTCCACTTATTTTTATATATAAAACAGGACCCAGGAATTTGTGTTAAATACATAAAAAAAATATTAAAATTGTACAGGTCCTATTGAGATGAAAGTTGAGTGAAAATGAAGTTTTCAAATAAATGCTGCGTTGGACTAACGGTATGTCAGTTTTTAACACTTTAATTTAAAACATAAATATATTCTCAAAAGATAATACGCATTTAAATAAATTTTATTTTAAGGAATTTTTAAATTTCAGTTTTAGTTAGGGCCAGAAACCTATCAAATATTTTTTTGGAAAATAGATGTACAGAATTCAGCTATCGCAATCAATGTATACAGTCTTTGATGTGAAACTGCTTTGCCGTATCTTCTGCTCTCATCACTTAAATTAATTAACTTAGTTGCGGCTGCGTAGTAAATAAACAACTTGGAGAAATGTTATTTATACCAGGACGAGATTCAACAAGCATAAAGCAGCGGAATAGACCAGCGTTGAAACAACAAGTGGTTCAAATAGCCTGAAGCAACCCTTTTCAGTATTGTACAAGCAACTTTTCACTGAGGTGATTCTCTGGCACTAAGGCAAACATTAGCTTTGTTCAGAAATGTTGCTTTATCTTCCGACTGATCTCCTACGCTAGGGCTAAAATAGATATAATCTGCATAGCCCTAGTAAGCTCAATTACGATGTGAAATAAAAGAACTTCGTCCACTGCTGACGCCACTATTATTTCTATAATAATAATAAAGAACCTGTTTAGAAAGGAAGTAAGGTAGCTAAGTGGATTAGGAATTCACCCGCTCTCAGCTTTCATTTGAAAGCATGATTACAGTTAAAAATATTTTTCCGATATTTTGTTAAATTATGGAATTATCTATAGTCTCCGTATAGTGACATATACTAGTTGAGAATTCCAAATTACATGGGCACGCACGATTTAGTTTATCCGTGCCTTTTGGAGTCCTTGAATTTTGATTCTGTAATTATGAAAACTTCTTTTATGAAAACGAACGAAGACTTCAATTCAGTATAGGAATCATTAATTCTCCAATATATTCCTTATTATTTTCTACCTTAAAGCAATATTCCTCTTCTTCTTTCATAATTATCGCTTGTAACATTTCCTATAAGACACAGCAAATACGGAAACCCGTTCGTCAGTGTTACATATTTCCAGCTATTAATCCAAATTATTACACAATTACATAATGATCTATTATTTCGAAAAACACAGCAGTTATTAATTTAAAATTGTTATGCGACTGTCAAGAAGATTAACTATTCAATTAGAATGGAAGGGAAAGAAAAGAAATCAGAAAACAAGAAATGAGTAAGACAAGGATACAGTCTTTCGCCCATGCTGTTTAACTTATATATAGAAGAGGCGATGAAGAATGTTAAAACTGAATATGGAAAAGGAATCATAGTGCAAGGAGAAGAAATAAAAACCTTACGGTTAGCCGACGATATTGTATTATTATGGGAGTCAGAAGAAGACTTGGAAACCATAATAAATGGCATGAACGGAGTCCTGGCGAAAGAGTTCAATATGAGGATTAATAGAGGGAAAACCAATGTAATGGAGTGTAGCTTGGGAAATAGTAGAATAACAAAGGGTGTTAGAGTGGGAAGGATATTTTGACGAAAGTTCAGAAATTCTGCTATTTGGGAAGCTGAATAACTGGGAATAGTAGAAGTATAGTAGAAAAAAGAGTACGATAACATAAGAAAGGAAGGCTTTCGCAAAAAAGGAAATTAATTACGGCTAATATGAGGGTGAATATTAGTAAATCATTACTAAAATTGTTCGTATGGAGTGTGATGTTATATGGGTGCGAAACGTGGACGATAGGAGTTGTAGACAGAAAAATAATAGAATTTTCTAAATGTGGCGCTATAGGAGAATGCTGAAAATCGGAATGGGTGAACAGGGTAACTAACCAGGAAGTGCTAAACAGAAGTAGGTGAGGAGAGAAAAAATTGGAGGACTGTGACCAAGAGAAGGGATAGATTAATGCAGGCTACGTTTTGAGGCATGAGGGTAATGTTAAATTAGCATTGGAGGGAAGTGCGTGAAGAAATATCAGAAGAGGGCGGACGAGGATGGAATACGCTAAGCAGATTGGGGACGATGTTTGATGTAATGAAAAGGATATGTTAGCATAGGAGGATTTACCACAACAATATCCAGTTATTCACCGAAAAGAGATGCAAGAAAACCTGCATCAGGTACGTCGTTTTATTAGGTACTATGCTCACACTCTTCCGAATGACGTTTGCTGTGCGGTCTGCGTGTAGAATTCAACAATAATAATAGTAATAAGGTTATACTTAATTAATTTATTAGTCTGATATCCTATCAGAAAAACTTCATAAATCTTAACATTCCAGTCTCTATTAACATATAACATCAAGAAAATGTCACATCAATCTGCTATAATTAGAAAATAATCAAAACTCGACAACTGATACGGCTCTATCTCTTCAATATTAGAACGTAACGTAATGAATATTCATTAATGGATGATTTAGGAGAAAATACAATGATAAATTGCGTTTCATGTATTCAAATATGTATCGTACTGATCAAATAATTCAGATGTAGGGAGGAATGTTCTAGATGCATCCTACAATTTTTGTTTATCTTTCAATTATGTTTTTGTTGGTAGAGGACTTTGATGTTTCTTGGTTTACTTTTGGGAGGATTTTATTAGTAATTGACATAGAGTAGTGTAATCTCCAATAATTTTATCACTTTTGTGTGTTTTAAGAAAGTAGTCGTAATTTTCGCAGGAAACGTAAGCTGGACTCATAGGCCTACTTCATAGCGACCCGCCTGAATTTCTTCAACTGCAAGAAAATTAATGGCTTGCGTTGATAAGGAAAATAGTTTATTTGGCATACAATAAAATCTCTGAGAAGAAAATTAAACTGAAGTGAAGACCGCCATCAGGTAGGTTTCAAAGCGATAAGAAAAGATAAACTGAAATAGATTGTTTGTTCTAGCTTCCTCAGCATTGTTTATATAGCTGAAGCACAATAAGCTGACTCTAGCAACAGCAACTTTTAGTTCCTGGGTGATGGGGGCGACAATACTGAATCGGAGTATTGAGTTCAACACTAAAGTGGATATTCTGGCAGCCACGCCTTCAGTTTTGAGAAAGCAGGCAGGCAGGCAGGCAGGGACAGGCATTGTAAGAGAATATGCTGATTCACTTAACCCTCAGAGAAGACTTGTGGTGGAAGACGATGAGCGCCACCCAGCGTGGGTTGGAATTCCCCGCCCACCACGTTGGCGCGCCCCAACTCCTATTTGTTTGCCACAACAGAAGACCCAAACTCATAGTCAACAATAACTTTAGTTGTGGCAATAACGCGTGGTCTTCCCAACGAAGCCCCTTTAACCTTCCAGCAGCACAAACTTCAGAAATTAGACTACATTTGTTGATTTGAAGAAACGTGTGTCTTAATTTCACTGCGATGTATTTCATAATTTTATTTCCCTTTTCAGTCACTTCAATAAACCAAAATATTTCAATTTTGATTTCCAAACTTCATTCGGAATAAACTTTCAGCAATTGCCATCTTCATCTACAAAATAAATTACAATATTTGAAACATTACAATTTTTTAAATATATACATAAATATGGAATTTTGTTTAAAACTATGATATAAAATTTATTGTATGACTTCTGGGTGCCCGGCGATGCCCGGGTTATTAATTCTTAAACATAACAAACATTTTATGATACTTTTTGTTTCTCGCGAACGTCGTCACAGCCGCAAGCTACGTATGGGAATAATGTATCGTGTTCATGTCATTAGGGTAAGACGGAGACAAATAGAATCGCGGGGTACACGCTAAAAGTAATTAATCCCGACGGAAATAATGGCCGATTTTGTATATTTAAAATTTTCCGCCCCCTTGACCTCCGTGTGGATGATAGCCGTGTCTTACCCAGACAGTGCTGATTTCCGGCTCGCAAAGAACATGTGTGCAAAATTTGGTTGAAATTGCCCGAAGCATTTAGATTTGTATGCGGAACATACACAAACACACACGTACGAAATTTGAGATTCTTTTACACATAAACTATGAATTTCATTTATATGAACTTATTTAGTCTGTTTAGCGTGAAATAAATTTATGAACTTTTCATTTAAGTAATAATACATTATAAGTACTTAGAAAATATACAGAAATGTTTCCCCTCTCGAGTGCGGCGCACGCTGTGCGCTCTATAAAAGTGACGCTTACGGCAGTTTTAAGATACAATAGAATACTTTACCATAGATCTTTAAGAGAGGGAAAGCTTCAGAGATGCCGAAAGAGAAATTATTATGAGTTATAATCATTTGTTAATGTACGTAAAATTTTAGGTCTTATTTCAATTACGTATAATACCTATCTTTTATATCAACAGATTAATATTATACTTCAATAATAGTACAAGGAATTATTTTTCTCAGAAGGAAACAAACATTGGTGGGAAGCTACTATTTCTAATGTGCTATGAAATTCAGTTCTAAGACTGGTCTGATGCAACCCTCCAGGCTAACCTATCTTGCACAAGCCTTTTCATTTCCGCATAACTAATACATACCACATAATCCCTAATATGCATAACGTATTCCATCCCTGTCCTTCCTCTTCTATTCTTACCCCGCACACATCCCTCTAATGCTAGTTATAAGACCCTTTTGTCTTAAAAGTGGCCTTATTAGTCTACCACTTCTCTTAGTCAACGTTCTCCATATTGTTCGCTCTTCCCCTATTCTATTTAGAACTACCTCGTTGTGATTCTATCCACCCATCTGATTTTCAGCATTCGCCTATAGGACAACGTTTCAAAGGCATCTATTCTTTCTTTTCAGCAACTCCTATCGTCCATGTTTCGCACCCATATAACTAAACGCTCCATTGAACATTTTTAGCAACGATTTCCTAATAGTCACACTTTATGACCCGTAAGTAAATTCTCCTTTTTCGCGAAAGCCTTCCTTGCCTCTACTATCTTCCTTTTTATGTCTACAATACTTCTCCTTTCCCTAGTTATTACACTTTCCAAGCCCTTAACTTCAGTCAAAATATTCCTTCCCAATCTTCCCATACTACACTCCATTATCTTGGTTTTCCCTCTATTAATCCTCATATTGAACTCTTTTTCCAGGACTCCATTCATGCTATTTATTATGGTTTTCATGTCTCTTCTAACTCCCCTAATACTGCTATATCGTTGACAAAGTGTAGGATTTTTATTTCTTCTCTTTGCAGTACGATTCATTTTCCATATTCCGTTTTAACTTTCTGCATCGTCTGTTCTATATATACGTTAAACAGCATGGGCGACAGACTGCATCCTTATTTTACTCCTTTCTTGATTACGGCTTTCTTTTCTTGATTATCTATTCTCAATACTGCTGCGTGTCTTCTGTAGAGGTTATGGAAAAACTTTCTTTTTCGATATTTTGTTCCTGTCGTCTTCAAAATCCTCAATAGTGTGTTCCTGTTCACATTATCAAAAGGTTTTTTTCTAAATGTACAAATGCCGTGAACGTACGCCTGTTATTTGTTATCCTATCTTCAAAAACCAAACTGCTCTAACTCGCATTATATTTGACGTTCCATCCTCCAATTACTAAAATATACCCAATCGAACGGGATTACAACCAACGGCAATGTATTTTTACCCCATCCCTTTACCTTTACGGAAGAACTTCGTCAATGTAACAAAGTGTTAAAGTGGATTACGCTTTACCCCAACTACAATTACAGGTCAATAGACCTCACATGGTATTTTGACACAAATAGCTGTTTTTGTTCAGTTACACTTACTTGTTCATGATGATTATAATTTTTATAACAATGTATTCTGCAGTATTATTTTCGACGATTATTGTATTTGACAGTATATTTAGCGGTATTTGGTATAGATGTTTTTCTAACACGTCCAGTAATTGTTAATTTAACGGGCGATCGAACTTGCAAGCTTGCAGTGGAGTATTTGGTGTTAGTGTCTGGCTAACCTTAATCCACAATGGAGTCCCGTGTCATACACGAAATGTGTATGATCTCAGTGCCCAAGTAACGAGTGCGCCATGCTAATCCATGCAATCGACTGAAAGCCTCGTCCATATATTCGGTAAGAATAACCTAAACACTTCGTCGATGTAGGATTTTTATCTCGATCAATGCTATCACTCATGAGTGCGAAATTACTAGGCACGTGCTTCATAAAGGAAAAGCAAAGAATCTGAAAGAGGGAAACTGCCAATAGTCGATTATTGAACAAACTCCAGAGTTAATGCACAAAAACAACTAAATCATTTGTTTTGATAATAATATTTGGGCTTTATCAATAGTGAAACGTAAATCCGTAATACAAATTTCACAACACAAATAAAACAGAGGATCATATAAGCTTACAAACATTATCACGACATTCATAATGCATCATACAAGTTAGCGATTGGTAATAAGCAATTTTTAAAGCTTTTTTTGTCCAATATAACAAATTATTTGTAATGAACCGAAAGGTTTATTATTATTATTATAACTCCATTAGTTTACAATTTTCCCTAGAGGGCAATAAGTGATATATAATAATGTTTAATTATTATTATTTGTAATGAACCGAAAGGTTTATTATTATTATTATAACTCCATTAGTTTACAATTTTCCCTAGAGGGCAATAAGTAATATATAATGTTTAATTATTACAGAACTGCCTAGCAATTGTCTTGCGAATTAATATATTGGAATAATATATATATATATATATATATATATATATATATGTTTTAGTTAAAACGTCAGTAGAACTGACTTCAGTCTTCTAGGATTATCTTCTTCTTACATAAGACTGTGTACAAGATGATTTGGATGAGATCTTAGCCTGTTTTTCGTGGTGTTAAGGTACTAAGGTCAGCACCGTCATTGTTGGCTTGATACAGAACGTAAATAAGCGTTTTTATTTTCCATTTATTAAAAAATATATTATAGACACAGTCTAGATTAATATTTCAAGGGCTGATTTTCAGTACCGGTATTTATTTAAAAATAACACTATTATTTTTCAGATATTTTATTATCAATCATTACAGCTCACAATACGTCTTCACGTATTCATCGGCGCTATTCGGCACTTATCATAACGAGAAAGCAGTTTTTGCGCCCCTCCGTCAAAGAAAGATGCCTTATGCAATGAAAGCCGCACTGTGGCTCATCCTGCACAATTTCTCGATCAAAATTAAACTGCCCAATCAACTTATTCAGCATTCCGTTATTCATTATTTCTTCAGCATCTATTACACACAATTGCTGATGCTTGCGTAACATTACTTGCATTCAAGGAACGAGACATATCTGATTTAAGGTCACGTAATTATTTTGAGGATTTCATAATGCTTTAGAAAAAGGAAAACATAATGTGACGGTGTTTCATAGCTGCCTCAGGTTTCCTAATAAATGAAGGATGTGATCGAGCTTGCTCGAAAGAGCAACTGCAGTGTCAAAATATTAAAACGGACTCAATTTACAAACAGCCTTAGTTGTTTGCAACATTTCAAAATGCTCTAACAAAAGGAAAACACGAAGTGGCAGTGATGGCAACAAATAAAATAGTAATTTTTAATGAATGAAAGTATTTATTGTTACTTATTTAAAAAGAAAATTCCAGTGTGATTATGTTAATTAAAATGTATATATGTAGGCTTGTGGGACACCATGTGTTACTCTTTTTGAATCTAAATCTTCTCAATATCCGCTATTATAGCAACGTGAATTGGCGAAAAATGTGAGAGTGATCAGTTATACAGGACGTATACTGAGTAGTTTGAAGCACGTAAAACGGCGAAGACTAAAGAATTAGTGAGTGGAATTTATTTTATTTCGTCGATGGTACGATTATTTGAAGTGGTTAGTCAAGACATCAGGCTCAAATTAAGTATGCGTAGCATTAGAGAAGCAAATGTTTTGTGATATCCTGCTCCTGGTGTGTTTTCCCACCCACATTCTCATTATTCTGTGGAGAAGTTGAGACTTAATGACTTTTTATTACTGTAAAAAATGCTTTATATTCACTGTTTACAGACATATGTTGTGTTCGAAGAGGCACTTTACATTTGTTTATTTTCTCAACTTAATCTTAAAATCTCCAATTTAATCTCAGAAAGTGTCCTGTTCTATATTAAGTCGTAAACATCATTTCAGGTGATCACTGTGAGTATATGAATATTTATCATGCTTAACTGATTTACTGTAAATTTCAAAATAAATATTAATTGTGAATTAATTTTCAAAGATGTCTTTTTAGTCTAGGTCGTTCCAAAATCGGATGATATTAAATAATCTTAAAAAATTTTAGGTTACAATTCGCTTCACAACATATAAAAACTTTCTAATTTTTAAATATGTCAAGAAGTGGTCTTTACTAATTTATAAAGTAAATTAAAGTTTGGTCAATAGTCTCTGAACCAGCTATTCAGTGATGTGACGTCACTTTCGTGGCGGGAAGTGTAGTCCGCACTGCTCAGAAAAGTAAGGTGTCCCATTGCTTTTAGAGTTTCAACCGGCAGATGAAAGCTGTTAAAATGATCCATTTTTGAACCCATTTTTGCGTGAATATCCATTCATCTCTATTTCGTGTATCGAAATACGTTTTGGCTCTTTGTCAATTTCTCCTTTTCTTTGCATAGTCTACGTTATAGATGCCGAAAAATCGCAGAAAGACTGCCTTAGAGGGGTTCTCAGGAATTTGATATCTCCATTGCCGTAATTCCTGATAAGATTGCGAAGCAGACACCTTTAACGTAAACTGCGGGGGTTTAGAAATGAAGAGCTCTTTAGAGGAGATTCATGAACGTTTTCGTAACGGTGGGAGAATTATTCGTCCAGTTCACGGGATTAATGCTGTGCCGGCTCGCCACTTCATTTCCAGACTATTTACATCAATACGTGAGCGAGTGTGCGTTGTTTGGCTACCGCCTGGTCTCTGACCTTCGATTAATCACAGGAAGCTATAAATATAATTCCCTGGAAGCCGTTGACTCGGAAACGAATTGTTTGCATCGCAGCTCTCTGCCTCTCCCAGAATAAATATACATTGGAAACTGAGTTCGGCAGCCGCCTTGGGTGATTTATGCCGCGGGAAGAGCGCCGACTCTCGCAGCAAGAAGAGCGATAGGCGAGCAACTGGCCCAAGATCAAAGTGCAACAATTACAGGCTTACAAATTCTCACTGTCACAACACTCGCAGTAGTGGAACTGTTCCAGAGTCTCAAATTATTCTCATTGATGAATGATAAATTATTTAGCTAACTACATGATTAAAAATAAAATTTTCAAGAATCTATCGTTTTAGAATCACACAGAGTTGTGGATATCGTTACATTGGTACAGTTGTATAATAGAAGCTATAACGTCTTACATTATTAAATTCACAATATACGTTACTATTCTTTTGTTAAAGGCGGGACAGCTCAATCAAGCTGTTTCATGAACATTGTATTACAAGAAAGTATGACAATATATTCTGCCCAGAAGACAATAATTTACCCTAATATTTGGGTGACTCAAGTCCCCTACATTGAATTGGTAAATCAAAACTAACTTAGTTTAATATTCTACCGAGTCGCGTACAGCAGGACGAAAAGCGAGGGTGGTTGGTCAGGGTCAAGTCGGGGTGAAACCTCGCCGTTTACGACATTATTTATTGCCTGGAGTGTATTGTTTTTGGACAGTTAGTGGAGGGAGTTGCCTGAGAGAGGAGCGGAGAGAGAAAGCAGTGGCAGATAAAGCAACATGTATAAAATTTAGTTTGCTTCACTTATGGAGAAGAGAGATTCAAATGGTGGGAGTACAGAAAATAAGAAGATAACATTTGATGCGGATTTAATCTGAAGGAGAGGCGCTAGAGGATCTTAATCAGAAGAAGACGTGATGCAGCAAAGGGGTAGCCGTATTAGGAACAAAGAACGACGTCACCAGGCGTTAACATCCGGTAATGGCATTTTTACGACCTTCTCAGGGGTCCCGGGTTTGAATCCTGGCATGGGCTTGGATGTTTGTGTCGTAATGGTCGCGAGGACCGGGATTAAGGCTGCTGGGGACTTGATACACTGACCACGTATCAACCCATATTACTCTCGAAATTAATGGATTAATAAGCGTCGGTTGAAGCGTCGAGTCGAAAATCTACCAAGAAGTAGATCTCTGCGTTTCACAAGAATTTAGCATAAAATCGATAGTGACTAACAAAATATGCAAGTATGTATTACTAACTCTGCCCGGTCTTATAAAATCGAATAGATCATCATTTAAGACTTAAATCAACTTTGAAATAGTGAAATATATGGGAGACTGGAAAACTAATTCCGTGAATAATAACTCTGTTGGACTCGCGTATCGAATATTCTCGTCATGTCCGCCATCTCGCACATAACAACTCACAGTAAAATAGTTTTACGTGAAGGCAACTTCCTGTTTCCACGGTGGGAATTCTGAGATGATTACAGCTTGTAGGAGATTTAATGGCTTATCTGTAGCAACATCAAACATTAAAATATAAACCCACGAACAACAACTAATATTGAGCTATGTTCTAACACAACAACGCGAAGTGAGAAGTGACTCGATGGAGGCGATATTGCGAACATACAATAATATCGGACATCACATGGAATATCGATTACAAGCTAATGGAGAGCGTCCATTTCGAAACGAACTGATCAAGATATTATGTACAATTTTAGATTCTCCGCATAAAAAGCAGTACGTTTATAAAAACACTACCCTGCTGAATGAACGACCTAGGCTGATATATTATCCGATATAAATATATGAATAGAAACAATTTGGTAAAAATTTTAATTAATTAAAACTGAGAAAAATAAAATAGCCAAGCATATTTAAAGTGAAAAAAACCAAAGATTCTATGTTAGTTTAAATGATTAATAGTCATTAAAAAAGGTTACATAATAATTTGAAGAATAAATAAAAAGACGGCCAATAAGTCAGCACATAAATTTATCACAATTTATTCAAAAGCGACGTTTCGTCTCCTTTTTGAGACTTCCTCAGGCGTACTACATACATAATATTACAATAAACTAAAATGGGTTCTACTTTACAATTTTTTATTCTATATATAAAAACCGTGGTTAAAAACTTACAAATTTAGTAATTCATCATATTAACTCCTTTACTCCCCCAGCCAAAAAGATTGAATGTACATGTTAAGAATTTAGTGTCACGAACCACCTCCAGTTACGGCCGAAATGGTGTAGTACCAATGAGTGCTTTCGTCAGTTAAACAACAGAGAAGAATATTAAAAAATTAAACTACTACAACAAAATAGTATCGTAAATTTATTTCAAATTATTTTTAACATTGATTGCATGAGGGTGCACCTCATATATACAATATTTCACTCAATACTCGAGAAGTAATTATTTTCTTCGTCTAAAATTTCCACATTTTGATAATCGAAATTGTGATTATTAATATGTATGTGTTTGGACACAATTGTGTACTGTGTGAATGTCTAATTTGATGTTGTTTTATGTTATTTAAAGCGAGTTATCAAAGCTCTTTTAGTTTGTCCGATATACAATGCATCAGAATATAAACAATTAATTTTGTAGATAACATTGTCTTTTCAGAAAGTTAATTTTGTCTTTAATATTATGAACGAAATTTAAATTAGTTATTAATTTAAAAATAACTACACCGTAATTATGAAACAAGTCAATTAATTTATATTGTATGTTAGGTATTTAAGGCAAAATTACGAAATAATTTTTCTGTTATATTCTTTAAAAGATAAATTATTGTCGGATACTTGATTTTATTCAATCTAATTTGAACCTTGTTTTTATATATAAATTGAAAAATTGTAAGATAGAACCATATTTAATTTCTTGAGATATTATACTTGTAGTATGCCTGATGAAGTGTCAAAAAGGAGACGAAACGTTTCTTTTGAAAAATAGTGTTAAATTTCTATGCAGACTGGTTGGCCGTCTTTTTATTTATTGTAAATTTTAAAGTCAAAAAACAATGTTGTAATTTGTAGAATTTCTTTTTCTGTACAGACTTAATGGTAATATAAATTTAACCGACGATTCTTCGAATGCTAGATAAAATTATCAGAATTGTTCAGATTTAATTGAGAAAACAGTTATGCTTGTCTCCGGAAACGAAGAGTTTTTTCCCCAAATGTTGGTCACGCACACGTTAAGTAGCAACCGTTAGGAGTTGTAGTCTTGGAGGTGCCGCGAGAAGATCCTCCTTGATAATCTATAAGATAAGTCAGCAAACTGTAGACATAGCTTGGTTTTAGGAGCAGAGTCGAGCTTTCTTGGAAAGGCTGAGGTCAATAAATTGACTGACACGACGCCATTCATAAAACACATTCAGACGCATAAAGCATTTCGTATCATAAACCTCCATCGCCGTGACTGTACCAGAAAATTTATTTCGCAATGGAAAGCCATCAAATCGGAGTAGAATGGACGGGTGAGAACGAGAACAGACATATGAAGGTTTTCCTCTGCGATCAAACCATAAATTTGCCATTTTACAAAAGTTATAATTTTTAAAGCTTATATAATTAATGGTTTAAACATTCTCGAAAATTAATGAATATAAATGCTTTTATGGAGGCTGGGTAATTAATTTTAATAGTTTTAATATTTCATGACTCTAGGTAGTCAACTACTCATCGTTCTATTTGCATGTGTTAGAAGGAACCATCTTTAGTATATGTATTCTTTAATAATTTATATTACTTTAAAATTTAGGAATTAGAAATTAGATTATCTTGCTGTGCTTTCGAGTCATGGTAAGCTCGTTCACTGAAGTAGTGATAATACGTGAAGAAATTGTGGATATTAATGGATTATAGATATGGCAGCTTGAGAAAGTTGGAGAGCTTGGAAGTTGGGACAGCTCAGATGGCTTGCAGTACAGAATTCAAAAGATTGAATCACAAAATTATAGTGGAACCAACAAGACTCCGTTTGTTTGTGTTGTAGCTACTGCGAAGGAAAAAGTCTTTACATATTTATTTTGATCGTTGTTATTTTTATTTTTGCGTTTTTGAGTTGTAGCAGCAGCAGCAAAGGTACTACAGCAGGATGGTTTCTGAGAAAATCCTGCTGTGCAGAATTGGCCCATAGAAAAGCAGCCATCGAGTTATGCAGTCCTGAAAAACAAAGCCTTTCTACGCTATTCTACGTCGAGGGTTTCCACACGAAGTTTTAGTAAAAATTCGCTCAGTACATCATTAAGCGTCTTCTGAACCTTTTATCATCTAGATAATACCAGTAATTATTTGAATTGTTTCGAAGAAAGAGAAACCTTCATATATGGATAATCACAATATCAAAATAAGAAAGATAAATCGCTGAAAAATTAATTACCAGGAATGTTTCATTATCTAATAGAAACGTTTCCTTTGCTGGCCTTCCATTCCACTTTCACCATCACCCAAAACTCAATATAAGTGGATTTAGTAAAATTCAAAGTTTGTATACCTGAATAAAACAAGAGACGGCCGACTCTGCAGTGACTCTGCTACAAAAGTGGCCCGCAGTGCTACTACGCTTATTCAACCTTCTGAAGCTTGTTATCTGTTATTTTCTGCAGTGAACGTTTCTCGTGACCTCAGGAATCATGGAACGCTACGAAAAACTGTTTTCTCACCGTTGTCACCAAACGTCGAAATTAATAATAAATTTGTATCAAATGTATATGAATTGTAGGTATATATCAACCGAATTTTATTATCATAATATAATAAATAACGGTGTTTTTCCCATGCTGCTTGGTATGGATGAGAAGTCTGCATGCAGGATTTGTCTGTCCCGCCTCGTGGCAGGGGTGAGTGGGTGAGAGAGGGAGGCGAACTTTTATGAAAGCTTTCAGGGGCGCCTATGTTTGATCAGCTGGTGGCTCCACTGACACGTCCCGACCGACAATACATCATCATATTTATTACCCCTCCCTGAATACTGTGTTTATACACTCACTCCCCCCTCCATGGCCTCTGTAATATTATTATTACACGTCACCTGATACATAGCGTACCCCGGGGATTACAAACACAAAAATTAGCGAGCCTCGGATTTCCGATAAATGTTATACATAAGCGCATGCATATGACAGTCGGATTTAACGATGGGAAAAAAATTAGGTACTTTGACGATCGATCTTAAACATATTACTCTGACATTGTTTGCCTACAGTAACTAATTATGCGGTGGTTACATAATACACGATAGAATGGCGACGCAATTCCAAATAGACAATTTAATAAATTCATGCGTCGACTACAGCCTGCAAAAACGGGTCAGTACGGATTTACTTCACTCGCCTGGCTCGGAATTTCTAGCAACATGATGCGCATTTATTTTTAAACTGTTGAGACGGAAGTGTCAATCGTTTGTCCAAGATAATCCGAATGGTTCATCATCTTCCTACAGCTAAAAAAAAAGAAAGTGGACAAACAAATCGATTGCTAAGCTATGAATATAGACCAACAGACACAACCAATACAACAAACACAAACATTTTCGTTTCAAATCACCAGAGACAGAATTACTCCCGCTGGAGGTAATTGTGCTCTGTTGATCAAACAATTGGGAGCATATTAATAATGAACAGCTGCAGCACGTGTATCCAACAATTGGCCTATCAGACTCAATCAAAATATTTTAATTGTATATTTTGGTTGCGACGTAAAAATAATAAACTGCAATTTCTATTATCGGCAAGTGTTTTCCTAGCGAAAATAATTGTTATCGCTGGGTGAATTGGTTGGAATGAAAAGTAAATTTAGACATATATAAAAGGGTCATGTCGCTGACAATAGTTCTAGTAATTTCCAATTTCACATGGTTCGGAACATCAAATGTTTAGTAAGTTTTTCCGAAACACATTGTGAACGACATAATAAGCTGCGACGAATGAACCCTCTGCGCTGAATTCGGATAAAGATAGACATTTTTGTATGGCAATGCATTGATAAAACCCGGTGCCAATATTTAAAATGCATTAACGCACGAGAGTTATAAACAACAATAAAACGTAGTATATAAGTAGAGAATAGAAGTGAAAAAGCATATATAAATATATATATTAAAACTAATAACTATCAATTGTGTCCTACACCTATTCTCTTTGCCCTGCACATCACTGCAATGACTTATATATTAGATTTATATCAAAGACCATACCGTTTTTAAAAAATACGAATTATTTTCCGCATCACTATATTTTATAAACAAGAACCATTTTTCTATTAATCCCTATCATAATTACAGAATTTATTTTTAATTGTATTACGCTTTGTGGGAAGTTCGCCATTTCTTCTATCTCAACTTCTGCGAATGAATTAAAAGGTAGGTAAAATAACATTGTACACATTTCTCCAGGCCGTTTCGTTTTTTAGTATCCTGAATGAGAGACAAAGTCTATCCCGTTTCCTTCAATTTCATAAAGTTTCTAACTCATTTTCCCCAGGCTTACTAAATAATTTAAATGCATTTTTCTGAATTTCCTCCAGTGTAATTCACATGCATACTTCTCTAAGTGATACATAAAAGACAGTATGTTTAAAATAGATTCACTCGATTTCATATATATTCATAACTATTACGTCTTTAGCGCGATGTTATTTAACATTGTACAATTAAGAAGGGGTAACTGGAGAAAATTGTGGTTTTCAAATGATTGGATTTATCAACGATGGAGCGGCGGAACTCGACAAACTGATTCAGCCTTACATTACTGAAAACCAGGGTCACATGACCTCACTCCTTTCCTTTTATGGAACATTAGTTCATGTGCCTCCACTTCCAGAAACTGCAAAACCTCATAACAACAGTTTTTCAAGCAATAACTCAATGTTCCCTAGAACGCGGAAAACACACTACATAACGATAGATCCATATTTTACGATTTTTAGAAATGTAACTGTGCAAGGAATGTCTGTATACATATAGATAATATACGAGGCACATTCGATAATTAAAGAGACAAATTGATGTAAACTAGTGTTTCCTAACCTCTTTCTTATCATGCTTGACCAAAGTCTACTTACTGATGCCCTCCTGTACATAACATATATATTTTATATTCAAAACTGAATTATTCCCTAAATGAGGCATGATTACAAATTAGTAAATCAATTAATGTCTATTTTTTGTAATAATTCAATTGAATAAATTTACGAACAGATACAGATAGTTTTTATTTAGTTAAAACGATGTTTCGTCACCATATTTCGGTTGAATATGAAGGCTATTAACTTGTTTATTTTTTGTACGTTTTGCTTCCTTTTGTCCTCAAATTTTAACATGACTTGACGAAGTTTAAAGTATTGCATCGAAACGTTGGTTCAACTAAATAAAATATTTGTCTATATCTGGCTGTAAATTTATTCAATCTAATTACAGTTTGTTCAGGACAAAAATTTGGGTTTTAGGGAGCAACTAGTAAGAGATTAATAATACAAAAAGTATTTTACGTAAATATTCCAAATGAATAGTAAATAATAAAATGCACAAAATAGTGTAAAATTAAATGTTTTATATTTTAATTATTAGTAATTTTTAATCTTTAATAATTTCTTAATTAAAAATGAGGTCACTTCCAGATTAGAGAGACCGTTGTGCTCAATGCAGAGAGATTATATTAATAGTCAGCTTTAGTCGCAAGTCTCCCCTATCGTTAGGGTGAGATGATATAAGAACCGTCTCATACAGTATTTGCTATTCCTTCATTAGGCATAGTAAACAATATTCAGCATGCTTTATTTCTCTCCAAACTTTTATATGAGGCTCTTTACAATATACAACACTTATCAATTTAGAGAGCAACAATTTTTTTTTCTATAAGTATTTTAGCAGGCGGTTAATTTCTAAATTCTAGATAAGCTATTTTTTTTTAATTGCCACCCTGAACACTCAAATTGTTCCCCTGTGAGGCATGAGACGCTCATCGAGAGACATCAATGTAGACCAAGATGTGATCCGTACTTTCATGAATTTATGTTGGTATCACTGGGATACAAAGAGAACACTTGACGGACAAGTATTGTTTTGTTTATAACCTCCAAACTACTTTTAACGATGGTGTGTTCACTTAAAATTTGTAGATTAGTTGCACAACGTTCAGTGATTTCGCTTTCTGAAGCGAAAAACCTTTTCTTGAATGAATTTACTGTATGTTGAAAGTTGTATGAATCGCGGAAATTTTATAACTGGGTAGAACAGTTTTAAAGTGGTCTAACCTGGATAATTCACGCGCAATGTCCTGGCCGGCCAGTTTAACTGTCAACTGCTTCGTTTGACGACATTATTCGTGAAGATCGACGTATTACTGTTAAAGATGTAGGAAGAAATTGTTTCACTAAATGCTGGAACAGTTCAAGTACATAAAAAGTGCCGCTTGGCCCGGAAAAAGTTAAGGCAACAACCCTCGAAAATCAGACTTGAACTGTGTGCAGACTTGAAAGAAGGCTATGAAAGGGATGTGATGAAACTTGAGTTCACCCAAGCAGGCACTACGTGGAAAAAAGTTCAGCAACTACGAGGATGTCAAAGAAATTGTAGGATACTCGCTCATAAGCAACAAGTCTAAGACTTATTTTCATCGTTGGAAAAGTGTATTAATATTCGTGGGGTTTGTGTTGAGAAGTAGAAAAAGGCTAATTTTGTAAAATACACATTTTCTACTTAAAATTGCCTCCTCAACTATTTTATACCCCTCACTGTTATCTGTCCTTCCCGCATTACGATCTCCTATTATTGGTTTACACCGTACAGAAAAATTATGGCGCAGTAGGCTACTTTTTGAACGGTATATTTTATTGTTTTTAGAGCTATACGTAAAATAACCCTCGCTAATATAGCATAAATAGATTTAATATTCTTCGTATCACTGACGAATTCAAATGTCACTGCACGTCTGTTACAATTTTTGTTCGCATGAGAGTAATTGAACGTTGGAAGATATTATACGCAAAGTAACTAAAATTGCAATTTACAACGTAACGCTAATAAAGTCAGCATTTTTAAGTGGTTCAAATTACAATTCCCTGGAATAAAAAAATATTTCCATCAACCGATATTATTATTCCTGGGATTCTAATCAGATTAAAGTGTACATATATTTCAACCGCATAACAACAGACATGGAAGCAGTAAAATTGTGACATTTCAGTAATATAATAATAAATAGGTAGGAAAAGAGTATATTAAGGTTTAATACAATGACAATAGAATAATAATTCTTTTATTGCATAAATTTTCACGATTAGTATCTAAGATTCGGAAAACGTCAGCTGACAACGATAATTAAAATAAATTATAATTAAAATTTTAATTTGCTGCATTTATTGATACTGTTGAACATGAAACTAAACATACAATAATGAAAATTTTAAATTAAATATGTTGTTGTTATTGTGGTATTCAGCCCTTCGACTGATCTGATGCAACCCACGATGCTAACCTATCTTGCGCAAACCTTTTCATTTCTACATAGGTACCAAATCTCACATCGTCCCTAAATCACTTAACGATTCAACCCTTGCCTCCCTCTTCTGTTCTTACCCCACTCATTTCCCTCTAATGCTAATTTTACAACACCCTCATGTCTTAATATGTGGCCTAATAATCTCTAGGTCAAAGTCCTCCAAATTTTTCTCCCTTTCCCTATTCTCCTTACACTTTCTGCTCAGTTACCCTATCCCCCATCTGTTTTTCAGCATTCTCGTATAAAACCACGTTTCAAAAGATTCTATTCTTTTCCTTTCTGCAACTCCTATCGTCCACCCATATAACTCCAAACAAACATTTTTACTAACTATTTCCTTATTAGCTTATATTAGCGATAAGTAAATTCCTGTGTTTTGTGTTTTGCTTCTAATATCCTACTCTTTATGTCTATTATGCGCCTATTATCACTTGTTATTCGTTGCCCAAGTAGCAGAATCCCTAACTTCTTTCAAAATATTTCTTCCCAATCTAACGACCTTTGTTATTCCACAATTTCCAATACTACACTCCAACACCTTCGTTTCCCTCCAATAATCCTCACATTTGACTTTTTCTCCAGAATCACATTCATGCCATTATTATGGTTTCGAAGTCTTCTGACTCCCGTATTACCACAATATCATCAGCAAAACTTAGGGTTTTTATTTCTTCTCCTTGTATTTTCATTCCTTTTCCATATTTCTTTTTAACTTTCTTCATCTCCTGTTCTATATATAAGTTAAACAGCATGGGCGGCAGACTTCATCTTTGTTGGATAAAGTTTTCTCGGGATTCCAACCGGGTAGCGTCGTTTATTTGCCACAACGTTTCGATGGCTTGAAGAAGATGGCGGTGCAAGCCATCGAAACGTTGTGGCAAATGAAAGACGCTACCCGGTTGAAATTCCGAGAAAACTTTATCCAGGAGTTACACCGGGAAAAACAACGTTCCTTATTCATCTTTGTTTTCTAAATTTACAAATGTCATGAACTTAGGCCTGTTTTTCCTTATGCTTTCTTCTAAAATTAGATGCAGACTGAATATTGCTTCTCTTGTAACTACATTTTCTTAAAAAACAAAGCTTATCTGCTAATAACTCGTAATCTATTTGCCGTTCCATCTTCCTATATACTTTTTTGGTAAACATTTTGCACGCATGAGATACTAAACTAATTGTCCTGCGCTGTTCGCATCTATCAGCCCCAGCCATCTTCGGTATAGGGATAATTATGGTGCTCCTAAAATCTTTTGGTTTTCTTCATGTTTCGTAGATTTCGCAGTCAGTAACTTAATCGAAATTAAATTTCATGCAAGATAATCTCACGAGAATGTAACTATGAACTCCATAAATTTCGAAAGTGTATAATGAAAAATAAATTCAATTGAAGTAGTGTTAATTACTTTTGGAGTGACCCTCGTATGAGTTTCTCTAATTACTTTGGAAAATGGTAGAAGTACGATTACCGAACATTTGACCATATACTGATACTCAGTTGTAGTTTCTGTCTGGTAGAGCAGGTATGCCGTTTGGATTATTCTGTATAATACAGAGGTCTGCAGGTGAGAGGAGCCCAGGTGGGGAATGATTGTGCGTACCGGAAGCACATCCGGAGCCGCGCCTGATGACTGTACTAAGCACCAGCGGAGAGATGCGAAGCAGGGCCTGGAATTCTTGCCTCTTGCTCATTCATATCACCTTCAGCAGGAAACATCGACATACACAATGAACATATTCTCAAAATATTTAATACCTCTATCATTTTCAAAATGAAAACAAAGTTTGTAGAAATCACTCTAAGAGACTGGTTGTTTATCTCAGAATCTTTAAGGGTCATAGAAATATCATCCGAGTGTAAAGCATAAAATCAACAGACCATCGTCTTCGCCAACGTCAGCTACCAGAGATGACGACTAATACCGCAGACTCCTCCCGGAGAAATAATTTCGCTTATAGCAGCAATTTATCTGAGAGATCTTAAGAGATTACCATTTTTTTAATTCATTACATTTATATGTTGGTAATATGATTATGATTCCGTAGCTCCGATGCAAACAACGACATTATTTGTCTGTATCTGAGAAAAGCGTTATTTCAAATAAATTATATTCATTTATTATATGGCTTTATTATAACCTCAATAATATGACTATAATTACAACGAATTTCTATAACACAATGTATATGGCCTCATGTTGTTATCTATTTTGAGAGCGTGCCTTCATCATAGAATTATATATTAGGATGAAAAATATTAACGAAAATAGTAGAGAAAAGAGAAGCAATATTGACTTTGCGACAAATTTTAGAAGAGAGGGTACGAAACAACTCTTACCTCAAAATTGTGTTTTAAACAACTTTGCAATTTTGATATGATGTAAAAGCATATAATTAAAAACATAAAATTTAAAATACACACATGACCAAGTTTAACGAAAAAATTTTATGAGGCAATTGTCAAAAAATTCTATTAAATTATATGCATCTTTGAACACATCCAACATAAACCACAATCTTCCTTAATAAATTACGGTAACACAATTATATTTAGAACCATAAATCAATTAAACTTTGTACATAATTTCAAAGATTACATCAAAATTATGAAAAACACAACATCGTTTATAATATTAATTGTTTAGACTGTAACACTTGTTACATTGGCCAGACCAAAAGAACGTTAAGGACAAGAATTGGTGAAAATAAAAACAGTATAAAATACAACAAAGATGCTGTGGTGACAAAACACACACATATAAACAACCACAATTTCGACTGGTCCAACATCAAAATTTTAGACACAGAAATAAATTATTTTTCTCGACTAATTAGCGAAAAGCCATATATCAGATCCCATTCTTCCTCTTTAAATATAAAAAGTGATACCAACAACCTAAATAAAACTTACGATTGTCTACCTTAACTTCAATTTTTAAACTTAATTTTTTCATTGTCAAAAAATATCGATATTTGTTAAACATTATTGCTAAATAAATTTGTAAATGATACACGAACTTCTTCCAAAAAGCAAAGGCTTCCTAGTCGGCATAATCCTTTAAAAGATCCCCCACCCCAGAAATGAATGCGGAAAGATTATATTTACCTCGTCAGTCGTTCAATAACGAACCTCGGAGACAGTTCGTGCTTCAAGTACAAATTTGTCAATAAATCTTTGTGGAATCTGTGATTATAACAACTTTTTGGATTATTTTTGTGTAAGTGCAAATTATTATTTTTTATATAGAGTCATATTTAATTTTCATTTCATTTACTTCATAAAAATTTTTTAGATTGTTTTCGCACCTGAGGAGGTTTCAAACAAAGGAACGAAACGTCGTGTCATTTAATTCTGCCCAATTTTGGTCGTAATTTTTCGCCTGCATTATGCTTTTATTAGTTTTTCTTAGGCAATTTAAGTTGGAAATCTGCTATGATTATTTGAAATATGGGAAACATTTAAGGATTTAAAATAAATATTTTTTACCATTCTCCTTCCTTCTGTTCTTATTTTGGATTGAAATATTAAGCTTCAGTTGATAAAATAGGTTAATTTATAGTATATAATTCATCAAAGTATAACCAAATTGAACTCAAGTAGTTTCTTTGACGAAGCTAAAGCCAAGCGTACCCGATGTGACCCAAGCGTTTCACTAAGAGCGTTAATTGTCAGATTTATTCTGCGTTAACTCTCTTCAAAGGAACTATAACTTGTCACAAATTTACATAAGTTATTGTGTAAATAAGCTTAAAATGCATTACAAAGTTGTTATAACTACAACATAAATTATCCTAATTAGCTTGAACTTAAGAGTAGATAATTGTCATCACAAGAAATATAGAAAGACGACCGATATGTAGTGATATAGAAACTGACTTCGTCGTTTATAGTGAATTCTAGTATTTTTTTTAACTTGGTTGTACCTTTTCATCAAAGTATCCAACACATTATTCTAATTATTGAATGCCAAATCTATATACTTATTAAGTGGATATAATTCTTCTAGTGATGAGTATGCAAGGTGACAGATTCTTGATAGAGATCAAAGTTTTAGATTTAGGATTTTTTACTAGTGCATTTAAGTGCCATAAAGGAACACATTCAAAATGATGACGTCACCGCATCTCGTCATCCAATTATTGATTAAAAAGAACCCTCGATAACTAACATTTCATTGCGTTTCATGCTGTCTAATTTGTTGAACTTTTTATCTGTTTTCTGTCATTTATTAACGTCATCACTGTCGGTGATCTTCGCGTTGATACCGCTGAAAAAGATCTTTACAGCAACTTTCTTGATGCAATTACTATTTATTATGACCGATTCGTAAAATCGGGTTATAAAGTAACGTCTAACAGTTCATTTAAACAAACATGAACTAAAACAATTGTTCTTTACCCGTAAAAGTTTTATAGGCTCGTTTAAAGTAGTTGTAATTTCTTCCATTTCTCTGAAAATGTCCAGATACTGTTATTTTTGGAAAAAATTTTTAATCCTTTCTTCTTAGCTAGAAGTTTCTGCTAATTACATTCACGATTACTTGTTTGCTTTCCGGATAAAGGAAACCCCGCTAATATTGCAATTATTTGATAATAAAGACCACAAATATCAAAGTTTGGCGTTTTCCCGGTATGTTCTTTACGCAGTTCTGGGCTTTAAAATCCGCGTCTACAGTCTGTAATCTCGACGTATGGATGACTTGCGTTTCCCCTGGCTGCAGGTAATGGAATATTAAGGAATTTAGTATAATTGAAACACCTATCTAAAATTATATCAGTATTGGTATTTATAACTTTCCATTTCCATCTTGAACTACAGAGAAATTTATATTCAGTTGCTGTTATAGCACATCTTGCTCATAGAGCTAGCAACCGTTCTAGTCTGTAGATACACAGACGTACGCAATGATTGTAAAGGACGCGGATCTTTTTGACGAGTGCACTTGACACATTGATGTTTTGTCGGTTTTGTGACACGAGAGTGGGCAGCTGCAGAGCGCGACCGCAAATGAGAGCGCCTGGCGGTGTCACCGGGAACATCACGGACAAACTGCTTTACTTAAACACGACCCATCCCACCCCCATCCCATGCCATCCCACCCCGTCCCGTCCCTTGCCACATGGAATTACTTTTCAAGCCCCCACTTCAAATCACTATTCAATTTCAATCAGCGTCACGCGGATCAAATACAGACCGATAAGTGTCAATTAGATAAGGTTGTCAATAGCTATATAGGCACACCATTATTTTCAAATTGAAAAAATAATTACGAAGTAGTATACCAACTCGTAACTCAATAACTAAGTTTGTTGTGGTGTTTATCTAATTTACTCGGAGTTTTTGATTGGAAATATTAAATTTTTATTGCAAAAAATATATTTCAGAATTGAAATTTTCATTTAATAAAATAAATAAACTGACGAGCCACATTATTTTTCCGTTTAAATAAAGGTTCCATTCGAACTGCTAAGAAGTTTTTGACAAGATATATGTGGTCAAGTTGGCAGGACTCAATGAGTAAATCTAAAACACAAGTACAAACTCCAATATATTTTTAAGGAACAGAGCTACTGTATACATCACAATATAAATATCTAGGACAAATAATTTTTCTTTAAGAACAAATGGAAGAAGAAATAAAGAGAAGAGTTTCATCAGCTTGGAAAACTTTCTGGTCCTTAAAGTTTATATTGTTGGACAGAACCACAAAATGGAGACACTAGAAAACTGCGTTTTTTCAGTATTATTGTACGGGTGTCAAACATGGGCTCTCAGAGTAAAAGAGAGAAACACTCTACAAGTATGCCAGAGGAAGATCCTTGTCATTTCTCTGAAAGATAGAGTATCAAACATCTTGATACATAGGATGTCAGCAACAATAGACATTGTATATAAGTATGTGATCTATTAATGTGAGTATATAATTTAAAAGTGAAATGTAACAAATTTTATGAAAGTATGTTTGTGATTGTCTCACGCCAGTTAGGTTGTGTCTGATAATGGATAAGTTGATTTTTATGCAGAAATGGGTATTATTGTACATGTTGGATGAATAATATGGTTGTAATGTATGTTTTAATACACAGTTTTGTTATATAATACATAGTTATGTTATATGGTCTCCCCACTTTTTCTATCTTCCCCAGGTCTTTTAATGGGGTTGGCACCCTACCCTTCCTCTCCAAAAATTCAAAATTTGGGAGGGGCCACCCATAGCCAACGATGCTGACCTTGATTGACCTGGGTTTTCACTGAGCCGCAAAAATATTTTTAGACAAAGGACTGATGCTCCTCAGGCCCCTGTCAGGCTACGTTTGTTTGCCGGGTTTACCCCTGAAGGCTGCCTTACGAATATCTCAGGATCTGTTCTCTATGGAAACTTCGTACAAAATACATAATATTGTAAATTGATTTAGATAAATGAAATATACGACGAAACTTAAGACGCGTCACAGTACTATTATTTGCATCCAGGTCTGGTTCTTGATCAGTTTCTTATGAAAACGTGGCGTCTGTATCTCCAGTTTAAAACATTAGATAAGTTTTGTCGTCCTTTGAGATAATTTTATTTGTTAAACACAATGGAATTCCTAGTATCGTTACAAAAATCTCTCAACGCTATTGCCAACGCAGCATCAATTTCATCAGTTTTCAAACTTCAACTTTATCTTTACCTTCAAAATTCTACATTTCTATATTCGAATCTTACGCCTTTAATTTGTTCTTGAGCTGACTTCAACTTTTGACAAAACGAGGCATCGTAAAGGCAAAACAATAATTCTTTTTTGACACGCCACAAGTGTCACCTCATTAGAATACTAATTCAGTTAACTTATGCAACTGAAGTTTCTATGGGTTTCGATCCTGATACAGCTTTATTTTTGACTTTACGATTCTTGCGGCAGGTGGACTTGTTATATTTATGATGAGCCGTAGTGAGGAAAGGACCTGCCGGGTGTCCTTCAAAGCTCGTAGAACTGAACTGTAAAAAGCACACATAAAGGCGGCTGAGAAACCATGAGCCGTAAAGATATTTTTAAACCCGGCTAGTTACTTTTTTCTGTCATAAATCTGGACGACGACAGAAGACACTGCTCAGATGTTCTTTGTTCCATTTTTACGAGGTAATGTGTATTGTTAAAATTCTAATACATCAAATAGAGTCTACTTTTTCTAATTTTCAACGTTTACACTGTTCACCCGTCTAGCAGATGAATTACTTTCCTCAGACTCCTTCTTTATACTAAGAAATTTAATTGTCTTGGTCTCTGCAAGGAGGTCTATTGTAAATCTGAGCTGATGTGACTAAGCGAAATTATGTATAATCCGTTGCAATTTTGTTCTACATTGTAGTTTATAGCTTTGGATTGTAAACGTAATGTTTTCCAAAATGGGTATTGAACAATGCCGATAATTATTTATAACTATTATTATCTATTTTTTCTAGAAGTAATTTTTAAATTTAATACTAAATTAGATATTAAATTATATATTCAAGGACTGTATTCTGGTAATAAACTCCAATAAGCCAATATCTGCAGATAAACGCATTGATGGACTTTTGGCTTATTGAAGTTTTTAAATTTATATTACATATTATGTGACAGTTTCTATTACCATATTCAAATTTACAAAATTTTAACTTGTTATTTGTGTGTCAGCTTATAAATATACGTAACTCTATATTGCCTTTTGCAATTACTTCTGCTATTTACATCCATTATCTGCCTGTTATACTAAAGCCATTTCTATTTGGTAAGGTTTTGTAACTTTTAAAATTTCTATTTACTAAGTTACAATTTCTAACAATTACACTTTCTAATTTTTACTACAATGTCATTTATGTTAATAAATTAATAGTCTGACATCTTAAATAATGCAGTAAATAAAAACATATGGACGCGAGACGAAGTCTACGACGCAAAATTATCAGTATTTGCATACATGTTTAATCATTTAACATTTATCTGATGTAGTTCACAAACAATTTAAATATATTAAATGAATATCAATACAGTTTGCTGACAAATTGACTTTATTTTAAAATTATATTATTTACTTTAATCGAATTTCTTTACGAAATACATTATTGACTACATTCTGAAATGAAGTAATAATAATTCATTAAAACCTTAGAAGTTTTGAGTAGCATATATTATATATTTTATTTTGATCGTCAATGAAAAGATGTAAATCGTTGCTTTGAAAATAAACTACTTGATGTAATGCACTTACCATACAAAAGTAACAAACAATTTAATAAGTTTAAAAATAAAATATAAATTAATCTGACTTAATATTATAAATAAAATACAAAAAATGGCCAACAGTCACAAATAGAAGACTCTAATTTGAAAACATTTCGGGACCTCCTCAATTCTTTCAACAAAAATTATATAAGTATTTATACATAGTTGAATATAAATAAATTTGGTATGACGTAGGTACCTACAATTAAAATATTTAGGGAAAACAATGACATTAATACAGATCACAAAACTTACACTGTTGCAACAGATTTTTTTTAAATGCAATAATTACGTTTTAGAGATTTAAGAATTCTCACGTAAATTACAACAATAAAGACTCATGTATTGAATTTAAATTTTGTATATATATTTTTACATTTAATAAATTAAAGTTTGATCTTATATAAAGCATTAGCTCGTCAGTCTACGTCTAAAATTTTGATATTATCCCAATGAATAATGTATAGTTTTAAAAATATATTTGAAGTTAATACAGATTTTTTATCTATTGGTTGTTTTAATTTTGAGAATGTTCCGCGACTCTCCTTTAAGACTTGCGTTTAGTCAGACCAATGTAACAACTTTTACAGTCTAAGCACTCAATTTTGTATGCAACATTATGCTAACCAAATTACCATAATAGTCTGTAAAAGTATAAATAAGCAAATTGATGCGTAAGAAATGCTGTCAAACTTCGTTGTTTCAAATTATTTTTAAAAATTTAAATCAATAAAAAATACGGCCAATAAGTCAGCAATCAATTTTATTACTATTTAAATAAACAAAATACGACGTTTCAGTTTTCTTTTGAGACTTCGTCAGGCATAACATTGAGCAATTCACGATCTTCACTTCATGAGTCCCTCGGCCGAAATGATTATTAAATGTATGGCTAATTACGCGAGAGGAATTTGGTGACGCGGACAATCTCCCGCGAAGATTACGGCCGAAACGTCGTATTTGGATTAATTAAATAGTAATAAAATTAATTGCTGACTTATTGCCCGTCTTTCAAGTGACTTAAACTTGAAGCCAGAAAATTGTGTTTGAATTTTGCAAACTTGTTGACAGCATGATGATCATCAAAGACAGAAGTTCCCGTACGAAATGTCAGAACATAATTTAGAATTATGTCTGCCAGTAGTTGAAGTAATTTACACTATTAGCTGAAGCTGGAAGGTTCTAACCTAAGAATAGCCATTATATTGCCTCTGAGCACGCCAAGGACGACTGTTTGGATGGTAGATAAAGCTCCTTTGCAGGTTTAATACCACTAAAATTTTCTAAACGCTAATGTTTCACTTGTGATCTTAAATAATTTTTTTGTCACATACTAGTGCCGCTTAGCGGAAATATTTAAAACTTTGGAGTTATTTTTCCATTATGTTTGATGCCTGCGTGTCATATTCAGTGGCAAATGCGTGATTTTTTTCTGAAGTTACACGTTTATTGGGCAAGTCGGGATAATTCTGTTATATTATATTCAGTTATCATACAATGTTTTGTTATTGAGTATTACTGTTCTCGCATTTTAACAGCCTTCTTGAATTCTGAGGCACAACACTCCTGGCCTTGATGTTATATCGATAGTATCCCTAAAATATTAATAATGCTTCAATATTTGCACTCTAGTATACATATTTTTTAATTAGAATGTCAGGTTTAAATAAATATGGGTGCTGAGGAATAATTCTGAATACGTCGAATAAAAATTTCGCCTTGGCCAGTACAATGAAAAATCCCTTCAGTGTGCGAGCACGTTGTTCCCTCTTGTGGGATCGAGACCGGAAATCGGTTCCCGGTTTCTGTGAGCGAGTCCCTGCGCAGATGCATTCAGCTCGTGGAGAGAGAAAAAATAAGCCAGTAAGTCAATGGGAACAGAAGAAGTGGTCGCATGAATGGATGCAGTTACGCTCGGCCTAACCGGTTATGCTAATGCGCGAGGGGAACAAAGTCATCCGGCAGGGGACGGAAAACACTTCTTAGCAATTACCTGCTCTTATCTACGATTCTTTAGCCAGTAGAACACACATGCATGAAAGGAAAGGAAGTGGGCCAGACCAAGCAAAACCCTGCTCGCGTGGTGTCCTTTTACCCCTTTGTTCAATCGACAATATCCGGGGCACACCCATTATATATACTTATAATGTTAAAAATACACAACATCAGAACTTATTGACGGACTGAATAATGTATGATGCAATCTATAAATAGTAACCAGCAGCTAATTGGCAATTTAAACACATCTGATATACATACCGCTGCTGTTAGAAATTTATATTGAAATTACCTGTAAACGACACCAATCTCATAGGCTGCTTTGGACTAGAGATGGGCAAGATATTTCTTTTAAGGGACATGGGGACTGAAATTCGGACAAAAATCTAAAAAAATCAATTTTCTAATTTATTCCCTTTAATATGCCTATAAATTCAGTAAACTGAAAAAAGAAGCTGCCAAACGAAACAAGGAAGGTGTAACATATGCTGCAGGACAATTTTAATTAATATGTTTGATTCTAAATTAATAAATTATTTATTTTTATTCAGGAAAATATGATATTCACAGCTTTATGATTTCTGGTATCAAAAAACATTCTATGCGTCACAAATATTAATATGTTCTCTTCATTCTTTTTGTGCATATTTTACATGCAAATACCTTTAAATACAAGTGTTAGGTATCTAATTGTTCAAGTATTTAGGGTTAAAAATAGTTCAAAATGCCGAAAAGCGCCAATTTTTAAGTAGCCGTATGAAGCTCTTAGAAAAAAAAATTACTCCCCGCAATTTAAATCAATTTCAAAAATAATACTGACAATTGACAACGATGGTCAGACCTGCATATTAATGTAAGAAAAGCTAACATATACTCAAGCACGTAATGCAAGAAACATTTTGACAACTGCCAAATTTTCAAAATCGTTTTCAAAATATTTCACCAAGAAACAAGTTTACAGAAACAAAATTATGTGCATTGTTACTCACGTGTGATGTTATCACACAGTTAAAATTTCAGCTCAGTAGCAATTCATTTACGGGAATTTCAAATTTCAGTCCACGTGTCCCTTCGTTCATTGTACTCAGGAAGCAAAGAAAAATATTTATAGAAATATAAACGTCTGAGTTTAAAGTCTACAAAACAAGAAGAAGCCAAATTACACAGAGTAAATTAGTGATTAAGTAAATACGACTCATCGTTTCTTTGCTACCGAGTTCATTTGGTTAATGCTGTGCGACGTTTTCGCGGTTCTCCTGGCTCACACCTGACGAAATCTACAAGGTTATAAAAACGTTATGTGGTATTAATTTAATCATTAATTTATTCTCTGTAATTTTGACACTTATTGTTGGAATTTGTACACATTAAATACAGACGTTTAAATTTAATAAAAAAAATTCTGTCTTGGGGCTGAGTGACAACTTAATCTCTTGCTCTGCATGCAACGAAATTTATGATAACAAGTGACGATAAAAGAAAGAAACAAATACTCAATAAAAGAGCAGGGGGACAACAAACAGAAGAACTCCAATTTTGTAACAAACAAAAGGAACGGGCCGGCCTCTGTGGCCTAGTGGCTAGCGTCACAGCCTCGTATACAGATGTCCCGGGTTAGATTCCTGGCAAGGTATTGGGCGTTTGTGTGAGTTTTTATGTTCACTAATCGAGTAAACTTTACAATGAAATTAAGATCCCCTAGTAGTATTTAATGACCTTAACTGTTGATGCGACTTAAATAAAAAACGAACGAGTCACGGCTCATCGAGATTGTTGTACTCGAACGAACTGCCAGTTCCCGAATTGTTCACGAATGATAGTTTACATAAGAAGTGGACCACACATTTCTTCTTTCATAATACATGTTTTGAACCAGATTTATTATTTTGCGAACTACACATCTACTACTTTGGACGAACTACTGCCACAATAGAAAATCACGGAACAGAAACATAAATCTGTCTAAAACTGTGGATAATATTAACTATAGATTATTTTGTCAAATAACTTATTAGGTTAAAATACAAATAAAAATTCTACCTGGCTTTTTTTCTTGGTTGAAATTAAATTTTTAGGCCACTACAGTTTGCATTTTACTTTCCATAAATATGTAAAATAAAATTTCCTCTACAAAATTTACTTATTGTAATTTTTCTTGAAAACTACAACAAATACAAGACGAAATTGAATATAGATTTAAAGTGCCCGTCTTATTACAACATTGAAACCAAATGCTCAAACGATTACGGAGGCAATTAGGAAAATATTGATTAAATTTTAAATAATAAAATATTCAAACCTATAACTAAAATAATATTTTTTAAAGAAACTTTTTACGCTAAATAAATGAAAGGGTAGTTTTGGAATAAAAGTTTATCGTTGTTCGCAAACTTGGAGAATATCTATTTTTGAGTTGAAAAATTAATTTATACATAATGAAATAATAATAAGTAAAATACTTTTAATAGAATACAATACAATTCAGACTTTTAGTCGTTTATTGCGCTTTGTTAATAATAAACTTACTAAAGTACATTTCACTATCGCTTCACTACAAGTATGGTGAAAGAATACTGGAAAATAAAATCGTTTTGAACACTAAAATTAATAATTGGACCAATATGTAACTTATATCAAATTTAAATTAGTAGAAAATGGCCAACAGTTAGAATATTTATTTTTTAATTGAAGCGACTAATTATTTAATAAAAATCAAATCAAATAAATTGAAGCTTTCGGCTAGTCTGCTACGTTTAACTAGGAAAATAAAACAAAAAGAAAACAATTCAATTATGCAGTAATACAATCGTCAAAAATAATTATCAGAATACCGAGTTTAACAAACTGAGTGAGGTATTACATTTGATTAAGTATAATAATTGTTTATTTTTATTTTTAGCGATTGTTTTACTGCAAAATAGAATGGTTTTCATTTTTCTTTACTTTCCTAGTTGAAATGGTATACTAGGCGAAAGATTCAGTTTGTTATTTGATTTTTTTATAAAATAAACAAAGAATAATTGGTATCCATCATTAAAAATCAATTCAACTAGTCATTTCATCAATATAATTAGAATATTTATTTAAAATACATAAAAATTACATATGAAACACAAGTTAAAATACCGTGTAAAGTTTTTTTTCTGTTATTTTAGGGACCTCATCGGATGTTATCTAATGTTAAGTATAAACTTAATTGTTCAAAACGTAATTTCTGTTATATCAGCAAAACTTTGAATACAAGAATAAAGGAGCATAAGTCGAATTGTACACACAATCCTATCACCAAGTGCTGTAACAAATATAATTATTATTTCAATTTTGACAACAGTTTTATTTTAGAGAGGAAACCACATTATCGTAAAAGATTAAATTATGAAATGTTACTTATTAAAAATTAACATTATACTCTCAATCCTAAGCAATGTATTAGTTGTATTTCTTTGGTCTTTTCTCGCGTAAAAATTACAGTCTTCCGGGTTTACTTGAGTGAGAAGCTAAGATCTTATCAAAAAGTCCGGTCCATCTCATTTATTTCAGTAATTCGTTATTTATTGTTAATTTGTTAATGGTCGTATTTATCCTTATCATATTGTTACTACTCTCACTTAAAACAAAACATGAATGAAACATATGATATTTTATTTTGGATTAAATATTTCAATTATTCTTCAAAATCTAACTTAAATTTGGAGATTTATAAATATTAGTAAGGTTCATAAGTGTTGGTCTGTTTAGTTAAAATTATAAATAATTTTCCGAAATAATATTGTCTGTTCTACCAGTCGTTAGTTATTATCTAATTTATGTAAAAAACGGCGTTAATTGTTCTTATATGCTTTAGTGCTTCAATATTCTTGCTGATGATTTCTTTTGCACTCCACACACATGTTTTTGTGCAGATGAAGTTTATTTGTACGTCGGGTTGCATTTTACCGATATGTTAGGCAAAAATGAGCAAGAGTGGGGAAACAAAAACAAGTAACTTTACAATTAAATATTCCTCTTACAAATCAGAATTTCGTCCGTCATTTTGCCCCTTCGTCTTACACAAAAGCACTGTAAGAATCTACGAGAGGAAAATTGAAGGTAAACTCACTCGAGTTCACGTACTTAGTCCCTAAAACGACTGCTGACAAAGAGTCTTCTGCGCGGAATAAATCAGGTCAAGGGTAGCTTCGGGCAATAAAACTCTTTCCATGAAAGAATGTAACTCAAGTCAATAACAAAATTTGAAGTTACAGAAGTCCCTTTTAATGTTAAATGAGTGCAGCCCTATTCAGTGGCCGATTTATCGGCAGATAACATCGATCGATTATGCTCAGTATTATAAAAAAGGAATGACAACTTAGATATGTACCCACCGTTAAAAAACTGAAAAGGAAGTATATTATGCGTCAAATTAGGGAAAGGAAAGAGGCTGCTACAAATGCAGGATTGCGTGCAGCGAATTAAATAACAGCAGCTCTCACTTAGACCTCACGTAATTCATAATCTTCTGTGGTAATGAAATATTAAATAGTCTTCCGTGTGAATGCGAGAAAATATTTTTCACAGAAGAATGGATAAAAATTATAATACAGCCATACGTTTTAAATTCAGCTGCTCAAATTAAAACGCCATTTCTCGTCTTATACCTGAAAGTACGTTATCCGATTTTCGTATTGTTTCATTTATACGTTTTCATCTTAAACGGCATTGTTATCGAGTCGAATTACAGTTCAAAATTCGGTTTAATTATTACTTAGGTTATAAATAGGTTCTGAATTACTTTCATGACTAAATCTGTCTCAATTCTACGCCTACTGAAACTATAAAACTTAATTTGTCTAAAACTAAATACTCTTTAAATTATAGGAACCAAAAATAGTAATCTCAGTTGTAACTAAAATCTGATACTTTCGTCTAGTAAAACCATGGATATTACTTATACCATCAAAACTAATAAATAAATTCATAAAGCTTCTTTATTCAAAAAATATTACCAAGGCTGGGAACCTGCAGTCCAGGGGTTGAGAGCAGGACTGCATAAACGTGGACTCCTTTTAGAGTCTCACTGAACGCAACGACTTTTTTGTTTACCTTATTTACATTTAGTTTCTAGTATTCTCTGTTTAGAGAGTGTTCTGTTCCTAGAATATTGCACGAATGTATAAATCGTAGTGGACCTCGTAGCGGAGACAGTCTTTCGCAGTACGAGGCTTTGTATAACACTTTGTTTTAAATAAACGCCTATAACCTTTAGCAGTGTGTGTTACTGTATCTCAGAATATCA
This sequence comes from Eucriotettix oculatus, assembly GCA_034510155.1. Classification (NCBI taxonomy): domain Eukaryota; kingdom Metazoa; phylum Arthropoda; class Insecta; order Orthoptera; family Tetrigidae; genus Eucriotettix; species Eucriotettix oculatus. The sequence goes on along the minus strand of CM067378.1, from coordinate 28,286,460 downwards.
GGTGCCTTCAGTACAACACCTTCAGAAGCACTAACAGTTCTCCTAGCTGTTGTCCCGTTGGATCTAGAAATCAGGAAAAGGAGCGCGCAGTACTGGCTCAAAAAAAAGAACCAGTGCAAAGTTGTAGAAATTTTAGGCAAGGAAGCAAACACCAAAATAGAAATTAAAGAAGAAATATTAAACATTTGGCAAGAAAGATGGAATTCATCGAATAAAGGGAGAAGGGTGTACGAAATTCTACCTAACATAAGAGAAAGATTACAGCTTAGACACCTCAACCCAACCAAGGGTCTTATACATTTTCTTACTGGTCATGGTCCATACGGACAATATCTGGGAAGAATAAATAGCAGACCAGACAATCTATGTGCCTGTGGAGAGATAGGAACACCGGAACACGCCATACTGGAATGCCCCAATTATGAGGTAGACAAGACAATAAGAGAAACCTTAAGAAAAGAAAGACTATGGGAAATAATAAGAAACCCACCACTCACCGCGGCTCTAGAAAATTTGACAAACCTGATATCCGCTTTAGAACTGACAAAATACAGGACTAAAAATATAGAATCTTAAATATTGCATCATAATACTTAACATACTCATCATCGGAACGGACTTTCAAATCCAGGAACCTGATGAGTATAAGAACCAAAATATGGACATCATAACATAAAATAGAATATAAATTATAGTAATAGTAAGATTATTCAAGTAATTATCTTAAACAAATTACATAACTCTGCTAATACAAATACAATCATAAATAATTAGAGTATAAAATTAGTAAAAAAGTTTGAACCTACAACTACTCGACCAACGCGTCATGGAGATCCGGAAACGTGGGTCGTAACCGGAAAACCGGAGTTGTTTCACACACAAAATGTATAAAGGTGGAAAGGATGAGGAGACAAAGAAATTAAGAATTCTCTCCTTCAGTCTCTCCACGAAAATAATATAATAATAAAACAAGTGTAACAGATAACAAATTTAGATATACGCATATACATTATTATTGTATTCATACATATTTATATCTATGTAAAAAAATGTACCAACAAAAGAAAAATATTGTTTAACAGACCTGTTATAGAATCAAGAAAACAGGTCAAGTAAATTATTATCAATAAAAAAAATAAAAAATCTCAGAATCATTCAGAAACGTGACAATGTCTTCTGCGGGATTTTACACTAATTTTTCAGTGTGAAATATAATGTCATTGAAATAATATCAGACATTCTGGACACATTTTCAATATCTTCAGTTAGAGTAATGAATGGCAAATTCTTGCAATTAGGAAAAGGAATGTAATATTTTGGTATTGATATGATTCACATTTCATGTAATTTTAAAATCTATAAAAGTGCAACTGTAAAATGCAAACTATTTGCATTTGACAATATTGTTATGAATTTTAATTCCTATGTTTTTAAAGAAAGACCACATATCACCGAGTGTAATCTAATTAAAGCTATCTTTATGACCCTTCAAATGTTTCAGCTCTCAAAAAATCAGCAATTGTTTAAATTCTATAACTGGTAAATTCCGAATGAAAAGGCTTGATTATGACACTAATATCTGGTATTGCATTGTTACACTTTTATTAGGGCTGAACATTTTTTATTTGTAAATTTATATAACTGAGCTTATAATTCAATCGAAACGCGAAAGTATGGATTTATTGAATGGTGGAGAGTTAAGTTTGTAATATGAATTACTTACAGTCAAACAGCCCCTGCTCACTGTACCTCACCTGCAAATGTAATAAATATTTCATTTGTAAGTAAGTTCACATTACAGTTGAAATTAAAGATGATATCACTTATAGAAGTTAGATTAAAATTCTAACATTGGTTTTATCTACTTTTTACATCAAATAATCATCTATAAGTATGTGAATAAAATCACTCGCTCTCTCTAGCTTCTCGATTTCAATCATAATGTTGTTATTCTACTTTCCGTTATACGGCATTATTCTTATTAAACGATTTATATACGCCAAAATGAGTAAGCTAAAAATGAGACTTGATTTTCGTGTTCCTAAAATTATGCCGCTGGAACCAGACCAGTTTCCAGGTTTCTAACAGCGCTAATTAATTTATACGTGATGTTTCTGCTTTCGAAGAAGTAACCGTTCGTTTTTAAGAACAAAAATCTATTCTTGTGTGACATCTTCGGGGTCGTTTGTAGACATTATACACTGGGAAGTGCCTGCAGGCCTTAACATACATTCACTAGCTGGGAAAGGTTCAAGTACTGTATTATGTAAAGAATTTGGTCACATAAAATGAAGATTCTTTAAGGAAGTCAAATAAAAATAGTTATAGTAGAGGAGACGTCAGAATAAATAACTTTAATTCATAAATAAAAAATCTATTCCTACCAAGGATTTATTTTAGACGAATATAGGAGTTAGGAAATATTTGTAAAGAGACTATAAAATATTTAATACGCGTGGGATGAGAAAATATTTGAGTTATTTAAAAATAGCTGAGTGCCCAGAGATGCACGGAAATTCATTCATATTAACCCAATATTTAATTTGACAATAATCTCTTTGTCAACTCGAGATTTACTAGCAGAGAGAGAGCGTCACATTATTGAAAATTTACCTTTTCACATTCTAAGAACTCAATTTCATCACAACCACCACCATGACTGTATCTTAATCGAGCCAATCTGAAATAAGGACGACGCCATTCGCGAAAAAACAAAAATTATCATTACTTATATAAAATGTTTGTTGTATTTAAGAGACATAATCATTTTGCTTGACAGACAACGTGAGAGCATAACGTATCATATTGAATTTACTAATGTCTTTAGGGTAGGACCTTTTTGTGCCTGAAAGGAGAGAAGGAAGGAACCTAATTCGTTGAAATATTGACAGAAACCTTCACTGGAGTGATGAACACTTAACAAACTTTTACGGAAATCGGATGATTGGTATAAGAAAGTATAAGGGACAAACATTAAAAGTCTAATTGTGCATGAACGACGCTCGGTAAACCTTGAACATATCATGGAGGAGGATATCCTGATGGGAAATGAGTGAGAGCCAGGTGGAGGTTGACTTCCTCCTTCCTGGTTTTCCTCTTTCCTTTCCTCCTTGGTCCATGGCCAAGGTAACTAATTTAAGACTCCTGCAGGGTGAGACGATCTTGGGCAGTTTGAGAGGTGTATGTACGGGGGTCGAAGACCTTCGGCATATGGTAAGAGTTGTTTCTGATCCCATTGGACCAGTCGGCTAACTGCCTCTCAGTACTGATCAAGGCACGGAGGCGGGTTTGTTGCGTTCCCACAGCAATCCAGTCTCCCGTCATCAGAAGGGCGCCTCTAGCCCGACCTACCTGATGCAGGTTTTCTAGGGTTTTTCCCTGCATCACCTTTAGGTGAAACACCGGGTAGGATCCTTACACTATAACTTGGTGGCCCTAGTCAACCCTGGGCTACCTTGCTCTACCTTCCACATCCCCCCTTTTCAAGTCCCTTCCTATGCTATTAAATGGGAGTTGCCTGTTTCAGGATCACCCTCATGTAGCCTGTTACCCACCAAAAAAAGCCTACCTTGCCAATGAATCGGAAACAGAGAGACGTACAAAGGAGTCCGTAGGGCTACTGATCCCCCCCCCCCCTTGGTCCCAGACCAAAAATTTTAAATCAAGGCAAAAGTCAGAAATAGAAGACTTTAATTTGAAAACGTTTTGTCCCACAACTTAAAAAAAATTATTCACTTACAACCAATAATAGTAAAAATTAAAATACAAAGAATGGCCAAAAGTCAAAAATATCATAATTTAATTATAATATTGAGTCATAATAATTTTTATCTCTTTATTTGAAGTCGCATCAACTACTATGGTTATTAGCTCGTGATCTGTAGTTTTTACAGTGTGAAACACACCCACAACAACCATGCCCATGCCCGGATTCCAACCCGGGACCTCTGTGATGTGAGGCAGCAACGCTAACCACTACACCACAGGAGGTCGGCATGTCTGAATAATTTAATCACTGTATTTATAATATTAAAACACTTTGGGCTTCATTGTTTTACCATCTTTAGAGAAATTACAATATAAATGAAGTAACTTGTTTTCTAAATACGGTGTTAGGGTAATAGTCAGATCTTGAGATAATTTAACTTTTGTTGATAATTGTAAAGATAATTTTGATAAACACAATGTTGTGTATAGAATTCAGTGAGTGGACCGCAAAGATTGTCATAATGGCCAGACTAACCGCAAACTACTAACAAAAATTAAAAAAGCATTTCGCTAACTTAAAACAACCATCAGATAATCAATTTGTGCTAACTGAACATGTGTATTTAAAAAAACACAGAATTCATTAGATTATTGTTAAAATTTTAGATGTAGAAAGTAATTATTGGTCTAGATTGACAAGCGAAATGATTCACATTAGATCAAACGTTAATTATTTAAATTTAAAAATTGATACACGAAATTTAAATATGCAACTCATTGTTATTGTGATTTACTCGTGTATTCTAGAATATATGACATGTAAACCTTGTTGTTTAAAAATATTTGGTTACAACAATGTGAGCTTTACGATTTTCTTGTCATTGTTTTCAATCATTTTTGGCCCCGGGCGTTGAAATTTTCTAATATCTTAATTGTAAGCACTTACAAAATTCCAAGTTTATTTATTTATATTCAACTATGTATATTTAATTACATAATTTTTTGTATAATTAAAAGTGGAGGTTCAGAAATTTGGGGATCAAAACGTTTCCTAGTTAAAATTCTTCTATTTCTGACTTCGATTCATTCTTAGTATTTTATTGTATTAAGTTTTTTGAAACTTGGCAGGACATTTTTTTCTCGGGGTGCAAGGTTGACCAGAGGCGGGATTTCCTGACTTCTTCAGCCAAACATTTTACCGAAATGGGGAACAGACTTTTTACTGATCTGGTGGCAGGACAGAAAATTACGCGATAATGTAAAAGTTATTCTTCGGAGCTCCTTGTAGAGTTTCAAACGACTAAAATGAGAAGAGTAAACAATGCAACGAGGGTGTGAAAAATATATATGAATGAAGGGTTTCTAGAAACAGAGCCAGTAATGATATCAAACTTCTATACTATAAAAGTAAAACGTCTCAATTAAGTAAGCGAAGGAAATAAAAACTGCCAACTGAGGCACAATCTTCGTTCCAGAGATATCACCCGAGTTCTTACGACAGCATTTGACTGTGAGTAGTTATTATATATTATTTTACACATTAGTATTGCATTTAAATAACTGAAACATACTAGTTGCGACGAATATTCTAAATAAAAATATACATTAAATTGAAATTCAGAAAGTAACTTTATAATACTATTTAGTTTTTCATATTTAATTTTTTGTGCTGAGATTACGGTTATTCAACATTTATTATACTACACAATATTTTCACTGTATGGAGAACTTCAAAATTATAGTGATATGAAGGATACAGGAGATCAAATATCATGTCATTCATAAATAAAGTAATTAAATTAATGTTACTTGATATAATAAATAAGGCACGAAGAAACTAGTTATTGATTTCGGTTCCGGACGTGCAACGTGAAAATTTGTAATATTTAATGAACTGAGGTGGTCCCGAAATTTGGGAGGACGAAACGTTTTCTAATTAAATTATTCCATTTCTGACTTTATTCCGATTTGATAATATTTAATCACAATCATTGCAAAATTTCTTGAAAATCAACCGTTTGACCTGCAATTTTATTTCCAGGTAATTATTTAACATTGATATGTACTGAAAACTGAAACACTAATTTTAAAACGCAAGCAATGACGTAACTTTTTTGAACCGTAGAGATTGAATCCTTCACGCAACGAAGTATATCATTCTCGTCATAAAATAAAGTCGCTCTGTTTTTCCGAGCTCTTGGACTTCAAGCACCTACCCGTCTCCATCTTCTATCGACTTGAACTTTTTATTCTGCTTTTGAAGTTTGTTGACAATAGTACTGAGATATTTGGTGGAGATGTTATCGGGTACTCCAATATCTGTAATCGAGGAAATTGTGGGTGAGCGAATTTTCTGATATTATAGATAGAAAAATAACACAAACGAAGTCTCCTTACAGCGGTAATAATTTGATTGGCTTTCGTTCGTCTTGATTATTTTCATCAAATTAGAACAGAAAACAGATCATTTAACATACAAATGGGCATTACATTATTATTCATCGAAAGATTACATCATACTTGTGCCATTATCTTTAACTGACAGAAAGTAGTGTATGTATTATACATTTACAAATTTTGCATAGCCAAGGTGTTCCATACTACACATGTAACAGTTATTATATAAATGCGATAATAGTTTGCAAAATATCTTTAATATGTACCTTATAATTCCTAAATTACAAGTACTTATGAAAAGAATAAATTATTAGAGATTGTAGGCTTTCCCAGTGGATAGACTGAATAAGAAGTTCTCGGGATTTCACCAGGGTTATGTCATTTATAAAATAGAACGTTTCGACGGCTAACTCCGCCATCGTCTACAGGTAACATTTTTTTAAAATACATATCATTCAACAGCACAAACCTGTAATTAGATCTTCCATTTTTTTAAAGTTAAAACAAAGAAGGCCACAATTATGTTGATATACCAATAAATTGGGCTTTTGTGAAATTATTATAGTTTTTGTATAATTTTAACCATTTATTGCATTGTATAGATGTATTACCAAAACATTAAATGATTGACTTTTATTGAACATAATAAGTTTCAAAATAAAACATTTTTGTAGTCACTAAAGGTCACAAAGGGTAATAACATTAATCTTTAATTATTTTTTATTGAAAACTCTATATTTAAATAAAACTTCAAATTAAAATAAAGTAAAAACATTTTTAAACAAATTTAATTTGTAATAAAGAAAGATAATAATGTTATGTAGAAATAGTAATCATATTCCTAGAAATAAATAAATTTGTACATATTAATGTTATTTAAAAATAATAACATTTATAAGACAGCAACAATACGTAAAATTTAAGTTAGTGAGATATTTGCATTTCTTTCTTACTTGGAAGTAATTCAATATTTAGATGAAGCTTCGTTACGCCCAGCCTTAATTGATCGTCTAAATGATTATATACATTTTTCGTTTTAAAAACAACTTTTATTTTTGTCATGAAAGAAAATGTTGTTACGCAGCTGAAAGTAAACGGCGTGCCTTTTCACGTGAAAAAGGGGTTTGACATATTATGTTCCCCAACTCAACCGCATTTGTAGTTCTATAGGAACCTTCTTGCTTTTATCTGTCTTGTAAGGTGCGCCACCATTGCAAACACCGACTGGCATTTAATTCAAATCAATGACACACTTCTCTCAAGTTTTCGAAACTGTCAACTCCGCTTGTTCTGAGACATAGTGTAACCCATGGATTATCGACGAAAATCGAGGTGTCATTGTACTAGCTATCGTGAAGACCGCACGTTCCCCACATGTGCCATAGTCTGTAAAACCATACAATACGTCGGAACTATGTGTTGTTGACTGGTTATCCACATGTCCACTAGTCAGAATATCGATAATAATTAAAAATAATAAGGTTAAGCATTATTAACGTCAAAATCTCAAAAGCGACTTCTTTATGATTTAGTTAATACAATTTATAAATATATAGAGTAATAATCGGCATTAAAATTTAAAATTGGTTTCTCTTTCTATTCAAAACCATTATTCCAGCCTCTGTTCCCGGGTTCGAATGAAATTATAAACAGATGCATAACATGAGGATAATTGTGAATAAATGCATTTTTGAGTAATAAAAATTTGCTATTTATAACTTTCGTAACTCGTGAGTTTTTTAAGTTCTTTGCTACATCACCGTTCGCAATGAGATATTAATAATACCACAAAATTGGTGACGAAACGTCAATTGGGAATAAAATCTTTGTCTTAATTTATTTCATTAAAAAAAGGTTACTAAAGTTTAAGGTAATTATGAATTCTACAAAAACAAAACTTGTGTAACAAAAAATTAACGAGATGGAATTTTTAGGTATCTTTCTCGGTTTTACCAAAATTGAAATCTGTAAGGCAAACACGTTGTGATTCTCGAAGATGGTTATTATTGTATACATATATATATATAATTTTTTTAAATATAATTAACTGCCTTTGCACTAAGTGCATGTCCAACAAAATGTCATATTCCCAGGCTATCATTTAAATTTATTCTTCTTTGCATCTAAATAAATAAATCTAAATAAAACAAGATTTCATTTCACTATTATTTATAAACTAAGAAGTAAGCAATGTGATCTTCATATATTTAATTATGTGTTCGTTAACGTCCATTATTTTATTTTTTCCTCTAGTGCGAACGCACTTTATTGAGAATAATGATAGCATAAGATTTTTGTCACAATAAAAATAACGATTCAGAATTTTTTACTTATGTAATTGTGAGGTAAGTTGTGAGGACAATCAGATAGATCTGAGAGGGACAACGATCATTGCATAGGTTTTAAGGCAAAGCTTAATCACATGCGGCTCAATTCTACGCGCGCTGCAGAAGTGTTGTAATGTGTTAACGATTTGATAATTCACATTTGAACAACAGCTGTGTACATTGGGGTGGGCAAACATGATTCGAATCGTCGGACCATTTGTTTGTTTAAAACGTGGTCCTCAAACAATTTGAAAGCCCAGTGATTTTGGAAACATGCTGACGGCTTAAACGCGCCGGTCAAAACAATGCTACGGCAGCAAAGTTAATATTTTGATGGGAGGACGTTTATAGTGTAATTAAATTACTGCAAAAATTCTCGTGTCGCGGCTCTTTTCTTAGTATACGGCATTTTGTTTGACTGAAACTTTGGTTTTGTGATTTATGCTGGGGTCTGATGAATGACCTTTACACCTAAACAAGACATTACTCTTTGACTATTATTTAATTGCTAATCTAGTTAAATCGTAATATATTTATCTTCCGTTTATTTTAAATAAGAATTTAATAAAAAGGTGCGATTTTGCTTACTTTATTATTGTAACCAATATTTCTCAAACAGAGACAAACTACCACAATTAAGGAATGAAATAAATTATATATTGAAAACATACATGTATGTAAGCTAAAAAGGTTGAATACAAGACTCACGGAACTCTCATTACTATTATTCTGTAATGACCTCAACATACCTGATCAGTTTCCTATTATATTGATTCTGACATTCAGAAAGGGCACAAAAAACGGGTTTGAGAAGCCCTCACATTGTTTTATAGTATATGTTAAATATCGAGGTCACTTAGATGATTTACGGACTAATTAAAACCTGAAATTTGTATAATTATTTTTAATACTGTCACAGAACACATTTTGAAATATAAAATGATACTCAGGGTTCTGAACAAAATTATAAACCATGCTTAAGCTAAAAGTAATTTCATGATCTAAATTATGCTTTAAAAATATTGTGTGCCAATTATAAAATATAAATCCTTTTGATTTCATTATTAAATTTAGTAACGTTAGAATTAATTATATTTATAATGATACCAATGATCGTGTTCAAAATCGACTTCTAATAATTACATTGTTTTACCACGATCATCTGTGAATTAACTTTAAAATGTTATTTGATAAGTTCAATATATCAGTAATCTTCAAATCTGTAAATTCTTTATCATGCTTTATTAAAATATCATAAAGATGTTCCTAATAGCTTTGATTGTCAAAATGTTTTTATTATATAATTTCCTGTAATGATTGCACTAATTGTCAGACTCAACGTCTTTGTCAATTAGAATTACGGAGCATAAAGCTAATGAATATTTTCCGTCTCATAAACATCAATCTATTACAAAACATTGTCTGAGACAAAATCGTTTTCTTAATTTACTGTTATTTGACGCAAGGAAATATATTTTAAGTAAAGGTTCATTTCTGAAATGTTACACAATAAATCCAATAAATTTTGTTGTAATATAAAAGTTGATACTTTTCAATTAAATTAATAATATGATGGTTTGGTCTTAATAATAATTACAAGAGACTACTTTAAGAGCCATTACAGTAAGATGCAAAGCTAGTATCGAAATGTCCGCATTTCCAAATTTGTAAATTTGTTCATTCCAGTTTGTCTTCTATAATGAGGTCATGTAGTAATATTATTAAATTTTATTTGCCAGTCAAGGTTATCTTTGAAGTGCATCATCTTTTATTGTTCAAAATTTTTATAATTGTCTGTTATACGGATCGTTAATTCTTATCCAAATTCTGTTCCTTATATACGTTAATTTTTCTTAAAACCGTCAATTAAGTATAGGCGGCGCAATTGTTTAAGCACAAAGGTCCGCGTCCCTATTGTTGGCGTGACAGCACGCAAACCCGCCAGAATATTCCTCACAGAGCAGCAGCGTGTTCAAAACACGTAAATTACTGTAGTAATTAGTCAGTTACTTAAACAGATCAGAGACAGTGTGAGCAAAGTACCTCTTATTGTATTTCGTCGATATCAGGATTAGGTTGTTTTTAGGGGGCAGATATTTGGTGTTTATGGTGTGCTGCTCGTTCCACAGATAGTAATCCTGTGGGCATCCAGGATTTTTATTATTCGGTAAAGTAGAGATTTGTGAGGTTTTTAAATTAATTTAAAAATTGCATCACTTTCACTACTACTGTACCTCGTGTTTCTTAAAGCATTGTAAATTGTATGTTTCTCGTACATAAATCTGTCTGTTTATTGCTTGCCTAATATTACTCTGAGAAAGTTTCCTGTTCTCTGCTGAGCCTCTTAATTTGTACTATCCCCATCAGTTGATCCTTTCAAGTATTCATATCGTGTAAATTCAATAATTAATGTTAATCCTTCGTTAATATTCAAACATATTTGGCTGAATACTTCCCATACAACATGGGCCTTTTGAATTAAATGCGCATAAACATTAAATATATTAAATCTTGTTTATTTTATTGAAATGAAGAAATTTGGAGTAAAGCTAAAATATATGCTGAATCATTTATCTTGAAATATTGAGAGAAGAAAAGTCAATTTAAGCGTAAAACATTTATTGAGATGGATTAAGGTTGCGGGATACTTATTTTATAGTGAATAATCGTTATAACCATGTGAATGATACAAAATTTAACATTTATTAATTACAATATACAATAATTGGATGAATCTTAATTTGCATTGCCGGCTTTTTAAAAATTAACAATATATATATATATATTATATATATATATATTCAAAATTTATACACACTAAATATCTTATAAACTAAATACACGAGTTCTAAACTAAGGTTCGTCTTAAAACACTCGCAATTGGCAGTACCAGGAAATCGGCAAAAGCTTACAGACAGAGTTATTACCTTTTCATCTTAGCTTGCCCTAGACATTGCTGGACCTAATTTCCGCGTTGAAAAATGATGAGCAATTTGGATCCTCGCGCTGGAGCACACCTTCCTCCGGTTATTTAAATGTCCGCGGCCAGGACAATCCGCAATTTCTTATTGCTCCCTCTTAAAAATCAATCTTCATCTACACTTAAAGTTAAATCTTAATATTCCCACCATTATAACCAAATCATCATTTACTTTATGTTGAAAATCCATTATTATTGGGTGTTTTAATAATTTCTTCCCACTTCTATTTTTCATATTCCGTCGGTGGCCGGGCTCGAAACTGTCCAACAAAAATTTTAATCTATCCTCTCTGGAATGAGCCATTTGCATCTATCGACATTTTTGGGGAAAAAATCATCCTTGCTCACCATCCGATTTCACCAAATCTCACAATACTCGGAAAAACCCCAGTCGCACCATCGTGTTAGTATTTTTAACCCCTGTCTGTAACCTACAACTTCCTTCCCACCACTTGCCGTTGATTCCGCACCGCCCAATTCCGCATGTAGTTATGTTTCATCAATACAATATTTTTAATCACGTTTATAAAATATTTATAAATCTTGAAGTAAGAATTCCAACGTTCTACATATTTCCTTTCAGTGGACGTTTCATATGGTACTAAACCGCACTTTAAACTAATTTTATTTCACGTCAAAACAACGTAATGACTAGGAAGGTCAAAGATAATTCGTTTCGTCTCAAATTTGTGTTCATATAACTGGGGAAGAAATGAGTTCTATGTGGATTTTTTCTCGTTTTATAATTATTTATTCAGGGAGTGTATAATTTTTATTATTGTAGAATTAATCCAAGTATAATCGGAATTCCAAATAAGAGTTTAGGATAATAAAATAACTATAGAATATAAAATAATTATAGATAGCTATAATCAATAAGTATGGATTATAATACAACTCATAAATTATACAGCAAGGTGTTCCTTCCTAAAGAGTGGAAGACGGAATTAAACCGTTTAAAACTTTTTCAGAGTTAAGACGTGTTTATTAAAATTATAATCTTCTTATTTCGGTACTTCCCAGCTGTAATTATACCGCTGCAGTGAAAAAAACCTGCGTTAATATTTCTCTTGAATGTCGTTTGGAAGGGTGCAAAAATCTGTGCGTGACGCTGTTTATAGAAAAGATACGTCAGTTTGTGCGAAGGCCGACACTGTGCGGCTTAATCCGATTAGCGCACGTGTTCGTGGCATCGAGCAAACAGCCAGGCGTCGCCGAACAGATGGGTTTTGCGAGACACGCAAGAAACACTTATCTGCAGGATTTCACAGGTAAACCACAATTGCAGCTCCGCCTCGCTTGGATTCCTACGCTCAAAAACCGTGTCACAACGGCCAGGTAGAAAGACCTTAAAAATATGTACCATTACAAACATCATAAAATTGCGAAGCAAACAATTACATGGTGAATTGACGTTTCCTCGTCCCATTTCCAGTATAGCTTATCGAAGTTTATGTCTGTGAGATTAAAAGGAAGCAGGAAATTTGAAGGCTTTCATATTATTGCCCCTGAAAATAATCAATGGACACTGTAGATACAGAAAGTGATTGAGCCGAATTTTTTTCGCAGGACAGAGAATTAAACGATTCATTTAACAGTCAGCATTCAGAATGGCGTGAGACAAGTATCTGTTGCAGACCTACAACATGCAGGTTGTAGGGTCCGCTCCGTCTCTCTTTCAGGTGAATACCGGGTAGGATCCTTAAACTATAGTCCCGGGGACCTAGTTAACCCTTCCTAAAACTGGTGAAGACACAGAGAAGGGAATGCTGAGACCCCACAGCAGACTCGTTGAATGTTCATGCACTCAGCAGGATCCGTACCAGAGTCCTGAGTCAAGTGAGGCGGTTAGGCTGACTGCTACACCACAGGTCGTGAACGAACTAGTTCAAAAGAACTATTCCGAAAAAGAACTGAGCAGATAGTTCACTAGTTATGTGAGCTATCTGTCGTTCGTGAACTTGCGGTAGTTGGTGAACTGACGGCAGTTTGTGAACTAAAAAAAACGGTCAAACAATATCTATAAACGTTGCCCTAGTCGTTTTGAGTTGATTATCATTGTTGCCCAGTTCTCCTTTATGAAGTACGTATTTCTTTCTTTCAACACCTCTCAGTTGTTACGTACGCATGACACAAACTTCCTGTAAAGTTATCTTCAATCATCATGTTTCAAATAAGGTTAAATTATACTCTTTTGTCCGAGGGTCCGAAATAAAACTCGCATTTTATGCGCACCTTTATATTTAAATTACTAACGTTCGCATGACTACACGAGTGGACCAATTTTGACCAAATTTTGTAGACGGCTTCTTTGCGACTGGAAAATCAGCACTGTTGGGATACGATACGGTGTAATGGTTCAAAATTATAACGGTATTTAATGGGGGGAAATGCCTAAAAAGTGGGCCACCAAAGGAAATTCTAGCTGCCGAGACGTCGCGGCGGCTAGACAAAGATAATCTGAGTACAATAGCCAGAGGAAGCGGCGCCGGGTGAAAAATAATTTTTTCATTCCGGGGAAAGACCGAGGCAAAGGAATAATTTTCCCATGAGAAATGCAATGTAATTGTTAGATTATGGCTCTGGAATGGCTGGGGGAATTCGAGGTGATGAAATGGTGGATGGGGGCAGAATTTGGCATTCTTGCCCCAACAGTACATGGAGAGTTTTCGGCCTTAGCAGCCAACTAGTATTCCTTTGGGTTAACGGTTTGAGACTGGGTCATCTAGAAGCCCATAAATCATCAGGCTTGAGTATGACTCAACCACAACAAAGAGCAGATTGGATGCCTCCTTCAGCCAACAGCTTCCGGATCAAGGAAGTCAACACCGAGAGGGAGAGAGACACTTCCACCAAGGTTAATCCGAGGTATTATAAACTCCTGGGATGAGCGAGTTTATTTGCCATTTTGCCAATATTCTCCCAAGCCACGAATACCCTTTAGAGAATAGAGCTCATTATAAATGCCGGCGAACAAATATGTTAACAAATTTACGTAAAATAAAGTTGTAATTGTTCGCATTATAATCTTGTTTTTTATTAGTAACATAAAAAATTGAACAGCGTTATATGAATCGCAACGTCGACGTCGAAATTATACAGCAGTGAAGAAGGAAGCGGTACAACGGCTACCACCACTAGGGGAGCGGGTGGAGCGACGGGAATTTTAAAACATGCAGAAAAGGCCGATTTTTCCGTCGAATAAATATTTTTCGGGGCCAATTGCTTTGACTGTGACTTCTCCGACACTTTGGAATTGGAGGCTGACAGGTGTCGCATGAAAACAACAAAGAAATAATTGGGTTTGTTGTCGGAACCCGTGTAATGTGAGTCGCTGAGCTACATTCTGGCATTTAATATGCGATTTAAGTGACAATGCATCCGTAAAAGAAGGATGGAAGGGGGTAAAACAGACTTCGGCGTTTTATATTTAAACGATGGGGAACATTAATAAAATACTGTTATGTTCCTCGCAACGCAAAACAAAACACAGTGGAGATGAAGCACGGCTACCACCCCGATGGGCGCGGTGTAGGGATGGGAATTTTAATATGTACAAAAGGCCGATATTTCAATTGAATAAGTATTTATCGGGTCAACTACTTTGATAGTGTCTCCCCGGACACTATTTGTGTATAATTTTAACTCCTTTCACCATGGGAGGAAATTATTTATACATGGGGGGAAGAGGGGCTGACATAATGTTGACAGGGAAACTGTAGAAATTGGTGTCGAAACCGGGATTACTGAATTTAGCTTTTAAAATGAAACTGCTACTTATATTGAATATCAGTTCCAAGAGGGGTGTGAGAAGGGGTTACACAAAAGTTCTGCAATTTTGTATTCATGTCCCCGAGACCAAAAAAAGCGCTGCTGTTTAGAATTCCAGCTGAGTACCTGTACACCGGCAGTCTGAGCTCGTACGCCTTGCGACATGTGCCCGTCGTCTGAGAAGACATTACATCAGCATTATGAAATTTTAGTTACATTTTAAATGAAGAACTGAGCAGGTTCCAAAAGTTGGGGGACGCAACTTTTTCAAATAAAATTTTTCATTTCTGACTTTGGGCCAATTTTTTGAGTTTTATTTATATTTACTTAAGAAATAAAAAATAATAATTAAATAAAAATGTTATTTTTACTTTACGAGCCATTACAGCACCTTACAAAGCTATCATTGAAGCGATTTCATTTCTAAATTTGTAATTTTGTCCACAGTTTTTGTAAGGTTTTTATGTCATTATTACGTTGTTTCTTTTGTTATTATGTAAGGTAGACTATAAGTTTTACATTAGTTATCTCCATCATATATATTTTGTCTTAAACTTCGAATCCAACTGGAAATATTGTTTCGTAACGTAGTCACTTTTTTATTTTTCCGAATCAATTTATTTTGTACTGCACATATTTGAAAATACTTAGTTATTGTTTAAATACAGCTTATTTTCTCTTCTGTTGCTTCAAGATAGATTTTACAGTGCCACTTATGGTGCACGGAGAGAGTTGATCCGCAAGGAGTGGAGGAAACGGTCAGGCTGCCGCCTGTGGGGTAACCATGGCTTTGCCACTCTTTGTATAATATAATAGTCTTTAGACGGTACGAGTTGGGATCTCGAGAAGACTGTATCATCAAACAATACACAGGAGATTCTTCTTGAGCACTAAAGTAAAAAGTAAATAATGTAACGTCACAGTAAATTTATGAATTCATTTAAATTGTCAATTACATCAATAGTACTTCGTAAAGGAACGGTTATTATTAAAACCCAATTCCCCATTCTCACTATTATCAAACCATCACATTATTCAAGGTTGTGAAGTCAAAACACGTGTCCACAAATAATGTATAGAAACTTAAAACATATTTTTCTATCGCTGTTCAACAATTTATTATTTTAAACTAGTCGAAAATTTATTCTGCAATGGTTTTAAGATATTTGACCTGTAATAATTTTAAAGTTAATTATTTTTTAAACGTCAAAAAATTATATGTAAATAGAATCGAAGAATTGTATTTAGAAGAACCAAAGAGTACTTATTCGAAGGTTGTTCTTTGTTGGAGATTTGGTTATTGGACACAGGAAGGGCCGATCCATGGCTGCCAGACGCCCACGCTATCTGGCGCAGGTTGTCGCCCCCGTACCCCTATAAATTATCCAGCAACTCCCAGCACGAGGGCGTGATTAATTCGTGACTGCGCCTCTGAATATTCAGATAAGATGGTCAGGACCGATGGAGTGTATCTACGGTTCTGCCTGTCAAATACGTAGCGTCCATCTTGACGTTGAGTCGGAGAGACATGGAAAGTTCATAGTGCAGATCAACGTTACAGAAACTTTCAGGGAGGCAAGCTATTTTTATCGAACCTTCAAAGGTTTTCATTGTAAATGCACGAGGACAGCATTTTAAAGTCGCTTAAATACGTTTATAGAATACAAATTTACCATTTTATTTATGATTTTACAGAGGTACTATCATTAGCACATTCTACAGAATTTTAAAGATATTATTAATTGATGAATAATCTTCTTCGTGAGAAAAACATTATACATAATTTTTTAAGTTTTATATAGGAGACAGATATATAAGAGATTACAATTTACTGGCACAAACTCAGAAATTTATTGCAAATCCAAATTATCATCAAACAAAACACAATCATATTAAAAATAATCTGACTATGTAACACCTAACCTCAGTAATATCGAACGTTAAAAACACTCCCCTTGTTGATGCGACCTAAAATAAAAATAATAAAATAAAAACCTTTTCCTACGTAAGTTTATGGATCTGTGCAGTAGTTTCGAGAAATAGATTAATAAAAATATTTAGGCGTAGTTTATAATCAAATATATAAGCAAAGTAGTATAATATGGTTAATTTCATAATAAAAATTTCAAAGAAACTTAACAATCTTTTTAAGAGAATAAATTAACCTGCTTAGAAAATACCCAGAGCCTAATTGAGGAAAACAAAGCCAATCAAACAAATTTCAAAACTTAATTTCTTGTAACTGACTAACAAGAACTAACTTAGTTGCTACAACGATGAAGGTTTTGTGACCTGTTCGGGTGTCAATTTTTCCTCTCATTTCGGCTGTGGATGTTCTGTAAGTAGGTTAAATTCCTGTGTTGAACTTTCTTTTTTAACTATTATGTAACAACCCTTGTTATACTAAATTAATTTATTTATTTGGAAAACAATTATGAGTATATATTAATATTAAATTATTTACTGAAGAAGTCCCTAAAATTAGGAATGAACCGTTTTGAGGGATGACTGTGAATTTGTAAAAATTTCTGAATTTGGCCTGTAAATTAAGTTAATATTGCTCATCTACATATTACATATTTTATTTATACTGCTACGGAAAATAACTGAGGTATTGAAGAAACGGTAACTTTTATGAAATAAAATAGCAAGGTATTTTTTAAATAAATGCTAATTAATGAGCGCTACTAGAATTTTCAAAACGAAACATTCTTTATTAAAGAATATTATAACTAAGAAATTAGTTAAAACTACCTTGGAAGAAAATGGCCGATGTGTTCAATAGTTTTGCCTATTTAACGCGTCGTCTGATATTTCAGAATCTCTGGGAAAAGTACTGGATATTTTACTCCACCAAATTTTCATCAGGTTTGGTAATTTAAAGCAATGTAGAGAAAATTGAAATAATTACAGTAGTTCGAGTTGTTATTTAAAGTTTGACTCACTTCAAGTACTTGAATTTTTCTCGTCATTTATTCCACACAATGCGCCAACTGATTTTACTTAATTAATTCAATAAACGCTATAACTTCAGTCTTTGTTTAGTTAATGTTCAGTCAATTTGTTAATTTTTAAAAGCCTTCGTCGTCGTAAATCATGGTTTCCTGTTATAACACGAAATATAGTTTTACTTTGTTAAAGCTTTTAAGGTGCAACAGATCTGTCAATGAAATTCTATTGATGAAAAGTTTGTTCAATTACAATACTTAGTACACTCTGTTAGAATTATTTCTTTCCGTAATAATATTACCCACGAAAATGACAAATTCGTTATAACTAAAACGAAATAATTTCTATCCATGAAAGGTTCAAGCTGTGCAATTCTTTTACTTGTAATTAAATATTATTTAATATCCCAACCATTAAACCGTTTTAACAAAGAAAATTTGTTACATTTACACTTAATATACTACGCCTCGGGTGTTGGAGCGTATGTAGGCAATCCGTTGAATAACAATGAAACACGTAACTTGAATTCGATCGCCAAGAAGAAAACGCCAAAAATAGGCACACTCATTAAACGTCTGAAAGAAAAAGCAATTAGTGTGCCATTTGCTATTCAGTCGATTGAGAGAGGCGAATCTGGCAGGAAGAGGAAAATATTTACAGCTAACTGACAGAAGAATGAATGGAAAACAGCAAAAGTTACGAGAATATTAACAAAATAGTTCAGGTAAAATGTACTGAATAGTAAATATTCTTCAATGAGATACATTTTTTACAGAAATATTAATGAATGCATGCTATTAGTATCCTCAAAATGAAGCATTATTCCTTGAAAAGATAAGAAATACCTCTGATGACTGAATATTATATTAGTGAACAGTAAATATTGTTACAATTTCCAAATAAGTGTTAATAAATCAGCACTGTTAGAATGTTAAAAACGAAACGTTTATTACGAAATATTATATTGCCTTTAACGGCTAAATATATTCATACGGCTTGCATGCCTTTAAAATTTAATTACATTCATATTGTTTCTTAAAACAAAACCAACTAAGTGATTGGATAAAAACTACGTTGAAAGAAAATTGGTATAGAGCTCAGTAGGGTCATTGTGAGATAAAACCTATTTAAAGTATTTGACTGTGGAGTGGATATACGAGTAATATATAGCGTTGTCTATATAACTATATCTATAATTTTGTATCCATTTTTAAGCATATTTCTCGCACGGCATAGTTAAAATTCTTATGGAGGAGTGCAGAACGGTAATATTTATGCAAAATATGCGTCATAAATACATTAAACTCAATAAAAAACATTCATTGTTTACATTCTTATGGAATGTCACCCACGTAAATGTTTCTGTTCAAAGAGCCGCACTGAAGATTTACGAATGCATTAAACTAAATGAAATAAAATATGCATACATTGTATAATTGCGCGGTATTTATTAGTGAAATACAGCTTACTAATTCTTTATTCTTGATAGTTTCAAAAAAGTGAGAACATTCAGCTATTCCCACTTACTTCCATTATGCCTCGACATTGAACACTGGCGGGTATATTTATTTGCGTACGTTTGTTTAGTAATAGGCTCAATGTACATAGTATACAAAGTAATGAAATTATTTTGAGGAATACATTTAAATGCGCACTGACTATCATTCCATAATTTTTAATTACTTTCATTGTTGGATTCACAATTTAGGTTTTGCAGTAACTTACAAATTAAAAAATTTAATTAATTACGGTCGGTTTTCGAAAAACCACAGTTTATTTAAATTGGCCTGGTACAGTACTTGATTCCTGGTCAGTTTGTGATTAAACTGGCATCGATAGCATCATTATATGAACTTGTACCTATTTAAGCTCGCTGCCCTACGAAGGGATTGTTAATCTCATCAAAACCCTTTGTAAAATTATCGAGTCTAAAAATCTGTTTGTTATTGAGGTATTCAGTCCTAAGACTGGTCTGATTCAACCCTTAATGCGTAAAAACTTGCGCAAGCCTTTTCATTTAATTATAACTAGCACAAACCACATCCTCCCTAATCTTCTTAGCGTATTCCATCCTTGGTATCTCCTAATTTTAAAAGACCCTCGTGTCTTAAAACGTGGCATTTTAATCTATCCCTTCTCTTAGTACACGTCCTCCACATTGTTCGCTTTTCCCCTATTCTGTTTAGAACTTCCTCATTTGTGATTCTATCTACCCATCTGATTTTCAGAATTCGCCTATAGCCCCACATTTCAAAGGCTTCTATTCTTTTCCTTTCCCCAACTCCTATCGTCCAAGTTTCGCACCCATATAACGCCAATTATATTACCCGTAAGTAAATCCCTCTTTTTTCGCGAAAGTCTTCCTTGCCTGTGATATCCTACTCTTTATGTCTACTATACTTCTACCATCCCTAGTTATTACGCTTCCCAAGTAGCAGAATTCCTTAAATTCCGTGAAAATATCCCTTCCCAATATAACATCCACTGTTTTCGAAACTACACTCAATTACCTTGGTTTTCCCTCTATTAATCCTCATATTGAACTTTTTATCCAAGACTACGATCTCCTTTCTCGATATTTTATTCCAGTGCCACTATTAGCTGCTATACCATAAGACACTCTCCAGTAGGTGCTAGGGGTTTATTTACTTAACCAGTGATGAAAATGGACCGTATGGGACACATGACCAATGTTCCATTACTTTTGAACCAATTGTAAAATACCATAATTAATCGCTGAAATTATACTTAAGCACAATTTTGAATGTTAGAATGAACCTTCACGAAATCTAAATATAGTGCCGGAACACACATCCTTATAGGTTAATTACGTTTAATTGACTTTTATGCTGCTCTACCCAACCCCACCAACGGCTGAAGTATGATGTAAGTTGCACGTTGAATGACAATTGAGCTCAGCGTCTTCCACGACCGCGGCACTGCAAGGATTTTGGAATAATTTTGCCCCCACGGGGGCTGAAATATGATTTAAGTTGTATGGTGAATTTCAGAGTTGAGCTGACTATCTTACATAACACAGTAAGGGACAGGAAGCTTGGATGATTTCGTCTTGTAGACATTCACCTCTTACAACCCCTACATCGTCCCACCCCATCTGCGAATGAAATTGCGATCAAGTTGAATGCTAATTGAACTGAACGACTCACATCCCGACAACTATCGTGATAATTTTCTTGTTATTTGTATGTAACGCCCACGGAATAAAAATAACGATAATAATAGTATTGTCTTAACCATGAATAGAATTTTGCGAAAACCTGAAAAATACTAATTAACTATTATACTCTACGGTATCGAATGATGAAAACGGTTCATAAAACATTCTTGAGGCCGTCATGATGTAAAAATGAAATGTCCATCATTCCCTTACTTTTTTTTTGTTTGGAACGCACATGCAGAACCGCCAACTAATTCATCACTAACGCGTATCGCTGAAACTGCCGAGAATGAACCTGTTCCTATGAAAAATGAAATTTCATATTTCTTCTGTGATATAAGTGTCTTACGCGCCTCGGTATACGACATTTTATGTGAAATATCGAAATGAAATTCTTGACGTCTGAACCTGCAGCATGCGATATGAAAACCCGGTGAGCAATGGAAGATTTAATTTTCGTGAAAATTTTCCGTTGCACTTGAAATAAGGTCGCCAAACAGAACGTATCGACGGAACGGAATATTTTTGTAAAAATATGCACTGATTCAAGTCGTTTCTATTAACATTATATGGTATTCCAATTACAAATGATAAAAATTTACTTCTAAACAATGACAAGTATAAATTAATGCATATAGATTTCAATATGAATTAATTAAAAATAAATTAGAATACTTTATTTTTTAAAGATATTTTAATACATACATAAATGTCAGTTCATCTAAGATTAAATTAACTACCAACCGAATCGAAGTTAAAAAGAGTAATTTAGTTAATGATTTCGTCAAAACCAAAATTTAATAAAAACTTTTAGACTTGCCACTGTAAATATAAACAAATAAGAGTATACAGTTTTAAATTATTTACATTTTCTTTATTTAGCTGTGGTTTTATATCTTTGCATTACCTTTCATTCTGTTTAAACGTTGTTATAGAAAGACAAAGTATCGTCTAAACGTCCAGCTAATTTTAAAATTTTGTATCATTGTTTGCCATATTAAAATTAGTCCTAAAACTATTTTCCTATTGACAACCATGTATCTTTCCTCTAATCTGGTGTTAGAAGTGAAAGACCGTTTTAATGATTATTTTGAATGATAATTTTAAATGAAAACTTGTTCTTCTAAGAGACTATGTTACTGTTCGTTTCAAGATGTGAAAGCTAGCATTTGTTATGTCATTAGACAAATCATCTTTACACCAATATCGTCGATAAGGAGATTGTAAATGAAAAGGGGTAATTTGATTTACTTTAAATCTTAACAAATTTTATTTGAGTTTTAAAATGGTAATTTTATTCATATATTAAAACACAGTTTATTTGTTCGGTCCTGCAACAGTGGGTAGTTATAGTTCGTTCTTTCGGGACGAACCTGTTTTGATCTTTTTTCGGCCTTCTCGTGCAGATAAATGACGATTTCTTTCTTCCAGGAACTTTATCATGGTAACGATTAGTTCCTCACACAGGGTGTTCTGCGGCGGCGGAAACTGAGATTTCTTACTCTTCCGTCTCCGCGGGTTCGTTCACGACTTTGCTGAGTTTTGGCTGCGATATAGTAGTTTGTTATGCGGCTTTGATGTTTTCTTACTACTAACTATCGAAAGCGAATTCTTTCTCTTCTGTTTAACTGCTAACCCACAATGACTATTTAATTGTTCATGTTCTTTCTCGTCTCCTTGACGTCGACTTCTCTCCAAATTCAAACACACGCTGAGCATTCTCAGCCAATCTCTAATTTACCCTTCTCTTGATAAAAACGTCATGCCACGTGACGTGTCTTCACCGATCGTTATTAATTTTTCACTAAGAACGGGATTTCGTACTTAGGAAGGAAATGAAACTTTCAGGGTTAATGTCCCAGTGGTGAACAAACAGGTCTAATCTCTTTCGCTAGAAAGTAGGCACGGTTACTTTGCGACAGACTGACGCCTTTCTTAATCCTGGGTTTTCCACCTCGTGTCTGTCTTTCTTCGAATATTTAATTCGTTCTAAAATGTGAATTATATTGGGGAGAGATCCTACAGCCATACAAGATAAATGAATTATTTGAACCCGAATCTTGCAATGGCTTTCGAACCTGTATAGGACAGTATTAGAAAGTAAATATATATGGGAATGTATTTGTAACTTTAACAGAACAACTGAATAATGTGAATGAGTCATGAAGTGTGTGTGTGATACACGTGAATAAAGTCGAACGAACCGAATGATTTTTTTAATATATGCTTTTGACGATGAAGAAATATATAAAATAGTTTCTTTTGAAGTTGTGGGCTGATTAAAGACTTTCCTATATTGAATAGCACGGAAGTTATTACAGCTTTGCCTGGTGAAACTGAAAATACGTTTGTGTGATTTCCTACAGAACTCGTTATAATCTTGCCTTACTAAGTAAATGCAAAGTGTAGTAATAAATAATCTGAGTTGTGAAATTCTTATGAATGACAGTTTTTAAATCGAATTAGCTGTTAATTAGGCTAGTTTAGCTCATTGGATCCTTGGATCTTAATCTTGATGGGCGAGTTTCGGAAAGCTAAATTATCATCATTGCTGTCTTAATCGAATTGTAAACTAAAACAGGAAATGAATTTTCTGTGCTGTCAGTTTCTATCAAAATGTCCATGTTATATGAACTATCTGCAATAAATAATTATATTTAATTACAGCAATTTTGGCCAAAGCCTATTACTAAAGCGGAATACCATAACTTATAGCCATTACAAGAAGCAAGGGGCCTTCATAAAAGAGGGGAAGCTTCTATTAGAAAGGGTATAAGGCAGGGATGTAGTTTATTACCACTCTACTTTTAATTTATATGTTGATGAAGCAGTTAACAACGGGAACAAAAGTTTAGGGAGGACGGGTGCTTTCACTTGCAGATAAAATCATCTTGTCAAAGAAGGAGGAAAGTGCAGGCATGTCGAAGGATGAAGTATATCTGTTTAGGAACACTCTTATTTCAGTATGGAACGTAAAGTTAAACATCATCCACAAATCTGACCATTTTAGAGAATTCTTCGTTGCCTCTAACATAAAATATTAATATTAAATCTCTTATAATCGATAATAGCAGCTTATCTTCATGTTTCATGCATTGCGGTTTCCGATTACGATTTAATCCTGGCCGTCACATTGACAGATTTAGATGAAACGTTTTTTGTTGTTTTACTGAGTCGTACGAAAGACTAGTTTTCTTTCGCAAGAAAATGGCCGAACAGATGTCTACGAAACATTTTTCGCTGGTATATGGATTTGTATTCAGCAATATTAAACAGAAGATAAGATGTTCAACGTTTCAAAATGGATTTCAGGTACTTGGTTGGAAACTATTTTTACTTTACAGTAAAATGACCATTTTTCTACCGAAACTGTAAATAACTTAAAGGTTATAATGAATGTCACGAGCACATTTTCACAAAGTTTAAACATAAAATTCAGGCTACACAATTTAATTTTCTTTTCACATGGATTTTTATTAGTAAGTAAACAAAATCATTGTCAGCAGGAGAAAAAGGGAAGAAAGAGAAATCTAGAAAATAACAATAACTATTAAATCAGAGAAGCAATACGTGGACTTTAAAGGAGTATATACCGTAGTCACATATTTGTACCGAAAGATAACTCTAACGCTAAACATCGTGGGCTTTTTCCACCTCTGTACGAAAAACTAGTACACAAACAGCTATTTTATTTATAAATATCTGGGTGTTCGGTTTTTTTTCGTATATTTAATTAGCATCGAGAAAGAATTTATTCTTGGTCGTCACGTGATTTATCTGCTTTCGAGACCTACAACTTTTTTAGAGCATAACCCTATGATAATCACATACCGGAAAATGCTGATTGGGATTAACCAGAACGTTAACTATGTCAATTATTCTGGTGTTTACATTACGTAAGTACAATACATTAAGAGAATCTTCAAATTCCCGCTGCATTAACAGAGTGAAAAATATTTCCGGTGCTTTAATGGAATTTAAAAATTCACCCTGTTCCCTAGAAGAGTATAAATAACATATGATGCATTAAATAGCTAAAAAGTATTACATGTACCTTAATGGATTTAAATTAAAAATAATCCCTATACCTTAAGGGGTAAAAAAACAGAGTTACTGAAAAACGAAAAAATTCTCCAGATATCTAAAGGAAATGAAGAATACTCCTGGTGAAATAAGTTAATCACAGATGTTCCATTTACCCTTTTTTGGGTGAAAAGTATTCCAGCTTCCGTATGCTAACTTTTTCTTTTGTCGGTTTATTATGGCTCAACAACAATAAATCTGCTATTAGCGATTCTAAATTAAAGATTCATAACAGTTCAGTTATCTTTGCTTGCACGGAGACGTCCAGAAGTGAAGTATGTTTCTTATGTATAACACAAAATTCTTTGGCTTATGCAACTGAATCCTGTAACTATTTTAACACCTGATTTTTTGAATATTTGAATTTTCTTGTGAATATAAAAATATTATCTCTATACTTACAGTTTTCTTGATTTTTAAACCATAAAACCTCTTTGCAATGTTGGAATTCAAACGAGCTCATTAAATCTTAATTTCAGTCAATATTTGATTTTAAAGTGGTGGGTGAAAAGTTATTCTAAAGTCTGTTACTGAATTTGGAATTTGAATAATAAATAAAACTTATTTTTACTCCAGGGAATATAAAAAACTACAAACAGATTTTAATTAGCATAAGTGTTGGTAACAATGAATTTTTAAGGGTTTTATATTAGAGTCTTGCTGGTTTTAGGAAAGTATAAACTGTGCTCAGTGTAAAAAAACCAATGTAAATGACAATGAAATGCACCAACTTTTCAACAGCAAAAATCTTAATTATGTCTAATTCACTTATTCTTTGTGATACTCGCTTGAAACTATTTTGTCTCACAGTTAGTATTATACATAAATTAAAGCACATAAATAACCTACGATTATTAAAAATTCTCAGTTAAATTATTCCATCAGCCTTTGAGAACAAATCTATTCCATTTTAGACATTTAAAAATATTATCTATGGTTTTTTTGTATTCCAGGGTATAATAGCGTCAGTGTCGAGTATGAAATCATAATCCTAGTCAGTGATGAAATGTGACCGCAGCAAAAGGGAAACAGGACGAATGCAATATGGCGTATTTCCCATTATCCGTCGTCTCAATGTTCGGTGACGTCACAGACTTTCGTATGTTGACGCAAAAGGAATGTTTTATTTTTAACTATAATTCCATCAACGTTTGTACTATGAGTTTCTCACCACCCTTTTTCTCAAGATTACCAAAAATAGTTCCAAACTGTCCACACGTTTAAATTTGTATAAATAATTTCACACGAACATTCACATAACTGTTCGAATATAGATCCGTCTTTGTTACATAGAATTATAAAGTGAACATTTGCGTTTGTTGTACTGTGTCTGTTTCAAATGGCAGCTCTATTTTAATTTTTTGATTTACCGCGAATTTGTTATTCAATTACCCTAAACGTACTCCATTCGTTAGCTTTTCTTGTCCAAATTTAAATATTATTATCTAAGAAAGCAAAGTCCTGTCATGTTCTAGTAAATAGTATTTACTTTTTGGCGAGATCAATTAAGTCGTGCGCTTACATGGACAAGAATCTGCAAGCAGATTGTGTAGGCTTTTAACTACCCTTGGAACGTCATTGTCTCTCAGTTGTTCCTGTCGTATTGTGCCGGTGTTTTGCTGAATAGCTCTCATTATTGTTATAGCGTGTTTTGTATGCCGTCGCTAGGATTCCCTTGAATATGAACCCGAACAATTAATTAGTAGCATCTTGTGGGAGTGAAATTTCAGGCAGATTAATCTAATGTTTATTAAAATACAGGTGTTTAAAAACGGTTGGTTCCCAATGACTTAAAATACTTTCTCCTTGTCTTCAACTCTTAGGACCAGAAGATATACGAGGGTTGTTTGATAAGTCAGTTAAAAATGAAAGCTTAATTTAATTCCCAACACAGTCTCCTTCTTTGACTTAAGACTTGCCCCAAAGAGTTTCCAATTGTTTCAATCCATCACAAAGATATGTTTTGTTAAAACCGGCAAAATACTCCGTCATTGTTTTGATCATTTCCTTATTTTATGAAAATTCTTAGCATCAAACCAATTTTTCCAGTTCGGGAACAAGAAGTCACTTGGTGCTAGGACTGGTGAATAGGGTGGATGGGAAATCTTTCAAATCCCAACTATTTCACTTTCGCCATTGAGACTGCGCGCTTGTGCAGTTCCTTTTCTTATCTTAATCAGCTCCCGTTTCAAACAGTCAAATATGACGGGAAAATAGAGGTCAGTTGTGATGAATAAAAAGACGGCCAATAAGTCAACATATAAATTTATAATTATTTATTCAAAAGCGACGTTTCATCTCCTTTTTGTGACTTCCTCAGGAGTACTACAAACATAATATTACAAGAAATTAAATATGGATTCTATGTTAAATTTTTTAATTTATATATAAAAACATGGTTCAAAACTAACAAATTTAGCAATTCATCATATTTTCTCCTTGACTCCCTCAGCCAAAAAAAAATTGAATGCACATGTGAAGAATTACATGAATTACTTGTGAAGAATTTAGTGTCGTGGACCATCTCCAGCCCCTACGGTTACGGCCGAAATGATGTAGTAACTGAGTGCTTTCGGCACTTAAAGAATATTAAAAAGTTAAACTACTACAACAAAAGAGTATCGTAAATTTTTTTCAAATTATTCGCGTCATTTTTAATATTGATTGCATGAGGCTTGCACCATATATAAAATTATTTTCTTCTAAAATTTCCACATTTTGCCAATCGAAATTGTGATTATTAATATGTATGTGATTGGACACAACTGTGTAGTTTTGGATGTCTAATTTGATGTTGTTTTTATGTTCTTTAATGCGAGTTTTTAAAGCTCTATTAGTTTGTCCGATATACAATGCATTACTATCTAAACATTTAATTTTTTAGATAACATTGTCTTCCCAGAAATTTAATTTTGTTTTTAATAATTTGAGCGAAATCAATTAGTGTATATTGTATGTTATACTATATAAGGTAAAATTATGAAATTCAATTTTCTATTATTAATCTTTTTGACAGATAAATTATTGTCTGAATACCTGATTTTATTCAATCTAATTTTGACATGTTTGTTGATGAAATTGATTGGGTTTGAATTTAGTAACAGAATATTGGTAACTTTATTTAGATTTTCCTTGTGGTATTTATGTTGTGACAACTTGACAGCCGTATCTACCAGATTATGAACCATGGCATTCTTTTGAGTAGTGTGGTGATTGGACATAATTAAGAACTCTTCCTGAACTTGTAATATTATGTTTGTAGTACGCCAGAGGAAGTCTCAAAAAGGAGACGAAACGTCGCTTTTGAATAAATAGTGGTAAATTTATATGCTGACTTATTGGCCGTCTTTTTATTTATTGTAAATTTTAGAGTCAGAAAACTATGTTGAGGCCAGTTATGGTTTTGCCCTTTTCCAAGAAAATACCAGAAGACTTCGACATCACCTTTATAGCTGACAAAACGGTCTACGCCTTTTTCATAGAACTTGCACAACTTTTTGCCCTTTGTTTAAATTGTTTTCTGGTCTCTGGATTGTACTGATGGATCCCAGATACATCGACGGCTACGAATTGCGCAAAATGTCTTGTGGGTTACGTCTAAACATTGTTAGATTCTGCCCTTAAATGGCTAGAGAATCTGTTTTTCGTCCAATGTCAACAACCGCACCAACAATCGTGCACCATCATGGCCAGTTTCTAATGGGGAGTGAAACGCACTCGTTTATTTTAAAAGCTTACGACATCAGTTCCTCACAGTCTGCTATCTTCCATTACGATATTGTGAACTTTCCTGATTGATGACCTCAATTTGGCGACCGGATCGAGTTTCATCTTCATTGCTTCTGTAACCTCGTTTAAACTCACTAAGTAAATGGTCTTCAATGCTTATACAGTTCGCATGAACTTCATGCAATTCGATTTAGAATTGTTCAGGCTAAAGTGTTTAATGACAGCGCGAAATTCCTTTCTTTCCATTTTATCCGCCTGACTTTACATATAACACTAGATAGAAGGTTAAACTACCACTGGCATATTTTTAAAACCCTTCATATCTTCGATATAATCATATTTACCAACAATGGAACGTAAGTGAAAAATTTCACGCACATTCAGAAATTGTATGTGAAGTCAGACCAATAATGAACTAATTTGACAATATATCCCAAAATAATTCGATTTTTAAGTTATGAATACGATGATCAGTGGGCTGTCAAAGAAATTAGTCATTATAAAATTTTAAGGTATTAAATAGCTTTTATCGAAATGATGCGATGCATGAATAAAACATGAATGAACTTTCATAGTTTACGATAAGTTTGCGCAATGGCGATTAAGAAAGTAAAATGCAGTGAAAAATGGTAGCGTGCCAGTTCTACACAACGCCAAGAATTTCTTTGATGCAGGGAGAGATTATTAGTTATTAAATTAAAACCTGCACACTTTAAAAGTAGCTACACAATTTCAGTTACAATTAATGTTTTTTTCAACTTCTCATCACATTACATTACTCGTTTCCAGACTGCTTTAACACAGAAATTAATTTTATTACATTTTCCCGAGAAAAAAATACTTGTGTATTAAAACCTTTTCATAACATCAAAGACATTATTGTAATAGAACAACCAACACAATACAGTAATTCTGAAAAAGTACTTGCAGACTAACTGGCGAATATGATTCCTCGGAGAATTACAACTCTCGTAGTGATGTTTTTTATTTTTATTTTGTAGGTACAAATTTGTGCAGGACGACTTCACGATCTTAATTACCTAGCCTCCCGCTATCATAATTTCCAGAAAAATTTACGTCTAGCTGGAAACATGGATACCTTCTCTGAATTTGTGTGCAAGTATGTTAACGCGGGGAAAAATACAGTCCATTCAAATGTAATGTATCGCGCTAATATTGTTACCTTGCACGTAAAATATATGCATATAAATAGGCTGAAAATTATGACATTCCTGGTAGAAATAATGTAAATATTATTGGCAAAAATAGACAAAATGAACTGTTTAATAAATTAAAATTCTTCATACAAATGTTTTAGACATACAGAACGTTTCACCCTTACAATAGGACTATTATGGTACTGATTAGAGACATTAGTGTGTTAAGGAACCCATCGTGCACGTTTAACAATGTAGTATAAGAATTTGTAGGTATCTATTAAATATTTTATTCTTATTCTGCCGTTAAATTTTATATTTTACACAAGTAATAATTTGTGTTAGTTAAAAAGTACAGAATAACTGTAGCAAATGATCATTAAGAAATTTAGTTTCGAATGAATCAAATGTTAAAATCAAGTTAATACTTATCTTCTTCTTCGGCTCTACAACTCTTTCGAGGTTTTGGCCTACCGGGTCAACTGCGGACTGTCATCCTGCATGACACATTCCGAACCCGGGATCTCCGTGTTGTGAGGCAGTTACGCTAATTGCAGTTGATACTTATGGCCGGGTAAAGTATAGAAATTATTTAGAAGAAGAAGCAAATTCTTTTAGTATCAATTGGTTAATAGAACTTACAGTTCTAGTAATAAATTACAACATTTTTTATATTGGCAAAGAAAAAAATCTAAGGCAATAACATGATTATTAGACACCAAAAGTTACGGGAATAAAAATGAAACCATGTGGAATGTAATTTGAAACTCAAATTTCTGACAAGTTTAAATTAACATTTAGGGTAAAAATACAACTTAATTTTAAACACCAGAATGTAACAGTCATCTTTAATTGCATATTTTGGCTTATAATAATGTATTTTTCATAAATTGATTTTATTTTATTATTTAAATATAAACTTACAACCATCGTCTGTATAGAGTATGAACTAAGATTCCTGTAACGCACAAAACGTGTAAAGGAAACATCCATTGATTTTTCTCCCATTTTACATTATGTGACTTTTAGTCTGTACGAAAGTTTTTAGGCCGTACTCGTTGTAGAACCTCTACGAGTTTAGCTTTATGGTCAGTTATTTATTAAATTAATGAATTAAATGAGGCCAAAAACAGACACAAAAAATTAGTAAAATATAACCAACTACAGTTTAAAAAACAACTGCATTTTTTTGTCATTTAGTTCAGCCTGAAAAGGGTCCATATCAGAACCAAAAAATGAAGTTGTTTTTAAAATTATAGTTGGTTATGTTTCACTAAATTTTTTGTCTGTTTTTGGCCTCATTTAATTTATTAATTTAAACTTACAATCATTAATAACTATTGTATCAGTGATTTTTTGTTATAAAATACGCGTTGTATTTCCTATATCATTTAAGGAACCCTGAGGTCCTAGAGTAGAGTACGGTAACTGATGAACCATGGAGCGCCTGTAACTGACTAGTACTTTCGACTAACCTTTGTAGTATACTCAAAGATGATTCTTTTGCACAGCACCGAATTTGGAACCCCAAGGATCCATATAAGGATCGTTTTGTAGAAAAGTAATTTGTTTCTCAAGGATAATTTTGTTGTACGACCTGCATCAGGTAGGTAGCAGGATGAGTCCACGAACTATTCTCACGCGCTTCCGAATGACGGGACGAGTTTCGCAGCATTCCCTTCTCCTTGTCTCCACCAGTTTCAGGAGACAGCCAGAGACTGATCCAATGGGATCAGCGGACAACTTTAACTTTATGCCTCCAAGGACTTCAACCCCGTTACATACACCTCCTAAAATAGGCGAAGGTGCCTCGGCATGTGAGAACTTTGAAAAAACGAGAGAGAGAGAAAAAGTACGAGGCATTCTTGACATAGTCAGGTGAGTCCCGCAGGCAATCTGTGGAAATGCCTGTGAGAGAAAACTCCCACAGGCATTCTTCGTCATTGCTGCAGTGTTTTAGTCTCGTATTTATTCGAGTGCATATAACCGCAACAATTACTCCGTAGTTTCCTGACGAATGTGGAGTGGGGGAGTTTCTAACAATAGAAGCGGAAAATTATCGCCACGTATTGTAGTCTGTAGCACTCTGCAGTAAAGGTATTTGACTTATATTGTAAATACATAAAATACGGTTTCTGGGAGAAAATATACTAAACTGTCATGGCTGGTTGTGCCACTGGGAATAGAGTAACTTTTTTTTCAAAGATGAAGGGGAAATGTGTTTGCTTATTGTGTAATGCCAGTGTTTCTGTAGGAAAGAAGGAAAACGTGCAAAGGCAAATTCACTACACAACTATCACGCAGTGACCGAAACTGCTTGTTGTGTTTGTAGGATTGATTTAAGGAGAAATTAGGCGAGACAATTAAAATCTCAATTACAAACACAACAAGCAGTTTTTTTTTCAGAGTAACAATCGAATTTCGTATCGGGTTACCAATATTATTACACAGGAGGTAGAAACCATTTCAATACAGCGAACTTATCAAAGAAGCGTTATTGAAAGAAGTTTTACGAATGAAAGCAATACAATGCGTGAGGCTTTATGCAAACATTATGATGAGACGGAAAGAAGTAATGACATAACTGTAGACTGATTTTGAAAAATGTCGTTATTTTTCACTACAGATTGATGAACCGACAGATGTAAAAGATACTGCACAACTAGTAATCTTTGTCAAAATGATTTTAATTGATTTTTCAGTAAGAGAAGATCTTGCAAAAGGGGGCACAAGGGGCATACTTTACAGGACAAGACATTTTTTTTTCTGCTTTGAAATCTATAATTTCTTTGTTAGTGATCCCTATGGAGAAGCTCACAGGTCTGGTTACTGTCGGTGCTTCTAGTATGGTATGTGGCAAAAATTGAAGTAACTTTCCACTAAATTGGAGCTTTGGGAGTCACACTTAAGAAATTGAGATTTTCCTGTCATGGAGAAGCAGGCCGGGATCCAATAAGAGTGGGGCTAATAAAATGCAAATTCAATATATATATATATATATATATTGTAATAAACTTTTTTGTGTATAAAACATTTATTAATTTAAAGTACAAATATGATCAATTTTAATATTTTTGTTTGTTAATTTAAGTGAAGACACGGGCTTAATCTCAGGGGATTTTGGGTCTCTCAAGAGATGGAGTATGCATTAGCCACAATTACTGGCCCAACAAACATCCACCTCTCTAATGTTTGTGCGTCTCTCTGGCGTCTTGCAGGATTTGATCACGTCTGCTCACGTCCGTCCACTCGTCTGCCTTCTGGGGTCGAGCCACGTCCTTTCTCTGCTCCACTCGCCCGCCTTCTGCCCTCTGGATATCTGCTCTCTGGTTCACTCGCCTGCCTTCTGCGCTCTGCTCCACTCGCCTCCCTTCTGGGGTCTGGATATCTGCTCTCTGGATATCTGCTCCACTCGCCTCCCTTCTGGGGTCTGGTCCACTCACCTCCCTTCTGGGGTCTTATCCCGAGCCACCCATCGGCTTCCCTTTTAAACCTTCCGACGGGAATTCCCCTATTTCACAACATTTCGGGGTTCCCCGCCCTCATTTTTCAACTCGTTCGGCGGGGTTTTCCCGCGGGGGTCCACCATCGTCATTTTTTATACACGCTCGGCGGGCCTCCCCCGCGGGGAACCACCATCTTTCGGCCGACTAGCCATTGTTGTTGGCCTCATAACGCCACAACGTTACAAAATCCGCCTTTTTATCACAATATATATATATATATATATATATATATATATATATATATATGTGAATATATGAATTTACATATTTCTAAGTTTTTGTTCTGTAAATTCTTCTACAATAGTTTGAAAATCCAATTTCCTTGCTTCTTCACTTTCAATCGACATAATTGGTAAATTAATTATCCTGAGTTATTTTTAATTATTTGAACAATTTATCATTTATTGTCAAAAGTAATTTCCTTTGAATTTCGAAAAATAACTTTTTGTTATTGGGTAATGATCTGTGGAGAAGGGCAATATATCAGAATGATGCTAGGAATTTCATCCAAATTAAGAGAGCTATTTCATCTCCCATCTCAGGACTTGAAAAGAATCACACTACTCGCACAATGTACTGCATCACCTTTGTTGCAAGGGATTGTAGATGAATTTTCTGCGCGTGTGACTGATAATTTTAACGAACTTGAATTTGAGTTAATAGATCTACAAAATTATTTGACTCTAAAATCAATTACTAAGTACCAAATTTAGTAACTTCTACCAACAGGAGAAAATCTAGTGATGCTCCGTGTGGCTCCGAGGAGAGCTTTGTACAGCTCAACCTAACTGTGCGAATCTGCTTTTTGAACATGAAATTCTTCAAAACAAATGCAGAAGTAGAATGACTGACAATTATTTAGACAATTTCATCCGAATGGCAGTGACCGACTACTCACGAGACAGCCAAGCTCGTTCCAGAGGACGAAAACTTTCACTTGTGAAACTTCCAATAGAGGTTTATTTATATTTTTCTAATTTGTTATACATTTAATTTTTCCATTTCTAGAATTTAAAGTATTAAGTAGCGTGCAAGAGTTTAAAGTTTAATAATAAATCCAATTAAGAACTGTTAGTAATATATAGTTAAGATTGTAAATTTTAAAAAGATAGTTTTTTAAAAAACAAATTAAATTTTCAGAAGGCAGGAGGATGGGGATGGTTTGGAAAGGGGGTGGGGTGTTTGAGGAATAGCTCGCCAAGCACTTTCGAAATGAGAAAGTAGCTTCAGGGTTGGCAAGTTTGGCGACTCTTGCTCTAGACTCTTGGGCATTTCGTTAATTATCTGGTCATCTTGTTGCATGTAATTAAGTAGTAATGCTACTAATACAGGCAAAAATGTTCTACCCTATAAGGACATATATAACTTGCAACACGATAGATTATATCCTCACGTAGACCGTCAAATTAGGTACAAAATTTCTGTTTAGCGTGATAAGTTCAACTTACATTTTATTTGAGTAATGATAGTTTTCAATTAGTTAATAATGTTTTACGAGTTGCGATGCAAATGCTTCTGTAATTCGACTCTGGCACCCGAGACGGATTTTTCTGTAACTAAAAGTTAATTATCCGATGCAACATTGGCGAAAAACAATTAAAAAGTATCATTACCTAAATAAAATGTTATTTTACGCTATATAATCACACGTAATGGAACTTTTGAATTGCTGTAGTTAATAAATATCATAAAATATTTTATGAGTCGCAGTGCAGATTGATTATATAAAAACAAGGACACACACACACTCAATTTTATTTTTCCTAAACATTAATTAGTTTCTATACACATTATTTCACGGTAAACAGACAAAGGAGATGGTTCAAGTATCTTCTCCAGTTTCTATGTATCTTTCTTTATGCGAGTGGCACCTACAAATCTAAACTGGTGGACCAATTTTGACCAAATTTTGTTCACAAGCTCCTTGTGACTAGGGCGCAAAAAAGGACTGTAGGGGTAATACACTGCTACCACCCTGTGGAGGCTACGAAAGTATAAAGCGTACAGATTTTTGCATGAAAACAAATATTTTTCACGGGTAGTGAATTGATAGCGACTCTCTCGGCATTGTACTTTTTTATAAAGATACTGAGTCATCGTGGCGATAATGATCAAATTCAGCTCATAAAGTAGGGTGCTCGAGAGGTCAATTTTTTTTTAAAAAAATTGACGGTTTCGCTGGCTGATTAATCTCGTGTAGACGAAAACAGATTACTGTTGAATTAAATACTATAGTTATTTACTTAAAATGAAAATGTGTTGCGCTATTCATTTCTACACTTTGGCGCATTGTCTATGCCTGTCTGGACATCCAGGAATATTCCTGCAGTTCGTAAGTGCCTTCGATTTAAAACAATTCCTTCGACAAATTAATTTCGCAATGTTTGTTGGTTTTAAGAAAATTATTACTTGTTAGTTTAGAGTCTTATAATGTCGTAAAAGTTATCTGATTCAGTTATCATTATTAAAATAAAATGGGCATATGATGGGCAATAATAATTAATATATGGATATTATGTTACCACGTCATCAGCATTTTTCTGAGGCTTCAAAATTTATTACATTATCCGGTAATATCATTCTCGAAATGAGCATTAGTTATTTGTTTTTAAACAAAATACTCAGATCCTAAAGCATTTTTAATTTTTTTAAAGTTAACTATGCCTTTAGTGCAAAGAAATCCAAAATGGAGGTTAGAGGAGATTCACAGATTATTTCTATTGGATCAATTTTTGAGCCGAATACAAAGCACGTGGCTCGTCGGGCGACTTCACCGAATGGCGTCACCGCTCTGGAATGGGGCGGGAGCGAATAGCCACGTAAAGTGACGTGATTAATGAAGCTGATGGATCAAGCTATTGTAAAACTGCAAGGAGACGGATGCGACGTCTCCCGCTGCCGCCAATTTAGGGCCTTGTAGAGAGCTGTGGCGCCATTAGGACCAACCACGAGCCTTAATTATCTCCTCGCTTCCTTCGAGCCCGCTGTTTTGTTTTTTACCTGGCCGAGAATAGATCGACCACCCGTATTTATCGGCGGAGGGGGATTCCACTTCCGCCCGACATGACCGCAAGAAAAACTTGCCTCTTCCCCCCTCCCCCCCCCCTCAACATCCGGGCCATTGGATTCTTTCGGTTCGTGGCCCCCTTATTAATCTCCCATAAAGCTACGGCGATTACCGGTTGTAATATTAACATTGTCACCGGTAAATGGAGGTAGGCAGTGGTTCTTTTCCTACCCGTGGCGGAGGGATCGTTCGTTCCAAGTGAACGCTGTGTTATAACAACCGGAGCCCTCAAAGAATGAGAAAACAAAAGCATTTTCGGATGCACTGAATTGTGGCTGCATAGCGTTTTCTTTGATGACCGTGAAATAAACATAGTATGTGTCTAAACCAATTCCTTGCTACTTAAATCATCCACAGCAAATAAGTCAATGTTTGCTGTCATAACTCGGCAAATACTCAAAACATTTCGATAAATTTCAAATAAGACTAACATATACCAAGTTAGGTTCTACTATATTTAAAATATTTTCACTTCTTGTTATTTTTGTTGTATTATAATCAATTTTTATGACCACATCCAGACTTCAGTTTCAATACAATTACGCTTTGCCGTTGACATCGTAGTATTAGGGAAACCATAATAAATAGGAAGAACGTGGTCCTGGAGGAAGAGTACAATATGAGGATTAATATAGGGAAAACGAAAGTGATGGGTATAGTATTAGAAACAATGGAATAACAATGGCTTTTAGATTGGGAAGGGATATTTTGACGGACGTTAAGGAATTCTGCTACTTGTAAAGCGTAATAACTAGGGATGGCAGACGTATAGTAGACATAAAAAGTAGGATAACACAGGCAGAGAAGGCTTTCGCGAAAAAGAGGAACTTACTCATGGGTAATATAAGTGTGAATATTAGGAAATCGATGCTTAAAATGTTCGTATGCAGTGGAAAAGAAATGAAGCCTTTCAAATGTGGTGGTAAAGGAGAATGCTGAAAATACGATATGTGGATAGAATCATTAACGAGGAAGTTAAAAACAATAGGGGAAGAGTGAAAAATATGGAGGACATTGAACAAGAGAAGGTATAGATCATAGGCTACTATTTAAGAGATGAGGGTCATTTAAAATTAGTATTAGAGTGAAGTGTGTGTGGGGTAATAACAGAAGAGTGAGGCCACGGATGGAATACGCTAAGTAAATTAGAGAGGGGTTTAGTTATGGATAAATTATATGGCTTGCGCAAGATAGGTTAGCATGGAGGGTTCCATCAGACCAATCTTAGGACTAAATACCACCACAAAAACAATTTTAAAAGTACAACGTTTCGGTTCCTTATTCAGGTTATTATACTGAGGTAGAAATATTGATGGACATCGTGTTAATCGTAAAAACATAATGTTCCCAAATTTACTTAGTAGAAAAATAGTATCAGTCAAAAGTTAGACAAGTGAGGAACACTTAAATAAGTAACACAATAACTTTTTATCATCATTTATCATACATTTAGAAAACATGACACAAAATTTACAATTTTTGAAGCTCTCCCGAGGCTCTTCTACAAATGCAAAATGAATTGTCATGTGCATCGCCAACAGAATTTCACATCCAAGAACATTCCTTAGCATTAAATAGTAGAATAAGGATGTTCTCTATTACGACTTTTCTCATGGATAAATCTTTAACTGACACACCAATGTTCTCTGGAAATTCATGCAATTGTTTTCGCCTCTTGTAAACTTTTAATTTCTAAAAAATGAAAAGAATTTAGTGTCCTAATTTTAATCTTAGTGTCAAATACATTTCCAAAGCTAAATAATCAGAAATAATTTTTGATTTTGCAGTATGTGTTGCAGGAACACCAATTAAAATTTCTACTTTCTGTAAATTTTAAATTTGTAAAAGTAACTTTATCTGCTGACATTACACTGCTAAACACTAAGTATGTTACAGAAGAACAGTGTGAAATAATAGTCAGATGAATGTAATGACACAAGCCTTCGCTGAAAATAATTAAAATATACTTGTTCACATTTACCCAAATTGAGTAGTGGTTAAATTATGAAAAGAGTATATTCATACACAAAAAACAGAGAATGTATGTCAGAAGGTTTAGAAATCCGAGTAATATTTCTTAATGGAATAATGTATACAAAAGATCAATAAATTTCTCATTTCATCCGAAAAATCTATAAATTTTTCGTTTCACAAAGCTATGAGCGTTTGTTTGAAATGTATGAAATTCAGTTTTGTGAAATCAAGCGAATGGTTTCGAAATGCCTTAAACTTTCCTACGCCTTATATTACTGTTACTGCAAGACATCTCGCTAAAAGAAAACAATGACTCGCTACTGAACAATTGTATTCACTGGCAAAAGATTTTTTTTTACCCCTGAGGTAAGAGTTAAACAAAGCTTTTGAACTGAATAAGCACAACTTTGTATTCGAAGTCCTTCACCATTGAATTGAGTTTGCTTTATTCAAATCAACGTTCTTTATTTACAATAAATTCATTTACCTCTGGTTTCTAAGGTTCCCTATGCTTTCTCGTTCTTGTTTATTATTTTTAATAAAAGTTCGACGTCTGTTTGGAGATGGTTGGGATCGTTACAAGAAAGAGAGGTCACATTCAATTAAATACGTTCAAAATATTCAGATGAGCTCACATTCGAGTCACTATTTATTTCCTCAGTCTTCATTGTTATTAGATAATATTGAATTAAGAAAGAGCCTAATAACTGATACGCAATATAAACGGACGAGTTTATATATATATATATATATATATATATATATATATATATATGTCGTAAAAATGATTGCAAATCCTTTCGTATGCATGACTGTCATTTAACCCGTGTGAGTGATACGAGTGTCTGCCGATCCGTGTACGAGTAATATCTCTGCCTCTCACGAATAAGCAATTGCAGCTATCTAAGTTAAGTACGACTAAAGGTCAAACGACTAGTCGTTTTTCTCTATACAGGATGTAAATTAAGGAAGCTAGACGACCTACACCCCTGTTATTTAACAGAGTTACGTTTCATTTCTTATTCCCATTCGTTTTCATGAAAATTACATCGTCCTACCGCAATTGCTGGTAATTTGTTTTTAAACTACTAATCACGTAAACGATGAGTAAATTGGTCTCTTAAAATAAAAATATATAGGTTTAAGCCCGACTCTTTGGTAAAATTTCTCTCGTCACGTGAATGGTTTTATCCCTATAATATCTAGAATATATAATTCACTACTTGATTATTACATTCTAACGTGGAAATGTTCAGCTTATTAATTACTTAAAACGTAAATAATATTAAATACTCATTTGGAAAGTGATACTTCATTCTGCGTTTTCTAAGCATAGCACAGAGAATACATTGTCACGTCCAGTAAATATATCGTTACCAGAGTTGCACTTCCATTGTTTACTTGTTTGGTTCAAGCTCTACATTTACCATTAAGTACTGCTGATGGGATTTGAAATCGATATTGAAACTAAAGTAATGTTTTAGGTTAATTAATATTACGGTGATTTTTCGAAACGAAACACTCTAATTAGTCAAGATTGAATTTAAAGGTAAAAAATTTAAGTACACAGTAATGTCGATAGCTCGACACGCCGTTGGAACCACATTAGTTGTGATAAGAAATTATTATGCATCTAAAAATACAAGGAACAACATAAACAAACGGATAATTCTTTAATGATCTCAACGGATAAACATTGCGGCCGAAATACTCTTATAAATGTACGGCTGTTAAGCGTATTGTTGCTGCTAAAAAGTTTACAATTGAAAAATTTATTATATTGAATTATAAAAAGCTTCATAATAATAAGGAATCATAAATTCTATTAAAATTATTAAAATCACTTTTACATTATTTTCCTAATTATTACTTTTAGTTTTAAATATTTATATTTTAACTTGAAGTTAAGGCTCCGTTCTTGACATTAGTCAGCCGCTCGAGACTACTGCTGGCGGTTTCTTTTGAGACTTGCCGTCAAAGGTGTGCATTGTTGAGATGCGCGGAATGCGGTAAGCAATGTGCTGACGACGAGCCATGATGGAATTAAGACGTAGGCCATTCGTGAGAAATCCCTACCGCAGGTTGAGTTGTCGGGTATCGAACACGCTAGGCGAATTAGACGCCACCTCGAAGTAGTGAATTGTAATTTAATAGTTTATGACGAGAAGCGGCGGAGTACGGAGCTTAAAATTTCACGAATGACCACGTACTGAGGCATTTTGTCAATCCTTTTGCTCGAATAAATGGACAGTTGTTTTAAAATAAAACTCTTGGTGATTTACCTTGGCGCCCAATTAATATAAACAAACCAGCGATCGAAGTCGTAGCAGAGCCGAGGAATGTAATAGTGGAACCGCGGAACTGTTACAATACAAATAACAAATGTACGTTTGATTGCTTGTATTTTTACTGCCGTATATGTTCTATAACATTTATCCGATTTCGATGAATTTTTGGTGAATTGCAGTGTTCACGTCAGAGCAAATCCCTGTCAATCTTTCCGAGATTTGGGCTCCTTCTTTCTTCTTTTCTAGGAAAAATGTCCCTCCCTTATAGCAGTTTCAAGAAGCCCTCAACAGAAGTCACACAATTTGCATGTAAGTTTTCAAATAACGTCTTCCGTCATTTTTACAGCCAGTATATTCAACCAGACAGTGTATTTTATTAGGTTTTCGGACGTCATTTATATTTCACTACTTTTATAGAGACAAATGAACCATAAGGAAGGCCATTAGTTATTATATCAATAATAGTTTTAATAAATATGTTAATAAAATGGTGAAAATCTGCGTTTTATTACCACTAAAAAGGTTACAGAAGAAACTGAAACTATAATGTTTGGGAAGGAACCGTTAACCCAATAAAAATTAAATTCAATATTTTCAGTTCTCAACTCAATATATTTCCTTTATTTTGAATGATTTTTTTTAAAAATTCAGCACCCCATTCCCGAGAAACAGGTGGATCCCCCAAAGTACTTAAGCTATCGTTGGTTTGCTGTTTGTCTGTGCATTCTGCGGATTGGAGCTCTGGCCTGTTAGAGCGCTGAGAAATGTCGCATTTGGCGTCCAGATTACGCGTGAAGTGCGCCTTGGTGGGCGTCATGGCGTCGTTACGCCGCCACCGCAGTGTTAACATTGAAGCCCTGGCCACAGACAAAAAAACAAACCTCTGCCGCTCTGAAACAGCACTGCTTCACGTTTAATAACAAACAGATTTGTACTAATGAAACATATCTGAATGGAACTCGATCGGAAGCGAGTATTCGAGAATATGAAGTACAGCAACTATAACCACGTCATTGAGTTTATTTAGCTAAAAAGAGGGCATACTGTTTACGCAATAATTATCATTTACTGTAAAAGAAATTCCCATTGTTAATTTAAATATCAACAATACGCGCAACTGCGTAGCGTTGTTACAGTTATTTTGGCTGCCATGTGTAAGCAAGACATACGTTTGGAAATAAATTGAAATTAACATTCCACAAATTTTCTCGTAACTGTATTAAAAGTATCATTTTTTAAAAATCTTCTTTATCATTATTATTATTTATTTAAGGTCGGGTCGACTACAAGGCTTTGAATTTTTTAAAATCCATGACTGTAAAATGTTTATATGATGAGGTTTCAGATCGGAACGATCCATCGTGAAAATTTGTATTTTATTAAAATGTGTTAATCCTTATTTTATTAATATTTATGCCTGACAGTTTATACAATTAAAAAACTTAAACATTTTGCTAGAAATCCCTCTAAATTAGTTGACTGCTTTTGCCTCGAAAGTATTTCCCCCATCTTCAACTATTTTCTCTATAAAAATTACTGCTTTTTAATTATTTCATGAAAAACGGTATTCTTTAAAACTTGTGTTGTAACTTCAACGTTATCATCAACCAAATTCAAAATCAAGTTTTATAAAGCGCGTTTTATCCATTACTGGCTGAATCAATTCATATTTCAGG
Source organism: Eucriotettix oculatus (assembly GCA_034510155.1). NCBI lineage: Eukaryota > Metazoa > Arthropoda > Insecta > Orthoptera > Tetrigidae > Eucriotettix > Eucriotettix oculatus. The sequence continues at coordinate 28,243,670 of CM067378.1, read as the reverse complement.
TTATTCCAAATATTATCAGTTCTTTCCACTTCCTTGGGATTTAATACTTATTTCACTTTGTTCTCTGCAATTCTCTTCCGGTCCACTGTTTCATATACGATACTCCAAATCGCCGAGAAAGACTACACTTCTCTCGATGTTTCATTTTGATCACACAACAGATTTAGATTTTATTCAAATACTTTCAATTTAAATTCCGATAGCTGTAAATTAAGTAAATGTAGTTTACAGACAATGAAACTACACGTTCCTCCATAATTACAGCAAGATTACTAATAATGAAAAGCAGCAAAGTCGTATGAAATAATTGTTTGCTAATATTTTTTACAAATTTCTGCTGCCTCAATACTTCCTTTCAAAAGGAACCGATTTGATCTTGAGCATTGCCATCTAATCAGAATCAAGCGACTTTGTCAAATTATTGTCCACGCAGCTGCGCTGCAGTAAGGCCTTCCAGTCGAAGTGAAACGTTGTGGCAACGTGTATACTCTCATTCCCTAAAAGTCAGAAAAACTAATATTTGATAACCTGCATAGTCACCGATTACTTTTTCAAGATGGACATTTGCTGGAGTGACTTAAGGTGTCCCAACAAGTTAAATTATGGTTTGATTCTAGAACAGACGCAATACTTTCAAGTCAGCTCAATGAAAGAAGCAATGAAGTTGAATTAAAGGATCAGGATTGAAAATTTTCGACGGGGCCGGGAATGGATCCCGGGACTTCCGTTTGCTACGGTTTCTTTTTCCAAAAAAGACCCTCATGTCTTAAAACGTGTCCTGTTAATCTATCCCTTCTCTTAGTTAACGTCCTCCATATTGTTCGCTTTTCCCATATTCTGTTTAGAACTTCCTCGTTTGTGATTATATCTACCCATCTGATTTTCAGCATTCGCCTATAGCACCACCTTTCAAAGGCTTCTATTCTTTTCCTCTCCGCAACTCGTATCGTCCACGTTTACATCCATTTAACACCACGCTCCATACAAGTATTTTTAGCAACGATTTCCTAATAAATATTCACACTTGTATTACTCGTAAGTAAATTGCTTTTTTTCTCGAAAATCTTCCTTGCCTGCGCTGTCCTACTTTTTATGTCTACTAGCCCTAATTATTACGCTTCCCAAGTCTTTAACTTCAGTCAAAATATTACTTCTCAATCTTCCCATACTACACTCCATTATATTGGTTTTCCCATATTAATCCTCATATTGAACTCTTTCTGCAGGATCCCGCTCATACCGTTTGCTATGGTTTCCAAGTCTTCTTCTGACACCCCTAATACTAAAATATCGCCGGCAAAGCGTAAGATTTTTATTTCTTCTCTTTGCAGTATGATTTATTTTCCATATTCCGTTTTAACTTTCTTCGTCGCCTGTTCTATACATAAGTAAAACAGCACCGGCGACAGACTGCATCCTTGTATTATTCCTTTCTTGATTACGGATTTCTTTTCTTGGTCTTCTATTCTAATTACTACTGCTTGTCTTCTGTAGAGGTTATGTATTAGCCTCTTTCCAGTGCTTTTCCAGTGCTGTTCAAAATCCTTAATAGTGTGTTTCAGTTCACATTATCAAACGCTTTTTCTAAATCTACAAATGCCACGAACGTTGGCAGGTTTTTTCGTAACCTGTATTCTGAAAATAAGAGATAAAGTATTAATTAAAAACGATGGACACAAACATACGTACGTAGTTTCTAATCAATAAGATAGCTGTTGACTGCAACCATATGAGATCTGTGTACGCGTTTTCAGTATTATTTACAAGCAAACTATGTACATGAATAATCCCAAACCTTCCCTTCCTGTCTCTACTCTGCCTGGTGTAGAGAGAATGCTTTCTCTTCAAGGTATTGCGACACAGATAATTGCTCTATCAATATTCTGATTACCATTGTGTCCCACTTCTTTGATAATTGAATGCTTGATGAATGTGTCTTGGACGTTTCCAGATATATAAGTCAATACTTTGATGGATTATACGTAGTTCCAGCTAAACGTTGGTTCATTAACGTTAATGAATGAAATTAAAACGCCCAAGCCGTCCAAAGAGTTCCACGCCTCATTGTCTCACGCATCAGACCACTAAAGGAATGCGTACGAGGCTGAAAATACAAATGGGATCCACCGGGGAAGACGGAACAACCAGCCACTAACCACAGTCATCCTAAAGAACCAAACGCCTAATGAATATTCAACATCTCCATAATCAAGTCCTTCCGTCCGAGCCTGCTCCTCTGAGAACCTTCAGACAATTTATATTCAAAACCACACGAATTAGGAGAATTCAACACGGAAAATTGCAAACGTAAACATTTAAAATTCTGCAGAATGTAAGCAGATAGAGGGAGAGGAAGGCGTGGACACCTCGTCAGACTTGAATTGGAAAAGGTTATCATCAAGAGGAATTCTGGATTACTGTACAATGATTAATAGCGGCACAGATGATTGTAAGAAATGATAAGTTATCTTTCCTTGAACATACATGACTATTCTAGTCATCGATATTCTTCTAAGATTTTACATCTCTTTAAGGCAAACAGATAATAAACATTTGGCTTTTGCTTAATGAATTTGAGCGAGATGTCATTTAAGTGAAGTAATTTAAAGTTTATTTCCAATATATTTGTTTCATCAATATGTTCAGCTAGTATTTCAGTTTAATTATGATTATTGAACTGTTTACTTAAATTTGTTGTTAATAATTTTTTTCATATTTTATTTGTTCAAGTGTGTGGATATCGAAGATTGAAGAGAGGTATATAAGACGAATTCTTCGAAGCTGTACAAAACTGAAAAGAATTAACTTGATTATTGTGGATACAAATTGTTAACCTCAGGACAACCCAAAGCATCTACAATTACAAAACACAATCAGTGTATTTGGCGGAAACAGCAACTCACTCAACTGGGAACATAGTTACATGATTCTATCGCACATATATTACTAGAAAGGGTAGTTTCCTTGCACTCGATTCTAAGTTTTGTTCTTTAAAATTTTATATTGAATAAGTTTAATATTTTCTTCACAAGAACTGTCTTCAAATGGTCTATTTTCATTTCCAGTGTCATTTCTTAATATTAAAGGTTACAAATGTTGACCACCTGCTTAACTATGAAGCCAGGGAAGAAACTTGTTGGACGTGAAGTCTGAAATGTTGTTCCTGGCTGAAACTTGAGAAAACCAAAATGGGAAGGATGTAGAAATTTTAGTTGTTAGCCAAGGAGTTAAACTTTTAGGAATTCATATCCGTTGTCTTCTCTTCGTCATCGATCGAACTAAAGAGAATTCAGAATAGATAATAGGAAAGTTTCAGTACGTGAGGTTCATTTACTAGGGTGTCCAAACCAGAACGGAATCAAAGACACTAGAATGGTTTTTGAAGATTTAGTTTAATAAAATATGAAAGTAATTATAAACAAAAAGCAGATTATTGAGCTGAAGAGATCCTCGCAGGAGCCTACCATGTTTTCAGAAGGAAATACGAACATAGACTGACTTTTTTGGAGCTTGGAAGAGCTGCTATAACTACGTCCCCTCCTTTCCGTCAATGAAATAAAGTGGGATAATAGCTAAATTAAGTCACGTGTGGACCTGAGGGGTCCCTACTTTACTTATGAAATCCGATTTTATGAAAGTGTATCTTTGTAACTTAACGCGACCTTATTCTGCAAATGTCATCTTGAAACAAGAAACTTTTATTGTTTATTATGGCGTTATTTTCAGACAACCACATCCTGCTATCTAATGAAAATTTACTGAATTTTGGACATATAAAGTTAAGAAAAGGGAAAATATTGGTCACAATATGACACGTTGCACGTGTTCCTGTTTTGAAATTTTTCATTCTACATTAACACGGTTCAAAGCTACAACACATTAACGAAAAGAGAACTTGTTTATGCTTCAGGAAAAATAATAGCGGGTATTAATCAAGCCAAAGAGCAAACACCAGACCGTTGATTTAATTATGCTTTCAATTCAGCTTTTGATAAAAAAAAACATGTAAAAGCATGTTCACAAAAAAATGTTAAGCAAATGTAGCTCCAAACGTTCAGTTTCATATATTTATTAAATAAAACGACACATAATGAAGTAAAAACAGATGTTTTTACCGTTCACTACGTTGGTCTGTTTCACTTCTCTCTCTTTGGTACCAACTTTCACCTCCACTCAATTCTTCCTCTCATTTTTTTATTTAGTATATTTTCTCTATACCGGACAATGGAACAACCGACCAACACTGAGGAAATATTAAATCGACCGTCGCCAATAAATTCCAAATCTAAATGACTAACCATTTATGATACATAGATAAATATCTGATAAGTTAGTTTCATTTCTCTCACAATTTAGAATACTAATTACAGGAGCAGCTGAAATTTCACTCCGAAAACATAAGATCCTTTATCACGTATGCAGAAGTTTGCCATTTTACATTTAGCATAAAATGGACTCGACCGCTGATATAAATGTTCGGTTTTTGCACCTCCCTTACAGTTTCATCTTTTTTCATAGGCTTTGTGTAGTAATTATAAAAATTGATTTCAAATGTTAAAAGCAGAGCTTCCCTTACACAAAGGTGATTCCTATGGATATAATTTAGCTCATGTCACGTTCAAAATTGATGTAAATGGAATGAGAGATTTGGAATTGGCTTAATCAAGGAGCGGATACTCTCGGCAGCAATTTGCAATGCCATTGTGCGGTTAACTTGGCTAGTAGCTCGGGGACCAAGGATACGTCACTTCAACCGCCTACAGTATTTACTCATTAGTAGGCCTACCGCACCAATAAATTATTGGTTGAGTTATGAAAGACGAAAACGCTTATTAAAAAGTTATCAGACTTATTGATTAACATTTCCAATAGTACTGTAAGATGCATCAGGGAAAATATTAATATCGACTCATTATTAGACAGAATTAGAGAGCGAAAGAGAAAAAAAAAGAGAAAAAAAGAGAAAAACTGAAAAATATTAGCATAAACGTGATATTAATATTCGTGAAAACTTAATTATTTTATTGGTAAAGGAAAGTTATGCTCGTCGTATTTTTCATTATAATGTTCACTTATAGAAGCTAGCTTAGTCTTACGTCACGGTTACTACTGAAAATAACGTAATATTGATGTAAGTTCAACCAAAGATTATATAATACAAGCTATGCCCGCGACTACGTTCGTGCATTAATAGCTGTTTTTATTTTGCCCTAAAAACGAAACAACAGAATTTTGATCAAGTTGAATTCATTGAATATATAAAAAGTACGGTATCAATAATTTATGATAAATAACTCACAGTTGGTTTTGAACAGGTACCCTATCATACGTTTCGGAGCCAATAAAAATGAGCAATTATTAAATACTAAAATTTACTTGACGTGACAAATAAAACCAATTTACGTATACATCGTATCGACGATCTAAAGAAGGTTATTATTTCTCAGAAAGTTAACTCTCTGCCAACTATAGGTTAATTACGGCGTGAATCCTACTGCAAAAATAGATGTAGTGATTGCCCTCCCCTCTCTCCCTCTTTCTCTCTTATGCTGCCTGAATTACGCTTGTAATAATACACTAAGTGAGATGAATGGTATAGGAACGCCTAATAAAACCTAAACTTGCAGTTGGTTTTCACGCCACCTTTCGCGCGACAATTCAATTGTTTTATAAATATTTACATTAATATCTTCTGAACTCTTTAAGATATCAAAATGAAAAATACACAAAAAATTAAGTTAAAATTACGGTTTCAACCTCTGAAATATTTTTATTGAAATCCGTTAAACCATTTTGGAGCATAAACAGATCATGAGTATAGGCAACCCGCACTCACATTTTGGAGACTTGAATACTCGTATGTGAAGAAGTATTTATATTATATATATTAATATATTTCTGCAATATATTGAAGTAAAATATACAATAATATTTAAGTTAAATCTCCTGTTTTAAAACCCTCAAATTTTCATTGAAATCCGTTGAGTCGTTTCGGAGCCTAATTGACTCAAACATACAGAAAAACAGACAGACAGAAACTTCAATTTTGTTTATTGGTTTAGTTAAGGAGAACAGTATGAGACGCTTATGAAAGAAGAAGGATTTCCCACCGATTACAAAATTAAATATAAGGGTGTAGGGCATAAGTAATTGTAAATACTCCATATATACTCGTTTAATTTAGCTGTAATTTGACATAAACTTGATATGTTGTACAAAGTTTACATATTGTCATGGTGGTTCCAATCCAATTATCGGGTGGATAATTGTTCATTAATACTTTATGATAATGGAAGGAGCACGTATTTATCCCCAGATTGATTGCGGGGCTTTCCTTGGGGATGTCTCGTACTCTCTGATTTTTAAATGTCATCACATTCTAACCTTCATCAACTTACTGTTACAGCGTAGAAATATCGTCATTTCAGAATGCATTTATATTAATGTTTGGGAAATAGAACATTTTAAATTCTCGTTTATTAGTTCCTAGTAAAGTACTATGTCATACAAATACGTTCAGGTTTTAAGAAGTTTGAAGGACGTAGAATAATACTGGTCGACATATAGCTTGAGTAAGAAAAGAAGAATAGTCTATAAGCAAATTTATATATGCAACAAAAGTTCAATTCACAGATAGGTTTTATCGTACCGTTTTGCCAAAGTGTTTTCGGTCACACGCACATTCTGAGTAAACCCACATAACAACCACTCTAAAGAGCCTAAATGGCCAGTAATTTGACTCTACGCCATTAGCTTTTATAGTCCTACGAGGAACGTAGCTGACTGTTAAAATACCTGCGACTGCGTTACACCAGTTCGCTCTAGCAAAATGCAAACAGAGCAATTATCGTCAACTGAGAGGATCTGTATTACATTTATACCTGCTTATGTACTTTGTTTCAGTTTGTTTTACGATAGCTTGTGTCGACTCGAGGGTGACATCAACGGAAGCGAACGCCTTCTCACGTAAAGGATTTGAACTTCGTCAAGTTTTCATTGCGACCTTCGACATCCCAAGAGATCAGGTTCAGTGTCCCATCAGAACACCGCTTATTACAATAGGTTTCAGGTAGAAACATTGATATTGGCACAGGAAATCCGAGGAAATCAATCGATACAAATATTTTTAACAGAGTTAAATTTTCTTAGTCGTGAATTAGAAATTATAGAAAGTTTTCAGAGAAAGTGGAAGTCAGGAACGAGTCTTCAAAGTCTGAACACTCCTAAAAGAATATGCCTTCATTATTAAATCTAACACAGGACTGCTGTCTTATAAGAGTGAAGAATTAACGGAAATGTAATCCCATAATAATACGGCAATTGTTTTTATTATTATTGTATTTTTAATTTCCATCATGTGGAGTCATTTTATAGGCACACTAAAAAATTAAGGTTGTCAGATTAATAAAAAGACTCCCCAACCTGTTCTACATAAAATTTCATCTCTTATTTATTTATTTATTCAAATTAGCTAAAAGCTAATTATAAATTCTCAATTATATTTTACTGCATATTTTAAATCCAAATTCTCAATTTACATTTAATCAGTCTTTTTAAACTCTAAAATTAAACAAATTTTGAATACATTTTTACTATTTTTTGTCCTTAACAGCTACTGGCAACTATATAATACAAAATCTTTATTAAAAATAAGAATTTTTCGTACTTTTTAAATTTAAGTGGCCCATAAAACAATTTTCCCTACCCCGGTGTTGTGACTAAGTACCTCTGATTTTATTTTCATAAAAATATTTAAATAATCTGGTAAATGTCTATTTTATGAATAAAAACTAAAATGTCATACAGAATTTCGTCCCTAACGCTTAAAAATTCGAACTTATTTAGCATATCCTTAATCATACAATACTTGCTTAGTCTTAATCTACAAACTAATTCTATTTTTTTGTTTAGCTAATGACATTTCAACATACTCTCCATATTTATTAAATTTTAATTCACATATAATAACAGTTCCTGTATTGTCTCATGTATATAAAAGAAAAACAGCAATTATATGGTACCTTGGGTGACAACAATAGATTTATAAATGAAATACTCTTATTTAGAAGTAAATAAACTAAAATACCAAGAACGTTCTAACATTTTAATGCCCTGCCGCACCGGAAATAAGGGAACTCCATTTCGATATATGTAAAACTAAAATAAAATTGGTAAAATATACGAATTCATTGATATCTAATAAACACTTCAAATCTGTATTGAGAATTAGCAACGTTGCTATATTACTAAGATACAACTCTATACAAATAATTATATTTCCTTAGGTTTCTTAGTTTATGGGTTCCGAGAAACAGCATGACATATTAGCTTCACGGTAGAAGAAGACAAAAGGTAAAGGAGAGTATTGTCATCGTGCAGGAACAGTCGTCAGAGAGAAGCTATTTTAAAAATATTAATTATATTTTTACGACCGTGAAATGCAGATAGCACCAAAATATTTTAATAACTTTTGACATACACTATATGTTTTGCCGACCTCCTGTGGTCAGGTGGCTATCGTCGCTGCCTCGCACTGCAGAGGCCCCAGATTCGAATCCTAGCTTGGGTTTGGACGTTTGTGTTTGAGAAGCCATACCATGCACAGTCGCTACTAGCCTTGCTGTTGGTGCGACTATAACTAAAAATATTTTCAAAAAAATAAAATATGTTTCCTTCCGCCAATGTTTTCAAAATAACTTTAAAAGCACTAAGATGCCGTAAGAAAATTACCTGTTGTAGTGAGCTCCAACCTACTCCCACTACTATTACAAGGCAGTGGACAGTAGTGACACAAGTGTCTATTTCTCTCCAGTTATACTGGTGACTCAATTGTCCATCTTGCTGCTGCAATAAACTTTATTATTACTATATAAGAGAATTAGAACATAAAAGACAGTTTTCTCCTGTATATTTTGAATGAACAATCGCGATTACGAAACAAAGAGGTGAATCCAAAAGAAGGACGTTCTCTTATTTGTTGACGTGTATATAAACTGTATTGCATTAAACCCATGTTTGTTATCGACTCAGTGTTGTATTGATCAAGTGATTCTGAATAAAACTTATTGATTATTAATTAATTGTCGACATGAAAAATTGAGAAAGTTATACGCGTTAGTGTTTTGTCTCCAGTTCTCGGAATTCCTGTATTGCAAAATATACACAGAAAGGTTCATTATATTGTAAATACTAGGCTGCCCCTTTAATTATTAATAACGCTGTACAATTATAGAAGAAAAAGGACACTGAAACGTTGGTAGAGGGGTTTTACAAAATTCTGAAGAATAATTTTATTTCATATTAAACAGAACACTACGTGCAATTACTGAACCACTCGAAGTAAAGTTCTATTCTTATAGTGCAATCGTGATAGTTATGCTACCTCGTAAACAGTATTGTAATGTTTTTTTCAGTTGGGTACATTTGAATTTACTTTAATAAACATTAAAAGTTAAATCAACATTACTGAATCTGTCTAAAGTTTATAATATATTAAAGAATAATATAATAATCTTATATATATATATATAATAAATTAATAATTTTAATATGGAAATTGTCTCTTTTATAAGGAAATGGTTGGCTCAAATACCTTGGTCTTAATATTTACAAACTAGAATTGCAGGCGACATTACAATTGATTATTGTAGAGGATATTTTGGTTTGACAGCACACTACCACCGGTGCTCCAGAACCTTTGGAATCATTGACGCAGAATCGGCGAATGGAACATGATGGCCGTTGGTGCCTGTTGATAACTGGTTGTTATGTCTCGACACCTCGGATCTCCTCTCCAGATCTAAATTATTCACGACTTTGGCGAATGATGACCTCTTTCTCACCCCTACAACCTCCAATACGAGGCGATACGTCTTATTCTAGAGGCGTAAAACCACACGTTCAAAAATATTCCTACTCTCCGTGGATTATACCAGTGCGTGCCAATATTGTGCCATCCCAGGTGATCCTATGGAAGAATTTATAACCCTTAGTTCCTTGTCAGCGGCGGCGTTTTAACCCCTCACAGGCCACCAATTGAAAGAGGATTTACCATGGCCGAGCATACCTGAAAGGCTACGATCACAAGTTCCGGAGCTCAGAAAAGTTAATTTCACAAGATTATTTAAATGAAAATAAAATTAAGTAACCCTCCTATTAATTTATTAGGAGTATGTACACCAGTGTCGACACAACAAAGGAAACATCAAATAATGAACAAAATATGGACTTTTATTTCTTTGTACCAATGCGGAAAAATTTTCTTTATTATGTATGAGTCTCGACTAGACTCAAGTATGGTTTATTGAAGGCAACACGTATATTTATTAAATTTAGTCAGTGAATGATACGCTCGACTTCACTGAATGGAGAATTTTGAAAATATTTCAACAGCCACAAAGTTCACAATTTATTTATTCAAATTTCGGGGAATACAATTTTTTGAGCTTTCGGCCTTGTGAACATTTTTACCTGTGGAATCATTCATTGTCATCGGACTAATGACACGAGGTCGCTATCAGCTTTCGAGGCAGACATAGTCTGTTTCAGCTTTCGGAGAGTAAACACAGTTCAGGCTCCGATTTCTATGAGAAAAGAAGAGGATTTTGTTCAGATAAAAGACATTTCGGCTTAGCAAGCATAGAAATTCGAATATCTTTAGAATGATAAGTAGTCCTACCCAGAGGAAGGAAATATGAGGAACCAGGCTGAAGCAACTGTGGACAGCAACAGACAATGGACTTTCCTGGAGCCGGCGCCAAGATCAACCCTGAGCAACGAAAGAATTTAGCGTGTCTCGGAGGAAGGAAGGCAAAAAAAATAAGGTAAATTTTTTTTGCAGTTTTTTACAGGACAAACACAAGGGCGCCCCTAAGACAGACGATTTTTTCAGTTTTATTATTATTATTTTTTAATATTAAGCTTAGCCAAGGCACAAAATTACTTGAAAATGAATTAAAAATACTAATTTTCCCTTTCCATTTCTAAATAAATTAGATGCTAAAGTTAAAAAGCTTAGATCTGTACAATTTCTTCGTCAATCGTGTTACCTAACTCATGTCTTTCGTTAATCTGTTTTGAAAACATATACATAATTTTAATGACATTGAATCGGGAAAATAAATCAAATGAGTAATACATCTAGAAATAATTATGAAAATAGTATTTACAACTTGCCAAATAAAGAATAAAATAATAAGCTTTTGCAGTTTAAAGACTTTTAGGAAAATCTTATACTAAATATGTTGTTATAAAAAGATTTGAATTCAAACAACACAACCTGTGTTTTCAGCAAGTTATGATACCCTAATAGTTTCCTTCACAGAACTACGCTGTTACGAAGTTTGGTAACTTTGTAATTAAGGTATTGCGATTAATATCGTAATATAATAGCATAATTGTGTGAAGAGGAGGATACTATAATTGGTAAAGCAACAGCGCAATAAATCAAAGGCCAAGGTTCGATACAACGTCCTACCACAGGCTGATACATTCAAAAGTAGAACAAAACACAGCCTGAGAGATGATTGCTTCAAAGACATCAATAAATCAAAACAAGTACTGTATTTCTTCGATATTAATACTCTATCGATTATAAGACGTTGCTTATTTTCCGTACCGATAGCCGGGACAAAACTTTGAAAACAAAAATAAACTAAGCTGTAAGATACATTTTAGCACAATAACTTGAATTATCACAAGGATTACCAAATAAAATTACAACGAGATAGAAACTCACCAATGTATTGTTTACAATATTCTTAAAATTAAAAAATACCTAATTTATTAATTAATTACAAATATATAAACAATTCACCGAATTTGTCAGCAAATAATTTATATTTGTTTAATACATCAACGGCGTTCCCTTCATATTTATGAACTTCATCGGGTCAATTTGAAATGGATAACATGTATTTAAGAGTGGATAATATTACAAGTTAGGCTCTTCGAAACGTGTTCTGGATATCAAATTTACTTGAAGCCCATAATTATGGATCAATTGTCGTAGATGCATTAAATAAATTTTTTTCTGACAAATCATCTGCATTGTTTATTTATTTTAATTTTCAAATTGAATGCAAGATCACGATTATTCTGAATATTTCTCAAATTATTACCTTACGTGATACCGTCTTCCGGTCATCGAGTCTGTTTTAAGACTAATTGTTTCTTTTTTAAAATGATTAAGAAATATTATTTATTGGAATGATTAGAAAATTATCCCAGCATAGTAGTTCGGCATTTTAAGTCTACGTTGGATATTGTAGTACGAGATTCCGTATTACGCCAAAATTTAATACTGTTCTTATATTAAATATCTATTATGTGTGCCCATATAATAATATATAATCTAACATACGTTAGATCGAAGTTATGTGGAGTCTAAAATGAACACGAATAGTTATTTAAATGACGAATTACGAATCATCATATTCACGAGAAGGGAAAAATTAAGGTTTTCGGATTACCTCATTGGGCGGGGCTGAAATGTCCAGAACTTTCGACGACATCGGTTGACAGAACGTAATTACCAAGAATATATCTTGTCAGCCGGTAAACAAGCGAACTGACCTAGCTGCACAGTTGTCTGTCCAGAGAGCCAACGAAGACAGGAACTTATTGTTAACAAATGAACAAAGCGGACACCTCACCATGCATGTCAGAAGTATGAGGAAAACATACACGTGCCATTTACAAGAATAAGGGTTCTCGACAATCCGTCTCTGAAGCGAGGAGGTATCCCACTGAGTGGTGTCTCCAAAATATGGCTGACAGGCGTCAAAAATTATGCTTCCATATTCCATAAGGAGGATAAAAAGAATCACACCCACAACTTGCACGGGGGTAAAATTAAAAGTGTGGAAGTGGAGATTGTAAATCAAAATCGAAGCACATCTTAGAGAAAGAGATTAAATCATTTCGTTCAGTTATTATTTGGAGGGAGAGATGTTCAATTACGGCGTACAGACATTCCTTCAGTTTCCGGCCAGACACACAATCAGTTTCGACTATTCAGAGAGACTTTTTGGCTGAAAGACTTAATCATTCGTGCGCTCTGGGGTGATAATTTGCTGAGCAGTCGACCATCGACGCTAGATACGATCTTCATAACAGATACAGCCTGCAATCCCGGACAACAAACAGTCATCGGCCCAACAATAAATTAACGAACCATCCAGCTAAGACGACAGGAAATAAGACCAACGGTACAAACTCCCATGTTTCTCACCTCTGGTCGTTTCTACAATTCTCGTAAATTTTCCACTGATATTCCCTGAGATAATAATTAAGTAAGGATGAATTTAGAATCGAGCTTAATTCAATCTTTTTGCAAATTATATTCAATTTTATTGAAAATCTTCACTTTTATATAAATAGATACGCCAAAAGTCCCCCACCTTCATAATTAAATTTTCAATTCATGACAAGCACCACAACATTCAGTATTATTTAACTGTAAGATGTATTTAACCTACATTATTTAAGCGTAAACAAACTATTAATTATAATGCCTTTATGTTTTTATATTATATTATTATGTGGATTATCAGTCGCAATTTCAATTAATACTTTATCATTAGATATTTTTTTTAAAAAAATCAAAGGAACTTTCGCTAGAATTGTAAACTTTTAAAAATATTTAAATTTACAAATTCCTATTTACAGGATACTTGTCCTAATTCCGGGAAAATAGAAAAATTTTAAACATAATTTTATTAGAAAAGTATTAAATATAGCAAAAAATCCTTTCAAATGATCCATGCAGTGTATTTATTGAATCTTACTTCCGCTTCTCTAAAGGAAGTGCTCGTATGAACGACATTACATGTCAGCGAATGCTGCCTCAATGGCGCACATAATGGCGTCCAATTGGGATGTTGGCGATCAAAGGATTTTAATCAGAACTGTTCCGAGGCCAAAATTCCATGGGCCTAAACATGCCTAAATTGTCTGGCGTCAAGTTCTGTACCAAAGTGGCTTTGTATGGCGGTGCACCGTCTTGGTGAAAAACATGAGGAGAAAGACCCTACTGTTTCTCTGTAATGTGTGCAAGCCTGCTGTCACTTCTCCGAATTAAGTTTAAAATATACTCTCAGAGTACCTTTATTGTTATTTATTTTAAACTTCATGAACCTTGCGGTCATTAGCGACTGTCAAATTTTTACGTCACATATTTACATAGATAACATTTAATTAGCTGTCATAATTTGTTACGGAGTTTTACGTCATTAGTGAATTTTATTTTATCATGTATTGTGTTTGTATTGTATTGTTTAGGTTTTTGTTGGCTGGATTTCTATTTCCGTGAACTTGTGTTGAATTTCATTCGAATATATGTTTAATTTTTATAGGGTTATACAGAATTCGTGAAGTGTTTGTGTATGTTTGTATATTGAATAGAGGTGGATATTATTTATTTTATAATGTAAGGAAACATAGTTAGCAATGTTAAGTATATTAATTTTTAACATTTATTTATTATTAATGAAAACAGATTGCATAAAGGTTTCATTTGAATAGTCGGCCTTTCTTTATACTAAACACATCAATATTTACAAAAAAATGATACAAATAATTATTTTTCTTACAAATACCAATAATCTATCACTACACTCAGGGTCATCCAATGGGATCAGCGGACAACTCTTGCCATATGCCCAAGGTCTTCGACCCCAGTACATATACCTCCTAAAATAGGTGAAGGTGTCTCGGCATGTGAGAACTTTGATAATAAAAAAACCAGAGAGAGTGCGAGAAATTCCGGACATAATCAGGTGAGGCCCGCAGTTCACTCTGGGGTGAAGCGCCTGCTAGAAAACTCGCGTAGCGCCTTCCAACGTCTCCTAAATCTCTTTTGCCTAATTTTAAATAATCTACTCCGAAATCTATCTGCAAGCGTTTTTAATACTTCTTCCTCACTTCTTTAAATCATATCCCGAAGGTGACAGGGATGGATATTAACCAATCAGATTGATCGTTACTTTTCTCTGGGAAGAAAAGTTTGCCCCTCTTCCCCGGTGTTTTTAGTGAAAATCCACGCTTACTTCCCAGCCTCTGTCTCCACATTCCAGTGGTCGCGGGACAATCCCCGCTGGCGTCCGAATGCCAGGGTTTTATTACCCCTGTTTGTCAAATAATGTCTCTTTTCTTTTGACTCTTAAACCGCCGAAGTCAGAGTAGATCTGTTTGACCGTTACGACATGATGTGTTCATGAGTTAGTGTGGAGTGGCCAATTCGTGTCTCTGTAAATTTGCTGGTGCTTTGAGAATGCGGCGGATAACTGATTGAAGCATGTGTGGATAATTATGGGGTTGGTTTCATTTTTATTGTGGCCGGATAGTGATAGATCTATTGTCAGTATATTCGATAACCATGAGAAAAATTTTGATTTTGTTTTAGGGATGATTAGTGTAAGAAATTGATTTCTTCTTGGAGTTTGTTTAGGCGGAAGTAAAAGAACTGTCGAAAGATTTCCTTACGAGGGATGATTTTTTAATTTCCCTCCCTGGTATAAAATTTGTCCTTGTGTGTTCAGTCAAACTTTCGTTATGTATTCAGCTCCTCGAAGAAAATTTTCAGCTTCCTAGGTGCTCTTTCGAATTATGACAAAGGTGAAAATCAAATTGAGTGAGTTGCGGGCTGTAGTAACTGTGTTTCCACTCCATGGATAAACGTTTACTGCTGGGGGTGTAATGGTGGATCCATGTCTGTGACATTTTCTCTCCCGGCTGCAAACTTTCGACATCGTTCCGCGACATCCTGATGAGAGTCTACATCTCCCCGAAATCCTCTGTCAATTACCGGTTAATTTTATCCACCGGTGCATATAAGGCTCACAGAAACCAAATATCGGAGCGGGCTTCTTCCCGAGATCAATTTTCAAAACGCGTCGCCATTTTTGTTTACCTACAACTAGCGCTATAGGCTATGAGTGGCTGACATTCTACACTTTCCAATCCAAGCATTATAATTAGAGCACACTGCGCCACAAACGAAATTTCCTATAAATTTTTACTATTTTCCGATTTACTCTCTCGTTTAAAATAAAAATAAATCAAATATTTTTCAACCAGTTTCGTCTTTTCCTGGATGTTCTGATAAATTAATTCTCAACATTCCCACACTTTGTCAGCTGGAAGATGCTCTCAGAGTTTAATATTTTTGTAAAAGAATGTTGTACATTAACAATATTTTTATTACATGAAGTTATAAATTACAACAAAAGTGCTTTAAATGTAATTTCAAGGAACTTTATAAAATTATCTGATAGACGATGAATGGGATAAAAGAAAACCACTTCATTTAATTTAATTACAAAATGAGCCGGCTGCCAACCGCAGAATTGAATTGCGTGCTCCAAGAATAATATAAAAGGGTTTTGCGTACCTTAGCTATCGATTCTAAGTCGTATCTTTTCAAGATGTGTTTATATCGAAATACGACGGCACTATCAACCCATTTTCCAAGGGAAATAACCTGCGAGATGAATCCCAGCACTCGTAGTTTCAGGATATAGGATGACGCTATTACTTTCCCAGATAAGCAGAACATCCTTGACGTTTACGTGCATTTTTATGTAAGTATTCACACTTTAAAGGAGCAGCCTCAGAAGAATATTTTCCGTCTACGTCACGTTCACAATAAAATATTTCATTTTCAATCAAAAGTCAAACACATAAAGAAGCTTTATATCTTGCGTATTATTTTTTTGGCGAAGCTTTCTGAAACGGCCTGGGTTTGGTTCACTATATCATGGTTCGATATATGTCATATTTATTCCCGTCCAATTGGTTTCTTTGCTAAAAATATTTTTTTGGTTGTTTTACTTTACCTCTTCTTCTTTGGCTTTTCCCCATTTACAGGTTTGCCGTCTTCAATTTCCATTTCTGTCTGTCGTTCCAAACTCCCGTTTCCAAATTCCTATCTTCCATTATGGTTTTCACATGGGTTTTCCACTTTAATCTGGGTCTGCCCCGTTTATTTTTTCCAGGAGGTGACCATTGGTATATTTCTTTTGGCCATCTTTCGTTTTCCATTCTTTGTACATGACCATACCATTTAAGGGTTTGATTTTCAATACTTTTAATAACGGACGTAGTTACGTTCATTTCTTTCCAAAGGAGCTCATTTCTTATTTTATCCTGACTTGTTTTTGAAGACTTCTCTTCTAATTCTACTGTTCTATTTTTTTTCTTTGTAATTCTATCAGGGGCCAAGTTTCATGTCCATAACATAGAATGTTCTGTATTATGCTCTTATAGATTTTGATTTTTGTTTCCTTTGTTAAATTTTTGTTCCAAATTATTCCGAGTAGAGTCTTGGAAGCATTTTTTGCAGAAATTTGAAGAAGACAGCATACATGTGTCTAAGAAAAGGCGGGGAAGACATAACACTCGAAACAGGAAAAATAAAAAAATGTGAATTTTTTAAATACTTGGGGTCAATAATTACAAATGTAGTAACATGTG
The DNA here is from genome assembly GCA_034510155.1 of Eucriotettix oculatus. Lineage (NCBI taxonomy): Eukaryota > Metazoa > Arthropoda > Insecta > Orthoptera > Tetrigidae > Eucriotettix > Eucriotettix oculatus. The sequence continues at coordinate 28,226,198 of CM067378.1, read as the reverse complement.
AGAGATATATACAAACTCAAATAGCAATGGCAAAGAATGCTACCAAGACTCTACACGGAATAATTTGGAACAAAAAATTTAACTTTACCTAATTTTGTCATATATTTGTATTTGAAGAGTACAGAATTGCTAAGTTATAATTCCTACAGAGTTCTATCAATCGGAACATTAAATATATTAATATGCAAACAACAATGCGTAAGACGCGACAACCGATACATGACAGTAGCGTAGCTGTTACAAAATTACTTCTCGGTAATGGTGAAGCGCTTTATTAAATTTTGAAATAACGATGCGTAGAGTGAATGGTGAGTTACATAGGCCGCAAGTATTGTTTGAAAGAATGTAAATGACATATTTCATGCTGTGTTAGCCAGACACTTGAAACGTTGAACCATTCCATACGCGGCGGGAAAATAAAAATGCGTGAACGGGAGAAGGGGCGGGGGTGTCAGGCAGGGTAAGTGCGCGTTGCATTGTAGAACGTTAAATATAATTCTATTTATATCCGGGAGCTTCACAAAACAATCCGACAGACACATTAATAACAGGACACAGTCGGCGGATCGGACGGTAATTAAAAACAAAACCAGTCCAGCGAACTGAACAAACGCTTTCACGCGTGTGCGCGCACACACGAACTCGCGCATGTACGTACAGTGTGTGCGGTTGCGTATTTACCCGCCGGGTAAATAGCCGTTCGGCGATTGGTCGGAAGTTACAGGGCTAGACGCCGGTGCAAATAGCAAGTTTGCGACGCCTCGCTCCGGGCGTCGGTCTGTACATCACCTACTAAAGACACCGAAGCCTTTGCCAACCAGAGAGATACAAACCATTCAGAACCACCTCTGCCAATCGTGATTTAATTCAATGTAGTCTCTTGCAAGCACACATTCGACTGTCAACAAATCACATTTGATTTTCAAAACGGACACTTCTAATAACCGGACATCTCTCATACATGGACAATATTTTTCCCCCGGCATTATTCCATATACTTACTAAGAAAAGTACTTCTAATAACCGGACACTCTAATAAACGGACACGCACACTATTTTTACACAATTTTGGAAAACAATGCCTCTAATAACAGGTCAGCAAGTCGAAAACAATTTAGGATTCCAGATGGCTGTAGGATTTAAAAAGGGGAGCCGATGGGTGGCTCGGGGTCAGAAGGCAGATGAGTGGAGGAGAGGATGGACGTGATCATAAGTCAGATGAGTTGAGGAGAGGAAATACGTGGGCAGAGCAGATGAGAAGTCAGACGAGTTGAGGAGAAGACGGACGAGAGCAGATGCTGTGAGAGGTGGCCGGAGAGCAGACGTGTCCAGACGTGATCAGATGCTGTGAGAGGTGGGCAGAGACGTTAGATGTTTCGAGGAAGCAGATGAGTTGCGGATCTGGTTCCTACTACCTTCATCGATAAAAATCCTGCAAGACGCCAGAGAGACGCGGAAACATTCGTGAGGTGGATGTTTGTAGGCCCAGTAATTGTGGGTAAGTTATTAAAAAAGCTGGGAAACTTGCTCATTGCTCTGGTTAAATAATATTTAATGATTGTTTTTTCTATTTTCAGCTACTGCATACTCCATCTCTCGAGAGACCCAAAATCCCCTGAGATTAAGCCCATGTAATCACTTTAAATTAATAAATGAAAAATTTTAAAATTGAGTATAATTTGTTCTATTGATTAATTAATGTTTTATACCCTAAAAAGTATATTACAATATATATCTTTTTAAGATAATACAAAACTAAATCAAATGTTTTCAAACCAGTTTTTGCCCGGATGTTCTGATAAAGTAATTCTCCACAATTCCACACTTTTGCTGCTGCAAGATGCTCATAGAATTTAATGTTTTTTTTAAATAAATGTGCATTAAAAATATTTTTATGACATGAAGGTATACATACAACAAAAGTGCTTTAAATGTAATTTGAAGTAACACATATACTGTAATATATTCTAATGTTTTAATAAATATAAATGAATGAATGGGGACTTTAGAAATAAATGAAGCAGTTTTGAAACAAATTACAGTAAATACAATATATTAAAAAGAATTTTAATAAATTATAAATGGTGAAACTAAACAAACAAAATTGGGCTATTGGGATCAACATAAAACATCGCCACGGCTTTAGTCAATTGCATGAGAATCCTTCTGATGGGGGAGCTGAGATGGGGAGAGTTGTTGCTGTGAAAATTTTAAGTACCAAAAGATTTAAAGTGGGTTAGAATCACTTTCCATATAGCTACAGTCCCTCTGGCTGGAAGCAGGTTGAAGCACGGCGATGGCGATGGATGGTCGACGCAGCTCAAATAGATCTGCCAGATTTTCTATTTCAGACTGCCGTGAATTGGTTGGCACGTCTTATCGGTTCAGTATTACGTTTGCAATATTCAGATACAGGCTTTTAGCCAATCGAACTTTCGAAGTATAACTACGCCGCAAATTGAGAACCAATCATTGACGCGCTTTTATTTCAGCCCGCGACAATGACCGGCGTAAATTATGAGGTCGCTACTGGGCTCATCCCTGACAGTACGACGCTCCGACAGAGGCCCATACATTCTTCAGAACTAATGGACTTCACGTCAGCTAAAGTCCGCCAGGACACCCAATAATGCATACACTTATATATATATTCATTTAAGTGATTTACAAAGTTATTTATTTTAAAATATTTTCTTATTGTACCTATTTTTAAAAATTTTCGCCTAATTTTTCATAAAAATTAAGTTAAATATTTCACATCATAGTTTTATAACTTAAATATTTACAATAAATAAAAACGGCCAAAAAAGTCAGCATTAAATATATAGCTATTTAACTATATAACTATTTATTAGCCCAAATGACTCATTGTTACACATCATTTCGGCCGTAACCGTCCCTCGACTGAGGGAATCAACGTATAAACAGAAAGTATAGCTAAATTTATAAGTTTTTCTTATAATGAATTCTAAATTGTAACATTGAACTCCGAATTAATTTATTGTAAGTAGTAACCCTGAAGAAGTCTCAAAATGGAGATGAGACGTCGCTTTTGCTAATAAATAGTTATATATTTAATGTTGACATTTTTGGCCGTCTTTATTTTTTAAATATTTCTCAATAAATATAGTCACAAAAATTCGTCACACTAAAACACGTGATAACGTTATAATAATAATAATATTAACTCTAAATTTAAAACACAGTAACATATTATATAAGTATAGTTTTGTGCGTAATGGGTTTCGAACGCCCGACCTTCGGAACAACCGGCTGGAACGTAATTCATTTGGGAGTTCCGGTCGGCTACACCGATGAGTAAGTAATAAATATTTTATAAAATGTTTAAAATCAATTTCTTCACTGAATACAGGTATTGCAACATCCTTTCCGATAGCAAGACTCGAACGCGCGACCCTCAGAATAGCAAGAAGGCGCGTAACTCGCCTACCAGCTCCGTTCGGCTGCACCAAACATTGATAAAAACAGTTTAAAAAGTCAACGAAGTTATTTAAAAAATGCTTAAAATATATTTCTTAGTTAGTTGCAAATAATATCTGGATAATAGCATAGGTTCGGAAGCATAAAAATCACGAAAGTTTCGTGATTATTCCTGCATTCAGACATTGAAAAAACGAAGTTTGCGTTGTGAAGACAATTACGCTCTCTGACGACATAACTACGAACTTCTATGAAGGGGACGAGAAATCTCGTCCAGATCAAGGAAGAAGAAGTAAAATTGACATAGGACGAGTTAACTCGGCCGCGTCATTTTTTGCTCGACCTCTCGGACGAGATAACTCGTTCGCGTCAGGGATGGAGTTGAGATTCAAAATCGGGAACACCCAGGTCGCTGTAACTTTAAAAAAATGAAGAAAATAAATTGAAAATGGGATATAAAAGGAGAACGACGAATCGAAAAAATAATTTTTAAAAACAGATACATACAAGTGGCTTTGTACACCTATTTCAAGCCCTTTAATAAGTGAAAAGGCTTTGAAAATTGCCAAATAATTAGACAATGCGGACTTGAAGGTGAAGGCGAGTGTCGGTTGGCTGCACATATTTAAATTGATTCACGGCATTACGAGTGAGGCGTTAAGTGGTGGAGCGGTGGCTGTAGACGTTGTGGCAGAGTGGAAAAACTTGGCGGATCTTTGTGAAGGTTACTTGAAAACTAACGTTTTTATTTGCGACGAGACTGCACTATTTTTTATAACTCTGCCAAACAAAATGATGGCATTAAAAGGCGAAACATGCAAAGGAGGGAAAACATCAAAGAAAGGTTGACAATTATGATATGTAAGGTGATTTTGAACCATTGCTAATAATAAGCAAAGACCTTGAGCCCAGGTGTTTGAAGGGGATCAATTTGAACAACTTCGGCATAGATTGGCATGTATGACCAGAGATATCATGTCTCACAGGCTCAAGACTTTTAATAATAAAATTTAATGACAAGTTATAAAACTTATTTTATTGAAGGACAACGCCACACTCACTCCAAAATAAAATTTTTTACCGTTAAAATAATACGTCAGCCGTGTGTTAACCTCTAGACTAGGGCATAACCAAAAACTTTATACAATGAATTACGGAGACTGTATATTGCATCACCATTTTGGCCACATGGACACCTGCCCCTCTTCAAACGAACTTGCAAAGATAAGGTTTTAGACGCAATTCAGTGGATTACTTTTGTCATAAACAATATAAATAAAGAAACTGTATTGAACCGATTTCGGATATCAAATTTTCTTTTAGGAGCAAGCTCGGTTTACAGTGATGAAAACGCTGAAAATGAACCGAACGAACCAGTCTACTTTGGTATTGTAAGTGTGTATGCTCAATGAGGCAGTCTTCTTTAACTGGACACTTACAAGAAGCGGACAATATCCCGTTCCCAAGTAGTGTCCGATCATGCGAAGTTCGGCTGTATATTTTCTCTTAGGCTGAACTACGATTTATTTCTTTTTTAAGATCAGAACAGAACTAATCCATTGTACTTCTATATGCTGGCTATTCCTATAATCTATAGTTTCCTTAAAAACCTAACTTCATAGTAATAAATTAGTAGAGTATGGATAATGTGAACTGGAACACGCTGTTAAGGATTTAAAAGAGGACAGGAATAAAATGTCAAAAAAGAAGGCTTATCCATAACCTCAACAGAAAGCACTCAGCTTTTATTACAATTAAAGGACAAGAAAATAAAGCAGAAATCAAGAAAGGAGTAGGCAAAGGATGTAATCTGTGGCCCATGCTGTTTAATTTATATATAGAACAGATGATGAAGAAAGTTATAACAGAATATGGAAAAGGAATTATACTACAATGAGATGAAATAAAATCCTTATTATTAGTGGAGTCAGAAGAAGATTTGGAAACTAAAATAAATGGTATGAACGTAGTCCTGGAGAAAGAGTTCAATATGAGGATTAATAGAGGCAAAACCAAGGTATGGGATACAGTGGAATAACAGATGGTGTTCGATTGGGAAGGGATATTTTGAAGGAGTTTAAGGAATAATGATACTTGGGCAGCATAATAACTAGGGATGGTAGAAGTATAGTCGACATAAAGAGTAGGACAGCACAGGCAAGGAAGGCTTTCGCAAAAAAGAGGGATTTACTTACGGGTAATATAAGTGTGAATATTAAGAAATCGTTGCTAAAAATGTTCTATGGAATGTGACGTTATATGGTTGCGAAACGTGGACGTTGGAGTTGAAATGTGGTTCTATAGGTGAATGCAGAAAATCAGATGGGTGGATAGAATCACTAACGAGGAAGTTCTAAACAGATTAGGGGATAAGCGAACAATATGGAGGACGTTTACCAAGAAAAGGGATAGTTTAACAGCCCATGTTTTAAGACATGAGGGTCTTGTAACATTAGCATTAGAGGGAAGTGTGTGGGGTAGGAATAGAAGAGGGATCCAAGGATGGAATACGCTTAGCAGATTAGTCAGGATGTGGGATGTGGTAGTTATGCGGAAATGAAAAGTCGTGCGCAAAATAGGTTAGCATGGAGGGTTGCATCAGATCAGTCTGAGGACGGAATACCACAATAACAATGCTCAGTAAAATATGAAATCAATTCGACTGCTAATATGATAACACCTAAATTCCTAGAATCCAACTAGCCGTCGCCGTGACTGCAAACTTGTGAAGTTAACCTTCTCACATTCTCGGAGCCGTCAACATTAAAGTAAGATATTTTCCGGATACGTTTGGTCCAATTGTGATCAAAATAAAAAACCTTCAGCCAACAAGTGGCAAGAATGAAAATGCAAAGTTTTGACGGGAGAAATAAAGCACCTGCAGGAGTTCAAAAAAAGAAAAATAATCTTTCAATATTAGAAGTTTTTTTCATGGAAGCGAAAATGGTTATTTGTTGGTTTTATTCAAATCCAGTAGTAAGAACATAATTTTATAACTTCTAATGACTCTTTAAGAGTAATACAATTTTTACTAATACAAGCTAAATCCATGCATTTCAAACGTAACAACAGAAACGTTGCATCAAGTGAACACATTTCTCACTATTAATGTTTTGTAGTCGAATAATGATATTTAATTCATTTCAGACGAATGCTTTAAACACCATACCATTTACAGTAATTATCTAACGTGAGAAAATCATGGAGACGTGGAGTTCGAACGCAACTCAATGATTGTGCTTAATTTTGTGGTTTTCAAACAGACAAACCGAGTAGAGGAAGAAACTTCAGAATGGGAAATGAGAGAAACTTTAACACGGCATACAAAATGAACACAGCAGGATAAGTGGCCATATGCATACAAAACGTTTACCTTCAGGTGACCAAAAGGCGAGATAAGTTACATTAAATATAAAAAATAGAATAGAGCTCTCAAATTTTCTTATAATTTAAAAAAAGTAAATTTTTATTATTTTGCATAGAGTTGAGTTTTAGTAAAAAAGAAAATATGACCTCAAATGTTATAAAATGAACGATAAAACAAATCCAGTGAATTATCATTTATGTAAATTAAGGAAAAACTGAAATGATCTTACCTAGACGTAGACGAACCTAATGAAGTACTTTTATGTTTATTGAAAATATTAGAAATTGTAAACATGCAAAGACACGAGATATTGGAGAACAAGAGAAAAATCAAGTAGTTTCTAGAGTTAAATAAAGATTTAAGAAGACATGGATGAAACTTTAAATGCAACATTATGTGAATGAGAAAAAGTAAGGTTGCAGCACCCAAATCCATTCAACATAAAGATATACTAAATCTCTCGAATCTTAGCTGTTCAAAGACGAAGCATGATTTTATTAATATAGACTTCAGCAATTTGACAGAATAAAAGCACAAGAGATTACGTTAGAGAACTATAAAAACTAATGTCCGTTTCACAAAAATGTTTCGTAACTAAAATATTGAATATGTTTATTTATTTATGCCTCACAATTGTATGAAATTGAATTAAATTTTGATGTAGTCGAATTAGCTAAGCTTAATTTTGCATTCAGCCCATTAATCACTCATTAGATTAAGTGCTATGCAATTAGCGCATTAAAATGTTTGTACACAGATGAGTTTGAATCTAAAAATAATAAAATTACTTTTATTGAAATGTTTATACAGACCGATTATATTTGATTCGGAGAAATTATAGCAAATCAATTTTCGATCTGAATTATTTATTCTCCTTTAAAACTTCGGATCTGGCCGATCACATTAATCAATAATAGTTCTAAATGTGCATTAGTAATCTATATATTTGAAATATTTATAACATTTTAATAGTTAAATACCTTAAAAATATTTTTATATCCATTCTGAAATATTTTTTATAATTATACTGTCTCAAAATTTATTGGAAAGTTTGGCATATAATTATAACTTCCATTTCAAAATAATTAGTATATAATTATTTTATATATGGGTCACTAAATATATTATACTAAATTTCTTTGGTTTACAGTATCATATAATTTTAAAATAACTAATTTGAAATACAATATTTTCTAATTTATGTGCTTTTAAAATTTCTTTAATTAAGCTTGCATAATGTACTCCAATTTCACTACCATTATTTATATTAACGCTTGTGTTTTTGTTGGTGAACAATGGATAAAAATTATAGATGAATATTATCGGACAAATAGAAAGTTTCGACGACTAAATACAGTAAAAAATTCACGCCTTCCAATTATTTTGTTTCTTAAAACCATCCTATAGTATGAACTTGGTTACAGACGATCTTTATGGTTTACGAACATGTTAAGACTCGGAGGCTGCAGGCTAAGACATGCTTATCGCTCATATCAGCATTTTACCAAAGGAGAGTCAACAAATTCCAGCCTGGTAGCTAAAAGCTCTAAACATCACTGCATAGACGTCTCTTATAAATGTTCACAACCTACAGTAAATTATAGGATTTGTAAATCATATGGATTAAACGTGACACAACCATTTAATGTGGAATAGTACTCAACCGGCATAAGCTATGCAATTGGAGTTTTTCACATATCCCCATAGAAACGCTAATGGAGTCATGATAGATTCCTTTTCAACGCAACTGCATGTGATTTGGAAAAGCATCAAATATCATTTAACATACGAGGTATGATTATAAAGTCTTTTGGATTTTTATATTTGTTTTAGAAAAGAGCGTATTTGAACAAAAATACACGATATTGTTGATAAACTTGCTGACCACTTTTTCACATAATCGCCATCCCGTTCTTAGTTTGTGATGAGCCGTGGCACAAGATTCCTTATACCCTCCTCGACAATTTCTACCGCCAGCTCCTTATATCACTTCTGCACCTGCTCGTCGGTTGAATTTAATTCCATCCATGTGTGCCATCAATAAGGCGCCATGGTAGGGGAATACGGGGGAGGGGGCAGGGGCTTGGTGGCTAAGACTGTGTGAGGACGGGAGTTGTAGTGCACGTGCACACACCTCTCGTCATTATTCCTGTCCTCTTGTTTTACGGCATCACAATATCGTTTTGCATGGATGGTTTCTCTATGAGGCAGAAATATTCCAAACACAGAGACCTCGATTCGTCATGAACAATTGTTCTGCCTCCACTTAAAATACCTGCACCACTTACACAAGCTCGTTCTATTCCTAATACCTTCGCCGCTAACCGTTTTGATTCGCGAAACATTTAGGAAGGTGTTTTTCCTTTTGCTACTAGAAAGCAGATCCAACTCGTAGCTCGCACTTGGTGGGAGTTGTTATCGTCACCTTTCAAGCAAATGGACATCAAAACGTGGCGAAGTTCAATCAGGAGATCTCCCTCTACCACTCATTTTGCCCACCCTCAAAAAACTAAAAACTGCAGCCCGTTACGGTCACAGTAACATTACTTAACACAACTATAACTAGAGATTTAGATTTTATTGCGTCCATTAGTCTTCTACCAAGAAAGACGGTGAAATAAGCAAATATAAGAAAAAACTATGATGCGAGTGAGATTAATATTCAGTAATACATCTGTTTGCTGAGCAGCTGCTTCCCTCACTCCTGGATCACGTATGGGTAAAGTGATATTTAAGGTAAACATGGATTATTAATTAAACGAATTCGTTTGCAGCCGGTTTAATTTACTGTTGATTCTATGCATTTATCTGCAAACTCTTTGTTCAAAAATTTAAAAGGTCGTTGAAATGCTACGCTAGATTACTCTGAGAGCGAACAACCGACGAGCCTGATCTTAGGAAGAAACTGGGTTCGTGAGGTTGCACTAACTGCGAACTCTCAATTTTTTAACATTCTGTTTAGAGTCACATTAACTACTAGGTCTTCTACGTAATTGGTCCTCACGGATCCAGGGAATTACTGACGGCGCGGTTCACAACCGGAGGGAGGAGCCACACTACCAGAGCCATTCTTTACGCCCCCGCATAGTGTGTCTGTGATGAAACGTACACATTCTGCTAGAACATGCAAGCCAGATAATATCATATTTTCAGGGACATAAAGTCATTTTCTTTTGATTTATAATATCTAAAAATTGATTTAGAATTGTTGCGCTGTTTAATTAACCTCTTGATTGTTTGTATTTTCAAAGTGTAATGAGGTAAAATTGAGAAGGCCCAAAATAAATTTTGAAATTTAACATCTGGGCAAAGTAGCGTATTTTGCTACATCTGGAGGCCGAGGGGGAGAGGTTTGACGTAATTTATGGCTAGGTGACCTTTTTCGCCAAGTGTGCAGTGAAAATGACAACAGTAAGAGAGTGGACACCAAACTGCACGGTATATTTTTAAGATTTCCAGAATCGTGATATGTTGTTACAGGAAATCGGACGAATTAAAATTTTAAAATGTAACAATTGAGAAAAAAGTTGTTGGGAGAGAGACAGTAGCTGTGGGATCGGGGCCGAGAAAAGAGTAAACTGTAATAAAGTTATAAAGTTTACTGTGGAGCTACTTGGGAGGCTTATACGACGAAAGGAGTATTTATAAGTGATGAAGTATTAGTGAAGTGAAATTAAAATTATAAGCCGAGCAAAGTGTTTGAGTGTATATTGTATGTGTCTGTAAAAATGATCTCTTGAAGACGAAGGAAAGCAAGAAATTGAACTATATGTTGGACCACAGAAAAGTCAATAAATTGGTTACAGAAACTTTTTCATCTACTTACCACTCAAACTTTTGCCTATATCTCCCCACGAAATACCACCCTTGGAGAAAGATTTCATTTGCAATTAAAAAAATAATAATAAATTTAATTTGTAATTTTTTTCTTGTTAAATAAAATTATAAAATACTAAACAATTTAGTCTCATTAATATAAGGAACCCTTTAAAATAAAGATCAGAACATAACAAAACTAAATGCTAATTTTTGTAAATTTTAAAGCAATTAACTGCAGTACACCTGAGGGTAATAGAATCCTTGTACTTTTCTACATTTATGTGCTCTATTGGAGACTAAAGTATTACTTTTGACAGGAACAGATCATGTGTACACTTCTTTGAATTTAGGTAGCTACAGACGATCTTACAGGAATGCGATGATTGTTATATTCGGTTCATTTTTAATTACGCGAAATCGCGGTTCCACCACATGTTTTCAGAACCATAGTTTGATCGTGTAAGCACTAAGTGGCCACTTAGTTTTGGAGAATGTGTCAATGCAAATATAGAATGTCATTTATCCAGATATAAATGGAGATTCTTATTACGAGGAAGATGTTACATTTACTTGTGTTAACTTGATTTAAAGGTAAATCGTAAACATTGTCTTCAGTTTCGTTCATGTTCCAAACCGATCTGATTCATAATTGAATTTAAATACCGTTAGAAGCTTATTTGTTTAAACGGTAACTGTTTCACAGCGACGAGCATAAGTGGAGACATAACAGACACTGTTACCCGGCTTTTGCAGCGATGGTGAGGATCTGTTTCTGGTTAGTAACACTAATGCGACATAATCGAAGTGTCGATTGCGTACTAACTCCTGTAATCTGTTTAGTTACGGACTAAGACAAACGATCCAGTAATACTTCCGCATCCGTTATTAGAGATTAGTATCAGATTTGCAATTAGTCCACTAAATACTGTGTAATATTTAAAGAGGGTTTTATTTTTGTGCTTTAAATTAATAGATCAGGTAGAATAAATAAGAAGAAAGTTGAAAGTTATTATATTTTTAACAAAGAAACAAACTTATCTTCCTGCTCTTAAAAAAACGTGAGTTTTAGAAAATTAATTCGCAGTTAAAATACAATACTGATAAGAAAAACCCATTCTTTTTCAAAGGTGATGGTGAGCTGATATTTATTATTTCAAACAATAATTGTTGGTGGCGAAGACCACAGTGGCATTTAGCTGACGGCTTTGAGGGATTTATGGTTGATTGGTACTTTACCAACGACGTAGGTAGATCTCACCAGAACCTTTGAAATCATTGAAATGCCCTCCCCCCCAATCTGGAACTAGATACATCGTTTCTGCTACCATCCAGATGTTTCAGACCGCTCAACCTTATCAAGCTTTAATCTCCTTATCATCAATTCCCTTTGTCAATCCCTCGACAACTACCCTGACCTTCTTAACATCAACTCCATGATAACTCAGAACTACAATTTCGAACAAATAACTCCTCAGTCTCTACGACAACTACCTGATAATAACTTGCCCGCCCAACAACCACTCTACAATTATTTCGCTGGAGCTTCTTACACTCCCCCGAAACCTCTGATTTCCCCTCCCTGATTCGAATTTTTGCTAATAAGAAAACGTTCCACTTTCGGTGAGAAAATTACCAGAGGTGCCAAAATGTTGGGACAGAAGCTTATCCACCACATTTATGACACTGTCTTGGATCCGACGAGGCTTCTTAATTTCTCAAAGGGCCACTTCAATAGATATTTTGATGTCAGGCCTTCCGGTCGTTAACCGAAGGGCAACGAACCCTCGACTTTTGCAACTCGGATAAATTTGATTGACAAAATTATTCAATTAAATTAAAATAATTACCTCTTTAGTAATTTATAAAACAATGTGCACAGTACAGCTGGTAGTGCATAAAAGAAGGCAAAATTATAATATCAGTAATCACAACGCCAATTTTTAATGTATTATTATTTATTTTAAAAATAATTCCAATTTGAGGAAAATATAATTTTATTCTCTTACAACAAAATAAGATTCATTAACAGAATTATATTGATTTTTATGAACTCTGGTAAAACATTAACAGTATCATAAAATAAAAAATATGTGTTACGCAGACAATAAAAGATCATCATTATAATTCAATATTAAAATAACTGATTCGCTTTTCTTCTTTGGCTCTACAGGGCCTGGGCCTATCGGGTCGACTGCGGACTGTTATCTTGCATGACACATTCTGAATTTGGTGTAATACGTGGTCAGCGTAAAGTAATTCATCGCTTTTACATCTATTCGTTTTAACTGAATAAAGACGTTTCTTTTAATTCGCCGTAGTAAATCCGATTCATGTAACGAAAAAAAAACTTAGATTTAATAAATATTCATCGATGAAAACAAGGATGGTAATTGAAAATTTTCATGAAGTCGAAGAAAGTTCGTGTTCATTTTGCAGCTACCGATATTTCGAGTCCAGGGTGGAAAAGAAGCAAAATTTGCTCACGCTCCGATAAATCTGGCGAATCTCCCAGCTGGGTAGCAAAGGGGCCAAAGCTGCGGATATTAAACAACAGTTACGTCTTTATTGTTTGCAGAAAAAGCGGCCGCGTAGGGAAAGTCCGCAGAGTTAATTAAATCTCACGGATCATCAATTTAAAGAGTTTTTAATTTACATCCCGGCCAGCAACTTTCCCCAGCTGTACAGTTGCTACACTGCTTGCTACCCCAGTCGTCATCTACAAAATTTTAATTTATATTAAATGTACCTAATATCTGTCTCAATAACTTCTCCCGCGTGGCCTCTTTTCTCCGCATAGAGGTAGTTCATTTATGCCCCGGAGAAATATTCTTTACTCGGAATTTGAATTACAAGGTAAATTTGGCTGAGTCGTGGCTTAATTTTTCGGATTGTTTTATTAACATATCTATAATAGTGAAATAACATCACCAACTATTTTAATTTTTACGCAATTTGTTAATGTATCAGTTCTTAAAAGTGATCGTTCAATGATGACATTTCTTTTATTGACAAAATTGCAGGTAAACTGATAGCAGGTAATAAAAAAAATCTAGTCGCAGGGAACAAAACAAAAAGAAGACGTGCTATTTTCAGAGTTCATGGAAATGCACCTAATCGGCAACTATTTTTACCTCTTAAACCAATTAGTTTATATTTGGTCTGTTAAATCATACGGGATTGCATTCATAAGGAAGACCCACTAGCATGGCTTTATGAAAAATCTCATTAATTTTCCAGGGAAAGGAAATTAAAATAATATGACTAATTTTTAGAGATGAGTAGGGAATTGTTTGTTTTTTTAGTGTGGAAATAATTTTACGTATGTGACGAAATTGTGTTTGGGAAGATACGTGCGCTTATTGCATTTATTTCCGATTCACGTAGAAACTCAAAATTCTATTCGCAAGACATTTTTATAAACAAACTGCTCTCATTAAGGCTAAGCCTAGAACTTGAGCTGCAGAATCCCTTTGATTCTAGCGAGTGCAGATAGAGACACTGTAATGAGAACCTCACTCACTCTCTTTTCTCCACCATGTCTATATGTGCAGACATGAAGTGGTGCAAATTTATTCCGACCCTGAAAGCTATAGTAGCTGCAACTGAAGTAGGGTTCCGGTGAATGTTTGATGTTTATTCAGGCTGTGCTGCTGATAATCTGAAGGACTCGCTTCCAGGGCGAATTTACATGGGCCACTTATTAATTATTTGTAAAAGTCATATATTTACAATAACGTAAAAACGGCCAGTTCACCAATTTTCTGAACTCTTCCAAAACGCATTTAATTAATTAGAAATTATTCAAAAGGAATAAAAAATAAACCTTTAAAGGAATTCCCGTTATCAACGACGAACGTTGCATTACGAAACTACTAGATTATTATAGTTTTATTGTTATAATACCTTAATGTTACATAACGTCTTACGAAACATTAAACTTTACATTATCTTTCTTCTAAAATTGATTGCACTATTAGTATCCAATAAGGGATGTGTTTTTTTTAAAAAAAACTTTACACATTGGCAAATGTTCGTGTTCACAGATGACTTGTTCTTCCGGGGTACAGACGCAGCCGCCCCACACATCATTTAAAAAATTCATATTAAAAACATTTCAAATTTTCTGGTAATACGTAAAGCAATTCATGAAAACTTAGTACCTCTATAATTATTATTATTAATGCTCCTGTCCAAATAATCTCCCTACAACTGGTAAATATGTGATACTAGGTAATCGTTCATTAGCATAAGACAACTAAAAAAAATTTATTTAATGCCAATTAACCAAACTGAATAAGTGGTTGGCGGGGTTAAAAATTAATTTGTAAGGAAGAAAGATTATTTAACGAAAAACACAGGTCAAAAATATGATAATATTCGAAAGTATTAAAATACTTTTTCAGGATATATACATTCATTTTCATTCAAATTGAATTCACGATTTATAAACTTAGGGGTAGAATAAATAGTAAAAATGTAACGTCTGATGTTAGTATAAAAAAATATTGACCATGATTACAGATTAGAATAAACAATGTTGTTTTTCATATGTAAAGTTATGCCGTAACAAATTTAATTTTTAATTATGAACGATAATTATTGTATGTAATGATGGTCGAATTTTTATAATAATAATAATAAGCGTTCGTTATTTACAAATGGAGCAGACACGTTACAAAAAACCGTTATATTCTTCTCGAATCTATTTTTAATTATATTCTCTATTATTCACTAACTATTCTCATATTAATCCAATTTTATTTAATCCATTAATGGTCGCCATTTTAATTTTTTCAGGGTATTCTTAATTCATTTTACCTAAACGTCCGTCAGTTTTCCTACATTCTTCTTGAAATGCACCCCACTCATCTCCATATCTTTTTGGTTTCACTGTGCGACTCTATTTTTTTCAGTGGATTGTGTATATCTCATTGGCATGTACTTTAATTTTTAATAGTTGAATGTATGTTTTCCTTCAAGCAAACATTTTGTATAATTGAAAATATTAAAGTTTTCTTGACGTAGTTTAATATGGCTTGCCTACAGAATTTGCTCATTTTTATTTTTTATCTTAGCCGAATAACAAACAGCAGGAGTCTGTCACTCGCTACTATCGATTCCAGCCTGTTGCACGACATATTAGATGTATATATGTGCGATAATTTCCTTCTCCAGGAAGCTGGGAGGATGGTGGTTATTACGCCAGACTAAGCGATCGTGTGACTTTCCACCGACGACTGGAGGCCAGGAAGGGATTATGTGTTTGAATTATTTATGGAGACTGCATGAGAAACTAGTTTTCGCCGGGGGTGCGGGAGACTATCGCACGCTGCTTGAATTCGACATAAAAAATCAAGAAGTTAAATCCGCAGATCTTTCTTTATGCGAATAGCTGAATTTTAATGGAAAATTATTTTGCGCCCAAAGTACGATGTACGGAATTTAGTATTTCTCTCTGCACCGCAAGAGTTATTAATTAAACAATATTGTAACAATGGAACCATTTAATTACATTTTGATATTTTATAAAAAAAATAGCAACAGCTTAACTCATATCACCCTCGAATTTCTGGCTTATACTCGTGGTGAGATCAATATCTGAGGAGCCTGTAAGAGCCCGAAGCTGCAACCACAAAGCTGTGTGGACAGAGGGGCGTGATAAGAATAAATTCAGGCATTGGAAACGGAGTAGATTCGAGTTTACGGCTGATACAGCTGCTGAAACCGGTCTAATTAAACAACTTCAGCTACTAAATTATGTGGCTATTTTATATTAGGATTAACGACAGATGGACCTCAACAAAATTAATAGTGTTGGGATAAGAAACAGATAGCGAATAATATTTATCATATAACTAGCTATGCTTCGTTCGCGCGAAAATAGCTCCTTTTATTTTGCCATAAAACGGAAGTATGGTATAATTGATTTATGATCGCTTCATGGCAAACCTTATAACTCGCAGTTGGTTTTGAACAGGTCCCGCTTTCACGCGTTTACAACAATAGATGAAGTGAGAATACTCGCCACCCCTCTTCTACCTTTCTGATGCTGCCAAAATTACACTTATAATAACACAGTAACTGGGATGAATGGCATAGGAACGCAAAATAGGACTTTTAACTCGCAGTTGACTTTCGCGCCACCTTTCGCACAGTAATTCAACGGATTCTGAACTCTGCAAGATATCTAAATGTAACATACACTAAAATTTAAGCTAAAATTCCTGTTTCAATCCATGAAATTTTAATTGAAATCCGTCGAGCCGTTTCGGAGCATAAATAGATAAAGAGTATAGGCAACCCTCATACACGTTGACATTCAAACGCACGTAAACGAAGAAACCTTCCCGTAGAATTAATAATTATGTTTTATTAATATAATTGCCTAAATGAAATATGCGCGAGTATTTAAGTTAAATTTCCCGATTTAAATCCTCAACTTTTAATTTAAATCCGTTGAGCCGTTTCGGAGCCTATTCGAGCCAGTCAGACAGACACATCAATTTTATTTATTGGTATAGATTAGATTCTCACATACGGTTTGGAATTAATATAGAAAAAACTTGAAATATATTGAAAAGATAAAAGCAACTTTTCTGAAAAAAATACTGTGTGTCTCAAAATATCCGCCATCACGACTTGCAAGGGAAACTTTCTACTTAGAAGTCCTAAACTATACATCAGGGTTAACATTGCCATCTACACCTGCATATCAACACGTGATCCACGAACTAAAGGAAAAGAAGAACCAGATATGGGACGATTTCTACAGAACCTCCGCCATGACGAGAGAATTATACGAACTCCTACACCCAGCAACCCGTTTCGCAGGCAGTGCACGGTTTTCACCACAAGATTTGTAAATCAAAAGGCTTTCCTCAACCAGATGTGAAGTGTGTTTGTGAATTATGTGAAATGGCGTGTGACAGATGTCACACATATTGGTGTTCCAGAAGATTTATCTCAATGGCAGAATTTTGTAACGAGTGACTCAATTACTTTCCACAATGCGTGAAATTCCTTTGTATTATTATTATAAAATTGTGTTTTGGCGTCTCTATGTGCAGCCAGGTTTGATACTTGAAGAAATGAATGAGTAGCATTGTACCCTATTTATTTCGTAAATAAATTTCTCTTAAGACAATTTTACTAGGACTATACCAGTGAAACAATCCCAGGTCTTCCATAGTTGGAGAGAAAGAGCACAAATGAGGTACCTATTTGAAACTGAAATAAATCTAAATAAGCAGAGTGTTAGAAGCTTTGAAGTTTCGGCTTAGGTGCAGAAAAGATCTGAGTCGGAGTTGGTCAAAAGAAAATTTATTATCGAATGTTCTTCAGTAATTGAAAAGAAATTAAAAACGAAACATCGGCAAAGCGAGGTTCTTGGTACCATCAAAGAAACTAGACCATAATTAATAAGCACTATTAAGTTATTAAAATATTTAATGGAATGAAAGCTTATTGGACTGGAAGCGCCAAGAAACGTTTACGAATCAACCTCCAAGGAAGTTGATTCAAGACTTAAACAGTTCCGGAATGATCGCCCTCCCACTGCGTCGCAGAACCCTGACGTTAAGTAGCGAGCCAATAGGGTGTCAAAGATTGAGTCACCCAGTACAGAAGCGGTTTGAACAAGGGATTTTCAAGACAAAAATTGCAATTAAAACGTGTTTAAAACTGTGAATGTTTCTGTAACGTTGTCTGAATAACTTTTCTTACAACACTACATCGTATCCCAACTGCATAAAACATAAAACCGGTAAATATTCATTAAAAAGCGTTGCAAATGGTTGTATTCTAATTATAATCGATACCTGAAACTTATCTATAGAGCACAAAAAGTGGTAAGAGGGTCATTGCTTCTTGTACGAAGAAATAATTATATAACTTCAGCTATGAGATATATAATCATGGGTTTCCATGGAAATTCTGTGGAAACTAGCTTTAGTAAATAATATAAGTGCTATTTGTGTTACATTACTTATTTTACAATGTTTATAATATTGGAGGTTAGTATCGGGATTTTCCCAACGGAAATTAATGACTACCTATGCAAACACTAATGTATTGCCAATAAGAAAAATAGATGTTTAACGTAAAACTATTTGATAAATTTACTGAATCAAGCAGCATGAAAATTAATTTAAATACATGTGTTGAAAATTAATCCCAAATATTTTCAAATAAATTGCAACTATTTTGTTTGGCAATATTTAGCGTAGGTCGGGAATTAGTGGCTGTCACAGCTCCATTTCCAACGAGAAATTACATATAAAAACCTGCCTCAGTCAGGCACACGGTAATTCATATTTAATTTCAACTGCATGATAATATAAAATAAACCTCACAAAATTTCCAAGAGGCCTAATATACAATATTTGTATTCGAATAAACGCTTAATAAAGACAGACTTGCCAGTAACCTTTATTTTTAGTTAAAATCGGAAAGTAATCAATAATAATCCAAATTTCTTTACCGTATGCTAATGTAACATTAGTTGAAAAAAGATTCGCTTTTAAATGAATCATTTATGTTTCATACACATCTATCAAATAATGTTATATATTTCTATTCGCTAAATGTTTTTGGCATCTGTGTCATTGGTTTAATGGTATACCGACCTGAGATCGATTAAACAGACAATCGCATTTTATTAAATATTTAATAAGATGTGACGAAACAAGCCTTTCACACAATAATCCGATTGTACCATTTTCAATTAAAAATTTAATTGGCAAAAAATCAGTATTGAGCCGTGACTTATTATCGGTATTAACATTGTCAGAATGCTCTACACTGCCGTAACATCAACTCAAGCTTGTATAAGGAAATATTTCAAATAACTAATGTGTATTACCGGAGCATTTCGTGCTTTAATTGGATTACGAAGTTTGGCTTGCATTTGTAAATAAAATCTGTTTATCTATTTTGTTTCTCGGTTTTAATCGGCTTATGTTAATTATGTATTTGGTGGTTTCTTGACGAATTTTGCATAACTGAAAATAATGAGAATTAATATCAAACAACTTTCGCACTTGATGCAATGCCTCTCAACGTGGATAGAAGTGAAGTAATGAGGCCCAATCGGGATAAAGAAACAGATTTAAAACTGGCTGAAATGAACTCAATTTATATTATTTATCACATCTCTATCATGAAATTGAGTAATTGTGTGAATGTTCGTATGTTTGCACATAAATCTAAATCTGTTGAGTGGTTTAGACCACATTTTGTACACGTGCAGTTTGAAACCCGGAATCAAACACTGTTAAGGTAAGACGCAGTTACCGCCCCAACGAGAGGGGACAGAAATTTTTAAAATACGCAAAAACGGCCAATATTTGCGTTGCGAATATATTTAGTGGTGTCGGTTGCTTAAATAGTGTTTTCCCTCGATCTTATTTCTGCATAGTTTCAACTCCATTCAGAACGAGAGAGGAGTATCCATAAAGCATTAAACATGCAACGTAAATCCCTGGGTGATGGGTGGACTAGTGTTACCGTCCGTAAGACGAAATAAAACGAGATTCGTATCTGAAGTCGCTTGGTTCAATTCAGACATTAATAATGAAACCTAAATTGTAGATCAGACCCAGTGTGGGAAGTGGGGGCTAGAATCGTGTGATAATAAGTTGAACTAAACCATGGTTGGTGTGTGTGTTCCGACGCTTTGGAACCCGCTGACATTCAATATTCTGGTTAAGTTGTAGTTCTGCCATGACTAGGTGTTTAACAGAGTGAGTAAAACACGTTCTGTTTACAATTGGAGCAATTTCTATTGATCTTTGTACCTATGTCTCTGAACAGTAGATTTGTAAAACGTCCCTCGCTACTAGAGGGTTGTGGGTCAGGGTATCTGAGTTAATTTGCCTTTCTTACTGAACCGTATTTGTTTATTAGGATACCGGAAATATTTCTGACTCTCCTAAGGTATCGGTAGTAATTTTATTTCTTTAATGTACCGGGACTACTTTTACTGTTTTATTGTATCACTGTGCTTAATTAAGTTTCCTGACTGGATTAAAGTACTGTTATTTTTCACGCCAGTTACAATGAATTAAACATTCCGTAAATTTTCCAAAACGTGACGCCTCGCAGTTGGTTTAATCAAGTGTTGATCAAGTGATTATTGCGGAACTGTACTGGGTTAATATAAATAAATAAATATCCAGGAAACGCAGGGTAACCAGTTAGATTTTTGATAAGATATCAATGCATTTTCATCTTCACATTCATAGTATAACAAATACAAAATGCAAGGCATTGAGAATGATAACCATGACCATATTAACTCATTTGTTACAAATATGGTTGAAAATGTTACAAGAATCTTAGTTAACTTAAGTAATTAAAGATGCAATATATGAGTATGATCAACTTTTTTAGCAAACAATTCGCCATTTCCGTAATTTAAAAATAGGTAATTTGAAGGTCATAATTGAAGATCTTTTCTTTTCTTCAATACATCTACAATCTGCCAATTTGATATGATGTATCGGTTAGAGTCACCCCCAAGCTATACTAAGGACCCGGGTTCAAATTCCGGCATGATATCCACGGATCTGGGAAACTGGGGTAAAAACTGAAGGAGAATCGATACGCTGACCAAGTACCACTGCAAATTTGGAATGTATCATGGAAGATGGCAGGCCGCAGTCGTCCCGGAAAGCCAAGGAACTAAATGGAATGCAACCCCACGGAAACCCCAATACCGATTGGTGTTATCTTAATTATACTTTTATGTGCGATCGTTAAGCTTGAAAATCACTCTGGCGTCAACTGATCGTGTACTAGTAAATGTCTAAAAGAAAAAGGCTGAATTATGCACTTTGATGACGCATTTATAATTACAATGGATTCTCGATTAACCGGATTGCGACTATGGTATCTCAGAAATAATCGGCCTTGTTAAAGTTAACAAAAGAAAACGAGTTATTTATAAAAAAACAAATAATTGTCAATGAAAGTAAACAATAATACAAAATGAGACCATCTTCCTTGTTACTTATTCATGTATATAGTTTTCTGGAAAAAACTATTAAAACAGAATAAACTACAAAAGAAACATTTATTAATTATCCTAAGATGTCTGAAAATATAAATAAAAACTAAATTTATTATTAAAATGGCGTTTTAAAGGAACAGGAAGGGTGTTTCAGTTTCAAAATACTATTCTTCCTCATAATTTTTTCCAAGGTCTTTGTTTCCCTCTTTCAAAATGGAACATTTAAAAATATGTCTATGTTTTCGTGGTATTATTAACAATCTTAGAAACTGCATTTAGTTTTTTATAAATCTACCTTCTAAAATCCTAGAGTTTAATACCGCTCATTCCGACGATATTGTAGTATTAGGGGAATAGGAAGAAGACTTGGAAACCATAATAAATGGCATGAACGGAGTCCTGGAGAAAGTGTTCAATATGAGGGTTAATGGAGGGAAAAACAACGTAATGGAATGTAATATGGGACACAGTGGAATAAAAAAGGATACTAGATTGGAAAGAGATATTTTAACGGAATTTAAGGAATTCTGCTACTTGGAACGCGTAATAACTAGGCGAAGTAGAACAATGGTAGACATAAAGAGTAGGAAGGCTTTCACCAAAAACGTACGCGTAATAAAAGTGTAAATATTAGGAAATCGTTGCTAAAAATGTTCGTATGGAGCGTGACGTTATATATGTGCGAAACGTGGACGATAGGAGCTCCGGAAAGAAAAAGAATAGAAGCCTGGTGCTATAGGAGAATGCTGAAAATCAGATGGGTGGATAGAGTAACTAACGAGGAAGTTCTAAACAGAATAGGGGAAAAGCGAATAATATGGAGGACGTTGACAAAGAGAAGGAATAGATTTACAGGCCACGTTTTAAGGCACGAAGGTCTTGTAAAATTAGTATTAGAGGGCAGTGTGTGGGGTAAGAACAGAAAAGGGTGGGAAAGGGTAGAATACACTAAGCTGATTATGGAGGATGTGGGATATGGTAGTTCTGTGTAAATGAAAAGGCTTGCCCAAAATAGGTTAGCATGGAGGGTTTCATCAGACCAGTCTTAGGACTGAATACCACAACAACAACAACGAATATAGTAAGAGAATCCGTCAAACGAACTCTAATTTTAAAATTTGATTCTCATTCCAAGGAATGTTAAATTACTCAATAAAGAGAAATGGAAGAAACTGAGATTGTTACGATTCATTTCGATGTAACACTAAGTGAACCTCTGAAGTAATAATAAAAGATCAACGTCGAACTGAGAAATGTGACGCAACACTTCGTTTTTGGAATATCTTTAAAATGTGAATAAAATCCTTTAGTCCAAAAGAATGGACGGAGTTTCTGATGTCCTGGACCTCATTAGCACAGGCCTCCACTTAGTGAATATCAACTGAGCGCTTTGAATTCCGATAATTGGAAATGAATTCAGTCTTTGGTGCCATATGATAGCAAGGGACGTCCGTCTGGCAATCGATTTTTTCTGTATTTTTTGTTGTATCGTCTTAATGCCATTAAGTCTGAAAACAATTTATTTACATTTGCAGAGAAGTTCCCTTGAACGGAGTAACGGGCATAATAGGCGTTGCGATTACGGCATTCATCAACCCTTTCCCAACGTTGATTAAATTATGTTTCCCAACCCGCCCTTTCAGATTGTTATTTTGCTTTACTGTGTTACGAGGCAAAGTAAACCGTTGACGTTAAAATTGCCGGGAAAAATAAAAGCCTTCTCAATTAACGTTCCAAAAAATGCAGATTATAACACGCTTCGTTAAGAGCGCCGTCGGTTTCAACATAAACGTTCAACGAATACTACGCAAAATTACGGGACATACTCGACTTATTAACGAATCTAGTGGATATTTAAACTCAATTCACCATAGCAGAAATATGTAAAAGGAATGTCCATCCGGAATTCTTCAGAATTGTTCTCCAACAAGGAGTTCAGAAAGGTCACGTGTTTGAACTGATATTAATTGATAAAAGCGACATTTCACACACAACTGCACAAATCACTTAAAAGAAGGAAAAATAACAGAAAATAAGTGATAATAAATCAATCGCAAATGAATGGCAGTATACATTTTGTGGATTTTAATATTTATCTGTGTTATGAAATTATAAATACTTTTAAGTGTATAAAATATTATTTTATTTCATATGGCAAATTCTCCTGCCTTACAGTTTCTCTCCTGGTAACATAGTAATTAAATTAATTATAGGTTCATTTCTTCGTAAATATGCAAACTAAATTTAGAATTGACAATACTGTATGACGGGTGGGGAATTAAATTAAAAGGGTAATTAAAAGAATTTAACTAGGGAAAACATTAATGATGGAAATATGCGCAAAATTTGAATTTCGGCGAATCAATCAGACCTAATATAATCTCATGATAAAAACCGTGGGCCATGCCTTCTCTAGACGTCAAGGATTGGAAACCACGCAGTGTACCTCCTTTGTAGTGTGGTGTAGCCTCTCCACTAGCGCCCCTGTAGGGCGTCATCTTCAGCGTCACAAGTTGCCCTCCATGCACAGAAGGGACCCGTCCGTTTGCTTCAAGTTCTGAGAGCCAAATTATCATTCAAAAAGCCTCCCTGCCGTGTGCAAAAGCCACGAAATCGATCTTTAACAATCGATTTGTCTTTAAATCACGAAACCCCATTGGCCGAGGAAACCACGTGCTATTTCAAATTTTGTTGTTTCCGTGGGTCTTCTCTTTCCCATGCCAGCTGTTAGCGGAAATGACGCAGGTCATATTCGTACGTGACCAGAAGCGATTCCGGGGGATTAGAGGCGGCTCCGCGCCGTCTTGTCGGCGCCATTCCATCTTTCCAACCCCTTCCAACTTTACCTTCAAAGAATCAAATATCCACTATCGCACTATAATACTATACGATTTTGTACCAAGTTTTACAGGCAATCAATGAAACTTGAAACACTGGAGAATCAAGTTGCATAAATCATAACCATGAGCGGCGATGTGCCACGATAGATTACAGGGTGTAACAAGAAAGTGAACAAACTAAAATAGCGGATGAAAGGGGTCAATACAAACATTGTTTTCTCTTCGAAACTATACCAGTGATCATCCTACCAATGATTTCTCCAGCAACAAGTAAACACCCCCGAATACAGAACCTTGGCTTTGTTTTCTGACGAAGCCACAAATTTACGTAAGCTGTACGTGGGCTGTAGATCCATGGAGTAAGGAAGGATATATATATATATATATATATATATATATATATATATATAACAAATGCCACAAAACGTTTTCGCAATATTTTGCTTTCGTCAGGTTCGGTAGTAATGTTATATAAATAATAGAAAATCGGGATATATAAGTAAACGATATTCGTAATATTGTGTATTATAGTGTGTTGAAAGCACCGTCATATTTTTTAGCTTTATACAAGAATAAATATGGCACCTAAATAAACTAGTATAAAATTTACTTTTAGAGATTAGTAAACGGTATTACTAATTGAATGCGACAAAAAGAAAAGTATAGTACAAATTCTGTTATTGATTTATTTACGCAAATCAAATTAATTATGAAACTACAGTTGTTTATCAACACATGCGTTGGCATAAAAAAGTACAACAGTACCTGAGCCATAGTCTACCCCATCGCTAGACTGACCGTGCTGGATAAAAGTCAGGATATTTCTTTGTTAACCACCAGATCCAGCAACCTCTAATTTTTTCTTTGGGATTTTGATGCAGACAAATGTTTGTAGCTCTATTTCCCCAGGACTTAACAGCAAATGAAGCAGCAGTATTCCCGGTCCACTCATGATATTACCTGATGTCTCAATAAAATATTATTGGAAGCATATTTTGTTCTTAAATTTACTTTTCTGCTTTGAATCGAGATAATTTTATTCGTTATCTACATAGGTGAGAATGAGAACAAAGGACCACGAGGAAGGGAAGAGACCGCTACAATTCAGATTAAATAATTTAACCGTAAAAATAAAAATAAAGGCATTGATTCTAATGAATACGGAATGAATTAGTAAAGACTTGCATTTCTCAATGGAAAATCTGAGAGACTAATGTTGTGAGCACCAATGTAAATTTGTTGAAGGACGGTGAAATCATGAGGTGAATCATTGGTGTTGGACGTCCACGCCTCATTAAAAAACATAGTTGTTTGAAGCTTGCCGATTAGTATGCAAAAAACTTCGAAAGTCGTTAGCAGAAAAACATTAGATGTAAACGTTTTATGTTTAACTATTTAGATATCATTTATTTGCAACGAAAGTAACGTGTTACAACTTAAATGGCAATATGGGCTAGTTGTGTGATTCATAAAACTATTTCCGGAATGTACACAGTTCCAAGGACTGTAATTGTTCAAACACGACTGGCTGAATTTCTGTGTGTATATGTGATAAGATACTGTTATCACCTTGCAACGCCGGCAGACTTACTCTTGTCACCAAGTCAGTCCATTGATGAAAACTCGTTGTTTACAAACAATTAGAAGCATATGTAGGTGACCGCTTAGAACTTCTACCGGTAAAAGGAAACATTATAATACAAAGAGTAAATATATATACTAAGCTTTTTTACAGCAATCGTATTGCGAGCCAAAGCCGTCCGATTTAATTAGCATATTTTTTATTTTAATTTTAACTTCACGTCTTTTAGCGGCAGTATTGGTGGTCATTTCCCTGTTAATTAAATTTATTGACAAAGTTGTAGTGAATATGACCCGAGACGCATTATTGGACATTGAAACGTTGAAATCTAAGCTTATATTTATCGAGCAGGAAGCCTAATTGAGAATCGCAGGCCTAATAAATATATCGGAAACCCCCTTCTTTTAACTAATATTTTGTACTGTCGTTCTCCCTGCAACCGTATGTTATTGGTATTGAGAAGACTTGAATTTCTGGAAACGTAGATGGGGTAGTTATCTGTCTGGACTACAACATATTGATGTTCAGAATCCAAAATCTTGAGGTGTGACTTCCACTTTACCCTAAAGACAAAGAGATTTAATTATAGTTCTGTAATGAGTGTATGTGGCAATCGCCATTTTATTTTGTCACTTGGTGAATAATTCCCCCATATTGGAGACACTCAGTACAAGTAAATCAAGAGAGGCGAGACATCAGGTTTCAGAACGTGACAGATCAATCCTTTGGCGACTTAAAAATCCGGAAATTCTCGAAGGCGCATCACTCAGACAATTAAATACCAATTTCCTTCAGAAGCATAAAATCTCATTTATTATTTCAGTTATTATGATTAGAAGTAAAATTCTTCGTTCTCATTATTTTAACTTTCGGAATATGCATAGGAAGCGTTAACATCAGTAAAGATGTATATTAATCATTGATTTATTATTTTAATTTAACGTTTCCCCAGTATTAAAATAACTTGGTGATTAATTATTTTATTCAACATAAAATACCATGAAAACATTAAAACAAACAGTACTAATACCTCAATAACAAAATAATAAATTTTCAAAGTTATAATAATTAATAAAAAATAGTAACATGTAAACCATTTAATTTTAAATAATGATATATATCGCAGAATATTTAATAGCTGTTATAACTTTATTTCAAACATGGTTCAGCAAGCTTCTTTAAATCTTACGAGCTACATTCGGTGACGTCTGAGCACCATTCTATGAATGGTTACCGGTTGCCTTGCTGTGTGTCATGGTTTACGAGATTTTCAATTAGCTGCGACGTTTTTTTCTCTGTGTTATAATTAATCAAGTAGGAATGTAACTAAGTACGTTATTTTTTTATCCGTCTCAAGGGTTTAAACTTGTAGCGTGAAATTTAAATAATTTCATTTTCTATGGCGAGGTTTATAATTTTTGAAACTGGAGAAACGACAGACGTCAAAAAACACGTGCCTTCCCCTTGGACGCTGGGGGATGGCAAGTCACCGCGAATCGGTGATGTATTATGACAGCTCATAAGGGATTCCAGGTTACAAGTGGCTGGCCAACAGCAGTTGGCTTGAAGAACAGCTACGGAGCCGTCATGGAATAGACGCTTAAGGAAGCGTATGCTGAGATAGTTGTCTCAGTAACAATTGCTGGCTTAAAGGGTGATACCTAGCCGGCAAGAGCAAATTTTCCGGGGCTAGAGAGCGTGTCGCCATGGTTTGCCAGTCCCGTATCCAGACGACATTCATCTCTGTGATCCAGAGTTCCTAGCGACAGATAACCGTCGCGACGCCACCACGTCGCGCGTCGAATGTTTACGGTCCACAAGCCACGCCAGGGTGAACCATAATTGCATATGCATTTTTGACGTGAATTACTCAGACAATTCTTCCATTCAGCAGGTGACTCCCGAAAGAATGAGAGTAATAATAACTTCTCTCATTATTGAGCATTAACATCATTTTAGGTCGGAGTAAATTTATTTATTTTATAAATAAAATAATAATTTTCATTACATTTCCAAATTTTGTATTCCACTTTGCTAAGCAATAGTGTTCTTTATTATTATATTAAACAATCTATATTGGTAATAATTCCTTTTTATATGAGTTGTAGAAGGGAGGTGTTTACAAACTCAAAATTCTCCAATTATCAATTTACGATTCAAGTCAGCAAGTTCTAATCTCTCATTAGCTTTCACAACTATTTGGGTCTTTGATTCATTTCTCTCTGTACCCTGTCACTTCCCGACTTTTCTATCTTCTTTACAAGGTTGGTTTAAATTATTTTCCTTCTCACCTCTCTTCATGAGGTGTTTGGTGGAACCAAAACAAATAGAATTTGGTCACTCCCAAGAAATGTGAGTTCAACGAAATTACGTCAAATAAATGGTTCTCAAGGGACATTCCTACCCCCTAAACACATTCTGTAGCAAAATACCTTCTGGTATACACACCACATGTAGCACTTACTTAAAACTGCTGTTATTGTTCAATGAATGTCAAAAATATCAGGCTAACTTATGCTGTTTTTCGCTCACGTCAATTCAAAATTATTTCGATACCCAGTTACTTAGACTTAAGCCATTCACGATATCTGTGGGCTTACATCAAAATTTTAGATCTCGATCATCCCAAGTCATCAATTTATTTGGCTTTAGCAGTTAACCCGGTAATTATATGTTCACCATAGAACGCAGATCATTGTTTGTTTTTAAAATACCAAAGAATTTCACATTACGGGCTAATAATTAATACTAGCCCTTGAATGCTTGTTCCCCCCTCCCGTCGCGTGTCCGAGCAGAAACGTCGACATGGTCAACGTTGTCGCTGGAACTTAAAGTAGCCGCTGGGTCCAACTCTAATTTCGCCCCGTGATTAGTGGAGGTTTATTGCAGCCTTGGTCAAACACTTTAGCGCGCCGCATAGCTGAGGGACGCAGTTTAATTAAAGCTGCGTTCGGTTCTTTTTATTTCTCATGTGCCGAGGCGCGTTCCATCCTGATAAATAATAGCCCTTTCATATGCACCACTCCGCAAAACCACCAAAGCACGTGTTATTGATCGCTTCAGCGAACTCCAGACTGGAAAATGTTAATAGCTGGTACGGATCGGTACTTTTTGGCTTTGACGGCGTGCCGCATGTAGACACGAGAGCGAGTTTAGTAGCACAGACTCCGTGACGGCAAATAAAACAAATTCAATCCGCTTGATATTGGTTCCGGATCAAAGTTCCCGGCCCAGCATCCCTTGACTCTAAACCTCCAATTTTCTTTTCAATGGTCTGCTCCACATACGAGACAACAGTAAAGCGAGGAGCTTCACGTTATTGACTTGCGTTTCACTGTCGCTCTATTTTATTGTAGTGCCGTAATTATACCCCCGTTTCGAAGTTCTCGGTATACAATGCAATAAACCGTATTTTAAATTTGTCTGCATGTTTTGCAATGACTCCTTTAGTTTTTCTATCTTTCCGGTTTTACTGTATATGAAACATGTATTAAATTTTAATACTCCTTTACTTGATACTTTATTGTTATTTTTTGGTGATAATTCAACAAAACTGTCAAGTACGATTGAGATTAATTAAACAAATTAGTTGTTAATAACAATAAATATTATATTAAGTAAAAAGAATCGCCGTGATCGATTACAAATAGAATCAATGAAGAGCCTACTTTTATACAACTTTGATGAAATGAACTACGGAACCTATTCTTGCATTCTACACCCATTTCACACTAAAATAGTGCTCTTTTAAATATTGGCCACTTTCCTCTGATTTTGAGAGTTAACGCACACATCTGGAATGATTTCTTTCAAATCTTAATTTTACCTTTAATTCAAAATTAGGTTTAGCAGGTGATAAAGACAACGAAGATAGGTTCAACAGGATAGTGGATGAAGTTTTAAACTGGAAAATTGAAATGGGTTAAGATGCGTAATTTTGTTATTCACTGCACGTTAAAAATCGAGATGTTATTTTTCCGTCACATATTGTCAGAAAAAAAAACCTGAGATGAGCTCTATTATTAGGGCAATTTGGCACTTAACACGGCAGCTGCTGTGGAGGAGTGTGAACATGTTCTCAGAATCTGAACTTTTTTGCGTCAGCACTACATTCCGCTTTTAAGAATAAGTTAACGTTTAGAGAAGAACCGAGTGATTCCAGACGAAAGATGTATATATAGTCAGATAAAGTAGAGAAGTGAATCAGGGTGTTCTAAGATTGTTAGTTACGATTGAAGAATAAAGTTAGTAGGATACTTTGAGCTGAAAAAGGATGGTTAATTTGTTTTAAGGATAAGAGTAAGGAAAAGCAGTTGGCATAATAAGTAATTCTAGATTGTAATGGTAAAACACAACTAAATACGGAATTTGGAGGTACAAAATCAAAGGTAGTCAGTTTGAGAGAAGCTGAAGGAGGCTGCATACCAGGT
This sequence comes from Eucriotettix oculatus, assembly GCA_034510155.1. Taxonomy (NCBI): domain Eukaryota; kingdom Metazoa; phylum Arthropoda; class Insecta; order Orthoptera; family Tetrigidae; genus Eucriotettix; species Eucriotettix oculatus. Next base: position 28,195,711 of record CM067378.1, on the reverse strand, counting down.
AGTAAAACGTAGAAAAGTTTGGCCGCCGGTTGGGTGTTCATTTCATAAAAACGTTGAGTCTCCGTGATACCTAGTTGTGACGAGGTCTGGTATTTTCCCCCAAACATCCGTGGCAAGTGGGGTGAATGACTCCCCTCCAATTATAGAGGTATATACTTTTGATGGTATATTGTTAATCCTTAAAAAGCCGACATCATAAAAATGTCGTCAATAAATAATTTTTCATATCAATTAATAAATGTAAAGTTAATTCGATTCCATACATAAATAATATTCTTTATTTAAATCAAAAACATTTGGAATGTTACAGAATACGCGATCGATTCCTAGGATCAATCGCAAGCACCAAAAATTCATTTTAGGCTGATTAATGAATTCAGCATTTATAAAAATAAGAGTAAATGGCTGCATTGACCCCAAACTTCCGTGAAACTTCTTCTACTGAATTTCAATCCTAACAGTAACATTATGACTTGAAAACTTAAGTCGATATTTGTTTATAATTACTTACATTGTTATCAAATCTACTGAATAAATCTGAAATGTTAAAACATAAATGGAATAATTTCTAATAAATAAAGGTTATTCCAATAATTAAAATGTTTTATTATTTGTAAAATAAATATTTTTTGTTGAAGTGTATAGCTATCGTGACAGTTTTGTTGATTCGTGAACAACACGGAAGACGATTGGTGACATTTACGTGAATTTCTGACGATGCTTATTATTTATTTAAACGATTATTATATATATCGCGAAGAAGATTTGGAAACCAAAATAAATGGCATGAACGGAGTCCTGGAAAAAGAGTTCAATATGAGGATTAATAGAGGGAAAACCAAGATAATAGAGTATAGTATGTGAAAAAGTGGAACAACAAAGGGTGTTAGAAAAGGAAGGGATATTTCGAAGGAATTTAAGGAATGCTGCTACATGGGCAGCATAATAATTAGGGATAGTAGAAGTATTATAGACATAAAGAATAGGACAGCACAGGCAAGACAGGCTTTCGCAAAAAATAGGAATTTACTTACGGGTAATATGAGTATAAATAGTTGCTAAAAATGTTCGTTGGTGCGAAACGTGGAAGATAGGAGCTCCGGAAAGGAAAAGAATAGAAGCCTTTGAAATGTGGTGCTATAGGAGAATGCTGAAAATCAGATGAGTGGATAGAATGACTAACGAGGAAGTTCTAAACAGATTAGGGGAAAAGCGAACAAATGGAGGACGTTGACCAAGAGAAGGGATAGATTAATAGGCCACGTTTTAAGGCATGAGGGTCTTATAACATTAGCATTAGAGGGAAGTGTGTGGGGTAAGAACAGAAGAAAGCGGCAAGTATAGAACACGCTAAGCACATTAGGGAGGATGTGTGTTGTGCTAGTCATGAGGAAAGGAAAAGGTTCGCACAAGGTAGGTTAGCATGGAGGGTTGCATCAAACCAGTCTTAGGGCTGAATACCACAACAAAAACACTGTTAACAATAAATAAATTATACTCCGTCTAGGCTAAACGGGCCTTATTTCCTGCATTGAATGCATTATGACCATCTTCGTAGGTTTCATGTGGTAAAGCGAGATCGGGATGGGACCATTCGGCGCGGCCGATTCGGCGCAGCCACTTCGACGCGGCCCATTCGGCGCAAGACAGTTCGGCGCGAAACTCGCATAACATTATTAGACGTAAAGCAGCCGTTTCGGCGCGAAACTCACTTAACATTACAAGACATATAATTTCATATTTAGCAAAATTTTTAAATATATTCCTAAATACTTAATCAGTTGCAATATCTGAGAGTTGTAAAACATTAATAGTAAAACAAGCTATAAGTATGAATTCCACAAATATGGACTAAGCGTCGTAGGTTAATTTAATTAAATATTAAGCTACGTTTTTATGACAAATTATCTGGACTTTTCATTAATATTTGAAGATGCCAAATTATTTATTCATTTAACAATTTGTAACAATAACTCATGAGACTTTTGTGTTCAGAATAAAAATCGAAATATTTATCTTTCAATGAAACATAAATTTTATAAAAGTAGCGATTTAAATTTATTTAAATTACTTGTCTTTTAATAATAATAATAATAGCCGAATTGGTCTGATGTGATGCGTCTCACCCATGAGTCTAAAATAAATATTATATTTTACATCTGAAATTATAATATTTTTCTAATAAATCTTATGGTTGTTTCAATATGCATTCTTCCACAAAACTGAATAATTTTTCACATTGAATTTTATATTTTTCCAAGTCCCATAAATGCGGATATTAAATGTGGGCATAGTTTGGCCAATATAACTGTAATTACAATATAAACAGATACCGAAATTATTAATTTTATTTTTAATATTTTAACATAGCTTAAATTATTGCAAGATTTTAAGATAATTTGGATATCATAATTCATTAAATCATGTCATAAGTTTGTATTATTTCTTACTGCGTAATTTTACGGGTAAATTATTAATTTCATATTAATCTTAGTCAACCCAATTTTAATGTATTTTTAAGCGAAATGCAAAGGATAAATATTAAGAAGAACACAATATTTATTTTTCCCAGATTAAATTTATGATAGCGCTGACGTTATAATTTGACGTCCATATTTACTGAATTATAAAGCATAGTATCTTATGGAATAATGGCTGATTTGACATGTAATTAAGAATTATTCCTGAGTAAGTAGATATTTTTATAGCAATTGGTAACTATCTTATTGACAGAAACAATAACCAAAACATCAAGAAAATTGACAGAGTGATCTTTTTCAATTCAATTTTAAAGTTTCTTTCAGTGTTGTAATTATTAAAAGTATTGAGCAAATGGTTTATGTGGAATCTGAGAATGATACTAAAAAGTCATCATTCTTGAAATATCTCAGTGGTTTTAAATCTAAAGATGTAATACATAAGGCTTCCAAATCTCTCATAATTTGCGCGAATAACGACAAAGAAAAATTCCCAAGGTAGAACCAATGATTTCGTGATAGTAAATGTTCTTGAACGAAAAATAAGTGGAATTTATAATTACATTTATTAAGATAAGAATTTTTGATAAAATAATTTTTGTCAATTTCGAAAAGTAGTTATCCCATCTATTTTTAAAACTTGGGGTAAAAATTAAATAAGAACTCTTCATCTAATGATAAGAAAACATGATCATTAGTGACGTTTAAATGGTCCAAAAACTTAAAAGACGTTTTGACTGTAAAATTATTTTCCTTATTAAGAGAATTATATAAAAATATAGAAATGTTATGAAGAGGGCTGCTAGTAGAAGAAACGATAATTCTGAAAGATAAATTATATGCTAGAGCATAGGCTCTGGCACTATTATCAGAAGTTAAAAACTAGGAGTTAAAAAGTGCTACTATCCACAAGTCTTTTCAAGTTAATTTCTAATTGATCAATAACTAAAGTAATGGATTTAATTTTTATTGCAAGTTCTATGTATTTATTTGTCTGGTAATAACGTTTCAACTTTATAAAACTATTTAGTCAAATTCCTTTGGCAGATTCACTAAAGATAACATTAGGATTATTAGAAATGTACATTTTGGTGTTTTGCACAACTTATGATAATTTTCTATACAGAATTAACTCATTGTTAAAGTTTTCCATTGTAATTATGGAACTAACAATACGCTTATTCTTTGTAAGTGTTATTTCAGCCTCGTTGCTTGTGCGACATGCACAATAAATTTTTATCCATTTCAATTTCTTTTTTCCGTTAATAATTTTTCATTTTATAACATAATTGTATTATACATATATATTGTAAATATTCATTTTTATTATAATCGTAAAAGATGAGGTTTTAAAATTTAAGAACGGAACGTCGTGAACAAACTACTGTTAATAAAGTTTATATCACTTTTTTCTGATATATAGGCTGTTTTTCATTTTATTAATATTAATATAAGATGTGTATTTGTATAAAATAACTTATTTGAAACAAATGTCCACGATATTCTCGTTTATCGCCACGTAATGTCCCCGCGCCCAACCTTGCGCCGAAACGGCCGCGCCGAATAATTCTTGCGCCGAAGTGGCTGAGCCGAATCGGCCGCGCCGAACTGGCCGCGCCGAATCGTCCTAGACCCTTCAGAAAAGACTCACGTGTCTTAACTCATTAATTTTTGAACCCGCGTATTGCGTTAATGAGAAACTTAATATAACCATAGAAGTTCATAAAGAAATGATGGCACAAAAATATGAAAGGAATGCATCAAAAAATTAAAAAGCTTCATGAAGGTTCGATAAATCAACTATAAAATATAAAATTTCCTATAGTGAAAGTCTGCTTAAAAGAGAGCGCGTTATTGTGCTATATTTTTGTAAACTGCCAGAAACAAACGTTTTAATTAAGCCCAAGTCAAAATAAAGGAACCTGAAATTCAGAGATGTAAATTAATTAATACTCATGCTGTGAAATTAAGTAGGTCATCATGGGGCACTGATTCAAATAACGATGAAGTAACACTTATAGTATGTGGAGTATGTGGGTCTTATCATTGTTGTTTCCCATTAAGGAAAAGACGCGCCTGCAATGTACTCGTAGTCGATAGTCACAGAATAAATAAGATAAAAGCAGTGACGACTGTTGTAGGTGTGGTGAACATTTCATTCACAGAGAAATGAGATAATTTTCTAAAAATATTATAAGAGGTATGCTACAAATAATTGACAGCTGCCGTGGCTAAAGTGTAAAACAAAACAAAATTGGTATGCATCAACAACAGAATTGGTAAGATTTCGTAAAAAAATCAATAAAGGTTGTTCATTATTAAGTTAGAATTTAGTACATTAACAAAAGAGCTGAAATTATAATCTGAAAACAAACACAAATATTGGAAAAAGATTGATTCTAAAATAGATGTGAAACGACACAGAAAACGTAGGTTCCCGAAACCAAAAGTATGGAAAAAGGAAATTGTGTGGCCTTCTGCAAGAATAACATCAATAATACACATAAAAATCAATGACTTATTGAGTTATAAATACATCTGAGAAATCCAGAGAGATATCATTCTGATATGATTTGAATTTCAGTAACTATTATAAATAATGAAACCATTCACCGGTTAATTCTATAAGGATCTATGCGATTGTAATTCTCACTAAATATATAAAATTTATTTCTCTTAATTGTTCCATACATTAGCTGACGTAAACTTTTCCTACTCTGAGAAGAGAGAAGTTTCGTGACGCAAAAATTAACTGTGGTGAATTTAGTGAATTAGTAGTGAATTTGAAAGTAGTGAATTTGGAGTTGAGCTTCAGTGCATACTAATTAAATAATAAGAATAATAAAATAATAAATTAAACCACATCCGTCTAATTATTATGAAAATTTATGTATTCTATTTTCATTCTCATTAATATACATATAGTTTCCACTTACCCCTTTATCTATTTTAAATTAGTGCAAGTTGGCTAACAATAAAAATATTTATTTATTTGGCCAAGTAAGTAATCATACTTTTAATTTAAACAGCCCTTATTCGAATTTAAACAATAGTAAAACCACTTCTGTGGATGTTCCTTAGTGAAGGGAAGAAATGCTATATGGAATTTTCACTTACTGTATACATTATAAGTATATATTCAAACCTTTCTAAATAAATATTAATACTTTTGGCTACTCTGAATTTAATATTACTTTGATACTTCTCCTAGTTCACCTTATATTTTTATGTCCAAATATTTCGTAGGCTTTCCCGGTGAAATATTTGTTGAAAAAGTTCTGGTTTCGTTGTACATACTCGACGTTTCGTCCACAATTACTTGCTGACGAAACGTCTTGTACGTTCAACACATCCACGTTGGAAACTAAAGAACTCTTTCAAATATTTTCAAGAGTTTGTCAATTTATGGTACAAATTTATGAAATTTTACACTGCCCCTTAGCCTAAATTCTGTATTTATGATGTCAGTTTCAAATTATAATGTAAATTTCTTCATTTAAATTGAAATGTCGGTTGAATATTTATGTAATTCTAAATTACAATTATGTTTATTAAACTGTTGCAAATCTGAAAATAATATTAATCCTAGTTCATTGATTATATTTACCAACACGAAATAAAATTTCAAATTTCTTGAACATTAAATCCCAAATTTAGAAGCAGAGAATTGAAATTCTTATGTCAAATTTGTTGATAGTTAGATTTTAATTGAATTATTTATTTGTAAATCAACTCCTCCATAAATATATACTTTTAAGTTTATAGTCAAAGCAACAAATTAATGTCTCCACATTAAAGAGTCAAAACGTAAAAATCGATAAAGTTAATTGTATTCATAACAGTATAATTTAGTTTTGAACCGTTTCTCTGCCCTATGAACGACTATTTAAAGAGAGAATTGATTCGTTTCTTTTTGTAAGTGGAATTCAGAGACTAGCACATACACTTTCTCTGAAGAATTTGCGCCACTGATGACTGCAACAGGTTCCCGAGGAGGAAAAGCATCTGAGAGATCTGTCCACAAGGACTTACTAGGCCAGCTGTTCTTAAACTGGATGTAACAAATCATTTCCCTTCCGTCGACTCCGCATAGGAATTGCTAATATTCTTCAAAAACCTGGACCGCAGAAATTCTGTTATGGAATAGAATGAGCTAGCACCGTATATCAACTCAGAAACACAAAGTGTTTTTCTCTCAGGTGTTCGTTATCTTCACATAACCAGTGAAAGTCGTCAGCGCTATTATTTCTAGCTATGATACAGTTACTTTGGAAAACCTTTTAAATAATATTTAATGTATGAAAAAATATATAATTACTTTATCGCATATTAGCCCTAAAATAATTCAACAAATTAGTTTCTTCCTGATCGTATTAAAGATAATTGTGTAGTAATGGAAGTACAGTGTTAATAATCTGCATATCATGTAACTTGACAGCATTTGCTTTGTTCTTATATTCAATTTAAAACCATTATAGCGTTATGCTTCAATAACGGATTATTCAACCTTAAAATTTTTACAATATTAAATGAATACTCAAGTTAGTTGTACCTTAGCATTAATATTTATGTTTAATATTGCCTAACCTTAACAGAATTTATTAGTAATTTAAACTCTGATAAAATCAGCTTTTAAGACACATGAGAAAATTTTCAAAACTTTCTCTCAAAACGTACTTCTATTGGTAATTATTTTTTTATGAGTTTCTCTCTACCCATAAACAAAAAAAATTCTACTGCGGAATAAATTAAAAACTCATCACCGGAATATATTATTTTATATTCTTTTAAGTTTTATAAATTCATAATGAGTTAGTAGAACAGAATGGCAAAATAACGACCCGAACGGTGATCGAACCAGAATCGTCTGCTTACCAGGCGTAAACTATATCTCCCCCAGCAGATTGTCATCTGGCTGAAGATTTTCCATCCTATACACCTGAAGCTCATGCTCAATGACAATTTCTTATAATTTAATTTTATAGTTTTCATTTCCGAGCTTCAGTTGGAAATATTTTTATTCCTTCTGTTTTTCAGTTTTTATAATAATTTTTCTACGTTAATCTCTTTACAATTTGACTAGAAACCCTATCTTATGTATTTTAGGCACACAAATTATTACCATTCTTAAAATATACAATTAACACTGAAATAATATATATTTGACGATGAAAAGCAGCCTACCTTGAATTTAGATTTTCACTACACAAAATTACGTAATATATGTTTACCTTAATTATGATAACTATTAGTATCTGCTTCAAAGTACTAACTAAAACAATTATAACACGTGAAATAAATAAGCTAGGTTTCCATTTAAGAAACAGAAATATCCAAAGCGAACACTTATTCGAATCGAAGTTTGTATTTATTATATGCACATATTAAAATATTTATCTCACAAACGATTCAATAATTAAAGACAAATAGAACTAAATAAAAATGGTATTTTTACAAAATGAGACTTTTACTACTTCTCAACAGTAGCGCGACGTATGGTAGCATGCAATAATGGTAATTTTAATAATTTGGAAAATAGGAATGTTCAGCTACTAGACACGTGCGCCGGGCTCAGGGTGTATAAGGTTTTAAAATAAACCACTGACAATGGGATACACTGCAGGCATGTACTGAGGAATGGTCCCTCCTTTTTCGCTTAGAATTCTCAAAAACAGCCCCCGCTTGCCCTATGCTGACGTGACGTACAGGGATAAAGGGTTGCTGATTGGGTCTCCAATAAAAGCGCGAGATGAATAGAAACCAGAGTTTTTTTTCTACGATCACGGATCCACTGAGAGGTTGTGGATCATTCTGATTTTGGTGATGGAGAAGGCAGGACGTCCTACTGATTTGGAGCAGGCAGTGAGACGAGTGGGTCACGTGGTACCGGTGAGGCTAATCTGAAACTATCATTTTGTGCAGGATCTATTGTTAACCCCACGATAAACCTCAAGCATTTAGCTGGAAATAATTTCTATTTCTATTAATGCCTTATGTTTCTTTTTAATTTTTGTAAAATAGTTATATTTTCTATAATAAATAGAATATTGTTATTGTAAAACCTTAATATGTTCATTCAATCCCAATAGAGGTAAGCGACACAACATAATACACCTGTTCAAACGATGAAGTATTTTCTTTATACCCGAAGAATTTGACGCAGGATCTTGCAATTCTTCCGACTTCCTCGTTGTTGTTGAATGGTTTTCGTCTACGGTTACAAGTGGTAAACTAAGTTTCATCACACGTTAAAATTGTTGTAATGATAACTTGTTGCGTTATCTCTTTTGGCATCCTCCTTGCTGTACTTGAGCTTATTACTGATATCGTTATGCTCTGTACGAACACAATGCAACCTGAACTGCAATATGTCGATATTTACGAATAATGTTGACAATGCCGGTTTCAACCAAAGAAGTTAACGCTTCAACTGGCCGGCCAGGGACGTTGCGCGTTAGTTCCTGAGGTTTGACCGTTGGTTAACTGTTTTACCCAGTTATAAAATATCGGCGTTTCATAAAACTTTCAAGAAACTGTAAAATCATTCCTGAAAAGATTTTAGTCCGTTTTTCATCTTCTGATATCACCGAGTCACTGAACGTTGTTTAACTAATGGGCGACCTTTAAGCGAACGCCCCATTGTTAAATGTACTTTTTAAGTTACAAACAAAATCATTTTTATCCATCAGGTCTTCTCAGCTCATCCCAGCGGTGACAATCTAAAGTCATTAAATTACCAAACACCTCCTACAAAATGTTATTTTTGTACATCAATTTGTCTCTTTAGCTATTGTAAATCCCTCATATTTAGAAATTAATGGATGCATTTAGTAATTAATCTTAAAACTTATTTTATGTTTATTATTTAAGAAATAAGTGATATCGTACAAAGTTTGAAAGAGGACGTATTGTTTTCCTGTGATGAAATTTATTGTTTGCTTAACACTATTATACTGACTTCAAAAAGTAAATATAACCGTATGCACTCTTAAAATGTTAATGTGTAACGCAATGTGTATTCATCTACATACAAATAGTTTTCATCATAGCGATGCCGAATTGAATTCTTAGCAACAAATTGTAAATTGACTACATTTTTCTGTGTTGCTGACAGTTTTGCATGTAAATGTTCTCAATTTAGCGAATATTTCATATCAAAGTATCATGTCAACACTCACAAGAGCTTGTCGGTTGATGAGAACGTTTGGTGCGAGCATTATTCATCTGTGGAATGGCACTGGGAATACTTAAAAAGAATCGTGCCACAGAGCCCCGTTGACATATCACTGTGCTGTTTCCATGCCTTTAACAAATCGGCAAATCCGGCCTCATAACATATGGCGTTCCAACCCGCCACAGCACCTGGTGTTCCGTACGAATTGCGTTCATGAATTTTTGCTCTAACGAAATGGCAAACCATGATGTCTCTCAAGTCTTTACAAACACGTTTATCGTCTGTAGAAGCAAACTATTTCTGAAAGAGAGTTGCTTTCTTAATGGCAACGCTAATTCTTCTTTTTCGTGAACGGCATCAGTTTAAAGTTGTTTGTCAGAGCTGTTACTTCAGATTTACTGTTCTACCTGTTGAGTATTGTATTGTATATATTTAATCCAATTATCTTAAGATACAAGAATAGGATAAGTCAAGTATTGTGATAAATTATATTACTCATAATTAGAGTACATGAATTCTTAAAAATTTAAAGTCAAAGAGCATACAGACACATGTTAACGGTAATGAAAGTTTGCATTCAGACATTCATTTATGGAATAGAAACGCTGTTTTTGCAATAATTTCATTATACTAAATCTAAATTAAGGGGCACAATATTAGGCACATTATCCCTATATTAGTTAGTTTTATTATTTTAAAATGGATTTATTATAAAGTAGAATTCAAGTCCTCGTGAACAGAATAGAAACAGTGATTTTGCAGTAAATTTTTCACTTTACTCTTAAACCTTAGGAGGTTGTGTTTTAATTTCTGAAAATAGTTTCTTGTAGAGTAAACTACCAATGTAACTCAGTCCAGTTTGGAATATTTTAATTCTTTGATGGGTTATGTGTATACTTTCACATGAACGTGTGCGATACGAGTGTGTGTCTTTAATTAGTACTTAGCAATCATTAAACGTTTTACCAAGACATTCCTTACGAGTTATCTCCTAGTGTTCCGCAACAAGTCACTTATTTATGCACTACCATGCAAATAGTTTGATTTTTTTAAATACGCACAAAGCTAATTTCATAAGAAAGCCGTTTAACATATAAAATTGATTGATGAAATAAATATCATACAAAGTTTATGATAAAGGATAACCTGACGAAAACATCAATGATTGCAAAAACGTTGTGTGGTATTTATTTTATCAATCAATTTTGTCTGTTGGTTAGCTAGAATAATTTCTGTTTACCTTTGTTTCATACAATACAGAGTTTTTTAATCTCAATTTCTGTCACGCTTATTTAGTTCGTTTCTTCATTCAATAGAAAGGTAGGACCGATTTTGACGAAACAACTTTCGTTGTTACACAGTAAGTAGATAGCGCTGCTTTCTACTTTGATTCAATTGTTATTTGTTCATTTATTATTTTATATTTAATTTGGCTCCACCCCGTTAAATGTTTGTCTGTTTAAAACGTTTGAAAAGTCCAGGTTTGAGATTTCCTAATTCAGCTTCTTAGCCAAAAAAAGTTCGCAGGTAAGCAAATTTCCGGAATATACTGCCGCAGCGGAAGAACACATCAGGAAATTGTTAACAGATTGGACTGGTGGTACAAATTTCCTCCAATGAGGGGAAATGTACAAAACATGAAAGAGGGCAAGACAGTTAAGAGGTTTAATTGGTTTAATACTACGAAGAACAATTGGTCTTGGAAAGACAGAGAAGAGACGCACAAAATTGGCAAACACGTTGCCGGATGAACCAGACATTGATTGCTTCTATCTGTGTGGCAGAGATTCTTTTACAGGGGTATGCCGTCGGGATTTATTTTTAGAATAAATGTAAGATTTTAAATTATTTTTTCATTCGTGTTAATTCTACCACGTGCCACTGTATGCCTTAATAAGTAAGTAGTCTTATCAAACTACTCGTACAGACACGAAGAAAATTGCTGACTTTGACCTTGATTTCTTTCATTTTCTCCATAAACGTCGGGGCGTTTCAACGAAAAATTTTTCCTTTTAAAATGGAAAGGTGTAAACAATATAAAACTGTAAACCATCGTTTAATAAATGACGACGAACGTAACAAACCATATTTTAACTGTTGAAAATGGACTTCGGTTGCTTTACTGAAAAACGATAGAATGGCTTTGCTCTGAATCCAAACTTAACGCCGGGACTATATTAAATATTCAATAACTACTTTAATCATTATAACGTAAAAACCATACAGTTGAATTTACTCTGCTTTGTACGCCAGCAAAAGGATAGAAGGTAATCTGATACATTTATATTAGATCTGATGATAATGAATGTAGTGTGGAAACTCATGCTTTTCGCTGCCTAATAATATACGATTTTTTATTTATAGAAAATATTGTACATTAAATAATATTTTAAATTTATTTTTGATTTAAACACACGTTTACAAGGTTCGGAAAACAATATTAAGATGACGTCCTTTTTGTCGGACGCAAATTTGGATCCCCTCCACAAGACTCTGCGTGACTTTGCCCAACATTTCATTTGACACAGATTCAGTTTCTTGAAGACCAGATTTTTTATCACTCTATTTTCACGCAACACTCTTGACTTCAGTTAGCCACGCAGAAAATGTAATAAATCGATAGTTCGGGGGCCAAGAAAATCCCCTACTCATAAAATGTCAATTCCAGGAAAATTTCTGTGCCTGAACTGAAAGGCATCGGGTGAGCATGAAAGAATTGTGGATCTAGCAGGATCGTGCCACAGCACACACGACGAGAGCATCCATGGAAGTGATTCCAAAAAATGTTTCTTAGATGTCTTACTTGGCCAGCACGCTCTCCGTATCAATTTATTACTTGTTTTGTGAGACTACCTGAAATAGAGAGTGTAAGTGAACAAACTCAGTATAATCGGTGACTTGAAAATTCAAATAATACCTATTTATATTTTTTATTAATTTACTCTTTTGTGCAGTTGGTGGGTGCTTTGAATCAAAATGAATTTACAGTTACACAATAGATTTATTTTAAACAATAATAAATTATATGAGTACTCTTTAAAAATATGGGTACGGGTGGGGCTTTTTTGCTTTTGGTGGTGGAACTTATGGCACACGATCCAGGTCTTTTTATATATAAATTTCCTTCGATCTGCTTGTATCCGCTGGCTGGTACGCGGCAATTGTCCATCGGATTCGTCTTCATCCTGGGCCAGGACCCTCTCTGCTACCGTGGTCAAATTGCAGACTCCTGACATGCAGGCAACGGAAACAGCTACTCTACCGCTAGCACATCTATGGCTGTATTACGACTCTTCACCCTTCTGTGTCTCTTTTACTCTAAAATATCTCACTATCTTCCTCATAGAATTCAATTCCCCTCACTATCGAAAAGATTAAATTTCCAAGACACATCTTTTTAGACTCTATCCAATCCGGGGTCTACACGAGTAAATATAGGTCCACCATCGGAAATTCCACATTAATTTCACCTGAGTGAACCCTGAAATTTCAGAAATTTTAAGCCCCTTTAACTTGATCAACCTTACCGTTACAAGCGTAAGACATCGGCAGACGAGGTATATCCCCGTAATTACCAGCCAGACAACGCTATGACTAAAAAGATTATTGGAAATAAAATATATTCCACCGAATTCATTTGAAATCATTACAAAATGTAAGCAATTTCCTATGCAATGCCTGGGAAATATATGAAGTAAAGAAACCGCCAAGTAGGGTCATTTTAAAAACATTTCCAAATCTAATTAATGTATATATTTTTTGGGGGGTAACAGGCTACATGAGGGTGATCCTGAAACAGGCAACTCCCCTTTAATAGCATAGGAAGGGAATTGAAAAGGGGGGGATGCGGAAGGTAGAGCAAGGTAGCCAAGGGTTAACTAGGGCCCCCGGGCTATGGTTTAAGGATCCTACCCGGTGTTTCACCTAAAGAGATGCAGGGAAAACCCTAGAAAACCTGCATCAGGTAGGTCGGGCATTGGGTACTATTCTCACGCCCTTCCGAATGACGGGAGACGAGTTTGCTGTGGGGTCGCAGCATTCCCTTCTCCGTGTCTCCACCAATTTCAGGAGGCAATTGGCCGACTGATCCAATGGGATCAGCGGACAACTCTTGCCATATGCCCAAGGTCTTTGACCCCAGTACATATACCTCCTAAAATAGGTGAAGGTGTCTCGGCATAAACTTTGATAAAAAAATACCCAGAGAGGGAGCGAGGCATCCCCGACATGATCAGGTAAGCCCCGCAGTCACTCTGGGCTGAAGCGTCTGCGAGAAAACTCCCGCAGCCTCTGATGGAGTTCGTATATAAAATTAACGAAAATAGTATATAAGAAGATGAAACGTCAAATAGAATGCGAGATAGGAGAAGATCAGTTTGGTATTAAGAAGAATGTAGGGACAAGAGACTTAGACTTTGCGTCTAATTTTAGAAGACAGGTTACGAAAAAACCGGTCTAGGTTCATGGCATTTGTAGATTTAGAAAACGCGTTTGACGATGTGAACTGGAACAGACTATTAAGGATTTTGAAGAGCACGGGAACAAAACATCGAGAAAAAAGCTTACCCATAACCTCTACAGAAGACAGCAGGAATTAGAATTAAAGAACAAGAAAAGAAAGCAGAGATCAAAACGGAGTAAAGAAGGATCTGTTTAACTTTCAGTAATAGAATTCCTTAACTTCCGTCAAAATACCTCTTCCCAATATAACACCTTTTGTTATTCCACTGTTTCCCATACTACACTCCATTACCTTGGTTTTGCCTCTATTAATCCTCATATTGAACTCTTTCTCCAGGACTACGTTCATGCCATTTATTCTGGTTTCCAAGTCTTCTTCTGACTCCACTAATACTACAATATCGTCGGCAAATCGTAAGGTTTATATTTCTTCTCCTTGCAGTATGATTACTTTTCCATATTCCGTTTTAACTTTCTTAAACGCCTGTTCCATATATAAGTTAAACAGCATGAGCGACAGACTGCATCGTTGTCTTACTCCTTTCTTGATTACTGCTTTTTTTTCTTGGTCTTCTATTCTAATTACTGCTACCTATCTTCTGTGGCGGTTATGTATTAGACTCCTTTCTCGATATTTTATTCCAGTGCTCTTCAAAATCCTTATAAGTGTGTTCCAGTTCACATCATCAAACGCTTTTTCTAAATCGACAAATGCCATAAACGTATGCCGGTATTTTCGTATCCTGTCTTCTAAAATTAATCGCAAAGTCAATATTGCTTCTCTTGTCCCTTCAGTCTTCCTAAAACCTAACTGATCTCCTAACTCGCATTATATTTGACGCTCCATTCTCCTATATACCATTTTCGTTAATATTTTGCATGCATCGGATACTAAACTAATTTTTTTGTTCTGTTCGCATCTTAGATTTATGAATTAAAAGTGGTACATAATGTGTAAGGCAATGCCTAAATAGCAACTAGCTGATTCGCAACAAAATTTATCAACAGGAAATTCTCATTATCACCTAGACTTTCTTTACTGAAACAGGATTGTGGGGTCACTTGTGTTGCTTTGTCGATAGCGTGTGTGGATTGGCAATACGGGCCGATAAAGACGAGTTAGCCATACTTCTGCCTCGTTTTGCTTCTACGACGCCCACGCATAAAACGAGTAAAGTGGCACAGATAAGATTACAAGGAACAAAAGGGCGTTAAAGGTGAAGAGTTGTACCGATATCTAGCCTTTCTCCGGAACAAATAGGCAGATAAGGGTACGTCGCCGGAAGTCCACGGCCGCGTGAGAAAGCGCGTACCTCGGCTCCGGACATTTGCACCAGCCACAATAAATGCTGAAAGATGTTCGCCATCTTTCAACACCATATAATCTGCAGATAGACGATATTGTGCTTCTTAGGCAACTTTATGCCGCAACATGCACGCGGCACACGGTGCCTGCTGACTTATCGCCCTGATTTATAAGCTGGCCATCTTTCACGGCAGAGCTGCAAGGGAAATATTGTGCGGGTCTAGCGAACATGGGAAACAGGCCAGAATTAAACCTCTTTCCAACAAGCCATGATGAAATATCCAGTACGCAACTTATATTTATTTCCAAATCTTTATCCGAAATCCTAGTTATTTCAGTGTCAATTAGACAAATAGTACGTACTTAGGTTAAGTGACATTGTGGCATTCTAAGACAACTAGAACTTGTATTATAATAAACCATGTTACTCGCTAGTAAGACATATCTTATTTACCTTTAAGTCTAAGTCACAGCGAGTCGTTGTGTCGTTCAATACTCCATACTTTTATTATTTCCCCAAATTTCAAAATGATAAAACTTTATAAGAAAAAATAATATTTGTATAAAAATTAAATAACAAAAGACAATAAAATAAAAGTTTAGACACAAATGAGACGTTTCGACCAATTTTTAGTCTGGCTTAAATATTGACAAGGACCACAAATGTTGGTCGAAACGTCTCTTTTTTTTCTAAATGTTTTCTTTGATTATAATTTCATTGTATTGTATGTTATAAGGGTTGATAAAAAATTTACTTTTAATTAAATGGCTTATTTGAGGAATTAATATACATTAAATGAATTAAAACAGCCTCTGTCAGTTTTATTTTATGTAATTAATTAATTAAAAATTAATTTCGGTCGAAGGAGTCATGGCGTGAGGTTCTATTAACAACTAAATTTTTATACCTGAAGAAGTCTCAAATGAGACACGAAACGTAGTATATTATATATTTAATTTTAAAAAACTGGCAAAGAGGCTATTTTAACTCATTTAAATTTACTTTTAGTTTTCTTTCTGCTTTAATTAACCTGTATTTTATACGGATGTTCTAATATCAACTTCTCAGTCCTTACCCATGGAGTGAGGTTACATGAACAACTAATTTTTTATACCTGAAGAAGTCTCAAATGAGAGACGACACGTAGTATTGTGGGAGTGTTTGAAGGAAATCCTCTTCAGGAAAACAAATTCAGGACAAATCTCAAAAAACGTGTGAAGTGGATATTTTGAATAATATAAATTTATATTTGAATTTAAAAATGAAAGTGAAGTGAAGTGTTAAGATACTATAATTCTTCTACTTTTTTCATTCAGGGCTATAGAAATATTAAAGGACTGTGATTACTTTTCTTTAGATTAGGAGTTTTTATGTTTAAGAAATTACATTTAGTATCTGCCCCCGGCCTTGCGTCCAACTGTAGACTAACAATAAATACAATATTAAATAAAAAAACTGACAAAGAGGTTGTTTTAACTCAATAAATATACTTTTAGTTTCCTTTCTGCATTAAATACCCCGTACTTTATACGGATGTTGCAATATTAACTTCTCAGTCCAGACATTAGATCGAATAACTGTAATTTCGCCTCATTGGTTTGTAATGTAATTTAAATTTTGCATTTGAACGCGTTATTTTGAAGTACAGATGACAGAAACTGCAGACTGAATGAAGATCCAAAACTTACAACCGAGGTCTACAGATGTTAAATTTTGTCTACATATTTTTCGATAATTAGCTAGAGTGATTTGGACACGGGTAAGAAAAATTAAAATCAATATTGGGTGCTTCCGGATTATGCTGACCTCAGAAATGTTTACTTTTTGCTGCAATTTGTAGTTAGGGATTTATATGAATTGAACATTAAGGAAATTCCACACGAGAAAAGGACTCTTAACGGAACGCGTAATTGACGGCATTTGGAAGGGAATTTTGGCAAAGGTTACTGATTTTAATTTATTGAAGGTGTAGTCGCATTGTAAATCTCTTTATATACACACCTTTCTATCAATTTAAATTTTACCAGGTTTATGTAGGATTCATACCTTCCTGTTCCCGTAATAACTCATAACTGAGAGAATACTCTTCAACTTATTTATAGTTTATATTAACTAGATTATGTATCAGTTTTGAAAACAATTATATATACATTTCCCAAAGTTACCTCGTATGCACTCTAGGAATAATTCACGGGCTTCCAATCATTGGTATAAATTAAACAACTCCGACAACAGTTGTAGTTTTCCTCAACATAAGACGCCATTGCAAATTATAGAAATATATTGTTAATGTACGCCACCGTATGGGATCACGAGAACTATTCCAACCATTTAATACCGTTTGTAAATACGTATGAATTAATATCGAACACAATCACTCTATTTTAAAGTTTACAACTGTTAATTTCTATAAATTTATTTTACGTAGTTTTCTTATTGGTGGCTTTTTCTCAACTATCCCGTGCCATATTGTAATAATTAAATGTCCATAAATCTGGAAAATTTTATCGAATCTAATAGTTGTGGTGTGCAAAGTCCATTACATTTAAAAAAGTCAAGTGTTTCAATTATAAGAAAAAGTAGCCAAATTACAGACAAAAATTAGTGAAAAAATAAATACCACACAACTTTTTTGAGTAATGAGTGTATGTGGCAATCGCCATTTTATTTCGTCACTGGGTGAAGAATTCCACATACTGGAGACACTCAGTACAAATAAACACCGAGGCGTCAGAGAGGCGAGACATCGGAGTTCCGAACGTGACGGATCGTCCGTTTGGTGACTTAAAAATCTGGTAATCGAGTCCAGTTTCTTGAACCTTGGAATTTTGAAAGGTGCGTCCCCTTCGCGAAATTAGGGAGAGAATCCGCAGGCCAATCTGGATTTTCACTAGAGGTTGCCATGCATCTCATGGTGGGGTGAATGAACGAGATGACTTGCGAGGACGGATCGGAGTAATTTGATCAGTTGGCTATGGACATTTGAAGAAGGAAGTAGTCTGGAAGGTGCATGGTGTTTCATCCACGTCTCGGCAGTCGGACATGAACATTTGAAGGAGGAACAAGTTGGGCAGTCGCGGAATCGAAGTTGATCAGTCGGGATTGAAACTTGGAAGTAGAAAGATGGAGATGAGATGACAGATGATTATCAGAAATTAGGAAGAAGTAGCTTGAGAGTGAGAGAGGTTTGCAATCTAATCTGGGGGCAAACTGAAAAGAAGATAGACGGAAGCGAGCAGAAGGAGCCCCGTCAACGTAATCCGGGCACCAGCATTCCTAGAAAGAAGACCAGGTACCGACGGCAGAATTCATCACTGGAATGTGCTGCCTGTCGAACACGGAAGAAATACGCAAGCAGACAGGGTTAAACCGCCGTTTCACAAAGGAGAACAGGTACATGTCTCTGACACTGTCTTAAATGTGTCATGACTCATTCTGCTGCAAAAATCTCCACCAAATGACCCTTATGAGATTGATTATAAACTGAGCTAGTCGTGGTAATTTTTTAATTGGACCCTAATTTTTTTAATTTTTGTTTTCTGTTAAAAATTTTATTTTATTTTATTTAAACTATTCAAATAATTAATTAGATTTATATAAAAATCCAACCCCCGAGTTCATTATATCTGTTAGCCTTGAAGCTTTCGTTATGTTGACTATTTCATTTTTTAATGTGAGACAGTACAAATAATATTTGAAACCAGATTTAGCAAAAAGCTACTCTAGAACGTTTTAGAAGGCTGTGTTTAATTAAGATGCAAGTTAATGTACACCTAACTGAAGCACCTGTCTCAACAGTAAAATAACAAACAGGGCATATATCTAGGACAAAACTCATGTCTTGCAACTTTAAGTGATTTACATTGAGGTTTGGATCATCGATCGCGATTAACTAGTATCAAGGTAGGTTGTTCATTATGCTTAGTGGATTTCAAATCTAATACTTCTCCCATGCATAATTCTCTGTTGTGTGCTCAAGGACGGGTAAGACCATTTTATTTATACTTTCTTCTGTATTTGAAACAAAAATGTTTACATTAACATTTTAACGTTAACAATTGCTATAGTGAGACTGCTTTAAAATTAATTAACAGTACACATACATTAAAATATGTCACAATAAAAGTCCTTCAGTTCTGCTCCATAGACAGAATTAATTAATTCCCTGTATAATAAAAGATGGCGAAAAATTAATTTCCGGCCAACGCTAGTCAATATGCCAGTTTTCTATATTTCATGATATGTGTATTACTATTATTTATTCATTCATATTAATAGTAATTGCCGTTTATACTCAATTCTAGAGGAACATGAATTGAAAAAATCCAGTTGTGTATCTCCGTCATATGTATGAGTATATTAATAATAAGTACATTATCACACAAAATATTAAACATTACAGCCCACTGAACACTACGCGACAGTGTTTGTAATAATATTTCAATGAAATATTAAATAGCCCAAAATTATATTATGCAAATTAAACTTCAAACGTCATTTTACATACATTACTAATTACTTAATTTTATGACTTTGAATGGAACATTGTTAGTGTAAGCTACAAATTAATTTAAGGAAGGGGAAGCATTTAAATTAATATGTCCAAAATATAATAATAAAATATGAATCTAAATCAAATTTTAAAATGTTTGTGACGCTTTTATCTGTGAAAATCAAAGAACTTTTATATTTAATGTATAAGATAAAATAGTGCATTTACACTACACAATTGATTCTATTTCTTTCAAGCGCCTGTGATTTCTTTTCGCACTATAGTGGAGGATTTCACTCTCTTCTATTTCTTCATTCACGTTTTGGTAATCCAGTTACTATTTCACTTAAATTATAATTATTGTTGGTTCAATAGAGACTAAAATCGTATATAGCGTATTTTATAAATGCAAATAATGTTGATAATCATATTAATAATTAAAATATAGCATGACATAACAAAGAAGAACTGATAATACCATTGCAATTCTATAAACGAGGTGAGGAGAGAGTATAAGCGAATATATTTCCGCATAGTTGGCATTGACATTTAAGACCCTTGCTTCATATCACCCAAAGCAATACATGGAAGTGCAGAAACTTTTTCCGATATTTCAGGCGAATTCTGTCTGAGTATATAATATCCTGTGCACGTTTTCATTTCATTCCACTGTTGACTAGCTTGGCCTACAAAGCAACATGTCACAGTCCCATCTGTCTAATGGACACCCTCGGGGAGTATCTCATATATTTCAATGAACACTGCTGAAGAACATTACTTCAATCTCCGATGAATGCATTCCGTCCTTTTCCAATTTACTAGTTACACCAGTTTTCGTCGAAGCATTAAAGAAATGTTGGATCTTTTTCTCCGCGTAATGTAGCATACCTCACTGGCATTTTGAATAGCAAAACGTGCAGAAAGAAATGGAAATTTTAAAAAGCCGTGTTGATAAAATTTATTGAATCAAATATTTCAGAGAATTTACAATATATATTTCACTTGATTAGATTTTCTATAAAATTCCAATATATTTTAATACCATATATAGTTCTGTTATTGTTGAGCAAGCAGTTCAAAATCACGATAAGGTCATACTTCCTATAAGATTACATACAGTACTATCAGTAAAGTAAATAATCTTGTTTCATAATTTAGAAGAGTGTAATTAATTTAAAAGCATTATCTGCCTGTCTCATGTATTATTGATTTCCCGAGCGGACGCGGTGAAAGCGATTGTTTTTAAACGTGCGTACTGATCTGAAGGGATAATCAGTTTTCAGGTGACGGTCACAGAAATATTTTACTCATTTTGCAGTGTGTGTAGGTGAAGCAGCAGATGTACACTGAGCATCTTAAAGAAGTAGGCTCAGGTTTTAGTCTGTGAATCTGGCGATATGTACGAAACATAATTGTTGATGTTATAATTTTGGGAGATATAATGTGACGTGGATTTTATAATTTATAAATATATTTCATTTAGAGTTATATTTAAATGAGAGGATGCCAATAAATCTAAACTTTGAAATTTAAAACATTTTTATTGTTAACAAAAGTAAAACATTCAACATTATAGTATTTAAATTTAATGAATTTTATTTGCCTAGCTGAGCCCTAACCAAAGAAATATTATTACAAGAGACTTAAGTAAACTTAATCTACTTTACTCAGGGCTGTATTACTTGCTTATACGCATTTCAGAGCAAGAGATTATTGCCTCTTGTTTTTTACTTTACGTTCACCCTAGTTTCCTTGTTGACCGGCAGTCCTAAATTTAACGCAAAGGCAGCTTCCGGGTTAGCATAGAAGCGCCAGGTCTCTATTGTGCTGTCGTTTACTCCTGATACTTGCAGCCAGATATCTTCTCCTCTCAGACTCGAAGCCAACCAGTCCGACTTTCCGTTTCCTCGTGCTGAACTCTCACCTCCAGATCTCTTTTTTGAATTCCCTTTTTCGAGGTCCTCTCCACCTCGAAAACACCTCTCCTAAAACGTGATTGGTCTCCCAATTTTTCTATCTTCCCCAAGTGCCCAATGGAGTTGGTGTCCCTACCGTTACTCTAGAAAATTCCAAATTTGGGAGGGGCCACCCTCAGCAATCTTTTGGGTCAACCACCTTGCTAACCTAGACTGACCTGGGGTTTTTCGACGGGCGGCAAAAATATTTTTAGACAATGTCTGTGACTGTCAGGCTTCAAGGACTGTTTGTCTTGCCGGGTTTCCCCGGAAGGTTGCCTTGCGAATACCTCAGGACTTCTCTCTACGAAATTTCGTATAAAAAGCTTAATATTGGAAAATTAATTTATATGAATAAAACAAAATATACGACGATACTTTATACGGGTCACAATAAATAAACGCAGAGTCTCCGGAATTGCATTTAGTTAATAATATATGTGGAGGCAGGAGTACATGTCGTCAAAATTTCTAGGCTTTTGGCTGTGTTAACGACTTCACTGAAGGACATAGCCAGGACGTCAGTCGAAATGCAAATTCTATAATCAACCTTCAGCGACACCCACCATAAGAAATCAGCATTCCATTGAAACCTTTGCAATATTTCACAATTTGCCATTTGTTTCGTTCATTAGCGATCTATAACTTTCGTTGTAATATACAAATTTCAGTGATAATTAGCAGCCACACAAGGAAAAAAACCAAATCTGAAATAGTAATAATTGTACTCAGAATTTTTTAAGGCTTTGAATCAGGAACCTTGATTGTTCTGCAATTTCGTTTCTAGGATGTTAGAGGCAAACGGCGTCATGATTTGGAGTAAACGGGACTCGATGCAGTCGTCAAGCATTTTCAGGATCAACTTTATCTTCAAAGAAACTCCTTTCGGACGCTTTGTATGACGTCTCATCTACGTTTATTTCACATTCTGATCTCGCCATTAAAATATGTCACTTCCATATCAAGAATAATAAAATATTGTCCCTCAGTGTTTCCATTGATAACTTTCTTATGTGGTGGGTTTGGGAATCGTTAATGATATTGAAAGAAATTGAAATTTTAATAAAAACATCAATTATATTAAACTCTAAGAATTGAGGTTACCAAAATTAAATAAAAGTATTAAGTTAAGAAGACCATTACATTTAAAATTTTGGGCCGGCTGCTTGCTAAGCTCACCGGAGAGCAATATATTCTTCCAGGGATCAAGTGCGGTTATATATATATATATATATATATATATATAGAACTTGGCATCGAAAATTTACTAACACTCAAAATATTGCCAGGGGTGAGAAACGTGAATGTTGTACATCAGCGCTTGCAGGTGCCTCTCTTTCTTGGTCAGGCTTCATCATCTAGACGTCGTGACGCCAACAATCAGCTATTGGAAGTCGAAAAATGTCCTTCTTATTGTTGCAACACGTGTTGTATATTGCAAGCAATGTTTTCAAGTCACAAATTCAGACCTTCATCCAAATTTTTTTCAGGTGTAAGGACTAACCCGTAAATCTCCCTTTTCAAATAGTCTCGGCCAATCCTGTAGTGGTACTGATTCCCGTTTCACGTCTGTCTATCTGTATCATCTTAATTGGATGTTAAATTAACCATTATTGATCTGCCGTTGGGTTAGTAAGCAGACTATCCCGCTTCCTAATAATTGTACGCTATATACATATAAAAATTAATAAAAATATGGGGAAAGTTGTCAGCTATGACATGTGTGGGTACAAACGCTCACCACACTTCCCAGAAACATTTTAACATTTATGAACTGCTTCCACCAATCACTTATTCATGGGTCAATACTAGACACTGAAAACATACTACCCTAAGATTTGTTGAATTCAGAGGTTTGAGAAATTTTCGAACTTTCTTTCCAAAAATTATAATATTTCCACGTCCGCACTTGACATCGCTTACCACTCTGGCGCTATATTTGTGAATATTGACACCTGACATGTCCTTGCGGTAATGTTCCACACCGCGAGTCTTCGATTGCTTACATTTTATTCGTAGTTATTCTTATGCATCAAATACCCACGCTACACAAACTATACAGAATTTAATTTACTGCAGTAAATAAGTACCTATGTAAATTCTACTCTAGGTATGTTAGTAGAATTTTGTTATGATATTGTTTGGGCATGGAATGCTATTATTAAAGTGTTTCATGGAGTTTTTCCTGCGAAGAAAACTGTGGTTTTATAATATAGTTAGAGATAATTACACATTTTATACAGCTTCTTTCACAACACTTATTTCGTATTATGATCCTTCTCCAATGAATGTTATAATTCTATAATCATATGCATGACTTGCTATGTTCCGCAACGTATTAAGGTTATACTGTTTCTACTTACTATTTATTTTTAAAAATTCCTGGCGTAGTGGTCTATAATCAATATAGTTTCTAGTCCAAGTTTTGCAGTGGAAAGTTTAGAGCGTAAGTACACTACCCTCACAAAGAATCTAAATTTCATAATATACAATCAACCATTGTTTCTATTTCATAGTAATCATCTCCAAGATTGTAATGTAATGCGCTAATCACGGAAAAGCGTACGGGCAAACTCAGCTATGCATTAGCATTATCAACTTGCAGTAGTTGAGTGCCGTTTATGGCTTCAACGTTATAAATAAAAGATAAAACGATTGCAGTTAGCATGTAGCTGGCTCAACTGGTTCTTTTACCCAATGAAAATCTCTCTTATCGCTGCGTTCAGGGGACTGTTTCCTTCACCGTTGGAAGTAATCACTTCAATTTAGATCTTCACTAAATTCGATTTTAATTTTGATAGAAAACTAGGAACAATTCGTAATAATTTCTTCCTTACCTCTGTATTGTAAATTTATGACATTTTGAATTCACAACCTGACAGTATTATCAATGATTGTACGGACTATTCAAGATTGTGACACTAAATAATTGCATATTTGATTAGTAGATGAGAATTTTTTAACTATTTTGCAATCCTAGTCCGTTACATTCCAATATATTAAAAAATATTGTTTATTATTTTATATACTAGGACTGTTTTTAAACCAAGTACAGTTTTAATATTTATCCACTGAAAACCAGAAGTTTCGATATTCTGTATGCTTGGACAGATCCACCATTCATTAAGAAGCCGGACGAATCTGTGCAGTATCGTTACTGTTTGTTTCCCTTTCTTTTAGAGCGTTTCGATGTTCAAAACAATGTGAACGACCCGCCGTTTGTCAGATCATCGATTCGTTTCTAGAATGCAAGGAATGGTAAGGAAACAAATTGAACAAATTAAAAACTCTGTAACATTCATCGGCAATCGTGTGAGATGTATGGGGAAGCAATAAGGTGAGGAAGTGGATTAGATAGTTAAAGGAAAATTAAAATGTACACAATGAACCACGGTTCGACCGAAGTAAAATCCTGTCTTTCGTTATAGGTGAAATATTTCTTTGACGAAGGCAAACAGAAAGTGGCTTCTAGTTACGACAAGTGCTTGAATAACGGCGGTGACTATGTGAAGAAGTAGTGTAAAATGTAAGGTAATGATTGATAATATAAGTTTTCGAAAATAGTGTTTTATTACTTTTTAAATAATTATCAGTACTTCCTTTAAAGCAGCACGCGTATATTTGTAGGCATCCGAAATAGTCCCAGAAACTTAATAAATCTGAGCATTAGATTAAAAAATTACACAATAAAGGTTATAGTTCTTCTTCGTGCATCGTGCGAGGTGTGTTAAGACTTTAGATTTTCGTCATCACTTATTTTGTAATGACCTGAGGATATTCAAGAAGCACAGAGACAGCACAAGCGATACGTCCGTCTTAAGAGCAGTCGACTGATAGATTCAGGTCCGTTGACAGCCAACATTATGACGCAACGCAGTCCTTGTGCCTGGAAGAAAGGATAGAATGAGGAACTGGGCTAAGGTCACTGCAAACAGCAGTTGTGCATCACGGAATTTTCTAGGAACCAGCTCCGAGAACATCCCTACGATCTCCTACGCGAACACGAAGACTCCCCTGAGAAAGTAGTTTAAATGTGCTGTTGTCTCATCTATCAAATATTAAATGAAAACTAAGCTGAGATATAAATTTTTTTAAATAAATTAAATATTACCCCATTTTTCTGATTTGAATGTCATTAAAAATAATTATCCAATTAAAACAATTAATGGAGAAAATCCCATTACAACATTAGTATTGTAAAACCACAGCGACAGAACATGAAACAGTTTAAGAGTTAGCTCTGTTTCAATATAGTTTTACATTTCAATACAAGTTTGAATCAAGTTTTAAGTTATCGAATGTAAGTCAGAGGGCGGAATAGACCAGAAGTTGATTTTGGAGTGAACAAGTTCGCAAAGGAGTGAGCTGTAACACCCTTTCATGAGTTCGATCTGGTTCCGAAAATACCGAAACATTACTGAGAGGAGACGCAGACTAGCCTTACGGGTTTGAATCCTGCTTTCTGTTAGTACCCTGAGAACTGGTACAGACGTACTGTACCAGAGCCTTGCACGAGTCTGTCAGTGCGGTGGCGCCAGTGATAAACTGTAATATAATTTTGTACGTGAGCAGTGCACAGGAAGTGTTACGGACTTATCGCAAATATAATTCAATCCAATTTTCTTATTTAATGCTGTGAAATATTTTAATTTCGCTATTTTGAATACGAAAGTATAAAAAATTTCTGTTGAAATTATCCAACAAAACCGTGTCATGAAAGAGTGTCATTATTTTATATATTAACCCGGGATTTATAATTATTTTTAAAAGTATTGTGAATTTATGGGCGTCCACCTGGGATAATTCCCTACAAGCTATCTGCTGCGTGTGAAAAATAAAGTTATTTGAAAAATTTTTGTGTTGATTTTAAGTTTATTACCGTCACGAAAATACACGTTCCTTCAATGTCCGGGACGTCAGAGGGCAAGGGACAGTCAACCAAATAGTTTAAAAGTTAATTATTCCAATACATTGAATTGTTTAAATATCCCCTTTCTTATTAACTATCCACCACAACCCCTTAGAAAAGAATCATTCAATCCGTTCCAAAATATTAATATTTATAATTATTGGCCTGTGTTTCGTGTAACTAAACTTAATTATGACAATAAGAATTAGTCTTAATATTTAATAATTTTCAGTTAGACAGGTACATATATAATTATAACCATTATAAACTACGTTTTGTAAATCATACGCAACTCATTTGGAAAAGTAGCTACCAGGGATCATTCTTGATTTTCCTTTCCCCGTAATATTTTAACAAAAGAAAAAAATAAGGAGTAGCCTAAATGAACATCTTCAGTGGGATTTTTCGTATAATACGGACGGTGAAATTTTTTTTCTACAGTTGAGAATGAATATTTTAAAAATAACACTTATAATAACGGTGATTCTTTCTTTGTCTCATGGTGAATTCTAAGATTTGTGTAATTCTTGTAATGATCAGATTTGTTTTAAAAATATAAAGTAGTATATCATCTGTAAAATGCCAGGAGTTACGGTGTGTTTTATACACTGGATAGCTGAATCCTGTAGAACCAAGCGGCGCATTGATTTGAGAAGTCGTATAAAGCACGGACGGTCCCAGCTCTCACCAATTACTGCAAATGACAATGGGAATAGTGTCGGCTCCCTCAATTATAAGTTCATGTTTCTCTTAATTTACAGCCCGGATCTAAACTGGTCATGACCATTTACATGTAAAGGCAATTAGCCTAATTAGTACTCTAAAACGCTTTCATGTGTCATAATAAAGAGCAGGTGGCAGAAACTGTTGGACAACTGAGCTTAATAATTATTCAAGTGGAAGCTATTTAAGGCATTGATTGCATAAACTGCCCACTTCAACAGGCAAAGCAGTTCATTATTTCATTGGTAATGTGAATGAACCTGTGGATATCACATTTCCTTTTCCGCCGTATGAATGTGAATTGTATGAACAATCATGGTTTTCCTGACAATACGTTACCAACAAAGGCATTTGGCTGTTATAACAGCAATGATCTGCAATGCTGAAGATATTTTGAGACTTTGGTTCAAGAGTAGAATAAGATTAGATCTGACAGTTTACCGTCCGGTAAGAATAGAGCACATTGTCCTGCAATTTCATAATTTTTGGTAAAAATTGAAAACTTGGTTCGTTCAGTATAAGAAACCCATCACAAAATTTTAACGCAACGAGGTTTAGTTCAAAAACCTGCCAGATACTTACCCCATATATATTACCCTGACATATTATCCCAACTGACGTCAATATATCCCGAAATATATGCTTTTACGAAATAAAGAGTAATTTTTCTATACATGGTTTTTATTGTAAATTAAGTTTTTCATTAATGTGTGAAACAATTTCAACCATACTTGGTACTCAAGTAGGGAAGAATTCGGGAACAAACAGAGTCGATGTTAGACGCTAACATTGACGTAATACAAATGGTTTACCGAAAATATCTGATCACATTTTTAATTCAAACCCCTAACGACACCCGTCTAGGAGTGGGCGTGGAAGAGCGAGACATAAGCTATTCAAAAACGTTCAAAATTGGTGGCGAAATTGGGTTATAATAGTCGCTGAGCTTAATAATAAGATTCCAGTTGAAGGTGTTTTTCATGGCAATCTAATAAATGAGAAAGCAGCATGTACATTAAAAGTGATATGAATTTGTACGCCGTAATTAATACTTCAATTTATAATGTTTTATAAGTGTGCACTTCTCATGAAAGAGTTAAATCCTTCCCTAGATAGAGAGTGACAGTATTGACTTTAAACAAGCCCAAAACCTTTTATACGTACGGCATCGAATTATGGGGCACAGCCAGCACCTCAAGATCCTGAATAGATTTGAATCAAAAACATTGAGATACTCATGCAACGCGTCGTGGTTTGTATCAAATAAAAGTCTAGATAAAGATCTAGAAATCTCAAATATGACAGAAATTATGACCGAACGCAGCAAGAGGGATCAAACAAGATTGAGCAATCACCGGAATCTACAATCAGTGAATATGTTGGACAATAGTGAACACGTCTATAGGCTAAAGCGCAGTCATATTTTGGATTTACCATTAAGATTCCCTTAATTGTAACTTATATTTTGTAAATCCTTTTAATTGTTCCAAGTGAACAGATTGTAAAAGTAGCAGTATGGGCTATAAAAAATTTATTTCACGTTAACGTCGGTAGGTTTCCCACTTTTTATAACTGCAATGCACTTCCACACATCAGCGTGCTGTGGATGTCTAGATTCAGAATCATAAGTTACGTCTATACAAATTTGGTTGAAATTACTCTAGGCGTTTAGGAGAGTATGCGTAAGTCTTTCAACCCATTTCATCACAATCTATATGCGATAAACTTAAATTTTCTGGAATTTTATTACTAATTCAGCGAAAACCTCGTACCCATAATTGACACCAATCTCGGACGTGTCGCATTTATAAGTGTCACACTGACTCAACACCGTCCCTGGTGTTCCCCGCGCCGTATAAGTTCGTCACGATAAATATTTAGTGTGAACTATGAAATCTCGACGACAACGTAGGCCACGTTTGCGTATTTTAAAAATAAGTGGCCCTTTTCCACCTCCACTCATAGTGGTGATAGAGACGACATACTTCCATATTGTTTAGTCTCTAACTAGAGATGGGCGATCTCATGAGATATGATTTAAAGAACTAGCTCCCTCTGCAGAATAAGTAATCATTGAATAGGAAGGAAATAGTGGTAGCTCTTTTGAGGTTGTAGTTGTTTGAAACAGTTACTCATGAATCAGATCGCGCGGCCCATGATTTCAGAGCTACCTGCTATTTGAATCTCTTAGTAAACAGAATCTCTTTCTTTCTTGATAAATCATCGGCGGGCGATTGTTTTAGGCAAATTAAATTTAGTGATGTGTGCACAAAATATTTTAACCTAACATTAATATGATTTTCACTTATCTGACCGTCCGGAATATAATCGTATAAATCCTGACTGCATGAAGCATTTTTTATTCTAGTCTAAAATTAAATATTTTTATATAAAAGAGCTTTTATTCACAATTTCCCAACTTGTTGAAAATAATGTCAAGAATTGTATTGCCATACTTAAGTAATAGGAACCGTCAAAGATTTTATTCTGGACAAAGGAAACTCAAAGTTTCAGATAAAAGAACTAAACGAAATTTTTAATCACATTGTTCTTTGCGTTCTAACTTTTTAAGTGGAAAAAAATCTTTTTCATTTGCCCGTCTGCTGTAGACTAATATAATAATTTTCAGACATAACAATTACAATATAAACGTATAAATGAATACTGCCATTTATTATATTCCTCCGTAAAAGAAAATCCGAATGGAGACAGGGCAAGATTCACTTTGGTAAATCGGGTGCGGGTTTCTTGGTTAACTGGCTACACGTGGATGATCTTGGAACAGGTAACTCCTCTTTAACAGCATAGGAAGAGAATTGAAAAGTGGGGATGTGGAAGGTAGAGCAAGGTAGCCAAGGGCACTATCTTGACTTTCATATTAGGTAACGTCTATAATGTATACAGGGCTCCTGAAACAGCCAGAATTTTATTTTTTACGGAAAAATTAATTTAGATTATTGTAAAATCGAGTCAAAGCATAGAATATTCCCTGCAAAGCGAACATCAATATTATATTTTTATTTCCAATAAGTCAATTGTTTAGATTAAACTTAAAAGGCAATACCACGGTTGCTTCCATCCAAGTAACGAAAAGGAGAAACTGCATGTCATCTCAGTCTCCTTGCAAATCGTAAGATGCTCTTTTCAGAAGATGCGAACTGTTTCAGTTTAACTTTGAATGGCATTTATGGGTTTTATAGACAGGTTTACTCACGCTGTATTTGTGCCTTTAAATTCACCTACCGAATTTACGACAGGCAAAGAAAAAAACTCTTTATTGAAGTTCACCTACTCTAAGCTACATTTAAGTCTACTGACTGCAAATTGCAGCAAAGCAGGAAAACTACCACTAAGTCTTGGCCAATTGAGATGAGATTAAAATAATTATGTATTTAATAACTTACAAAGCGTACCTTTGCTTTGGTTGATAAGAAGAAGTTAGATTCTAACGGTGATCTGTCATTTCTAACTTGCACTGAAATCTTCTCCTAACACTAATTCAGATTATATCCAATTGACTTGTTATATTTTATACACATTAATTTGAATTTACTAACATTGTCAATATTAATACTTTACACATTTATAGTCATCAGTATGTTTATCAATAAATATAAAAATAAATCGCCGAGATGTATGTACGCACATAACTTCCTAACGACTGCACCAAATTAGATAATTCTTTTTTTGTTGTATAAATAAATACCCGGGAAACGCAGTATTTTATGAAAAATTAATTTTTCTAACGAAATAGGTAGTTATTTATTTTCATTTTTTATGGTACAAAACTCTCAGATATTCGCAATATTGACTTCGAAATTAATCAAAATGATATTAAAAAGTCAGGATGGAAACATCTTGACCGAACCGGAAATCGAACACAGAAACTCCTCGCATTATGTAATGCTCTAACGATCTGATTTATCCTGGACTACTCCCTATGAGGCCCGAGCTTCCTCCAGTCCTGAGCACAGGCTCATCTATAATTTATTAATCACATTCTTCACTGATTGTATGTGTAAACTGATCATAGGTACAATGATTTATTTCAATACCAAAATAAATATTTCAATCGAAGCTCGGCTTAATAGGTTACAATCACTGAATTAAACATCAGGATGGAGGAGTGTCAACCGCGACGGGAATTGAACTAAACTGGGAGTTAACCAGGGTAGCTCAGTTGGTAATACCGGGCAATAAGCCAGGTCGATTCCCTTTCCCGTCGACTTATTTCCATATTGATACTGATTAAGTTTCATAGCTTCTAGTGCTGAGCTTCAAATAAAAGAGTCTTTTAGTTCTGGATTATTTAATATTTAATTAGATTTGTATCGTTTAACATAAAAATTGTTTCTCGATACTGTTATTCAGTAATTGAATAAGAAATTAAAGAACCAGAAATCCAACTTGGGATCACCCCTTGAAGCAAGAGTGCTCTGTAGCATAGTCAGTGGTGAGATTACTACAACCAGAATACAGGCTCACCTACAGTTTACCATCGAAGTTTAGAATTTCTACAAACCATGGATATAATGTGTAATTTAATCAAAGATTTTTATTGATTTCAGTTCAATAACAGAAGAAATTCTTTCAACTAAGCTCAGCTAACATACGAAATCAGAGAAATCTCGCACTAGGCGTAAAGTAGACTAGGATAGCTCAGTTGTAAAGAGCACCCCGTAGGTCGTAGGTTGCAGCTTCGACCCCATTTCTTTAATTCAATTTCATATTCTCTTTGACAGAAATTTATTGATAACATACCTCCTGTTCTTGAATTAAGTAAAAATGTTAGAGTCTTAGTGCCAAGTTTGGATTTCAAATATGTAATTTTTAATAAATTCGATATCTTTGAGTAATCATGATTAATAATTTGGTCTGATACGTTTAGTCCAGCTGAAATGATTCTTAATATATTTGTATATATTATTCACTTCCTTTATAAATGTATTAGTATAGGTCAACTAGACTAAAGAATTCAGGAATAATAAATACTTTTGTTTCGTCAACTGTAAATCTTAAATGAAGCGTCCAGAATTTTAATTAAGCTATACTATTTTTTGGTTTCGTTAATTATAAATCTCAATTGAAGCATTCACGATTTTAATTAAGCTATATTTGAATATGTTATGAATAAAGATTTAAATATGAGAATATATATCTGTTATAATGTCTCACAATAGTACGATAAGAGAGTCGTGGTTTTTAGTTTGACACTAAGTTCCATACAGAAAACTGAAATTTGATTTTATAATTTGATGGCAAACTTTTATCCTAGTAAACTTTCCCAGGAAAAAGGCTAAGGATAATCGTAATAAGTCCATATCTGAACCACTTTACCAAAACTCAAACTTATTTGAAAATATTCCGTTCCTTAAAGTCACTGTTGCATTAGTCAACATTTTTGAGGAAAGCAAAGTTTCACTAGACCATGGTGATAAGTAATTTTTTTGTATACTAAGTTCAGTGTAATGATTTCAAAGATTACATTTACATCTGTCAAATGAAAAGAGTCTTAAAAACTGGGATTATGGAACAACCCACCAACTTAAAGCCCGTTTAATACAAACTCAATGTCATTTCGTAACATATTTTTTCTACTACCTATTATTTTGATTGGGATAACGTCAAAATGCTATATATTGAGAGCAGGTATCATAATAGGCTAATTCCTGAAATGATTTATATAAAATCCAATAATTTTACTTTAAATAACCAGAGTTATTCTGGTGCTCGAAGTAACATCTATGACGCCATATTATCTTTGTAAATTTTTGATCTATTATATTAGAGATGTGTCTTAGTCCAATTAATTTTAAGTAACTGATGAAATGTACCGACGGGCAGAGGGAACGTCTTGTAAGGGTCAAACACATCTGATCGGTCTTTGGCGGTGCTGAGTCAAAAGAATGGAGACAGTCTTTGAGCCAGGGGCAATAAAACCCAGATATCACGGCGTGTATGGGGTGTTCCCCAACTATGGTGAGATTTGGCGGCATCGGGAGTGTTTTCCTCCAAAAACCTTGCAGGAGAGGGGCAAACTATGACTCCCAGAGAAGTGTAACCACAAATGTTAATGGTTAATACCCATCCCTGCCAACTTGGTGATATGAACTAAAGAAGTCGAGAGTGGGTATTAAAAAGGGTTGCAGAGAAATTTCCAGAGAGATTGCTGGACAGATTTCGATGGGATTTCGAGACAGATGATTGGAGTTTAGACAAGGGAGATTGTGGAGACTAGCAGATGATCGGCATTATCGGACAGGTAGTCCAAGGAGACGGGGATAAATGGAAATTCTTCCTGAACCAGGGAGAATAGCGGAGGTGGCAATGATTTGGAATCTAGCACGACCCAAATTAAGTGTAAATTGCAACGCGGAAGACACTGAAAGGTCCAATATGACGACACGGTATTTACTCATGTAAAGTTTTGCTGATTTTCTATACTGCCAGGTCCGAGTAGACTTAGTGTGAAATATTCTGATCTATTAGAAGGCCCATAACATACGACCCTGAGTTAAAATATGAAGAAATGTTAGGTTTAAGAAATTTATTTGTATAATTTTTTATTATATCCATGTAGTGTTAATTAAAAAATAATTGCCGGCATAAAGTTTGAAGATATTAACATTGTAATATTGATGTAAATTTGTTTAGGATAAGTAAACTGTTTTAAATTATAAAAGATCATTATGAATATATTAATATCGCACTAAAATAATTAATATCCCCCTATTCATCTCAGTCTTAGATTGAAAAAATTGTTGTAAATTTAGAAATTTCTGTTTCGTAACAAAGATAAAAAGTGAGACGATAAATTTCTTGATTTATAACACAATTCCGTAATAAATAAGGATATTTCATGCACACAGTTATGTTTCCTTCACAAGTAAAATTTTAATATGGTGAAACAGGAAGGCTCACGTGAGATGTTATGTTGGAAGGAATATATCACAAAGAGAACTCGGTAATATTATACATGGATTCAGTGACATTTTAAGTTTAGGACCATGTACTTCAAGTCATAATGACTGGGGTTAATACTGACCACGTATCACACCAAATTCGGAATGTTGTCATGTAAGATGACAGTCGGCCAAGGCCCTTAATGGGCTGCAGAACAAACGAAGAAGAAGGGTCTTAGTCATAACTAACTAGTATAATGTATTGATTGAACCACCTACCTTTACATTAAGACTCAAATTAAGTATAAAAATTAAAGTTGATGTTAATTTGAAAACAAAATTCAATAGAAATAGGAATAATTTTTTTTGTAAAACTATCTCTAAAAATGTGATGTGACTGAGATTTCAACCACGTCAAAAGATATCGTCACGTGTTAAAAACTTGAATACAGCTGATGCTGCGTTCTTGCGAATCGAATGAATGGACGCGCTGCTAACAGTATCAGCTCGGAAATTGTTCGCGGAAATCGGTCTGCACAGATCCCTTAAACGCGCTTAATATCGTGGATCTGGTAAATCTGCTCTTCTCATTGCCCGATACGGGTTAAGTTAATTATTATAACACCAAACTGGCAGGCCTTATTGCGTCAATGCGGGTTCAATCAGATCTCTTTACAGACAACGAGCTGGATAATGCCAACATTGCTGGATATTGCGTTCATTACCGTTTAGTGTAAAATAACTTGCTCCGACCATTAAAATGTATCAAAAGAGCGAACAACTTTAAATTCATTAATATAATTTAAAATAAAAGCATTGTTTTTAGAAAATTTTGTGACTGTATAAATTTTCAGATGCGGTTCGAGTCAAAATATCAAAATTTAATGTGCATGAACCTAAAATTATCTACTATGTAAAGTTAAATACTATTTACAAAACCTTACATTTTCTAACGTGTTTACATTTACGAAATAATCGGTTTCTCATCGCGAATGCAAATGAGTTTTCTCACAAAACGTGTTGCAATTCTCCGCATGAAATTCTTGGATATGGAAGAGTAAATTTCAATGTAATAAATTTGTAAATTAATTGCATCCATTCCTTTTGTGTTTAATAAGTTTGAAATACGACTGTGCAGTTATCTGAGTAGAAAATCACTAAAATATATATTCATAATACTTTTAATCTAATCCTACAATATCCATAAAACCTTTATTCTTAGTTATGAAAACTGTTTTAAGACGTTGAACCTCTACAGTTTCACGATCAAAAATATTTGGATATTTCAAATTATATATTAATACCATACTGAGACTGCGTTATAAATGCATGGTGATACAGATTTTTGCATAATTTTTATATAAAGTTAATTATTACGTAGAAAACTTATTTTCCTTACGTGTAACATGCGCTGATATTATCTCCTTAATTAAAGTTCAAGACCTCAAAATATTCGAAAGAAACTTCATTAATAACCACTGTATGACGTTAACTGATCATAAAATAAATTATCCCTCATTTTGGAATAACATCGACGACATACTTCGGTAATTACGAATGCAAAAAATTGCTTTAAAGGAAAGCAAGAAAAAATGTAACTTTACACTTACATTTCAGCCTTAAATTTTTTTCGGAGTCTGTGGAAGGTAAACTTACTTTTAGGATTCTATACATTACAGTGACTGCCGCACTAAAAGATAAACTTCACAGATCCAGTATTTAACAATGGAAAATCACTTAATTTAAAATATCTAGTTAAAATTATGGAGAACTCTTATTCCACAATAAGCAGGATTTTGAGTGTATCGCAATTTTACAGATATCGTGTGAAACATAATTAGATTATTTAATAGAAATTTAGTGGTAATACCTTATTTAAAATTATAATCATGGGATGACATACAAAAACTTTATTATAAAATTCTACAACATATAGAGGTCTTTCTAGTTGAACCATAAACAAATTCTGACAACCAAGATTAGTCACAACGCAAAAAAGTACAATTCAGAAAAGATATATTCTTTTGAAATAAATTAAATTTTGATTTAAGGCGCAAGGAACAATTCTTAGGGTTTGATGGACTCGTGTTATGGATAAGTGAAAATCAAACAGTAAAAAACCTCTGCATTAAAAAAACGATGTACTTAACATGTAATAAATGCAATGAATCTGATATTTCTTACTGTACTTGGCCTACGAAACCTTGTTTCCTCGGTCTCTAGGCCTTGATTAATGTTTTGGTATATTTCTAACTAATATGCTGTCGCACTCATAGATGGGGTCTTCCCTCAAACAAACAGAACCGCACCTCCAGCTACCGGGACCAGCATTACGTATAGTTCAGCACTGGGCACTAACAGTAGTCGATTCTCCAAAAGCTTAAGAAACTTAGAACTTTAAATTTTGTAGTTACCCTCAGACACCCATAGCGACGATCTCAACTTGGAAGCTTTCAGATACTCGTCTTTAATTCAATCACCGATCATCTTTTATCAAAGACATCGAATCACTCTACCTTTAAAAAGGTCTCTTTCCCGTACGGCACTAACTTGTTCTTCCGCGCACACCAAACAATTGAGATTTACAGGGTCCATAGTAATATTACCCTGGTGGACTATAATAGTATAAATCGTTGCTTTTGAAACGATAATTAAAATGTAACTAGATATTTTTAAGTAATAATAAATAAGAAAAGGAAAATTAATAAAAAATAGTTAATACGAAACATACTCATAAAAGTAGAGTATTATGTGAAAGTTCATATACAATGCTGACAAAAGTTGCGGTTGAAATACAGGTAATGTTCAAATGCGTATGGAGATTTGCTAAATATCATTGGAAATGGAAGAACTATGTTGTAAAATAGAAACAATGTAGCGCAGCAGGACTCCTCCCCAATTTTTTTCGAATATTTGGATTTTTAAAGCATATAAGAATTCAGAGAGACCATGCTAACTGGTGAAAGGCAGATAAAATTGCTTTTTCCCGGCGCCAGGCTGGTGGTCAGGAGACAAGCCTATCTCCGTTTTTATAGTGTTAATATAGTTTTACCTCCTGAATTTCCGAAGGTCACTGTTACCCGTGTAATGGAAAATTTCCCGCGGCGGACGAAGGTCTCATGAGGATTGGTTG
The DNA here is from genome assembly GCA_034510155.1 of Eucriotettix oculatus. NCBI lineage: Eukaryota > Metazoa > Arthropoda > Insecta > Orthoptera > Tetrigidae > Eucriotettix > Eucriotettix oculatus. The sequence goes on along the minus strand of CM067378.1, from coordinate 28,158,178 downwards.
AACAAACGTCACGTGGGATAGCGTTTTCCTTTGGAGAAGGGATATAGGAATTTTTCAGAGAGATGAGGAGCCGAAAAATATTCTGTGTGGTGCACGACGTTGAGAAGGTGAGGAGGCAGAGCAGGAGAATAGTTCTAATTGTCGAGAGGGCGAGGAGGTAGCGATGGAAAGTGGTTCAGGACGTGAAAGGGAGGAGGAAGCTGGAGAGTGCAACAAGAGTTGAAAGAGAGGTGTGAATTTTCTTCAATCTCCGGCAGCACTAGGTTAAACACACTTTCCGCCAATTCAATCAAAAGGAAGTTCCAGTCAACTAGTAACCTGAATCAAGGCTCGAATGAAACAAAACAGGTTCAAGTGAACGAAATCTCTGCTGCACGTGGTAATTAACCCTGATATTTTAATCGTCCCCATGAATTTATTTACTTGGTCCCCTTTTAAACTGATTGTTTTTATATAAATAAAATTATTATATCATACCCTTTTACAATTTAAATAAATCCCCATAATCCTTTACAACAAATAGACTCAGAAATATATGGTGCATATTTAATGCTTTTATTAGTAAAGAATGCTTACGATAGCGGGAGATCATAATTTTCAAACATTTTGCCGATTAGATAGACGCCAATATGACAAAAGGCAGCAATTTTATCCGAGTTCCCGATTGAAGTTGATGTACTAAAATTTCAAAATTGTATTATGAATGTTAATTACAAATGAACTGTCGATACAGATACGTGATTCAGGATATTTCGTGCTCTGTAGTGTTAACTGTTGCGTAATACGAATGTAAGTCTTGTATTGCAGTTTGTGTTTCCATTGTATTCTTGAAGGCCGCAGGATTTCCAGTCTCCTCGGTCCTGACAACGCCCGCCGTAGATAAATCATGGTCCGCAAAGAACTCTGCCGTCCCGGCACCGGTGACAATTAACCCAGAAACTATTGTCGAGTAGCCTGGTTTATGTCCGCGAGGCACAATGAGCTGGTTAATGTGCCGGTACTACGCTAGGGCGAGTGGGGTAATGTACACCAACTCTCTAAACCGACCAAGAAAAACATTTGCAAAACTGAAACAGGACTCGTTCCTCCTTCGTATAACAAGATCAAGTGTAGTTAAAAAGCCACTTTAATTACAGCCGTTCCCGACTCATCTTGGACTGGCGCAATTACCCTCAACAGCCCAATCTCCGAAATGGTACATCCCATCTCTAAAAAAAGAATTATCTGGCTCCCCATATTAGTTTTATGGAAGCACTAAATTGTCAATTTTAATTAAATATATGAAATATATTTACAAACTGATAAAAACTATTTCTGCTTGCTCAACTAAAAACCAAGTTAAACGGATGGTGGCCTGTATTCCGAATATACATAACCTCCCAATTCGTTGCCATATCCAAGCTAACTTCTTTTCTTCAGAGTCCATACCTCGCAATGTTCTGAACTAGAAAAAATAAAGCAGTATTTCAGCTATAACGAACAAGCCCACATGACTCAGACGACACTTGTGTCAACGAGGTCAGGTGCAGGACATGTTCTCTGGATACTAACCGAGCGAGTGCATTTATAGTGCACGACGTTTCGACGAATAGCATGTCTGCAGATAGTGGCAGAGGTGTTAGTCGCCGAGAGGTCGTGTACTATAAATGCACTCGCTCGGTTAGTATTCAGAGAACATTTCCTCTAGTGCCAACGCCGAGAAGGTTTCGTTCCTGAAAGTTCGGGTTAATTCAAGAAACCACTATTTTGCAGTTAGCAACTACTATCAACCATTTTCTTTTTTTCCTTGGGGTACAAATAATAACGCACCTGCCATCGGACTGTATTATGACCTCAAACAAGGCACATATTGTAATGAGTGAATTCACCCATCAAGCTTTCCGTTAATTTTAGTGAGTAAGATGTGGGCAAGGTCGTCATTGTAGCCAGTCGACGCGGAATTCAACATAGTCCTGGTCAATTTTTGTGCCGTTTGAGGGGTCTATGATTTTGAAGGGTCATTGACCTGGAGAAGCGGGTCTCCGCCATACTTAAGTAAAGCCAAGACCCCTGAGAGTATCATGTTCGGCTCAAGAACTCGTGTGTCTTGGCTCGACGCTTGCCATCTACGCGGTTCGCCATGATTGTTTCTTTTTATACATATTATGTTAATTCTGCCCCGACCGGCATTCCAAATAAAAGTAACCGCGGTAGCAGGGAAGAATATATTGTAAATGATATTATGGAATTTTATTTATGTTATTTAATGAATTTACTTGCACTTTATGAAATAATATAATAATTTTATTTATAAAAAACAATCACTTTACGGGGTCCTTCGCGCTATTACAAACAAATAAATTAATTCAAGGGCACGATTTTTAAATATCAGGGTTACTTACTTATGGGGTAGCTACGCATAGCAGAGATTTCGTTCACTTAACGAACCTTTCTTTATCTTCATTCCTGTCTTGATGCTAGTTAGGTGACCGGAACTCTCTTCTTCCTTCGGTTTGAATTGTAAATTTTCCCTGTGCCGGCGGAAACTGGGATAAACCTGATATTGTCGGTGATTGAGTAAAATCTAGTTTTTTCTCCTTCTTCCCACTTGCCTTCCTTGTTCTCAATACTTTCTCACAATAACGAGCAACAATTCAAACCTCACTTTCAACTCTTGTTGCACTCTACAGCTTCTCCTCCTACGTCCTGATCAATTCCACTCCTCGCCTTCTGAACGCCTTGTCCAACTCTCCTCGCCATTTCAACGTCTAGAATATTTTTCGGCTTCTCGCCTCCCAGATAAACTCGTATATCCCTTCTGCAAAGGAAAACGTTATTCCACGTGATGTTTGTTCCTCCAATCCTCAAGAGTCTTTCGTCCATCACGGTAAATTTTCCATGACACAGGGAACTGTCCTTCGGAAATTTTGAAGGGTTAATGTTCCTTCAGAAAAACAAGTTTATTATTATAAATCTTCAGTCAGGCACGTCTCCCGACTGGCAGCCTGGCAACGGGAAATTCCAATTCTACCAGCCTGTTGCCAATTAGAATGTGCTTGCTGAATTTTTAAATCATTTAAAATTCTAAAAGTTTTAACACAATTAGAAAGGGGTTCTACTGTGCTACAATATAAAGAATATAAATACTTAATTTTTACGTCTGTGTTTTTCTGAGAATTGTAATGCAGTTAATGACCAGTTTCATACAGTTTATTTAATAAGGAAACATTTTGACAGTCATTTGTACCTTCTTCAGGTTTTCTTCTCGTGGAGAAATTATAATCGACAAACTGTTATTGTATTAAAATATAATTTTACATAAATGTACCTTCATTAAACAACTGAGAAAAATACATCCCGAAATCCAAGAAGCATCAGACACCACATATTAAATGATTTCACAAATTTTACAATTTTCAAGTTTTTTCAAGCTTCATCTAACCAAAACACTTAAGCCGTCGTGATAATACTGAATGAAACAAAACCCTCGATACTTAATTACACTCGTGTAAAAATATGTTTCTTTGGTAATAAAACAATGTCTATTATCATTTATCCGCAGAGAAATAAAAGCGAAAGAAGGCTCAAACACTTTACCGAAACGTTAACTTTTTAATTATTAAATACCCTGTCTGGAACTCATTATTTTACTGCACTAACCAGAGAAGATTATCATAATTGTTTGCAGGACAAACATTGCATCTAAGACGTCTAAGACCAGTTGTAAGAAATCTCCTTGGAAATTTGGAAAATTAATAAAAATTTCTGTCAACGTAATGGAGCGCCCTATTGAATGGCAGTTGGACTAATTATGTAACAGTGATGTATAAAATGAGTTTCCTAAGATCGAAGTATTTTAACTATTCCTAAAAATAGCACTATCCTTTTACTTGAAGACTGCTCTGCTAACAACAGCTCTTTTCCGTCATCATTATTCAGTGGATTAAACGGAAACTCGGCCAAGTGTTAGACTCATCACACTATTTTGTTAATAGAAGGTGCAGCCGAGAGGTTGGGAGGCAGCAATTTCGTTGACAGCCACTTATGGTTAGTTTATATAAAGTGGCGCTCCTCCGTTGATTGAAGTCGTCGCTTCGTTGTTATCAAATCACGAAAATGTATATTTCCGGGGCTAGACAACTAACCACCATTACAAATGTGTGAGAGAATATTACTCTCATCAGGGCAATAAAATTTCAGAAGAGCAAGAACTGAACAAGTAAAAAACGTTGGAGAGTATCTGATTGTAATGAGTGTATGTTACAATCGCCGTTTTATTTCGTTACTGGGTGAAGAATTCCCAATATTGGAGACAGGTAAACATCGAGGCGTTAGATAGGGGACATCGACCAGATCGACCGTTTGACGACTTAAAAATTTGGTTCCTGAGTCCAGATTCTGGAATTTTGAAGGGCGCGTCCCCTTCCAGAAATTAGGGAGAGAAACCGCGGGCCAAGTTGGATTTTAATTGGAGGTTGAGGATCAGGAGATCCACCACGGACTTCATGGTAGGATGCATGAGAAACTGACCTGGAGAAGTGAAGTGGACAGTCGGACGTGGACATTTGAAGAAGGAAGAAGTCTAGAGGGTGCGTGGTGTTCGATTCACGGCACGGCACTCGGACATGAACAACTGAAGGAGGAAAAAGTTTGGAGTTGATCCACGGCACGAGAGTCGAGGAACAGAAATTGATTAATCAAGAATGGAACTTGGAAGAAGGAAGGTGGAGATGAGATAAGACATAGAGTTCGGAGTTTGACGAGGAACATCAGAAATTGGGAAGAAGTAGATTGAGAGAAGTTTGTTTTCATTCTAATCTGAGGGCAAACTGAAAAGGAGGTAGATGGCAAGAGCAGAGGGTGTCCCGTCTACGTAATCCGGGCACTATAATTCCTAGATGGAAGACTAGGTACCGACGGCAGAATTCATCACTGGAAGGAACCGCCTGACGAACGCGGAAGAACTATGCAAGCAGCCCGAATTGCTCAAGGGAGGAGATGGCCGTCGTTTCACAAAGAAGAACAGGTGAGTGTCTGTGCCACGGTCTGAATTGTGTCATGACTGTCGTTCTGCTGCAAAAAGCCGCACCAAATGACCCTTGTGAGATTGATTATAAGCTGAGCTAGTCGTGGTAATTGGACCATAAGTTTTGTAATTGTTATTTTCTTTTGTTTTCTGTTAGTAAATTTAATTTTTTAAATTTAATCTAACCAAATAATATATTTTGATTTAAATTAAAATCTAAACCCCCCAAGTTTGTGATGGTGACCTAGAAAGGTAACGTCCATTCAGGACTTTAATAATCACCGTAAGACCACAGCAATAAATATCTGGAACAATCTTAGTATTGCTCTAATACTCAGCAATTCAGATTTAGAATAAGTTCTAAGTATCAAGCTGAAAGTGCGAGAGAGTTTTCTTCAAGGACGGAACTGATCTGAGGCTGAGCGTGGTGTGGTGAATAGTCCCTTTGTGTAATGTATTCCAGCTGTTTTCTGTGTGCAGATCACAACAATTGCTGTGTTGAACTCAACTTACAGGTTTAGATCCTGCTTGGGGTAAATTACTCTTAGGGACGGTACAGAGCTGCTGCATCCGACTCTTATACGAATCTGTTTGCTGAGTGAAGGGGTGCCAGACCACTCGAGTTCCGCTGAGACCCGTCTAACTTCAATTTTCTCAGATGTGAGCAGTCCAACGAAACAAGTACACAAAGAAAATGTTAAGGACTTGTCGGAAACGTACGATAAATACAATTTTATTGTGTAGTGCCGTGATCCTTCATTTATCAATATTATTTAGCAGAAAAATTAGCCCACTATATCGAGTACAAAAAGAGTACTTAATTAAGCTATCTTCAATTAATGCCTTACTTATAACTTTTATTTATATATTTTTTAAGATTATATGGGCCAAACTAGAATTTTCCTTGTGATAATTGTTACAGATATTTTTTTGTCTAAAATAATGTAGTTGGGAAGTTTTGTGTCATACTTTTTTTCACGTATGTAAATTTCCGATCAGGTTTTTGAGACTGTGTGACGTAATCGAGCATGGAACAACTGATAAGAGTTAAATTATGTATTGTAAATTATTTTATGGAATTTGACTTCAGTTACAGCGATATTCCAACAATATACATCAATACAAAAAAATTCTAACACTTTCAAAACAGAAATTCTTCTTTTTAAAGATTGTTAAAACCAAAATGATAACTACAAAAAGATTGTACATTAATGATTTCAATTTGAGGGACAAAATTTTAAGGTCAGAGTTTGATAGGGCGCTGACAGAACTGAGCAATTGTAAAGCGCCAGGAATTGATAACATTCCAGCGGAGTTTATAAGAGCATCGAGCAAAGAAGAAATATCATGGCCGTTCAGAATAGTTTGCGAAATCTACGAAACAGGAAGAATACCAGAATATTTTAGTAAAAACATAATTATACCCATACTGAAGTAGACTGGGGCTGATAGATGCGAACAGCTGAGGACAATTAGTCTAATATTATATTAACTAAAATAGTATACAGGACGATGGAACGTGAAGTAGAACACGAGTTAGGTGAAGATCAATTAAGTTTTAGGAAGAATGTAGGGACAAGAGAAGCAATAATTTTAGAAGACAGAATACAAAAGAACCGGCCTACGTTCATGGTATTGCAGATTTAGAAAAAGCGTTTGATAATGTGAACTAGAACACATTATTATGGATTTTGATTAACACCGAAATATAATATCGAGAAAGAAGGCTTATACATAACCTTTGCAGAAGGCAGTCAGCGGTAATTAGAATAGAAGATCACGAAAAGAAACCAGGAGTCAAGATAGGAATAGGACAAGGATGCCGTTGCTTACCTTATATATAGAGCAGGAGATTAAAAAAGTTCAAACTTAATATGGGAAAGGAATCTTATTGCAAGAAAAGAAATGGAAACCTTACGGTATGCCGATGATATTATATTATTAGGGGAGTTAGAAGACTTGGAAACCATAATAAACGGCATGAACTTAGTCCTAGAGAAAGAGTCCAATGTAAGGATTAATAGAGGGAAAACCAAGGTAATGAAGTGTAGTATGGGAATCAATGAAATAACAAAGGGAAGGAACATTTTGACGGAAGTTAAGGAATTCTGCTACTTGAGAAGCATAATAACTAGGGATGATAGAAGTATAGTAGACATAAAGAGTAGGATAGCACAGGCAAGGAAGGCTTTCGCGAAAAAGAAGAATTTACGTACTTATGTGTGATATACCAGGAAATCGTTCCTAAAAATGTTTGTATGGAGTGTGGCGTTATGTGGGTGCGAAACTTTGGACAATAGGAGTTGCAGAAAGTAAAATAATAGAAGCTTTTGAAATGTGGTAGTATAGGAGAATCCTGAAAATCAGATGGTGGAATATCTAATCAGAATAGGGGAAGAGCGAACAATATGGCGGATACTGTCCAAAAGAAGGGATGAATTAATAGGACAAATTATAATATTATTTTTCGAGAATTCTTTTTTAATGATTCTGTCATTTATTTTTGTGTATATTCGTTATTTAGACCATTATTTTGTGTAAATGTCAAGGAGTGTAAATCAATTGCTAACATTCATTCCTCTTGTCGTTGACAGGAACTAACGTTGCGAAATTATTGAAGAACTGCATAGACGTATCGAACTTTAGAAAATTATGTTTGAATATTACCTTTTAAAAATATCCAGGCTTGAAGTTCAAGCTCCTTTTTCTATTTTCCATACCCAACAGTAAAATTTATTACTAATGTAATGTGGCAATAGAAAAGTCAAATTTTTCTAATTTCGTGAGGTGATGCAAACGCATTAGATGGACACTCCGTTTTGTCGTTCTTGCACCTCTCGAGATGGTAGCGATCTGATGAAAGGAGCCAGGATTACAGAAAATTTGTGACGTATTTATTTTGTCACATAATTCGTCTGTAAATTGGATACTTCTTTGTGCAGATAGTTTACATCTAAGACAGACTTTTAAATTTTTTATAGAATTGAAAATATTGTCGTAATATGTAAAAATAAGGAATAAAATGTAGCTGAAAACCATTAAGATGCTGCAATAGTGTACTATATATTTAAAATTAAAAGTATATAAGAAATATAATATTTCGTTTGTACTTCAAAAGAATACGGGACGTGAAGTAGGAACGTCCCTAATGTTTCACTACATTGCATGAAATTAAGGCATTAAATATAAATTTGAAGTCTTAAAGTGCCTTTGCTACTGGAAAAAGAGTAAGTTATTTCAATGTTTTAATTTCATGAAAAGGAAATTGTAAGTCTAGTCCCAAGTGATACGAGCTGTAGGTTCTACTCATGAATATTAAACTAGCCAGTTCTTGCTACTTTTAAAGCTTATTCATGTAGTTCTACTTAATCCCGTCAAAAGATCAAGGGTGGAATGAAGTTGCAACACACTGCAGAAACTTGCATTATTCGATTTATAGCCTCGAATTACATAGAAGGTAAATTTAATCCCCTGGTTAAAGTTCGACCATTATAGATTTTAGTACACAGCCCCAAACGAACAGCGAAGGTATTCAATGAATAAACTGTAATTTTACAACCGGCGCGTGGATCATTACGTTTTCAGACACGGTGGAGACTAGCTCAGAACAAGCGGGACGGGTAGAGAGTCGTGTTGTGGGATACTTAATTCAGAAACTAGAATACGCAGGCGGAAATTAGCGACGCTGCGGAATTTGTCATCCTCGTTCACACGTCACGCAGACCGGACCCACACTAATGACCTGGACAATTAATGGGGGCAGACGAGGATCATCGTTCCACTGTGGCTGTCCCACGGCCATTGCGCAGGTCACTGACAACCACAATCCTAACAAAGGAACATACATTGCAACCTGCTGTCCAACTCCCCGATACTTAACTGTGCGATTTTGCGCAGCTGAAAAAATTTCATGCGCTTTTATGGCCCTTGGACGCAGCGGGACTATGCGCCAGAAGTTGCAACAGTTCTGTTGTACCTGTTTTTTTGAATGCAGTCCAGGACGGAAAATTATATATATTTGGACCTCTTTTTTTGGGCATAATCAATAATTAATTTTACATTTCAAAATCTTAAGCCTTAATCTTAAACAAAATTCTGTACCCAGAGGATTGGGACAGGCAGTATTCACGCCTCATTACTCATCTAAAAATCGTATGAGGGCCATAAAATATTTAATAGGTATAGTATTTTTAATTACTTAAAATATATTATTCCTACGCATCATCACGAGAAACTTGATACCAAATATAGTCTATAGTCTGTGAACGGCTCAACACGTCGTTTTTATATGGGGCAGAGTGAGCCGCACTGCAGAGACAAACATTTTTGTATATTTTTTAAGTAGTTAAAAATATTATTACTAAAATTAAACGATCATTTAATTTACAAGTTATCTCGCGCTAAACAGACGAAATAGATGGACCAACTATTTTAATTGTTTACTTGTAAAAATATGTTAAATTTAGTACGTGTTCGTGTTTGTGTGTATATGTTCCGCATACAAATCTAAACTCGTTGATCAATTTCAACCAAATATTGCACGTGAGTTCTTTGTGATTCAAAAAACAGCACTGTTGGGGTGAGACACAGTTACCACCGATAGGGGCGGGAATGGAGACGTTGGGAAATTTTTAATATGCGCCGTTATTTCCGGCGAATAAATACTTTTTGGGACCAATCACTTTTACGGCGTTTCCCTCGACAATGCCCTTACGTAGCCTTCGTGTATATGACGACGACGACGTTTGCGAGAAACTTAAAGGTATCATAACTTAAGTAAAATGTTTGTTATATTTAAGTATTAATATCCCGGGCATCGCCAGATAGTCAGTTAGTCCTTGATAAATTTACTTCATGAAGTCCCAAATGTAATGACGAAATACAGCACGATTTTAAAAAAACTTGGCATACATGTGAATTGGGCGGTTTTTAATTTAATTCTATTGAAAATCAAACTTAAGTGGTATAGTATTTAAAATAATGAGTATATTCGACGGCTTATTTCAGACTGCAACCCTTATTTATGAGTGTATAATTAGGAAAGGAAACTTTATGTTTAAAAAGTTAGATTTTTAACGAGCTGCAAATAAGAAAATTAAATTTTTCGTTTCTTAAATAGTTTGGATTCTCGTTTTGGTTCCAATTGATTTAATTCATGTAACATGACAAGTCATCGTTTTTTCCCAGAAGTTCTCCTTATCACGTCCACCGTGATCCTTAAGCTACCAACGCCCCTCAATGTATCCACTTACGAATATTAATCAGTCATTTTAATTTTCATACTTTTTCGAAGCAATAAACTCTTACAAAATTACAGTTAGTTTTCCTGTTAGCCTACATTGAAATCAGAGGACCCACAAAAAAAATTTTAAACCATCAGGTTTCTGCACTTTGGCTGGTTGAATTAGTGTGCCTCAAATAACTCTATTTCTTTGATAAAATGTCTACTATCCGTAAAAGCTATGTTATGTCACTTTAATTGAAATATTTACATTGCTTCAGGGTTCACCAGTTTGATTTAAAAAGAGGAAATTGTAATACATTACCAAAGGACTATATAATTACACATAAATTACGTAACAATACGATTATGTTAAGTAACATTTATAACATTTTATTTCTGTAAATGGAAATCTGATATTGTACGTTACTATTTTTTAAATTATATTAGTGAATATTCTAAAGTTTCTGAGGGAAGAAGCTCATCTTGTTACTTAGAGAAACTCTATGGTCATAGAGGTGATGTTGTAAATCTCAGATAACCCTGATGGTTTCAGTCCATCATTCAGTCTTGTTTTGACCACGGTTTGATTCAAGTGCATTGTGTTGCCTGGGACTTTTCTCTAAATTTCTGTGTATTAATTCAATATGTTATGCAGGATATGACAATAATTTGGTAAGTTGTTTAGCTTTGTATACTTTCTTTTATCAATGTTTAATATACACAAATTAAATTGTCCGTTAATATTTCCCCAACTGAAATAAAAACCTGAAGAAAGTTGCGTGTACATATCTAAACGTCGTTATTCTTTAATTTAAATAAACAAATTGGTGTATATATATATATATATACACGCATCAAAAGTTAATGCGGGTTGCCTATACTGTTGACCTGTTTATGCTGCGAAGCAGTCCATCCATTGCTGAAGTAGGATTCGCGCAGTTATTAACCTATTGTCCATATCTGTACCAATAAACAAAAGTGAAGTGTATGTCTGTCTATATGTTTGTCTCGAATAGGCTCCGAAACGGCTCAACGGATTTCAATGAAAATTTGAGGGTTTGAAAACAAGAGATTTAACTGAAATATTCATAAACTATTGTTGGCAGAGAGCTAATTCCCTGAGAAATAAAAAACTTATTTGGATCGTCGATTACGATGTATACGAAAATTGGCTTCTTTGTTGCGTCGCGCGAAATCAAAGTCGCGGGGGTTAGCTAGTTTATAATAAATTTAATTGCAAGAAGGAAAGGCACAATTGAATTTATTAGGATGTATAAACGGTCTGTTCTTTAAATTTATTTTACGTCCAAATACACCGATGTTTTAATTTAAGCATTCTTGCTATAGTTACAACGAATATGTATGTATCATTTACGCTACGAAGATCATTATCATCAAAATGTATGCGGATCTACTTGGTTCACCCAGAAAGAAGTAAGTCCCCTATCAAATGAAAGTTAGGGTTGTTGTGAACATACCATGGCATGGAAATACGTTGGAAGGTCTGATACATTGATAAGCGTGACGAGGAAGTTCGAAACATCCCGGATTCTTATCTGGCGGTATTAATAATTTTCTAGGAATAGTTAACAGAATACAATGCGGAAGAATACTGACGTAATAATTTTAAATAAGAAGAAAATTTACAGGAAACCATAAATTAGTGAAGGAATATATATTTTCAATGTTTCATTAGAATTGAATCTTTTTAAAAATTGAAATTATAGTCACCCCAACAGTGGACGTTCTTGTTGACTACAAAAAGAACATAAAAATGCATAGAAATTGGAATTGTCACATAATAAATTTCAATTTTTACTATTTTAATAATTGATAAGTTTCACTTTGCCACGTTTATAAAATGATCAATATCTTATTAACATCTCATCAGGTCGTTCCTAAAAAGCATTCCACCTTTTATATTCCCTTCCCCACTTCCAAAATTAAAAAAAGAAAAAAGAACAAGAGATGCCTGTTGGAGTTTTCTATCGCAGGTATTTTCCTCCAGATTGACTGCGGGGCTCACCTGACTACGGTAAGAGTTGTCCCCTGACCCCATTGGATCAGGCGGCCAAAAGCCTCCTAAAACTGTGGGTGACATGGAGAAGGGAATGCTGCGACCCAACAGCAAATTCATCTCCCGTCATTCTGAAGGGCGTGAGAAAAACACCCCATAGTTGTACCCTACCTGATACAGGTATTCTAGTGTTTTCCCTGTATTTATTTGGGCAAAACACCGGTTAAAGATCCTTAAACTATAGCCCGGGGGCCCTGTTCAACCCATGGCTACCTTGATCTACCTTCCACATCCCCATTTTCAATTCCCTTCCTATGCTTTAAAGGGAAGTTGCCTGTTTCAGGATGACCCTCATGCAACCCATTGAATGGTTTTGAGCTCCCGTTGAAACCGTCACTCTAAGAATATCGGCAAGGTGAATGTGGCGTTCTTTCACTAAATAGAATGGTCGATTCTTTGGGTATATTATAGTTTTTTCGTCACAAATCTCACGAGTTTCTACAAAGTCACATTAATGCTGATGGAATGTACACTGTACAGAAGAAACAGCTGTCGAAAAATTAATTTCCGCAGGAAGACGGAGAATAAATAGAGATATTGTGCATCAATATTGTAACGATTCTGCCATTTGTCAAGAAAATATACAAACAGCTAATGATCTGTGTAGTTTCGATGACCTGCTCGAGAGCTTTTATAGTTTAATAATCTCACTAAACACCCATAAATTTATTAGTTTTATGAAGAGACAGAAGTTATATGGCCCCAAATCAGAACCACAGGGACAAAAAATCGTGGCATAAGTCTCTCACTTTATACATGGGAGAAAAAAACAGAACACTTTTGTGTGTGGGACTGAATGACAATATTGTTTTTCAGTGACACAAAGTGCCTTTCTGCGTTTCAAAATATCGCTACATAGACCTTTTCGAATGGCGTAACCGACCATGTGTTTTGACGATGAATAGAGAGCCGGCTGTGGATTGATGTTCAGATTCTGTCGCATAATGGCATTCCAAGAATTTTCCACCAAACTAAAATGAAGACAAAAAATCAGCTTCATTCCTGGTTTTGTGTTCAGGGAAAAATGAATGGTAGTGTGGTTAAACCACAAACACATAAATAATTTCCATTATTCATGTAAAATTTTAATTAAATTTTCTAAACAATCCTATCATGTCAGTACAGGCTCATGAATACTCGTACATTTTGGTGAGCATTGCACCGATCAACTTTACTTCATGTAATTACAAATAAGGTCACAGATCACTTTTATGAATCTTAGAAAATGTATTTTGACATGAAAATGCGGAAAGGCGGGGAAATAAACTGAAACGCGTTGTATAATGTCTCGGGTGCAAATTTAGACCACATACAGTCTTAATAACCCATTCCAGGAGTTCCTGCAAGATACTGAAGTCCATGGATATCTTCACGAACAAGCGATGTTCGTTAAATTCTGAGAAGAGTTATATCGAGACTAATTTAGTGGATCAAAAGAGCTATGGCATGCAATCCCGTAGAAAAGACTATGCTACTTCCTACTTCAAATTCCATTAACACAACGTAGATATTGCCCCTAATATTATAAAGCAGCAGTTTTATTTCATTAATAAGCCCAGAAATTCAATTTCCTACAACCTTTCGTCTGTAATTCAAAAATTTTACCGTTCTCCCCGTTTACATATTTTTACACCACAATTCAGTCTCAATCTTTGAAGAAACACATCTTTTATTTAAACAACACCTATAAATTATTTCACGGTAAAATACTGCAAGGACCTACACAACACGCATAGCAAATATTGTATTGTTTACAAAATCTTTTGCTCTGCTACAAGCAAATATGCCTTTAAAGGTCCGTATCAAAGAACTCATCGTTTGCAAACTATGACTTGTCCTCATATTAATTTGAAACATGCATGATTAGTAAAATGATAAGATTTTGTGTGTTCATACCAAATTATAAGCGAGATGCATTATTTTGAGTCTAAAATCATGGGAAAATGAACAAAACCGATACTATGAATCTCAACAATGGCATCTGTACTCTTGAATTCTTTAACTGATTTTATTCGGCGTGTCTTTCCTGCGGCTCTCGCGATGTTTAGTCAGGTGCCTTGAGAATGCAACAAGAATTGAAGGGTTGTGGTATTTATTTTATCTCTTAGTTGGCTGCATGTGGCGAGAAATAGCAGGATTTTTGAGCTGGGTAATAAAAGAATAGCGGAAGGTGGAGACGAACATTGTGGTGGAGGAGAGTATTGTGGCTGAGCAGTAACAGCCGTTGGAGGGGGGATACTAGTATTAATAAATATATTCTCAGTGATGCGATATGCAGACTGCGCCAAGGTCTTTTCTCCACACCCAGTTGCTGTTTACTGAAGTGTTTGTCGACGATCAGTATGTCCCGAACTCGGTGTGTAGGTTCTATACTACCAAGTTACCCTACAATGAGTCGTGTTGAAACGTTCTCCGCCCTATCCACACTCCAAGCATTACATCTCTCTAGCTATACTTCTTTTCTAATTATTCCTATGATAAACACCGCATCTATCCTACCTCCTCCAACTTCTCCCTCGAGCTGTAATTTTCAAGTAAAGAATAAATAATATTTAGAAAACAAGAATGGAAAAATGCCCACCGGACCCAGGAACTCCTCCTTTCAGGGCTTTACGTTCTTTATTTGAGCATCAATAGAAGCATTCCTTCTCCCTTTGAATAAATAAGATTTAACGTCCTTTTAAGTAACTATCACAAAGATCCAGTCACTCAAAATTACCCACCTTTAGCCAGTCACTTAGGATCACCCCCTTTGCTTCCAGAGCAACACCATCATTACCTTCAAACACATCAATAATGAATGTTGCTATTTCAATCAAGAAAGAAACCATATATTTGGACAGCTCAACGAGATGGTCCATACACCGAAACATCAATAAGAAATTGTTAAGTTCTTAAAGATGATAAATTTATATAGTGTAATGTAAAGTGCATTAATTTATAATCGCTAATATGTTTTTATGCGACTAAAAAACAAATAAAAATCTTAATAATGCAATCTTAGTTGACGGTGGATGTGAAAAGTAGAACATCTATGAGAAAACAACGACTTGACATGATTTTAGATTTTGATCGAGCGGCAGTTAAGAAAATTAAATTTTACGTTTCAAATGGTTGCTTGTCTTTTCATTTTGGTTTCAATTGATTTCATTTCAGTCCAAAGTTCGCTTGAGTCGTTCATCGAAATTTCTTTTTAGTAATAACTTTATTTGCTGACCTCCTGTGGTCTAGTGGCTAGCATCGCTGACTCACTACACAGAGGCCCCGGGATCGAATCTTGGTATGGGCTTAGATTTTTGAGTCGTCACGGCCACGGAGATTGGGATTAAGGCTCCTAGAGAATCGATACGCTGACTACGTATCGTTCTAAATTCTGAATGTGTCATATAAGATGTCAGTCCGCTGTCAACCCGGTAGGCCATGGCCCCGAATGAGCTGCATTGATAAGGAAGAAGAATGATTATGTTTGAAAATATAAATAAAATATTAATGTGTAAGTAAAATGTTTCTGTAAGCATTTTAGTTTAATTATGACTGGACTATCAACGGACATGGAAAGTTCTCATACACTAGGAGGAAATCCTCAATAGGCAGTGTTTGTGAAGTGTACTCAGTACAAGACCTTAAGGGTTCTATTCAGTACGGAAAATATGACCTAAGGACTATTTAGCTTATTTCATCAAATTTTATGAAGACGAGCCATGTATATGGCAAGTCGGCTCAAAAGAATACCATGGAAGAGCAGAAAGAGAAGCTTGGTCCATCCTCATATAATACTGGAAATCTTTCGAGTAAACCTCTAATTATTTTTTCAAGTTTGTGCTAGTATACCTTCTTCTCTTCAGAAACCAGTCAGAAACAAGACCAAAAATTTATTGTGTACTTTTTCTTCAGATTTTGTAAAGTGCAGGCTGCGCTATCAATCCAAAATGACCGACGACGCAGCTTTACAACACTGAAAAGTTGTTGATTTTTGGAAAACTGCAGGAATTCTTACGAGAATCCTCAGTTCAGGATATCCTCAAGGAAATCCGCCACGATGTCCTTGAGAATTTCCTGCACATATGTGTGGGAGGGTTCAGGTGAGGAAATCTTTGATGATATCTTTGAGGATTTCATCCTAGTATATGGGCATCTTAAGAAATACCACAAACGTAAAAGAAAATTATAATCTCTTTTAACTCTGAAAAAAAACTTAATGTTGTTGTTTTAATTCTGAGCTAGAAATATAATTACATTCCTTTGCATATTCCTTACTCGAGGCAGAAGAGAATCCTTCATAAATACAGACATGTTTTCGTAAAGCAAGCACAATTTTTGTATTTATACTATTTACGCTGCAAGTGAATGCTGCATCAAGCTCTATTTCGTAGAACGGCGTGGCGCATTTATGAAGAGATTACAAAAGTAGCTTTGCCCAAGGAAGGAAGCAGACGTCAGGCCCTCCCACGCGTCAACTTTCCTGAGCGACGTTCTATTGTTACCGAGACCGCCTAAATGAATGCTAATTTCATGCTCATGCTCGGACAGCCGCTGCATTTCTTTATATATCCTTCATGGAATAGCTGCTCGTAAGTCCTGCATTCCTTTCAAAAATATGTATACATTTCTTAGTATTTTAACGCGACAAAAGTTTGATTTGCCGCTCAAAAATTCACAATATTCGATAAAAATAAAATTCAGAGTGTAGTTCATCAATTAAATAGTAATGACTGTTTGTATCAACACCAGAATTAAGGAACTCAGGTCCAATTTCAAGCTTCCACAAGACAAATTATCAGCCATTTCAAAACATGCCTTAGAATCTAACAATAACATTGACTGGAATAATTTCCAAATTTTGGACTAAGTCAGCAATTTCAAATCCCGTTTAGTTTCCGAAACGCTTCACATTAAACGCAACATTAATAAATTGAATGTCATTTTCTGAGTGTAAGGAAAAGACGGGTAAAGTGGCCATTGCTATTTTTTTTTTGCCTTCAACAGTACTGATTTCTACAGAGAAGTGGCCAAACTAGGTGAAATCGACACCATTAGTGTTATCAATGACGTTGACAAAGGAAGCTTGCTCCTTTATCTTTCTGTGAAAACGTTCAGGTTTTTCGATTGTTTAATGTAAGGCAAGTCACGTATATTACTATAATTGCTACACTTTTATGTACAGCAAAAGGTTTTTGCAATATCACGGTTCACGCAATGCATTTGACTTATAAATATAAAATATGACTAGTCAAACCCTCTAAAACCAAGACGGTCCATCATTCAGTCTTGTGTAAACTGTGGCTAAATAAGGTTCTTAGTGCTGCCTCGTTCCTCTCTTTGTATAAAAAAAGGTGTTTATAACATTTTATGTGTTGAATTATTAAAAATTTGATGTAACAATAATTTGGTAAGTTGTTTGTTAGTCAATTCCCTCTATATTTGGCTATGTTTAAGTTTAAATTGAAACTGAAATATGTATTTCACAGATTGTGAAGAGAAAAGCCTGAAGAAGGTACGAATATGCGCCAAAACGTTGTCTGATTAAAAATAAAATAAAAACAGTCGAGAATTATTTAATTTTAATATCAGACGTTAATTGATTAATACTTGTAAATAAATAAGTTAATGTAGTTTCCTTCGGTTGTATTGTTTCGCGTGTGAACAGCTGATGCAGATGGCCACTTATCAACAGTTTATTTTCAGTTTTTTTTATCTCAATGTGAACTAAACAATTCCATATTTTATCCATAATATAACAATGTAAGAAAATTCTACTGGTGAGGACAGAAACACAGAATGATTTTACTGCAAGAAAGCGTTTTCTAGATCTAAAGAAAATGATGGATGGATAAGATTGCGGAGCATTAACCCTGGCCTCATGAACTGGATATGATGCAGACGATGACAACTTCACGTGCGAATTTTGTACATGTCTTAATATTGCTTCCGAGTTGATAAATTGTGAATGAAATAGACTGAAAAAGTAACCCATAGTCATTGATAAATCTATTTACATCATTAGGAATAATTAATACTTTTGATTTGTTGACATTTTGTGCCAACAATCTATTTCAACACGTTTCTTTCTCCTTTGTATTATTATTCTCCTAATAATAACCAATCGAGAAATGAAAGCTTTAAGTCTACCCACTTTTTGAACTTAACAGTCTACATGGAAAATAGTACGTTTAGGTAGGGAAAAGTGGCCCTATGTAAGCATTCAGAAAAACGTTTATATGTCCTATAAAATATACTTTTACCTTAACTATAAATATTTGGATTAATAACTTACGGTATGCAAATTCGAGATGTATATGCCAGAAGCTTCTGGTATTGCCATGGTTTCATGAAATTTCAATTTATTTTACAGTGACCATTAATCCATGAAATATAATGTTTCAAATATTCTTTGGTTTGAGATGAATAGGAGGGGGACATATTTATATTAGTGTATTATTAATATTTTAAGAATGAACGTTTATAATAAAAAATATTTACTTTATCCTAAAAAAATTTACATCAGTATTCAATTTTCTCATTTTTAAACTTTAAGCTGGCAATTATTTCTTATTTAAACACTACATATATATTTACATAAAATATTATACAAATTAATTTCTTAAAACTAACACTTCTCGATCTGTAAACTCAGGGCCGTATGTTATGGGCCTTCTCATAGATCAAAATATTTCACACAAAATCTACTCGGACCTGGCACTCTAGGAAATCAGCAAAACGTTACAGGGGTATAACCGTGTTATCATATTGGACCTAACAGCGTTTCCTCGTTGCATTTCCTATTTGGATCGTAATCGAAGCAAATCACAGCCACCGCTGCTATTCTTCTTGTTTCAGGACAATTTCCAGTTTATCCTCGTCTCCTTGGACTACCTGGCCGATACAATACTATGGATTATATAACCATTTACAAATCCACTTCAGTTTGTAAGCGATAACTGTTTGCATTCAACGGGAGAAAGTTGAATAATTTCTCATACTTTTCTTTGTTTCTAGCTTGTTTCGGAACCGATTCAACAACACCGTCGTCAAAAGACTGACGTCTTATGTTTGAATATTTTCTTTAACTTTGCAATGAGCAGCTAAGGCAAACCAATAAACTAACCTTATACACCTTTGAAGAAAGTAATGCAACAGGGTATAATTGCAGTCCCTCAGCACCATTTAGTACAGTGGCTCTCAACCGGAGGCCCACAGGAAAGTTTTTGTGGTCCGGTAAATATAATTTATATTTTATTTGCTAACAAAATACATATGGTCACAAAAGTATTTATTAATTTACGTTTTTAATAAGCTTTCGACATGTTATCATAATGATCCATTTAAAAATTGTCTATATTTAAGATGTTAAATTTCGAGTGGTTTTTTAAAGACATTAATTATGTCTTTCTACTGCTCACAAAGCAGCAAAACAGAGCAAGGGGAGTGAATGAGGATCTGTAACTGTTTTGAGATTAAATACTTGTGACAAAAGATTTCCGCAAATTTGATAAATGTTAGGAATGAAGCCATGAAAGTGATAATTTGAAGGCACAAAATAATTCAGGACATTTGTTGAAGCTTTAACAAATCCTCCATGGTTGATAAAACTTGCATATCTGGTAGATACTTTTACAAAGTTCAATTAACTTATCATTACAAGAAGCAGGTATTACAATTTTTAATAAAATAGATAAAATTTCACCTGTGGATAAAAAAAATACTTATTTTTTAAATTTCATCAGGTGAATGAAATATTTTGTTTTCCTACATTACATGAATGGTTGAATGAATTAAATTTTAAAGTTGATCATTAAGTTTCCAAAATGTTTTTATAACATCTATATAACTTGAAATCAAGACTTGATTATTTTCGAAAAAATAGTAAGGACTATTCCAGGGTTCAGAATCCATTTTCCGTGACAGCTAAACCAGTAGCTTTAATGCAAGTGAGTATGAAAATCTAATTGATTTAATCAGTGACTCTAATTTGAAACAAAAATACGAATATTTCTGGCGAGAGTTTGTCATAAGAGTACCCCGATATTCCAAAACCAGTTATCATTGTTTTACTTCAGTTTTCTATAAACTATTTATGCGAAGCTAGATTTTCTTATTGTACTGCAATGAAGTAAAAGTGCAGAAGCAGTCTCGAAAGATATTAGATTTCAACATACAAATATTTTTCCTGATAATCAGTAAGATATGCAATTTAAGGATCCAAAATCATAAATAGTCATTGAGTTTTTTATTCATGTTTTTTTTAGTTTTATACTTAAAAATAATGACAATAAATTTTTAATTTTTACAAGAAATAAACCAAGGGTTTCGTTAAAATGTCCGTTTTTGGCAAGTGTTTCATTGAAGAAAAAGTTTGGGAAACCCTGCCGTAAGAATTCGTTGAATACAAATCAGTTGCACTGTAGGCAAAGTGCTTCTCCCCAATAACAACAATATGAGTTCCGAACAACAACAATGTTATCGGTATATTTTACATTCCAATAAACGTGAATAAAGCGTTGCGTTGCATAGGTTAGGGAAAGAAATAGCGGTCATCTGGGAATAAAGGGACGAGGCCGCATGAAAAATCGCAGGAAGCTACATCCGGTGCGCCACAATGGAACTATCAATCAGCCCTGGACACCTGATCGCGCTGCTCAGATGTCGTCCTGTTTACTCACGCCCGTCTTTGTTTACAGTGATTTGTTAACGTCAACTTCGTAGGATGCTCACTGCCTCCGACTTCAAGGAATAAGTTTACAGAAATAAAATCCCAGTTCGGAAAGTTTACTACGGCAACCGAATCCTGCGGCTCAGAGTTGAAGTGCGCCCTCAAAGTTATCTCAAAACCAATCCAGGCCCGAAACTGCCCCGGCCAGATGAACATCCTCTACAGATTTTTGGAGTTATGATGCAAATTAAATGGGAGTTTAATTTTAATTGAGCATGTGAGTTAAACTCGTATTATAACAAAACACTATACATTTCGTACAGCTCAGAAAAATAAGCAGCTTATTTTTCGGAGCGGCACGAAATTCATAGTGTTTTATTTATAATACGAGTTTAACTCAAAAGCAAATTTAAATAATACACACAACTCGTACCATTACGATGCCACACACTAGGAATATATCACAGCTGTTAATTAATAATAAATAACTACAAATGATATTAATCTGACGTTCAGTATAAGTAAACTACATAAATCATGCGATGAGGTCAGGGTAATGTAACGTTAAAACTAATGAATTAGAAAATGACATCTCATAAAAGTACAATGAAAGAAGTAATTTATGTAAAATAATAAAAACGACAGTAAAACGTATGAGAAGTATATTTAATAGAACAAAAATTTGAACATATTAATAAAACAAAGAGGTTTTGCAAACTCTTCAGGTGCAAATATGAGAAAGTTACAAGTCTTAGTCTATAGCAATAAATAAAATTGAAGTCTCTGACTGTCTGTCCGTATGTTAGTCTCGAATAGGCTCCGAAACGGCTCGACAAGTTTTAATGAAAATTGGAGGGTTTAAATATTCTAGCATATTTAATTTCGATATATTGCAGAAGATAAATATATAATATGAATATAAATAAAAATATGAATTCTACGGGAAGATTTCTTCGAATACCCGTGTGAAAACCGGCTTGTAAACCAACTGCGACTTGTCTTTTTACGCGTTCCTGTATCATTCATCCCATTTACTGTCTATTGTTGCAGTGGGCTGAGAAAAAATTAACTTCATTGGATCGCCGATACGATGTATACATAAATTGGTCTTATTTCTCTCGGCAGGCAAATTTTAAAATTTGTTAATTTCTAATATGAAAATAAAAAGGAAACTATCGAGTTTGGTGTCGAAACTGATGTAATGCGAGTCGCCGTGTTACATTCTGACCATTAATATGCTATTTAATTGAAAATTTAACTATTAAGTGGGGGAAAAAAAATTTCTGATATAATACCTAAAATATATTTATTCCTTCTTTAGTACCGGGGGTATTTTGGACTCTCGAGATACTGGGAGTCTGAGGTTCATATTGTGACGTTTTCGATGTCAGTTCAGTTATGTGTTGTCCAAGAATTATATAATGTACCGGGATAATATAAATAAATACCCGGACAACACCGGGTCCCCAGCTAGTATAAAATACGACGATTGTTCCGACTATATCTGGAAGAATACAGGAGGTTAATGACGGCCTAATTAGGCAGAATTGTAGGAAACAATATCATATAAGCATATTTACTATTTCATATTGTTACCTCTTTCAATTATACTCATTGTATTTTATAGATTGTTTACAACTGAAGATGTTCAAATGATAGGTACGAAACGTTGTGGTACATTTTAGTTAATAAATATTACTTCTAAGGAAGTGGAAGTGCTTCACATGAAGCTCAGTAAAGCATATAGCTAATTTTAGAAGAAAGAAACGGGGTTGGAGTCCCTGGTCCGGTCGACATTTTTTCTTTCATGTCCTATTTTTTTATCTCAAGATAATTGGATTAAATAAATACAATACAATACAAAAGTAAATTCTTCTAAAAATATTGCTTCCTACAATTCTGACTAATTTGGCCGTCACTAATATACTGAAGTCTTAATTTAATTTATTCCTTGATTATAGGAGGAAAATTTTCTAATCCTTAAAATAAACTTAGCTTCTCTTAAGACATCTACATCAGAAAAATCTGAAATAATTTAGAAAATTTTAGAAAGAGGGACATGAAATTCAGAAATACTACAATTTTGTAGTTGTAAAACAATTAATTTAACAAGAAAATTATTGAATATTATTCTTAAATAAAATGAAAGTAGGCAAACAAAGATAGTAAAGCCCAATTGAAATCATCTGCTATCGAGTTATAGTACAACTAATTTATGATCCGACAGACGATTTGAAACACACAGATGTTTTAGAACTTAATTGACGTACAGAAATATAAAATTATAAGTTTTGTACCCCAATAAATACTAAAAATCATTAATAATTTCAAATATGTTTTCGAAAAAGGTTAGGTTTGGTTTGGCCAGTATACTTCCAAAAAATAAAGATTAGTATTTTCAGTGATTAATAAAGGTTTTTTCATTTTATCGAGTGATTATTCAGATTTCATTGACTGT
The DNA here is from genome assembly GCA_034510155.1 of Eucriotettix oculatus. Lineage (NCBI taxonomy): Eukaryota > Metazoa > Arthropoda > Insecta > Orthoptera > Tetrigidae > Eucriotettix > Eucriotettix oculatus. Next base: position 28,134,764 of record CM067378.1, on the reverse strand, counting down.
TTTATACATTTTAGTAACAGCTACAGGAAGCGTTCAGGGAGAACAGTTTCCAACATTTAAAAATATTTGACTAGTATCCTAAATGAAATAAGTTGTTTACGGTTACAACCAATAAATCATTTTTCCTTTCAAATATAAATTTAAAAGTGAAACGGGATGTTTTCCTTATTTTTGAAGCTTTTAAGTTTAAAATCCTGTAAATATTTTAGCCAACCAATAATTCAACTGCGCCCATTTCCATCGCATACGTGAACTGACAGGAAACTGCGTGCCTACGTCGAACTTACAGGTGCCAAACCCAGACCCCAACTCTTTTAATTTTCCAACCGCTGTAGATGCACGTTACTACGAAACATATACGAGAATAAAACATTTTACTCATAACTCACTGCTCGCCCAAAGAGCTCTTTTTTATGCTATCGGTTACGTGGTACAACGGGCAGCCATTAATCCATCAAACATACAAAGAGCAAGCTACCTCCACGCTACATAACGCACGTGTGGCCTCGGCACGATGCTGCAAATCATCTGCCAGTCCATGTTATGAACACGAATTCCATAAAGAAGTCAACCGTGCCTTTGTTACTAAACAAACATGAGGAATGTAGTCACAATTATACACTAAATAATGTAATCAACCAAGAAACTACAACCTGTCTCCCGTAACTCTAGACAGTGAATAGGTGAATAGCCTTAATGGAAAATGAACGCGCCCTTTAAAATAACTCGGTACTGATTAACTAATACTTTCCTTTTTTATGTCTAATACATATTAAGATATAAACTCAGAGTTAACAATGGTAGACATAATTTATTAAATTTCAACAGAGTAATATAAACGTAACTGATGACAAATAAAATTCCTTAAATTCAAAGAAATTAAGTATTTAATATAAAGTACAAAATTAATAAAATTAATCTTAATGAATATCCTCCTGTGACGTATTTGGTTACAGGACCTACTAAATTAATATAATAAGTGGTTAATGTCCTATAATGTAGTCGCCGTCGTTGTAGTAGAGTTTCACCCAAAGCTACCACGAAATAATAACTTAGTTACCGTTGTCGTGATGATAGCCTTTGTGTAGTCACTTTGTAGAGATTTGGAAGCTTGTTGGGACGGTGTGCGTTATAAGAAAGAAAGAGAATGAATCAAAATTCACTTCCGGTGGTAACAGTTGTCCATAATTGACGATAGGATCGGATTCGTGGATTGAGTTCGGATTTTAGCTAAGTCCAATCTTCAGAACGGCGAGGATTGTTGGCTGCAGGAAGACAGACTTGACTTCCAATGTATCAGAAAAGAAGGTTTATTATTATTGTTCAGTCTTACAATAACTATAATAGAAGGACAAAGATTGAGTACATCAATAGATCAGCCTGATGTCTAAGGGCTGAGTGCAATTCAAGAACTGCCTCTATGGGCTCATTTTTTACCGGCGTTTTATATCGGCTCTTAACCAACAAATAAGGAGGTCACGAAAAAGAGTTATGCAGGGTTGGTTAGCAATCGCGTCAGCGTTCTACTCAGCGGCAGGTGTAATAGTCTCCGTTTAGCAGACGTCAGTGCCCTCTTTTCCGTGTCCTAGTTGTAACAATCATAACATTAATTGCTACATTACAGTCTTGAATGATTTATGAATCTGTTGTGTGGCGAGAATACAGTTAGTTGAATTAAAACGTCACGAACATTAGTGCTCTTTTTATTAGTTCATATTTATTTTCAATTAATAGAGAGCGTGTGAAGCGATAAATACAAATGCCAAGAACAGAATATGGTAAATACCGAATTATAATATTATAATGTGGTAAAATTGAGTAGGCCCAAGATAAATTTTGGAATGTAAAGTCTGGGCAAATTGGCGTATTTTGCTACGTCTAGCTCGTCGAAGGCCGAGGGGAGAGAGAATTGACATAATTTATGACACGGTTATCCTTTTGCCCAGTTTTGCTGGACAATAACAGCAGTAGCCAATCGGACGCCAAACTACGCAGAGTCGTGATTTGCTGTCCCAGGAGAACGGACCAATTAATACTTTAATATATCAGAATTGAGAAAAATATTGTTGGGAGAGAGACAGTAGCTGTGGGATCGTGGCCGAGAAAGAAGAAAATTGTAAGAAAAATTAAAGTTTGCTACGAAGCTGCTTGGGAGTCTTATACGACGAAAGGAGTATTTATAATGGAAGTGAAATTAAAGGTAGAGCAAAGTGTTTTTTTGTTTCTTGTGTGTAATTGTCATCTGCGGAAGGCGAAGGAAGGAAAGGTATTATATTACATTCAGGACTATACATAAGTCAAAATAAACTTGAAATTACAGAAACTTGAACGCATATTTGCCACTCAAACTTTTGCCTACATCTCCCCACGAAATACTACTCTGGGAGAAAGATTTCATCTTATTCAATTAAAACGATTAAATTAAATTTGAATTAATGCTATCCTGTGAAATAAATTACTGGAATACCAAAACATTCTAGCCTAATCTTATGATTAAACCGTCAAATTATTAAAGAAACTATTATTATTCGTATACATCTAAGATAATCAAATATTTAAGCAACATAAATATTATATTGTATTCTAAGCTATTCTGTTTCTTAATACTCTTCTTTGCTTTTAATAAACTTGCATAACAGCAAAGGATGGCCGATTATAAAATAAATTTTTCACCTTCGGCAAGCATCGGATACCTTTGTCAATGCTCGGGAATTTTTAGGGTGTTGAAGTTAAATTTCTTAAAAATGACGGAAACTAGTTTGAAACCACCAAACTATTACACATACTATAACTAACAACCGTGGTCGTAAATGTTTCGCAACCACATTTTAGTTAGCTAATTATGTCTTGATTTCTTCCTCCAATTTATTACTTTCAAGCACTATCGGCTTGTTAGTTTAGAGTAAAATATTGACCGAGAAGCGACAAGTTGGAATAGATAATTGAATCATACAGTGAGTTTCCAAAATATTTACATCACCGGCAAAATTTCAAACAAGCAATTCCCTTGAAAATTAACTATAGAAGCTGCCAGATTCTATTACTTAAACAATAGGTTTTATACAACTGAGCGAGAATTGTAATCCTCCTCCAGAAAATGAGGAAAGAAATATGGGAGAGGTTGAGAAACTCACAGATAGTTTCAAAAACATATGAAAATGTGCCAACCTGATAATGTCTATGGAGGTACTGAGAATTTATGCAATGTTTTCAGAATTGCTTTTACACTACTAAGTTAACAAAGTCCGGAGTAAAAGTGAGCTCCCTACTATAATATGGGTATAACTGCGTATCGTGTTGAAACATGACTAACTCAATCTCCCGAACAATACCTCGTTATTTTATGGACATTCAATCAATGTATCTAAAATAACCAACGAAATTGCTGGTAAAAATACGTCTTCAAGTGTAAATAAATTACTAAGTTTTGATTCAAAATTTTTACCAAGAATCTATAAACACGTCTGGTAAATAATTCTAAGAATTTTCACATAAGTACACTGCCAAAATATAGAAATTACATGATATTTGTACAAATGATCATACAGTGATATAAATGGATGATGACGCTTTGAAAGAAAATTGTTAGTCTCATTCAACTAACTGGACTCTCTCTTAATAAAACGTTGGAGAAATCTTAAGGTATGTGTCAACTTACCATTTAATTCCATTAAAATTCGAAAGATATCCGGCACCATACCTGTAAAAGAAATACAGTACAATTAATTAAATAGTTTTAATTATCAACACTATATACAGCTATTAGCAAATAAAACGAAACATAAAACCTCTCTCGGAGAACGGAAACGACCTAAATTAGTTGTAATCAACTAGTTCCTTTTTTTGTAGTTATAATTTCATTCTTATTGCAGAACAGTAACTTTTTTTAGTATCAAGTTCTGTTGCCTTTCTGATTTACTGCGAAATTTCTGGGCACAGAACTTCAGACTGTCGCTTGTGAAGGGGGATATTTTCACTTCCTACCCAGGTGAGGGTAAACTGTTTTTCCTGTCTTCATACCTTCATACCTTAGTTAATAACTGTCTTCTTAATCTACATTATTGTTCCGTTTGACAGTATTTAACTGCTTATATAGGTAGCTATGGCATTAATAGACGAACATCATCTTTATAAAATAGGAGAAAATAAAAATACTTCAGTCCAAAGATTTTGAATGGGTTATACTTTTCTGCATTCAGTTGTTCGAAGAAAATAAAACTTTATGGTCTATAATTGAATTCTAATGGTTTCTTCATTCCTCATCTTATACCGTAAACTTCACCGCATAAGTAAGGCTTCCTCTCAAGTAACCACCGAATCTTTGTACGTTTTTTAATTTTTTGTTTTCAAAATGCTCCGAAGTTAATTTTATTGCAATTCAGTAATGAATTAGCCAAGGGTTACGTGAGTGGTTGAGTATCAAATGCTTACAGTCATATTTACGGTAAATAGCATCAGTTTTCGATGGATATCGAATTCGTATAAGGACGCATTGCAGCCATATCTCGAATATATCTAAAAAACCAAAGAAACAATTATATTGGCTGTATAGTACTATATAAGTTAATAGCTTTTGTACACTTAATAAGTGTCCATATCAGGAACGAAAGATCCTTTATGATTAATGTTTATTTAAACGCTTGGCTACTTTAGACTGTCAATGTATCGAACGTAACTTAGTTTCAAAGCTTTTAAGAAAAAAGTTATTTTACGATAATGAAATTGCACTAATCTCATAATGAAAAATCGTACATTTATGTAATTGACGGACTGATAGCGTGCTTCGAACGCGAAAACATCTGCTAAGGAATGTGGAAGGATCGGACGGATTAAGTGTTCACGGGTCGCTCAAATTCCTTGCACTCATCGCGCGATGCCAATATTTCTCTCATTATAGGTCTCATATAGTTGAATAAGTAAATAAATAAATAATTTCTAGAAAGAAGAAATGAATTTTCTCTAAAGTCTGTCTTAAATTAGAATGTCAATGATAATTAGTTTCGCGGGAAAGTGATCTTAAGTTTAAAAACAGGTCGGACCAAGCAATTTAGCTGAAAATGTAAACTGTGGGGTGTGATCTTACGATCCTAACATAACGTTCCGTCATCCACCAAAACATCGAAATTCCCAAAGAAAACTCCGTAATCTCCAAATCCATAATCACCTTAATTAAAAGCGCCCTCAACCACCCATGATCCAACAATCCCATGACAATCCTCCTCCATCTCTACGCTTCCGTCGGCTCAAAAGAAAACTCCCATTGACCTCATCCTTCGCCCTGAACATTCAGGCTCATCCAAACCCACCTTACCATTATATATCCCCCAATAATAATTTCACCACCTGTCAACCCTCACCCATCCACGTCGTATGCCACTCAGATAAACACACCCACAAAAACGTAACCCATCAGCTAAAGTAGGCTAACCATAGGACTAACCTACCTTTACGTTAACTGGTGAATTATATACAATATTTTAATTTTTCTAATTCATTATTTTAATATTGTATGTATTAGAACAATTATTGTACTGACTGATAATCATAAAGATAAGTTTTATATATGAATAAAAAATAAATAAATAACATTGTTTTGCTACATTGCAACAGTGCTTTTTAGTGAACACGGGAAGAGACTTGTAATTTAAAACGGACTAAAAGTGTCCAACATTCGCCTATCAAATTTCCATATTTTCCTCAAAATTTGTATTAATCAAAGGAACTCAACTGGAATCAAGAGGAATTCCACGAAAGGCGCAGGCATACATCAAACCCATATTTTTTAAAAAGTGCTCTAGGGGTGTATTATACCTACTCGTAATTAAGCTCATAAAAACTTTGCAACTGAATAGAGTTTTTGAAAATTAGAAATAAATCCGATGGAATTGTGAATAATGTATGTAAGGGAAGTTATGTGAGATGTATTTGAAATGAAAACATCCATGGGAGTTGAATTGTAGTTGTTTTGCATCGAAGGTCTGAGAAATTGGGAAGTCCTGTCACGCGAATGGAATTGTCGCCACTACGAGGAGTGCGGCACCTCGCCGGGGCACGTCCTACGTCATTAAGGCCATTTGGTCGGCAACTGGCCAAAATTTCGGCCAATTAAACTAGCCGGAGCGAGGCGAGGCGAGGCGGCGGTGACATACTCTGGGGGTAATTACAGGCCTCGCCACTTGGAGCGGTGCCACCACTTACTTACGCACTGACAATGGCCGCGGGGGATGATTTACCCCATTCAGTGTTCCACCTCACCTATACCTTCCTCTAATCGCCGCGGTCTCTGTGCAATTACGACCTTATTTCGTTAGTCTTGTCCTCTAGGAGTGATTCTCTAACTCCATGACTTTTGGCGACTGATCGTATTTTGTAATGATACGCCGTTTCCCAGGTATTTATTAATAATATCCCGGTATAACGGTTAATAATTTCTTGGTCAACACGTGAATAAAGTCGAGAGAGTCACATACACATCATCATAACCGGCATGATGACTCATACAGTATAATAAATCTACAGTCAAGTAATTTAAAATAAATCTAGAAATGGGCAGATTTAATTCTCCAGTATGTTCAGAGACGCGTAAAGGCCTCTGCCCACTAGAACGTGCCAGGAACGAAAACGACCGCTCCGGCCACAACTATGCCCACTACAACGAATCAACAACGTTCTACAGCTGTATATAACGTGTATGATAACCGTACCATACCCGTTTAGTGTTCGTTCGTCCCCACTCACCATATCGTCATTTATTTCAGAGTAATCTACGAGGAAACTTACTACAACTTGTGAACAATGTGTGGTTTGTGAACGTATAGTATTGCAAATTTACCAATATATGGCTATTATAAAATTAACTTTACGAGAATTTGCAATGGTTGCCATTATTTCGGACGAGGAATCTATTACTTTTTAACCCTTTGCGGTGAATTCTATAGAAAAGTAATCCTTCGAACAGGATTTTGGATTTAGCGCCGTATTTAATATCCTACCAATCCTTCAAAGTCAAACAAACTAAGAGTTAGTTTCAGAACGTAGTAGCAACGCGGTGGACCGCCTGCAGAAACCGGTGTGGATACGTCGCATGCCATGCACAGACCGTACTGCCACCTACATAATATTCTCACCAGCAGATAATTGACTGGACGGGCCTGGAACGAAACGGTCCTGGCCGGTGACGGTACGGTTTAATGGGCGGTTTTCTACACTTATTTATACAAAGAATATTTATTTGCATGTTGCGATAGGGCTGCGGTCCTAGTATGATACGTTCTAGTGGACAGAGGCCTTAAATACTTCCAACATCCTTGGAACAGCCCTGGGTCCGATACTAATCTTGCTTGTTATCTATCTTTTACTCCTCTACTAATAAACATAGGAAGTGAACTACAACTTGACCCGTATTGTGAATGTCAGAATTAGATCCAGCGACGTCCATAACCAATTTTGGTTGTTTTCGCTTGATTCTAACTTAAGGCGCCTCCAACACTCCACCCTAATCCCATGGTTAATTGGATTTAGATTATACAGATACAACATCGATTTGAGAAACCTATAGATATTTTAGCGGGCGAATGGACAAGCCACCAAAGTTTCATCACAATCGGATGAATACGGGACAATCGAGCAAGCATAAATTCATTTTTATTTAAATAGATTATACTGCTACATAAGAATGACCCAACCACGTTATAGCACCGAAAACTCGTTATATGAAAATATATATTATTTTTATATTGAAATATACATGTCTGAGGAGATGCCCATGAAAAAAATGGAAGTTTCAATAAAATGTAAGAAACAGAAAAGTTGTGGAATTGAAGAAAATAAATAATCGGGGTAGCCGACTGCATCAATTATAAGCAACGAAGAAACTATTTATTTAAAAAACCAGAGCAGTCGTCGGCACGATTTCCAGCAACAAGTGTGCTAACATATTGAAGGTCTCCTACCATTTTCACCTTTTTCTTATCATTCACATAAAGTTAATTAGCTGAAACTACGAATAAATATATTGTGCGAACTCTTATTATCAATTTTATCATTTGTCACAATCCAAAAATCCATACTTCTGCATCGACTTTTACCAGTTTGATGCATCGTTTTTTGTCGTATCCGTCTTCATCTCCCAGTCTACCAATAAATACTTTTCTTCTTAGTAAGTTATGAACTCTTGGACTCTACCTTTGTTCAAAGTTCTTTCTCGACAGGTTTCCTCTCCATTCCCATATGATTAATTGCGTCTGTAAAATTTTTACTATCTATATTAATATTTTAGTGCATTCATTGATTTTAAATTAGCCTTTGGTAAATACTTCAAAATCATTAGTATTATTTAGATTCAGAAACATTTACATCGCAATATCTACGCCTGATTGTTTTATTATTCGAGTGTTTATAAATGCCATAGAATCGTTTTATCAGAAATGTTATATATTGTATATTGAGTTTTGAAAGTATATATTTTTTAAGTCGCATCTCCAGCTAAGATCATTAGCGACTACTATACCAATTTTTGGGCATCTTATCTTTACTGTAAGGATTACTCGATTTGGGAACATTAAGACAAAGCCCTTGCCAGGAATCGAACCCGGAATCCTATGTGGTACGAGGCAGTGACGCTAGTTACTAGACCACAGACGCCAGCTAACATATTGTTGTCCAAGTCCAATCTTACTACCTTGGAAGTGATTATCAATCCCTGTAATTATTCTCCCGTCACCCGCTATTGATGATTTACTATCATTTAGCTGTAGCTGAAATCCCGTACAGTAGAGATGGGTATATATATTCCGATTATTCACCGCAACCAATTTACCAATATGGCTCATACCTTGTTTCCATGATTGTACACATGATTTTCTAGTGAATATATGAGTTTATAATTATTTGACAGAAATTATATACACTTTTCTTTATTTATTAATAAAGAAATAAATTGTTATAAAATTAAATAAGCACCTGTAGGAAATGTATTTCAATAATTGAGGTATTTGGATGTTCACTAATGGATTTGGATTTACTGACAATATTTATATACATATTGCTTAGATTGTAATTGTTATGCCACTGAATAAAAATTATTACACAACTCTACAGCAGCCAGGCAAGTAAAACAAAAGTGTTTTTCCGCTCAAAAAGTAGAATTTTTAATTTTTTTATCCTAATCTTGTACACACGTCCTTTGTATTAATATTAATATGAATTTAACGTAAATAAGGACTTGATCCAAATTCTACTTCGATATTATAAGAAATGAAGTTAATTATTAATAATTTAGGAAAAGAATTATATACTGTGAAGCGATCTTGAGATGCTAAAGTGAAAAGTGTAGGATAAGCGAATAAGAGAATTTGATATTAACGTTCGGTTACAATACTTTGTGCCTATTCCACTTAATTTAATTTTACCTCACGATAACGTATCCAGAAAGAAAAAGATTCTGATTTCCGCGATCTGATTCTTGAGTGAGTGATTCAAGCACTGGGATCGCTGGCCCTGTGATCTGATTCGTGAGTGAGTGAATTCAACAATGGGATCGCAGGCTCAGTGAGCTGATTCGTGAGTGAGTGATTCAAACAGCTGGTTGCTCTCGGATCGCAGGAGCGGAGTGAATCATATGACCTACCGCTCTGTTTTTTACAATTCAATGATCTCTCGCTCCGCAGTTAGTTCTTTGAATCAAATCACGATTGGATCGCCCATCTCTACCGTACAGTAGAAATAATCACTCACTGACACTACGATTAACGGGAATTAAGCTATTGCCCACCTATGATTATTTCGAGTAGTAGTGTTACGTCAACGTGACGTTTTAGATAGAATAATTCAGTCAATTTCGTCCGTACAACAAACAAGATAATATTAAAATTTTATTTATGTATAATTTCCGACAATTGTTCGGAAAAGCGAAGGGCTTTTATACGGCCCAGTTATATTTGTCTGTGTTAAAATATTTGTTAAAGCCTGCTGAAAAGAAATACCAATTTCGCTAAGCAGGCTAAGCGTGTCAGCTATACACACAAGCTAAGCCAACCATTCCTCTTCCAACAAACGCTCACCTAGATCAAATTTCAGCGCTCGCAGAAACTACTTAACGTCATCACTGAGCTCAGAAAGGAGTGCAAAAAGCCCAGCAACTGCATATACACTTCGTTTTATCTTGGAAATATTGTCAAATTAAATATTGCACTCGGATGACGTCTGCGAATACAAATCTTGATCATCATTACGTTTCTTAAAATTGTGGATCGTGTTCACAGTGCTCCTGCTACCGCAAAGAAAGATAGAAGTACTCTGTAGGAAAGTTTAAGGTGATTGAAGACGACTAAATATATTTCTAAGGTTTCATTTATAAAAATATGTTGGGGTTCAAGTTGTTTCTTTAGCCATTAGTCTTGTTAGACAACATATATAGGCTGAGAAAGACGAAATCAATCCAATAATTAGACATGTTTTAATTGGAAAAGGTCGATTCCCGATAAAAGTCAAAATATTTCCACAGAAATTAAGAACGTACAGATGCGTTTCACGTAACTTTACCAACACAACAACTCTCAAAAACGAACCAATACAAGAAGTGAAATTACAAAATTCACGATATTTTTTGAAAGGACCTCGTATGTTGAATAGCGTTGGGAGCATACCATAGTGTATTAACAGTAGCTTTCAGCATTTTTCTCAGTATTATTTATATACTATCTGGGGACCCGGCGTTGCCCGGCTATTTATTTATATTATCCCGGTACATTATTTAATTTTGGTCAACACATAACTTAACCGACATCGAAAACATCACAATATGAACCTCAAATATACTCCAAGTATTTCGAGAGTATCCAAAATATTCCCGGTACAATAGCAGGAAGAAATATATTTCCAGTATTGTAACAAAATAAAAGTTTTCCCCCACTTCATGATTAAATTTTTACTTAAAAAGCATATTAAAGATCATGATGTAACACAGCGACTTGCAGAACACCGGTTTCGACACCAAACTGGATATTTTATTTTTTATTACTAAATTTTCAAATTTACCTGACGCGAGAAATAAAACCAATTTAACAATTTATGTATACATCGTATCGAGGATCCAATGAAGTTAATTTTTTCTCAGCCTACTGCAACAATAGACAGTAAGTGGGATTAATGATATAGGAACGCGTAATAGGACTTCTAACTCGCAGTTGGTTTACACGCCGACTTTCATGCTGAAATTCCAAGAAATATTCCCGTAGGTTATTTTTATTTATATTTATATTATATTAATAACGTCTGCAATATATATATCGAAATTAAATATGAACAAATATTTTCATTAAATTTCCTTTATTTAAATTCTCAAATTTTCATTGAAATTCGTTGAGTCGTGTCGGATTCTATTCGAGACAAACATACGGACAGACAATTTTATTTATTGCTTTAGTTAAGATAAGCTTTTAGTTTTCTTGTATTTATTACTCCAGCTTCTATTCGACACTTGTCCGGTGACAGATATTCAACTTCTTCCAACAATGAATTTATATTTTATAACCGATGTAAATAAGTCTTTGCCTTGTTGTTTCAACCAGTTTCCCACAAATTCTTTGACCTCCTTGTTGAGGGTGATGTTTGTTATGCTTCCTTGTAGGGACTAAACAAATGAAAACTGGAAGAAAGATGTAGGGAGAATGAGATAGTATCTCTTAACCATTTTTTTTCAATGGCTTGGCGGCGTGAGGGCGATAATTGTCGTGGAGTAATATCACACCTATCCCTTGAGAACCGTGACGTTTTTGCTATATTTCCAACAGGTCTTTGGAAATAATGCCGACAATACGGGTTTCAAGTGAAGTTCACACTTCAACTGGATGCCCTGAAATTTTCGCCTCAGTCTTTGAGGCTCGACGGTTTTAAACCGTTTTACTTAAATATAGAATTTCCGCGGTTCATATAACTTTCATAGTGAAACCATTCGAGGGAAGAATTTTGGCAATTTTTTACCTTCAAATGGTAAAAAAAGGATCACTAATGTGAAGAAATTTTTTTTTCCGTCTGGCTTTCTTGGCTTATCATAACAGTGTCAACCTAATACCATGAAACTGCTAAAGAAGTACTACAAAACTTTTTTTCTAGAATAAATTGCATCAATTATTAAAAGTCCATCGTATGATTGACTGTAAACTATATTATTATGGTCCCTTTTCAAAGTTTTGATCAGAAAAGAAAAATCAGGAACAACACTTCTGTGCATTTAATTATTGTCATGCTTTCTTTAGAATTTTATATTTTTATTCACTGATTTTAGTTACCGTTTACTTAAGCCGACCAGGCACAAAATAAGAAAAAATAGTTACAATATCTGATTGTTGGAAATTAATAAATAGTAAAACAGCCTATAGGAAAAATTTATGATTTATAAATTTTCTGTTACAGTAATTGTTTAATTTTTCCATTGTTGTTCTGAGCACTAACAATACTCTTATAAGTTTTTGTTTTTAACTTACATTTCGGCCTCCTCGCTGAGCGACATGACCGTATAAATTTTGATAATTTGTAAGTTCTCATTTCTGTAAGTTATTTTTCGTTTTATAAGACATAATTGTATTATAAATTCTGTATTTTTAGTTTGATTCACACCAGAGGTGGTTCGAAATTAGGAACGGAAAGTCGTGCACGAACTACTGTTTATATTGAATAAGAAAAAAATAATATAATGTACCAAGATGTTCAGTGTAACTTTCTTAGCCTTCAAAGCATCGCTATTCCTGACATTGTTACACAGATCTTTTCAATAAGGGCGGGTCGATGTTGAAATCTTGAAATGGAATAAAACAAGGCGTGTATACGGTATTAACAAAATTATTTTTTTATTTGAAAGACTCGTGTATGCCCTTTCAAATAAAAAATAATTTCGTTAATACCTCACACACAGTTTGTTTTATTTCATTTCAACATCGACCCACCGTTATAGACTACCTCTATATAACAGGTGGTTACTTCCTGTCGGTAATTGAGAGTTTCTGCTGTTGAGCCAACATATTATGCTAAAGTGCTTCATTTTGTTAACATGAGAGTGTCAGTCAAAAATCTGTAGTGACTTTGGAAGTAGCAAAATTTAATTTTTTTGGGGGGTATTTAAAGGTTGTATGTTCATTAGCTGTTAATAAAAAATATTGTAAAAAGATCAATGTATTTGAAGGAATGGAAGGTAAGATGAGGAAATCACGTTGTGAAATTTCTAAACGTGAAATGTTGAAGGGCGGCATTTTGACTAAATGTGTTTTTATTGTTGTGCACAGGGCGGAAAGCTGGCGGAAATGTCCACTTAAAGAGCAGCGCTAAGCATGAATGGCTGGACCTACGCCACTTCCTGCTAAAGCGCATTGTCCACTCACACCTGGCCCAGGTATAATTCTCCCTGGCGTGCTCGTAAACACTTCGCACACAATGCTTCCTTCTGCCCTGCCCTGTCCTGCTCTGCCCTTGGAATTTTTCTCGGACTTGTGACACAGACGTCACGAGGAACTTGAAAACGCGCCTATTTCCTTCTCTGCTTCACGAAGCGCACGGCCCTTTAGAAACGCTTCCGCTAATGGATACCAGAGCACACAAATGCCGTGTGAAGAAGTAACAATGTTGTGCAAGTGCGTATTCATAAGATGGCCTCTTAAAATCCATAGTCGTCACTAATTCCAATCCAAACTTTCACTTTCCACGAACGGTTATTGTGCCCAAACCGTAGAACCTGACCAACCCTTCCCCAATGCAAAACGCAAGGCGCTTCATCCCCTTTGTTAATCATCATAATACAGAATAACTGCTATGATCACATGGCGTATAACACGTTTGTGTATCTCGATTAGAATTTTTCCATGTTCATCATTTTAGAGTCATTTTTTTTATTTGTAGGCACTACACATACGTTGGTCCAATTATGTAGATACCATGCATGTGTTACAATAGAAGAATTTAGAAGTATGAACATTCGTATACAATAACTACAATGAGCATTGTATTACATTACAACTTTTTCTTACATTAACGAGGCATTTCAAATTGAGGTTAGTTACAAATGTAAAAATAAAATTACAAATACATTTATACATATAGACGAAAATAAAAAGAATGTGATTATCGAGAAAAGATTTTCTAATATGAACAATACTTTGTGTGTTAATAGAAGAAAATTTTCTACGGTTTTAGAGAAGAAAAACTGTGAAAGTTATTTTTGTAGATAAGTATAAACTTCATTTCACAAATAACACTAACTTTCGCTAGGCCACTGCACTGTACAAATAACAGTACACTGCGATCAATACAGTATGATATTCGAAATCATCTCTCCGAAAGGAATTCCTTGGCAGCTCTTCTCAGCGACTGGAAATCTCGTGCAATTCACATGAAATAAACAATTGTGAAGTATCAGTTGGACATATAATCAGAAGAGATATTTAAGTACTATTGGTTTAAAGATTTTATTGGACAATAAGTAATATCTATGGAATTGAAATGAAACAAATCTAAGTGTGGTGGTAACTGATTGCATAGGGCAGTCATTCGGTGCATTGAGGCTGTTACTGATTTAATAGTTAAGTTATAGAGTAAGGACTGGCAGGATAACAAAGTGTTGTCATCGATTTTGCCATTACATAATTGAACAGAAAAAGTATTGGCGCTCGTTCTCGTCTATTTGAGAGGTTATCTATTTTATATATTTCCAAATGCTCATCATTGGCTTGTCTAAGCTGTAACGCGCAGAGTCGATGAAAGAGAGAGATATTAAAAACTTTTTCTGAATTTTCTCTACTTCGTGAGTTTGTTTCTTATATATGGGAACCCAAATAAGTTACCCCTTCCCCCCAAAATTGTTAAATTTAACTTTCAAAATAAGGCGTTAAGTTCTGGTTAACTCTTGTATATTGTTACTGGTATGAGCCAGTATAGTGCCTAGCGCAATCCGTGTGGTCTATGCCTGTGAGCCAACAAAGTGGCTCCAGGAAAACTTTCCTTTTAATGCTATACGCCACTACAGTGGCTTTTGGCTTTCTTCCCTTCAACTTCTGTAAACCACTGTTATTCAAGCATCTTGTGGTGGGAAAAGTAACTGGATTCGTTTGAGATGCAACGGAAGGTGTTGCAGCTATATCGTATTTTGCTTTTCTGCTACACTTGACCAAGAAATTGACTCATTATGAATCATTGCAACAGTCGTGTATGTGAAGTGCTGGTTTTTGGTGCGCTCAAGTGAGGAAACGTGGTTATCGAACACTTACTGTTGATGAAGTGATAGGAATGAACTGAAATGGTACAGAAAATTTTTCTTTCATCTTCTTGGTTTATTTTTGCTCAATGTGCGGCCAGCCTATTAAGTGTATCATGAAAGAAGATAACACTTCCAAAATTTCACCTTCAATTAGTAAGGGAAAAAATAGGAAGTTAGAAAACCTCAGTCCAGGGCATTGATGTGCTCCGCTCGGTAACGATCCCAACTTGGGCCCCGTATCCTATCATAGATCTAACTAGAGAAGTGTAAGCAGCTACCTTGGCCTGTCTTGTACTTTTCTTCAATATCCTGTTTATGAAGTGTAACGAACTCCATTCCTTCCGCGCTACTAAGTTTTTGCGTGGGTAATTGCTCTGATATTTGCAGATAATGAGTCATTTGTATGATTAACAAAAATAAATTGGCTTCATTTACAAAACTTGTTTTAAAAATTTTCCGTTTCAAGTTTCCTAGATTAAAATACCATCATGTCACAGCACCCAATACGTTTTCGCAACAACCGCGAGAAGAAGTATTGAGCACAGGCTGTCACTTCACAGTGAGTCACTGCGAGTTTTCGACTCGCCAGCAGTGAAAGGGTTAAACCTGTACACTGATTACTACTGGAAATATGTCCTTTTATGGTTTATTCATTCATCCATTAGGTTATTATTTTAATCTGGGTTAATAAGCCGCGTGGAAGTCAAAAACGGCTGAAAAAAAGTTTTAAATTTCAAATAGTACTTGTTAATGGTACAATAATGCGTTATATAGTTTGCCCAGTTTCAGTCACGGTGTATTGGCACGAAGGAAAGTCAAAACACGCTTGAGTTATTGGCTACGGATCACTTTATTTAGGAATATAATTATCACAGCACCTTGATAGCTTCATTAACTTTTAATTAATAAAAATTGAAAAACGGATAATATACATGTGTTAGTAATAAACGTAATTGAAGGTAGAGTATTCCTGTACATTTGCGCGATTAAAATTATAAATAATTTTAAGTGAATATATTAGCTACGATTGGCATCTGTCCCTGTGGTAGTTAAAAATAAATATCTAACACAAATTAAACAATTTGGAAAGAAAAATAAAATAAGTGTTAGAAAATTTGTCAACACTTACAACGCTCAACTTCAGTAAGGAAAAAAAGAGACGTGAAATAATACTTAAATTCACTTCACGGATTTATGTAAATTATTTGAAAACTTCTTGTCAGAATATTCTTTTCAAATAGTACTGCAGGTACCAATCACCTATAGATCTGTCTAAGAATGAAAATTTCTCAACTCCTATTTCTTGCGGTCTCGGTTTGATTTTAAATTTGTGATCACCTCTGCCAATAAAAGTAGTATAATGACTAAATACAAATTTAGAATTTTTTATATTGATTAGCCTAAATTATTTAGTAGTTTATTTAACATAAAATAATAAATAAAGATTTAATTTACTTTTCAATTGACTTGAAGTCTTTTTCACCATATACACGGGACTCATGTCACACTTCTCCGCCCCCGAACACTCCTCTTTAGCGAGTCATGCTCTAAATGACGCAAAAAAATACTACACTCAAAGCAGTTTTTAAATTACAAAAATTTTCTTGCACCTTCAAATTTTTCTATTTTCAGTTGATTTTTCAATCTTTTTCTGTATTTCTTCCCACAGTTACATTCCCATGTATGTTTCATATAGTGTGCAAAACGTATCTTTCTTTCATCTGGTTGCCAAAGATTTCCACCCTAATTTCTCTACCTTATCTCACTCGTGACTAGATCCCGAAATACGAATTTTGCTGGCCCCCCTCTGAAGTTTTTTTATGCTTCTATATGGTGTTTTCTATAATGATCCCAACATCTTGCACCTTAACTTAATCGAGTATGGGACGAACCGTTTTTAATTATTCTCACTACAAAATGTAAGGTTTTTCCGGCTTTCGATACAAAGAATTTATTTGCTCTTCCCACCCTAGATTTGATTCAAAATTATTCATAAATATTTGGAGCTATTTACTTGAAATACTTACTCCCCATTTGTAATGAACGTGATTTTTTTTCTGCTATTTTGCTTCATTTTATTGATTTTGCCGATCTATTTAGTGCAATTAAGTCCTTTTGTAATTCTCGTTTATTGATATTTCTATAGACGATGCAATCATCGGGAAAGTTTCATATTGGAACTTATTTTAAATGGTAGATCATTAATTTATACTGTAACGAACAAATACATCTGCTCGGGATTTGCCAGTGGAATCAAAACAAAGGAGACAGCGGTTGACACTTGGGCTATAAAACCTAGACTCGGCGTCTCGGCTCTGGAGTTTCCCAAAATTGTGTGAGAATCGGCGACCGGGCGGCGTGTTTTCCCCAAGTGTAACCAGGGATATTATTGGAGGAGATCCATCCCTGCCACCTTGGTGATAGGTGTCGCAGAAATGGGGACGAGGTTTTAAAGAGGCAGACGGAAACATTTTGGTATCAGATTGTTGGTAAAGAATGAAATGAACAGATTGTTGGAGAGATGTTGAGATTGTGGTGATTGATTGGCGATCAGATTGGTGGTCGGGAGAGAATTTGAGAGATGTTGAGATTGATCAGATGGGTGGAGAGACAGATTGGTACAGAGTGGTTTAGAGAGATTGGTGGTCGAGAGTGGTGACGATCTGGAGAAATGACGAGGAAGGAGCTGGAACGTGCACTAAGACGATTAGGTAAACTACGGCATCTGTAACTCTTTGTAATTTTCAGTTTGCTGCCAGATCCGAGTGGTTTAGTGTAATAAAATATGTTTTAAGAGAAGGCCCTTGAAGTGCGACCCTGAGATGAGTTTTAAAATTATTAGTATTTAAGTAATTCATGTAAATCATTTTGTAAAAATATATGTAGTTTTTATTAACGAACGAAGTGCCGGCATTATACCTAAACATTAAAAATTGTAATTATTATTGTAAATAAGTTCTGTTTTGTTAAAAGTAAATTGATTATTGGTAATGTCATAAAATCTTAACATCTTTTAATTATTAAAATTAGTATTCCCCTTATTTTCATATACGAGGAACAATAAAAGTCCGACTACTGATTCTTGAGGCATCATAATGTTTAAAGTTTAGAAGTTATTTTTTAATAAATTAGAAAGGCTTTACTATTTATTACCTCGTACACATTAGATTTTTTAATAACATTATACATGATATGTGTGGGATTGTGTGTCTCGTTAGCGGCAATAATGTCTCACTTATACAGCTACTATAAATATTGTGTCAGTCTAAAACGTATAAAATTGTTTTACATTAATTCTCTATTACTTAAAAACACCGGTGGAGCACTGCTAGTCCTTCATAAACTACTACTGTCCCTCATCTGACGGCAATGAATTGAGTTGACAAATAAATGTCATTAATAAACGTGAAAATAATCGGTCAAGGAATGATTTAACTGTGTAACTGATGGGTGAAATACACTTGAATTTTTTTGTCTTAGTTACCCATAAACGCTAAATCAGCTAAGCGTCAACAATAAGTAATTGCATCAATGGGTTTGAATATTTGGAAGAACGACTTTTGGCGAATGGAAAAACTAGGTTGAATTGGAACAAGTCGTGAGAATTCGTGCAGCTGTAAGAGTTTGATTTTGTGAAACCTCAGCACGTGCGCTCGCCGTCGTGAGTTATGTCAGACCAATCAGCAGACAGCGAGCCTCCGCACGCAATTCAGTCGCCAGACACAGACGGCGGTGGCAGTGACTCAGGCACTCGCACTGGCACAGGTACAGGTGCGACAAGGCCACACGCCTCTCCGCATTCCTCTTTACTAATCGTCTCAAATATATTCTACCCTCACCGCGTGCTATTACACGCCTGCCTCGTACTTTCTAAAGCGGAATAATTTAGTTATATTTTCCTTTGACAGTCAAGTGTCGCGTGACTGCCTTCATGTGGTCCTTCATCTTGATCCACTCTCCGCGAAACCTTCAGCAAGTTTCTCGCAATATTCTCTTGAGCTGCACCAACCTAATTTCATTATCTGGGCACATTACCAGTAATAAATCAAACAATTAGAAGCTAACTGGTACAGCAGAGACTAAAACATCATACAACATTGGTAAACTCCATTATGTTTTTTTAGATCAAAGATATATATATTAAATTTTCCTTGCCACCAATTAATAATTTTCATTGCAGGTGGCCTGTCATTTTCAGATAAACTGCAGCGTGTTCATTACATTCTAACCCACAAATAGTAAATTTATGTCCTTACATAATATTTCTTTCTATATGTATAACACAGCTTTATTGATGACAAATGAAGAAAATACAATTTTCGTATGCTGATTCCTCGAAGAGCCTCAACCTGTTCTCCACATTCACACAAAAGATTGTAGTTATTTTATATAAACTATCAATGGTAACTTCAGAAAATTACAGCTACTTAACAATAGAGTTTAGTTTTTTAACTTGAGGTCAAAAATCTCCGCTGGGGGACTAGGATTAAAATTTAAAACTAGATAATATGAAAGGTCTCTGTAATATGAAACTTCAGTATAAATGCAAACTTCAAGGTGTACCTCAAATTTGGTACAGAATACTGATAAAATAGAGCAAAAATTACAGTATTTAAGTGTGCGGGATTCTTGGGTTGTGATACTACGCACGCGTAAATCATGCATTATTACATTCTTAAAGATTTTTATCTGGTCCTACAACAGATATATTAGAGATCAAACTATAAAAATTTCAAAAGCTTTATTTTTAAGTGTAAATTCTAAACTTACCGTTGATAGATTTTATAAAGGAACTATAATCTTATATGTAAAAGCAAAGAAATGATTGAGGCTTAAAACCTGTTCATTCTTAGAGGGATTGGCATACCAAAATTTGATTTTTTAAATTTTGAATCGATACCGTTTTGTTACAGAGATGACTTGGTAAAACGTGAGGTAAGTAAATTTAAAAATAATTGAAATACACTTAGAGAAATCTAAGAAAAGCAATAGGTAGGGGGAAGACGGGGGCGGAACGGGACACATAGTTGACAAATTTTGCAAAATTGTGGAAAAAGAAAAATGACTTCATAAAAGTATAAAACATTAGTTTATTTTATTCTTTACTTAATATAATATCAAAATAACTTAAAACAATGAATTTAGATTTTTGATGAATTGTTAAAAGAAACTTATAAATTTCCCGTTCTGCCTCAACCCACGGGGCAGAACGGGATATTTACAATTAGTGCAATAAAATTTACTTTAAAATTTAAAAAATCTCAAACATATTTTTTGTTTTATTTCTTATTCTTATTTAGCGTACGGTTGATCGTGTTATTAATTTTTCCTTTCAAAAAACGATTTACTTTTAACTGCTAATATTTCCCCCTTTTTCCGTTCCTTTTCTTTCTTAATCTATTCTTTTTGGGCACAGTATTTTTATAACTTGAGTCTGCCGTCATCGTTTCTTGAGAAACACAACATTTTACCTTATACCAGTTCCGCCCCGCACGCTACTTTCAGTTAAAGGTTTTTACAGAACCTAAAAACAAATAAATTTAAACCTTATACGTAACTTATATGCAGCTAAAGACACCTAGTTTCTGAATGTATACCATTAAAGAGTTAAAAGCGAGGAGCTTTTTGAATTATCTTCTGTCGAAATGCTGCAAAAATTATAAATTCACAGATGTAAGACACAAGGTGGGGTCAAAACGGCTGACCAGTTACAATGTTCCATCCCTATTTAGTAACCTCCAGTACTATCTAGTAAAAAAAGGCTTATCCCGTTCTACCCCGCTTTCCCGTTCCGCTCCTACTTCCCCTACATGCAAAGCCAAGAAACAGCATGCGGTCTGAAACAAAATGGCTGCTATTTTTTAAAATATATTTTTTTGAAAATTTAGTACTGAACTACCAAAACATATGGGAATGCACTAACAAAATATGAATTTTATCCGAGACAAAAACCTATTACTTTTCTTGGTATACGCAGCGGGAAATATTTGGAACGAAAATTGTGGGGTTTTCGAACAGTCACTGGAGTAGTAAATATTTTTGATATACAAATTATTTTGAAGGCTGAATTTTTAATGGTTTAATTTATTTACTGGTAAAGTCAAAACGTATATGGTTGTGATAAAGTTTCTTCTCAAGTTCTAGCTGTGTGTTTTACGCAAACATTCCTACAATATGGTTTTAGCACAATGGTATTAATGTATCCCTGTCACAACATTTCAAGTAAGTGTCAAAAAATTTTAAAACATTCGTGTGTTTTTTTCTGTTTCTACGCACGTATACATATGTCTTTAAATATTCTGCCCTGCACTTTGTCCTAAAACACACAGATGTAGCGGGAATTTCTAGATGCATTAAGAGCGTGTTGGTCCACTGCTGGACCCCTGGTCAGTTGCTTGGCGCCAGACAGTACAGACCGGTGACAATAAAAGGTTCGAGCCGTCAGGACAGAGACCACCCAGAACCTGACAAAATTTAGCCTCTACTAGTACTACTGGGGCGGAAAGAAAAGCTTCAGTTTGTCAAAATCCTCAAGAGAGAGAGGGATTTTTCGAGGAGTGACGTCGAGGCTACGAGATTTTAAAAAAAGGTGAAACCATTGTCTTAATTATTATATTCGAATTTTATTATCACGCGTTGTTTTGGATTTGTAGAAGCTTTTCAGGAATGAAGACTGGAACTTGAAGGAATGATGACCACAACATCGAACATTTTCCACAATAAAGACATATTGGGTCATTCCATCCCAGATAGTCCAAATTTCAAAACCAATCATACACTATTTGTTTCAAATTTAGCATAAATAAAGATTCACATATGTCGTCTCCCGTCTGCTACTGTAATGAACCTCTGCAAAATATTAGATCGTAATGTGCAATACATTGCGGACTATATAGTTTCATGTTGGGAAGCCTGTAATCCCCATTTTTGAGTTATCATTCTTACAAACAAAATACAATCTCCCCGACTTTTATTCCCGAATAACGTTCTGCACTGAATAAGGAAAAAATAATTTTGCTGGATAAAACTACTATTTGTGATCCAAAATATTTCACGAAAATGTCTGATATAATCTGAAGTGCAAAGTCTATCCGATTTTCAAACACTTATAAATTTTCAACAAATAACGAAGGGAATTCGCGACCTGGCAGAGAAATCAATGATAAATAGCTTGGGAAACTATTAAAACATTTTTGCGTGATTTCGCTTAGTTTAGATTTTACGTAAGTTCAAATATGATACCAAACAAATAATGATCAAAATTCGCCTATTTTTATCGCAGAATTCTTTGAAAGAACCACTCTGAATATTATTTTTTACATACCATTGAAAATAACACAGTCAATTCTAGAATAATGTTTACTATTTTGGGATCTCGTCATTTTAAGCTTTGAAATTCTAGTTGAATGTTGTGAAAAATATTCTCTTATACATATTTTGTGGCATTGTGACAAACTTCATAGGATATTATTAGATAGGATAAGAATGTGGAATTCCCTATTCGTACCACTTAACGTTTTTATGAAAACTAAAGGATTCATAATCTACCAAGTGGCGTTCATGAGTTTTTAATTATTTTTGTAATTGTTAATTAAAAATATATGATTTACATCCACAAAAGCAAAAAAATATTTTTGTTAGCCTCTTTGTTTTAGTAAAAACTATTTCTTCGTTTGAAGGTAATTTAATGTTCCACTTGTAAAAACGTCATGAAAATATGTGTGGTCTTTTAAAACATTAAAGTTTTATGTATTTCATGTATTTATTGTTTCCTCTGATGGTTTGACTTGACAACTATTATTCGAAAAATCTGTTTAAAATTATTTTCTAATAATTTGTTTGACGCCTCTCTTGACTGCCTGTCCTGTTATTTCACGTAGGAGCTGCAATGCGTCTTATGTTACCAGTTTCAAGCTATATTATAAATTAAAAATTTATCCAACACTTCTGTGCTGTATGATACATCGTTTTTTTTCTGATCTGAAACAGTTTCCAAAATATTAAATAGTGGTGATGATAAAATAATTTTATTGGGACTTTTTAGCAAAAGAGCTTCTCTTTACAACAATGGTTGCAGTATTAAGTTGACCAATTTTTGAGCACAGTTTTGGTAAAGAAGCCAGTGTCCGGGTCATTGTCATTTTTCTAGATTATTCAAAGATTGCAACGCTCTTCACAATCCTGAACAGTTTAGATTTCCGTAAGCTTTCCACGGCTTCCCACGTCACTTTAAGATTTTAAAATTTTTATATCCGTGCTTTCAAGGGCCTCCTTTGAGACAATAGACGTGATTATTTCGTGTCTCGGATGGGCGATGACAAGGCCGAGCTGCACCTACGAGGTGACACACCCTCAGCGGGGTTGCCACATCTTAGCTGACGTAATTATCCCTCCCACAGATTCTTAGTATAGCCTCAAATACGATCAACTATTCCCTTCGATATATTTAGCGGTAGAGAGTCAGAAATGCAGCGTGGGGCCATAGTTTTCGATTTGCGCCTTGAAGAAAATGGCCAAAAATGAATTTAACCAAAAATTACGTGATTTTACAAATATTTAAATGTTGTGATCCTTTTATAGAAATATTTACGACGGTTTGGCAATTCGATGGTTTAATGTGTCATTCCATACTTCGAAAGTACCTCTCCTTAATTATGCTCCTAAAGCAGTTAGATCAACAGTATATTAAAAATAGTAAAGAAGATTAAAATAGAAAGTTATATATATATTTTTTTTGGTTAACAGGCTACATGAGGGTGATCCTGAAACAGGCAACTCCCCTTTAATAGCATAGGAAGGGAATTGAAAAGGGGGGATGCGGAAGGTAGAGCAAGGTAGCCAAGGGTTAACTAGGGCCCCCGGGCTATGGTTTAAGGATCCTACCCGGTGTTTCACCTAAAGAGATGCAGGGAAAACCCTAGAAAACCTGCATCAGGTATCTAACTACAAAGCTTGAAACAATTGTTTCGCTCTAACAACTGCGTGTTTCAAAAGGAATTATCGGATTTGACAAATATATATTTCAAAAAGTTATTAACATATAAAATTAATGTTAATTTTGTCGTAAAAGAAAATATTTTTATTTACAAGACAACTGAATAGTTCTCAATGTAATCCTGCTTGCGATACACGGATATGTTTTTGTGGAATAGAAATTCTTTCAACAATCTAGCAAGCAGGTCTTGATTTACTTCTTCCGCGGCTGTTGTTGTGCAATTCCGCAGGTTGACCGAAGTAGTTGCTCGAAGTAGAGGCGCATAAAAGGAGTCACTTATACATCCCTACAAAAAAATCACGTGAAGTACGGTAGCCTTAGACGCCAGTGATGCAAGGCTGAATCATTTTGTCCAGTTCGGCTGATCTATCGTCGAAGAGGTCATTTAAAGGTTCCTGTTATCGACTGGGAACTACGTGAAAATCGAGAGTATCTGTACATTGTTCAATCAAATCGGGTTAAACACTGAATAGTTATGGAGTTTGAACAAATTCTTTGTAACGCCCTGTATTTTAAATATAGAATAACTAAATCAGTTGACTTCGGCGAACATATATTTGAGCTTATTATGGTAATTTTTAGATTAGCCGATAAAAGACGCAACACTGTTGGCATAATATAACAACTGAATTAAGAAGAGTGTTATTTTCTCTTAACTTGAGTTGTATCGAACAATATACTGAAAGTCTGGAACTGCCTTATATTCTTCCTTACCTGAAGATTTATAAGTTAGTAAGTAGAAAATCTAATATTTTTGTTATGGCTGACTCCCAAAGTTGTTTAGCAAACATTTGCTCCGCTTTCCGGTCTTTAGAGCTGCTTGGCCGGCGGGTAGGAACGCCACACACAACACGATTGCTGTAATTTCAGTTGCTGCAACTGCTCAAACCACTCTCGTTAACATAAAAGTAGCTTTCGCGAGATGTTTTCGCAATTTATGATTTTTTTTCTGTTACAATAGTCAAATTTCAGTGTTTTAACGAATTGTTTGTTAATATATTTCTCATGCAAAATTATTTGGTGACGGTACAAAATATTATTTTGGAGTATAGTTCAGTATCGAAAATGAACATTAGTTTTAAGTTAAGTCGATTACTTACGTCATACTTACTTTAAAAAACTACTTTTCTCCCTCAGCCACTATCGCACGAATTTTGCTAATTTCAGACAGTAAAATCGAAACAAATCATAGTCTTTATTATTAACTATTCTTCAAGGCTGCTCCATTGGTAAAGTTGATTTCGCAAATAAACTTTCAAAACAATTGAAAATAAAATTTCAACAACCTTCGAAATAAATTGATTTCAATATACGTTCCATCTGTATTTTAACTAACTACGTGAATGCTGCTGGAACGATGCATGGACAAACACCATAGGACGTGTGCGACAGTTTTATTACCAATTGCTGAATATATGGAGCTAATCCTTATCGTCAGATCAATTTTATACGCAACACTCGACGCAAAAAACGCATAAAATGAAGAAGAATGAAAATTTACGGTTGACTGAGTTGTATTATTTTCACGGAATAATTTTTGTATTTGGTGTGGCGCCCATAACCGCGGTGGACGGATATTGCATGTAAAGGTGAGACGGGGATTAAATTTGTTGAGGGTGTAACAACAAGACTTCACCACACTAACCTATATTCACTATGGTGTGTTCACACCGTGTCTAAATTTCGTTTCAGCTAGAGCACTTGTTCCGAGCACTCATTTTCCAGTCAATTGTTTCCCTATTTAGGAATGCGCTGTTGACAACAATCGTTTATGCTGCCTAGATGTTAGTTTTAAGTGAACAAAATGAAGCGTACAACCTTTTAAAATCCTGTATCAGAACGACTGTTATTCTGTTTGAAAGCGTATGACAGATTAATATTATTAAGAACAGCATTTTACGGGTTTACATAATAACGAAAAAATGTTTTATGCCAAACTATCGGATTGTTTTTTTTTCTTTTAAATCGGAGTGGGAAAGAGGAATTTTAATTTCACCGGTTTCGGTGCCCTTAATGCAGTTTAGAAGGAAAATCATTTTACTTGTATCGGTATTCCAACTGTGATTCAAAGGCCTGGACTGCGACGATTTCACTATTTCAGTGAAGTTACTCGAGTAACGCAATTTTC
Source organism: Eucriotettix oculatus (assembly GCA_034510155.1). Classification (NCBI taxonomy): domain Eukaryota; kingdom Metazoa; phylum Arthropoda; class Insecta; order Orthoptera; family Tetrigidae; genus Eucriotettix; species Eucriotettix oculatus. The sequence continues at coordinate 28,108,397 of CM067378.1, read as the reverse complement.
TCGTGCAGATCAAGAGGCTTTCGAGAGATGAATGCCAAGATCGCATCCAATGCTATTCACGTTCTACCAGCCTAATTTCGTTTAAATGTCAGAGAGAATCTTTGATCAATTTGAAGCATGTAACTGGGGAGAGATCTCCGTAACGCACTGAACTAAATACTCTTCAGTGTGGTTCCGATGAAACCTAATGCTACCTAAATGTCCCCGGATAACACATCTGAGTGAAAGTTTCCGCTTTCGTCAAACGGAAAACTTAACAACACAGGAAGAAGCCTCGGAGCTTCTAGGCGATCTTTATCGTCTTTCTTTTCCCGAGCTTGTTCAACTTTCTACGCGAACAATTGCAGTTTCTCCTTGGGACTCATTTACACACGCCTCACTTCCCAGACTTAGTTGCAGTAAGTTTAAATGACGAAATTTCTTTATAGCGACTGTAAAATATCAAACGCAAAATGATTAAAAAGGACAATTCAAAAATATCACGAATTCAGAGTTACAGCAGATAAACTACAACCATTACAATTTTTTTTCTTTTTCTCAACATTGCTTCGAGTTTTATGCTATTACCGGATATGGAAGCACTTTCTTTGAAGTCCAGTTCTGACCTTGGAACTTCTAGCAGGTTTTCTAACGCGGTTCATTTTTCTGGATTATCTAGAACTTGATTTAGCCGACGTATATGGAGCACAACCATTAACCTTTAACGGCCCTGGAAGCTAGGCGAAGCGAATCCAATTTATAATCATAAAAACATACAACTGAAAATAATTGAGAATTAGATACTATAAAAGGAATATAAATATTGACGAGGGGATATGAGCTAAGGAAGAGAATTATAACCACATAGGCGGTAATTGTTATTAATACTACATGTAACGAACAGTGAACTTTTTAGTCCCAGATAGAATTGCAATGGACCTTTTCAACGGTATAATTTGGACGCATCTATGTTGTTGGCAATTTCCTGTGTTTGTGAAGAAATAGTTTCTTCAATATGTTATAGTGAAGTGTGCACCGTTCGTCTGAAAAGTTTCAAGACTTAATATTTTCCATGCCTATAAGTAACGTCAGCGCAGGGCTACATGAGGGTAATCCTGTAACAGACAACTCCCCTTTAATAGCATAGGTAGGGAATTGGAAAGGGAGGATGCGTAAAGTAGAGCAAGGTACCCAAGGGTTGACTAGGGCCCCGGGCTATAGTTTAAGGATCCTACCCGGGTTTTCACCTAAAGAGATGCAGGGAATATCCTAGAAAAACCTGCATCATGTAGGTCGGGTATTGGGTACTATTCTCACGGCCTTCCGAGTGACGGGAGACGAGTTTTGATTCTTCCGTGAAAATAGTTTACGTTGATAATTTTATAAGTCTCGATCGAGAGTTTGAATGATTTAACGTTTCATGGCAGGTGTTTCTCGAGGAAAATGAGAGGTTAGACGTTCCACCTCAAGTTCGTCACACGGAAACATTAAGTACATTTGTGATATTTTGCAAACCGACCGTCATCTTTCATGCAGGACTATCGGCGTGGAACCGAACATCTCTAGAAAAGTGTCAAATTGTAGCGTGATGGCGATATTTGGCAAATTTTTGAATTTTGAAGTTTGCGAAGATTAGGAGCAAGGACGTCGCGTCTAATGCTGCAATCACTTGGGTTTTTCCACATTACATTCGACTAGGAAATTAGGTACCTGGGAAACTTCAAAATCTTTGAAAATCACGTGGTTGCCTCAAGCAATGGCATTTCGTGGGCTAGAGAAGATAGACCGAAAAGTTCTATATTTCTTACAGCCATTATACTGTGAGGAACCGTCATTTTGGTCCCTCTGGTCTCTTCAGTTGAAAAGAGATAACAGTGGGAGTTTCTCTCGCAGGCATTTCTTCCCCAAATTGACTGACTCCGTCGGGAATGCCTCGTACTATCTTTTTTTCGAAATTCTCACATGCCTAGGCACCTTCACCTATTTTAGGAGGTGTATTTTCTGGGGTTGAAAACCTTGGGAATTCGGTAAGAGTTGTTCGAAGATTCGATTGGACCAATCGGGCAGCTGCCTCCTAAACCTGGTGGAGACACGGAGAAGGGAATGCTGAGACCCCACAGCAGGCTCGTTTCCCGTCATTCGGAAGGGCGTGAGAATAATACTGAATAGTCTGACCTACCTGACGCAGGTTTTCTAGTCTTTTCCTTGTTCCTCATGAGGTGAAACACTGGGTAGGATCCTTAAACTATAGCCCTGGGAACTATTGAGCGATATTCTTTATTCAAGAAGTGTTAGCGACAGTGGGAATAAGTGATATAATTTCACAACATACTGTTATGGTTAGAAAGTAGATTACGTTTAAGATTTAACATAAATTAAAATGATACTTTTTTATTCTTAATCATTTTGTAAATTAGCAAATTTAGTTAATGAGAAAACAAAAAAGTATTGCATTAGCTCAATTAGATTTAATTTTCATGAAGTGTAAAAGGACAAGACAATTAACATAGTATTTAAAAAAATTAAGGCCTTTCCAAATTTTCTATAGCTTGAAGTTTTATGATAACTTCTCAGTATTTTTTGCAATTTCATTATAATTTCAATTTTATTATTGACAATATAATTGAAGTATTTATAAATATATATTCCGTTTTTTACTTCAGTAAATTTATTGATTTTAACGTGAAAAATTTTAATAACCCGAAAATTAATAACATTTGTATATATCGTTTCAAGCTTCACTTTAGCTCAAGCAAATGTAAGATTTCTTCTCTTTTTGAAAACTAGCGATATACAGTAAAATGAACATTGAAAATTATTTCAACTGGCAGTGGAGTAGAAAGACATGAAATGCTTATCCCTCGTACTCAGAAGCTCGTTATACGAAATGAGCTCATGTTACAAAAGTTTCAATTTAGCTAGAAAACTCTTTTAAGGATATCTCTTTCAATCAGATTCTTTGGCCACTGATTAAAATAAAAGAGGTTTGTGAAAGAAGATCTAACGAGCTAGATTTACCCATTTAATTTCACGATGTCTTGCATTTTCATGACGGCTGGTTTTGATTTGTGCCGTTGTCTATTTCCTCCCTGTGACAGACACTTGTCAGAGCTGAGTTTTTATAAAACTTTAACTTACGAACTGTCGCCTGCAGCGTCCAGCTATCTTAACTTTTAATTGATAAGACCTTAATTGAACGTCAATCCGAACAATACAGACAGTTACGACAGGCTAGAAAGAAACTTAAAACCGCTATCATTCTGACAGGCGATCACTATTGCTTTGTTAGCTTGTTTACGCGTTGCTGCAGTTAGATAGGTCAGACATACCAAATACCGATTTAGGAGTAAAAAAATATTTTCATACATACATAATTACTAAGTCAAAAACAAAAATTGCATTTCTACGTTATTTTTTGTATTAACAGTAACAGGGGTTTTGGGTTTTATTCCCAGTTACCATTTTGTAAAACTTTTAATTTTATACAAATCATTAGAAAATTGATTACAATAATATGTTAAAAATGATTTACACATTTTATAAACTATCTTGGTTATATGTTTATGTAATGACCACCTATTTTAAAATATGTTTGTTTGGAAACCATGTAAATAATTAATTTAGATATTTCCTGTTAGCGAAATTCAAACGAACTATCACTGTTAACGCGACTTTAATGCTAATAAAAAAATTCAAAACTATTGGTAGCATTTTATTTTGATAATGAAATGCTGGTTTAATCCGTTCTACATTATTCTAAGCTAAATAAATACGTTGATATATATATATATATAATACATTGATTCTCGTAATGAAAGTGACAACTTGAAAAGTATTATACAAGTAGTTTATATATGTTGCAATTCTGAATTTGCGAGAAGAAAAAATTAAAATTGATGGCTACCATAAAAATATATTTGAGACGTAATATATATGTATATATTTTGTCGATTGGTGGTCATTACATAATTAACAAATAGCCAAGAAGATATGTAAATAGAGTTTCAATTAAAAGGTGTATACAGCCGAAAGCAGCTGTTACTGTTAATAAAAATAATAAGAACAACATGTAAACTAAGAACGAAACGTAAAAAACTAAATAAAGAAACTTTATTTATAAAAAATATTAATAAATTTTTAAAGATAATTAACAAGAACTTCTAATAAGTTTAGAAAAGGAAACAATGTTCTGTAATTTGATTTCAACTCTCTGTATAAATGATAAAGAGTTGATATCTTTTGTAAACTTTTCGACTCAGTTTTGTTACTAAGTTTATAAATTTTGTTGTTTCGGACAATATTATAGAAAGCTTTCAACGAAATAATGCTTAATTATTTTATGTTTAGAAGAATTTGTGTTCGATTGCACTTCTGTTTAACATTCAGCTTACTATTTAAGAAAAGAAAATGTAACATTAATGTTTTCGTCTGACAACTAACTAATTAAATGAATTGTAACAGCCTCCGATTTCAAAGGTGCAAAGACGACGTTTCGTCTCTTTTTAAGACTTCATCAGGTTTTTAGTATACACGTTGAAGTCTCAAAATGGAGACGTAAGTCGTAACTTTTAAATAAATGCACTGAAAGTATAACATATTTCCTTAACCACCGAGTTTTAATATTAATAGGTATGTAAACGAACATAAATTAATTTGTGATTTTCTCCTGTCTTATTAATATTTAACTACCCATCAGATTATATACAATCTTACGGTACTTGGCAATATCAGTCACGTTAAAATTTCCAACAATAAATGAAACAATAGTACCTGCAATTTTGAATATGGGACCTTGACATGAAACAAATATCTTCCAGCCAATTCTCAAAGTAAAGTAATAATATTCAAGCACTTTTGTGATAGCCTCGCACGTGCCTCCATCAAATAATTATATTTTTGCATTATTGGAAGTATCATTTCTGACGTCAATGAAGAATATGTTACTTTTATTTCCAATAATTCCGAGAAAGTGTTTATATTGAAAATCTGAAACTTTATTTCTTGTCAGTGATAAATATGTTACTTTTATTTCCAATAATTCCGAGAAAGTGTTTATATTGAAAATGTGAAATTTTATTACTTGTCCTTAAACTTCTGAAGAGGTTTCTATTGGCAGTGTCTCGTGTTCTTTTCGCCGCGTAGGTTACATGGCCTCCCACGTATGAATATTACATCCGTTGCCAAACTGTCTTTCGACGTCGCCATGTTGTCGCACTACCGACGGAATATGTAGCACAAGCACTCAAACTATAATTTCTGTTTTCAGAATAAAACTAGTAACACGACGTTTAAAATATTTGTCCTCTTTGTATCATTACAGACAAGTTCAATGACCTCTCACTTTCCGTCTTATACTTGAAGAAGATATTTCAAAGAGACACTGATTAAGTTTGTCGATTGACCTCCGATAATTGACATGTCCTCAGCTTCTGTGTCTTATTAATTATAATTATCTGTTAAAGAAATAGCTCAAAGTCAGAAAAAATTAATAAAGTAATTAATAAAAATAGAATTGGACACGGTTTTGTCCTTAGTTTTGGCCTTCATCACAAGTGCATTGGAGTAATTTAGAATCTGAAGGATTGTAAATAAATTGTATATATTCCAAGTTTATCAAGTTATGTCTGCCAGATGTTTAATTATATAAATAAAATTTCAGTAAAATCCAATAGGTTTGCACTTGCTGTAATGCCTCTTATAACCGAAATGACCTTCTCAAATAATCCCTAACTAATGACGAAACGTTGTGTTTCTATAGTTTCTACAGTAATCTTTTACTTAATTAGGGCCAATTTATCTCCTGTAAAATTAAGCCTTTTCATTGGTAATTGAAATACAATTTATAAATCCCTCAACGCTCAGCTCTTGAAAAAATGCTTGGATGAGGAAGCTACCGTTTAACACTTTCGGGAGACGTGACGATTTTTTATATTTACCGACAGGGTGAAACCATATAAATTATAATAATAGATCTCTGTAGGAAAGGATTTGTTGCATAGTTTCTAATACTTGCCATTATTACACATCATTTTTTTAAAAATATTTTACAATTTATAGAGGCTCATTGTGACAGGGAGGCACCAGCCAAACTAATAGGTATAGGTTCTCAATATTGAAAAAAAAGAATTTACAGTAAAACATACCTATTACTATGTTTAAATTTTGGCACATGAGCTTGTTTAGGTCTTTGTGAGATGACGTCATCCAACGTCCTATGTGGAAGTCTCGCCGTTTCCAGAATCTAAGCTCCCGATTCATGAGTTATATACACACTTCTTCAGATCGATTATTATAAAATGTATTCTATATTTAAGAAAGCCATCATGAGTTTCGATTTCAAAGAAAGATGATATTAGTGTTAAGTATATTTTCGTTGCTGACGCAATTAATTATGGCTTCACACAAAACGCCGTTAAACGTTGATCTCAACACATTAAGTAAACAAAATAAGTAAATTCTATGGAATTGGAAATAAGTTACATTCCAGGTCTGGTAATTTTTTATGCCACGACATTGATGTTTCTTTAATTTTCTTTCTTGTTATTTTGTTCTTTTTCACGTGATTGGATTTTATACCGTTAAGACTGTTGCATAGCTTATTCAGTATCACGAGTTTCCCCAACCGCTAATACGGATTTACTGATTCACATAAATGTGGAATTATATAATAGAATACACCTATCGCGTATCAGGGTGTTTTCTCAGAGGTTTAAGGATATGTGGACGAAGTATAAAAGAATTTGGTCCACGTCATTAAATTTCTGTGAATAATTTGAAACCATACAAACGAACACACGCAAACCCCTTTTTATTATACTGTTTACGGCTTTATTATCTACAAGTAACACCCACGATGATTTCATCGTTATATAAGGATCTTACACTTTTCCCGTTATAAGTCCAGAGTCACTCTTCACACTATGCAACCAAGCTAAGATTACGTGCACGTAACCACTCAAAAGAAACGTAACTGGTTCCGTACTGAAATTTCTAACGGGTTAGCAAGTCGTTAATGATGCAGCTCCTCAAAAGTGCGATAGATTTTGTCTGATCGTTGTGTAACAACAATCATTGTTCGTTGTGGATATTGATTCCGGTGATGTGTCAGTGCTATACTACTAATATGTAGAACATTCAATAATTAAGGAGACACATTGATATTCAAATTGAGCCGAGAACTCCTGACGGATAATGAATTTTTGTTTATAACCTCAGAAATGCATTTAACGATAACGAGTCAAATTGAAAGTTTCACAATAGTTGAACTTGCTTTTGCTTTCTGCAAATCTTTTCTCGAATCATTTTACAGTTTGGAGAAAATTGTATGAACGGCTAAAATTTTTATAATCGGGTCTTAAAATTCAAAATGGTCGAACCTCAGTGACTGACCGGCCAGTTGAGGTGTCACCTCATTCGTTGGAAACCTATAGCGCGATAGTTAGTATTTTATTATTTGTGAATGTAAAATTATCAAGGATTGGAAAGCTGAATGGCGCCGGAAAGTCGTCGCTGAGCCACCTGTAATCCCATGGAATCATTTCGTGTCACGCACAAATATGACGCGCTATTTTCGCAACAGCCGGCGTGGGAAAGAGGAGACCCATTGAAATAACAAATTTTGAAATACCACGAGGTTTGCTCGACCAATAGGGTTACATGGTGTAAAGTCACATCGATTGTAAGAGATCGATTTAGAGGATTTTGAACACGACAAGGAGGCTATGTAGACGAACATTCGACTGTCAGAACTTGAAGAAAACGGACGGGAACCAACGTTAGGTACCGGCTGTTTATGGAGGGCGACTTGTGACGCTGAAGAAGGTCAACAGTCGACGCCGGAGAAGACAACATATAGAGATGAGGTACGTTGTCATGTCTCCACTCCTTGACGTTTAGAAGGGTATCGCCAACGGGTTTTTATCCTAAGACTATAGTAGATCTGATTGCTTCGCCAAACCTGATTAATGTTTTCCCTAATTTTAAGAATATTTTCATCATTTATGTTTTCCCTAGTTTTCTAAATAAATTTCCCAGTATCTTTTTATTAAACTTTTAACTTAATTCCCTAACCCATCCTACACCCTGACGACTACATTACTCGTGAAGTTCGGCGTATTACTGCTGAAGATATATAGCAAAAAGGTTGCAGTAAGTGATAGCACAGTTTATGACGATGCCAGTAACGAGCGGAATTAGAGCAAAACAGTGCAAGATGGGTCCCGAAAGAGTTAAGGCAACAACACAGGGAAACAAAAGTGGAAGTGTGTGCATACTTATGAGTACTATGAAAGGGAAAATAATCCTTTTCTAAACAAGAATTTAATGTGTGGTGAAACTAGAGATCAACCATAGTCCAGAAGGGCAAAGCGTGGAATGGAAACATACCAGCTCACTTGTATGAAACAATTTCAGAACGCAAGCATCAGCGAGAAAAATCATGTTGACCGTCTTTTGGGATTCCCGAGGTGATTAGAAAGATCAACGAATAGTAAATAATGCCACCAACTTAGACTTGTTGATGTAAAATGAAGCCAACAAAACGTACTTGATCTCAAATAAATAGGGTGATATTGCTTCACATTTTATTGACTTCCCACAGATAAGATGACCCAAGAGAACATTGCTTTAATTGGTTGGGAGATACTACATCAATGATTCATTGGGTGAAAAAAGTTAAGATACGATTAGGTGGTTAAATAAATTGTGGGAAACTGGTTAAAACAATTAGACTATAACTTAATAGAGAACGTAGATTTTTCCGACGAAGATGCTGGATGAAGAGTTCTAGGGATTCCAGGCGGGTGATGTCGTTTGTAATCCACAACGTTTTTATGGCTGACACCGCCATCATCTTCACCTGAAGACTGGAATCCCGAGAACTCTTCATCCAGCATCTTCGTCGGGGAAATCTACGTTCTCTAATAAGTTATAGCCTTATTGTTTGGACCAGTTTCCCACAATTTATTTAATCCCGAGAACTCTTCACCCAGACTATAACTTATTTGCATCTGGTATAAAAATAATTTAACGTTGGGGCAACTGTATTAATATTCGGGTGGATTATGTTGAGAAGTAGTAAAGGTCTCATTTTGTAAAAGTGTACAATATTTTTAGATTAATTTATCTCTGTAATTATTAAATGTCCTCCGCACTACCATTACGTAAGAAATATAATACGTAAAAGACTTTGGGTTGGTCCTTACATTGAAAGAAATTTACCCGGAGATGATTAGTTGCAGCAGAAAAGTCCATGATCCACGTACAAAATATTATACTCACTTGTTCCTTTATAATGGCCAACAACAAAAATTAAATTATTTTATAAATGCTATTAATCTTAAAAATATAGTTAAAATTTTTAAATATTACTATTTTTTTAATTAAATTTGCTTCCGCAAGAAATGCTGGATGCTTCGATTCCAAAGCGGCTTTACATGAATCGAATGCAACGAATTTTAACGTGTTACTGACTGGTTACTGACAAGTAGAACAGTCTCCTATGCACCAGTCAATTGCAAAGGTTTTGACTCAGCACGGAATGCTTAGTAATTTAAGTTACCAATAAGCTTGTTTTGTTCATCTCCGCCTGCACAGGGCTTACTCGAGGGGGTTTTGCTATCATGAACATAAATACAATTGACAAATTTGAGACATGGATAAATCAAGTCTTTTTCTGGTTTATGGAAAATAAAAGAAATTGTTACAACATACTTTGTCTAACAAGATCATAAATGAGTGAACGACTGAGGACTTTTCCAGAATATCCAATAGAGAAGCCAAGACGTAGAAAATTGCAACGGAAACTGTTTCAGGGCCTGTGTTGGTGCTGACCCACGTGGAGAAATGGTCTGTCGTGTTTTGTAATACGGTTTTCTAGGATTAGGCGGCGTTGGTTCTAATCCTCGTGCTGTTTTTGGAGGGTTCCGAGCGCGACACTAAGTCTGTCTCAGGCCGGACAATGCCGGGAGTGTTGATTAAATTCCTCGGCAGGGATCTATAGCCGCAACAATGGTGCAGCCATTAGTGTCCGTTCCACCGCAGATAGTGCTGCACGCAACACCCAAAATATGTCAACCTACTTGTGCTCCCCTCCACTAAGCAATAATTTTACAATAATTTCTACTGAAATTTAGTTGATGTATTATTCGACATTCAAACACTAGGAGAATATCACTATGATTTTACGGAAAATAACCACTCTAGGGCAGGGAAGAGTAATAATACAGATGCCATATGAGCATGAAACTTTCAGATTTTGAGACAAGTTACAGTTAGGAGAATTATGAGAACTAGAAAGCGTGTACCGCAGATTTGCTGATGCACTAGGAGCAACGAACCCGAAAGGACAACTGCGACAATCTAGATGCAGTGATATTCTTTCATCAAAGCTTTCTTACCTTCCTGTTTATTCAGTTATTCACCATAGAAAACTTAAATATCTCTCTGCTAATTCTATTCTACGATGATTTCAGATATCTTCTAATTATGTTTGTCTAAAGCTGTGGGTAATGCGTCGTTTAATTGCAAGTTATTTCAGTAACATGCTTTTGAATGTTTAATTTCACAACAACATTGTAAGTGCAATAAACTTGTATATTTTAAACCAAAATTTTAATAAAGACTAATACAATAATTTCATAAATAATTATTAACTGTGATTAATTAGTATCAAATTTTAATACATACAAGATTTTCGGTCTCTATTTTGACAACAATTTATTTTCTCTTATTGGCTTTTATCGAAAGCTAAAACTATCTAAGAAATACTGGCGTGTCAGAGGAGCAAGGAAATAGGAAAAAAAGGTGAAAATGTTAAATTGACCATCCGGATTTTTTTTATTTGATGATAATACGTTATTTTTTACGTCTTTCGTTGATGATGGTTACCACTCCTATATGATTCATACAATTAGTAGTAACCGATTTAAGTGAAGATTAAATATAATATTGCACCACAACACCATGAAAAGCTGAGGGAAATGATTCTGAGCAGTTCTATAAACGTAGACTTACTTGTTTCACAAAGGGTCTACAAGATAATAAGCTTCTGTAACTGAATGGTCATAATTTTATATACGGAAGTTGGTTGGTATTCGGGAAAGTTAAGCGCACAGAATGATGTGAATTACATACAGAAAAGTAGGTGAACAAAATATAAAATAATAATTATCCACACTTCATATTTCTTTTAATGAAATTGATCGCATGTTCCCCTTACCATTTTAAACGCTTGGAGCATTTTACCCTAATTTCTATGTTGCTTACGACCTGGAAACAAATACTGAATGGGTGAGATATGTCACTCCCTCTGGATAGGTGTGGACGTGTTGTAACTTTTAAAGCACGTAAGAATGATTAATAAAGTCAAAGTTACTTCCGTGCATGAACTTTATACATTAAAAATAAGCGGAACATTGTGTTCCTTTATGAAAAGAGTATTAGGAAAAGAGTTTATAAATCTGGAAATAAAGTTTCAACCAACCATAAATGTACTGCTCGTTTAAAATACAATATCATATTAATACTCTCAATGTATTTTTCTTCATGCAACCAACTTGAATTCTCTTATCACCAAACGCCTAACATTTATTAAATGTTCCATTTTGAGTTCCCATATATCGTGTAACCCATTCAAAAGGGTTTTATCTCAAGTTTAGCTCCATTGGTATTAGCCTCAGTTCGAATTTCTATTCCAATTTGATTATTAATCAACCAAATTTCTGACCAGGAATGTATTAGAGACCACTGGAATTTACGCATTGTAGACCTCCACGTTAAAGTAAGCCAATTTAAGGTTCAAAATACAATTTTTTTTTCACCGGCCTATGTAGTCTAGTGGCTAGCGTCACTTCTTCGTACCACAGAGGTCCCGGTTTCGATTCCTGGCAAGGACTTGGGTGTTTGTGTGCATCTTTGTGTTCCGAAATCAAGTAACCCATACAACGAAGATATTTCCAGGTCTTCAACTATCATAATTTAATAATCCATTTATAATACATTGACAAAGTTTCTTACGAAATTAATAATTCTACATCAAAATTCACACTCTCAGGTCTTTTTTTCAGTTTTCCTTTCAATTATTCTATGCTTAATTGTCAGCATTACTTGAGAACATTAATTATCTGCTTTAATTTTTGCCTTTTTGGGAGTCAGTCTGATAATGGGATTCCCAGAGAGTAATCACTGTAAAACACATACATTGTTTTCGAATTATACTGATATGGGCCAGTACATGATAAGCTCTTGAAAGATTCCACGTTTCATGCTGTTGCTCTAAAACCTGTTCAGGCAAAACAAAACAAAATAAAAGAGATAGGAAATGGTCAGTAATATGATGGGAGCAAAGCTGTTCACGTCAACCAACAAGGAGCAGGCTGACAAATTTGAGTTTCTCGATTCATTGTGCCTCGCTTTGTCCTGCCTGACTTTGACCTGACACCTGCTGGAAGAACACTCAATTCACGTCCGTTGGAGCAGACTCATGGTCTGGTACACACCGGAAGAGCCACCTTTTCTTCTCGGTCAGTCGGCCACGCTTCATTGCTCGTCGGAACGGTCTCGGCTTCGAGGCCTTAATCATCACGATTCGCTTCTTTTTCTCTGCAGGAAGTTAATCTTAGCTTCCCATGCCGTTCCCTGGGACCTTCTGGAGTCCTAGGTTACACCAGCCACGTGAACGAATTCTCAAACTGATACCAATTCTGCACCTTTAAATAATAAGAACTCATGTTTCCCATTCCTTTTACATTATTTCTTTTGTTAATGAGCTGGTAGCTTTTATTGTTCCATACACTTATGCCCAAGTAAAATAAAAATAGTATTTTTAAGACACCTAATTGGCAGTTTTAATTGTTACTTAAGACACTGTATTAATACATTCTACATCAAGTATTGATAACTGAACAGTGGATTGCGGTTTACGTTTAATTTTTTTAAATTTATAATTATCTCGATCTTTCATTAAATTATAATTGTTTTCCTGTTTTTGAAAGCAAAATGTTATTGTTTACTACTTCTAGCAAGACAATTTCTCTCGGGGTGGTATCGTGAGGAAATATTAGGCAGAAGTGGAATATATTTATATATTTCTGTCGATATTAGTTGTCAAAATTCTAATATGTTACTTGTAGCGCTTGTCTTTTGGAGGCTTTGCTCAGGTATTAAATTAATATAGGTCATTGATTAAAAATGCTGTCCTTTGTTTTACTGGAAGTCTATACACCTCAAACCTGTAATATTTATTGCTTTTATGAGTAATTCTATGTTCACAAAATTAAATTACAATGTTATCCTCAAATGTAATATCTAATTCCCTTGTATATCCTGTCTGTGGTAACTAAATATCTTTATCTTTTTCATTGCTGAAATATTATCTTTAATATCATAATTCCCATAAAGGCTGGGAATTGAGTGAGATGATGTAATTTAGGCATGTACCATAATAATCAACCACGCAGCTGACAGTCAACATTAAGGGTCGCCGATCAAAATAAGCACATCCATGAGCAATAAATATCTCTGTTTCAAATTGCGTCTTGATCTTATCAGGTTTCTGCTACGAAGTTATAAACAATGTATTTAAAATTGTGCCTCATTTTAGGCATTTAATTCCTAATTTGAGTAGTTTTGTGATTAATGTGAATGTTAATTTCTAATGAATAATACAACTAAAAAGAATACTGTGAATTTATATATTTTTAACGTACGTTCGACGAGTATCATTTAATTAATTTTCTGTATAATTTTAATATTTACACAAATTTAATGCTACTTTTTAGACGGCATTTCAAATTTTTATTTTGCCCGTCAATACTTATCTGATCAGAAAAAACAACTTGCAATTAAGATTTGATTTACTTTTTTTGCCACCAAATAATTTTCATTTCGAAAAAACTGAACGTCAAAATTAAAATGGTATATTTGGTCATTTAAACAAAAAGAACGTTTTTAAAATATGTATTACGTCTGTAGACAATTATTATTTTTAAAAAATTTAAACAAATATTTTTGAAGTCTGAAGAGAATAAGATTGTGCAACGTAACAAATTTTTTTATCACTGAGATTAGAGATCTTCCAAGATAAAATGTATGTTAAAGTGTTTTATTGAACTATAATTTTGTATTTATAAGTCTGTGATCCGCAAACGTTAATCATAATCGATGTTTAGATCAATGTAACTGAATGTTGTATACCTGTTTCATCAAATACACTAAATTATTTTGAAAAAGTACAATTTTTGGATATTTTTTTGAAAACTAAAAGTGGAACGTACTTTTATACAAACGAGTCAACTTGCAATACCAACATAGGTAAGTGTAATATGTTAATGTTACTTTTGACGGAATTATTGGACGACGATGTTCAATCGGGCGCTGAATTGTTCCGTGATATAGATTTAATCAGACACTGCATTATTTTGCGCGGAATTGCATCCGATATTGCTTCAACGGCACGGTTCAGTTGCTCAATATTGAGAATAATAGTTCAATTGTATACTCAAGCAACAGACTTTTCTATCGCAACGTTGTACAAAATCTGGAAGCTTATACGGTCGGCGTAGTGATGAGTTGAATTATCTTCGATATAAGTGCGATGGTGAAAGTGATTCTCATCATCTTGAAATAAAACATTTAACATTTTAAGAACGTCGTGAAACACTTTATTAATTCTCAGCAATTACCTGCTTACTTCAGTTGCAGTTTCACAGGCCCTTAGTTACGTTTTTTTTAAATTTTACACCACTTAGGCAATCATTTTGACGTAAGTTCCCCACTTCCGTTTCATCCGTTGCTCGTTACATATACTTATTATATCTTTTAAAAAAGTATTGATATTACTGCAATGTTTAAATTTAGCATATCGTCACTTAATATTTTACAAGGCTTATTAGAGACATACTCATCTAAATTGTCATATTGGTTGAACAAATAAGAAAAAATGAATCTTTACTGGGATCGGACCAGGACCTTGCTTGCTTAATTTCTATTTTAATTTAAGTCGTATAAGCCACAGGGTTAACGATACCTAACCCGCTGTGCGTCACGATGGTACATTTACACAATTAAAATTTTTACCTGGAATTTTGATTCATAATTTAAGAGAAACAATTTTAAAATAATAATTATTAATAATAAAAATTTACTTATTTTTGTTGAAGTCCTGGTCCGGACGATATTTTCAATTCTTTTCTTCTAAATTCAGTTTATTGGCATTGTTGACTGATTTTCAATTGGAAGGATTAAAGAAAATTAGACACTTCCATAAAATTCTTTCAAATATAGATTTCGTATAGAAACAGTTTATTTGTAAACGAAAATATAAATATTTTTATAGTAAAGTTAAAGCATTCACGATCAGAAATTATAAAATAAAAATTCACCAGTTTTATTCGAAATTAATATACAATCTATGAAGTGCAAACAAATAAATATAAATTATAACGATTAGAGGGATGCTGGGGCTTATCTTAGAGAATGTCTGGTTCCCTCTCTGGTTTTAAAAGCACCCTCTGACATTTTTAAATGTGTATGTTTCGGGGTACCAGACTTTGGGCACAGGGTAAGACCCTACTGAATCAGTTAGCCAGTGGCCCTTAAAGTGATCGAGGCATGGAGAAGGAAATACTGATACCCCACAGCTAGCTTTTTTCCCGTCATTCGTAACGGCGTGAGACAAGTAGACCGACCTACCCGATGAAGGTTTTCTAGGATTTTCCCTGAATATTTTTTCCGGTGAACACCGGGTAGAATTTAGTCAATCCTTGGCTGCCTTCCGAAACCTTTATTCTCAATTCCCCTCCTATGCTAGAAATGGGATTTGCCAGTTTCGGAATCGTCCTCATGTAATCTGTTACTGCAAAAAAATAATTAATGCTATAATTTAGAAACAACATTTTTATAATTAAATGAGAAATGAGCAATGCCATGTGTGAAATATAAAATTATTATTTTTTGGGTAACAGACTATATAAGGGTGAGCCTGAAACAGGAAGCGAATTAAAAAATTATTTGCTCGATCTGAAAGAATGAGATCAAATAGTAAATCCAACCTGGGAGATTATAAGGATCCATGAGATGCGAGTGATCTTTTCGCTCCGTTCACTGCGTGTTAGAACCACCCAGGAACTGGATCGGAGAGTGGATTGCGGGGGTAACGATTAGTAAGTTAAATCATTCTACGAGCATCTCGACAATCTTTAGAACGTTATAAACGAAATTGTGCTCTGGATTGTCCATCATAGATATTGGTCCGAAGATTCAGTTTTGGATTTATTAGTGTACTTTGTGGATTGACTCAACTGACCGTTCATCCTACTAGTTCCTGCTTATCATTTACTCCTGTTCGCTTTCATTCTCTTTTCCTCCCTCGGGTGAGTGGATTTTGTGCATTAAAGATCAAGGCTTTATAACGACAATGAAGAACAAACAAGCATTGGCAATCCACAAAGAATAAAATTAAATGAATACTTACGCTTGTCATCACCTGACATTCTCAAATTTCGAAAATTAGTGTGTTAGAAAAAAATGAAATTCTTCCTCTACGTATTCTTTTTACGTTAAATGTCGTCAAGAACAATGTTAATATCGGTAGAGAAATATCGACGAGTAACTCTGGCGGTGGCAGTCTGGACCAGGGCTGCGTGGGAGGCTACCTGGGCGAACGGGCCGGATGTGTCATCGGAATGTGGGGGACTTGACGCTGGGCGTTTTTGTGCCAGCTGGGCTTGCATTTCCATCTGAATGGCGCCGCTCTGTTGGGATACACAAAGACTTCAACCGCACACGCTAAGCTTCCCTATTTCTAAAGCACCTTATCTTTCCCTCAATCTATACTCTGATCCCTGTCTTCTAAATCATAACGACCGATAATGATGGAGGTTAATTTAGACTGGACTCTTAATATCAATTTGGCAGGAATATTGATTTTCATGTGTCACAAGCAGGGCTGTGTTCTATAATTTCATAACTGCTAATTCTCTGAATGAATCGTCTACAAGATAATTAAATAGAATTTTTATCCACTGATCGAAATAGTAACTGATTCACGTCTTTTCTTCATTTGTAATACAGTAGGCTATCGAAAATTCTGAGGCTTGCCGAATACTTTATTATTATCTCAGTACGATATAATGAATTTATGATATGGATGATACACACACTGTGATGTAAGTGTTAAATTAAGCAACCCAGAGAAATCTTTTTTTAAAGTTTACCAATACTTTAAAAGTTATAAATGGCAGACAACAAATACTTCATGAGCCTCGATCTTTCGTGTCACCTACAGGATTAAAGAAGACATTTGCAGGACGCGACGTTGGTTTAATAATTATAAAAGGGGTACAAAAATATTTTAATTATTGCAGTCACTCACAAATTGCATAATTACGTTTCGTCAGTAGAAAAAATGAGAGACGAGCGTTAGGTAACGTCGCTATTCAGCTTAACCGCAGTTAACAGTGCGTAATCAGATGACCGCCTAATGAGCAGCGCCTTACTATAACTTGAAATCAGGTATACATTTTCTGCCGCTACGCAACGTTACACATTGTCTTCTCAGGATTACATATTTTTATATGTCCTTTTTACTTAAAACCGTTTTTATCCAGGTCTTAAATCAAAACTTTCATGAATGGGATTGTTAAGGTTCACCGTTCAACATTAGGCAGTTTTCATCCGAGGATTTAAATCCGTTAGGGTGAGTGGTGGTAGTGGCACTAACGTTGGTGAGGAACGCACAGAAACAAAATGTAATGAATTGCGTTTTTTAATATTATTAATATTATCATAGCCTATGTCTCTACCAAGAAACTTTGAATGGATTCAGAGAATGAACCAGACCCTGACATCAAACTGATTAATTCTACTTCCAGACGACTTCAGACTTCCTGTTCGTCAAAGTATGTTGTCCTCTTACTTCGTCCAACCTTACCAAGCTACCAACAAGACTCATTTTCGCATGGAAAAGCATGGGATGGAGAGGACATGTTAAAAGTATGGAAACTGCTTTAATATGAACGTAACGGCTAGTATAGGAAGAATGATTGCTAAAAGGAAATGTTTTGGTTTAATATGTTTGGCAAGTATCATATAATACTTTAGATCACGAAATATATATATTTTTTCATAATAAAACGATATAAGTTTAACTAAGGTTCAATTCTAACATGTTTTTTTTTCCTGGTACCACTTCTTCGTTCTTCCATGTCTCTTTGAATTATATTTCCTTTGGTTGCGAATTTTGTTTTTTATAGTAGATTGAATCATAAACCTTGTAAATATGGGGCCTCTGAACCATGCGCATAATCTGTATTCGAATGTTTCTTACCAAATCAGGCTTAAGCGTAGGCAGGAACTCGGGACAACGCCGTGTTTTTTAAAATTGAGTTTACCGTCGTAGCGTGCTCTAAATATCGACGCGAGTGGCGAATGTGTCGTGATCGGAACTGCGTGACCTTTTCCCCGATTCTGCCCATAAACTCGTCTATATTTCAACAAGACTTCAATCAACTTCACTCGTCCATTTCAAACTACGCTAAGTGCAAGTAAATTCACAAAATGAATCCTTTTTATCTTCTTCATAATTACGGTTCGCCCACAGCAAAACAGAAAAGGCTTGTGAATAGGTGGATTATCAATGAAATCGCTAACATTCAAATCTCAATACTGTAAATTGTAACAGAAAAATAATAAAGATTAAATATAGTACTTGAGTAACGATTCTTGGCAGTTCTATTGAAATTACTAAATGTAAAATCACATAAAATAAGACAGGCGTTCGTTAATTGAAAAACATCACTGTCCTCTTATTGCCGGAACCTTTCTTCAAGTCCGAAAACAAGTCGATTTTGTCACTAATTATATTACTCTAGTATTTATGTATAATTTGATTAATTAAAGGACTAAGTTGTGAAAATATAAAAACACCATATAATAAATACCCATTGTAAAATCAGTTTTAAAAGATTAGAAATTGTGTCAGTTTACATCCTTTATAAATTAGCACTACAGACTATAAGTAGAATTCTTTTTTGTTACCACATTTATTTTTTTAAATCTATCATTCAAATTATATAATGAATGAATTTATTACTTAACGCAATTAACAAAATTGATTGGTTGCAGTTATAATTAAATATATATTAATTTAAATACAACTTAGAAAATCACGTTTTAATAATGTCTTTAGCTCATTTTTTGGATAACAGGCTCTATGAGGGTGATTCAGAAACAAACAAACTACCCTTTAATAGCATGGGGGATGTGGAAGGTAGAGTAAGGTGGCCAAGGGTTGACTAAGGCCCCGGGTTATAGTTAAGAATGCAGGCGAACCCTAGATAATTTGCATAGGGTAGGTCAAATTTTTGGGTACCATTCTCACTCCCTTCCGCTTGACAGGAGAGGAGTTTGCTGTGGGGTCGGAGCATTCTCTTCTCCGTGTCTCCTGAATCTGCCGTCCAAAGTAGAAAGGCAGTATGTAAACATTTTCAACTTTTGAAAATATTTCACGGATTATAATTTATTTATAAAATCAAATTCATATTTCTTGGTAGGGTTAAAACGATTTTGAAAGAGATAAGGGGTTTATGTAAATGTCGAACCTCAAAAAAAATTTATCCCTTGATTTCTCAAAAGCATCTTAGGAATACTGCCTTTCCCCTTCCGACGGCAGTGATCCAATTGGATCAGCGGACAATTCTTACCGTTTGCCCAAGCTCTTCGACCAGACTACATACTTCTCCTATAATAGATGTGGGAACTTTGAAATTAGAGAGAGAACGAGGAATCCCCGAATGTAACCCCATTGTCACAGTATGTCTTTAGCTGTATTTCTCTGAAAAATAAAACTTCTCACTCGCTTTCTTGATGCGATTAAAAATAATATATAATAAAACCTACAATAGTATCACCCTCATGTAGCCTGTTAACCCCCACCCCCATTTCCACCATGGTAAAATAATACTTTATATCAGTTCAGTTACAATTAATCTAATACCTTTATTCTGCTCCACAATACTTCACTATTACGTAAAAAGACATTCCAAAAGTGTCTATTATACAGGGTGTTCAAAAAAGTATGATTTGATTTGACGATTCGAAAAATAATGAACAAATCATTTCAAACTAATCATTATATTAGTTTATTAACGCGTCAATATCAAATTGAATGCACGTTAATTGTAAGTTTCAACGTATAATGGCTCTTCATTCGATTTATCTTCTAATTTTGTGAGTATTGCAATATAATTTTAATAATAAAAAGGTAGTAAGAGCACAGGCACTACATTAGTGATAAAGTAAATACCAAACCACATTTTTGCTAGCCTCGCGGCTTTCGACAGATGATTATTAACCTGTGTGCTGTGAGAACTATATATGGAACAAACCGTGACTTTGCTACAAGGTATTTGAAAACAGGCGTTTATATTTTAAGAAATACTTTTGACCACAACAATATTCAGAAGAGTTATTAACAATACCACTGCTAGGATTGGTAGACGATTCAATTTTTACGCAGAAACGCATTAAAAACTTATATGTTTGGTTAACATTGTAACGATATCAGTCAGATAACTCGCAGGATATGAAAAAATATTGAAATACTAAACTTCGAACACATCAAGTTTCACGAAATAATTGAGCATATAAAATTGAATAAATAGGGTCTCGCAAGGAAAGATGAAAAACACTATTTCATCCGAAAATTTTGTGAAAAAACTACTTATTGGCTTTAAAAATATTAAAATGACTTCCAAATTTTTTAGGCCAGAAAATAAATGTAAAATTTGTCTAGGAAATTAGTTTACATGCAATATTGATGTGATGATTCGGTCGGAGGCTAGGTAGGTTTGACTCTGCCTTTTATACAGGATATACTTCATGAATGAACCAGCTTGGACGGAAGTAACAAAAAATACCTCACGCAGTGTCTCCGAATTACGCTTCTCGGTCACGCTTTCAAAATAAGACAGCAGAAAGCATACAAAAGATGCTCGTGAGCAAGTAGGACGGCAAGTTGAAGGAATTATTATCTTTTCAAGAAAATGTATACCATTTTTCCTTAGTAACCATTTGGTGCTGGTGCCGTGTAGTGAACTGAACGCCACTATTAATGAGGGACATTTGTTCATATATATATGAATAGAACATGACTAATCAAAAACGATTGTTATATATAAAGGATGATTTAAGAGTTAACATATATATTAAAATGATGAGGGGTATATTATTTATTTAAATGATGAGATATTTAATATATTAAGAATGAAACTCCATTTATAATAACAAAAAAAATTTACTTTACACTTAATCACTTTACGAATAATTACAATAATCTCCTTCAACATTATCAGCCGGCAATTCTTTATAATAAAACACGATACATATATTTACAAAAATGATGCAAATAATTAATTTTCTACACTCAGGGTCGTATGTTATGGGCCTTCTCATAAAGCGGAATATTTCTCAAAAAATCTACTCTGACCTGGTAGTATAGACGTTACAGAAATAACTACCGTGTCAGCATAATGGACCTTCCAGCGTCTTATCGCATTGCTATTTCCTCCTATTTGGGTCGTTCTCGATCACGCCTCGCAGCCGTTCCTATTGACCTTGGTTCAGACAATTTTTTGTCTTAGCCTCGTCTCGTCGGACTATCAGTTCGATAATGTTATCATCTGTGCTGAAATCTTGCAATCTGCCAATAATATCATCTGATCAACCGCTCTCGTCTCCCCAACCTTCTTCTGCCTCTCATCTCATCTGCAATGATTTTTAATGTTTCTTCCCCACTTCTTTAATTCATATCGCGAAGGTTGCAGGGATGGATATTAAACAATCAGATTTATTGTCACTCTTCTCTGGAAATAATAGTTTGCCCCTCTCCTCCAAGGTTTTCGGGGAAAATCCACGCTTATTTCTAAGCTACCGTCTCCACGTACCAGCGATCGCTGGACAATCCCCGCTGGCGCCCGAATGTCTCACTTTTATTACTCCTGTTTGTCAAACAATGTCTCGTTTCATTTGACTCCTTACCATCAAAGTCTGAGCAGATGTATTTGACCGTTATAATACAAACGTTAACATTAATATATTTCCCGTTATTTTTGGTTAACAACCCACAAACGTCCTTCATTCGTATTTGAAAATATCAGAGTCAATCATTCTTGTGATTTAATGTGAAATATCAAATGATGAAGTCATTTACACCTTTTAAAATTTCTGAACACACGATTATTAGAAG
Source organism: Eucriotettix oculatus (assembly GCA_034510155.1). Lineage (NCBI taxonomy): Eukaryota > Metazoa > Arthropoda > Insecta > Orthoptera > Tetrigidae > Eucriotettix > Eucriotettix oculatus. Next base: position 28,086,175 of record CM067378.1, on the reverse strand, counting down.
TATAATTCCTACTGTAATTTAAATGAGCCAATTCTTCTGAAATTCAACAATCAATCAAATCAGAGCGGACTATTTGATTCTTAATTATTTTTAAAAAAAATTTCAACTCCATTCAGTATGTTTCATACAAGAGACTGAATTTTCAAAATGGTAGACAAAACTACATAATTAATACGCTACACTTAATTTTAAAAACACGACACACGAGGAACGTATGAAAATAAAAGATTTAAGACTCGTCGGGTTCAAATAAGCCTCCTTGACTTTGTGCGTTACTTTATGGCAAGAATCGCTGGGTCCAGTCTTAATAGCAGTTCCAAAAAATTTTTTACCGTTATTTCAATTTGCTTTTTACGGTGAAAAGGCCAATTAACACATATCTTCTCTCCATATAAAACAGTTCATGCAGTAGCGGCTGGTGCACGTGTGTTCAAGTGCAAGTGCACATAAGTAAACCTTTATAATAATAGTGTTTAAAAACTGTGAATATCTGCTTCGATTTCTAAAATTTTGATACTGCCAGCCTTCCGGTGCAACCGCTCGCCAAAGCAGACATGTCTGTGTTTAGTAACGAATTTTTTATGGAATGAGGAATGAGCATCATTCGGTTTCATCCCCCTGCACTACCCGTAAAACTCAACAGGTTGCTTTGTTTTGGAGCTGTGGACCAGCGAGAACATACAAGAATGGCTTATTCCTAGTGTTACCTTTATTAAAAATGTGTATGAAGTAGAAATACACTAGAGTCAGAGATGTTTGACATTTGTGTTGAATTATTCCGTTTTGGAATTACAAACATAGTATATTAGGGTCTACTGACGTAGTGTATTAGTATCACTACTACTGTTGTGCAATTATTAGTATTGCATTAGGTTCAAAACCTTGCGTGCGGGAATGAACTGTGTAACGTGTTCCTCATGAAAGAAATGAAAAACTGACAGAAACAGAGTTACAAGATGCTGTGCCAAAAGAATAATAGATAAAGGAAGAAATAGATCGGGAAAACGGGAAAAATGCAAGAAAAGACTGATCAGTTGCAATAAAATCACTTTACGAAAGGAAAAATTGACAAAGCGATCAACCGTACGCAAAATAATTATAAGAAAGAAAACACAAAAGATGCTAAGATTTTTCTTAATTTAAATTCACTTTTATGGATAAATTACAAACACTCTACCCCCGAGGGGACAGAATGGGAAATTTGTTTCTTCTCATAAATTCACCAAAAATTTATATTCGTTGCTTTAAGCTATACTGATATTAGATTAACTAAATAATAGAATAAACTAATTTTTTAAACATTAATGAAACGATTTTTCATCTTCCACAACTTAACAATTTTTTAAAGCAATAAGTATCCCTTTCCGCCCCGACTACCCCTATATTATCGTCTACTTAGTTGTCTAATAAAATGGAAAACTTTACGGAATTATAGACGGAATCAGTTGTAGTATATATTTTAAAAGGAATAATGTTTATGGAAAGTGAAAGGAAGATGAAACAGATTGTTCATTTAACCTTGAGAAACGCAAATTCAGAACTAGAGTAAACGACGAAACTTCCACCTTTCATATAATCAAAGCAGGCGTTCCACGAGGAAGTGTCCTAGGACCCATCTTGTATTTAATATAAACTTACGATCTTCCCTCAACCATTAGAACAATTACAGGGACATTTTCTGACGACACTGTTATTATGGCTACCAATGAAGATCCAGTGCACTTTTACAAGTCCATCTAAATTTACTTCAGGAATGGACAGATAAATGGAAAATCAAAATTAACGAGACAAAATCCTTACAGGTTACGTTCACTTTACGAAAACAACAATGCCCCAATAACAATAAACAACAATCAACGGAACCAGTTCATGTAAAATGTCTCGCAATCCATCTAACTCAAAATTAACCTGTAAAGTGCATATACAAAAGAAACGAAAACAAATAGAGCTGCGTCTTCGAGAACTATACTGGATACTCGGTAGGGGATCAAAACTCTCGTTAGAGGACAAAGTTACTACATACAAAGCCATTATTAAACCTATATGGACATTCGGAATCGAGCTCTAATACAGAGGGCACAATCAAAATTCCTCAGAACCATGGTAGATGCTAAATTATATGTGAGAAACCAAAGTCTACATCAGGACCTAGGCACACCCTTCACCCAGGATGTTAAACGAGAGAGAGCCAATAAACACCACAAGAAACTGGAAAACCATACCAACGATGCTGGCCAGTTGACCTCAAAGTTGGGGGTAACAGGAGTTTGATCACTGGAGAGGAACTCATCAGGACATTTCGAAGACATCAACAATAGCTTATAGAACCTGTTATTCTGATTGCTATTTCAATAAATATATATTTTTTAAATTGTTCATTTAAGACAATTGTTTTATAATTATTCATATTAATGATTTTCGATAATATCTGAATTTATATTCATTATATATTATTCAATTGTTTGCATTTTACAAATAAAATTTTGTCTTCCAAATGTCACTTTGAAATTTCCTACACAGTGTGATTTAATAAGCATAAGTTCAATTATTATTCGTCGTATTTGTCCCCGCCCGTATACATTATTCACTTTTGTGTAATCACTGTAGGGATCAGAAGGCGAGCTTTAGTTACCACTGCTTTGAAAATACATATCGAGTTTTCCACACTAACAATTTCAAAGGAACAATGTAAGTCCGATTACTGAAGCCGTTTGTTGGCGATTAAATCAAATGAAACTGTAAGTCTGGAGTGGCGAGGGCAATTGAGAGAGGTGTTTAGCTCGTAACGGCTGCGCAGCCCGGCCCCCCGTGGAGTTCGCTCGAGCGTGCTATTGCCCTTCACAAAAGAGGGGTTCTGGTCATCTGGCGGGGAAAATATTCTCCATTCATAAGGCAGCCCATTCAAACTGCTACACAAAGTCCAACAGACCAGGGGGCGACGTGGGCTTGGCTTCTTAAGGCCCACCTGCCTTCCAGATCAAATTTCCCCAACTATGCCGCCTCTACGTTAATTGCTTACACCTGAATACGATTCTTCCACTCGTTTGCGTCCAAGAAATGCAGAATGGAAATGTTTTGACTAAAATCGGCGGGAAAATGAGTTCCGATACACGCCTAATCTGTAGAAAGGGGACGTAAGTGGATTAGGAAACCCCATAACAGAAGCTTCCGGAGAGATTGAAAACTGGAAATAAATACGGAAAATAACAGAATGTACTGTTGTAAGCTGTGAACGGTTGTCATGTTATATACCATACTAGCTTCAAATAATTAAGGGACTCGGGGCCTGAAATTTCAGCCAAAATCAGAAAAGAAATCGATTTTCTAATTTTTAATATTAATATGCCTATAAATTCAGTAAACTGAAAAAAGAAGCTGCCGAACAAAAAGAAGGAAGGTGAAACATATGCTGCAAATGTTTAATTCTAAAGTAATAAATTATTACTTAAAAAAATTGTTTCTCAGCTTCATGTTTACTAAAAACCAAAAACCTATCAACACAAATATTAAGGTATTGTCTTCAATTTTTTTCCATAACCTTCAAATACAAGTATTAATTTTCTAATTGTTCAAGTAGTTGATTTGAAAACAATTTTCAAACTGCTGAAAGTGTAAATTTGTAAGTAACCATATGAAGCTCCTAGTAAAAAATTATTTTCTCCTCACAGTTTTATTCAAATTAAAAAAAATACTGACAATTAAATGAAATAATGAGATGACCTTTGACAGACAAGTTCTTATATTACTTAAGCCAACGATTCGGAACCTCTTTGTATCCTCTTCAAGGTAACAATTCAATCTTCTAACAGAACAAGCAAATAATCAATGAAAAACAGGGGTTAACTAATAGTTCACACACTAGCACTGATTATTTCTTCCGAAACATAGCGAGGTACACAGACACTGAACAACTGTTTGAATATGTCAAAGGTCGTCTCATTATTTCCTTTAATTTAAAAACAGACGTATCTAGTAATACCAACAATTGATAACAATGGTCGGCCCTACATATAAATGTAAAGAAAGCTACATTATATTAAAGTACGTAACGCAAAGAACGTTTTCAAAACTGCCAAAATTTAAAAATAGATTTCAAAATATCTCAACAAAAGACAATTTTAAATAACAAAATTTTGTACATTGCTACACGTGTGTGTTGTTAACACGCAGTTAAACTTTCAGCTCAGTAGCAATTCATTTACAAGAATTTCAAATTTCAGTCTCCATATCCCTTAAGAACAATGTACATCGGAATTTTATACGTGGCAGAATCTTGATAAGTTTGATTACATAAAATTTTGTTTTGATCAAACTTTAAAGTAAAAGCTTAGAAACACAATTTTTTTGCAGATATTTCCAAGTAGACTAGTGAACAATTTGTATTTGCGCTTTGCAGACACAGGAAATGTGTGATCCAAGTTTGTAATATTTTAACTTTATTCTCTTTCTGTAAAACTAAATTGTCAATATTATAATGATCAACCAAACTGACATAAAATTATGAATTACATACAAGTCAAATGGTGTATTTTACAGAAACTTCGAGAACTTGAAAAGTAAGGTTAATCATGAATTATTATGCGCTATAATTATTCAAATTATTATTATTTTCCTAGCTCTGTAGCCATTGAAGGCTGTCGAGACATGGTCAGAGTATCGATTCTCCTTCAGTCTTAATCTCGATTTCCCGTGACCATGACGAGCACAGACATCCATGCCTCCTCCGGGATTTGAACCTGGGACCTCTGCACCACAGTAGGTCGGTTGTAATTATTCACACAGCAGAAATATCTGAAATTGATTTGTATTTACGTTGGGCCGAACATATCTCTCCTTGACAGACATTTTTTCGAGTCTAGGCGATGTTACCTTTGGTTACCTTCAGCATTTAACTAGACTTAGAATATTCCTAGTTTGGAAACAATATGTAATTGACTGAGGGAGTCGTATATGTACTACAATTGACGTCCGGAGAGCATTGCGCGATAAATATATGGACAGGGTTAGTCGTTCAGGTATTTTATATAATTTGAATAATAATTTCAATTCCTTCTTTCCTGACTTTCATGGAGATTGGAAGTTTATTGTCGTATTCAGATCGAAATTACAAGTTGTAACAAATTTTGATTTCCTTTTTCGAATGACTGCGGACTGTCAATTTGGATGACACTTTCCGAATTTGGAGTGAAATGTAGTTAGCGGAGATTTACATAATCCTAATTTGCAGAAAAAGAAACATGACCAGTTCAGGTTGAAATTTTTGGTAATTCCTGCGCGGCTCCGTTAGTCGGAGAACGTATTATACAGTTTTAGTTTTCATGAAGAAACGGTAATGTAAACAGCTACCTTATTATATCTTGTTTTCACCGAAAGGTGCACAATACGGCCTTCCCTTACAATTTGTATTCTATAAAATTAAAAATCGTTTTGCTCTTTGTCCTTTTAAATATTTTAATGTTATTAACTTTTTACAAATATACAAAGCAGCGAAAAATATCAGCTTTTCTACGGAATTTAATAAAGTTCACAACTAGAAGTAGATCGTTCCTTTCACTCTTGAAATTATTTTGAATTAATATAAATGCCGTTTATAAATGGAATGGAATGGGCTGCGTCCAGAGACGGTTACGGCCGAAATGTGTGATAGTAAATATGTAACTTATTCAAAACAAGGAAATCAATTTGCTATGGAACGATTGATAAATTCAGTATAATAAGTATACCAGAAGAGCTTTTATATAATTTGGCGTAGCTATAAAAAGATCCAATTTTTAATTCCTACCAATAGACTGTCAACGTTTTATTCCTGAGAAATGATATAGTCAAGTTGATGACCACGGTCAGCTTATAAAAGCAGTTCACCGCTCCGAATCAATTTTGCGGCAGAAAACTACGTAATATTCGTGTAAATAAGGGAGCTGAGTTGTACCGAAGGCCCGAGGTCGACTCTTATCGTACATGAATATTGACAAGCAGAGCATACAGTTTAATATCTTTTATGCTTAACAATAGATTTTACAGTGCTACGCTTGAATTCTTTTCCACTCCAAATGTTTTCGGAAAGATTCAATTATAGATATTTCACATGCAGATGAGTGAAAACCTTACACACCTGTTCTGTACAGATATTTTTCTCCGACATGTGCCAAGCGCGTTTATAGAAACAGAATTTCATGGTATTTGTGACCATTGTTCAATTTACGCCAGCTGAAATTGACAAATTCGTTGAATAAATGATGGACTCACTTCATTGAAAAAAGAATAACATCATTTCCCTTTACTCATTGCAAACAGCAGACTACTTCACCTCGCTTACATAAATCTTCTAACGGCAGTGGTTGAAGTTCATTTATGACCTCGAACGTTTCGTTGTTGAACCGCGGGAATGGCTTCTTGCGCTGTGCATTTGAATCTGCGCTGCTTGTTTATGCTAACGAGAGACTGGCTGCGAATAAACACGGCCGACCATCTGCCTCCGCTTTCCATGAACAAAGGATCTGTTATTAATTAAAATATTCGGCGTTGGTTCTCAAATGTACACAGATGGCTTGTTCCATGCAACGAATAACGGCTGTGACGATTGGAAGTCTATTAGTTGTACAAATTAGCGGACGTAAATGCTAGTACAAATGATCCCTGGTTAAATGTTAATGCGTTAAAGCCTTGGAAGTTCTTTTAGCGCCGGTGATGACCATGACGTCATGTTTTATCTGAAGGCAAGTTCCTGCCTGAGGAAAGTCGTCCAGACGTGTTTCAACATTTACTTTGGGCGGCTGCGTGGTCTGTAAATGTAGCTTATGCAATTGGGGTGATGAATCATGCAGATATCCTGTCTCGAGCAGGACTCTATATTATACTCGTAGCATCTGAAGCACACTCAAACAACCCTTTGTAAAAAAAACAGCAACCGTCAACTGCACGTTTTTAATATGATGACACACCGAACAGTATTGACTAGCAGAGCATACAGTTCAATATCTTTTATGCTTCACAAGAGATTTTACAGCGCTACGTTTTAATCATCCTCAGATATTCAGAGATAATATACTAGTAGGCACTTATGTAGACATGTGAACTACAAAATATAAATGCCGTATCTACTTTACTTATCCCAATAGAATTCCCTGAATATACTAAAAAAAGGCGTAATTTCTTATGACAAATTTGGGGGTACGTGTTGGCCAGAGATGATACTTGTGTAACTTTTAGATATTATATTCGAACACTACACATGCGGTTTACCTTAGAAACGAATTTTCAGGGTCTATTCTGTAATTACTACCCCTATATTGAAGCTCAAATGTAGCACTTTTAAACGACGTCGACTCCGACGAACCGCAGGCCTCGACTAAAAAGTCCGTATCTCACCAAGAAATGCATATTTCTATCTGAAATTTTGCATATGCCCATCTAAGCCTTCATAATACAAACTGTCCAAATTTAAGCAAAATCGGAAATGGTCGCACGGGAATCATTCCTCAAATTATGCCACTTAACATGGAATGACCCATATATAAGATATCGGTTGTTTATATTCACTTTCTAAAAGAATGAAAGAGGTTTCATCGGGAATGTCAAAGAAAAATTTGGAAGGATAACTTAAGTTCTCGTCCAGTGATTCCCAAACTATGCACCGCGACGGCCCGGGGCTTCGCGGATGTATTACAGGGGCGCCGTGAATATTACAATAGACACATTCAGCCCTGCAAAATGTATTACAGGACAATGAAAATCCCTTGACCCATGTTTGCGATCCGTTGTGATAAAATAATGTAATAAATTAAATAGCTTTTGTGAAATAATATTTCACCTACCGTGAAAAAATATTATAAAGAGTAAATCAAAACCCAAAAAAGTAAGAACAGTAAAAATAGAAGCTCTAATTAATTACTACTATGTTTCGTTCTCACCTTTAAGACTCCATCAGGTAAGATTATTTTTCCCATCTGCATCAGTTAGTAACGTCCAATGAAGTAGATTTATGTTGAAATACAGTTTCTGTTTTTGAAGATGGCTTATAAAATGGTTCCACGCAGATAGTGTGGTCAAATTCACTTGGATTCAAGAGCCATTTCCAGCAAAACCTCCATCTGAATTTACATCTGTAGGAGAACTGATTGAACTGCAATTCAGTGAAGATAACATTTGGCAGCATGGTAATTAGAGTTTTAAAAAATTCGGTTACAACAGTAAAGGCTTGAGACATGCTTCTTTTGATGTTACGGTAGCAACCCAAAATTTCTGTTAAGGTTTTAATGGTAAGGAACAATTCCACTCAATGTTTATTTATTTGTTTGAACTCAACCATGTAAATGTAATTACAGTACATGAAATATTTTTGCTTAAAGAACTGAAGAAGTCTCGAAAGTAGGGGACGAGACGTCTGTAATTTTGAATTAAAATTCTTCTATTATGACTTTGGACCAGTTTATACATTTTATTTATTAAGGTCCAAAATAATTTTGGAATCACTGTACTAACCTTTGATTGCAAATTATAACTTCTCACAGAATCAATATATTTCAACTTATTTTTACGTTTCACGAATTAGTCAATCTAAAACAATTCCTGTTTCTCAGTCTGATTTTGCTTCACTTTAACACGAAAATGAAACGAAACCTCTGTCTTTTTAGCAATATCAAACTACGACCGACCGCCTGAAGACTAAATATGAGAATAATGTAAATATTAATGTCTGTGGAGCTTATAACCTTATTTTTAACAAATACCTTACAAAATAGTTAATTAATTAACAAAGTTAAATATGCCGACGTTTTGATCCTAACTTTGCATCTTGCAAATTTTCTAATTATTTTTCTCTATTTTGTAAAGTATGTATGCTAAAAATGAGATCGTATCTAATGTTACCAAATATGACAGTTCTAAAATGGGATATTAACAGTTCAGACATATTTTTATCGCATTTCAGAGAAATGATTGTGGCTAGTTGAAATCAGCACCACAATTTAAATAAATGAAAACTTGAAATTATTCTTTTCCAATTTAGTTTTCGTACACAAGACCGTGTTATTGGTAAGTAAAAAGAAGTCTCTTTGTCAAACGAAGGAGAGAAGTTATCTTGAAGAGTACAGAGAAGAAGTAACAAAAAGTATTTGTTAAAAGTGTAACACTAGTTCTCACAGACTTAATATGCCTATTAATAATACTCTGACGTCGAAAAATCTTTGTGCAAAACGCTTTAATCTTCGTACTAACAAGGAAAGGGGACAGCTAATTAATAAATGCTCTGATGCTATTACATAGGTCCTATTAAATATAGATGGATGTGTTAATATTTTATCTCTGAAGGAGTAAATTTGGAAATTTAAGTTCATGAGCGACATTTTTAGAAAAAGGATCACAGAGTAGTCAACAGTAAGAGTGTAATACAATAACAGAAATTTATTGTAAAATAACCAGAAATAATTCTATGTTCGCTAAAATAGTAGGAGGAACAATTAAAAAGCTTCAATTTGTAAAGGGACTACTGAAATAAAGTGCATAATCTGCAGTTGGTTTTAGCACATTAATTTGAACATAAGCTAAAACATCAGAAAATCATGTTTCGTCATATCACGGAAAACGAAAATACATTTAAAAAATATAACAGTTTTGTACTTGAAACAAATTTTAATGATATACCTTGTACCAGATGGTAATACACGACTACAGATAAATTTATTCCGTTGTGAAACGATATCTGCTGTTGGAACGAAATAAGTGACAGGTTCTGATTGATTCGTGACAATTTTCATAACAAATGGAATGAGAAATTGGACAATGAGATCGACGATTCACGTATTACAGTAATACAGACCTCACGAAGAGTTTTCTTTTTTAACAAAACAGATGAAATAAGATAGGCTCAGAACTTCAATGGCATACGGAACAGCAATGGGTGACATCCAATTACATAAAACAAAGAAAAAATATCATTTGCAGGCTAAATTCAGTGTAAATAATATTTAGATTTTTTCCATTGACTGATTTTTGATATTGTATGTGGGCAGACGATAGACCTGCGTTTTTAACTTAAAAAAATATCTCTTTTTGCCTGCGTTGAAAGAGTGGTGGGGATTGGAGCAAATTCATGAGCCAGTGACAGTTGAATAGAGAGCGTATTATGGAAGGGAAAAGTATTATATTCACATAAAAGTTCTTTACAATCGAGTCCGATAAGTTACATATTAATTTCTATACAGGTCTAGCAACAATAATTATAAAATAATGCAGTTGCATTGCGAGAATGTGAGTCGGGGGCTTCAGAAGACAAAGACTTTAGAGACCTAGAAGCGAGCAGCTGGAGGCCAGCAGGTCTGAGCCTGATATCAGCAGACACTGCTGAGCTGTTCTTTGGTGATACGTTATGCATACACGCACCAACCTGTAGATTGGCGAATGTCCAAACAAGAGTGAGCATTAAAACGGTAAGGCAAGTCATCGGAAATCATAGCAGTCAGGTTTAAAATGAAGTAAAAAACTAAGTGCATGACGAAAAACCTGCAACACAATATACTTATTACAATTGACAAATATTGTGTGCAGTTTCATTTTTTAGGATAATATGAAGACAAAGAAAATCAAATATATCATTTATTAGTAGTGCGATGTTCGTTAACCACTCTAATGTATATTCAAAACCACCGACGTAAACAGTAACAAAAGAATTTTTTTCAGTAGACCAGCTCCTTGGTCAAGAAGGTACGCTCTAATTATTTCACTAATTTTTTCAAATATATTTTTATATTTATTTATACATAAAATTCGCAGACTTACAATTACAATATAGTTGAAAGTTTTCTTATTCTTAAATATTGTTAATAATATATCTTATACGTAAAAAAGACAATATAGGATTTTAGAACAAGAAGGCACTTGAAAGATATAAGCTTTGGTGAACCTCTCCTATAATAGTATAGGAAGGGATGGAAAACGGGGATGCATATCGAATGGGTTGAGTAGGAACTCCTAGACTGTAGTATAAGGATCTTATGTGATGATTCAACGAAAAGTGATGTCGGGAAAAATTTATAGGAACCTGAATCAGCTATTTCTAGCATTTGGTACTTTTCCTACGCCCTTCCGATAAGAAGAGACGATGCTTGTTGTGGGGACGTAACATCCCCCACTTGATCAAATTTGGGTAAGGACGGGGGGCTGCTGCCCGCAATAAGATCAGCAAAAAGATATTACCGTACACACTCCTCATCCTCAAAACTAAGGTCGTCTTGGCTTGAAGGGGACTTAATTGAGGAAAAGCCAGTAAGAGGAAGTTTGCTGCTGCAAAGTTTCTTGTACTCCTTTGGGTTTCCTCATACCCTAAAATGTGAGCCTCCTGGCCCCAATCAACTGCACTGCGACTTGTAATGATTGTCTCTTATGCGTTACTGTACAATTCATCCGATTACCATGAAATTTTGCCGTATTTTGGTGTTCACTCCAAAGAAGGATTCTGTCGATCTTTCCGAGACTTGGGTTCCTTTCTTTCCCCATTTCAGGCCAAGAAATGTCCGACCCTAAAGACAAATAGAACTTTCAACAATATAGTTCACAAAGCGTGTCTAGAAAGATCATTATGTATCTCAAATAGAAGGAGAATTTAATAGTGATTTTCACGAAAGAGTCGTCATCGCCGCAAGCATGCACCGACTCTCAGTAACTTCTAATAGTGGTTCGGAACTAGAAATAGAGGGAACTGGTTTCATTTAAACACGTGTATGGAAAGAGATTATTGTCGAAAGCAATATAATGAAAATTATTTATGCATCCAATTGTTGGTTTTTAGAAATCTATTTATGGTTCTTAAATAAACTCAGTTGTTTCATCACTGGAAACGTTTTAATATACCATATATTTAATTTTCTCTACTTTTTTATATGGATTGTTGGCACGGACCACCCTGCACATCCATATTATTTGTTACTGCCCATTTTGGATTCCTATGTGCATAATCAGTTTTAAACTTAACAAAATAAACCTGTTCGTTAATGTTGTAAGATTAAATACAATTTCGCGAAAAAATTTAAGCGTTTATTATCACTAGTAATTTAATTAAAAACAAACTGAAAGGTAAATTGATTATAGAATACATTACTGTTCATGTTTTATATTATTCTAGCAAGGTGTTGCCCGGGTATTCATTTATAACAGCCCTGCAAATGATTTAATAAGAAATTAATCTCTTGGTCAATGCGTGTTTTAATTGAGATAAAATCTCATGCTGACTTAGAGATAGGAGATTAGCTTTGAATTAAACAAAATTTTTACTGACGTTACCTTAATTCAGCATGGAATCTAAAATATTGGCTGTACTTTAATTCAATGAAAATTCTTTCAGAATTCCAGAGTCTTAAATACAAACGATACATTCAGAAAGTAAAAAACAAACCGTTTACATTACATGATTTGTAAATAATCACGGTACGTTTAGGGGGTGAAAAATATTAATTCAAAGCAATGAGAAATGTGGGATATGAAGTCTACCTTTTAACTGAAGTACATGACACACACACATATATATATATGTCATGTACTTCAGTTATATATTTTTATATATATTATATATATATTTGAAATTTTTAGGGCGCGTAGATAATAATATTGCACTTACTTCAATACAAACGATTTATTTTCTAAGGAAAAAGAAAAACTGTCGCTATGGTATCATTTTTCTCTAGTTTTGAAAACATTTTAGCTGTAACATTTAAAAAAATTGTAATGAACTCAAATCTTGAGTAAAATATAGCAGAAAAGTAGTCAAACTTCGTCAGTTAAACGTGAGCACACATATAAATCAAATTTCTTGTTGTTTTGGAGGTATAAGTTATTTAACAACAAAAGTAATTTTACAAATAAGCTTGGAACAAGTAAAGAAGATTTATTAGTAATGAATTATCTACTAGAATTTTACAATCAATAGCGCAAGCAAACATAAATGTTTTTTGTACCAGATTCAATTGAATTCTGTCAAGGTTGTAGACTCATACTCCGAAACCGATATGAATACACTCAATGGTTGAAGCTACCCACGGACAACGAGTGGAAGATGATACAACTAATTAAAAAAATTAAGGTAACTCGAGTTTTCTTAGAACTAAATCAATTGTATATTTTTTTATTCTGAAAGAAAGGGAGGTGCTTAATCTTCGAAAGACAATTAGAAGTATGTTACGGGGATAGCACCCCAACGCACAAAAACTTCATTGCAATTGGAAGGATAAACAATATATTTTTTAAATAGATTTCTATTCCTTTAATAAGAATATGGCTATATTGAAACCAAACATTTGATCCGAGAAATAACTTTGATTTGACGAGGTTTATGAAAAACGATTTTGATAATTAATGTACAAGTGGAACAATGACATTTATTTTCTAAAATAAAAATAGATATTCATATATGTATTTCAATTTCGTGCGTTCTTTTTTGGGGAAGAAGGTAGAATTGCATGCATTCCTATTATCTCTGAGTGTAAACGTATCAAGGTCATAATCCACGATTCGATTTCCATCTAGTCGAGCTAGCCGTTACACTAAGACTGTTGTCCTGCGGTTATAATGGTCCTAATCCCGAGGGACAGTTGAGTCCCGTCCGGCCAAGGGCTCCTTAATCCCGTACAACTGTTGTATCTCACTGCCGAGAATTGTATGCTGGGAATGTCCACTTTTCCTTATTTCCGTTTCTTTTGGGAATTGCCGAAGTTATGCAGTACCGTTACTGGCCAAGAACAGGATGAACAGTGCTACAAAATTTTTCTGCAGCGTTTCTTGAAGTTTTTGTGTGGAATATGGGACAGATAATTAATAAATCGAAACCTGAAGACTCTTACAGCCCGTTTTTTTCGTTTATTTTAAAACATTTTTTTCAGATGATGACCTTTCATCTCCGTCAATTTCAACTTCACCTGTAATAATATTCCTCTTATTCATGATCGGGGTTCATCTGTAATGTTACAATTCATTACACTTTGTAGGTCTTTTCTAACATTCTTAAAGTATACGCTAATTGGAAGTTTAAGAAAAATTTTGAAGGTTCCATTCATAATTTATAATATTTTTATCAGGTTGACGGACAAAGCAAAATTTATACTTAGATGTGATAATCATATGTTTGTAGTGGAAAGACATGGACTCTTCATTGCATTTAAACGTTTGTAAGGAAAGGAGATGCTGAATGATGAAGATCTAAAAATGCCAACATACTTATTCAATGTAGATTAATAAACGCGTTATTGAAGTTGTAGTTCAATAGAAACGATTCCCACAGGACTGAATGATATAAACTCACAAACGGGATAAATTAAAAACTAAATTATATAACTATATTTATGTTAATATAACATTTTCGTGACTAATGCAAATGCAATTGGAAAATTCTTAAATTTGAGAAAACCATATTTTCTAGTCCTTCCATTATTTCTCCATATTCCAAGGGTGTGCCAATTCGCAGTTCAAATATATCCATACTTTCATACATTTTAACACCATGCGATTTCCCTGGTGTTCAGTCTGAATGTTATAATCTTGTAGTAACGTGTCTCACATTTGTCATCCTACTCTTGTGTAATTGAGCGACATACTCCCTGCTGTAATTTGAGCTGTAATATTCCCGCGATGGCTCACAGATACGTTATGACAATAACAATGAGCGCTCACTGTGACATTAACATGTCACGGACCATAGATCATATTCCGTGGTATATATTAATTTGCCTAATCCTGAAATATACTAATTTCAACAATTTTAATTGCTACAAAATTTAACGCAAGATGAAACATTAAAAATAAAATTTATTGCTTCCTATTTTTCTATCACTTATTTTTTCTTAAAATCTGATTCCAAAATACAGCAAAAAATGTGTTACATTATGAAACAAACTTTGGAGAGGTGATTGTAAAAATATTATTAAAGAAAGGAATTAGAGATAATGTCATGATCGGAGTTCACAGGAAAATAAAGTGATTAATTTAAACGAGAGGAATGAGAGGCCCTGGTTAGGAATGGTTCCTGACTGCCTACGGCGGCAAAATTGAAGAGCAGCAAAACGGACTGAGATACAGTGCAAAAGGTATTCTATAACTTCCTGACAGTTGGCAATTCGTCCGATCTTAAGGCTTTAGAAGTGACTTACGAATTTATTTATTAGTTCGTAAGTTAACTGTCGTTAGCTCATTAAAAATGTTAGATTCTGATATTTTAACAAAGCAAATTTGTTTGTCTGAATTTAATAATGATTTTTGCTGGTTATCATGCTTCTTTCATATTAAATTTTTTAAAAAAGTTTTTGATTCTCTGGGATGGACAATTTTGGGCGTGTGTGCTACGGTGACACGAATTAATGTGAGAGGTAAGGATCACATTATTTCCCCTTCATAAATGCGTAACTAGGTAATTTGTATCAATCAACTATTTTAGTTACATTAACCACGGTAATTAATATGAAACAATCTGGCTAATGGCAAGTCCTTGGACTTGGTCTGTAAATTTTGTTATCAGCATTGCCGTGATATAAGTTATTTCCTACATCACCCAACGTGTACTACTTTACTTCGCTTAAGAATTTGTCCGATCCAGTTTGATTTTTCTTAAAAATTAACAAACCACGATTAATGTTTTTTTAAGTTACTCTTTTAGAACCTCTTCATTATTTATCTTTCTTCCTCTCTAATTTTTCAATTCTTCTTTAACTCCGCATTTCTATAATTCCCAGACTTTTCTTCTGCCCCTTCATTAATATCCATGTTTCTGACCAATAAAAATCCATGTTTGAGATGCAGCACTTTACCTGTTTTTTCCTGCAATATACAATTAAAATTTCTATTTAATGGGTCTCTTTTCTTACCGAACGATGAATTGTACACGGGATCATACAACATTAATATGCACGAGTCATTAGCTGTGGGAGAATTTGTTTTGTTTATCATAAATTGTATTTATAGGAAGTACAGAGTATTACTTATTTTATTGTTATAAAAGCTTTCATCTTTACGAATGAGTATTGGATTGTATTAAGTTTTAACACATTTGTTGCTAAATAATTAATAATTATCACAGTTATCCATAATTATAATATAAAATTTGGAAATATTTTAATTTGTGGTATTAGAAACAGAGTAATTATGAAAGTATATTAAAACGTTGACTATAAAGCAATGAAAAGAGTGTTGCTACTGGGTAATGGTTGTAATACAAGTAGTAGAGGAAGCTAGTTTTTAGCAGTACAAACATTATGCAGCGTAACTCACAGCTAATTAGTCAGCATTAAAACTACTAGAATCCTCGTAAGTTATGATTAAATATTTAACACAGATGTTTCCCCCCAAGAATCTCCTTTCCAAGTGCCTAGCACTGTTTGAACTAAAATTACTCATAAGATTGCAATTGTTGTATAGAGTACGGTGATTATTTTTATTTAAAATTTATTTTTATCATTTTACAAGAGTGTCTGTGTTCATTTAATTTCGTTTCGATATAAGACCCACATTAATTTCCTACGGCGAAGACGGAGCTATAACTTTTTTCAAATAGGAGGCGATTTGACCTTGAAGTTCATCCTTAAGCAAATTTCGTGTAGCTGTTTCTCATATTATTGACCATGCAGCTGAAGTAAGGGTTTATTCAAGGTATTGATAGTAAATTAGTTATTTTAAGAGAATAGTTCAGCTTCAGTTCGTTCATTGTACTAAACTAGTTAAAACGAGCTAATTATTTCATTTGCCTTTCATGAATATATCAAAAATTTCGTTGGTTAACCCATGCAGACTCTGCCACCAAAGTTGCCACACAAGTCACAGACGGCAAATAAAAATATTTCCTAAAATAAACATCTGTGTTTATTAGACACAATTTACAAAAAGAGTTGCCAAAATATAGACAGTAAATTAGTGATTAAATTGATGCCAAACAACGCAATCATTGTAGATTTTGTCAGGTAACGACAAAGATTAAAGTCGCGAGAACGACATAGAGCACAAAGCAAGCGATAAACTGAATCAGAAAAAAAATTGCTATTGAGCTTTTGAGGCTCTCACGTTTTCCATCACCTGACGAAAATATAGACTAGCAGAAACGTTGAGTGGTATATATTTAATCGGTAATTTATTATTTGTATTTTGGCTACTTCCTTTTATAATTTTTAAAAATATTTCTTTTTCAAATTCATGCCCAATTTCGACAGAAATACTCAATAAACAAAAGGAATAGGCAGGCGTCATAAGTTGAAACTTACAAGGATTGTGTCCGGGAAATATTTTACTTGCGCAGGTGCTCTCAATTAGACATGCTTACGTTAATAACTAAATATTAGGGTAAGCTTGAAATGTGAGTATTTTGTCGGGCCCTCACCTAAATGGATATAATTTGCCTTTATCTGAATCATTTGTTGTTTGAAGATAATTTTCTTAAGAGTTTGTATCACACAGTACGTAAAATTCACGTTTACGAGACGACTGGGTGACGATTGATGAAAGAAAGAAACACTCAATAAAGGAAAAATGGGACAAAAATTATCAGTAATACCAAAAAACTCAAAACGACCAGGTTACCGCTCATCGCTCGTTCGTTCACGAATTAGCACATGATCACGAACTGTCTGCACAGTTTCTTTTTGGAATAGTTTCGAGCTGGTTCGTTCACGAACTAAACATCTCTAGGTGAGGCCTAACTGTTGTGGAAACTGCTTTCGATTTCTCTGTTCACATTCGCTGAACAACAGAACGGCTCCCATTTGAAAAAGGCTAGAGCTGTCGAAACGTTTCGTTGAGGTTAAACCCGAGTACTGCTTTTAAAGCAATAACATTACCTAATACGTATTTTAATAGATAAATTTTAAAAATATCTCTTTTATTAAAATCAAATTTGCTAAAATTAAACTTTTTAAAAATCATAAAAATTTTTAAAGATCATAAAAAATTTTTTTCACTTCATTGCTATTAATAATAACAATTTTATTTGTATCTTCCCTTGTGAATGTCCGAATTCACAGCTAGTTTCCCCTTATCCTATTGTAACCAGACAATAATAAAATCTGTATTCTTTATTCGCATGATATTATTTCTTGTTTTCTATGTTTCATGTTGTTATTACATACTCAATGCATAAATTAAACGGTACGGAGACTGAAGAACATACGATTTTCGCGAAACTACAAGATCACTATGATAACCGACTGTTTAAGAGTTGACCTTTACAAGAATCATGGTTTTAATTAGATTTATATGAAAATGTTGCGAAGTTTTCTATTTATTCGAGATGATCTTCAGAAATTAATTTCTTTTAAGAACATTTGGTGATTTAATTTTTTTTGGTAATGAAAAATGTTAACGTAAAAGCTTTATTCTACGAATATAGAGGTGGTATCACTTATTTCTAGGTGCTACGATGTTATAACCTCAATAAACGGTGAACAGTTATCAGATGACAGGATGCAGTGCGATATATTTATTGTCAATACGATTAACTCGAACAAGCATAAACTGTACATGCTAATATTATTGTACATGTTTTACGCCAATTGGATGTGAGCCAGGAGGCGAACTATTCTCGTCTATGAATTAACATATAGTCTATATCTTGAAAATACGAGTGAACTACAATCTGCTGAATACCAAAAAATATTACTTCCATGAATTCATGGTTTTTACAGACCGAAACTTTAACAACAAAATGAAAAGGGAAAACGATTATCATTAATTATGACTTAAAGGCGTGTCACGCCTTTTATCCTCAACTGCTGTATGAATCATACTTTTATGTCAATTTTTAAAAAATTGCAATTTTATTTAGCATTATCTTCGTTTTCATTCTTATCTTAAATGCTGATAACGAAATTAGGGCCAGAAGTACCAACCTAACAAAGATACTATAAAAATTGGGAACATATATATTCTTATTCCTCAACTTGGCCTCATTTTTGCTCGATACATTTTTCCCAGCGTTGTGAAAAAGCTTATATATCCTGTTTAAAGTGATAACCATCGGAACCCTCAAAATAGCCATCAGCTACAGGCTCCACTTCTATATTGTTGGCAAATATTTTACCTCTGAACCATATAATCAAATTTAGAAAAAAGAAAATAAACAGTTTGCTAAATTAAGTGAGTAGGACGCGTGAAGAAGAAATTCGAACTTCAATTAGTTGATGGACCATGGTTATGATCGACACCGGCAAGCACTCGACAGAAATATCTTCAGCTGCTTTTGTTCCATTGTAAGCAAACGCGGCACGCATTTTGCGCATAATTTTATGTTGTACAAATTATTAGTCAATACGCGATGTACAACAGTTTTTGAAACGATTACATCTGCTAGCTCATGCTCTTTGTTGACGGTCTTCTAATAGCATTTTGTGGATTATTGAGCCAATTATGGCATAGTCACTTAATTTGCTCGACAACTTTGATGATTGTTTTGGGTGTTCGTACGACCTTGTTTAAGTTCTGCCACACAATATTTTACAATTGTAAGTGAAGGAACTGATTCTTCCAGAGTAAAATCTAGTTGGACTTTGATATTGGATGAGTAGAAATGAAAGTATCACATAACACAGACCGATTTTTTTGAACAATGAAGCTTCTTCAAAGTTTGAACTTAGACTTTATACTGTTTGCATTATAGACTACTTTTTTTTTGAATAACAACCCGCTATCTATAAGACACGTACTTGTAGTACGCATACAGCGTCTACGTATCTGCCGATGTACTCCTACGTCTTCATGTTTCCACTTCCTTTAAAATTCCTTTAGCTTCATAGGGCTATCAAAACCTAATCTCACAACAATTTTTGATTATTTTAACTAGTCAAAATCTGCTTTCCAGCACGTTACGTTACCAAGTTTTTGGAATACAAGTGACGATGGTATTAAGTCACGTTGAGTACATATAAATTCAATATAGCTGCACATTTCAAAGCATAAGACTATGTACATTGTGGAAGAATATCTAATATAACACAAAGAGTACTTGATAATTATTTCGAAATGGTAGTTATATTTTATGTAAGCAAAGGGAACGTATTACTGCTTCTATGTGATCTGCGGACCGGATAACAACACAAGTTAAAAATATTTCTATTACACTCAATTTATCATAGAATAATTAATTAAATTAATGAAAACGGCAGTAGTCTTGGACAAAATCTACATGATGCAGGTTTTCTAAAGTCATCACATTTAGACGATTAGCAAGTAGAACCCTTAGACTATATCCCAGGGGTCCTAGTTAACCCTTGGCTTCCTTCCTCTATCTTCAGCATTGCTCCTTTCAAATTCCCTTCTATGTTATTAGAGAGTGGATTACCCTAATGCAACCTCTCTTCATACCAAAAAAAAAATTAACTCCCATTTCTGGTTGTAAACACAAGTATAATATGGTGTCCTTTAGTATTAAATCGTACTCATTCATCATAAAAAACTAGATTTCAGGAAAATAATGAAACGTAAAGAAATTCAATGGCATAAACGTAATCAAGTATTTTAAAAATGCGTATTTCCCGAAATGTCATAGTAGCACGAAATTCAGAGAATTATCCGTCGAGTCATCTTATGAATTGTATATATTACTTACCAAAGAATAAAACCTTTACTCACACTATGGTTGCGTAATTTTGAATCCAAATTGGTTATACGCATTGCTTTACCGCACAAAGGAGTTGCCCGGGACTTTCATGTCAATATTACTTCGTGTTCTGTTACATTACTCTTTTATTTGTGAGTCTATTTTGAAAACACACTTCCAAAAAAAATTAAATCAACTATTTTTTCAGTCTAAAAAGCATTTCAGGGTTTGATCGCATTGCGCTTCGTTGAAGCACAGGCATATTCGGAAAGTCTTCCTGGGAGTGTAGCAAAGGGTCATGCATGAACGTAACATAGGTTCCCTTCAACTCAGTATACAGTACCCCAGAAATGCAAAAGCAAATCAGTTTTATTTACATTTAATGGGCTAATTTTATTTATTTTATCGTTAAGAGGAGATGACCGCAGCGAGGCGCTTTGTGCTTATGTAGTTTTGTTATCCTGCGGATAGACATTTTGCTATTATTAATGACTCACGATATCTCAGTTAATCTATACCAATAAATGTCTGTCTGTGATTTCAAAATAAATGCCAAATAAAACCTGCCTTCTATTTATACTATTCATAGTCATAACTGACAGTCCTTTCAATTTTTGTCCGTCTGTCTAAATGTTTTTCTCGAATAGGATCCGAAACGACTCAACGGATTTCAATCAAAACTTTAGGGATTAGTACAGTAGTGCTAACTTATAATTTTCTGTATGTTTCATTTCGATATCTTTAAGGATTCAGAAGATATGACCATAAATAATTGAAAAAATAAAAAAATTCAAGGACTGACAGCTTAATTTCATTTGATTTGTTTTGGCGCTGCTGTCATATAAAGGTATTATAGTCTAAGGTTTGATATCTCACCTATTTTAGAGTTGATTTTGGAAAATGTGAATTTTTAGGGTAACAGGCTACATGAGGGTGATCCTGAAACAGGCAACTCCCCTTTAATAGCATAGGAAGAGAATTGAAAAGGTGGGGATGTGGATAGTAGAGCAAGGTAGCCAAGGGTTGAGTAGGGCCCCCCAGCTATGGTTTAAGGATCCTACCCGGTGTTTCACCTAAAAGAGATGAAGAGAAATCCTAGAAAACCTGAAACAGTTAGGTCGGATTATTGGGTACTACTCTTACGTCCTTCCAAATGATGGTAGAAGAGTTTGGCGTGATGTCGCAACATTCCCTTCTCGGTGCCTTCACCATCGACTTATCAGATGGGATCAGCGGACAACGTTTAATCATGCCTAAGAGAGAAGATAAATACCTTTCATTAATTACTATGAGTGAAAAACAAATTGAGTCAACGATAAAATGAATCTGCTATTTGTCTAAGACCCGCGCGAACAATGTCGTCTGGATTTTATTGAATCCATTACATAAATCTTTTTCATTGAAGATTCTTGGTACAGCTTGAAATATGAGTTGATACTTATAAAATTTGTATGGATAAGTAACCAAATTTGTGTCATTAAAGGACAAATTTAAATAAAAAAATTCTCCATGATATTGTATATTACTTAGATTTTCAATGGAAAATCATGTTGAAAATATTCAGGCAGTATTAATAATCGATCATGGAAAAACTTAAACTTCTGACTATAAATTTCCAGCGAAAACATTTAAATTAACCAAGAACTTATAGAATAAGGAGTTAAGGAGAACCGTTTCTAATAGTGAGTTGGGAGTTGTAGGCTGGCTAATTGTTTTGATTGCGCCCTTCCTCGGCGTCGGCGTCGGGCCATTAATGAAAGCGCCGTGACAAGGGCGGCGCCCTGTAAGGCCATCCATCAGCGCCACGAAGCGCGACTTTAATAATTCTCTCATAACAGGTGCCACCGTACTTTGTGTCGACGTTCCACGACCGACGCGCCGACCAAAATAAAACATCGCCCAGCTCCTCGCCTCATGACTATTTGCCTTTAGAAGGCCACGTCACGCTGACGTGAAAGAGAAATTATAGATTCGCTACATAAATGTGATCCTTTACCCTTCCATATCAATTTTAATTATAATTGTGAAACAGTTATTTTGGAAATGCTCTGAATAAACACTATTATTAGCCATGGCAGGAATAGATGAGAAGTCTCCAACCTCTATTGTTTTCCTTCTCTAGTGTCTCGTGTTTTCATTACTTGTAATCTGAAAACGCATCAGAAAGAGCAAATAAATAATTATTACTGTAAATTTTATGATGTTTAAAAACAATACGGAAGTGTCAGGTTAGTATTTCAAATATTGTTCATCAGAAGGTTGATTTATTATTTGAAAGAACTATTTTGAATCACAAATATTAGTAAGTGTAACCTACGCAGAAATTTCGTCATCGACCTTAATTTCATAATTTGCACCTACGTAGTTTTCATTATACAGTAAAAAGGCAATCTAAAAAATATATCCCACGGGTCAGTTCTTGGAAATAATTTTACACAAAACTAGGGAACTAAATGCTGAAAGAGACTTTTCACCAATAAATACACAACATCCAAAACAGAACTGGTCCAATTTACGTTTGAAACAATGAGATTATATTAAACCCCAAAAACTATTACAAATATATGGATAAAAACTTCAAATTTGATATATATATATGAAACCTGAAGAGGGCATGAAAATATGCCTAAACGTTTTATTAATCAAATTTAAAGAAAAACGTTAGTAAAACGTCATAAATTGTTTACAAAGTCATAGAGTTTTTTTTAAATTGTTCATTAAACCATAGCTTCTTTGAAAGATTTAAAAGACAAGTTTCTTTGTTTCAGTACTTCATTTTTGGGTTACCTCAAAGAAGCATTGGAAACATCTGAAATTTTAGGCACATTTAAGGAATATTTGTGTGTACAATGAAATTACGCTAAAAAGTTGTCTAGAAAAACCAGTCTACAGATCCACATACACCCTTGAAATAATTTAAAAGCAACTTCTAGATGACATGACAAATATTAAGAATATTTCTTACACGTACAAATACTGATGTAACTGGGGAAAGATCTTTTATTTAAAGTTAAAAATATAAAGCATTATTTAAGATATAACATGATTCAGCAAAGACTTAGCAATTAATCCATTATTTCGATAAATATGAAATATTAAATTATTCGGGAACTAGACAAATATAGTACATAAAAATACGCGAGTGTGTGTGGCAGTGCTTTCACCCTTATTCGGACAATGGAAATGAACCTTTATTTAGATTTATGGAAGAGACTTTTACAAACAAAGAATTGGTTCCCAATTCTAGAAGGATTTGCTTCTGTCAAGCCGGAAGCAAGGCGTGAAAAATTAGGAATCTGCCACTGACCGGAACTAATACAATACGTATGTGCGATGGCGCCCGTTCCCATTTGCGACTAAACGTTTTCTTATTGGTTGTTACTAGCCAGTGGGCTCTATTGGAAAATGCTGCCGATTGGCTTCTGGAAATGAGAGGAAGAATATTTGGACATCTGCGAGGTTACGTAGACAGATTCTGAGGCGGAGAGACAGAAAAAGGAGAGCCGCTAGCGTGACAAGATCAAAATTGAGAACAGCTGTTGATAGCGGTATCGAGCTTTTGAAACCTTATGTGAGGCAGTTTTTGTTTAGAAGTCTCCACGATATTTTGGTGCTCGTGGTGTCCCCGAAGCGAGGATCGACAGGCACCTCCAGATCGTCAGCCCAAAGTAGATCTAAGCAAAACGCTACCTGATATTTCAGCTGCGGACTTCGCGGGTATCGTTAACTTTGATTTTATAGAGTTCACAATGCCAGACCTATTTGCCGTAAATTACGTTTCTCCTTTTGCTTCACCCCACAGAGGACCCTGATATGTAATGAATCTCAATATAAATTTATTATTGCTACCATTTTTCATTTGTACATTATTTAAGTCAATTCTTTTGCTTCAATTTTATTATTAATTTCAGAATTAAATCTTTTCTTCTCTCTTTTTAACCGTTCACTAATTGATCCCTTTTATCTAATAAATGTCTGATTAAAATAAGCGCCCAACTGTGGAAGTTAATGATCAATAAAAACATAATCATACTAATTACATAGATTTCGCAGAAGTATAAGCAAGAAAAGTTCAATTCTTAGGAACATTTACGTTTTATTGTAATTCTAAAAATATAAATAATAGCTCTCATTCATCAAGTAATTCTCATACAAGAATTGAAATTTTCTTGTTTTTATCTAAATAGAAGTGGCTATACCGTATTAATATTATCAATAAATTGTTTGATACTAAAAGTTGATTATTGTATTTCACGGACGTAAATATTTTAAAATAACTTTCGAAAAATTAGATTAGATACGAAATTTATATTTCTGTTTATAATTGCGGCGTTAGTTTTGAAGTGAAAGTATTGGTTACCTATTGTCGCATGAACAAATCCAAATTTTGCACGATATTTTTTCCAGCATTGTACTGAATGGAAAGTGGTAACTGCGTCTCAGCCGCAAGAAGATGATTCTTTCATGTCTCGAAAGTTACGCAAGTAAAAACTTAGAATGCGTCTTTTTAAATCCTCTTCATTGAGATACAAATATTTCTTAAATTTTCAATGGTATTATTTATTAAGAAACTCGAGCACTAATTCGGAAGATTAATATTTATCGTCCATTATTTATTTGCACACAAGTAATGGAAATTTTACGGAATTTTTTGGCTGCGAATACTTTCCTACGACTCGGATAAATTCATTTTGCTAAGAAGCAACGTTCCTATTTGAAGTGTATTACTGTAGACGGATCAGATTTGTTAAATCTCTTGGTTTGTAAGCGAGTTTATAAATTAAGATTTATCTGCACATTATAAAGGATAATATTTAAGTTTACGGTCACACGAACAATATCCTAAATTACTTTGAAATTTATTACCTTAGCAAGGTAAAAACATGCGCTGGTCATTAATTAGTAACTCAAAATTTATAAATCCAACCTTTTCTAGTTCACGAATATGGGAGTGTATGTAATAAAAAGGAAACTCTTTATATTTCAAAGAGCTGAGTTGAAATAAAACGTTGCTCAGTTCACTCACCTCATCTCTATTTGCAGTTAGAAGGTCACGTCACGTTGACGTCAAAGGCAATGGGATTATCAACTTTTTCCTGCACGAATATCCGCGAATATGTTTAATTGAAGCGTTTACAAATTTGCATTGTATTCCACGGGACTGTGAATAAATATCTAGTGTGAATCCGATTGTTTGCAGAGTCACAAAGGTAAAGAGTTCGTGGAAGGGATGAGAAACAACTAGTCCCCGAGCGCAATCCTTTTGCTTCGGGGAAGTCCCTACTCTCTTTCGTTATTTATAGCCAACACGGGCAACTTTATGTCTATCTCAACACGAACTTCTGAAAACAAGCAAATTTGCTTACCGAATTTATTATCGCATCATTAAAATTATTTGCTTTTTGGTTTCATATTACTGTTTTAATTAAAATGATGAACAAAAATTATCTCAATACTTGTACTAAACATACTAGTGCTCAACTACAACGATCAACAGGGTATCCATTTCTTTTTTAACATGTAAAATCGTGAATCAATGTAAATTACTGGTATTTAATAATTTTATTTAAATTAGTAAGTAATAATTAATGATTATCAGGATTTCATTTTCCTCCATAAGAAATGGAGAGTTAACATTGTTGACGGTAAATAATGTTACTGAATTAAAGGAGTTGAGCGGAATGAGAAAATATATGATGACCAACTTCACCAATTAAAAAGTTATATTTACTACAAAGTATTCTAAAAAGAATCGTATTAGACGGATTTTGAAATAAAATTCACATTGTCCAATATTAATTTATATTCTTTTTAGTTTTCCATTGTTACCTTTTCAACCAGAGAGCGAAAGAACTTTTTGAATTTATGGAAACAGTAACCATATAAGTTTGTTTCGCTTTCGAATTAAATTATTATAACTGAATTCAAAGGGCCAGATTTATAGGCCACGTTTTGGGTCACGAGGGTCTTGTAAAATTAGGGCTAGAGGTAAGTCTGTGGCGTAAGAATAAAAGAGGGATGACAATGATGGAATTCGCTAAGCAGATTAGGCACGATGTGGTAGTTATGCGGAAATGAAAAGGCTTGCGCAGGATAGGTTAGCATGGAGGGTTTCATCAGACCTGTCGTAGAGCTGATTATCACGAAAACAATTGGATTCACTAATATCCTGATAGGGTTGTATTCAGACAAGTACCACGATACTTTCAGGTAAAAGAACGAAAGTTTTCCTTGTGTATTTGTTGAACAAAGCATTCTCGGGTTTCCACCCGGGTCAAAAGGCAAAAAGGCGAGATATTTAGACGGCCGAGAGCCTTGCCGTCATCTTCAAGCTTACTATTCTACTTTTAGGTCAATTGACCATCGTCATTTAGATCTTCTGTTAATTTGGTCTTGCAGCAATGGCTGCACGATGGAGTTTTTATGAATTTTCTTCTATAATGAGGTTTCTTACCCCTCTCGTGAATTAAACCCGTGATGAATGGTAATGTGGTTAATGAGGATTCATTATTGCGGACTAATACGGAGAGCTGGATTTGCTTGCACATCCCTACCTCAAATGAGCATATCGATGGAATAAGGGCAATGATTTTACTCTCTGAAGACAGTTAAGATCAAGGGTGGCCAATCATTGGCATACCAAGTGCCAATTTTTATACAGACGAGTTCAGATGCGTTATATGAGTCGAGCATATTTTATAGCTTCATACGTTCATGGTAAGGGGTTAGTAAATAGATTTGAGGATGAATCTGCTTCGTTTAGGGGACGAAAAGAAATAACTTTGACGCTGTTAAATTAATTAATTTACTCTAGTTTGATAAGACACCAAATTACAAAACTCAAGAATTATGTTACTGTACGAGATGGTGATAGCTTCATGATGCTATGGACTACACTTGTTGGCTTTGAATCGTCTGTTCTATCTGTTTGCCAGAAAAGCTGTTATTAAATTCTTCTATTTTTGACTTTTGAACATTCATTATATTTATTTATGATATATTTCTAACTGTACAATGATTTCTAACAACGTAAAGGGACTTCTCATCTGAAATACAAACAGCCTCAAGGAAACAATGTGTCACTTTTAATCGTCCAAAGCGCCACGTTTGGCGCATACACCGCAGTTTGGCCACCTCTGGTTTAGACATTTTACCGTACAATCAGAAAAGCTCTTGAATCGGAATGTTTCTCTTTTCAATTTTTATATTATTTCTAAGTTAATTTTGAATCTAGATGGATTCCAATACATTTCACATGTGTTAATACTGGGAGTTTATTTTTGTTGATTGTTAGTGCTGGGTATTGTTGTTTTCTTAAGGTTTGTTACGTTAATTTTTACTGTCCATTTATCTATCAAGTCATTAAGTTAATTAAAACGATATTGTGAGCGTTTGCGTGACGTTATTGGATCTTAAACTATAGGCTTAAGTACCGTGTAGACAGCGAATGTCCTTTTAATTGTGCCAGTGGTTTTGGGAATAATGCTTATGAAACATAAAGGTATAAAACGAGGTAAGCATTAAAAATGAGTGATCTAGTTGTAGTGAGAGGTTGTAGTCAAAGTTGGGAAAAGGATAAAACTAGTGAAGTTCAAATTCCCAAGCAAGGAAATTTACAAAAGAAACAAACCGTCATCCATCAAATATCTACAGTAGAAAAATATTTTCAACCACTTTCTGCTAACTTTTATATCTCATGATCTCGAAGATTACATACAGCATGATATTATCAGTTTTTATTTTATGTATGGCGTTTACAGTTTGTGTTTCATGTGTTATACTATAAGTGGCCATTGATCTGGTGTTTAATTTTTGTTATACGTATTTTAGGAAAAACGGTAGAAATTGGTAGCGCCTTGAACTTTAGGAAATGCAACCCACACAACTTGATCTTGGTAGTCTACGAATATTGGAAGCCATCTAGTGGTCCCGGTTCGAACTTTCAAGACGCGTAGTATCCTCCTATTCCTACTCAAATAAAAAGTCATCCATTCTCAAAGATTTAAACATAATTTTAAAAAATGAAAAATGAATATTACCTGTAAAGTAAAGAACCCGAACTGATCCAGTATTTTCGCGGAGAATCTCTTGATCTGACACTAAAAGACGAAAACCAAGTCAGCCTAAACAATTTGAAACGCTGATCACCCCACAGGTTTTCTGGACAATTGTTTGCAGTCCCCAGACGTATCTCTGATTCGTTCCTTTATCTTTGAAGATGATTATGTTACTTTAGCAATCTTTCTTCTCTTATTGGCATCTTTACACGCATAGACATTCATTTCACGACATATTAAAAAATCTTCACGAGCTCCGAGCTTTATGCTTCACAAATGTGATTAATATCCTGGCAGTTGCGTGGTTCATGATTATTCGTAGTCCCATACGTACAATATTCCATATTTAATTACATTTTATATCGTACTAGCTGGGAGCCCGGGGTTGCCAGGAATACATTCATTCTAACCCGACACAGTATTTTATTCGACAGTACTCTTTTGTTCGCACGTGATTAAACCATCACCGAGAGTGTCACACTTTGGTAAATTTACATTTTAACGCCTCCTAGTTTATGCCGTCATAACCACAGCAATGACTCCGTATCTTAATCGTGTCATGAAACGTACTGATACCTTAAATGAACACATATATACAGAAAAATACACACATATACAGTCAATTGGACAAATAGCGTTTTTTACTTTGCTCTATAAACCGAAACAACAGGTACAGAATTTTGAAAAATTTAATTCAGTGAATATAAAAAAGTACGGTATCATTTATGTATCCATTTTTTTAGTATCTAAGCTTCAAGGTAAACCTTATAACTCGTAGTTGGTTTGCAACAGGTCTCACTTTCAACGATAGGTTAATTACGTTGCAATGTTTATAATTATAAATGAAGAGTATATTCAACCCGAATGTACTTTGGAGATCTCGACACACAAATGGACGACGAATCCTATCCCGTTGAATGTTTTTCACTTTTTATACGTTTACATATATATAGAACCTACTATTTCGGGTTGAAATAAATGGTTGGGAAGTTGTTGATTGACTTGCGGATTCTACTTGTATTCATTTTCGTCCAATACCAATTCCATTGTGGGGATGGTTGGACAATGTTCTGATATTTACGTTGAATCGTAAGTCGATTAAAGTTTTCTATAATTGCATTATGTAAAGGAAAGTGAATATAAACATCAAGTAAGAAATAATTTAACTTAAAATACATTAAATAAAACTATAAGCATACACATTCTCTATAATTGTATGAATATTTATTAATCTTAGTAGCTTAGAATAATTTATGTGAAATAAAGTAGCTTTTACGTGATTTGCTTTGCTGTCAGTGTGTGGGACATCTTTTCCTTTCGGTCATGTGCCGTAAATTAAAACTTTGGATTGGACTTCAATTACAGTCTATATTTAGTAATGATTCAAAGATATTAAGTAATTAACGAAATGAAATTTTACGTCAGACAGATAAACAATAAATTCTATAAATAATTCTTCACACAAATATAATATGAGGAAAAAAAATATCGGAAAATTTTCAATATAATGGCACATTATATCAGCAGGTTTTTGCTGTACTGACTCACAACTTGTAGAAAAAATAAGGAGGTACGTGGGGGTGATCCTGAAACAGGCAACTCCACTTTAATAGAATAGGAAGGCAATTGAAAAAGGGGAATGCGGAAGGTACAGAAAGGTAGCCAAGGGTTAACTAGGGCCCCCAGGCTATAGTTTAAGGATCCTACCCGGTGTTTCACCTAAAGAGATGTAGTGAAAACATAGAAAACCTGCATCAGGTAGGTCGGGCATTGGTTACTATTCTCACGCCCTTCCGAATGACGGGAGACGAGTCTGCTGTGGGGTCGCAGCATTCCCTTTTCCGTGGCTCGAACAGTTTTTGGAGACAGATGGCTGACTGATCCAATGGGATCAGCGGACAATTCTTGCCTTATGCCCAAGGTCTTCGACCCCAGTAAATATATCTCCCAAAAGAGGTGAAGGTGTTTCGGCATGATAGTACTTTGAAAGTACCCAGAGAGAGTACGAGGCATTCCTGAAATAGTCCGGTGAACACCGCAGTCGCTCTGGGGAGAAGTGCCAGCGAGATATAATTCCCACCTTATTTGTTTTAGCGTCTTACGTCTGTGACTTTATAATTTTTGCAGCATTTCGACAGAAGGTAATTTACAAAACTCCTTTCTTTAAACTATTTAATTGTACGTATTCGTAAACTAGTTGTCTTTAACTGCATATGTAATACAAAATTTTGTGTGTTGTTCGAGAAAAAAGGAAAAAAACTGGCAGACTAAACTTAGGAGAATGAGTTGCAGAATAATATACCTAAAAAGAATCTAAGGTAGAAAAAGAATGGAAAAAAGGAAAAAAATGTTAGCGAAGACTGTGTTGTTGAAAGAAAATCGTTTTGCGAAAGGAAAAGTTGCTAAAGTGATCAACCATATGCTAAATAAGTATAAGAAATAAAACAGAAATATGTCAAGATTTTTCTTAAATTAAATGTAATTTTGTTGCACTAATTGTATATACAAAACAGCTTATCCCGTACTGCACCGGATGAGGGGGGAGGGAATATTGTAAGTTTATTTTGCATAATTAATCAAAAATATAAATTCGTTGTTTTAAGTTACATCTATAGAAGGAAAACAAGAATGGAAAAATGTCGACCGGACCAGGGACTTGAACCTCGGACCTACCGTTTTCCGGGTGGGCCTCTACCAATGATCAAATCCTTCTAAATGGATTATACGCACCTGCTTAATCATTTAGACTTCATTTGAATCGTTATATCGATATTAAATTAAGTAGGTAAAAGAATAAACTAATGTTTTATACTTTCATGAAGCAATTTTTATTTTTCGAAAATTTTAAAATAATTGCTAAACAGTAAATGTCTTGTTCCGCCTCGATTTCCCCTACGTTCATTACAAACTGCATCTGTTTAGTTGGAAAACGAAGTGCATTATAGAAATTTTAATTAATTACGAGTAGTTTATAAGCACTTAAACGGGGAAGACTCAATTACTTAATATCAAGTTATTCAAAGTAAATTGTACCTACTTATGAACCAAAATTATTTCAATACAGAAACTAATTTTATTTGCTGCTAATTGGGCAGAAAGATATGTAATGTAATGGTGGAGAATACATTAAAGGATGAAGAAAGGTTATATACAGAATCTATCAGCGAAACATTTTCCAAATATGTTTAGATGCATGATGAAAATACCAAATTTTATCGAAAATATATAACACTTTGTGGCTTTGTTAAATTTTTTTATCCAAAACTGCTGTACTGACTCATATAAACAGACACTATTCTTTATGTCCCCTTCCGACACACGCACTTCCTCTCACAAACGCCGCATCCTGTGTGAAGTTTTATTGGTACAAGGGGAGCGAAATCGTAGAATACGCTTGTGCAGAATATTTACCCCCAGAACTGCGGCAGGCTTTGTGACTCAAGGCTTCAATACAAGGCCGTCACTTTAAACATTTCTACCTTTATAATAAAATAATTAAATCAGTCTGACTTTATATTATAAATAAATATTAGAGTGTTTCTTATAAATTTTAAAATCAAGGTAAGAGTAACAGCGTTGATGCGTACATGAATACATATGTAATGTTTGCTTCATCCTGACTCGGCAACGGGAACGTAATGAAACTCACATCGGTAGGAAAAGGTTTGACGTCTACAAGTATTACATAAAATGGCCTGTGTTTCCCTCGGCTGTTCTCAGTAAGCACGATATTCAGCACACATATTATCAAGGAATTGAACACTAAAAGACATTAGCAACGAGTGCAATAATTAATTCCCTTTAATACTTTTGTACATCGCATCCTAGAAAATGTTATTTAAGTTTTATGATTTTATTTTGATGATACGGTGACTCAGAGAAACAAAGACCCCGAGCAGAAATCATATCTAGACTGAACAGACACTGATTGTGTTATAGTATCGAACTGTTTTGTCTAGGCTGACAACTGCTGTCTTGTTACCGGGTTGGCTCTAAGCTTTCTCCTACATGTCGGTCTTTATCTTGACATTTCACGTCAATCGATATCGGCTGGGAAAGCTGCAGGTGAGGACGCACAGCGCCAAGGAAGAACCATTTTTAATTTAATCTGTTTATTAATTGAATGCTATTTATTCTCTATAACCTGGCCTATGAAGTTTGAAATACTGTTTGACTTAACAAATTTTCTCTTCTAAATTAATTGTAAAAGTTAAGAAATTTTATAATTTCTCTTATAATACATGACTAAGATTCAAGAAACGAAGAAATACACAGAAAAAAATTACAGAGAGAAAGACGCATGGACGCAATTTTCTTCCAAAGACGTCGGAATAACGTTTATAAGTATGTAACATTGTGGAATGTTTTTGAATGGTTTTAGAGAAAGCCGAAAACTAGCATCGAAGCGTCCAGATACATGTAATTTTTTTATGTATACCTTTGTTTATCAAATTAAGCTTGGTTTAAGAATTGAGGTCGTAGAAATAATTATTAACTTGAATCACGTTGTTTTATGGGAATCGCCTGAACTTTACTTTAGGATTTTTATATACTTTAAACGTGTTTCCCTATCTTGTATAAAACTAAATGTTAAACTCACAAAATATTCATTAGTCATTTCATGTAAGAAGCAAGTAATTTATTTATTGTTGCGAAACGATCAGTGATAAGTAACAACTTGCAATACTTAGTTTCCACTTCTAATAAAATTGAAGAGCTCTCTTCATTGGTGAAAATGCTAGGAACTACAGTGAGTGAAGATTTGTGATATGCCAACCGATGGTGCAAGAGCATAACCAAGAATGATTTATGTGTGTGTGAGAGAGAGCGAGAGAGGGAGGGAGAGCGAGAGAGGGAGGGGGGGAGAGGGGGAGAGAGGGGGAGAGAGGGAGAGAGAAGAGGGAAGGGAGAGGTTAATAGATATAAAGATTTCCGTTTCTCATCGATATTATTGAGTATTTGAATGAAACATGAAGGAAAGTACTACTTCATCCATAAAATATTTGATAAAATTAAACCTTTGAAAAGCGAACTCGTAATTTGGTACAAAGGACGCTTGTCTAACAAGATGACACATTTTCTTTTCCAAATTCCTATATAAAAGCGAATATAAGTTCACATGGTACAAGATTAATAATTGAATTTAAATCGCGTTTTAAAATATTTAGATCGGCAAACGCCAATGTTAGCTTTCCCGCACTATTTAAATTAATTTATACACAGAATTTTTTTTAGATGAATTACGAACGTAAGTGATAAGATTTTAAAGCAGCAGTGATTCGAGAAATATATTTTAGAAGGGGTTGTCTAAAAGTTTCATGAAAATTTCATTAGTTTTGAAAATTTTCCATGTAATGAAAATGTTGACAATTACGTTTGCGAGCAATTGTTTGCTGCATTGAAAATAATTAAAAGCGGCAGCCTAACGAAACGAAATGAACTGTGATTTGAAAGCTGGGCATGAGTTGCTGAATCATCTATTTAAGCAAATATAGACCAGTCGGTTGCAAAGAAGTCTATAATTATTATTAAAATTTGTTAAAAACCTTTTCCTATTGTTTGTTTTTCTGCTTCCTTATCATAATTCCATATTTTTAGTTTAGTTTCGTAATATTAATGTGAATTTGTTAATAAATGAATAATAGGTGTTTAATATACATTACTGCTTTCATTTTAATAAATTATTTAAGTTTGTAATTTCTCGTTCTAAAAAGTAGTTGCTTATTTATAATCTGAATCATTGGTAGATAATTTTGAAGTTTAAATTCTTTCTTTATAAATGATGAAACTAGTTGGGAAACCTATTCATCATGAGAGAAGTAACTCAGGCGCACATAAACATGACGTTTAAATTGTAATAAAACGTCAAAAGTCAGAAGCAACTTGTTTTTAATTACCTATTAAAGTCGATAGGAATAAGTTAATTGGGACGCTATTACTGAAGCATAACAATGATAACTGAAACAAAATTGAAGAGCTTAATGCATGAAGGTGTTAACTCAAAATTTTATGATTTTAAGTTATATAGTTAAACTGAATTTCCCGGAAGTCTTCTATGACTTAAAATACTACTTTTCATGAGAAACATAGTATTTTCTGAGATAATTGACGTAAAGACATCAAATGTAGGAAATGCAAGGTGTTATCGCATAGCAAGACGGGGTAACTTAACAGTTGGCACCTTCTTGCATGT
This sequence comes from Eucriotettix oculatus, assembly GCA_034510155.1. Lineage (NCBI taxonomy): Eukaryota > Metazoa > Arthropoda > Insecta > Orthoptera > Tetrigidae > Eucriotettix > Eucriotettix oculatus. The sequence goes on along the minus strand of CM067378.1, from coordinate 28,051,371 downwards.
GATAAAGTAAAATCAAATTTCCATTTATGGACAGAAAATGAAGGTCACAGCACAGTTAGAAAGTAGTTTTATAACTTTTATAGAAACAGCCCCAAAGAGTTCCATAAATCTTACTCCTTGGAATGACTATGCACCTGGCCAAAATAAAAACTTTTTCACAATTTGTTGTTTCCAATGTTTGATTCTGGAGTGTTTTTTTCGCTGTATACTGTAAAACACAACTTTTCATTAGTACTTTTATGGATGTGGAACAAGATTTTGCTGCATTTGAAATGATAATTCGTAAACATGACATTATTGACAATATTTTGGTTAGATGACCATTAAAAATAGTGCAAGAAGGAATACTACAAGGATTTTTTAACAGGATGACTGGTAATGAAACAAATCCAGCATATTCATACAATTTTTCGGGAATTCCTTCAGATTCTGCAGAGAGGACACTGATTTGTATATCAATTGTTATCATGAATAAAGCATGCTCTTTTATTTCTACCAAATACTTGAGACAAAATGAAGTTATACTTGTGTTAAAGAAATTGGTGTAAATGATTACTGAATTGTATAACTTTAGAAGTACTATTTTAACTAGATAGTAATCAATCAATCCCTTATATAACCAGTTACACTTTTATTGTTAAGCAATTTAGTTTTCATAGTATAATTCATCAAACACTTTTCTAAATTGTTTCCCTTCTTGCACTTTGGTTCATGAAGTTCTCATACAGCATTAGGCGTTACTCAGTGACTTAACACCTCCTTGTTTAAATTATGTCAATATTTTATAGTTATATTAAAATTATGAGCATAGATGATATCATCAGATGATAAATAGAAAGAGGGATATTTATAAAAATAGCAATGTTTTTGGATCAATAAAAAGTTCCAAGCAAATTTAAAAAAACTCTAATATCTCCTATGGTCATTTTTTCAGTTAACACCTTCTTGCACTAAGATCTTCAATTATAACTTAGCATCCTACAAGGAAAATATTTTTTTGTTTCTTGTTATCCATACAAAAATGATTTTATCTTTCATTTACATGTCTTTTAAAAATGGATTACGCCAAGTGCGATCCTTGTTAAAGCCTAAGTATGCAATGTAGAAAATTGAGATATTACTTAATTCATTCATATCTTGCTGTTCATTACAAAAATAAGTGTAGAAGACTTATTCAGAATAATATTTTCAATTGCTTAGCTCAGAGTGATATAAGGCGTGTCTATCCATGCTGTATTAGTTGATGCCAAAGGCTATCAATATTATGAAAATTCTAAAACGTCGAGGAATGCATACTATAGTGACGAGTCATAAATACCGCGTTTCAGGTCGCGTTCACACTGCATACGATTTTACCTTTCAATAAAACATATTCGTTTAAAATTAGTTTCTTAACCATTCTGCGGAAATTCATGCGTTTAAAGAGTTCAATGTGATGATTTTTTTTCATTAGTAAGTGGACATTAAAGTTAAATGAATCAGCTGAATGATGTCTAATGAAGTTGTAAACAACTGTTAATTAAAATTTTTAGTTTACAAATACACACTAGTTGAGCCTCGTCGTTATAACGTCATTAAAAAACAAATTACATATCTAATCAGAACTGTTTTTCAATAATTAAGGGAAGTCACATACAAGTTCTTTATTTACATTACCATCCATTAAAAACATGGCGTTTCTATAAAGGGGTAAATGACAACTACCGGACAAGCTTCCTGAGTGGAAATGTCTACGTCACAACAAATGTTCAAAGTGACCTCCACGGGATGTATTGCAAGCGTTCCATCATGCATCTGGCATATTATGTCATATTACCAAAGGCATTTTATCAAGAAAAGGAGGCAGGAAGTCCAACTATATTTATCCGTTGAACGGTGTGGAAGATTTACTGACCAAGTACGTGGTCGCTGAAGAAAATCGATGGTGAACCACTGCTGATGAGATGTTTAAACCATTTTCAGAGTGCAGAAATAGTTCTCGGGTTTCCACTCGGGTGCAGGTGCGATGAAAACGCGACGTTTCGACGACCAAGTGCTCTGTCATCAGAAGATGACGACAGAGCACTTGGTCGTCGAAATGTCACGATTTCATCGCACCTGCACCCGAGTGGAAACTCGAGAACTATTTCTGCATCAACTACACCGGGAAAGCCTCAGCTACTCATTTTCAGAGTATTTTCGGTGGCACACAGATGAAGATTATCATTTCATCTCATCTCTGGTAAATTACGGTTCATGAGTATAGAGGAATCATTACAGAAAATTTATAATGGTTCAAAAATCAGTGACAAATTCTTTCCCGCACGGCGAAGTCCCAGCACGCGTTGTAAGTTATTGTAATAATAGCAGTTGTCATGCAGTCTACACACAACTTTGGCTTACATCATGTTGACGGGCCACTTGTCTGGTTGCTCTCAATATCCTGCAGAACATGTACCTCTGTTGAATGCTCATTCCGCGGCCGCCCAGCACGTTCGACAGTCTGGAAAGGCCCAATGTCACACAAACGCTCAAAAAAGCGCCGAATGTTGTGTGATGTGGTTGCTACAGGCTGTCACGATACTCGGCTCGGTTCGTTCATTTACACCGTTTTTAGTTACCCTGTATATTTCAAATGACATTAGGCTCTAATATCATACTGAAATAATTTCACGTCATACTTAGCTTTAATAACCATTAATTTGATCTACAACTTTCAAATACGCAAATAAACAATTTATATATAATTTTCGATGATTTAACGTCCTTCTCGTCAATTCAGACAAATCATAACAAATATTATTTTCTTGTGATTTTCATAGAACAGATACAAAGGTGGTGTGGTGTGGTGCATTTCTAGCTACGCAAAATATCTGCAACCCTTTATGAATTGGAAATATAAAATTAATAATCTCTGAACAATTTATGCTTGCAATGATCACCATCTAGAGCTCAAGGCGTGAACAAGGGACAGCGAACGTCATTTGAAAAAGCTCGCGGTTTATACTGAGATGAATTGGAGGAATACTATTTATTCTAGTGCAATATTAATTAATTAAGACAAAAACAATAGATTACTTTATCCTAAAAAAATTTGCAGAAATACAACAATTTTCTCATTTTTAAACTTTAAGCCGACAATTCTTTCTTATTTAAACACTGCATATATATTTACATAAAAATGATAAAAATTAATTTCATAAAACTAACAATTCACGATCTCTAAAATCAGGTTCGTTTGATATGGGCCTTCACATAGAACAAAATGTTTAATACAAAATCTACTCGGACCTGGCAGTATAGAAAATCACTAAAAGGTTACAGAGGTAATTACCGTGTCATCATTATGAACCTTCCAGAGTCTTCTCGTTGCAATGTCCTTCTAATTTGGGTCGTGATCCATCCAAATCAGAGCCGCCGCTGCCATTCGTCCTGGTTTAGGACACTTTCCAGTTTATCCTCTTCTCCTCGGATTACCTGTCTGATAACTTTGATCATCCGTTCGTCTTCTCAATCTGTCTCTATCTCTTCCGATCTACGGCTCTCGTCTCCACAATCTCCCTTGCCTAAGCTCCAATCATTCTTTCCCAATATCACTCTGCAAGCCTTTTTAATACCTCTTCCCCATTTCTTTAGTTCATATCCCGAAGGTGGCAGGGATGGATATTAACCAATCACATTTATGAATGCACTTCTCTGGGAGTAACAGTTTCCTCTCTCCCCCGCGGTTTTTGGGGAAATCCATGCGTCAATGCCAGCCTCCGTCCATCACATTCCAGAGTCCGTGGGATTAATTCCTCTGACGTCATAATGTCTGGGTTTTATTACCCCTGTCTCAAATACTGTCTCCTTTCTTTTGACTCCGCAGCGCAGAGATCCGAGCAGATGTGTTTGACCGCTACAATACGCTCGTTTTACTCAAAATTCCCTCCAGTGCTGAATTTTCAACAAGCCTAGTTGACATGATATTGTGTGTGACTCCTAGAGAAACAGGAATTTTTCCGTAAAGTAATAATCAAGTTGGGACATACTGTCTGTTAAAACTTGAAACGCGGAATTTTTACAAGGTTAATTTATTAAATTCAAAATTATTTAAATGTTATCGATGTAATGCATAAGATTCTCGGACGAATTGAAGGTATCCTTGTCGGCAGCCATTTTAGGTGATTGGGCATGGATTAGTGACATTTATGCATGATGTAACTGAAGTAAGAGCACATACTTGAAGGGAGGAGAAGTGGGGAAAATACAACCATATAAACCTTTTCGTATTTTTGTTATAGACACTTAGTTACTTCGCAATTTGAGAAAAAAACGGAGAAATTTAATTCGGAAAACACGCCTATCGTCTCATCTTTGCAATCAAATACTTAAATGTATAAGTACATGCATGTAAAGAAAAATGGTCCAACTAAAACATCTCCGACAATTAGACCAACACGTTAACTGAAAATGTCTCTTGGAAGTCATGAGTCTTTGTGACACGCGGAATTACATCAACTCGAAGTTCTGGTTGTGACTATTGAACAGCCTCTAGTGTGAAAATATGACATCGTAAGAAAATCTTCTGAATTCAATGTTGTTGTCCTGTTGCTTGATAAATCTTAGACGGAATTGAGTCCAGTGAAGATCATCAGATTTCCACTTTTCGAATTTTATTTTTCATATTTCTTTTCTTAAATGGCACAATGCAGTAACGAAGCTTCTCTAATTCTGAGCGAGAATTATTGTTTTGGTTAACATGAGGATGATCCTGAAACAGTTAACAGGCAAATCCCCTTTAATAGCATAGGAAGGGAATTGAAAAAGAGGGTATGTGAAAGGTAGAGAAAGGTAACCAAGGGTTGACTCAGGCCCCGGGCTATAGTTTAAGGATCCTACCCGATGTTTCACCCTAGAAAACCTGAACCAGGTAGTTCGGACTATTGGTAATATTCTCACGCCATTCGTAATGGCGTGAGACGAGTTTTATGTGACGTCGCAGCATTCCCTTCTTCGTGCCTCCAAAAGTTTCAGGAGGCAGTTGCGTATTGTCTGAAAAATACCTCGGAGAGGAAGTAGAAACAACCGTGAGTGAGTCGTACAAAGGTCGTGAAGGTGCATTGACCGATGAATCTCTAATTGAAGTAATAAGACAGAGTAAACAATCGCTGGAGATGACACAATCAGCAAACGCCAAGCGGCGAGATCCGGGTTATGCCGGAGGCGTATCCGAGGGACAACAAGCAAGTAGGCGACGCAGCCTTCCAGTGTGGTAATATAGAAGCCTGGCCATATTGAATTAATAAAGAAATCAATCTAAATCGTGTACCACAATTAAGTCTCAATTTTAAGAATCCACTAATTTATATTGTTTATTATTTGATTTTAAACCATAAAAGCAGTCCAAAGATGTAAAAACAAATATTTGTTATTAAATACAGAAGGTTTCCAACTAATTGACAATAATCATCCGGCAAAAACCTTTATGCACTAGTGGCACTAGTTTAGTCAAGCATCGTATACATCAGTTTTGTATACTTTTAAGTAAGCAAGTCGTTTGAATACTCCTGTATTTAATAACAAATAAATATTTGTTTTTGTATATTTGGATTGTTTTTTATGGTTTAATGTTTTCAATTACTAATTAATGAATGCAGTCTTGTGTCAGCGAGTGTCGAATTATTATCAAATATAGTCCTTTGGATTTTTATTGTAAAATAAAAATACCTACAATTTCTCAAACAAAGATTTTGGCTAATAATTAACAGTTAATATTTTAATAAAAATATAAATGAGTATAAGAAGATTAGGAGTTAGACAGGATGAATGAAATAAAATTGTTGACTGTTTCCAAAACGAATTGTTCTAATAAAAACTGTGATTTCATTTACATTTGAAATATCTGTAAGGCAAGCAATCTAAGCCTTCTTTGATGCACAATCAGACTTTTAAGAGCGTCTCGTATTTTTTGTTTTGTAGTTGATTTGAAATTCCTAGTGTCATATATTTTAACCAACTTTTCAAAATAAGGAGTTCCATATGTCGTCTTTGCAAATTTCATCCTGGATGTTAATCGTCAGACTTATATTTACATCGAATGAAGTGTCATTATTTTTGTTTGGAGAAAATAGTTTAAACACGCATACGTTTTGATTACATATGCGTACGTCACGAAGTTCAAATGTACTAGAATGAACGGATGCTCGCCTGGTTTTGTGCAGTAACTGTTGGTGACGAGGCTCAGATTACAATTTTATAGCCATGAACGCGAGTCTTCACCGAGTTCCCGAACACATTCCACGCAAGTGGCTCAGTTTAATGTATGTATAATGTAAAGGAAGTGGTGTATGTTAAAGAGACGTCCTCAGAACTTCGTCTGCAATTACAGATGCAGAATGAGGAAAACGTCTGTAATTACAGCCAGACCGGAACTAAACATTTCGAATGCAAATTACATGAATGAATTCAAGTGTAGTTAGTTGGGCGCAGCAGCTGTGATTGTGGCTGCACAGTCCGTCCAGATCGTCCACACGTGGCTTCCCGTCATTTAACATAGTACGGTAACAGATGAATCTGTTGCCTCAAACATTTTTGACATTTTAGGTAACGTGTAATAACAAACCAACCAGCAATTTTATCTGCATATTTCTGACGGTACTCTATTAAGAAACATATTGTCAAGGCATGTCAAGTCTTATTTATGGAATACTATCTGGACATCCGGAATTACTTAATATTAGCCCCCTAATACAAAAGTAATTATTTGTCAACAGCGAGGGCGTTACATTATTTAAAATTTACCTTTTTACTCCTCCTACTATAAGTGAGTTGGTTTTCATCATAACCAACACATTGACTCGGAATCTTAATTGAGTCAATAAGTTTCCTGGTACCCTAAGTAAGCACAGTAACTGAAAACGGTCGAAAAAATGTACAACACTGGGAGAGCAACTATCAAGCTACCTAAAAATATTTATTCGAAAATATCTGACGTTTAACACTCTGCAATAAATTTCCGTACCTTCACCCCGCCTAAGGTAGTATAAGTGTCTTTCCCCTTCCAGTTTTCAAGAAACACGTGTACAAAATTTGTTCGAAATTTTTCCACGCGTTTAGATTGTAACGGTCTATATGGGTTTCATTTTACTTTGAGTCAAGTAAGCAGGTAGAATAAATAATAAGAAAGTTTACAATTTTTACATTATATTTAACACATGAAAACTCCCTGCTTTTTTAAAAAAATGTATACAATTTAAAAAATGAATATACTTTATAGATTAAAATTTAAATCAAATTGATTCGATCTCTCAGGAGATGGTGGGTTTAAATCCCAGGTGCTTATGTTCTAAACGCTACTTGATGATGGTAATTGCTACGGTGGCTTTCAGTAGACGGCACTGATGGATTTACGGTTCATTTCTACTTTACAAACGACGTAGGTAGATCTGGCAGTAATATTTGAAATCACTGAGGACATTGAAGCGGCAGCTTCTGGAATTGGCTGCTACCGATTGCTGAACGGCTCGTCCCCATGATTCTCCAGGTATTTAAGGCCAATCCACAAACTCTCCAACTCTCCCGTTCAACGACCCCTATACCACTCCATCACTTCCCAACTACTAATGAAAACTCAACAACCATCCTTTTCGACTACTCGTCCACAAATCTCCTCTTTATATATTCGCAGCTAACTTCAACAACTATCTTCCACCCTTCTCTAAGACTCCTCAATAACTACTTACCCTTCCACCTTCAATACAACCAACGACTTGTTCTTTCGATATTTCCTACTAACCTCGAAACACCTGATTTTACCTTCCCAATTCAAATTTTGGTAAATAGGAACCCTTATTACATTTCCAGGTTCACACGTTTGCCCGAAAGTTGCAAAAACCCACGCACCAGAGGTTACTGAACTTTCTGTGGGAAGATCTAAGACGTGACAAAATATTGAAACCTAATAATATTCTTTCCGACACTTTTATGACATTGCTGACCAGACCTTCTTAATCCCTCAAAGTGCTACTTCCATAGATGTTTCTATGTTGTGAGACCAAGCCTGATCTGAAGGGAAAACGAACTCCTTGTTACACCCATCGTAAAAATTTGATTTAATTAAAATGACACTTTAATAATTTAGTATTTAGTTAAGTGTACCCTACAAGATTTATAAACAGAAACCATCTCTTCGGCCTGATTGCCTTGATATACACGTCTACTAAAGATAAAATTGAGTGACCTCGGCCCGGGTCTTTATTTTATCTATTTGCACCGCAATAAATAATCCATTTTCAAATTTCAATATTCATGACTATTTAGCATAAATAAAAATTTTACTTAAGTAATGACACTTTTTAATTCTTTTCACGAATGTCGCATCGGACTTTTAGTTACAGAAAAATGCGCCAGAGCCGTATTTCTCAATCATTTGAAATTCGAGTCATAATGCAATCTGCTGCATTATTAACTAATTAAAAAGTGTCATTACTTACTTAATGCCAGTTAAACTTGAGAATCATTTCACGCTCAACTGCAATTTGATTACCACGTTCGAGAGACTCACTTTGACCGTAATATGTCCATTTGTAAGTTCTATAAGTCTTTAGGGCATAACCTTACTTGGCCTGAAGAGAGTGAAAGAAGTAACCCAAATCTTCAAAAAATCGACAAAATCTTTCTCTTGGACTCACATAAAACTTTCATATCATAGCATAGAATCGTATAGGAAATCATAAGGGACACATATAAAGTCGCAGAGAAAATAATTGGCGTGGGACCTTTCTTGGCCTGAAAAGGGGGAAGGAATGAAGATGGACAAAGAGCTTCTTTGGGATGCTCACTGCTGAACTTAAAAAAAATTCAGTGTAAACAAATTAATTGTATAGGAACGCCTATGAGCAAACTTTATAACTCACAGTGAGCTGGATCTCTTTAGATACATTACCATTTATATATCATAACCATATATATCGTAATTCATGGTATATTTTACTGTTTATTAATTCAGATAAAATCGAGTTAGAAAAGTCGAATGGTAATTTCCGCGATTTAATTACGGCAGCCAGATTGTTAAACGATGTTAATACATTTTTTAGTTCCAAAGCTTCTTGTATTGAAGAGATAAGACGGTGACTAATCAGTAGTTAGTTACGGATGGGAGATACAGTCAGTGAAAGAAGTTGGTTTCATATTGAAATCAGAAATTAGAGAAATCATGAATGGGTTATATTTTCCATCCAAGTTATTGTCTGGCCCGAAAAGTCGGTACCACTCATATCTGAGCTGTAGTCCCCACTTCGCAACCTGGGTGGACGTTCGATTGACGACTAGCATCCCCGAACGATTATCCTTTCATACATATCCACACATACTTTTATATATATATATATATACTCATATACACCTACGTCCTTTTCATAACAATCTCAAATGATACCCAAAAATTTAAGGTCGGAGCTTGATAGGGCGCTGACAGACCTGAGTAATTATAAAGCTCAATGAATTGATAAGTTTCCAGCGGAGTTGATAAGATCATTGGGCGAAGAAGGAATATCATGGCTGTTAAGAATAGATTGCGAAATCTACGAAACAGGAAAAATACCAGAATATTTTAGTAATAACACAGGACAATTAGTTTAGTATCTCATTAATGTAAACTATTAACGAAAATAGTATATAGGAGGACGGAACATAAAATAGAATGCAAGTTAGGAGAATATCAGTTTGGTTTTAGGAAGAATGTAGAGATAATAGAAGCAATATTGACTTTGCGTCTTATTTTAGAGGGCAGGATAAGAAAAGAAGTAATTAAAATTGAAGATCAAGAAGAGAAAGCAGAAATAAACGAAGGCGTAAGCAGTCTGTCGCCGATGTAATATATATATATATATATATATAACAAGTGATAAAGAAAACTAAAACGGAATATGGAAAAGGAATCATACTGCAAGGAGAAATAAAAACCTTACGCTTTGCCGACGATATTGTAGTATTAGGGGAGTCAGAAGAAGACGTGGAAACCATAATAAACGACATAAACGTAGTAATAGAGAAAGAGTTCAATATGATGATTAATAGAGGGAAAACCAAGGTAATGGAGTGTAGTATGAGACACAATGGAATAACAAAGGATGTTAGATTGGAAGGGATATTTGAAGGAAGTTAAGGAATTCTGCAAGTTGGAAAGAGTAATAACAAGGGATGGTAGAAGTACAGTAGACATAAATAGTAGGATAGCACAGACAAGGAAGGCTTTCGCGAAAAAGAGGGATTTACTTACGGGTAATATAAGTGTGAATATTAAGAAATCGTTGCTAAAAATGTTCGTATGGAGTGTGACGATATATGGGTGCAAAACGTGGACGATAAGAGTAGGGGAAAGGAAAAGTATACAAGCCTTTGAAAAGTGGTTCTATAGGCGAATGCAGAAAATCAGATGGGTGGATAGAATCACTAACGAGGAAGTTCTAAACAGAATAGGGCAAGAGCGAACCATTTGCAAGAAAAGGGATAGTTTAACAGCCCATGTTTTAAGACATGAGGGTCTTGTAAAACTAGCATTAGAGAGCAGTGTGTGGAGTAAGAATAGAAGAGGGATCCAATGATGGAATACGCTTAGTAGATTAGACAGGATGAGGGATGTGGTAGTTATGCGGAAATGAAAATTCGTGCGCAAATAGGTTAGCATGGAGGGTTGCATCAGGCCAGTCTTAGGACAACAGGCTATAAGGAATTCCTTCATTCACTGATATTTATGAATACAGTACAAGTGTCTTGAAATAATATTCCTGTTAATTGAGAACCATTCGTTATAACATTTCTAGAGCTTTCACCATCCATGTCATATTCGTTTAAAAGAAACTAATGGAAATTTAAAACTATTTAGAGTATCAAAATCGTATGTTTTAGGATGATTCGTAATAAATTTGACTTGAATGATCAGTCAGTCGTATTTTAAGGTAATTTGTGTTTATCAGTGTATAAAAAGCGGCTATCATTACAGTTATGAAAAATATGTTGTTTCATAGAGGACTATGATCAATTTTCAATATTCAGGAACAAAAATGTTTTTTTACATATTTTAGTTTTTTACGAAAAATATCGTATAAAATAACCTTATTACTGTTACTTATTCGAGCTTTTTACTAAAGATATCGGAGTATTGAGCATTGATCCTGGCTCATTCCTTTCTTAAGTTAATTAAATACTGTTTATTTAGGTTAATATATCACTTCTACGAATCTGAGATTATATTACTATTTATGAACGATCGTGAATTAGTGATTGACTGATTTTAAGTGTGTTGGTAGACGTATGCTAATTTTTCGTTTGGTCTTTATACCGCTTCTATGTTGAAACAGTCTATTCTTGATAACCTGAGCATTAATCATTGGGATCGTAAGTGAAGTTACTTATTCTTCTCCAATGTACCTGTTTCTTTAATTTATCGTATGGGCCTTATTCGTGAGCACATATGTGCTGCGTAGTTATTAACATAATTTGGAAATACATACTATTACGACGGTTTGATTATTTTTTATTTGTCAATATTTACCCTTACTTTTCTGACTCATACCCATGCAAAGTTACGCTGAACAGTTGCAAGCAATTTAATAGGAATATACGTTGAATCCTGGCAATTTGTGGAGGATCTGTACAGAAGTGATTGTGGCACGAAGGATCGTGAGATATAAATGACAGGAACGACGAGAACGCAGTGAGGTGAACAACAGGTCTATAGTTGGACATCACGGGATCCATTATTTATTGGAATTGTAGAACAATCGATGTTAGAGCCAGCCAGCTGCCGATAAAATAGCTTCGAGCTGAACATATTTGGTGCGGTTGGACACTGATTTAACACAACAATTATCTGTCGAAGAACACGAGTGAAGGTTTATATTGGACATTAAATACGAAAATATAGCTGAGTTTCTTCGGGTGGAAAAATCAACATACAACATCGAAATGAGTTAACTAAACTGTTCTTATGGTTATAGAGTCTCTTGAGTTTAATAAATTTAGAAGTATTATTTCCGATGATACGGATTCAAAAAAATTATCAAAAAAATCATTAGAAGTGCAGGAGAAAAGTTATGTTATACGAGAGGAATAATTTGTGGCTTAAATTCATTCATGTTGGTCAGCGAGTTGCAAAAATGTAATGAAATGAACCGTGGAATTATTGACAATTTTTGGATATGGTTCATTTTTATCCACTCAGAATAGCCAGGTACTAATTAGTGTAGTGACATTATGTACTTCCTCCCGTTTTTAACATACGTAAATTGAAGACTTAGTGTAAGAAATTTAAGTACTGTGAGGCAACTATATTAAGAAATGGAAGACTCTAGATTTAATTATTTTGTGGTTTTACTTATATAGGTTTGTAGAAATTCAACTTAATTACAGTTAAATGCAGTTTAAATATAAAACAGACTATAAATTAAAACCCTATACGATAGTTAGACAATAAAATGATTATATCCGAGAATCATCAGTTAGAGAATATGTAATATCATGTCAATACTAGATAGTATTAAGATTTTAGAAAAATTTTACACATTTCATATAGTAGATCTGTATTCACGTTATATTCCTAAGAATAAGAGTGACAGACGAAAATTAAAAACTTGTTGTTGTATTCAGTCCTACGCCTGGACTGATGCAACCCTCCTGGATAACCTATCTTGCGCATGTCTTTTAATTTCCCCATAACTAATACAATCAACATTCTCTCTAATCTCCTTGGCGTATTCTATCCTTGGTCTCCCTCTTCTGTTATTAACCCACACACTTCCCTCTAATGCTAATTTTACAAGACTTTCGTGCCTTAAAATGTGGCCTATTAATCTATCACTTCTCTTTGTCAACGTCCTCCATATTGTTTGCATTCTACTATTCCACGTTAGTGATTCTATCCACCCATCAGATTTTCAGTATTCGCCTATAGCACCACATTTCAAAGGCTTCCAATCTTTTCCTTTCCGGAGCTCCTATCCTCCACGTTTCACAGCCATATAACGCCACGTTCCATACGAAAATTTTTAGCAACCTTTTCCTATTATTCACTTATATTACCCGTAAGTAAATTCCTCTTTTTCGCAAAAGCCTTCCTTGCCTTTGATATTCTACACTTTATGTCTACTATATTTCTAACATCCCTAATTATTACGCTTCCCAAGTAGCAGAATTCCTGAACTTCCGTCAAAATATCCCTTCCCTGTATAACATCCTTTGTTATTCCACTGTTTCCCAAACTACACTCCATTACCTTGGTTTCCACCTTAAATCCTCATATTGAACTCTTCTCCAGAACTCCGTTCATGCCGTTTATTGTGGTTTCTTAGTCTTCTTCTGATTCCCCTAATACTACAATATCGAATAAAACCTTAAATACTGGGAACATTTACCTGCCAACAATTGACACATAAAGCAATTAAATAAGTCATATATACCCCTCTCATGTTCCGACAAAAAACGTCGTCTGATACTCAAGTGTAAAAATATATGGGAGAGTTGGGTGGAAGTTTATTAATTGAACTATGATAATTTTTTTGATTATTATTATTATTTAGTTCCTCAGTTGGGGGATAATTTATATAGGGATAAACTTATGAATGGTTTGAAGGAGAAAAAATTTAATTTATAATTTTAAATTTAATAATAATAAAATTCAAACAAGAGTATTGAATTAGATTATATACCAATTAAAACGGTAGCAATGATAAATATACAATGAGATTCATTAACATCAGGGTCACCTGAGGGTTGGACCAAAAGAAGCAACGTAATGTATGCCAAATAGGTCTGGCAATGTGAAGTCTATAAAATCAAAGTTAACGATACCGGCGATGACTGCATCTACATTGTTTGGCGGTCTTTTACTCTGGTCTTCTTCGCTCTGTTTTTGTGGAGTCGGCTAAATCGATTCTCGTTGGATGATCTGGGGGCAGAGATGACGCCTTGGGCCTAAGCAGCGGAGACTCCTGCAAAAATCTACATCTACCGAGGTCAATTCTCAACAGTCGCTCTCAATTTAAATTATCATTCACTCGCGATCGCATTTTTCTTCCCTCTCTCTGTCTCCCCCTCTCTCTCCCTCTATCTATATATACTGCACTAGGTCAATGAATTTCGATGGATTCAAACTTTACGGGAAAATCTAATGACAACTTATAGCACTGACATTCCAATGATTTGAATCGATATATTTAATGTGAACTGCAGCCAATACGCAGACTTTAATGGCTTATGTGAAACATTCTCGTCGCAATTTAGCTTAGGTTTCACACATAATCTCCATTTTCCCCGAAAGCTACCTCGAAACCGTGTGGTTGCCGGTGTAATGAGCGCATAACTTATTCAAGAGCTGTTAATATTTTTAACACCACACGAGTCTGGGTCCTGTCAGATTCCCGCACGCCGCTAACAGCTTATATACGCTCATGTTGAAGTAACAGATGTCCCACACCAAAGGCTTATAAGTAGATTTTTATCAAACATCAGACAGCGATTGCAAAAATATGTAACAGTAACAAAATAGAAAGACAAAAGAAGGTATACATAATATGTAGAACTATTGAAATCCATGTAGCACAACTCTGGCGACGGCGGCTTTAAGCACTACTTATATTTTTTCGTAAGCGATAGTTTTACTAAATATGAAGTACTTATAAAGATAATAAATCCAATGACAGGTTTACATTAAAAGTTCTAAATAATAATTAAAATATTTTCTATTCTTGGGGGAAAAGAGAAAATATCATTTACAAAATATTATTTTGCTGGAATTGTTTGGGTACTTTCAAGACTTTAGGCTGACATCACTGAAGTGAGCTGAAAAAACCTGAAGGGTAAAAATGGTTTATGAGTTCAAATTTGCATTTAACGATTTTGTGTCCGCTTGAAGTTCGTACATTATCTCAACAACTATCACTTGTTCGCCTGAGATTGTATGTCCTCAGGGAGCCGTAAACAAGCAAAGTAGGGATCCTTTGCAGATTCTCGAAGTTGCAGAATCTGGCCGTGGCTCTTCAATCGATGCTGGTTCGGATCGTAGAAAGGAAATGAGATATAAGGGATGTAAATATGCAAGAAAAGTCTGATCAGGTAAGAACCTTATGGTTGGAGTTTTTACCAGTTAAAACACAGCTATGTAGTTTTAGATATGTATATAATTACAGTCAATATTATAACTGAAAGAAGTGAGACAGGAATCGAACAATAGCCTGCATCCAAGCTGTACGCCATCGAATTCGCTTGAACTCGTGGAGTGCTACACCAAGTAGCAACGAAAACGAGAATTCGTTACACAAAGTTCAGTAAACTTTTCTAGAATTCTTAAGGAATATGGTGAAAGTTGTATGATTCGCGTCAATTTTTTTAAAACTGGGCTGAACAGTTCAAAATCACTCGAACTTACTGACTAACGAACAATGTCCTGGCCGGCCAGTTGAACTGTCATTTTTTTCAATTGAAACTCTCATTGATGACATTACTGTTGAAGATACAACAAAAGGAATAATTAAAGTAACTGTTGACACTGATTATAAAGTTATCAATAACATGCTCAGCTACAGCAAAAAAAAATTTAAGGTGGGTCCACCAACAGCAAAAACGATAAGGATAAAGAACTTGTGGATAACTGGCTTTATAAAAAGGCAAAGACATCTTTTCATCAGGTAAAATAAAACTGCTTCATATTTCGGGATTAGTTAGAGAAGTAGTAAAAGTATCATTTTATAAAAATTCACAGCTTCTTCCAAGGTCAATTTGTCTCTTGTAATTGAATGTTTTTTTCTGCTGATTTTCGACGAGAAAAAATAGGTACAACTTCAGTACCCGAATTTATGTAATAGCGATAACTTAAAAGAGTTAACTCACTTTATACCTACGACCGGAATTATACAAAAAAATTATGGACGAAATAAAGTAGATGTAATTTATTTATTCAATGACCTCTTAATACACGTTTAATTAACTTTATATGGATAGAAATTATTTTGTTTTTAAGCTCAAAATTGCATTTTACGATGTTGTTTGTATATAAGCTGATACGTTTCAGTTTCTACGGTTAAAATAAAAATTGTTCGGTCAAGAAGACTAATGTTTACTATAGCATAATATCTATTAATAATATTTTATTTGTACATTACTACGAATCCTGACTTCTTTATAAAGTGACTGAAGTTGAGTTGAACACTAATACTAAAAGCCAGTTTAATATTGTCATTATAAAGCTTCTTTAATTTGTTAAATGCTCTTTTTGACTTATATCATTTAAAGGTCTTTCACTTTGAAGGTATTTGAGAAGTTTCCCGCATTTATATCGGCTTTTTGAGGTAATTACTGTGTTTGAAGCTTTTAAAAATAATTAAAATCGTCTTTGTGACAAATAAGAAAACGCTTCAATAATACAATACTTATCACAAACACAATATTCGTTTCTCAAGATTGTTTGCGATGTTCGTGAAACAGCGATTGTCTCTTTGATTTGAATATACACAGGTTTTTTTAATGACGACCCCAAAAAGCGGATCGTCAAGGAGAACATCAAAGGGCACGAGCGATATTTCAAGCTAGCGCATATTCGCCAATTTCATTGTTATTTACAAATCTTTGAAAATTGTACAGTTACTTTCCGAATGGGCAACACTCAGTCTATATATATATATATATATATATACATATATATAGGATGAGAATATATATAACTGTGTTGTGTGGATGAGTGTGGAATTTTATTTGCGTCAAACGTTGCCGCCAAGTTAATTTGAAGGGCGAAATGACTTCAAAGATTTCGCAGCATTAGAAACTTGAAAAGCAGACAAACGATTCCATCGAATCTGAAAACATGTATTCAAAGTAAAGTCTGGTATAAAATGTTTTCCATCTCTAAGCGGATAGAGATTGGAAAAGGTTTTTTTGTATGAAAAGACTTGTACTGCAATTTGCCTCTTCACTCTCAGTCGGTAGCTTACTATATGATTCCTCTTTATTCAACAAAACCCCGAAGATGCTTTCAAATTTATAATAAATATTTAAATTTATAAATAAATACAGGGTAAGTCAAAGTGATGGACCCGATTTTATAACTTAAATCTGTGAAATCTAATGAACATATCATAATGTAAGAAGTGCTAAGAAAGGCAAAGTTTTTTTTAGTCATATCAGAAGTGTTCTGTGTGGGTATCTCGACTATCACGACAAACATCAAACCCAGGGTTCATCTTACACCAAACATTGTGTAGTGTGTTGCGTCAATCTATGCAATGGCTATAGGGATGCGGGTTTCATTTGTAAGCGTTTCCACAGAATCCGCCATACGGTTTTCGATACTTGGTACGTAAATGCCGTTGAACACTAATTACAGAATTGTTTACAAGGTAATCAAGTACACAGAACGACTTCTGCTCTCCAGTCACCGCCATTTTCTTTAACTGCTTCCTGCGCACTCGTAGCGGTAACAAATGAAACCACACGGGAGGAAAAGTATGCTTTGAGATTTTTGCTATTCTTTGAGATTTTTTCCGATTACTATACGTTAATTAGATTTCACAGAAGAAATTTATGAAATCGGGTCCATCATTTTGATTTACCCTGTATAAAAAGCGCAAAAATTGGGAAGTTTAATGAAAACCTTCACTCGTACGACATGCAAATTGTATTTTTGGTACAATAATGTGAAATAATGGCGATGAATGACGTTCCACAATCCAGCGTTAACGTTTGTTGAGGACCGCGATAATGATTAATTCCCCTCATGAAACATACCAGAGTGGGACATGTAGCTATTGAAACTGATACGAAATTTATATAAACCAGCTTATTACATACAAAAAGATATAAGAATCACTTCAATAACATTCCTATTATTTTTATATTTACTCCTTTACTCCTGCCCGACGATTTATAATCGGAAAATACTCCATTTGCTCATGGTAAATTTATAAAATTATTTTCAGGTTTCCAACTTGAATGACAAACTTTTGACATTATCATACTCAGGATGCGCTGAAGGTCGACCGAGAAAGAAGATGAACATACACAAGATTTAGTTTCTTATTTTATTGACTATAATCTTATATTTATTATATAGTTCCGTGTGTAGGATACTAGCTTAAAAAACTACGTAAAAATAATTGATGGTCACAATTACGAAATAAAATAGACTCATACGTAAATATAAGGAATAATATGTAAGACTTGCATATTTCTGAGAATTTGCCAGAGATGTTTCAGTAATTGATCTCTTCACTCTCCCGAATCTTTAGCAAGTTATTATTGTTTGTTACTGCTACATAATACGGTTCAATACTGTTACTACAAGGAACGACAAGATATATCCAAGACGTGCTCATTACAGAAATCCGATAATTGGTAAGCGAACCGGTTGCTGGTGCAATTAACGAGGGGCGCATACAACACAAGCAAGACGGAGAAACGAATTGCACATTACTGCTTGTAATTGTTATTAAAAATCACTCACACGCAATCGACTTTCGTAATTTTATTTAACGTAGATTTTATCGAAAATTAAGTATCCATCACAGTTAACTGAATTTTCAGTAATGTTGCGTTGTTGTTATAATCAATCCTAAGATTGATCTGATGCAACCCGCCAAGCTAACGCACCCTTTTCATTTGTACATAGCTACCACGTCCTCCCTAATCTACATACCGTATTCCATTCTTGGTCTCCCAATTCTTTTATTACCACACACACTTCCCTCTAACGCTAATTGTACAAGACTCTCATGTCTCAATACGTAGTCCATTAATCTATCCCTTCTTTTGGTCAAAGTAATCCAAATATTTCTCTCTTCCCTTATTTTGCATAGAACTTCCTGGTTAGTTACCCTATCCACCCATGCGATTTTTAGCATTCTCCTATAGCGCCTCATTTTGAAAACTTCTATTGTTTTCCTGTATGCAGCTCCACGTTTCGCACCCATGTAACGCCACACTCCATACGAACATTTTTAGTACGGATAGTAAGTAAATTTCTCTTTTTTAGGAAAGCCTTCCTTGCTTTCCTACTCTTTGTGTTTACTATACTTCTACCATCCCTAGTTATTATGCTTCCCAAGTAGCAGAATTCCTTAACATAAAGTACGAGGTCTATGCCGGTGAATAGCATATATAAATTCCTCTCGGGTTTCCGACCGGGTCAAAGATTTTAACAGTGACGTTTCGATGGCTTGCTCTGCCATCATCTTCTGACTGAAGTGTCAAATTCGGTGAGTGTAAGCATTTATATAGTCTGAGGCAAGTCTGTGCAAGCACAAACCGCCTGTGATTGGCTAGATGTGGACGCGGGAGCGAGGGCGTCTCCCATTGGTCCACTTGCTTAGTCATGCTATAGTCTCCCGTGGCTGCGGTCACGTGGCCCGTCCTTTTCTTGTCCTTCAATTTAATTACTGCTAACGACCATCTGTAGATGTTATGGATAACTCTTCTTTCTCCATATTTTAATAGTCATTTTAAAAATCGTTAGTAGTCCTTCCAGTTTGCAGTATCAAAGTTTTTATAAATCTACAAATGATCCAAGTATATTTGAATTAGATTATTTATAAGACAAATATTTTTTTCCATGCTATAGTGATTAAGAAACTGTGTCTGTTCCTTTATTTTTCCCTCTTTTCATCAGGAAACGGTCCGACCTATTTCAACTTATGTGTTTCCTTTTATACAACCCTTGGAAGATTCTTATAAGCCGCTTTAAATTAAAAGTCTCCTGTTGGCATGTCTGTGTGGAGGGAGAAATTGTTGGCACGTAGGAAAGTCATGTTATACTGACCACAAGGTCACACCCCTCGCAGTTCACATTTTCAAAAACACTGATGGGTTGGCCCATTATTCGACGCGTTGTGATAGGCTGATTCAATAGTCTCACCCCTGGCGCGTTTAAATCGCCATCAGCTAATCACATTATAAGAAAATTACGCTGTCATTCTGCCAGTTTGAGTATACGAACGTTTCAATAATTTGATTTCACTACAAACTGTCGAAACTACTTAGACGCAATTTACTACATTCTAGTGTAACAACATTGAAAGCCAATTAAACTACCACTCGAGACTGAATGGCTAAAGTTTCAAAATACTGAGAGTAAAATTGAAAATTCACTCTACCCAATTTACCTTTTTTATAACAATATCTTTGCTGTATAGAGTGGACGAAAATATACAGGATGTCCATAAAAGGATAAAAAGAATTTTCCAATTATAAAAGTTAATTGTGCTATCTGTTAGCGTTGTTTCAACATCTCAATTAAGGTGTAAGTCAAACAGTTTTAGATAAGCGCATTTTCGAATTACAATTATTAAAAATTTTATTTATCGCACCCTGGCTTTTAGGAGAGTACGTGGCAACGTCCCCAAGTGATGCCTACGTTCAAGGCATCAACCCGGTATCATCGAGGATCGTTTCCCAAAATGACCTTATTCAATATAAATTTTTTTATTGTGGTTTTATAATAGATCGTGTCCTCGTTTGGTCACTAACTAATGGTTTTTCAGAGTTGCGGCAAAACTGAAGGTGATATATATTCATTTACTCTTCATTTGTTAATCAAAGTGTGAGAAGAATTGGTTTTCAGTTGGATGTGTGTTGTATAACTGAAGGTTATTTAACATTTGTAAGAACATCACGGTTAGTTTACCTTCAAGCTGATTTTTGATTTGTTGTAAACGGTGTAAATATAACTGTTTCAACATTCCATTAACACTGGGCCATACTTTTATGGACATATAATGGATACAGTAAGATGTAATAAATATTCGATATTGGAGTAAAGTGTTTTAAGTAACGCCTTAAAGAGACACGATATTATTCATAGTTAACACTTATTTTTGCTGAAGGCTCACTTAAATTAGCAATTGTTAGAATTGCCAATAAAAATATTCGGTAAATAAAAAATACAGACATTTTGCCAGCAAACTATATTAGTATTTATTTAAGGTGTCTACGGCATTTCGTCCATATTTGCTGACTTCCTAAATAAAGTAGACAAATATTTATAAAAGGGAATTATAAATTTTATTATAGAGTATTTTGTTCAAATATAAGAAGTTTATCTTTCAACTAAATTATAAAAATAAAACCTACATTTTAAATGGATAAAACTAAATACACCTATTGATAATTTTGCGTGGCGGAATGCGTCCAGAGACTGTTACAACCGAAATGGTGTTTAAAAATGTGTAAGGTAGAGGTGACCAAACCGTGGCACATGCACCAAACTTAGCGCATTGGAGGATTAAAAGTGGCGCATTGCATACTTGAGCCTCTTTGTATTTCAGACGAGAAGTCACTTTACATTGTTAGAAAGCATTGTACAGTTAGACATGTGTTATAAATAAATACAATGAATATCCATAAGTCAGAAGTAGAAGAATTAAGTCAGAGTCCCTCTGGGAAACAGAGAGAACAGACAATTTCAAGTTCCAAGCTGATCTCGGTCTCCGTACCAACAACTGTAGTTCGCCAAACGAGCATCATGAAGCTATCACTCTGTCCTACAGAAACATCATTCTTGAGTTTTGGTGCTTAATTAAACAGGCGTAAATGAATTAATTGAATTATGCCAAAGCTATTCCTTTTCGTCCCCTAAGCGAAGCAGATTCTATCCTCATATCTATTCACCAAACCCTAACCAAACACGTATGACGCTATAAAATGTGCTAGAGTCATTTGGCGCACCTGAATTCGTCTGTCAAGAAATTGGAGCTTGGTATGCAAATTGTTGGCTACCCCTGGTTTAAGTTTTGTAAGTTGTTAAGTTTTAATACAAAATCTACATTACTGTTCCAAGAGCGTACCGTATTTTTGGTATATTTTTATGATTTAATTATATTTAGTGCATTAGGGTTAACCCTGATATGGATCATTTAGATCCTCTGTCTTGAAAAATATTTAATTTCTTCATCCAAAACATTCCCATTTTGCCGATAAAAATTATGATTTTTAATATAGATGAGCTTGGACTCTTCTGTGTATTTTTTTTTGAAAATCACACTTTGTTGTCTTTGTGTTTATTTAGTCGCGTTTTTTAGCACCTTGCGAGCCCCGTTTCTAATTATTCAGATCAATATTAATACAGAGGCAAGGTGTACACGTTAACCTGTGCTTATTGGACCGGGGTCTACGTATTGACTCGCTCATCGAAGTCACGGCATTCCTCGATTAGGCATGCTCCGTGTGCCACAGTCTGCCCCTTTGATGAATAACTCAGCGTGCTCAAGTGGCGAATCTCCACCACGCACCCCGACACCCAGCTCACAGCTCACGGCTCACGGCTCTCAGCTGGGCGTCCATTCTTCTTAGACTCGTAATGATGCACATTTACACACAATAATAGACATGTTTTCTTCAAGCACCCGCACGTGCATATATGCAAATATAAGTGATATTAACTCTGCCTGCACAGACTAATACACTAAATTGCCACTTATGTTTTCAAGAGACCGAAGACGAACGTTAGTTGACATAAGTTAGAGATTTAATAAGGTAATGACAATCACGTTTATCATTCTCCGATGCACTAGAACGTTTGTAATATTTTATCTCAACTAAACCAGAAGTGATAACTCGCTAGAATAGTATTGTGGAAGGATGGGTTTCGATGCATTCAATTATTCGTTTTTTTAAATCCTTCTATTAAAACACGATGGTTATCAAAAATTACTTCCCTATTACCATATTATAGCAACTCCAAATACATTTAGAAAGTTATTTCCCTTCTATAAACAATCTCATGTATTTTAAATTATTTCCTTAAAAAATGTCAGTTTTAATTTCAAAAGCTTTCGACCGTATTTTAGGTCACATAAATCTAAAATACAATATATGGGCAAACATTTTAAATCGGGAGCCAAAGAAAAGGAAAAATAACTTTAGGCGGGCCAAATTACAAAAAAAATTATACATTTTACATCAGAGTTTTCTTACTTAATTATTTACAGTAAATAAAAACGGCCAAACAGTCAGCATTAAATATATAACTATTTATTAACAAAAGCGACGTATCATCTCCATTTTGAGACTTCTTCAGGCTTAAAATTTAGCAATACATCCTATTTGCTCCTTGACTCCCTCAGTCTTAAAGAACCGACGCTGGAGAATGTCAAGCGCGGCACCAAATTCTTCATATAAATTCAATTACCTTTAAGACCGAGGGAGTCAAGGAGTAAATAGGATGTATTGATAAATTTTAAGCCGGAAGAAGTCTAAAAATGGAGATGAAACGTCGCTTTTGTTAATAAATAGTTATATATTTAATGCTGACGTTTATAGCCCTTTTTATTTATTGTAAATAATACATTTTACAAAATTCTTGTACTTTTTGTGACACTAAACCCTATTAATTTCTAAAAGATGAAGGAGAATGTGATGAATGAGCCTGTGACTGCATTTCTAAAACGAAAGAAATAAATAAAGAGGAAAATGTTTATTTTTCTTATAGCCAGTTTTCTTTTTCTATTAGTCAGATTAGGAATTATTTCACGCGGGCCGGATAAAACATTTGAGGGGGCCGCATGTGGCCCGTGGGCCGTAGTTTGCCCATCACTGCAATATATTATTAATTTTATAAGGCTCAAGTATTAAAAATTATATAACACTATACATTAGATTATTGCATAGGATAGAACATCGTTGAAATGTTAAAGTATGTCTGTAGAAAAAGTCTGTTTAAAATTATTCAAAGTCCAAAATTATATGACGTTGCAGAGATTTTACAACTCTTTGTAGTGACTCACTGACTTTAAGAAAACATTTTCAGAAAATGTTAGAACTTTTGAGAGATACTATTCTTTTATAGTACAGTTGGCTGTATATTTATTGATGCACAGTGTCTAATTGCAACGGAAATAATTTAATTTCACAGATCAATGAGAAAGACTAAATCCGCCATAATTAATTTCACGCAATATGGTTACTACTTGTTAGCTTTCTTCTATTCCCAAATTTGATCAATTACATCCATCAGTTTGAACACCAGGAGCGCATAGAAGAGTGATTAAAAAAAAGAAAAAACCTTTGTAAATGCGTTATTTTGTATAATTACGTTTATATGTAGAATCGTCTTTTAACACCTTTAGCTAAATTGTAATGACAACCCTCTCAATACATGTTTGGCCACTTTATTTTTCTTAATACCGCCTCAGTTCGTCGCCGCATGGTTTATATGAGATGATGGTAGGTGGTAGGATGAAACTGAGACCATATCTAATGAGCTGCACTTTCAAGTCCCTTAAAATTTGATGGTACTTTATCGATCCCACAAATTCTCAATTGGATTGTGATTTGGTGATTGTGCAGGCCAAAGAAGCAATGTAAAGTCTCCCTCATGCTCTGCCAATCATCTGAGGACAATAAATTCTAGCTTATGACAAGTAGCATTGTCCTGCTGGAATTATCCATACCGGGAAGAGTGCACCATTAACATAACAGGATGTACTTCATGTGCGATAATACTTAAATGCCCTTGGTCATTCAGACGTCGTTTCACAGGAATCAAAAGGACGCATACTACGCCAAGAAAACGTCCACCAAAACATAATATTGCGCCACTAGCTTGAAGTGTTGTGGCAATGCAGTTCAGGTCTGTGCTTTTCTTGAGCTTAGAACCCTGCCATCGGCATGGTGCCTTTGAAATTGCAATTTATCGGACCACATGACCACTTTACAGTCATGTACTGTCCAAACTTGGTCTCCTTTCCGAACTTGTTCAATGCAGACAGTAAAGAATTTCGAACAGATTGTCGGCTTCCATAGCCCTTATGGTGTAATGTTCGGCGAACAGTTTGTTCAGAGGTGCTCATAGTTAGTCCTTGAATAAGATTCTTCGCTATCTGACAAACTGTTGCTCTTCTGTTGCACTGAAAAACTCTGGCAAGTCTCCTTGCAGCTCAAGCATTGAGTAGTCTGTGACGACCACAAGGCTGACGTTGAGACCAGGTTTTTTTTGCCTTACAGGTCACTCTCTGCAAACATTAATAGCTGCTGCTCTCTAACACGTCACACTTGCAGCCGTTTTGCTGATACTGGTTCCGACACATCAGGTTCCTACGATCATCCCGCATCCATACTCAGTTAAATCACGTCGTTTGCCCATATCTTTGACAAACAACACAGTACTGATGATCCACTTCTCCTGCATTACCGTTTTGTAGCTATATAGCGGTAACACTGTGTAGCTGTCTGGTGGTCATAATTATTTGGCCACTCCGAGTATTTCACGGAACCACGGCCTATGATGATTATATTCTCAAACTTAACTGTTGCCAAATAATATCTTACCAATCGCATTTTATGAAAAAAGTATACTTTTAATCATTATAACGTGAAAATTTGTTATGAATTGCAAGGTTTGACGAAGTTATTTCAATTAAACAAATTGATGACCTTGTACAGACTTTTATGTAAATCTACTCGTAATGACGTTGTTACGAGTAAATTTATATAAGAAAGTCTGTACAAGGTCGTCAATTTGTATAATTATATACAACAGATGTTAAAGTTAAACCTTTACAAGTAATTTCAAGTTATTGCTGCAGTTCATGTGTGTATTTTTAGTTTTCAGTAATTATAATTGAAGACACGAAATAATTTCAAGTGAGAATTCTTGTGAGTATTTTGTTTTGTGTATTTAATAGTGATGGTAAGATACGAAAATTTTTTCCAAACATTATAAGTTTTAATTAACGACGTGAGCCGACTTCCTGGGGTATAGTGACTATCGTCCTGGTATCACAACACGGAGATCCCGGGTTAGAATCCTGGCATGCGCTTGGATGTTAGTGACGAAATGGTCTCGGAGACCGTGATTAAGACTGCTGGAGGATCGATACGCTTACTTCGTATCACTCCTAATTCGGAATGTGCCAGTACGTAATCGATCCGGTAGGCCAAGGCAAAGGTTGCAGAGCCAAGGAAGAAAAAGAAGAAGAATCTACGAGGTAATTTCATCAAAAATCCCAAATAATTAATGATTTTACGCACAAATAATATTTTCTCAATTGAAGAGTTATCGGATTCTTTAATACAGTCAACCATGTTCCATTCTCTAAGTTACAAATATTATGAAGTCGGCGATGTCGTGTACAGATCTTCAACCTCGAATTACGCACTGTGTTTTAAATAAGTTAAAATTATGCGGCGATAATTTTATGTTCTTAATAAATGGCTTTTAATTGATGGCATGAAGTATTTTACGTCTCACACAACATTTACAGGTTACTTCTACAAGGATTAATACGGGAAGAATTATTTTACTTAAAATGACTATGTGAATATACAGCATTTTTTTATTATTTGTTTGTTTTGAATTTATTTTGTTTTCCAGACTCAAATTGCATGAATTTATTTGTATTATGTAAATTTTATGTTATTTCTTCGTTTCCTTTGCATGAGATTGGAGTTGTACAACTGTTGCCGTTCTTATGCTTGATTTCAGTGAACAAATATTAGTTTTAATATGCTTGCCCCAGGAGCTGTGTCATAACAGACAAACATCCACCCCGATATATCCCCATTGTAGACAGCAACCGATAAATTAAAATGTGGGATATGTATACACTATTCACGAAATGGCGAATAGCTCTTACACAATTGATTTGATTCGACATACTAAATTTTTACCTTCTATTTTGATGAAAACTATCATGTGAATGATTTTTTCACTCCTCGGGAAAGTATATATCATATAAAAAAAATCAGTGTTTTAATAGAATTATTTCTCTGCGAGAAAACTTGACTGGAATCCCTAGTTCCTTAGAGGTAGGACACAATTTTCAGATTCATTTTATAACATTTCATTCAAACTTTTAATATGATATAATTATTATGTATTTTAACGTATCAAATAATTTTGCATATGGACAATATTACACATTCTGTTATCGGCAAATTTTTGAACAAATGTAGATAAATAAAACTATGTAACATCGTTACTTAGTAACATTGATAATGACTATCGTTTCTATACAACACACGAAAAATAATTTAATATCACTAGAGAAAAACATTTATTTTACACTTTTTATCACAGTTTATGAAAATGACCCCAAATAATTGTTAAAAATATTGTTGGAAACCTATTGTGTTTGTTTTCAATTCAAGAGCTGTTGTCAGGTAACGAATCCTCAATCCAGGTAACGATGTAACATATATCTATAAAATGAAAAACAAGAAATACTTATAAAACCAATTCCATCAATATATAAGAAAAAATATAAATAAAAAGTGAAAAAATGACACTTCAACAGACCTCATAGTTCCCATAGTCATTTTACAATTTTAGGCAAGTGTTGTGTCGTTTACATTTCATTAAAGAAGTTGGTTTTGGTAATATTGTGACATTACATATGGGTAAAAATGCAATATCTGACTCATGATCACATACAAAATCAGGAGGAAAGTTAGGTCATAGTTTCCACCGTCATCTTTTATTTTTCTAATTTAGTCACGTTATTAATAGGAATTACTCCAAAAAAAATTGTCCTCTGTAGGAATAAGATCATCACTCCAACTGGCTGATTCATCATCAAACTCTGGCATTAAATTTTCTTCATATGAAGAAGTGAAAAGCGTTTTCACAATCACTCTAAAAGAATTTTTTTTGTACTTTATTTTGTGTTTCCCAATTCATCTGTAAGGATATTTGCACTGGAGAATCTGTCTGTATCTTCCGGTTTTAGTTTCTTTTCCGTTTTGGTCTTTTGAAAAGCCCCTGAAAGTTTCTGAACCAAAAATTTGGCGATGTATTGGTATCTGTCGTCACACATGATTCAACTTTAAGGTTGCTGGTTCCTGCATATAATATCGATACAACAGTAGGAGGGTAGATTTCTGTTTCCACATTTCATTTAGCTTATTTCCAGTTTTCGAACGAATTATTTAAATTTTTTACCTAAAAATTGATCTTTTAAAGCAAATTGCATAAATAATCTCATTTTCTTTTAATATGTAACTATAGACAAATTAGAGCATAAAATCATTGCTACTATAACTGTTTCCCAGTATAATTGGTTACATAGTACCCCGTAGCACTTTCGTGCAGTAAAATTAATGAAACACGAATTACATGACACATACGATCCAAATAAAACTGAAAAGACGATACGCGGTACTGAGCTGAGAAAACTTATTTTAGTTCTCGCTGGAGTTTCTTTCTCTTTATGGATTTTAAGGTTTTCACAAGCTCTCACTTAGGAGGTGTATGCTACGGGCTTGCAGATGTTGGGAATACGTTGAGTTGTCCACAGATCTTATTGGGCCATACGACCAGCTGTCTCCTAAACTGGTTGGGACACGGAGAGGGGAAAGATGCGACACCCCAACAAACCGCCTCCTCCGTCATTTGGAAGGGCGTGAGACGAGTACCAAATAGACCAACTTCAAGGTACAGATTTTTTTTAGAGTTATCCTTCCATCTCTTTCAGATGAATACTGGTCAAAGTTCCCTTCCTATATTATAAAAGGGGAGTTGTCAGTTTCTGGAACACCCTCCTGTAGACTATTACCCAAAATAAGTCAACCCTTGACTGCCTTCATCTCCCTTTCCGCATCCCCCTTTAAAATTATCTTCCTATTCTACTAAAGGGGAGTTGCCAGATTTTGGATCATTGTCATGTAGCCTGTAAGCCAAAACGAAATAAAACCTGAAAATTTAGTGATATATATAACGGTTTATGAAATATGTAACGCGAAATATAGAAGTAAAAAATTTACTTTCCCGTGAAACCCATAGATTTGTCTGCCATGGAAAGTAAAAAGTACAGCGAAGCAAAGCCAAGATGAAGTAATGCAACAGCCTCATCTGCAAAGAAGGACAAGGCATACAGTATTAACTCTATTCTCGAGAGTGAGTACTTCAAAATTTTACAGTGTAACCCGTGTTATATTGTGTCCTCGGTTTCCCAATATGATATTGCATAAGATTTTAATAATGTCAGGCGTTTGGGACGTGTTACTGACTTAGTGGAACATATTAGATCTGAGTACCTGCTGCCACGTTCGTACTGTAAATTACTGCACCGTGTCATCATTAAGCGACAGAAGGCAACTGTGTATTATTTCCACTGAAAGAAGAGACGATTCTCCGTAGAGAACCTACCGTAGGGAACACTATTTAATAATATGAGAAATGTGATATAGTAGTGGACAGAGAGTAGAACGAAAGTCTTCTTAAATGAACACACAGTATAGAAAACGGGGGCTTCATGCGAGAGACCGGTATGTTAATAATATATCCGCGAGAGTATAGATAAAATGTCCAATGTAACACAGAAAATTTTAGCATATAAATTGAACCTTAAAAGTGGTGATGATGTGTTGCGAAGCATTTGAAACAATAATAATAATAAACTGTGATCGTGAATATATTCTTCCGTGGATTCATTGTTGCCTCGTTTGTTTTTGATAACAGTAGTGACTGTATAGATTACCTATTAATGCTATAAATTTCGTAAAATAATTTTTTTACAGGCAAAGAATGCAAATTTTCACGGTTTGTTGTGTAGAGGATATGAATAATAATTTTTCAGAAACCATAACGAGAGTGGACGTGCTGCGGACGGACAGCAAACTGGAGCAGATAAGAGTGCTGGACTCTAATGGCATGGGAATGCTTAACTTCCTCCACCGTAAAACACCTCTGTCGTAAAGATAGCCTTTGTCGAGTAAACCTATTTGAACAGTGCCTCTGATATGAGCAGCTGCTTTGTTTTTATATTTTTTATTATACCAGAGACAACGTGTATTCCACTTCTACAACTACTACTACTACCCACCCTCTGAAAATTCAAAACAAGTAAGTGTACAATGTACTTTCTCCCTGCTTAGCCACAATAAATTTAAAAAAAACGAGTTGAAATTTTAATATAAAAGTTACTTTTTCAGGGCTTCTCGAATATAGTGCCAGAAGGGATGTGAATTAATAAAATTAAATTGTTGTCAGCCGTGACTTTATTTCAGCAATTATAGAAGCAGCTAGTGGTTTCAAAATACGATATAAGTGATACACTAACCTGCAGGCTCGAGCTCATTTCAACACGTAACTTTGTCACGGAAACTTGGTTTTTTAGAACTATTCTGAAAACATTGACGCAACTCTACATATTGTGTTTACGATATATTGTACGTCAAATAAGTCATCCGTTAAAGTTAAAAGCCGATAGGTACATGACGTGGGAAAATATCCTGGTGCTGCATGTACATCCAGTTAATAAGATTAAATTGAATATTTTTAAAAATTATAGGAGATTCTCTGTAACGACAATCATAATACCGATTCTCAGAGGAATAATGTGACAATAATAGATTTGAATGTATTTCACTCTAAATAAACGACCGTCTTCCAGCAAACAGCCGTTTTACTGAAGATTACTTTCAAAATCATAGCTTAAGTTTTCTTTTAACTGGCATGAAAACTCTAAAACTATTTATAAACCAATTTAACGCAATAATTTTACGACATTTACGCAACGTCATTAAATTAAAATCGTACTCCTACTGAGTTTCAAGAATAGAACTATACCATTAATTTTGAGTATTCACTGCATTAATTTTCAAGGCATTTCATTCATGTTAATTAATAAATTATGCATTTTTTGGGTTAAATCCTTACCAATACTATAAATTAATGATTTATCCGTTTCTTTTCTGACCCTATACAATTATAAACGAGAACATCAAATTTAGAGGTAAAGAAAAATAATTGTTTGTTATACCGAACTTAAACTTTACGTTAATGCAAATAAACAAGGGTGTAACAAAAAGAACAAGAATTATGGATAGATAGAGAAATAGTTAAATTAATATCAGGTCACACTATACTGTTGGTGATGAGTTGCGAAAATAGAGTCTTGAATGATAAAAGTTATTAAATACAGTTACCTATTATTATTATTTACGGACAAGTACAGACTTATTTAACATAAAACATGATTTCGTAGTGGTTGATGAAACGAGTAATTTACATTTTAGGGATAAAATTGGTAATAATGGCTTTAAAGGTATGCAAGCATCAACAAAATTTGAGAAAGAGGAACCTCAAGTTTCTAATTGAAATCTAGAAAATTATATGTATTGAAATTGAACCTGTTCAGCTAAACATCGTACACACATAAATTCTATATTTCTGATAGAACAAAGATTAAAACAAAAAGAGGACGAAAGAGGTTAAGAAATTATTGGCGTTGATTGGAATACTATGACCCGTTTCAAAGTTTATTTTTCATCAACTACTATATTTATTATTTAAATTTAATTATTGGTTGCAGTGTAGCGCGCCATAAGTACGTTATGAATCAAATAGTTTAATCTTTTTAAAGAACTACTTCCTAGTAAATATTACTGGATGGACTACATCCAAATATAAAAGAATTATAATCTCTTTCATGAAAACAATATTATTAAAAGCCAGTTGTTTTTATAATGTCAACTATCTATTGGATTGAAATTTAAACCAACACACCGTAAGGAGGAAGTTCTTTAGCGTACTTTATGGAATTCACTTTGAAGATGCAAGATAATTTTTATCATGAAAAGATATAAATAATTATGATGGACTTATCATCAATTTATGAGAAAAATTTAATCAATGTTTAAATTTTTCTCATTAATGGGTTATTTAATTGTTCCTGAAGTATAGATTTATTTACATATTTATATAGTTTGCTCACAGTAGTCAATGATTCAAAATATTTTAGCATAATGCTTGTTTTCCTGTTTAACAGCTTGTGTGTTGATACGTTACTTAATTGCAATAGATTCTGCGAACACAAACTGAACGGCAACCAAGAACAGGGACAGTTTTTCCATCCAATAAATAATTCCATAATATTTGACTACTTCGTTGATCGTGCAACTGTTTTGATTGTCCATGATGATAAACTATACAATTACCGTTTATATTTCTTTATTAAAATATCATTATTTCTTTTCGGTTTGAGGACGGACCTGCTTTCTTTGAAATGATAAGATTAAGAATTATGTACAATGAACAGAGAAGCGTGGGCTGTCATACATTATACGAATGTGTGGAAATTACTTAATTTTGAGAATTTAACCGCAATCTGGTCTTAGTTTAAAATTAATTTACAAAGAGGTGTGAGGATTACGTACAAAAAGGAGAGACAGCCTCTTAGTCGAAAGGGAATTAACTGAAGTTTTTGAAGTATCCGCAAAAAGGACATGCTAATTAAGAAGAGGACTGGAATATGAATATAAATGCTACGGGGGCAAATAAACTACGTACATCTTAATTGGTGCTCTCGCCATCGGCTATAAATGACAAGAAGGCACATAACTTAGATATAGCAATGGAATCGAAATAATTATAAATTTTGAATAAATTTAAATTTAATGACAAAACAAATATCAAAAATTTGTTATTATTTTGGTTTTTATTTGCCAAATGTCAATAAGTCATCTCAGGGTTACGTTTAAAAGAAAACGCAATTTCTTTAGGTCAACGGCAGCTGGCAGATGAAAGGGCAGCTTCTCCTGGTTGTCTGTAGTTCCTGAAGTTTCAGCAAGTTTTTCTGCCGCTTATAGTGCTATTAACTAGCGATTGCGTCTGGACTGGCCAAGTGACAGTCTGGTCCCAGTGGATTAGGATAGGCCAAATTAATGTTTAAAATAGAATTTTAAATAGATCAAATAACAATTTATTTTATTGTATAGGTATCAATTTTACGCACTATTACAAGAAAAATTATACCAATCTGTAACTTACTGAAACCGAGTGCAACGTATTAGCTATGTTTGTTACAAATTGAATATAAGATTAAACTTTTATACATAATGTACTGCGAATGTAGTATTGTAATCGAAAATACCATTTTACCAGTTATTTATTAGCTATTTCGTTAAATTGTTGTTGTTGTGGTATTCAGTCTGACTGGTTTGATGCAACCCTCCATGCTAACCTACCTTGCGCAAGCTTTTCATTTCTGCTTAACTACATCTCACATCCTTCCTAATCTCCTTAGCGCATACCATCCTTCGCCTCCCTTTACTGTTCTTACCCCACACACTTCCCTCTAATGCTAATTTTACAAGTCCCTTATGTCTCAAAACGTGTCCTAATAATTTATCCCTTCTCTTGTTCACACTTGTCCATATTGTTCGCTCTTCCCCAATTCTGATAAGAACTTCCTCGTTAGTGATTTTATCCACCCATCAGATTTTTAGCATTCTCCTATTGCAGCTCCTATCGTCCACTTTTCGCCACGATCCATTACGAACGTTTTTAGCAACGATTTCCTAATATTTACACTTATATTACTCATAAGTAATTTCCTCTTTCGCGAAAGCCTTCCTTGCCTGTGCTATCCTACTCTTTACGTTTACTATACTTCTACCATCCCTAGTTATTACGCTCCCCAAGTAGCAGAATTACTAAATTTCCTTCAAAATATCCCTTCTCAATCTATCACTCTTTGTTATTCCACTGTTTCCCATACTACACTTCGTTACATTGGTTTTCCCTCTATTCATCCTCTTTCTCCATGAGCACGTTCATGCCATTTATTATCGTTTTCAAATCTTCTTCTGACCCCTCTTATACTACAATATCGTCGGCAAAGCATCACCTGCTCTATATATAGGTTAAGCAGCATGGGTGACAGAATGCTCCTAGTCTAACTCCTTTCGTGATTTCTGATTTTTTAAAATTGTTCGTTTTGGACTATAATAATTTTAGTAAAACTTAAAGTGCTTGAACATTACAAGCTTGTAGTTGGCTAGTAATACAATGAATAATAATAATTGTTTTTAGTAACTTATTTTAGTGCAGCGTCACGTTGACTACAAGAATTTAAGCAACTCCTTCCTAGTTAAGGTTTTCTTTCACGTTGACACGGGATTTATCCGATTTTCTTCTGCTATGTTTGTTTTAAAAGGAGTTTATGACTGCTCTATTCCTTGAGAATATCAACACGCTTTCTTGTTGAGATTTTACGATTGGGAGGGGAAGAAAGCTATATGTGAAAGGCAGACTCGAGAATGATTGGGAGTGAGGTAGCCAAAACCGAGGAATCCAGCCTACTGAATAAAAATACAATTTATAGGGGTGCAATTTCGAGGGCGCGGAACAAGATTGAAAGCCTTAATAGCCTATCGGAGTAGCCTTGATGCTGTTTCGCCAAGATTTAGCGCACGTATTCCATATTGCCGTGTTTTTACACTCAATCTTGCGCTCTGTATTCGCGGGGGAATCTCATCTGGAGAGGCAATCTTTCCTCGCCCGGGTGACTGCCTCAGACGAGCAACAAACCACCAATTCGCCGCGCTGCCGGGGAATCCATTCTCAGTCTTTCCCAAATTGAATTCCCAATGATTAAAAGGCAATTGTAGCGGAGCTCGCAGGGTCCTATTTATTCTGCTGGCCGCTGGCAGGGCGTATAATTCATCAGGCGGACCCGCAAGGCGCCGGAAGTGCATTGCATCCTTGGACCGACGCCAGCTTTGATGCAACTCATCAGCCTCCCTCCCTCACCCCTCTCTCTGACATGGACCAACCACTTTCGGCATTGCTGTCGCAAAAAACAGCTGCCCCGAATAAAACGCGAGATTTGCGTAAAGAAGAGAATTCCGCTTACATTACTTGCGTGCTGAGCTCCGAAATGGAATGCTGCCTCTATGAAAGCGTCTCTATTCCGTGTTAATAAAAGCGTGCGGAGGAAGTTTCTTTTTAAGCACCAAGGGAAGGGCGAGTTTTTATCATTTAGATCGCAGAAAGGCGAGCAATGATTTGTTACATGTTCTGTGAAGCTCATCATCTCAATCCTTTTCACAAACGTGCTACAACACGTAATACTCCTTTTGCGAAGTAAATTGAGATCTTCTGTGAAAGGAAATAAGTATTTCTTGTACACAAATCTGTCTGGGAAAAATTTAGAAACAAGACGTTAAAGCACATTTCCTTTATATTTCAGAGCATGCGGTTGGTTTAGATTAGATTGGCTATACGTACTTGACAAGAGTTCCTTTCCTTTACATTTACCATAAGAATTTATTACTTCAATTTATCTTATTCTCTGTGGCACCAATAAAAAGTGGCTCTTTATGTGAACATAAATTAAAATATACTATCCGAATTATGTAGAATTCACTTATAATTAAACTACAATTTCGTAATTTAACAATAATCATCAATGAGTACTGATGTTGTAACGACTGTTAATTTTCATGAGTATTAAAGATTGAATGCCCAATTTTCAATAGACATTTATTGACATAATTTGATGCAATTAAATGCCAATCATTTTTTTCTCAGGATCTTTTGGCTCATTAAGCCATTTTGATCTGAGGGTTTTCCCCCACATTACATATAATGCAATATCTATAATATCTTTTATCAATTCGTCACACAGTCAGGCCTATGTGGCTTACGATCTAGCATGCTTCAAAGTTACGCTATACTCAATTACCAATTTATGAATTAATTTAATAATACTCTAAAACCTGGTGAATAGGATTGGCCAAAATTCTTATATCAATTAATAAAGTTATATGGGAAAGCATGTATTTTGTCAATATTACGAATAAGCTTCTGGCAAATAGCTGAAGAAAGCGACGATGTTACTCTATTACACTATTTTGTTAAAAATCATTTAGAAGCTATAAATTAACGGTCAGCAACCCTCGGTCCGCGGACTACATCCGGCTGTCGTACAAGATTTGTCCGGCCCATCACTAAATTTTTCAGTTTCATATTAATACGGCCCGCAGCTTTAAGCTCATGACATGCTAAAAAAGGAAAATTTCTAAGTTTAATTAATTTTATTTGTAGAACGATAATACTTATTGTTATTTATCGAAACTCCTTACGTGTAGCAACATCATTACTATAATCAAACATTGGACTTATTGTAAAAGAAATGTAAACGCAAGTTTTATATTAGAGTTGTGATACTATTATTTTCTTATATGTATTACCAACACAATGTATTCTACTACTATCTACTATCAGTTATTTGTTTTGGCCTATTGACCACTTATATTTTTATATGGTTCCATAAAAACTGGTTCCTTTCCCTGTTATAAAGTATCTTCTTTTGTATTATAATATAATTAGTGTAGATCAGTATAGTACAATCGAAAAATAGAAGCATTACTAAGTATTAACATCAAATTTCAGATAATTGATTTTCTAACATATTATAACTGTAAAGCACGACGATCGGACAAGCGTCGTCTAAGCTTATATATTATTAAATCCTCCGCATTAAAAATGCTTAACAGCCTACCTGAAAAGGGAAGAATAAACATTAATGCTACTTTATAAAATATTCTCGTTAATCAACTGGGTAAATTCGTTGCTTAAACGTAATATTTCGTCGAAATTCATCTCCGCCGTCATCTGCTGCATGATGCATGGTGCATGATGACGATGGAGACGAATTTCGCCAAAAGTTGCGTTTAAACAATTACTTTACCTGATTGATTAGCCAGGAATCTTAAATAAAATTAATAAACTGGGAAAGCATACGTTATTTGATATTATAATGAATTAGTAATAAAGTGAAAAACATTTATTAATATTGGTTATTACTACCACATGACGAAAATATAGACATGACGGAAATTTAAATGTTATTATCTACGAAAGTGTAAAATATTATTTCCTAAATACCTGACTAATCCTTCTTGTATGTTAAGCTTTTCTTCTGAGGTAACTTTTATTTTATGTAGAATAAGATAATCATATCACTGCAAAAATTATATTTCTCTGTCATTGTTTATGAATTTTCAATGTTTTCTATTCATCTGATCTTAAATTAATGGTCCATTATTTATGTAATTTATTTTTAATGTTTAGGCTAGTATTATTTCCTCACCGGAGAACGAATGGAACTAATCAATCTAAATTAAAATCTATAGAAAAGAAATCATGTGATTTTGAGCAAGAAGACAAGCACTGAGGAATTTCGAAACGGGAGATGTAGGCTTACAGCTATGCCAAGGGTTGCAGAGTCTGAGCTAATGGACGTCGGTACTTAGCCTTAACAAGCCACAGAGAATTTATCGGATAATCACTTCCGTCGGATAGACCATTGTATATTAGTGGAGGTTTCTAGTTTCTAAACGAAGAATTGACCCAGAAAATAGGGTCACATAAAATAGGGAAAAATTATAGATGTGAAACGATTGAGATATATAAATAAAAGTAGATAAATTTTAAAGAATGTGAACCAAGCGCATTCTTTAAAAACGACGCAAAACTAATTGAATTACTATGAAGAAATTATTGAAAACTTCAGGAAATTTAATTAGTCATTACATATATTCCATATATCATCTGCTGAGTTCGCCTAAACAAGAACAACACTTTAACTTAAAAGTTTGAGAATAATTACGTTAGAAAATATTCATAGTTTGAAATGGTGCTATTGACTAACTGTTAATGGAATTACTATCTAAAACTTATCATAAATTAAATATAAAGTTTTTAACATTTTATAGGGTGCACTAGTTGGAAAATATTCTCAAAAAGCAAGAAATAGCGATTAATTACAAACAAACTCAGTGTATGACAGTATGCATAAACCTACACCGTATAAGGAAGAGCAAACAACAACCAAAAACAGATGATTAACAACTTTTATAAAGTATTTATTTAACAGTACAACAACGTAAACAGGCTCAGTTCACATATTAGTATCTCAAATTCGGTTGATATTTATAAAATATTTTCAACTATGATAAATTTTCTTTGAACTATTTTTGTATAAATATGTGATTTGGAATTCTCATTTTAAAGTCTAATGTTTACAGTTGCATTATGATATTTAAATTTTGTATTAGTGATAATTCATTGTTCGTTTCTTACACCATTTATGTGAGAAAAAATATTATTTGACAGTTCTTTATATTTAAGTATAAATATTAAAATGTTTGGTAATATTTACTATTTAAATTAAAAACCTGACAACAATACTGACAACTCATTTATTATATATTTAATTGTCAGATAAACTATTTAAAAATGCTATTGTTTTCCACTTTTAGATAAATTTTTAGAAGAAAAATGGCTTCTATTAAGATAAAAATATTATTTGTTTCTCTTTAGGATATATTTTATTTTGGAAACAGATTTAAATGTGTATTTTTAAGCAACACATTAGCACTGTTTCAAAATTTCAACATTAATCCCTCTCGAGTATATCACACTCACACTACTCTTTGCATATAGTTACTAATCACACACACACACCCAACAGAAACATAAGTAACATAATACGTTATAATTAATTCATATAAAAATGGACCGACTACTTATCAACTCAACGGAGAGGAATAATTCTTCTCTAGGGATTTAGTGGAATAAAAAAAATGGCATAGAATTTTGACTAACATAGAAAATAACCAGGGGTGAAAAACGTGAAATTTTGTATATAACAGCTCTAGTGGAAATCAGTTGACGCTGGATGTTGGCGCAACTCGTTGATCCTCGGTCAGCTGCGTCGCCGGAAACAGTTACTGGTTGATGTCTCAAAGGCCCACAGTCGACCATTTTTTGGAGAAGCGAATGCTCCAAATCATTGCCGAATAATCAGCAAGCATGGCTTTAATTTCAAGGCAAAGTCTTGAAGCACTTGTACAAAAACTGACAATGCTGCAAATTTGAAATGAAAAATACGAAAATAATGTAAGAATCAATGTATGTCCGAAAAAGTATGTCTATCAAATGTATGACTGTCCGATTGTATAACTGTCCAAACATATACTCAGCTCATTATTTTATAAACTTTTCTTCGACTTCGTGTGACTGGCTGGTTGAAGATTCATTCTTGCCAGAAAAGTGGGCGTAATCATTTTTATATATTTTTGGTGACCTTGTCAATTGAAGATCATACGCGTGTATGCAGGTCAACTGTCCAAGTTGCGACCCTTTCAGACAATAGTGTCCCGGAATCTTCAGGCGTGAAAAAGGGTGGCTAGCGAGACATATGGTTTTCTTTTCCTCTGAACGTTAAGTGCTAAGAATCGGGTGATTTAACATGGACCCTTTCCATATCCTGTACTTTTCTGCTTATTGTCCGAAGGGATACCTTTTTTTAGTGTTCGCGGAGTGAGCACATGCAACTTCCTTTTATTAGCAATAATCAAATTCCGGTCTCCAGAGGCTACCCTGTCAATCTTTTCCTCAAACCATTTGAGTCAATGTTATTAATGGTATCTGATTCCCGTTCGTCTGGCTAAATGTTTCATCTTAATTGATTGTTAAAATGGCTAATCACGTTTGTTATGCTTTGCCGGTGGCTTAGTAGGCAACCTAGTTCTCTATTTAAAACTAATTATATATATATACATAAAATAAAATAAAAGAACAATAAACATTATAATCGAGATAGTTTGTTTGTGTTTTAATTCTGGGTGCAAAACTTTAATCTTTTGTTTTGTCTCTAGTTATATAATTTTTGGAAGATGAATCGATAGTTAATTTGAACTTTCGTATTATTACATTATAAATATGTTCATTTAATTCGAGTATTAGTTTTATAATTATTTTAAAGAAAAATATCCAAATTTATCTTGTGTTTGATTGATTCATTCAACAAAGATCAATGTAAGTTTCTTTAGGCGAGTAATTTTCCTTCCTGACTTGGTTATCAGGAGGCTTTTTAACGATCTGCGATTGAAAGTTTCATAGAGAGGTTAAAATTTTCTGAGGGGTGAGTATATATATATATATATATATATATATATATATATATAATAGACGTACGTTTTATAAACGGAAAATCTTTATTGATGAGCGTATTTGGAAAGTTTTTGGTATTGGAAGAAGAGAACTGCCTTTTTCGAAACGTATATATTCTGATTTTCTGTTCACTTCTGTGTCTTCTTTGGACAGTTACAGCTTCGAACAAACTTCTTTTACATTTATAATACAATAATTCCATCTCACTGTAAACAGGCAGTGTAAATCGCATATTGAACCTAATAATGTTAGAAATTAAATTTGTGAAAATAATGTTACGTATTTCAGACGGGTCGCTTACCAGCGATACAATTCGAAAATTCCGTAAGGTACGTATTTATTGTAAAAGAAACGTTACGTATTCGAAGGCCATCAAAATGTCCATGTCTACTTCTATTTCCTAAGCAATCTTACGAGCTAGTCTTCAACATTTTCCGCTTTTAATTATTTCCAGATCAAGCTTCTAATTTTCGTCAAGTTCCTCCCCTTTTGAAAGTCATTATTGAACTCCTCCGTCATTGCTCCCGTGATTGGAAGGGCTACGAGTTATGAAATGCAATTATCAAACCTCACCCTCAGGATGTAGAGAATTTTAGTTCGCCAATACCCCCGCTTTGTTAATCGCTTCAAAGGATGTTCGCGGCAGAGGTGGTTGTGGAACGTTAATCAGTATATACAACGTCTTGCAGACAAATTAGCAAGCAAGTCATCTGGTTATATAAGGCCTTATTCCCAATAGTATTTATCCTGAGAACATACAAGCGTCTTTGTTGAAAATCTTATTGTGTGTGAACTTTCTCCTTACCAGAGCCAATCATTGGACTTTACAGAAATACATAAAAATAATCATTGTCTCCTGAAAATAAAATGAATCGATAGGAATTATTTTTTTGACAGTAAATGATAGCCGCTTAGGTGATTTCTTCGTAAAAATTTTAATATAAAATATAAATTGAAGCTGGACAGCGTTCATACGAGATACCAAGACATTCTCAATTGATATGTGTATTGACTTGAGTGGAAGCATCAATTGACAACACAGAAAGTACTTTCACGAGTCTAATTTCGTGGCCCCGACAATAAGCAGAGCTAGCCAATCTATTATTTATTGGGTAACAGGCTGCATGAGGGTGTTCCAGAAACTGGGACATCCATTTAATAGCATATTAAAGAAATTGAATAAGTGGAAATGCGGAAGGGTGAAGCCAAGTGTTGACTAAGTTCCCCGACCTATAATATAAGAAAGACTGACCTTAAAGAGATTCCCGACTGATCCAATAGGATCAGTGTATTAATCGCAAGACATGCTGAAATCGGACTGTAAATTATTCCCAAGCATCCCAAAAAGAAGAAATTAAATTGCATTTCAGAGACGAAAAAATTGTATCAAAGGTTAGTAGACTCAGATGTTCTGTAATTTGCCTCTCCCTTAGTTTGAACATTCAACATTTCCATATTTCATTACCGATAAAAAAATTGCCTACACTCAATCGATTACTGTGAATAAATGAGATCTTTAAAGTGGTAAATTATTCAAAATTGACTATAGCTTGGTATCACGAATACAGCGAACATTTGATTGATTTTTTTCAAACGCGATTTGATTGATGATGGACCAGTTCAATGGCATTGATAATAAAATATTTAGTGTAAACCGAGAAAAGATCGTTAATTGAAAACAATTTACTGGGCAAAGGTAAGAGAGAAATGTTTGACGTGACGAATACAAGAATTCTCTGGGTTGGAAAAAGATACATATAAAATATGCACTTCGTTCCCCATCCCCCGAAAGAACTTGGAGAAGGAAAAAGTTTGACGATACTTCTTCAATGCTGATCTCGCCCTCTGAAGTTCGCCAAGTTGAGCACTCGGTATTAAAATGACAAAAAAAGGACTCAAAAGTGCTACAAATATTGAGGAATGTATTGAATGTAACGGCATTGGTATGTGATATTGTCGAATTGGAGCAGGTTGCAGGTTAAGGGTATTTGTATACATTTTATTAAATGGTTGAATTATTACAAAAATA
Source organism: Eucriotettix oculatus (assembly GCA_034510155.1). Lineage (NCBI taxonomy): Eukaryota > Metazoa > Arthropoda > Insecta > Orthoptera > Tetrigidae > Eucriotettix > Eucriotettix oculatus. The sequence goes on along the minus strand of CM067378.1, from coordinate 28,009,660 downwards.
AATTAATTACACATTACATTATATATTGTGAAAATATAGTTTAAGTTATTTTAAATGAAGTACTAGAAGGGGAATTTTAGAAAGTACAATAAATAAAATACATAGTTACGCCAAAAGTGAGAAATAGAATAATTTAAAACCATTTCGTCTTCCAACTTTCATGAATTAAAATATTACAAAATTTCGTGTTTCTGCTACAAAGATCGGGGCAGAGAAAAAAAATGAAATTTTGTAATATATTAAATTATTCTATCTCTGACTTTTGGCCATTATTTGTATTTTAATTATAATATTTAGTCAGAATAATTTAACTTAATTTTATTTATAAAATAATATAAATACCAAATGAGTCCGTTTCTAATAATGAATGAAAACGGAGCACGTAAAATGTATTTCGACAAGATAATCATAATAATGTCTGGTTTATTTCGACTTATCTTAAATATTTGACATTGGTAGGTTAATATCTCAAAAAATACTGAAATTAGTGAATTATAACGTGAGCGTTTTAAATCCCCTCCATTTAGAATTTTTCAACGTTAAGTAACACCGCTCCTGTCCGGAAGTTATTATGAATGATTTATACAGTTAGAAATCGTGTGGACAAAGATAATTTAAAGCATCAGTGTTATCAACGTTATATGAACTGTGAAATACATCCAGGAGAGTGCTAGATGAAATCGTGAAACGCAATGGAGACGTGGAGTCGGTAAATAAGTGTTAAATGGTTTACCTGCACGCAGACATCCATTCACAGTAGTAGCTATTAATGAAACTAACTGCTTAAGATAAAGAAAGGAAGAGGATTTTCCGCTCTAACTGCAGACGAAGGTCGCTTGCACAAACAGTAGTTGCTGATAACTAATGCAAGTGTAAATCGAAGCTAGCCGGGAATCGAACCCGAGGATTCCGCGTGACAATAAACAGTTAATCCGTCAGCGTTGGCGTGGGATCCAGCCGTAAAATAACATCATTTGATAAAGCGACGAGTAAAGAAGAATATCTACGTGACTAGTTGCGCTTAAACACTTTTATAATTATTTTAGATTTTAAGTTCTATGAAAGTAACGAGCGATCGATTGGATTGTTTGGAGTCTTGATTGTATAACTAATACGGAACCTGAAATATAATGGGTTTTCAAAAAGAAAGATAGTATCGAATACAACGAAAGGAAGCTTAAACCCACAATTTCTGAAAGTAAAATCTCTGCTTTGTTCGAGGAAGTATTGCTTCAAAAACCGAATCCTTTACCAAGGAATTTTTGTATTAGTTCTGCAGTGTAACCGAGAAGCTTTTACCTCAAATATAAGAAGAGAGCGGAAAAATTATGTCAATTGAATTGTCATAAGCAACACTCATCCTATTTAAATTTGATTTGAAAAGTCTCCAGAATTCCTCTTACAATGTTTACTGAAAACGATATTTAATTTACAATTGGGTAGTCATTATTACAGTAGTAACAACGACTTTGACATATTAATGTCATTCACTTTTCTCTTGCATTTCAGCGGTTGAATATTTAATACGATAAATGAAAATTCATAATTTATGTCAAACAATTATGTGGGAATTGATCTAATGAATGTTGTGTTACTCTTTTTATACTTAATCAATTAAAACAATCGAGTCCAAGTGACACGAAGGAAACTTTAACTGAATTAAATTCCAGAAAGTTTTTTTTACTAATCACAATATATGTGGAGATTTATCCACATTACAATCAATTTGTTCAATAAACTGAATTTCATGATCATAAATACTATAAACATTTTATGAAATTAAAGAATGGATTTTTACCACTAAATTAGTAACGGTTTTTAAACAACTAGAAGTATTAGGCACACTTAGTGAAACTCGAGGTGGAACGGGAAAGCGGGGTAGAACGGGATAGCCTATTTTTTACTGGATAGTGCTGGAGGTTAGTAAATAGGGCTGAGAAATTGTAAATGGTCAAGGAGGAAATCCTGGCAACTGTCTGGACCAAGTTCTGACTGCACCTTGTGAATGAAGTATTGTTTTGTCATTTCAGATCTGTGACTTTATCGTTTTTTCAACATTTCGACAGAAGATAAACTATAAAACTCATCGCTTTTAACCTATAATGATAAATATTCGTAGACTAAGGCAAAATGTAATATGTTCCTCAAGAAAAATAAAAAAACTGGCAGACTCACCTTATCAGAATGAGTTATAGGATGATGTACCAAAAAAGATTAGATTAAGAAAGAAAAGAAACGGAATGAAGGGGAAAATGCTACTAAAGAATGTGCAGTTGCAAAAAGTAATCTCTAAGCGAAAATAAAAATTGATAAAGCAATCAACTGTACGATAATAAGTACAAGAAAGAAAAACCAAAAGGTGTTAAGATATTTCTCAAGTTAAATTAAATTGCACTTATTGTAATCACAAACCATTCTATCCCGTTCTGTCCCGGAGGCTGTAAATTGTAAGTTTCTTTTTAAAAATTCGTCGAAAATCTAACTTTATTGTTTTAAGTTATATTGATATTAGATTAAGTAAGTAGTATAATATGAAAACATTTTGTGCTTTTATGAAGTAATTTTTTTCCAAAATTTTACAAAAATTGTTAAATAGTAAGTGTCTCATTCCGCCTCAACTTCCCCTATCAGTTTTCAAAAGGGCATCATAATTACACCAAAAAAGTTTTGATAGAATTATGAAAACACAAAACCTCTTTCTAGAATCAGGAAACGATTCTTAGATATGCCAATAATAAAAATTCTGCCTTAGTTAACTTAAAGCACGATCCTATTATAAATAAAACCAACAAAATGCGTTCTAGTACGGTCTAATATGGTCAAAGTACTCCAATACGGCAAAAATTATGTTTTACATTTAAGACATTGAACTGAAATAGTGAAGTAGCTTGCTAAGTAAAACATAAAAGAATAAGAAATACCAAAAGATTTTTGGATTATCTGTAAGCAATATATGATTAACCACTGAATCCTGATTAGGCATTATGTGCTTAGAATTTTCGTTTGATTGAGTAAGGACTATCTCGATTATACGAGGTCCAGTCAAATATAAAGGGTAATTTTTTATCAAGCTTAGTAGGATAGTAGGAGGGCCAGCCTCGATTTCCATCTGAGTCTCTTCACTCTACTATCGCACCCACAGCCAATGTTAGTCTCATTCAGTCGATAATAGAGCAACGAGCGAGCCTCCGTTGCGCAACGGATTATTGTTAAGTTTTGGACTATAGAAGGAGTGAGAACTTCAGAAAATTTAGCTCGATTAGGGACACAATTCGGGGATGACACACTCTCCAAAACCCGCGTGTACGAGTGGTACAACAATTTTTTTAAGGCCGGGAAATGGTGGAAAACCAGAGTTACGATCGGCGTCCTCGAACTACTATCACAGAAATTACAACCGTGCAGTAAGGAAGTTTTGGAAGAATACCGACGTCTCACCGTTGAAAAAATTGCTTCTTCAGTTGGTCAGTCACGGGAGTGCACATTCCATCATCAGAAAGGAACTTTGCTGCATAAAGATCTCAGCGAGGTGGGTTCCTAGGCTTCTTTCTCCTGATCAGAACAACGCCCGTTTGAAGATTTGATATAGGAGTTTGCTCTGTTATGCTGACGAAGGAGAAGAAGGCTTTCTCAGTCGTGTAGTCACATGTGATGAGACATGGGTTCATCATAAAACGCCTTAAAACAGGTAAGCAAAGAGTAGCGACTAAGACATGAGGGTGCACCAATTAAGGCCAAACGTGATTGTCTGCATGGAATGTTATTGCTATCGTGCTTTGGGATTTAATACGCATTTTTTGGTTCGGTTCCTCCATGATCGCCGAGCAGTGAACTCCGAAAATTAGTCAACTGTTGGATAAAAAAATCTTCATACCAAAGCAAAAGACGGCGTTTCCCAATCAGAAGCGTCATCCTCCTTCACGACCAAATTGTAGGAAATGTACTGGGATCAATAGAACTTCCATCATACAGCTCATATTTGTCACCGTGTGACTACCATCTGTTTGGACCGTTGAAGAAAGCTGTAGGAGGTCAATGGTTCAAAAGCTATGAAGAGGTAGAACTGTTTTTGCTTAATTGGTTCAAGACTCAACCTACAGCTTTTTATGATGACCGAATCAGGAAGCTTACAAAACGCCGGGAAAATGTGTTTCAGTACAAGGAAACTATATAGAAAAATAAAAAATATATATTGAAATTCTATCGTTCTCAGAAAATTTATTTAAAAATCCCGTTTATATTTACTGACCCTCGTATAAACAAATTAGACTATTACTACCAGTTTTTTATAATTAATATAAATAATTTTCAGATAATATATTCTTAGGATATAAACGGCCGAATACAACTTCAGTTTATCTTACAGTCACGCGTTTCTTTATTCGCTTCGAAAACAACGGAAATAAGAATAGAAATGTATATTTTACAGGTAACATGAGATGAATTCAAAAGAGAACTGAATGATTAAGGTTTGAACGGATCGCTTTTGTATGTGTCAGCTGAGCTGCCCGAGGCCGAGGAACCACGTACTAGATAATGCGTCCAGATCACGCACGTGGCTTTGTTTCCCTCCGCCATATGCCGTCAAATTTTTTAGCCACATGTTTCGTAATGAGTAAGTGGCGACTGCTTTGTACACATTAAACATAAGCTGCAGTAATCACATATGTTTGGGCACACGGCAGGACTACTTTATTTCGTGTGAATACGAGCCATGAATCTCTCGTCCGCAGTTGAGTCACGCCAACGCTTACGTCGTTTCCGTTTTTATTGGAGTTATGAATGCGTGCGATTGTATCATAAAGATGGCTTTGGCAGAATCGGCTTCCACCTTTACAGACATCAAGCGTCTTTTTATAACAATGAATATATATATAGAGAGAGAGGGAAACTACAGTTACACAGAGGGCTTTAAGCAAAAGGAGATTTCCGCAACTTCTTTCCTTTTTATTTATTTTCCAAACAGCATAGGTTTAAAAAGAAAAATTCACTATAAGAATAATTCATAAAAAATCGGAGCTCCCAGACTACATTGAAGGAATAAGATGTACATTCGAAAAGTACCACGGAAAATTGGTTCTATGAATAAAAAGAGAAATACGTCAATGTAATGTTTCGAAGAGTTCCAAGTAATAACTCAATTATTTAGTTTTTAAAACGTCAAACTGTTGAAGCAGAACAAACGTAAACGAAAAATCGTGAAGTAAAATCATTGTAAAATTTTTGCAGAAAGGAATGAAGTCATATTAAGTGCTAATGAAATGAGATATTCATTACAGATTAGGCATAGGGTGAGGCAAAAGTCGCAGTACATCTTCTGTGAGTCAAAAATCGTATTACTCCCTGTTATTTCAAGAACTCTGCACGAATTGGGAATCCTGAATATTCCAGTTAGGTACGGGTGAGGTGGTTTATCTTTTACCTGGAAATGCTGAAAGCAGTGGTGTCTTCCTTAGTTATGAATGAACAGTTCAGCCTGTAATTCCAATCAAAGTTTATTGTAACATTTGAACCTTAACTGTTTCTTCAAATCTGTTCATAGAAATGAACTTTTCAGAAAATGCTGATGTTATCTGATGTTACACGATCCCTTTTCCATTTAAAAATTGACTTTAGGTTCCAGATGCCTGATTTCAAGATGGCGCCCATGTTCGGTACGTACTGTAAAAGATAGACCCACCTCACCCATACCTAACTGGAATATTCAGGTTAAAGTTTTTGTACTGAGACTTTTGACTACCCCTATAGAATAAACTGTCGATAATGACGTAATTTATGAGAAAATATAATTCGGTAGTATTAATTACCTAGTATTGATAGAACATTTACCTAAAATATGGCGAATTTATAAAACATTATAAAGAATTAAGAAACCAGACAGACAACTATATATTAATTTATTTATATTAGTAACTAATTTTAATATAAGACTGAGGGCATGTTATGAATTGGTTTAAGAAATGCAATACCCAGTTCTGTTGGAAATAAGCATTGACAAAATTAATTGGGCTCAACTCAGTTATAAGTTACGTAGTACTACCACAACATGTTTCAAAGTTTTACAAAGATTTATGAGCAAATAATTGTTTCAATGAACAGATTTTTTAACGTTGCAAAACTTTCATGAAACTTATAAGTCATTTTATTTATTCTGTCAAGCTTTTCCAATTGCTATTATTTTTATTTATTCTAATATATAAATTAAACTGAACGAGCCTAATTGACGATAAAGTGATGAACGAACACGATGAAAAATTAAGTAATGTAGAAAATTGACAGGAAATAAAATATTTATATTAGGGTTATAAGCATTCAAAGGGATGTGATGAAATCTTTAGTATTGTACTGAAACATTCTCAATGACGAAATCTTGGAAGAATTAAACGCAAAGCAATATCCTTTAGCGATTTTCTGTTATTTTACAAGAAGCTTCTGATTGTGAAGACCCCGATATTCTACTACAAAAAATTTAATGCCATAAAATTAAAGGCATACCTTTTTCTTGGTTTCAGCCATATTTAGTGAACAACAGTGATTTTATGTCGAAAATCCGTTAACAGATGAAAATTTTCATTCAGAATGGGCAGAATTAAAAAGTTAGGAATCCCACAGATTCCAATGTTGGGTAAAATATTAGATACATTTTCAAAAGCTGTATAGTTTTCAGTAAATTTAATTATTATAATAAGTAACAAGGACACACTAAACGAAGCAGCTAAATAATGTATTAAATCAATGGCGTAATTGGTTTTCTGTCAATGGACTTGAGTAAAAAATGATTTATTGTGATTAATTATATTCTACGTTGGGCGCTAATTGTAATAAAACATTTTAATTACTTATTTTTATTTATTAAATAATTTTATTATGCCCCACGTTGATGAAAGCCGAAGTTAATGAAAAAAATAATATATTGTGGTGAATTAAACACAAGATTTGTAGGCCATTTATAAAATTTATTGTAGCTAATGTTAGTAGTAATCATGTGCTATCAGTTATAACACTATGATATTAATAATGTAATAAGTTTATGTAAAACTATTACTCATTCTATTTGTGGAAGCATAGCTTCATAGAAGGATCCACGGAATGAGACTTATGCTATGTAGAGAAAGAGACATGTGGAAGTTATCGGCAGTGAGGCAGTTGCACTAAGAGAAAGTTATAGGTTAAATCGATGAATCTCACTCGTCAACCACATATGACGCTTTTCAAAATTCCTCCTTTATTTCCGTAGAATACATATACACCGCTTACCGTTTAAACATTGAGCGGTTTGGTACAAAACAAAAGAATTAAAAATTAATTGGATTGATTTCAGTAGAATATATAGAGTTTATAACCTTTGTACTGTACAAATTTGTTTATATTTTAAATTTCGATACTTATAAGTTATGCACTAATTGTCATTATTATCATTATTTTTCACGGTTAGTTTTTTGCAAGATTACACAAATCTGTATAGTACTGCCTCACAGGTTTCGTTTCGGGCGAATTCAATTAGGTTTCCAGTGATGTCATCAGACTCGAGGCTCTCTCGAAGTTCTTGTCGCTGCATCTCGAACTTGGGGCATTCCGCGATGAAGTGGACGGCCTCTGTCGTCTCTTGCGTTCATCCGTGTCCTGTGAGTAGCTGCGATATTTCATAGTCCATCTTCAGTTTATGTTGGAAAGGCACGTCTGGGAAGAATATACGTGTGCCCCCTCCCTTTTCTCCATGTTGTCGCTTTGTATAATAATGTTGGCGTCGTCTCTTCTTTCCTTTGCCCATTCTAAACCTTTGATTATTCCTAACTGCTCTGATTGGAGCACAGTACAGTGTCCAGCCAAAGGGGATTTTTCAAATCCTACTTCCGTGCTTTGGTAGAATGCTATGAACGCACATTCGGTTCCGATGTTGTTCTGACTTCCATCAGTGGAGACTAGAAGGCAATTTTCATCTCGGCCGTCAAATGTCGGGACTCTCCAAGCTAGATGTAATTTTTCAAATTTAGTTGGTTTTTGGATATCTTTAGGTTTAATTTCCTAATTTTCCACCGATTTTCCATTTCTAAGTTTATATTCATTAGCTATTTCTTTTACTCTTAGATGAATGGGAATGAATTTTGCCAAAACAATTGCCGCCTTCCAAGACATAGTGCAAAATCCTCTGATAGCTTTATTTCTAACCAATGAATTTCTAATGTAACTTTTTTTTTAATTGTGACATTAAAGACAGGGAAATTCACAATTTTCACATTCGTGTTAAAAATACTGAGTGTTAAATAATTTTAGTTTTACAACAGTCGAAGCAAATATGTCATTGGAGATCCGAAAGTGCCCCCAAAGACCGTGGAGCGCAGAAAAACCCTCCCCAATTTAGTTCGATTTTAGGACGAATTAAATTCAGAAAAATGTGTGAGGATATTCGGAGACAGACAGAGAAGATGCAGAAAGTACAGGATTAAATTGACGCCAGATAATTGACGCGCCTGCTAGCTATGTGCAGGTGATTAAAGAAGTTTATCCACCAGGGGACGGTGACGGTAGAACCAAATGTTTATATTAAAGCTGTAACTATACCAATTTTTATGTACTTTCATGAAATTTATTTGATTAATGATCAGTTATTTTTAGCATTATTGAAACATTTTCAAATTCAATGCAAAACCCATTTGTAAATAAATGGAATGATTTAAGGAAATCAATGCTTTAATATGTTAAACAACTGGTATTGCATTATCCCACAAATAATGGTTATCGTCCAGTTCACACACGTGCGTCTGTAAAATTTGAGACGCATTTACTTAAACCGAGTAACATGATTTGCGCTTACGAAAAGTATCCGCATCGAAATGAGTGAAAACATTTACCGTTAGCGTTTGTTATTTTCGTAAAGCATACCCGTGCACTGTTTAAGCGGCGAGCTGCGGTAGGTCCGTTTTGCAGTAATCTGAGACACATTATCCACGAGTGGGAAACAATAACGGCTTCCATTGGCCCTGCTGGATTGAATATGTATAGTGGTGTATGGAGGAGCGTAGGATTACAGCTGTCCCTGCTGTCCGCACACCAGTTTTACCTGTCGCCAAATCCTCTACCAATATTAAACACAGCCATTACAGCTGTTAATACGATTTCTATCACGATCACCAAGAACGCTAATTAAAGACGGACGTAAGCTTGTTATTCTAAACCTTTCCTCTCTAATTGATAACGATTTTAAGGTAGTTATACAAAAGGATTTCTGGCGTACAAAACATATAATGATCCTACGATCGTAAAAATAATGTGAATAAAAGTATTTATTTCATCCATAAGTTAGTAATTTACGACTTGCTACGTCATAGCAGATATATAAAAGTTAATACCACTACTAATTGCAATAAAAATTTATCAAACGACTGAAATGAAGAAGAATATTACCCCCATAAACTACACATTTTGCAATCGCATATAGAAGATGATTCATAGTGAATACTCAGTCATTTTAACCAGATTTCAACCTGTTCCATTACTTATACATACATACGTGTAATGATTAATATGGGATCTTAATTTGTCGTATTTGATTTGAAAGTAAATGTCATGTTGAAAAATAAGTAGCAAAGATCTTTTAAATTATTTTTGGCGTTTTGTAAATTTTGTGGTTTTATTTAACATTTATAGAAAATCCTGAATAAATTTGAGATTGCCGAAAGCTTAAATAATTTTAAACGTTCATAATTCGAGTGTTTATAATTAGTTTTTTCTTCACAATATTTAAATAACTTTTTAAAATGTTTTCTCATCTATCAAAAATGATGACATTTACATAATGAAAATAACTAATGCGATTAAGTTTTCTTTTTATATTCCGTTTGATCAAATAACGTGGGAATATGTATTTTCATAATTTGGATTCAAGTAAAACAACGTACATTCTCTTCCAACACGTAAGATAAATATATTTTTTAACATCTCTAACAGAAATAAGTTGACGTAAGCTCGTATTCACTAGGAATTATTTTAAACATACCTACTATTGTTAATATTCTGTATATTTGCATATAAAATTCTGGTGTGCGTTTGTTCATAAACCTTCATCTCCTAAACAGCAATACCGATTTTGATTGTTTCATTTGTATTTTTTGAGACTACCTGGATCGATCTTAACTATAGTTGGGCCCTGTTCGGGGCTCTGTATTCAAGATCCAGATTTTTTTAAATTTCTGACTTAATAGTTTAGTTTTTTTAGACATCTCACATGAGGAAGTATTTAATCCCAAATTTTTAGCCTGGCCTTTTGAATAATCTGTCATATGACTTACGCATAAATACATGCGCAAGTTCATTGCGTCGTAGCTTAGCATTGGTATGGCACTTAGATTTGAGATTTCTGAGTTATGAATCATTCCGTGTTGGAATTGCGAATACACCGAGTTGTACCCGTTGGTTGGTACGACGGATTAATCACATGTTGACAAAGATATTACTATCGAGCTAAATACTGCTGCAGACTATTCTAAATGAATTACTGGGCACCCAGCTAGTATATTTATATCACTTTCCATATATGAATATACATGGTTACTGTTTAAATAAATAATTCATTTTAATATCTCTTTTGTTATTTTAAGATGCATTTTTAGGGATTCAAATACCGCTTATTCTACATTACTGCTTATGGAGAGCTGAGAGAGCTGAAGCTCATGGAGTGGGTAGGGAGGGGGGGGGATCGCAGAAACGCTCGAACCCCTGCTAATTAGGTCTTATCAATATTATAATGCTATTTCCTTCTAATTTCTATTTAGCCATCTGATGTTGGAACTTCCTTTCTCGTACTGCATTCTAGCAGTGCGAATATTAATTTCTTACAGGAGTAATATCTTCTCTTCTTCCAGACATTTAAGGCGACATATCCATATATTATATAGATAGTTGGGATTTTTGTGCAGTTTATATAGCTCATCATTGTATTATAACCTCCATATACCGTTAACACATCTTGAGTTTTAGATCTTTGTCAGGACTTTATTTTCAAATATTCTCAGAATTTTTCAGCATTATTGAATGTGTCCGGCCCTAGCCACATAATCAGTCTGTACTACTACTTATAAAAAACTTTTAATATTTATAAATTAATAAAAAGTATTACTACTTATAATTATAGAGTTGTAAAGCGTAAAACAACGTTTATTTAAACTATAACACTTTTCGTTTTTCCTGAATTTCGCACGGGATAAGTGACATTTTGTTACTAAAAAAATCCGTTTTTGGTGCCAAAGTCACAATCAACAAACATTTTCACTGCTTTTTATCAGACAATTTTGCATATTTACTAACTAGCTAATATGTATAATTACTTAAATACAATATTTATTAAATTTTAGCAGTAAACAGCAATTAAATAATCTCGTTTGGAAGGCTACCCTGTTGCATATTCTGTATGTCTTTAGAATAGGAAGACCTCTTTTGGCCTGAAAGGCAGAAGGAAGGAATCTATCTCTTCGAAAGGTTGACAGAAATCTTGTAATATATTTGAATTTTATTGGCGTTTAAGGTTGGCTGCGTCACAGCGCAAGACAGTAATTTGAAACTTGTTGACAAATGCCTCCACTTGAGGATGTCGAAACATGGATATTTGCAAGAAATGTTCTTCCCGCCTTCAAAAAATAAGGAATGCTACTTCGCTTTTCCTCAAACAGGCGCCAGGTAAATTAAGGCTCCTTATTGGGCTACGTCTCACGTTGGGACCATTACGCTAGTGGTTGGGAACCGCTATGCAGAAGAAGAGTTTGATCTGTCAGTTTGGTTCAGCTCGCTCGTATGGTTGTGCGAGCCTACGATCTACTTTTCTTCTTTAACCCCTTCACTGATATTTTTCAACAAATATGACAAAAAATTCATTATTTAATTACCTATGGGTAGATATGAAAATATATATTCATTTAAGTATCTTACAAAGTTACTTATTTTTAAATATTTACTTGTACCTATTTTTAATTTTTTCGCGTAATTTTGCATAAAAATTAAGTTAACTGTTTTACAAAAATTATTCAGCCTAAAATCACATGATAATTTTATAATAATAATATTAACTATAAATTGAAAAGACAGGAATGTATTATATAAGTTAAGTCTATTTTTGTGTGTAAAAGGCTTCGAACTAGTGACCTTCGGAATAGCCGGCTGGAACGTAATTCATCCAGGAGGTCCAGTCGGCTAAACAGAAGAGTAAGGAATAAAGATTTTGTAAAATATTTCAAATCAATTTCTTCACTGAAGACAGGCATTGCAAAATCCTTTCCGATAGCAAGATTTGAACAAGCGACCATAAGAATAGCAACATGGCGCGTAACTCACCTACCAGCTCCACCCTGCTGCACCAAACATGGATAAAAACAGTGTAAAAAGTCATCGTAGTTATTTATAAAATACTTCAAATTTATTTCTTTGTGAAAAAATATAAAATAGCATAGGTTTTGAAGCACGTAAATTACGAAAATTCGTGGCTATTCCCGCATTCAGGCTTGATGAAAACAAAGAAGTTTGGAGTAAATCATGCGTTGTAAAGACAATCACGCTCTCTCACGACCAAACTACGAACTTCTACGAAGGTGACGAGGTATCTCGTCCAGATCAAGAAGAAGTAAAATTGACATAGGACGAGTTAACTCGGCCTCGGTCAGTTTTTTCTCGACCGCTCAGGACGAGATAACTCGTCCGAGTCAGGGAAGGGATTAATAAACTTTACTATATTCTCCAACACACTTCATTTCTGGAGGTAGAACCTGGTCAGAATTACAACTATCTGTAACACCCGGTCGAACCCACCTACCAATCTGTATTACCTTTTAAAGATTAACAGAAACCTTCTTTGCGATGTACAGCACTAAACACAATTACTTCATGGCACTCGTATAAATGATATAAGCAAACATTATATCTTGCAGTGTTTGAAAAGACCCCGAATATAAAGCATAGAGCACACTGCTTTATTTCTCATTTATTTATCTAGTTAAATGACAACTACAGAGAATATTTTTTTCATGACTCATTCTATAAATTTGAAGTCAACTTTTCTATGGGAACCGTGGAATATGAATATAGTCAAGAGCGAAGGCTTCCCCGGTGAATTTGTTTAAAAGAAAATTGTCGGGTATCAACCGGCGTCAAAACTTGTTTGCACAAATTTTCGACAGCAAGCTTTTCCATCGTCGTCAGGTAGACAGTCTCCCCTGACGACGACGGAACATGCTGTTGAAACGTTGTGTAAACAAATTTTGAACCGGGTTGAAACCAGAGAATTGTATTTGAAATAAGAATATAGTCAATAATAAAATAATTTTATTCAAGAAATTTATTAAATGTTGTTAAAAGAAGTTCGATAATGCTCTGTGTAGTCAAGCACAGTCTGGAATCACGTACAATCCATGAAGACAGTTATAAATTATATATATATATATATATAATTAATAAGGAAACGAAAGAGAGATAGAAAGTAGGTGAATTACCTGAGTGATCCGCCAGCCGATCACTGGAAATGTCTTCCTAACTTTCTGATGAAGGGGGCGGTGTCCCCGAAAATTTAAAGAACTCCAAACCTCACAAGGTGTCTACCATCTATGAACCTCAGGTAAGTCACCTACTTTCTATCTCTCTTTCCATTCCTTATTAATTGTCTTAACATGACAATGTCATCTCCTGACGCATATTAATTATATATATATATACTAAATTACATGAGGATGACCATGGCAATGCCGAAAGCTCCGGCTAAATAAATTTGAAATCAAAATTAAATTATGGTTTTAATTATTAATGAGACTGATTAACACAGGGAAAATTTTTTATCATACTAAATAATTTTATTTAAATAAGGACAAAATTTAGACAACAAACTAGGTTGTCTATGGTTCCATTGATTAATTAAAATAATTGTAAGTAGTTACTCTAAATTAATACAAAGCAACGGTATTGTAATAATATTGTAAAACATTTATATGAATATGTAAAATATTAACTTTTTACAAATAATTTGGCGAGTGTTTTGACGTAAGCATTGATTCCATGGATATTTCTTTCCTGTATCTCTCTGTTACATTACATTTCTTAAAAGAAACTTCAAACATTCGCCTTTTATGAAATTAGGTTCGTTAGTAATAATTAGACATGTTCTTTGCTTGGAAAATACAATGACATTTCTCATAAATCTGGGCGGGGCTTTGTTTCCTCGTGTTGATGTCTGTGGGGAAATAGAACGTCACTCCTCTCCATCAAAGCTATCTGAGAACGTCAGAGGCCCCGATACATTAAAATTTAGAAAAGCAACGCACCAGATACCCATGCTCTTTTGATGTATTTGTCCCAGTGGCAACACTGCTTAATTAGTTTAAAATCGCTGGTGGCTTCACACACGTCTGGACGTCACGTAGGTTTTTCTATATATGTATATGTGTGTATATGCATGCGTGACATACATATAAAGTGGCTTGCATGCGACTAACATACCAGTAGGGAGAAAAGGGGCGTGGTGTTGTTGTCAACTTTCCCCATCGCCCTAGGGTGAGTCACAATGAAATACAGGTGAGTTGTGCTTTACAGATCTCACTTCCTCTTAAACGAATTTTATTGCAACGAAACGTAATAGTGACATTGAAATATTGGCTCGTTTATTAGATAAAAATATTACATTATTATAAGTTTAATGCTTTCAGCCTCGGTTTCTCAATTTAAAATTAAACACCTGTACCAAATTGTTAACTTCCGCCTCCCGCATGAGTTGTATCAATTATGACGTGTGTATAGATTTACGCTTTACGTACATCGTTTACCGGTTTAGTATTAAATTGAATTTTGGACCTGGATGGCTGCTATCAACTTATGCAGGATTTTCCAATGATCTTGGAATTAGTCGTATACCAGTAATAGTGGTACATTAAGAATGATTATATCTTAGCTATCCAAGAACAAAGTTATGGTTTCCATTAGGCTAAATGGTTTTTTTCCAAAAAGCCTTAATAAGTTCTTCTGAGTCATTTTAGCCCGTTTTATTAATACGCCACATGTCACAGTAATTTTGGCTTTGTTTTTACAAAAAAAATGGCAATGAAAACAAAGTTTTACTAACCTGCGACGAACTAAAATTATAAAATCTTATGAGGGCTGGTTATATTAAAAGTGGAAAAATATACTTATTATTAATATATGAAGTTTATCGAAGAACATGACAAATCGTGGTGGAAAACAAAACTCATCTCCTGGATGGAAAAATGTAGACAACTTTAATCCTGTTATTGTTGTGGCATTCAGTCCTAAGACTGGTCTGATGCAACCCTTCATGCTAACATAGCTTGCGCTAGCCTTTTCATTCTTCATAGCTAAAGTTCAGGAGAATTAGCTAGTCGTGTGTCAAGACGATGCGTAGTGGGAAACTCCGCCCACATTATAGTGGATGTAGACATCAGTTCACTTTTACTTCGGTTTTTGATGTGACAAGTTGGTATTGTAGAAGCAATTCTGTAAATACTGGTGTTCGGAAATATATTCCCGTCAGTTCAGGATAAGTTGTACATCAAGAAACGCATCCGTAAAATGTAATAGAAAATAAGTATAACGTGTGTTAAATAAGTGTCCATATTCCGTTAGTATGAAGACAAATTTTTAAAAATAATAGTAGTGTTTTGCCAGGCCACTTGGAGGGGTAGTACCTCTTCAAACGACAATACTCCCCTTCTCCATTCCCTACTGCGAATGTAAACACACCATATAAAATCTCACGAACTGTAGCACATCCCACATCATCCCTAATCTGCTTAGCGTATTCCATATTTGGCCTCCCTCTACTGTTATTTCCCCACACACTTCCCTCGAATGTTAATTTTAAAAGACCTTCATGTCTCAAAACGTGATCTATTAATCTATCCCTTATCTCGGTCAACGTCTTCCATATTGTTCGCTCTTTCCTTATTCTGCTTAGAACTTCCTCGTCAGTGATTCTATCCACCCATCTGATTTTCAACGTTCTCCTGTAGCACCACATTTCAAAGGCTTCTATCCTTTTCCTTTCTGCAACTCCTATCTTCCATGTTTCGCAGCCATATAACGCCACGCTCCAAACGAACGTTTTTAGTAACGATTTTCTAATGTTCACACTTATATTACCCGTAAGTAAATTCCTCTTTTTCACGAAAGCCATCCTTGCCTGTGCTATCCTTTTTACGTCTACTATACTTTGACCATCCCTAGTTATTACGCTGCCCAAGTAGCAGACTTCCTTCAAAATATTCCTCCCCATCCTAACACACTTTTTTATTCCCCTGTTTCCCATACTATACTCCATTTACTAGGTTTTCCCTCTAATAATCCTGATATTCAACTCTTTCTCCAGGACCAGATTTATAGTAAAGTGAATAAAATAATTATTCCAAGAAAAAAAATACTACTACATTCACAATCTGAAGTGATAATAGCCAGTTATTTTATTATCATTTAATTGCACATTTAAAGTGTCATTTCTGTGAGTATAGACAAAATATAACGAGATTGACGCTGAAAATTATGAAACATTTTCCATGCACTGATGTGCGGATACTGTTGTTTACTTTTTACCTATACTCTTACGCGGATCCTATTGGTTACTCGATTGATTCTCATAGTAACTGTCTGTGATCAATTGAATATGTCGTGTATTTTTATGCTACTCTGGTAAGGATTTGCTTTGGTCTTAATATACTTTCGTATTCAAAAGAAATGTGTAAATATTTAATTAATCAAAAAACCTCATTAGTTTTGTATTTAAATGAATTTGTAAACTCTTTATGAGATTGTGACTATTAAGGATTTCTGGATGCTGAAAAATATCTTATGAAATTACAGTTCCATATTTACAACTATAAGTATACTGCCCGAATTTTAATCAGAGTTTGGTCTGTTTAGCGCCAAATAACTTGTTAATTTAATGAAAGTTTTATGTGAGGAACTAAATATTTTAAGAGCTTAAAAAATATACAAATGTTGACTCTCACCGCGTTGGACCGTTCAGTCAATTTTTGTATTTTAATAAAAATACTAAATTACGTTGTACAACTATACTTAATTATAAAATGGTCAGCTAAATAAAATTTCACAATGATGGTTAAAGAGATCTATTTAGATAATAAATTTATTTCATGTAATAAATACCGAACCAAGGAATTCTTAAATGCTGGCTATATGACTCTCGCCTTCATCTTTCCTAGTTCCTGCCTATAAATAATTACCATTCTACAAGTTCTTGGGTATAAATAGCTTTGGTTTGCTACAGGTTAAGGAAATCTTATCGAGTATCAGAGGTAGAAAATAAAAGCGTTGTTTATTCTGGAGTCTTATGTGCAGTAGAGAACTGTGTTTTATTTCTCTGAAAGGTTTCATGGAACGTACCGAAAGGGTCTGGTTAAGAGCTGGCTCGGACATTCTGAAAGAAGCCTGCATTGCCTGCAGCATCCAGTTTCACGGGCGAGTAATCTGTGGCCGAAGAATCTGATCGCAGTGAACTTGGTTGACCGCACGATTTGTGACGGCAAAAGTCGAAGGAAGCGTATAATCGATGTTTCTGGATATGCTGGAGTAATGATGTCGACATCTAAAATCGTAAGGTAGCCATCGAACATGGATTACTTTCAAGCTTTGTTATTTATAGCTTGTCATCTCTCGTAAAGAAATTTAATCTAACGCATTAAATTAAGAAGTGGCATATATAAAATATGCTAAATTAAACCTGAAAAACAATAACAAGCATTAGTTCAAGAATAGTCTTACATTTTAATTTTGAGAATAATTTGTAAATTTTATTGGTCGGACTTTTAATTGTCCGCAGGGAATTCCGACGTTACGACACTAAAAATGTGTTTTTATTCGGGTATAAATAATAGGAGTCAGATCACAACTTACAAAAATAAATCTACTAAATCGAACGTATTTTACACATAGCCATAGAGAGACTCATATTTTACCTGAAAGACTAGCAGAGAATTTATTTAGCTGATCCTAACCACAGACTCTGTATACCTTTCAGACCAGGGATAACCAACGGGGCTCAGATAAACCATTTCGGGGTCGATAGAAGTTTAATAAGGCGCTTTATACTGTTCCTTGGGTATATTAGGGTTAGATAATAAATAATACTTTAATAAAATTTAATTTAAATGTTAAAGAATGCGATTATTATATGTTCTAATATGTATCATTATATTGTAGATCCTCGCATCTAAAGTCCATCATTTCGCTTTAGTTTATCCGACGAATACCTTAGCACAAAGGTACGAAATTTATAAAAAATAATTGTCGTTATATATATTTGGATATTTAAACATATTTCTTAATTTTTAATAGTTGAATATTTCCTAAGAGAAACTAGAAACCATTAAATATTATAAAATGTTGTGGTTTCGGGGTTATTATGAATAAATTTTCAATATATAAAAATTATTATGGAAAATTATCAACTATTAGAATCATATTAATTTATTGAAATTATATTATATTTGAATTTCAGAAAAACTGAAGAACGATTTGGTAAAATATATATTTAAATAAGATATGCGATATGATAGATTGTGTTTTCAACTATAACTTGATACGTGGCACTACTTATGAATTAGGTTAACTATGTATTTTAAAAATTTAACAGTGGGGTCGATGTAAGAAAAATGTTATGAATTATTTCTAAACACAGATATAAAACCTCAATAGACAGTTACCCGATTCAAGTTTGCTCGACGGTTTTATCTCGATTTTTGACGTGCCCTGACTAGTCCGATTGACGATTGCATGACTGATAATTTGCTGAGGCTTTCCCGGTGTAGTTGATGCAGAAATAGTTCTCGGGTTTCCACTCGGGTGCAGGTGTGATGTAAACGCGACGTTTTGACGACGACCAAGTGCTCTGTCGTCATCTTGAGCCTGATGCAACACTTAATATGATATTCATCCTATTTTACATAATTTTAATTGTAAATTAAGTTGTAATAAACTTTTTAATTTTAACGAAGCTTGGTACCCGTATCTTTATTAAGGATCGAACTATATTGCACCTCTATGGTTGGGATTCGAAGGGTTTGGCATTTAATAATGTGCAGAAATGGCTTATTAGTCTAGTTGTGAAGAGTTTACGTGTTCGCTGAGGTTCATGGGCCACACATCTAAGGTTAGGGGTTAAACAAGGAGACAACAACTACCGAGATTGCTGTTAAATCTGGGGATTGAATAAGACATTACCCATGGTTAAGTTGAAATTCAGCCCAAATGAACAGGAGTAAAATTGGGTGACAAAGACATTGCTATACAATCTTAAACATGTTGCAACGTTAAACATGTAACTCATGATCCGGAGTAAAATAATTTTAGGGTGAAACAGCCCCAGCACCAGGATAGATAGGAATACACTTATATAAAATAGAATACTTTCAAGCTACCATGCGTAATTTTATAATTTGTTAAGTTTCAACTTTTAACTAGTAAGAATACTCCAGATGGTCAGTTAAGATTAAATTAGACCGTTCAAATAGGAGTGGGATTTACATAATTACCGCCGGTACCTTAAAAGAGTACCATTTAGGGTGTAAAATATGCTCTTAGTACTTTAAGAGACCAAAATGCCCACCAAAATTTAAAAAGTCCATAAATTCCCAGTAACACTTGAATCCAATATATTAGTATTCCCAGGAAACATTAAGAGTTAAAATTATTATCATTTTTCTAAAGAAGCTTTCGGCAACTTACCATATTACCAGTTTTGAAAACTGGATTAACCTAAAAAATCGTTATCTAATTATTAGATAACAATGTATGTAGTTAACGCACATTTTAAAAATGTGATTCCCTTCAACTATTAAAAATTACTTAAGCATACTTGCCTTACCCGCAGTTCTTATTATTCTTGGATCGTAAGTTACCAATTGTGGTTAAAAATTTTCCCGTTACGAATTGTTAACAATAAGAGTAATATATAATAAGACATAAAATATTAAGTGTTCCATTAATATTGTGCTTTATTTTATAGTAACACGGCTTTTGGGGTAACGACCCATTGGGATAAGTGACCTGTCGGACAAACGCCAATCGGGACAATCACGTGAAGGCCAAACATGCCTGTCTAAACAGAATGAAAAAATGTAACAGAGCTTCACAACTTCATTCTTAACTACTATTATAGCTGAAAATTCCATTAATTTTTTTAAAAAAGATTGTGTTAAATTAAAAATATTAATTACTTTTCAAATATATATTTTATGTAAGATTGAAATATAGCCAAATTTCTCAGTGAAACATTTAAAGACTATTTAGTTAATATCAATACAAACACGACGTTTCGTCCATCTTTGTGGACTTCACCAGATAAGTTTTTTTAAATAAAAAAGAAAAAAGTTACATTAAGGGGATAATATAGTCATGCACTTCGTCCAAAGACGGTTGTGGCCGAAAATCCAATTAAATATTTTGCTGAAAATCTTGGCACGTGATAAAGTCCACAAAGGTGGATGAAACGTCGTAACTGTAGTTAACAGTAAATAGTAAATAAATGTTTTTCTGACAAATTTCTGAATTATTATACTTAATGTCAGAAAATTTATTTTGTATTTTTTTCTACTCTATTTTCAAAAAGTTGCTTTAAAGAGCCGTATAACTTTCAAAACTCCACCTAACGTACATTTCAGTATTAATTAGCATATATATATATATATATATATATATATATATATATATATATAAGGCTAGTTATGTGGCGTCAAAATTAACCTTGGATATATCACTTGCAAAAACAGTATTTAAATGCTACAACGAAGTTCCATCACGCATGAATATTATACGTACCATTCACTGAGTAAAATACAAGCAGAAGCAAAGGTTCGATTTACACATTTTACCTTTTGGGAAATTATACGTACGAATGGTTTATTATTATAATTTTTAAGTCACGCTAAGACCCAAGATCAATTTGGAGGATCTTTTCTTTCTTGTAAGGATTACTCGATGTAGGAACACACAGACTCACACAAACACCCAAGCCTTTGGCAGGAATCGAACCCAGGAATTCTGTGGCACGAGACAGTGATGTCAGCCACTAGACCACATAGATAGGTAATTATACTTTAATAAATTTATCTAAAAAAGGTGATGAATGGCGTAAATATAAAAATATGAAAGATGAAAATGGTAAACAGCAGTAAAGACGTTTGAAGATGAGAAGTGCAAGGCAGCCAAATAAGCTTGGCACTAAGAGAAACCCAAAGTGGTTGAAGACTTCTTGGTGAAATTGAAAATAGACGCTGCAGCTTATAGTAAATATATTAGCAAGACCATCAGGAGAGCGAATGGGTAGCCAATTATAGGTAAAGAAGGAAAGGTAGAAAGATGGTAGGAATATCTACAAGAACTGTATCAAGTCTAAATGGAGATAAGTCAGTTTTAGAAGAAGTCGTGGATGATGATGAGTTTGATAGGGCGCTGACAGTTATGAGCACTTGTAAAGCGCGAGGAATTGATAACATTCCAGCGGATGTCAAGACTATTCAGGATGCTCAGGATAGTGTCAGAAATCTACCACAGAGGAAAAATACCAGAATATTATAGTAAAAACATAATTATACCCATACCGAAGAAGACTGGGGCTGATAGATACGAACACAGGGCAATTAGTTTAGTATCTAATTCATGCAAAATATTAACGAAAATAGTTTGAGGAGGATGTAACGACAAACAGAATGCGAGTCAGGAAAGACTAATTTGAATTTGTGAAGAATGTAGGGACAGGAGAAGCAATATTGACACTGAGTCTAATTTTAGAAGACAGAATTAGTAGAGTTATACAAAACCGTCGATAATGTAAACTGGAACACACTATTAAGGAGTTTTACGAAGAAAGGACTAATATATCCAGAATGAAGGCATATACATGACCTCTTCAGAAGGCAGCGAGCAGTAATTAGAATTGAAGATCAAGAAAAGAAAGCAGAAATCAAGAAAGGAGTAGTAAGGATGCAGTCTGGCACCCGTGCTGTTTAACTTATATATAGAGCAGGCGATTAAAAAAGTTAAAACGTAGGATGGGAAAGGAATCATACTGCAAGGAGAAGGAATAGAAACTCAACTGTATGCTGGTGATATTGTGGTATTAGGAGACTTTGAAACCATAATAAATGGTATGAACGTAGTTCTGAAGAAAGTTAAATATGTGGATTAATAAAGGGAAAACCAAGGTAATGGCGTGTATTTGGGAAATAGTGGATTTAAAAAAAGGTGTTAGATTGGGAAGGCAATTCTGCTTCTTGGGAAGCATAACAACTAGGGATGGTGGAAGTATATAGAAATAAAGAATACAATAGCACAGGCAAGGAAGACTTTCGCAAGAAAGAGGAATTTAGTTACGGGTAATATAAGTTTGAATATTAGGGAAACATTATTAAAATTTTTTGTATGGAGTGTGGCGTTATACGAGTGCGAAACGTGGACGGTAGGAGTTGAAGAAAGAAAAAGAATAGAAACCTTTGAACTGCAGTGTTACAGGAGAATGCTGAGAAACAGGTGGATAGGGTAATTAACCAGAACGTACTATGCAGAATAGGGAAGAGCGAACAATTTGGAGGACGTTAACCAAGAGAAGGGATAGATTAAGGGCCTACGTTTTCAGACATGAGGGTCTTGTAAAATTTGCATTAGAGGGAAGTTTGTGGGGTAATACAAGAATGGATTACGTTAAGCAGAATAGGGAGGATGTGGTATGTTGTAGTATGTGATAGGTTGGCATGGAGGGTTGCATCATACCAGTCTTAGTACTGAATATAACTATAGCAACATATCTAATATCAAAGACGAAGAACAAACGATTAATATCTTTACCGACTATCAATTGTCTTATTGATCGAAACGGAGGTTTTTCTTTCTTCTCCTTTCCTAATATACAGTATAGAATCCAGATTTTCCTCACTTCTCTTCTCTGTTCCTAACTCGTTTCTTATGTTCGGATTGAAATGCAAGAACTCTATTCTAGCAGTGTGAAGTTCTCGAGAATAATGAAATATTAGAGAAAAAGGTCAAGAGAGAAATAGAAGAAAGTAGTACCATGTTACTCATTATTCATGTGGGTAGAAAACAAAGATAAGCATGTCACTGTAAGCTATCAGTTTTAAACTGATTAAAATATTATATAAACAATCTTTCTTACAAATTATAGTATATAGATATAATTTTTAAGGGAGATTACTTGCCGTATGCAAACATATACATTCCTGAGGCGTATGTGTTGAATCAACGGTAAACAATATTCTTATCGAAAGAATTCATCACACGAAAATCATTTCGTGGTGACTGTAGACACCGAGTGCTGATGAATTATTTCAGGCTTAATTTGTTGGCGGCTACCTAAGTGACGCCCAGCAGATTAATAGCGATAAAACAATGGACGTGGACATGCGTGCATATCAGTCCTCAGCGGACCGGACACACTCTACTCACAGAAAATAAAACTAATATATGATTTTTCTTTCAATTACCAAATAATGCGTTATGAATGTCAGTTTTCCTAATAACTGAAATAGTTTGTACAGTAACAACAGAGCATTTAAGACCTCTACAGTAAAATATGTAATTGCACATCGGTGGAATTCAGTTAATTATTTTCTTAGTAATATCGAGAATATAACTGCCCATCTGTTCAAAAATTTATTTTTTAAATAACAACTTTAATAAAACATGATATCAGAGAGCCTTAAAAACCCAAAAATAATGAACAACTATTTTTAATTGTTCTTCTTTAACAGAGCAGTTGAATTTTGAAACATAAATTGCTCCGAGTAGTAAGCTTATGTAAAGAACCATTATCTTACAGATAATTAGAGCAAGTACAAGGATATTCAATCTGATAATTAGTACGGGTAAGAGATAATCAATGATTTCATAGTAGTAGAACTCAAAATAATCTGAAATAGAAATGGACGCTGCAAATATGAGATTGGACGATTGAAGAATGTTAAAGAATGTTCTGACGTCATCGATTTGATACCCCAACAAGAAGATGGGACGCTTTGATTAATCAGAAAGAAGATAACAATGTGGAGTTATCTGAACAATTCGTATCGGTAATAGAATTGAATGTTTGTGTGTTTGTTCTGATTAAATATGGGATGAATTTTGACTAAAACTGATAGACGTGTTCATTGTGACCAGTAAACAAAGACTATATGGTAAGTAACGACCACCACCTATAAAGACGGAGTTGGACGGGCTGGAAATTTAAAAACCACTAAAAGCGGCCAATATTTGTTTCGAATAAATTTTTTTAAGGCGTCAGTTACATCTGTACCGTTCCTCCCGACGTTGTTTGTGTACAATTTCAACCCCATCCACTATTTGCGGGAGCTTCCATAGAGGCGTTAAGTAGAAATAACGCGAAAACAATTAATACTAGTGTGAATTCCAGAATTGAGAAACCCACTGAATTATTTTGACTTTCAACATACCGGTTATGTTGCAGTTTAGGTCCCAGAAGTAAGGGTGGAAGGGGATCACCCGTCAGTAACCGGGCACAATTGATGTTATTCTTAGAAGTCAGCATGAGATTATGGAAGAACAAGACATGAATTATACAGCAAAAATGCAGCTTAAATTGAACTTAAATAAATAAAATATATTGATAATTGTAAATTATAAATTTAAATTAGTTATCTGAAATTCTATGTCGAATATAATTTTTTATTTAGTTACAAAATGTTTAATATTAAAAATTAAATTTGTACAAAAAGTATGGTTTTTATAGTTTAATAATATTTTAAACATACGATTCATAGGCAGTTACAAAAATAATAAACACAGAAAATACATCATCAAGAAAAGTACAAGATGCAAAATCATTAAGGAATATCTAACAATCTGTCGGAAAAACATTAACATGAAATTATGTATAATAATTATGAGTATATAAAACAAAATAAATAAACCAGTAAACTAAACCCTGAATATTCATACATTAAACATGATTACTTCCAACGGGTTCTTGTGTAATACGTTTCAATTAAACTAAAACGGTCGCGGTCTTTTATTCCAAAGTATTTCTTTCAGAACGGCCTTCAGAATATGCCACAGTTTGAGAAAAGGATAATTGTACGTTCGGATACCTAAAATTACAGAGCGACTGTGACAGTTGATTCCAAATGCCGCGCAAAGCAGCCGCCAGACAATTTAGCCCCAGGCAATACCTCAAGGGGGCGGAAATCCTTCTCCACATTCCGGCAAGGAATCTGCTCACCGCGTACGTTCCTCCACGGATTCGGATCCTTCAGACAGGCCTTAGGGACAAGACCTCCACCTGTAGGTTTAAGCCTCTCTACTTGCTGTCTAGACTGACAGCTTCTGACTGGCCTCTCTGCCGACTTAGTTCGTAGTCACTCTGAATACAACAAAGTCCTCAGGGTCTACAAAAACTATTAGAATGACTCAAACCTTGTTCCATCAATTTTAACCCAAACAAAAAATATTAGGTGTATTAAAATTTATCATTGTAAATTTTAAATAACTTGGGTTGCTTCATGTTTTGCATGCTGATTATAACTTCCATCTAGCTTCCTCATTGCTCAACGGATTCTTCCCTAACTCATATTAAAAATTATAATCTTATATTTTATTATATTAACCTACATGATCCATCATAAAGTAGAGTTCAGTGCTGTAGACGTGTTACCAGCTGCAATAGAGAGAAATAACTCCGGCGCGTGTGAGCATTTTATATGAATTCTGTAAAAATGACGTTTTACGTTTTCTTCGTCTTCCAAAACTTTGCTTAACCATACCAAATTACTGGTTGTATCTAATATTTCGATCTTCATATCATTTAATATTCATTGAATAAGTCAAGTATAGTTTATTGATAAACTTAAACACTTCGCTATAATCTATTGAAGAGACAATTTCATACATTTTGAATGATGACAGAGTGGGCATTTTTGTGAGAATTCCACAAGCTAGGGAAAACAATACTTTATGACATTTAGTTCGGTTCGGCCAAAAACTCTGTTGTTTCGGGCGCGTCTCTGAAACTGCGACTCACTAGTGCAAGAGGTAGGTTGGAGGCATACCATCGATTTCAGATACGAAATGACAAAGACATTAATTAATTTATTTGAAAGAAGATTCAATGAGAATAAAAGGGTGAAAAACTGCGATAGCTGTGCGTGACTAGTCAGCATTAGAAATTGATCTTTCGGTCGATCATAATAGTACTGGAGACACCGGAAGTACGACTCCGGGAAATTTTACTTGGATTTCAAGGACTACTCGGGAACATAAGGACAAAAGGATGAACATTCCGGCTGAATGTGCGAAAGGTGAAAACGAAAATTCCGTGGAACATTTGGAATCCCACGGAGAAACGCTAAACACAGGCAGTATTTAGGCCCATCAGGCTGAAATTTTTTCTATTGGCTGCAATTGTTAAATTGCAGGCCAATGAAGATTATTAGAATTACGGCTCATTGGTGGTTTGGAAATCAAGATGAGGTATTTAACTTCACACCGAGGTTACGTGGGAAGGGTTTTTGAGACGGAGAAGACAGAAGATGTAGAGAGATTGAAGAAAGTGGAAGTAGAGAGGTCGGAGAGAACATTTTGAGAGACCGGAGAGAGTAGATGAACACTAGATGTAGAGAGGCCGGAAAGAGTGGTTTGATAACAAATTGTTAGCCGCTGAGCGAAGATAGTGAGAGGCGGAAAGCAGACGATAGAAAATAAATTATTAGTCACCGAAGAGCTGAAGTTCAGAGGTCGGCAAACGCTGACTCCAAACTAAACTCCTAGCAGCCGAAAGAAGAAAGTACAGTCTCCATCAAATTTTGCCTGGCACCCACCCGATAACGAGATGCAGTCTCAATGGTGAGATCAACGGCCGATCCCCCCCCCCCCCCAACCAACATAGCGACGCAGAGCAGACCAGGATGCAGACGCAGAAACTTCTCGGGTATTGTATTGTATTTGAAAGAGTTCACATTTTCCAGGCCTATTGTTTCTCGGTTACCACAGAATACCCTGATTTTAAAGTCTCAATGCAAATTTATTGTTTTAGTAACATTTTCTTAATAATTTTTAACTATGCTCTTCCTTTAATATTTTATTTCATATTACTAAAGTCCGAGTCTTAAAGTTAATCTTGTCTTTTCATATTTAAAAACCCTATCATTAATTTATTCCATTATATAATAATAATTATTAAATATCATAAATTAAATTCAACGCTCCCATAATAAATATTAATTACAAGCTCCCAGGGACATTACCCACTAATGTAACTAGAAAAGTTTTCAGCGATTTAATACTAACGGATTATAAGAGAGAATATTATTGACATTCACGGACGGAAAGGTCAGATAGAGTGACATGGAGTTATCCATCAACGAGAATCATGACATGAAAGCTGACGCTCCACACTTCTGAAAAAAAATATTTTAATTATATACTTAAGACAACCTATTATTTATTATTATAATAATATTTATGCGACTAATGGCCTTTTAACAAGCACTTCTGAATTTCTTCAGTATACTATTGAAGTTGTGACTATTCCGGCGATGTCATGAACCCATCCGTTTTTGAAAAAAAGGGACTCACCGTTCGAGGGCCAGGAGCCCCATGGAAAACAGGGGAATTTAAAATGTAATGGAGAACACATGGTACGAGCGTTCGCACTTTAAACCGTGGTGTTCGCGTAGTGGCCCACTGACCTGAGAATCGATAACAGAACTCGGCTCGCTGGCAGACGATTAAACAAAGTCCTACAAGTGCCTCCGTTGCGAGACACTCCAAAGCGGAATAACAAACTGTCATTTCCTCACATACAGCCAACAGACCAGCATTCATCTTCCTTTCTCTACCACTCCAGAAGTGATTACTAGCCGTGCTGCGTATATTCTGTAGTCCTCATCATTCGTTGAATTACGTTCTTTTGACAGCAAAAACTATCATAAATAACAGCAAACTTATTTTTTTATATTTATACATGCACATGAAAACTGAAACAGCTATATTTCTGTTACACTAAAATTACGTCAATAAACTATTCATAATATAGTATAAGAATTAATTCTAGACGTACCTGTCGTTTTTCACTATTCATATATCAATTAAAATTTCCCATAGACATGTTCTCCACGTCGATATTCCAATTCACAAATTGAGATACGTGCTAAGCTATACAAGGCTACATTTCACAGAGCTCTTAAGTCGTGTAGTCAACATGTATATAATAAATTACTTGAATAAAATTGTATTAAATTTAATTTTTCTAGCTCCGGAGTTCATAATAGACCGCCTGTGAAAGGGATTAGAAGCCGTTGGCCAGTTGAGGGTCGTAAATCCTTCGGGAACCATAAGCTTCAGTCTCAAAGTTTTGGCACGTCTGAACATTCGCACGACTTTGAAGGAAGACGTGTGAACGCCGTATTTGGAACTCGGGAAATATAAGACGAATTGATATTGTCTAAAGTCGTGTGTAATTCGGATTTAGAGGGAACATCCGTGGTCTTGAGGTTCGTGGAAAAGATTGAGGCAGTCAGATGGTAATGGAATTTCCAATGAGAGACTAATTAGTTGAGTTGTTGAACGGAGATAGCATACCTGGTGATAGTGTAGACTGTTGGACAGCCAGAGATTAACGAAACTATTAATCCCTCATAGCCGTCAACTAAATGCCACAGTGGTCATCTCCATCAACAATTAGTGTTTGAAATATTTGAGCTTACCATTCCCTGAATCATTTTCCTTTGTTATTATTTAATTTTAATTGTAAATTGATATAAAATACATAATTTTTAAAGAACCGGAAGATAAATTATTTATTATATAAATTCTACAGTTTTAAATTTGGTTATTGTTTATTCACCATGATATATTTATAAAAGTAGAATAAAACACCCCATTAAAACATTTAAGCAGAATATTCCCTTTAGACATTTTCATCATGAATATCAGAGAAAATTTAACAAAACGGTGAAAATTTTCTGCTAAAAAGTTAACTTTCGGTCCTACTAGTATTCAGATGGATATATTTTCTCAGGATAAAGTCTAACCATAAATTTATTCAAAGTGAGATGCTTTAAAATCAAAATAATTATTACTTTTGAACGGCAAGTATGTTATAACGTTAGTAAAAAACATTTACGACATTTTACTTTACTAGATCACAAAAATGATTCTATTATAACTAACTTCTAAGAAAGAGAATTTGTAATTAATGTTTACACCTCATTCCCATATATAAATTAGTTTTAAATAAAGAAAAGTTTTAACGAAGATTTGATTCTATTCTTAATTTTTTCCTATTAGCCGAAACACCCTTGACTTCTGTTGGTTTATTGCCTATTACTGGTATTGCATATTCTAGCCTAGTTAGGGAACGAACATCGAATTCGGTTTCAAAAGACACAGATTATTTTAGAAAGTTTCTTACAATCAGTACCTGAAGATATCTCGCTAATAATTCTGAAGATAGCCTAAAAAATTTACCAACTATCGGGCTGAGTATAAATCTTCCTGAATTATAATTATCATGTGAGTAAAGCAAATTAAAATGTTATAAATATTCTACGAGTTTGATAATCTACGGTAAATGAAATCCCAAATAGTTAAATAAATATTGGAATACGTATTTCAAGAGCTTCAAGTAATAAATAAACAGTGACAGTGTACAATATTTTATTGAATTAAGGATTTGTACAAAGTTTTTTTCTCTTAACAATATTATAAATTCTAAGAAGGAATATAAATTATTGTAAAATACGTTTTAAATGGATGGGTAATATGAAAGGTCGTACACCTTTTCCAAACATATATTTTCTAATGAAAGGAACGGAAATAAACCGTATTTGTGGGCTAGAGAGAAACCTGAAACACTTATTTTTAGCTACTAATTACGAAATAGGCACTCGCGTAAAGTTTCCTTCGTGGTTTCCATGGTTGTGTTGTCACAGTGGCTCTCTTTTAATTTATCTCTGTTCGCTCCGAGACTTTCACGAAGGGAATTTACTTACTAAAATACACTTCAAAATGAGAATGTATTTGTACGACTTGCCATCTCAAAGGAGTCACGTCACTTTCGTTTAATACGTTTAATTTACTCGGCTGAATTAGTTTTCCGGTTGATGTTAAATATGTATCAAATGAAAGAATAATGATGAAGGAAGGATAGAGGAAAGACAAATACATGAATCTATTCGATCTCAATATTCAACCATTGAAATATTACATGCAAATGCTCTTGATCTGTTTACGATATTTTGAAATACATTTTTAGAATACCAACAAATTTTATAAGTACTCATAAAAAAAAGATGATGAAAATTTTGTTGAATGGAGCTCTGACTATGAACATCTTACTTGACTTTATTAGCTTACAATACGATATAGGGAGCCAGGTGAATTAATAAATGCACGAAAAATAACAAAGGTTCAATGAAAAATTACCTTTATGGGCAAGTACACCGTTGGAGGGTCTCTGCCCTTCTGGACGTAAACAAATTCAGCGGGCTTCGGACTTTTCGGTGGGACGCTGATTTATCCGTACTCTCTCCGATGATGAAACCGTCTGTAGACCTAGCTTGGAAGCTTATTGTGGCTTCCTAGAAATGGTCGGGAAGGTTCAAGGGTCATATCCCAGATGCAACTCCTCCCTGTGGGGCGACCCTGAGCACGTATGTGCTGAAAGGTGCAATGCGCTCGGTCGACCAATTCCGTCCTTCGGGGAAGTTGGTACCTCGGGGTGCGTGGGGTTTCTGGTCTATCCTCTAGAGACCCCGAAACCCACCTGTGGTGGCTCGTCC
The DNA here is from genome assembly GCA_034510155.1 of Eucriotettix oculatus. Lineage (NCBI taxonomy): Eukaryota > Metazoa > Arthropoda > Insecta > Orthoptera > Tetrigidae > Eucriotettix > Eucriotettix oculatus. Next base: position 27,978,860 of record CM067378.1, on the reverse strand, counting down.
ACGTCCAGGCATTGGAGTTGGACCCTAGTTTTGCAGGCATAATTTCCTTCCCTAATACTTTAGCTCAGGCAGAAAACCGACGCACCTGTCGCTTCGCCCTACGTCAGCTGTGTGATACTACTAGAGCATACCAATTCCTACAACTTATTCAACAATCTAGAAAGTAAAATACTATTGTGCTATAATGCAAGGAATTGATTCATAAATTAAGTCACGAAAATAACACACTCAATCAGAATACGGATTGTAATACACGGACACTTTCATCAAGACTTAAAGTGAAAACTACAGACGTATGAATGGGGCATTACTTTGCTTTCGTTTTCCTAAAAATAACGCAATAAAGCCATGAAAATCAAGATTCATTAACAATTGTGAATACCCCAATTCTCCATAGATATTTATTGGTCATGTAATGGTAGTGAGATATAGTCTGTTTCAAATTATGACACTCACGGATATTAGTGCTGTCCTTGAATCAATCAAGAACAACGCTTGAAATAGAGAACAGGCCAGAAAGCGAAAACGTGTATGCCGAGGACTAGCATGTGTAGTGCGCATTTCAATATGGCAACTATGCCACCCTCCACACCACACGGACACGCGAAGTGTCATCTAATATAAAAATGACCATAACACTTTATGAAAACGAAGAAAGTTGTTGGCACGCGTCTGTTTCTTATGAACTTGGTGTCAGTTTAATACAAGGAAAATTATATCAATTTAACATCACTTGAAACTTGCTCATAAGACAATTTATTCGTTAAAATAGATTACTGCAGGAATTTGCAAATGATCAAAGAGGATCAGTAAGCGCTTGCTCTCGTACGTGTTTCTCCCCAGAGCAAGAATGGGCACTAACTTCGGGGATGTCTCGTTCTCTATATGCTTTTACAACGTTCTCCCATGCCGAGGCACCTCTGTCTCACTCAGGAGGTTATGTTCCGTCGTCGCAGACCTTGGTCAAACGATAAGAGTTGTCCCTTGATACTATTGGATTAGTTGGCAAGCTGCCACCTGAAATGGTCGAGGTACGGAGAGGGGAATTCGGTGAATCCACAGAAAACTCTTCTGCTGTCATTCGGAAGGACGTGAGAGAAGTATCACAAGCCTGACCTACCTCATGTAGGTTTTCTAGGATTTTCTTTGAATCTCTTTCAGGTGGATACAGTGAACGGTACTTAAACTGCAACCCGGTGCCTGCATTCGTCTCCTTCCGTATATCCCCTTAAAACACTTCGTAAGAGGCTGAGTGTAAATGCACGTTATTTACTGGATCTAGAAAAGGGATCGAGAATTCTTTAATTAAATTAGATACAGCTCATACATCAGTTTCAACTGGTAGGGTAATGACGTTGAAAGTTCAGAGTCAGTTGTAAAGTTGTCCATTATATGTGAAGGATACATAGAAAGTTTCTTTCTAAGAACAAATTGAAAGTTTATTTCTGAGAATTATGTAGTAAATAATTGAGAAGAGATGAAAATTCACATGGATCTAAGTGAGAGACACGTACAGTACGGAATGAAACAAATGAATATTTTGGTCGAGAACAGCGGCAAGCGCTGCAGAGACCACAGCACGCAGATGACAGCATTGTGCGTCGTAGAGCAGATAGGGATTCTGAAATAAAATCTTCGTAGAAATTTTTGGGCAACACGCCATTACTGAGAGAATCTCTCTAAAAATGAACCGCGCACTTAATTATAATTTTCACTGTAATAAAATTGATTACATTTAAGAAATACAATTTAAATTATGAAAAAAGTCAATGACCGTAACTGTCTCTCAAATGAAGTCTTAATTAAAGACTTCATTTGGAGTAGTTTAAGAAATGACGTATTAAAATAATTTTACATATTTCCAAATTATTCAGTTAATATCTGACAAAAATTGAAATTTTATAAATAAATATTGAGTACAATTGCAAATGGATTCTCTTGTTAGACTTTCTTTTGCAACTGAAAAAGTTGTCCGATTTACTGAAAAATTTAAGTTTCACTAATTATATTAATTAATTGATAGCTTAGCTTCTGAGAAAGTAAGTAAATAAAGGAGAATTACTCTTGAAGAAATACAACAGATGTATTAAAGATAAAGATGATTTCGGTAAAGTGGACATGATATTCTGTAAGACACTTGTTATATTTTTAAAGACAAGTAATTATCAGTTTTGAAAGCCCAGGATGGTTTTTATGCCACGATATACTTAGCTATATACTTTGTAGATTAAATTAGAGCGGAATTCTCGCCGTCGTGGAAGCCGGTCCGCGTGTAATCCCATTACTTTGGCATGTTTCGTTCTTTAATCAAGTCAAGCGATTAGGTTCTGGACCGCCTACGCAGGTGACGGAAACACCAGCCTTTTCCGCCAAACAAATAATGGGGTGAAAAAAAAGAAAATCAATTTATATATAATCTGATTGAATGCAATGTAAAATTACATGTTTTAAGCTTTCTAACCATTATATTGTCTGTGACTGTTCCCTTAAATTTCAGATACAAATAATAAATAACTTTCTAAAACCAACAATTGAAGTGGTGAAATAGGAAGAGACGATTTCTAGCTTCATAAGAAGCGCTGGAACTAAGCGGATTTAGCTTACGCTTGGAACACCAAAGTGCGCCGTTTCTCTCTAGAGAGGAAGTGCGCCACGTCATTGTACTTACGTGAGAGTATCAAGTAAGAACCTACTTAATTCTGTTTACTACAAATAATATATTAGGATTTGAATCTTTATTAATAAAAAGGAAATTTCCTTCATGTTTCCAGTCGGTATAAGTGATTTTCCCCGCAAATACCGGTGATTCAACTTTAAGAAAAACCTCAGCTTTTCCACAAAAGTCCAATCACATATACCTTCCACAGAATAAATTTTCAACAAGAATTCAGATAAAGTAATGCACATTGATGCATATTGAAACGCTATCGCCCGATCGCGCATGCCATACTATACAAGAAGATCAGTCACACGTCGGTCATTTTATAAATAGCGACTGTAGTCGCTGGTAGATTGTCAGTGGCATTTCAAGCAGAGCGACTAAAGCCTCCCGTAGTAACGGAAGGGTTAACCCCTTGGCCTATAACCGCGAGTCAGAGGCGAGATAAGGAATTCGTGCCATATGCGAAACCAACGAGTTTGATTCACGGTAAAGAATTAGTGCCATAAGAGAAAACCACGAGTCAGGCTCTTGGTAAAGAATTATGGTATAAGCAAAAACCACGTGTTTGATTCAGGGTAAAGAATTTGTGCCATAAGAGAAAACCAGGAGTGAGATTTGTGGTACAGAATTTGTGATATAAGCTAAAACTGAGTCACACTTGTTGTTTTCGTTTATTGCACAAATTATTTACCACAAATTTAAGTTAAATAAAAATTACGATCTTAAATTGCTAATGAGTGCAATTGTATATATATACATATATGTATACTTTAATTGAAAAGAATTACTATAACAAAATTGGTGGATACGATGAACTAGAAACTGAATGGGATATGTTCTATGGTAAGCCAAAGATTTGAAAACTACAATATAGTAAATTATAAACGTTGAAGAAGAAAACGTCTGTGATGAAATAAATAATAAACTCTTTCCAGAATATTGGCTTCCTTTCACGGGTTTATTTCCAAATGGAAATGAGTACCACTGAGAGGAGAACGATGCATAATAGTATAATCCTTTGTAGTGGAAGGATGAATGGGATCTGAAGATCACTTGGAAACTTGGCTGTTACTTGGATTAGAACGTGGCGTGGACACTTCTAGAGCGAACACGCGACTTTACGGTGCGTGCTTTCTTATTTCCAGCGCTCATATATCATTCATGAAGTCATCCATCATTTACCCTTGCCCCTCCTGCAAGGTCTCCACTTCCTTACAACGAAAAATTGAACTTTCACTCATGTGCTTTGGTTTATACGACCTCATTCACTTCTACGGGACGCAGAAATTCCTTTCTTTATTAATCTAACATCACGAACCACCGTGACAATAAAGTAATCTGTTTATAATTCTAGCTCCACATATACTTATAAATAGTTCCTTGGGTAGAGATGAAAATGATGCAAACAAAACTATTTTCAGGACGACTTCTTAGTGAAAGTTAACATGGGATAAATTGTATTTTCTTTTGCCAAATATATCGTTAACTTCTTCTATGTGAATACAACTACAACGGTCTCTTAGTATTAATAAAGCTTTTAGTTAATAATGAGCGATGAAGCCGTTTCGAAGAGTTTTGATTTCCAACTCGATAACTACAAGAGTTCAAATAAAAAATAAAATAAATTAATGTGTGTCGTAAATAAAACTCAGTCTCCGTAGTTGTTTTGTGAGTCCTGTGGATGATCACGTTTTTGGAGTAAGTTAACGTTTTATTGAGTGAATGATTCATAATGACAGCCATTTCATTAACTTTTCTTAAATCCAAATTTTATGCTTGTTTAAATACTTTTTTTTTCTAATGTCAGAGTAGCTGTATCGTAACTAATAGATGAAAAGCGCTTTATTTTCATCATATTTGTTCTTCACATCGGGTATACCGGACCATTGTACTTCGGCAATTTGGCAGAGACTTTGCAGTTTGTTCCACTGAACCTCAAAACTGTCTTTACCATTTTGTACCAAAATCTAATAAAACAAGTTTCCCCGTTCATGCTTTATAATCATTTGGTCTATGATACAGACAGTAAAAGGTAACGTTATTTTAGATATGATTAATGATAAATATAAATTCAAAATAACACCAAAGTGATTCTAGGTGATAGAAATTGTGAAAATACGACTGGCATTGTTTTCTTTATCCGGATTCGTCAACATTTAGAATGATTAATTTTGTTTAAAATATTATAGAAGTGAAAAAGTATTAATTAAATTTAGATGCAACAGTGTCACGAAAGAGATTAAATGATGATTTATTTTTCTAAATAATTTATGGTCAAAATTGTAATGTAGATCAATAACTGGAACTCAGCAGATTTAATGAGGCTGAAATGAAACTTTCTTTTCTTCTTGTGAATATGAATTTTCTATACTTAAACGTCTATAGTTTTTATCATTTACAGATAAAAGTAATACGTACATGTTTACAAGACATAACTTCCGTGTGAACCATTAGGTGATTAATCGAAAAAGAGAAAATCCTGAGATATTCAAGTTTTAAAATACTTCTATAATTGTACATTTTTATCAACTTTAACGTAAAAAAATTAATCTTATATTGAAATAGTATAAAATGGCACATTTAGGTGCTGTATGTTTTTGAAATTTAATAGCAATTTATTTGTCATTTAACAGTAAAATAAAAATTTAATACTAATAAGTCAGAACAAGTGTAATATTAAATATTTAATGGGTGAATAATTGGAGACTCGGTACAAGTAAACACCAAGGCGCCAGAGACGCAAGACATCTGCATACAGAGTGTGCCAAAATCGCAGTTTGTCAACCTAAAAATCTGGTACCTGAGTTCAGTTTCTTGATCCAGGGAATTTTGGTAAGCCCGTCCCTTCCTAGAAATTAGGGAAAGTAACGCGGGCCAAGCGGGATTTTAATTGAAGGCTGAGGGTCAGATGATCAACCATGCACTACATGGTGGAAGGCATGAAAGGTGACCTGGAAAGGTGAAGTGGCAGAATTTTGGCACTCGGGCATGGAAATTTGAAGAAGGACAAAGTTGGGCAGTCGTGGAATAGAAGGGGAATCAGTCGGGAATGTAACTTTGAAGTAGGAAGGTGGAGATGAGATGAGAGATTTAGTTTGGAGTTTGGCGATAAACATCAGAAATTAGAAAGAAGTAGCTTCAGAGCGAGAGAAGTTTAAAATATAATCTGGGGGCAAAGTGGGAAGAAGACAGACGGCAGGGAGCAGAAGGAGCCCCGTATACGTAATCTTGGTCTCAGAATTCCTAGAAAGAAGACCGGGTACAGACGGTGAAATTCATCCCTGGAATGAGTCGCCTGACGAACGCGGAAGCAGCCTGAATTACGAAAAGGGAGGAGGAATCCGTCATTTCACAAAGGAAAAAAAGGTGCGTGTCCGTGCCACTGTCTGAAATGTGTCATGACTGTCGTCCCCCTGCAGAAACCCCACAAATGAATCTCATGAGATTGATTATAAGCTGAGCTAGTCGTAGTAAATTTTTTAATTGGATCCTAAGTTTTGTAATTATTGTTTTCTTTTGTTTTCTGTGAATAAATTTAATTTTTTTATTTAATCTAATCTAATACGTTATTATAAATTAAATTTAAATCTCTCTAGTTCATTATACACACTTACATTAATATAAAATACAACTAAACGCTATCGGGTGGTCTCGTAGAACGTCTGGCACAATTGCACGAAAAGATTCACGTTTGTAGTCAAGAGATTCTCCTTTTTGTCCGTCTGTAATCACATGACACCTTGCAATTAATATCATTCGGATTTTATTTCCGAATTTCAAAGCTGCCATTGTATAGATCAGTCCTCCTAACGTCGAATCTAAATGGTTTCCTAAATAATACTGATTATGATAACAATACCGAAACGTCTTTTCCTAATAAAGTTTCCATCTTGTGGAGCTATACAGATATCTTCATTCACCACGTGGAAGAAAGAGCTTAGTACTAGAGCTCCTTTGTTAGGGGTAATATCTGTCTCCAATTTGGTCAGAGCTATATACGTCCTTAATTTCAGTGTTCATTCCTTACTGAGTGAGAAATCGCACGTCATCGCGAGACAATGTTAAATAAATTACCTGTTTCAACTAAGGATATTATTGGATCATATGATTAAAAGCAGCTGCAAAAATAAGGCTCTGAATGTAAATTACTTTGAAACTGCAGTTCTATTTTCGTTTGGGTTAACGGATGCTCTGTTCGCCTCATTAGAACCTTTCTGGGTATTAATGTCGTACGTCTTATCTTGGTTACGAGGCCGTGAAGTGTTATAACTACAAGGAATATTAATTACGACGCCGAATATTACTAAAACAGGCGTAGTCATTAAATTTGGTCGCACATGCGCAGCTGGGAGTGTCGTGAAATGGCGGGTTTCGTCGGCCTTCTCATTAGTGGTGGGATAATTTGTCCGCTGAGCGCGTAGACTCCAGCCTTAATGACGCGCTAGTCGATCGCTGCCTCGGGTTAGGTTCCGCCATCCTGTTTTCCGATGCTCAGGATCTCCCTCAGCATGCGCATGTTATTGCTGTGAACTAAGATATGACTCCCAGCTTTTATGCTCAGGATGAAAATTTTAAATTCCCTGATCCAACAGAATATTCTTGACAATAAATTTCTTTGATTTTATATATTGAAAGAAATTTACTTTGGATGTATTAGGTCTTGCAGAACTATAATTTAACATTACTTACTTTGTTTCAAAAAAATTTTGCTCACGTGGTAATCGCTTCAATAAGAATTAAATTTAATTTGGAGGCAGATGATAGAAATATGTGAGGTATAATGAACAGTTAGAAACCCAGAGAGCATCGTACATTTTAGATCAGAAGCCCATTAAGGAAATGGTTTAAAAATTAAACAAACATCTGTTCGGGCTCAAGGAAGGATATGTCAGGACACAAATAATTCTCCAAACTTCTTGGCAGAACGAAAACGAAAGGTGCTAAATGTTGAATAGATCCGTACAAACAGATCGGAGACAATCAATCACTGCAAACACTCGTAATAAATGCAAAGAGATTTTTTAGAGCGCCGTATCGCTCTTATGACCTAAGTGGTTGTAATGCTGCAGGAACAAGACTTTAAACGACCAACCAAAACTGAAAACTGCTTTGAGTAAAATAGCATTACGCTTAACTAAATACTTCCTCTCCGTCTACTTTAGCCTCTATACCATTCTAAACGACTGAATGTGAACCTCCTATTACCAAGAAATATTTTTAACTGTCGTTATTCTCGCTCCGAGTCGTTTTATATATAGTTAGACAGTCATTCTACCTTTAACACAGTTTTCAGAACAATAAAATATTGTACAAACTTGAATTTGAAACAGTAGAATTCGATAAGGTGGTTGGATAGTCACTAACGAGGTAGTTCTAAGCAGAATAGGGGAAGAGCGAAAAATATGGAGGTCGTTAACCAAAATTAGCATTAAAGGGAAGTATGAGGGGTAATAACAGAAGAGTGAGGCAAGTGGTGTAATATGGTAAGCAGATTAGGGAGGATCTGATAGTTATGCGAAAACGTAAAGCCTTGCGCAAGATAAGTTATCATGGAGGGTTGCATTAGAACAGCCTTAGGACTGAATACCACGACAACAACAACTACATTATCATCACCAGTCTAACATTTATATAAAATAATTGCTGCCTAAAAACTACTTCTCCTAGAAGGAGATAGATGTCCACCTTGCATGTTCTTCCAACCACACTAAGTCTAATCGCTCCGGGGCTTGACTTTAAGGAACGAACCAAGCACCTTCCGAACGGGCTGTGGATGACAGTTTTCTGCTAGACTTTTTTATACCGCATTTACTAAAAATTTTCGTGTGGAATGTGGCGTCATATGGGTGCGAAACGTGGACGGTAGGAGTAGCAAAAAGAAAATTAATAGAAGCTCAGAGATAGTAATAAACCTTTTGACTATCACAGTTTTTTTAATTAATTTATTTCAACGATAGCTTCGGTAGCTTTAAACTGCCATATTCATCGTATTTTACATAAGAAAATTCTACTTCAATAACTTTATCAGAACAACGTACTTAGTGAAATTTGAAACGTTTGTATTACTCAACTCGTCGTTTGGTCAAAACTATTACAGTAGAATTGTCTGAAGTAAAATAGAATGAATATGGTAGTTTAGCTGCCGAAAGCTACCGTTGAAATAAGTTAAATAAAAATGACAACTATGACGGTCAAAGTAGTTATTTTTATCTCCTCATCATCAACATTAAACGGTCAAACAATCTAAAGAATAGAAGCTTTTAAAATGTGGTGCTATAGAATAATGTTGAAAATCAAAAGGGAGGATAGAGTATCTAACGAGGAAGTTCTAAGCAGAATAGGGGAAGAGAGAACAATATGGAGGGCATAGAGGGATAAGGTCACGTTTTGAGACACGAGGATCTTAGAGGGAGGTGTGTGGGGTAAGAACAGAAGAGGGTGGTCTAGAGATTAGGGAGGATGTATGATGTGGTAGTTATGCATAAAGGAAAACACTTGCGCAGAATAGGTTAGTATGGAGGTTTGCATCAGAACAGTCTAAGAACTCATTACTACTGCAACAGTGGGAAAAACGCAGTTGTCTCCCTTGATATCGTGTGTCAATACGAAAATGTTAATAATTTTTAAATGATATCCAGAATTGATCTCGTATTCTTCTGTAATACTAGCAACAATACTAGTTCCCTACCCTCTCGAAAAAATTGAAAGAAGTAAAATTTTCATTAGCTACAATGACGTGCCCTTCCTCACCATACTGGGTAATTTTCATGTACATTATTAGCATTTCCAATCAAACTTAGTTGAAATTGACATTTCCATTTGGTAGAAAGTGATGTTTTCCTAAACCAGTAGCTTTTTATTATTGAAAATTTCTATATATTAATTATTTATACGTTCGAGAGTGAGTTTTATAAATAGCCACTCCCATATCTTTAACCCGTACAAATAGAGAGCACCAAACTGTTCCTACTAAAAATGTCCTAAGTAACGTAGTAGGGCATTTTGTGATCGTAAAAATACGTCTTTCTCTGCAAAATAATTTTTTACGAAGGTGATGGCTTCCTCACAAAAATCTCTATGCTCCGAAAGTATATTTTGGATTAGAGAACATAAAAGTTCACTTGATGATCGATCTGGTGATAAAGTAGGGTGATCAAGCTGTTCAAACCGCCATGGCAATACGTACTCTGAATTGAGACAACGCATTGCCCTTATATAAAAAAATTGTTTGCAAATGTGGGAGTTTTTGGACTTTCTCCTAGTCAAGTAATGAGGCGTAGTTCTCTCTTGTACTTCTTTCTTCTTTTTGAATATTTTTTTACTTGACTATTTTAGGTCGCATCAAAAATTAGAATGTTATTAGCGACCGACAGATAGGTGTCACATAGTCACATTATTTTAAATATAATTGAGCAGCTGAGCTTCCGTTATGAATAATATGAGGCTTAATGTTGCCTTCATATTGCTGCAGAAGTCCAGTCTTGAGGATGGAGCAATGCTTTCAACCCTGATTTTGTTGAGGTTGTTGCACTCGAAGATGATGCGTTGAATCGTTAGAGGAATATTGCAGTGCGTGAATGCTGGTTGCGAATGTCAGAAAAATAAGTCATATTCTGTTAGGTTATTTTGCAGGAATCTAAATTCTGCTTAGAAACGCTTGCTGTCCAGGTCCTGGTCGTCATAGTTACTGATTTCCTTATGTAAAGTGCCGTTGTTTTTGTTTTTTGTGTTGATATGTCATTTGCTTCCAACATTTTTATGTATTCGTTTCTCGAGTCTTCGCTAATACACACGGGGATGGTGGTGATGTGTGCCAATTGTAGCGCTGACTGCTTTGCTAGGGCATCCATCAGATCGTTTATTTCGATTCCACATCCTTGCTATAACTGATAGGTAGTTTTCTTGTCCTTGAGCAGTTCACATAATTGCCTCAGATTTGTGTTGTTGTTTCTGAATTTTGGATTACGTATGGTGTTTATCGCTGCAGTAGTCTGTAAATATGAATTTGTCTTAGGCTGAGTATTAGATAATTACACGATTATTCCCCAAATAAAAACCATCAAATTCTCGGCATCAATAAAGTAGTTTTCTTTCTTTTTTGGAACCGAGTCCCCCTTCCCAATCCACTCTTTTGACTGTATCTCTGTTTCTTGGGTAATGCTGTACATCCAAGTTAATTAAAACAAGTAATTAATCAACGCCAAAGCTGCGTCAGCAGAGTGTTGTAAATTTTTATTTGAACACGTTTTTGTCTAACGTGAGCAAACTGAAGAACGGTTTTCGCGTACCTAAATCCTGATTCAATATTTCCATTCAAAATATTGAAAGCCAATGCTATTTCTCACACTTTAACTCGACGGTTATCTAGCACGATTCCGTTAACTTGAGTGATTTTATCGTGAGCGGTTTCAGTTTGAGCGTTCACCGTTCTCTAAGCCGATACAACCACGTTTAAAATCAGCTGGCCAAAAGTTGATGCCGGTAAATGATGGATGTGGTAAAAAATAAAAAAATTTACACACTGTGAAGGTAAAGCTACATTTGCCACAACAATCCATTCTGACAGACATATTATCTGCAAGGACCCTTAAATATTTTGACCATGTTATTAGACTTAGAAGGAACTTTCTTCTTTAGCACAAGAATAGAAGACAGTAATATTGTTACCAATTAAATAGTAATATTGTTACGACTTAACAATCATCTCATATGATCCGAAATATGTTCCCATTATGTCGACACACGTATAAATATTGTCGACAAGTACGCTGCTTATAAAAAGTGGTTAGTAAAATTAAGTGGAAATTTAGAGCTAAAAGGGTCATTATCATGCAGCAAATTGGGTTAAATTATGTCAATAAGTCTTAGTTTTGCACTAAACTGTAACAGTTGCAAATATTTTGCAACTAACAATCAGTAATTCCTAATGAATAATATGCCCATTTCCTCAAAAACGATTTAATGCATAGATACTCACTCAATGGTACCAAATTGTTGGTTGGTCTGTTTGAAGAGGAAAAAGAGCTCCAGTACAACGAGCTAGAAGTGTTTAGTCAACAGGGCAATCCTTCGTACATTCTCTTCACACGATCGGGTTATAGTGACCATTGTATCAGAAAATCAGTCTGTTGGCAAACTCCGTTTCTACTCCAAACATATCGATTTTATCCGAAGTAGGTATTCTAACAATTGAATGATAGGAAGAAGGACTAGAATTATTTGGAGTTTTACAATCACTCATTAGAAAACCAAGTGAAACCAAAACTATTTCTGATTAAAACTAAAAGCAGTAAACTAAGTCTGAATAATTTTCAAGTTTCACACCACCATCCAATTTTCTCCGCCACGAGAAATATAATTATGCAGGTGAAATGTAAGTTGCAGTACTGTAACAGAAAATAAAATAAACATAGAACTGAGTTCACTTTCTTTAGAGAAGCACATGAACTATTGTAGGTATCATACACAGAAAACTATTTCTTCTTGAAGGAAATGGGGGATGCTGTATTATTTTACGTGAAACAGACTTCATGCGGTTTCAATCGGAAGAATTATTCAGACCTCTTATCATTACTTGATAATATAGATAATGGGATTACTATGATATATACTATATTGAAATGTCTCGTAATCACGCGATGGACTCATTATTGTGTCACTACCCTCTTAAGATGATGTATATATGTGAATAATAAATTATTTTGACTCAAAAGCAACGCGTGATCACATTTCCCGAAATTGGTTCGTTTCTTCTACATTTCTTCGTGACTCCCACCGTTTTGGCCGAAATACCTTTTACAAGTTATAAATTGTGGTGTTGCTTATATTGAATAATTGAAAGTATATTGAAATAAAAACACTTAGTAAGACTACATTCATTTATTTATTTAAATTCTAGAACTTTTCGAATCTCCTGAGCCATAGGCCTGTATAATACAAAATTAACTGGGAGCTATTGAAGCACTAAATATTAATTTAAAGGGAAATAATATTTTGAGTACAAGGAGAAAAGATAGTGGTATGGTGGAAAAAATTCTGGAATTATAAATAAATTTAAAAGAAAGGAATAAGTACAAAAATTTCCTTAGTTCGATTCCTAGACATATTATCTTTGACTTGGCAAGGTGATACACGTAACGAAGTTCTCGATGAGAGTGGATAATGATAACTTGTTATAAAGAAGTATCAGTTTTTGTATTTTATTATATCTTATATGTATAATGTAACATGTTAATCCATGTTTTTAATTTTATTCTTGTCTTTATAATACATAATTGTGAACTTGGTAGTGAAATACATAAATTATAAGGGATTGACTAAGGCTTTATATTTAAATACAGCCGTAGCTCAAGTTACTGCAGCTTTTTCAATATTTATGACAGTTCTTATCCTAGATAAAATAAATTTGGTCAGTATTGTGATTGTAATTTGGTTATCTGAATAGCGTCAGTAACGTATTGAATGCAAACCAATTGACTTTTATCGATTAATATGACCCAGTTACTTTGGTTTCGAGAATACAGGAGGAAACAAGTATGTCTTACAGGATTGTCGAAAATAGTTGAACTAAAATAAGGACACGAATTTAAAGAGAGGTAGCTTGTATTTTGCCATAATTCCGACTGAAACATGTTACGGAAGTATTGAATAAGAAAGATGCTGGCCCGTGTGTTGTTACGTAGAAAATTAAGCTAATTACATAACTTTATATAATAAAATAAAATTTATAAATTATTTCAATTTTATTTGAAGAAGGCTCGTGCTGTATAATATGTGAGACATCAGAGTTTGGCGCTGAATTTTGTTGAATTATTAATGGAACTTACTAGCGCATAGGATACAACAAGGGTATTTCCGTAAATAAGTAGTAAAGAGCAACAAATTTGTTTACAATCTACAATCTGAGAAAAATATTAATGCGTTATTACAATTATAAGACGGGCAGTTCATGATCGCAGAGAGATGAAAATATATGTTGAAAGTAAAAATAGGACACTTAGAATTTTTCTGAGTGAGTCATAACAATTTTCGGAGAGTTATTTTTCAACTTCTATGGGGCATATTTTAGCCAAGTAACTGTTGAGCGTCAATCGTGAGCGGATTTATTTTAAGACAAAATTAATGGCAGGACTCGATGGTGAGCGTGTAGAATAAAAAGTGTTTGAATAATCGTTGGTGTAATGTTAAAACAGTTAATAGGGCGTGATTATAAGACAGCGATGTGAATCATTTAGGTCAATAAAAACAGAGTACAGTGTATTTAAAATGAAACAAGAGGCTAAGTGGAAAGTGTAGACACACTATGTTCAAGAAGACTGACAGAAGAAATTGTGTTACAAAGATTACAGTACATATTTCTAGAGCTACATTTTGGACAATCACAGATATGACATAATTATATCAATATTCTCTTAAGAAACTTTGTTCATATTCAATTAAAATTAATTTTTTCATACAAACTTCAAGAATTAGAAATTTATATCTTAGTTTCCTGACATCAATATTTACAATAAATTAAACGATGTATTACTAAATTTGTAAATGTTTAACCATGTTACTTATTTATAAATTCAAAATTGTAATATAGAACTCAGAATTAATTTATTGTAATATTGGGTTTGTAGTAAGCCCGATGAAGTCTCAAAATGGAGATGAAACGTCGCTTTAGCTAATAAATAGTCATATATTTAATGCTGACTTTTTGGCCGTCGTTTAATTTATTGTAGATTAGAAATTTAGTATGATTGATACATGCTTTTGGTTTTTTTCTATTACGTACCAAAAGATTTTCTAACAGTCATACTTTTAATATATAATTTTATATACTTAAATTAATTTGTTTTACTCGTTTTACAATTTTAAATTTTGAAAACCCCAAAAACTACAATATTCAACTATTCAACAACAATAATTATAAGTTTTAAACAACGCCTTTAAAATTTATAAAAATTGCCATTAACGTATTTATATGATTACTTTCATGATGACTCACTTGTTAATTTGTTTTACCAACGTTAAAATTTGGAAAATTGAAAGAAAAATGATTTTTAAAAGTATACAATTTTTGTTTTTTATGGATAACCTCGGAAATTTTTCATTTTTTAAAAATAAGCCTTAGTTGGTGTGTTTGTACGCCAGATACTGTCGACTCAACAAGTTACGTTATGAGTTGAAATGTTGCTAGGACTGCAGTTAGTCAAAAATTAATTTCTTAACACGTTCAGCGATTTTTTTACAGAATCACAAGAGCAGTATGTTTTACTTTGCCAGAATATTAATGAGTATAAGAATCAGAGTATTGTCATTAGGCTTTCGACGAAGTTGATTAGACGCTTAATGCTTTCTGACTTTGGAAGAAATTTAACGCTTGAGTATAAGGCAATACTTTCTTAAAAGCAAAACGCGGGAACCAGTGAAACCGAGATCAACGCGAGAGTTCAGTCGTTATGTAGTTTTATTTTGGTCCTCACTGTGCAAGTGACACCTGTTCTAGTGCTGCGGAGCAATAACGGCGAAGGGCCGTGGCTATTACGACATATTTATCCGAGCGCTGGCGAGATTACACCGATGACCTGGAGCGCTGGAAATCGATGTCGCTGATTTATGGAAGCGTGGCCACCTCCCTCAAAGTGCCTGAAATACTGTTAAAACTCCACCTCTGTGTATTACCAGGCTGTTTTGAGATATGGCTTGCAATCACACCAAGTATCGACCGTCCCCTGGGTCACAGCAAGGCCATGTGACGCCTCGGTTGAAAGGCCCCAATCATTGGGCGGTCAGCCGAAGAAGAATAATAGCTAGTTCTCAGACACACCCCACTCATTACACTACTTTACTCAAATCGAATGAGTGGTAAAGATCCCACTGAATGGAAGCTCGGTTAGTTCTGTAACTCCAAGGAAATCAATGCTTTTCTTTCGAAAATATTTTGTTTGAACCCTATAGGGGCATATTCTAGACAAAAAGGCCATAACTGAGTATGGTGGAAGGGAGAGACAAGAGTCAGCCATTCGGAAATAAATGTAAAAAAAACAGCTAACGTTACGTGATTTAGTCACATCACATGTAATTAAAATAATAAATAAAATTTCAAAACTTGGGAGAATAGAATATTAGGACAAGTCATACGGAGCCTGCATGAAGTATGAGGGGATGATCAGACCTGATTAAGTTGACAGTTTCATGACCACAATTGTAGAGACAACGGAATTTTTTTCCCAGAAGCTTTTCGTACACCATGAGCGAATGCGACCTTTTTATTGTGTGTGCGAGGGATAAAGATTTTTAGGTAGATGGTGCGAGGGATTGGCGAAGAAGCATCTTACGAAAATAAATTTTGTACATAGAATGGTCTAAGGGGCTCCTAAGAGAGCTGATGAATTTGAAACCCAGGGTTGGTGTGAGTTGTAGAGGAATTAAAAGTGAATGATGATTAAAAGAGTCAGTAGTAATATTTTATGTGGAACGCTGGAACGACAGTAATGGGGAGACGATACAAGTTAATACAATAAGTTAAGTAAATTTAAAAACAAGAAAAAAGTGATATTTTTGGAATAATTAAATATTTCAGAAGACAATCTTTGTTAAAAGGATAACTATTCAGGGAAACAGAAAAATACGTTATTTGTTGCTATTATACCTCTTCATGAAAATTAACCTGTTTGAAAGAGATGTGTTTTTATTTATAATACTTTGCAAGTAATCACACATTTTTTCAAATAAAATCAGACCCTTATAATGTGTTTATCTTAGTTGATAATTTAGCTAATATTGTAGTACTTCTTCGATACGTTATGAAAGTGACTATCCTTCTTTCATAATTTAACTACAACTGCCCAATACCTACTTTCTCCTATTTTCAACTGCCAATACATTCTAACAATTTAATTATTCATTTCTTCTTCTTTCGTACTTCCTCTTCCTTTCAACTCCTAAGACACATTCTTCCTTCTCTCCTCCCCTGCTGCATGCTTCCTTTAACTTCCAAACAACACTAACTGATCTACCGCCTTGTCACTTCTCAGGCAAACTCTCCTAACCCCCTTCTCTATGGGAAAACGCAATCCCCACTTGACGTGTCTCCGCCAATCCTTATTCATTTTTCGGTACTGACAAAGGATAATTTTTCGGGGTTGACGACCCTGGTGCGAAAACAACCCTAGTTCCTTGTACCTGCAGGCAGACACGATTTCTAGGCGATATTTTGGCGCCTTAATCCTGGTATTTCCAACTCTTGTCTGCTTGACCCTGAATACTCTTACTGAGTTTAATTTTCTGAATTTGAACCGATGTAAAATATGCATTAAAATTAAGGAGAGGGCCTAATACTCTGCACCGCAAAGACCTAGCCTTTCCAGGCAGAAAAATAAAAGCTTATATGATTAATGTACGTATAACATAAAAGTATGAACTAGAGCTCATTATTGTACCTGATGACCGACTGACTACAAAATCAAGGGCAACTTAAGTGTTTTCAGCAGATATTTTGACCACGTCAATCAGACGTTGTGCCTTGGAGAATCCACTTTGGTTGTGTTGTTCTCATTGACTGTTTCATTATCATGTATAATTCTATAAATTAGTGAAGAGAATATTTTCTTACGGAAGTTATTATTTTAATTAGAAATCGATGGTAACTTGCAATTAACTCGCATATTTTGCTCCTATATTTAACCCTCAAATCCGTTCGTTTAGAAAAATACTTATAAAGTTTTATTAGAAAAATGTTTGTTAGAATACTTTTAATATTAATTTTTTTGTCTGTCCACTATTAATTTTACCTTGTTACAAGGTACATTGTTTCTCAAGAATATTTATAGTATATTCAATTCGTTACTAAAAATCGTATGGTACGTATACAATATTTAAAGGAATATTTAACCAAGACATATAGAGGAACTTTTTCTACAATCTTGGTTTCGGTCCCTGTATACACTTCACGTTCTTTTTATTTTCTTCTTGGAGCCAGCCTTCTCTGGCTGAAAGAATTGTGACACGCCTTTCTAACTTATTCAAGGCTCTGTCCGTTTGAACGAAATGGGGATGATGAAAGGGCAACTTTCTGTAAAGTGTTAGTGTTTTCATGGTGTTCCCTTCAACTCACCCCTCCCACAACTTCTCTTGTTCTGTCGTCTGTGTTTGTAGTTACCGACGCGACACGAACGTGTATTGTACATTTGAACCTGGAGACTAGGGCGTTGTAAAGCTATTTTGAAAATCATAATTGCTCCGGAAATATCATACATAAAAATTACAAATTTAATTTTCGTGCCTCTTACACGAAATTCTCACTCCTCTAATTAAATAGCAAAGAAACGGCGACAATATTGCTGTGTAAAAGAAACTGATAATTTCACTTTATTTTGAAGTGCAAAACATTTACACCTTAAAATTGCTTATTGTCGCACCAACTACAAGGTTATTAGCGATTGTGTGCAGTTAGGGGAGGTTATATTCCCGTAGGAGTATAATAGTATGGTTTCTCAGACAACACAAACGTCAAAGCCCATGCCAGGATTCGAACCCAGAACCTATGTTGTGAGAGGCAGCGATGCTACCGACTACGCCACAATAGATTGGCTGAACTCGTTGAATCAATTAATGTTTTTAATATCATGTTACAAAATATAACAATTTAACAGGCCGAATAGAAAAACATTAATAATAATTATTTCATAGTCAACACAGTAATTGTCTCAAGTAAACGTTAACTTGAGTAATATTATTCCTAATGAATTACTTTGATTGTGCACAGGATTTATGTAATCATTTCCAAGATAATATAAATACTAATGGTAAAAGTGAAGGATTTCAGTTCCGCGAATATAAATACTCGTATTAGCTAACCTCTGGGGCAATTGTTCTACCGTATGAGCTAATCCGAGTCGACTTGCAACCCACAACGAGATCTGTCCATCCCTTTAATAACTTTTCTAAAATTAGTTAATTGCCTAAAGCAGAGCAGGTACTCAGTCTTTGAATTGAAATCACCGTATCTCTGATCAATTCTACACGGAGACCATTCTTCCTGAATACTACAAAGAGGAATAAATTGGAAATAGCTCGGACGGTAAAGCACCCGTCTGAATAGGTCCCGGCCGAGGCTTTTTTGTTCCGATTTTCTAAAAATTAGTATCATGGCCTATAACTAGAATTAAATTTGAAGCAATTTTGCTGTCTTTCTCCTTTCAACATTTTTGTCGTGCCAGATCCTAATGATTATTGCTCAATACACGGCTCTATATTTTTACCACAGTTAATTGAATAAATGTTTAGCAGGTAAGAATGGAAAAATGTCGACCAATCCGTGACGACAAGCTTTCCGGGCGGAGCTCTAGCCAACTGTGCTAGTCCAGATCGACTGCCAGTTCCGATGGAACATTCTTTACCCTTGTAAATGTACGCTAGGCTCAACTACAATTTTTTAATCACGTTCGACCAAACCTTTGATAGGAAATTAGCGAACAACGTGTAAATTGATCAAAAGAACATGGATTTCAATTCAAAGAGAGAAAAATTGAGATTCGATTCACGGGTCCGGTCGACATTTTACTTTCGTTGATTTTGGCTGAGATTCAATTGAAACAATTATTCGCTGTTTGAGTACATACTTTAAATTCCCCCTCATGTATTTTCACTCTAACTTCGATTCTAAAAAGACATTACTTCAGACAAGTAAGAGTTGACGACATATCACATTACTTAAGAATCCTTTCAATTCCGCTTACTAAAATTTTAGTTGTATGTACATTCTCAAGATGATTAAAATATATATGAGAAATAGTTTGTGAAATAATCACAAGAAGAACAGCCAGAAAAGTCAATTCAAACATTTAGGCATAATCTAAAAAAAATTTAGCGACCTAACGCCTCGTATTTATATGGCGCATAGTTTGCGCCGCACTTTAAGAATAAACATGCTCTTGAATATTTTAAGTATTTACTATATATTGTTCCTTAAATAAAACGTCCATTGATACCCCGAAATAGACATAAGTATCCCCTAATCGTGCAGTCGCTAATGACCTTGTAGCTGATGCGACTATAAACGTTTTTTTTAAAAAAATCCATTAACTTCAAAAGTAACTTCACGCTAAACAGGCGAAACAGATGGATCAACTATGTTATTATCATAATAAATAAGAATAAATGTGTAAAAAAACTCAAATTACGTAAATTATGTGCAGATAATATTTAAAACCCAGATATCTTAACTGTTGGGATTGTACACGGCTACTACCATTAGGAGTGGGGGTAGAGGGGGTGGAAATTAAAAAAATGCTAAATCTGTCTAGATTGGAATATAGAATATATATACTTTGCGGTGTCAATTACTTTGAATGTTTCCCCCGAACTATTTGTATATAATCTCAACCCATTTCAGAATGGGTGAGGATAATTCATAGGGGTGGGGATGGACAATAGTCACTCGAAAACAATAAGAAAACCATCGAGTTTGGTGTCGAAACCGGTGTAATTTTCGCCGCTAAATCTGATTCTGACATTCACCTAGTCGCTAGCATTTCAGCTCCTAAGATAGGAATGAAAGGTGTAATCCAATCCGCGTTCTAAATTCTTCCCATAGTGAGGGTTCGGGTGCAAATTAATAACATCGAACGATGCAGGTCACTAATTCGTTGTTATGAAAGTCACTGCAATGTAACCTGTTCTTGAGTCACAAGTGTCTTGAGGAAGGGGGGGGGGGAGCGGGGGATAAAAAGAAAAACCCTGGCAACGGTGGGCACCGTGCAAGGTCGGGTGAAAGCAATTATTTGAATCGTCGACGTCAAATAAAATCATGTCACTGTAAGAAACTGAGCTAATTATTAATATAACTCATTGTCTCTGTGCATCTAACACTAACTACTTTTGGTAGTGGCAGACTTCGTTTCTTTTTCATAACCTACAAGTTATTGTTCACAAATAAAAACCACGATATAATTATACGTTGATAAGGCTGAAAATGATCATGATTGTTTTATTTAATGTTATTGACAATAATTAATATTAGGTGATGTGCAGAGCAATTGCTAAGATACAGTAGAAAGTGAGTGGCCATCACAAGTGGAATAGTGCAATAGTGAGCATTGGCCAGCAATGCGTCCTCGTCGATGCGGCGCTCTGGGAAACCGTGTAATTAGCGCCGTATTCCGCGGGGAATTACAAGCTTGCAGCTGTCACGTGATTAATACACACTACAGAGGTGCCTCACATCGACAAGCGCCACCGCGTTTTATTTCCGCAATAGCTTCAAATTATTCGCCGAAAGGGGCCACAAATTGAGTTCCCCATTCATTTGGTGTTATCGCTCTGGTCTTCTCATTTCAACCTCCCAGCGTTAGGAACTCGGAGGAAATCAATCGAACACCCACATTGGCTCAATATGAGGAACTTTTTAATGATGAAAGCAATTGGAAGTATGAGAAGGAAACAACTACGAAGTTATAGGTACAACGGAATCGGCTTGTCTGAGAGAAGCCAAGGTGCAGAGATCGACGATAAAAAAATTTCCTCTTAATTTTAATCCATAATTTCGGAGAATATAGTGCAGCGTTTAGTACAGATTAGTAACGTGAATTAGGAAGAAGGAACGTTTGTAATTTTGGTGATATTGAAGAATTGAAAAAGTAAAGTGCACAGAAATGATCGAAGAAGAACAGGAAATAAATATAATTAAATTAATGATCACTTCACTTCAGGTTTTTTATATAATTAATACGACGTTTCTT
The DNA here is from genome assembly GCA_034510155.1 of Eucriotettix oculatus. NCBI lineage: Eukaryota > Metazoa > Arthropoda > Insecta > Orthoptera > Tetrigidae > Eucriotettix > Eucriotettix oculatus. The sequence continues at coordinate 27,957,470 of CM067378.1, read as the reverse complement.
GAAAAAATTTCAGACGTCTTCAGGTGGTGACGACAGCGGAAAAGCCCGAACATTTGAAAATTATGACATCAGAACATAATTTTTCTACTGGCTTCTACTAGAAAATATTTATATTATTTAGTAATTCTAAACAGTCGCATAATGCTATTTATGCTATTGAGATACATGGTCTGTGATATTTTGCATCTATTTAAACATTAGTTTTATTTTATTCTTTTAGGTAGAAATGTTACAGACAGTTGAATCGGCTGCCACAAATATATAAAAATATATATAATGTTAGTTTACCATTTTTACGTAAAGCCTGAGAATTACTTTATTTTCAGCGAGTTTATTTTCAATCCTGCTGATATTAAGGCTTCAATTATTTACTTAACATGATTTAACAATACTGCTCCTGTGTCGCCAATAGGAAAATGCCATAGAAGTTGCTGTTGTGGTACTCAGTCCAAATCCTGGTCTGATGCAACCCTCCATGCTAACCTATCTTTCGCAATCCTTTTTATTTATGCAGAACTACTACAGACCACACCCTCGCTAATCTGCTTAGCGTATTCCACCCTTATCTCCCTCTTCTGTTCTTATCCCACACACTCCCTTTAATGCTAATTTTACAAGTCCATCATGACTTAAAACGTGGCCTAGTAATCTATTACTTCAATCGGTCAACGTCCTCCATATTGTTCGCTCTTCCCCTATTCTGTTTAGAACTTCTTCGTTAGTAATTATATTCACCCATCTGATTTTCAGCACAACATTTCAAAGTCTTCTATTCTTTACCTTTCCGCAACTCCTATCGTCCACCTTTCGCACCCATATAACGCCACACTACATACGAACACTTTTAGCAACTATTTCCTAATATTCACACATATATTACCCGTAAGTATATTCCTCATTTTAGCGAAAGCTTTCCTTGCCTGTGCTATCCTATTTTTTATGTCTACTATATTACGCTTCCCAAGTAGCAGAATTCCTTAACTTCCGTCAAAATATCCCTTTCCAATCTAATAGCCTTTGTTATTCCCCCGTTTCCCTTACTACGCTCCATTACCTTGGTTTTACTTCTATTAATCCTCATATTGCACTCTTCTCGAGGACCACATTCATGCCATTTATGATGGTTTTCAAGTCTACTTCTGACTCCCCTAATATAACAATTTCATCGGCAAAGCGTAGGTTTATTATTTGTTCTCCTTGATGTGTGATTCTTTGTCCATTTTCCGTTCTAACTTTGTTCATCGCATGTTCTATATATAAGTTAAACAGCATGGGTGACAGACTGCATCCTTGCCTTACTTCTTTCTTGGTCTCTGCTTTCTTTTCTTGATATTGTATTTTAATTACTGCTGCCTGTCTTATGTAGAGGTTATATATAAGCCTTCTTTCTCGATATTTTATTCCAGTGCTCTTCAAAATCCTTAATAGTGTGTTCCAGTTCACGTTATCAAACGATTTTTCTAAAACTATAAATGCCATGATTGTAGGCCGGTTTTTTCTTATCCTGTCTTCTAAAATTGCCGCAAAGTCAATATTGCTTCCGTTGTCTTTAAATTATTCATAAAACCAAATTGATATTGTCATAGATATCTCTTTACAACTCAAGGTTTTCTCTGTGCACGTTTATTGTTCTGTTTTGGTCCCAGTGTAGTCTATGCGAGTAATCAACAAATTATAACGCTTAAATGAAGGGCGGGACAAGTAGCGTTGCCGAACGACCACAGTATATTCTATTGTTTCCTTTGAGCTGTAAAGTGTATTCCCGCAACGGAAACACTTAGTGTAGTCTAATTTTAATCTGACCATGGTTTCGCGGTGAATAGCCTCTATGATATATTCTCCTTGTCTTACACCTCTGTAGATTCAGATCTCATTGCAGTTCTGTATTAGGAGTCTCTTCATTACATTAATTGCTATGTAATTCCACGTAACAGCACTCTATTGGTGTAGCAGAGCAGATACGTTAATGCTGCCGAATGCAATGCTTTTACATTGTCTATGAAAGCAATTACCAAGAGCATTCAGTGTTCCTCTGTCCAGCTCATCACTTAGAGTACTACATGCACAGCGCAGTTTGTAGTGTATCATCTTCGAACTCCTGTCTGTTCCTTCGGCTGATGTGATACTAGAGTCCTTTGAATCCATTAATTACCTTGGAAAACATATTGGTAAGAAGACAATTGATCTGTAATATCTCAGATTTTCCTTACTTTTTCGAGTGACAATGCTACGGTTCCTGTGATTCGGTATCTTCATTTCTCTGACACAATTCATATGAATGTCTATTAAGACTCATAGAGTTGCCTTCTATAGTTTCAGATTTATATGACGTTGCGCCACAGTTCCCTGGGGCTACAGCAAAATTATACAAAGCATTTCTATTTACATAGGAATGTGACTGAGAATCGACGTCGGCAAGTCTAACGCCTAGAGCATGCCTTCCGACATATAATTCGGTCCCTGACGAATATTTTTCCGTAAGCGACTTTTAACATAAAATTAATCCTTTGGGGAAGATTACTGAGAGTTTTCATCCCTCGTCATACTCTACAAGGGATGAAAGGTCAGTGGATATTTCTGAAAAAACTAAAACCTAAAACAATCGAATCATAAAATAATTATGAAATATAAATAAATATTATTCACCTTCGAATTATATCAATTTAAGCAAACAAATTGTTACGTTACTCGTATTCATTTCGAGCTTACTCTTTTTTATATGTACCATTTCTGAACAAAAGAAGTAGAAATCAAGAAAGGAGTAAGACAAGGGCGCAGTCTGTCGCCCATGCGATGAAGAAATTTAAAACGGAATATGGAAAAGGAATCATTTTGAAAGGAGAAGAAATAAAAACCCTACGCTTCGCCGACGATATTGTAATATTCGGGGAGTCAGAATGAGACTTAAAAACCATAATATATGACATGGACGTGGTCATTGAGAAAGAGTTCAATATAAGGATTAATAGAGGAAAAACCAAGGTGATGGAGTGCAGTTTGGGAAACAGTGGAATAACAATGGGTGTTAGATTGGGAAGGGATATTTTGAAGGAAGTTAAAGAATTTTATTATTTAGGAAGAATAATAAATAGGGATGGTAGAAGTATAGTAGACATTAAGCGTAGGATAGCACAGGCAAGGAAGGCTTTAGCGAAATCGTTTACTTACGTGTAATATAAGTGTGAATATTAGGAAATCGTTTCTAAAAAGTCGTGGCGTTTTATGGTAGCGAAACGTGGACGATAGGAGCTACTGAAAGGAAAAGAATAGAAGCCTTTGAAATGTGGTGCTATAGAAGACTGCTAAAAATCAGAGGGTCGATAAAATCACTAACGAGGCAATTTTAAACAGAATAGGAGAAGGGCGAACAATACGGAGAACATTGACCAAGAGAAGGGATAGATTAATAGGTCACGTTTTGAGACATGATGCCCTTATAAAATTAGCATTAGAGGGAAGTGTGTGAGGTAAGAATAGAGAGGGTTGTGTTATGCCGATTAGGGAGCATATAGGATGTATTAGTTATGCGGAAATGAAAGTCTTGCGCAGTCTTAGGACTGAATACCACAACAAAATTTCTCTAGAAAAAGTATCTAATAAATTTACAATGTCGCGTACTGCTGTATATTTGATGGTTAACGACTGAATCTGAAACTGCCACCAAACTCTGCTGAACTCTTTTAATCATGGGCTGCGGGGTTATTATTTAATTCATTCACGTTATTAGAGGGGAAATTTTGAAACATTCCAATTACAATTGCTTCATACTAAATTGAGTGAATTTCGAAAGCTCATTTCACGAGTTTGGGTAATTAATAAACTTTAGGAATTGCCATTCTGTAATTATGTACAAAAATGTGAAAACATATTATTCATCTCCGTTAAGAAAAATACACGTATAAAAATTTCGTTCATAAATCCACGAGACACTTGCGAAACTGGGGAAGGGTGACACGGTCGGAGGCTTTGGAGAGTTCGGCTTTAATCACGCAGTATCACCCACGACGTCATTAAGAGTTGCAACATCATCACAGCGGCCACTTGTCCCCGGAAGGGTGCTTCAACCCGCGGGACTAATCTCCTCGCTACTCTCTAGTTCTAGGCCACTACCTCCCTCCTCCTTAAATAACTTAACGTTTCACTGTACTTTTCATATAGAATTTACATTACATATTATAAATCATTTAATGATAGCCAACGTTGAATCACTTATGTTGAACAAATGTAAGCAGCCTCATTAATATAAACATTAATATTTATTAATTAATGTCTGCTGATGTAAAATTATTCCTTTTGAGAATCGCCACCAGTACAAAAATTGATTACGAAAAAAGCGAATAATAATTTGGGCGACTCTCTTTCAATGCAATTCGTATGTCTCGGTGATAGAGATAGTGTTGGGGGTGGAAGGAACTGATTTCGATCTGAGACGTATCGGCCATTACCTAATGAGGAGGAAAACGGGATTAGCGAAAGATACGTGAATAATGGCTGACTGGCGCTTTGCTAAGGGTGATAACAGTATGGAAAATTATGGACAATTTTTTTATGATTTATATATGTCCATAACTTGTCTTAAACATCAATTGTGTCACATTAGCTATTATTAATTATTTGTCATTAGAGACAAAACAAAATTAAAATCAGAAAAAAATTATCTCATTATAACAATACAAAACCTTCTATTAACCCGTCATCAGTTAGTTTGACAATAGTCGATAGGTCCATTTACCATTAACTGACATTTTTGTCCACATAACTATATATATATATATATATATAAACTTTAACCACAATATAATGAAACAAAATTCATACATATATTGTAACGTAAACGGTTAAGCTGCAGCTTTCCACTCTCGTTCCCTAGAATAGTAAACTCTCGTAATTATTAGATTCAATTAATAGGGCGCCAGGCAATTTCTCTACAAGAAAACTATCAAACGATTTAGTTTAACATCAACAACATTTATTAATCGAGCCAAGAAATATGATTGGTCCCAGGACGTGATCATTATACAAGTAACTCACAATTTAAAACACTTCGACCAATTCACCAGAATGAATAACACTCAATATTCGTCTCGTAAAATTAATTAAATTCAAATTAAGCAGATTTACTCCGTTTTGGCGCCTTGCCACCGATCATGAGGTTGTTTCGAGACCCTACTATTACACTTGGTCCCAACATTTCGCGAACCCACAAACACGTCAACCCTCTTATCACGTCTCGGTGGCGACTCCTTCAAAGACGACCGGCAATGCGTTCTGGCCGCTAAGTGAAATATAAATAAATAATCGTTTTTTTATTTAACGAGCATATTAACTGAGGATAATATTTATAAAGGTAATGAGAAATTCATGTTTGATAAAGCATTCGATCTCTTGTCTCAGGTTCAAACGTCTACGAAATACCCCGTGTAGGCGTTGAAGAATGATAAATCTTACCTTTACTGGTGGGCATCGAATCTCGGAGAGATTCTCTGGATCACGGAAGGAGTAATGATTTCTGGCTACCAGTCATCACCACTGTGAAAAATGAAGAAATATCGAACTTTTTGGTCGATATTCTTAAACCATGTGGTTTTAAATATCTAAGATGTTTCCCAGCCTTCTCGTTTCCCACGCGAGAGTAATGCGGGAAACCGCAGGTACGTGTCGTCTGTGTCGAAACAGTATGATTAGGATGCGGAAATAAGACGCCTTATCTAGTTCTCAATCTTCGCTAAATTTTCTCATAACATTTAAGAAATATTTATGTAGTGAAGTATACAGTTAGGTTCGAATAAACAGGAAATACTGACATCTGAAAATCCCACAGTACCAAATGAAGAAATTGTTAGTAATTATTAAAGAATTCCCTCTGCAGCAACCACTGTGTGTGAAGACACAAGAAACCCCTGCAGAAAGCAGTGAACACGTTATGTAATTGGCTATCTTTTCTCCTCGCTTTCTTCAGCAGTTACAGTGATTCTAAATGACCATAGGTTGAGCCTTATGTAAAAAGGTCTGAACTATAGAGTTAAGCTATTTCTCTAACATTCTTACGAAAAATGTCACTCTGTTTTATGAGTTCTTCTCATTATTATCCGAAGTTTTGTATAATTAAACTTCTAACTGGTATAAAGTCGTAAGTAAGTGGAAAGAAATTCTAGAATGTGACTTAGCTGTCTTTCCTGGAGAAATACGCTTCAATTCTGTTTACCGCTAATATTAAATTGGCAGATATATAAGAAGAATGTATTTCACGGACATAACCATCTTCAATAATTTTAAGGATAATATACATTAACCTCCTTATTTGGTATCAATTAATAGGTAAATGCATTTGGATCTGTTGGGATAAAGAAGATTTATTTTATTAATTTATAAATACCTGTCAGCTTAGTACACAATGAGACACTAAAATTAAATTTAATAAGGGAAGTTAATCCACGTAACTAAAATTTTGCCCCTAAATTCCAAGTAGTGACGACTTACATACTAGCAAGACGAATACCTTGGATGAAGTCTTCCGTGTCTTAAGTGTAGTTAAGAGCGATTGCCTGGCAGCGTTTTCATTTCCTCTCCTCCCCCCCTTCCCACCAAAAAAGAAACAGAAGGACTCGCTCACAACCGCGATGCACCTCTGTTCCGTGTTTGCAGCCACTTCTTCAGTAATGGATTTCCTATCCCGACAGTGACGGATGGTCGGCGCAGAGCCCGAGACGGATTCCTTCTTGTTTGATGTCTTAAATGCGGCACGGCATAGAGCGACCTTTCTACCACGTTCTTCCCTTCAACTTTTCTTCCTTGGATTTGACTCACTCTTCCGAATCTTTCTGGTATCCTCGCATTTTAATGTTTAGAATAATAAAAATCACCTAACAGTCAATAAAAGATATTGCTTGATTTGACCGAAAAGGGAAGGTGTGGAATGAATAACAAAACTAATGAGAAGAATAAATCAGCGTATGATGCAAAAAAAACCTGCTCAGGTAAAAGAACTGTTGTGGGGAGACGAAATAACAGTCTGAGACACAGTTGATCTTAAAGTATATGGGGATCAATTCGTACGTGATTCAGATGTATAATTTGGAACCTAAACGATCAATATCAACTTGTAAATATAGACAGTCCTGTCAGTATTGTGAAGAAACTGAGGGAAAATGAATGTGATTGGAATTTAAGCGAACTGACTTGGGACTACTGGCGCTAGTTGAAGCCGATAGCTGTTTCACGGAACATGGTAGCGAAACACCTAACAGAATTCGATGTTCTCATGCAGTGTGGCTTGCCAAACCTGGAGTTGCTCGAGGTTCGTACTTGTGGTCTGTCGAAATCCAACCAGTCACACCGTTCTCACGGCTTGTGGTTTGACAACACTGAAGTGGCGTTCGAATGGACCACTTATTAATATACGAGTAACTTTCAATAAATAAAGACACAAATGAATCTATAAAATTAATAGTTTTTTTAGAAAATTAGTATTTTAGTACTTCTTGGTATAATCCTCACGAACCTGGAATAATAATTATTAACTTTAGCAAAGAAGTCTTTGTCTTGTTGATAGAGCCAGTTTCCCTAAAATTCTTTGACCTCCTTGTTGTTGCTTATCTTTTTCGAACGTACTGCCTCATTGCGGAAACGAAAGAGATGAAAATCGGAGGAAGCCAAATCTGGATGAGGTTATCTTTCCCAGCCGATATCTTCAATGGTTTCTTGGGTCAGCTTGGCGGAACCAACTTGCATTTGTTTTCTGTACTTGAGCTTATTATTGATAACATTGTGAGCTGTGCAAACACTGACTACCTCAGTTCACCACAGTACCAAACACCTCCAACAAAACCTTTCTTTTTCCATGTCAGTTTGTCTTTTGAAGTAATATTCCTAGAAGTTCTCCACATGTTTTCGGCAGTCCGAGAGTAACGGGCAATTACGGTAAATGACGAGTCGTCCAAAGTGACAATGTTTCCTTATTTCCAACCAGACTCGCTCAAACGCCGGCCGAGACACCGAGAGAATATAATATATCTCATAAGAAAGATTAATAATATAGGGCTATGTGATAACACAAGAAACGAGTGAGAAAAAAATTTAATTCAAACAACTATAAAAAATTATAATTAAATAAAAATAAACCACTTTAAGTTGTCAATTCTCAATTTTTAATTTCAGGAGCATTTTTAACTATAAGATATAAATATTATACGTACACAACATAGTAGCATTTTGTATGTATAATATTTGAATCTTACAGTTGAAAATTGCCATAGCCATTACCTCCTGAAATTAAAAGTACAGAACTGGCAACTTAAAGAGGTTTTCTTTTCTTTATCAAACTAATAATTTTGCTATTTTTTGGAAAAAAAATAAATTAATGAATTATTAGAAGAATTCGGTTACATAGTTAAACAAAAGTTACACTATATTTAACTTGAATCGGGGTTGAAAATTTCGTTACAAGCAGGCATGATGAGGAAATACAAAAATCTACACGAAATTATACCAAAAAATTCAGAATCCTATAAATTGGATCCTGTGAGATAAATGGACTAAGTTCAGCTGAGGTATGAGGTAAAGCAATGTTATTTCGGTCTCGGATGGTGCGGTAGCAACACGAAATTGTAATAAGATCTTAACTGCAAGTTACTAAAACATACAAAGCTTAGCTATTTATTTATATTCAACTACGTATATGCAATTTTATATGGTTTTTTTTGTAGAATGAACTGAAATAGTTCCGAAAGTTGCGGACGAAATGTTTTAAAATATAGAATTCTTCTATCATCATTTTTCTGAGATTAAGTTGAATAATAAATAAATAAAAATACGGAAAATTGATTTAATTAGTACTTATTTAAAATAAATAAGTCGTTTCATCCAATTTTCTGGACTTCTTCCCACAATTCTAATAGTTTATCCATTTAAAAATTTACCTGAAGAAGTCCAAAAAGTTGTGTGAAACGTTGTAATATATTATATAATTTTCAGTATTTTCATTTTAAAACTATTCTATTGATGACTTTTGGTCATTCATTGTATTTTATTTAGTTTAATTATTTAATCTGCAAACTTCAATATATTCTACATCAAAGTTCTTTAGAATCCGCAGATCTTTCAAGTGATTTAATGCAGGCATGAGAGATGAGAAATGTAAGAGTAGTCTAGAAAGTCAAGTTTTAATCATTGAACCCGAAAGCGCTGATAAAAGTGCGGAAGGATTCGATAAAACCGAACAATATTAACGTTTAATGCACATTTCCATGAAATGCTTGTTTCACCAAAAAAAACTTCGTAAAGCTAATGAATAGAAGCGCTTATATTCCCCTTAGAGAACAACCAATATCATTTTCCGTGAAACTAAGAAAATATTTAGTGCCAAAAAAATATTAAATTTTACCTTTCGGAAAACAAATTCAACAAAATCAATGCTGTGTGATAATACAATAGCAAGTCGTTTATCGAAACCAAAACTTTTTTCGATTTTAAATGCTTGTATAAAATTTTGTATGATATACAATCTGTTTCTGGAAACACGTATTTAAATCTACATTTATCATACAGGTTTGAAAATTATTAACATGAACATTACACGGATCAATCGCATTTCCAAGAAGGTGAAAAGTCTGCGTATAAACAAATACTGTACAAATAATAACACAAAAGTAAACTGACAAAAAAGTGGATAATTAACACAAAAAAATATCGTCGTTGTTTAAACAATATGACGTAGACAAAAATGAACTGAAACAAAAAGTTATGAATAATATGAGAAACCTTAGTCTTTACACATTATTTACGAACACTTTTACTTCAAAGTGTCATATATGAATCTATGGTCAAGGCTTTTGAAACTAGTTCACTCACTGAATCAACTATTGGACCTTAATTTCTGCAGCGTTTTTATAATTTAAAATTTAAATGTATCGTACTTTTGTAGTCTTCTTTTAACGAAAGAAAGTTTCTGCCAAAAAATTAACGTGAAGTTACGTGTATTGAAGCGCTAAAGAATTAGCTAATTGAATTTGTTAATTAGTTTGGCACTCAGTTGACTAAGAAGATCAAGTTCCGAATCAGAGCTTCGTAAAGTTCATTAGGAGTCTCATCGAAAAAGTTAGGAATTGTCTTTGTAAATTCAGGGCAATGTTCTCCTCATACGATGCAATGGAAAAGTACTTGATTATATCCACAGAGGAGAATATGCAGAATGTTAACGTTGGCCGAAGTATTGTTTGAGCTTCTGAGTCTTGAGTAAGAAATTGGCGACAATGGAGCAGGGGTCCTTGATGAAGGAACTCAGCAATTTAAACGCTGTAAGAGAGGCTGGTTCCTTGTCATCGGAAATCAATGACGGCAAACAGCTTTTAAATATTGCCCTCAAAGCACTGAAAACTTTTCATATCCCACATGGGGGTCAGAGACAAGGTTATTTCGGTAGCTCGGGAACTAATTCACAGGTTATTGGAAATATTGATGTACATATTTAAAGTACAGTATATTATATTTGAGTTCATTAATGAGGAAGCGATCGATAGCCAATAACCTGGCAGACAAACACGGGAAAGTTAAATAGACACACAACAAAATCTGGAACTTCCAATCAACAACCAAAATATGCAAAAATATTCCCTAAGTAGCTGTAAATTGAAGTTCTCATGTAATTTAAATTAAATTCGTTGCAACCCTTTCCTCTGTGTCCTATAAGCATTTCGGTGGGTGTGCGTCTAGTTGCATTAAGACGTGAATTGTTACGAAGAATTATTAAATTTTATAGTATTATTTAATAAAATGTCTATGAAGTCGCGTTAAAAAATAGTAATTTTAAGGGTTGTGCACTGTTGGCAAATGAGAAATAAATTAGAATATTTAGCCTTCAGGAACACATTCATGGCTTCGTCATCACATTTTATTAATTCGATCTAACCCAAAAGTTTGTGCCCGCTTCCGCATCTCATAGCGAAAGTGTAATATTATCCGACTTGAAGTGAGGGTGTGATGTGATCCATCATTGTTTGTGGCGGATTTGCTCATTACAGATTTTATTTAAGCTAGCACCGTTCAGCTAAGAATTTTTCATTAGTACCCTTCAACATATAAAACGAAGCAAATGAAAAATATCCATCAGCTGTATCCATTCTATTGTCAACAAACTTCAAAATGAGGCTCAAAATTCTGTTAGTAATACTTGGAACCCATAGCAATAACTATGAAGGTCTAAATTAAAATTGAACAAATTTGCAAAAACCTTCAGCATTTGCCACGTAAACGTCTTAATAATTTACTTATGGTAATTATAGTGGATTGTATAAGTTACTAGCAGGGGACACGGCGATGACCGCGTATTTATTAATATTATCCTCGTACATGATTTAATTCTTGTTCAACACACGACTAAACCGGCATCGAAATCGTCACAACATGAACATCAAATCTCGAGAGTCAAAGATACTCTCTGTACAATAACAGGACTAAAAATATTTTCAGTACTCTGACAGAATAAAATTTCTTTTCCACTTACGGGATGAATTTTTACTGAAATCGCTTATTACAGGTCATAGTGTAACACATCGATCCCCTTTACACTGGTTTCGGCCCCAAAGTTTATAATTTCCCTGTTACTTTCATATGACTCAATTCCACTCCCACCCCTCACATGCTGCAAGGGGTTGAAATTATACATAAATATTGTCGGGGAAAACATTATAAAAGTAATTGACCTCAAGAATTTTCCGGCTCAAATATGAGCCATTATTACATTTAAAAATTCCACCCGTCCCCCTAGGGAGTCGTTCGGAAGCTATACGCCAAACGTTCACAGGTAATTGTTACGTTTGACCTCTTGCCTGAATCTGACGGTAGGTTATTAACTCGACTTGTGTTATACGTAAGTCAACCTAAATTTTGACACCTCACTGGTGGCATTTTCTTATCAATAACAATAAGTGACACGACGATAAACACATCAAAACAGACGAAGCACACCAAGTTTTGCTATTCCAAAAGAAACGGTAATTGAATACGAATGAATGCCAATATGTAAATACTATATGAACAGTCCAGTGGTTGAGCTTATCTTCGCTTAACGCCAAACCTTATAAATCGAAGTTAGTTTTGAACAGGTCTTATATATATAACAACAGATTGATGAGAATGTTCGCCCCCCCTCTCTATATTTCATGCTGACAAAATTACGCTTATAATAACACATTACGTGTGGTACCGGAACGCAGAATAGGGCTTTAAACTTGCAGTTGAGTTTTACGCCGCCTTTCAAGTGGCTATTCATTAGATTTAAAAATATTTACAATAATATCTTCTGAACTCTGCAAGATATCGAAAAGAAACATACAGGAAACTAAGTTAAAATTTCTGTTTCAATCCCTGAAATTTTCATTGAAAATTAGTATTAACATTAATGTTATACGTTTCATTTCGGTAAGATCCACGTTATCTTTAAGATAACGAATTTTCTGGCTACCAAATAAAATACAATTTCAGATAGAAATGTGAATTATTATGCTGTAGTCTGTTCTCCCTTCAATCTTGTCCACGTTTATTGACTATATTTAACTTATATTACTTTTATTTAGATTTGTCGCCATGCTGCAAAGCTTTTTAACAGTCTAAACGCAATCTATGCGCAATAACACTTATTTGGTGTTGTTCTCTTCGACTGAGCTTTCGTATTTAATGCTGAATGTAATGGCAGGAGAGGTTCCGCAGCGAAGAGGTGGCTACTTGGGATAATTGGTTATTAACATAGGGTGAATTCTCGTGTTTACCGGGTCGGCACGGCTAGCTGTATCGCCTTTTCCAGGAGTGGAATGCAATTAAAGCGCAAATGCGGACTGGAGTCGATATTGTGCCGCCAATTGCCGTGCTGCTAGAAGCACCATTACGACGCCATTGTTCGCTACGACGCTCAAGAAACATTTCCGGGCGCAGAAAGCAGCTTCCCATCCTGGTCTTCCCAAAGGGAATTTTCTAGCTTAGACGTCTGTATGCAAACCTATGACGATCGAATTTAAGGTCAAGAAAGGTAAACTCCAAGATTCTACTCACCTCGCAAATCATGTGTTAACTGCGTATAGGAAAAATTGATCATCATAATATGAAAATTGAAGGGGACTCCCTATTGTGATACTTCCACCAGTTTGTTAAAATTAGCGAAATAAATTTCATCAACACTAAAAAAGCAATAAAATATAGTTTAAATATAGTAATTAAAACGTATGTGCGCACTTTCACATTACGATATATATGTATATAAAATATTCAACTCAATGTTGGTAATATAATATTTAGAAATAATTAATTATAATTTTAAATTTAACTCGAAAAAGATCTTGTTTTGCGGTATTTAGTCCTAAGACTGATCAGATGCAACCCTCCATGCAAACCTATCTTGCGAAACCTATTTATTTCCGCATAAGTAGCACATCCCACATCCTCTCTAATCTCCTTAGCGGATTCTATCTTTGGCTTCCCTCTTCTGTTCTTACCCCACACACTTCCCTCTAATGCTAATTATACAAGACCCTCATGTCTCAACACGTGGCCTATTAATCTATCCCTTCTCTTGGCCAACGTCCTCCACATTATTTGCTTTCTCATATTCTATTTAGAACTTCCTCGTTAGTGATTCTATCCACCCATCTGATTTTCAGCATTCGCCTATAGCACCACATTTCAAAGGCTTCTATTATTTTCCTTTCCGCAACTCCTATCGTCCACGTTTCGCACTCATAACGCCACGCTCAATACTAACATTGTTATCAACGATATTTTATATTCACACTTATGTTACCCGTAAGTAAATTCATCTTCCAACGCATTCCAGACCATCGATGAACTTTGAAGTCGGAAGTTATATTTGCCGGAATAGATAGACTTGTAGAATGATGTTCCTTAAACAGTCTTAAAATGTCTGTATCTAAACTTTAGAGAATTAAATTAATAAAATCTTATAGATATTGTATTAATTATTCACTGTTATTTGATTCCCAGCTGTGATGAATGTTCATATTTCAAAATTTCATGAAGACAGTATCATTATTTGGTTCTCAACAGTGGGTAAGCGTAGCGTATATTACATTATTTTAATACCAATTGTTGGCTAAAATATTGTATTAATTACCTCTCAGGTGCGATGTGAAATTATATAAAAATAGGCGTGTTACAGAAATTATCTTTCAACGTCGAGCATATATATTTGTATAATACAGTACATATGTTTAAAAGACAATTTTTCTTAGGTAAATTTCATTAGTGATCACTGCAGTTTTGTGAGATAACAACGTTTACGTCCAGGACTGAGTCAATCTGGGACTTCGTAAGATATGGAGCAGCCAATTAATTTCAGCTAATTACTATTTCTGTCGTTGATTGGTTATTACTCCCAGTTTTGCATTCGCTAGGACGAAAACGTGCCCCTCGAGAGCTACATCTCATTGCTCGATTATCTGATTTAATTACCGAATATCTGAGGTGTAATACACGCAATTAAAAATCTGTTAGAATACTTAATTGTCTTATCACAAGGATGAGACTAATGTATGTTTTGTTTCTGGCCTCTTTTATGCAAATTCGTGAAAGGAGAAATACAAATAAACACACGTACAGGTTATCCACATTTTTAAGTAAAGGTACATAGACATTTTTAATGACTGTACTCTATATTTTATGTACGACTAATTAGAACCTCGGAATACTAAACTTTTTTGTGCTATCTTATCAAACTAAATTTTCTACTACTATGATTCTTCCAACGTTTACACGTTAATCGTTTAGCAGACAATATATTTGTTGCTTCTTCACTCACAGAAATAAATATTTGTAGCTGTTGGAGACGAGTGACAGTTGTGTATCAAGAAGATCATTAATCATTCCATATATCTATCACATTTCTTCCCATAAAAAATGTTTCCGTGAACCTAAATTTATTGTCTTTTAATTTCACGCATGAAATATATAATTACAAGTTTTCACACACTTTTATGTAATTATACTTACATTCTACTAAAATGTTAAACATTTGCCATTTTTAGCGCCTTTGAATTCATTTCTATGCAACTTTACGGTGATTGGTGCAATTTTTCTGAACTACAAATTGTGTAACATTTGTCATGGATGTTTCCTAATTCTTTCCGAGATTTGTTTCAGTGATGTTTATAATTAGGATTCTTGTTTGCAGAAAACTTTTCTATTCTACTTTCTTTTAATCCAAAACCTCCACCAACTTAGTTAAATAGCTTTGTAAAATGTATTTATATTCTTATCCACTGGAAAATAGTACTTGATTTCCATAGAATTAATTTAATATCATCAAAATATATATTATCTTGTACTAAACTAATATTCTTTTACTAAACACATATTTCGTTTCATTGTAATTTTTAGCCGCTGTTATTATTTGACTATCAACTATACTTATTAATTAACTTTGTTAACAAAGTAATTGAGTTAAAATAGATTTCTTCCTGTATTCCTTGCTATGGATTGTAATGAATTTCAATCACGTGGAGAATATTTTAAAGATTACGTTCATGTTTTTTTGGTCATTCAGGTTGATTATTTGACTGGGTACTCCTTTGTTCCTTACGACAATGAGAATGGATCCTGTATTGTAGTGTACACCTACTTACTAAATTATTAAGGAGTCATTTTATTTAAAGAATTTTAATCTACATTTTTCCTATCTGCGGACCTCGTGGTGGTCAAAATGCACGTCTGTTACCATGGTACGAACAGAAACCCATTACGGTGGGCCTGATGTCACAACATCCTGTGGAGTGGTCGTTTGTAGAATTAAGAAGCCGCTGGCCTGCAATGTCATCTATGTGTCGGATGGAATAATTTTAGGTCTCAATATTTTTTCACGTCTCAAATTTTCCCACAAAAAGTTCATTAACCTATGGTTCGTGGGTTTTAGCATCTTACGGGAAAACATATGAGCCCCGGATTCGCAAACTAGAAAGTGTAATAATGTTTCATGATGGCAAAAATTTGAATTGGGAAGGGTAAATCACAGGTTCCGAGGAGGTACTAGAAAGATTGTGGAGTTAGTTGTTGAGGAGTCTTGGAGAAAGGAGGAAGTTAGTTGTTGACGTTAGTTGTGGAGAGATGAAGTAGAGCTGGTAAAGAGTTGTAGAGTGGTTGTTGAACGGGCAAGTTGAGTTAGTTGGAGGAATGATCGACGAGAATGATTTGTTGAGGAGGTGTTCAACCAGCGGTAGCTGCCTCTTCGAGGGTTACAAAAGTTCCGACCGGATTTACCTACGAGGGCCGGTAACGTACTAAATCAACCATAAATCCATTAGTGCCGTCTACTGAAAGCCATAGTAGCAATTGCCACTATAAAGTAATGTTTATAACAAAGACAAGGTACTTGAGCCTACTTTTGGACGACAGTATATGAGGATGATAAAACACTGGTGTAAATCGTGACAGTGTTGACTAGCACATTGATAGTAGCTGAGTTGAGAGTTAATCTCCACGTCAAGAACGTCAAATAGAGTCCAGTGACTACGACTGCTAATGATATCCTCTGTAGCCGGCATCCAACGGCGCTCCTCTGACCGACGCCTGCAAGGATCCTTCTGATGCATTACCATACCAGCAACCGGATATGAACACAGCATTTGCCTTTTAGATATTATTGAGAAACCTTTTCATTTCAAAGTATAGAATTGCCTGGTGATATTTTAGTATAGCGTCGTAAGGGTTCGCCCCTACAATTAAATCAAGTTGAAGTGTCAATTATTTGTTATCTGTGAGTACCCGACGATGAATTGATTAATATATCTTTTTTATAATCACTTAATATTAAATTTGGATTGTTATAAACGGACTAACTTTTTACTATCATACGAACCCTCTAAATAACAAACGAAGTCGAGTAAAAGTCTGTTTTTCCCATCCGGAAAGTCCTTTGAAAGTTTTTAATCAACAGTTCCATTAATTTTCCCCTCAATACTGATACAATTCACGCTTTTTTTACTAACCTCATAATCAGTTGTTTGCTGACAATAAATACACAGCTGTTGGTCGCAACACATACGTGTTCATCCCTATTTTACATTACAAATATCCCTTTCTTTAACATTTATATGAAGATCTTTAAATAAGTATCCCATCCAATACAACTTTGTGACGGTTAGTGAGACTTCCTCACTTTCTCTCTTGTATAACCGATTCACAGTAACAATTGTTCGATAGTGGTCTTTCTTTTACGAGTTCGCAATATGAACCACCGTTTGTAGTACTAATCTCCGTGCTACTAGTTGCCAGGACGACTGGCGGTGCCATGAATTGTTCAAGTCCGAAGCATGCTCTAATGCCCGTGTGCCAATTGCATTTCATTAAGAACAGAGCTGCGTTGCTCACAAATGCGTGACGTGCTCGTGCAACCAACATCACGTACAACTCTGAAAATCAGCCTATCTAAGTTATAGTCCCTTCACCGTGCCGCACTCTGCGAGATGGAAATTATTAGATATGGCCACAGAAACGTGAATATTTTAACACTGTACCTACAAAAAAAACCTTCATATAAACATTTCAACTGGGACACTCATTGCTAAAAACTTGTGGCAGTGTCGTGCACCAGTTGGCTTACTTGAATATTTTATAACGGATAATTTTTCAACGCAGTATAATTTTTCAGGATAAACCTATAAATGTGCGGACAGTATGACTCATTGAATTTCAAGTACTAGAACTAGGAATTATGTATCGAAAGGTAAGGCATAAATTTTGAATCAATGGCATCATACAGTCGGTTTTTGCCAAGGAGAACGAAGCTTTTTACATCAAGTAAGCGTAAGAATTGCAAAGAAAGATCTTTATCTGCATTTGAAGAAGATAGTAGAACATAAAATTATGAATTAATGGAATAATAAAAAACACGATCCAATAGATTTGTGTGTTTATATTATATAACCTCACCTTTCCCCACATAAATTATTTAAGTTATGATTGATTTAATGCCGTAATCTCTGGGTGGTTTGAAGGTGGTATAATTTGACGGAAAGTTTTTTAAATAATAACTGAGAATGATTTTATGTGAGACATTAAAATTAAATTAAAATTGAGTTTACAATAGATAATTACAAATATGGACTAAGCTAGTAAAATTTACTGATTATTGCCTTCGATAACTCATTCAATATTCCATATTCAACGAATAATAACTCATTTACAGAAACAGGGTCCATGTCCCACATAATTTAGATTCACCGAGCCTGACGTGACGCTACTGTAACCAACATAAACATCTGCTTGTTCGTCGGTGGTACGGAGTCAAAAGATAAGAGACATTATTTGACTAACCGGGAAATAAAAGTCAGTCATTTTGATGCCAGTAGGATTAGTTCCACGGCCTCTGGAATGTGAAGGCTGGGAATAAGCGAGGATTTCCCCCTAAAACCTTGGGGAAGAGGAGAAAGCGATTCATCCTGCAGGGGAGTAACAATAAATTTCATTGGCGAATATCCATATCCGCCAATTTTGGGACATTAATAAAGGAAGTGGGGAAGAATTATTAAAATGCTACGCAGACATGGAGTAAGGAAGAGAATGAGAACAGAATTAGGAGATAAGACAGATTGAGTTGAAGGAAGCTGTTGATAATATTATATTAGTGGCAGATTGTATGATTTCAGCGCAGATGATCACATTATCGGACAGATAGTCTGAGGAGACGAGGCGAAGACTGGAAATGTCCTGAACCTGGGACAATAGCAGCGGCAGATGGGGCGTGATCGAGACCAGACGGAGGCCTTCAAGGACGTGCAAACGGAAGAAGGAGCCGCTAGGTCCAAATTAAACTAACACGGTAAATTTCTCTGTAGCCTTTTGCTGATTTACTGTACTGCCAGGTCCGAGTAGATTCTCTTATATATTTACGCTCTATGAGAAGGCCCATATCATACGACCCTGAGTGTAGAGATGTAGATTTTAGTGATAAGAAATTTATTTATATTATTTTTTTGTAAATTTATATGTTGTGTTTATCATAAAGAGATTAATAATATATTCAGTCAGTGTACATTAATAATAAATAAATTTTGAATTCAATATAATTTACATTATTAATTATTTTATAATAATTAAAAATCTTTAGCATTCTCCTATTCATTCCACTACGTATCGTACTTTCCTTAATCGTAACTTGAACATTACTTATTGATTAACTATGGCATCGTCGTGCTTCTAGATAACACATAAAGCTCACTTTATCCACTTTGCACGATGCTATGCTTTATTTAATGACACAATATTTACAGGTCACACTTTGAAATCACATTCGAAAATTTCTCTAGTTTTTCACAGTCTTTATCTATGCATTGGCTCGCGTCATAAAGAAATATTACCCCCTTCTTTCACACTTCAGCCTGATTAAGATTTTCTGGGGTGTAGTCTTTACACATCAAAATATTGAAAGGGAAGTGCGTTTAAGGCAATATTAGGAAAGGAGGGAGAAAATTTAGTCTGGAACTACACGTCGAAAGAAATGAAAAAAAATTGAGCGAGTTTAATGTATTGTTTTAGATAATTTTTAGGTTGAAATTGAGGATCTGAACGAGGTCTACTAAAGTTAGCCACAAATGAGAGAGACTACATTATGAGGAATGCAGATTTGCGTGAACAACGCAATTTTCCTCAACGCTGAGGACTGCTCACAACCGTGGGCCGGTACGCTATCATCGTCAGAAAAGAGCTTCAATGACTTCAAACACGGTAGGTTATACTTCATCGATCGCCAATCCAGAATATGCCCAGTGGACAACGAGTTCAAGATATCGCAAACGGTAAGACAAGGTAGGCTATCTCATTTTTGTAAAGTTTTTTTAAGACTCAAATCACCTACAAATGAAACTTCAAATTTTCACGACGATTTAATGACTTTTAATCCTAGTAAAAACAAAACTCATCGCTGAGATACAAATACGGCAACAACACAAGAAATTTTAATTACTGCCGTTATGTCTTGAAAATTGAAAGCATGTAACACAAATATATTATTCCAATAAATTTAATTCAGAGCTTAGAGTTCTCTTCATAAAATCACAATGTCGACATTACTTAACCAGAACTCTCTTAAAAGGATCCCGGCTTTAAGTTAATATTTAAGTACAAGTAATGGTTCGTGACCAGTAGAATTACAAAATCGACTCAGGTCTGCTAACTCACCCCTCACAGGAATACATTTTCTGCAGCATTACCTGTAAAAAGAAGAATAAATTATTAGCTCTTTCATATTTAATGAATGCAGGCATTATGAAATAATACACATATATACGCACTGTTGTGAGGATACAACTGATACAATATTTCATTCACCAAAAAAAGAAAAACTTTAATTTTTGAGATTCAATTTAATTAATTTTTGACTTTATATTAATTAATATTTGTATAATGTAATGTTCGCAGTTTGCTCTTAATACTACGTAATCAAATATTGCTTTCTGAAACATTAATTTTAATTATGAAATTCATACACTACACTAAAATGTAAGAGTACTACTTTTTAAAAAAGGATATTGGCATCAATTTTTTTAAGTTTCTGTATATATCGACAATAGCGCCTATGAAACCGTCGCAGGATAACATTTTGAAAGAGGTGAATCACGTTGTCTTTGGGACGATTAATTTAGATTTCCGTTGTAAAATAACTAGATATGTTCATATTTCAGAACCTAAACCTTCAATTTTCACTAATGAATTAAGCACGGAAAATTACTCTGAATAGTACAAATATTTCTTTCGAGTTTCGAGCCTTGGAACAAACAAAAACATAGCAAATTAGATATTTAATGATTAATTATGCTAATATCTGCATATCTTAAAAAGTTTGAAAACTGAAATGGATTATCTTCGCCTCAAAAACGTTTTAGAAGTGTTTGACTAATAAAGGTGGGTGCATTAGAACTTAATTTCCCTCTCCAGCGCCAAGAAACAAAGAATTCAGTGACAGTCAGATATTCAGTGATGCTCATGAAATTCTTTCCCGACGATTTCTTTGAAAGTTGTTGATACAAGTGGCCATAAAAGTCTGGTCTTGCTTGCCTTATCGTGCAACGCGTATAGAAATGGTTACATCTCCACCAACAAAGACTAATTTCTAGTTCTGGAACGTTTGACTCATAAGTTATGAATAAGTAATTTATAAATTTGTTTACTACGCGAGTAGGAACCATAAATTGTAATAGGGAGATTTCGCGTGAAGTTTTATTTCCGTTTAGATTTAATTATTTCATTTATTAGTCCTCTATTACAGAACTAGGACGAATAAAAAGTAACTATATAAATAAATTTATGAAAACAAGGTACAAAATTTACATATACCAGAATTTATAAGAATACATAAATGAGAATTAAGTAAACTAAATTAGTAATTAGGTGAAACGTTCAGATAAATTGTAACTGCATGTAATAAAAATTCAGATTCACAATTAACGCAGAACGTCAGGAATTACACTACATTTTATTTGAATTCGAACTCTTTGGAAACCCGCAGCGGATCTCGTCAATGAATGTTATGAAACAAAAGAGAAAACAACCGCAAATAGAGAGGCGACAAGTGTATGTATTTTACCTATATAACACTCATTGAGCACTAGTACCAAAAAATAGGCCTTTGTGTGGACACAGATCGATTGATAAATTCAAGAACCGTATAATATGTGCTTTGTAGCAGAAGACTTTTATAACTCGTATCGGAAATTAAACAAAGGATACTAAAAATTCTATATGGCTATGGGCTGCTAGCGGAATTATACTGCTGAAAAAAATCAGAAGGTCGCGTGAGCGAACATATTGCATACTCTTACATTACTTGCCACTTTGCAGGTAATAATTCTGAAATAATACGATATCAAGGCTTCTTCCTTGTTTCGTAAAGAACTCAATACACACCACAACCACTCAATAATAGATTTGATCATATGAAGAATTGTATTGGTATACTGTGTAGCGCAGAAGGACCCGTAACGAATTTTGTTCAAACTTTTAGAATATTAAAGGATATAAAAATTCAGCAATAACATTATAACTGGCGATAAGCAGGTAGAAGTAGAATTATCCGGCGCCTGGCTGCCGGTTGGGAGATTTGCCTGTCTGGGGGTTTATAATACTAAGCTTGTTTTGCAGAAGGAACTTTCACCCTTAAAAATTTCCGAAAGACACTGTTCGCTGCATCATGGAAAATTTCCCGAACTGGACGAAGGACTCATGATGATTGACGGAACAAACATCATGTGGGATAGCGTTTTCCTTTGGAGAAGGGATATACGCGTTTGGCTAGGAGGCGAGAAGCCGAAAAATATGGAGAATGGTTCCAGACGTGGAAAAGGCGAGGTGGAGGAGAGGAGAGTTGATCAGGGAGCGGAACTGATGTTCAAAGGGAGGAGGAAGCTGGAGAGTGTAACAAGAGTTGAAAGTGAACTGTGAATTTTTACTCTTTATTGAGAAGGTATTGAGAAGAAGAAGGCCAGTTTTTCATCAATCAGCGGCAGTACCAGATTCATCCCACTTTCCGCCGACAGAGGGAAAATCTATATTCAACCCGAAGGAAGAAGGAAGTTACGGTCGCCTAGTAATCTGCATCGAGACACGATTGAAGATAAGAACAGGTTCGTCAAATGAACGAAAATCTGTTCACCTGGTTACTCAATAAGTAATTAACCCGGATATTTTAAAATCATCCCCTTGAATTACTTTTTTTCTTTGTAATAATGCGCAGGACCCTTTTAAGTGATTATTAATTATTATATTTCATCCTAAAACTCAAGTAATTTCATTAAATAAATTAAGTTTAACTTTTTAACAAAACTTTGCTTCATGGTTTTATAAACCAAAAGGCATAGAGAGGTAGTTGGATAAAGTGTACTTTGATATTTACAAAAAAAGGATTTGAAAACTGTAATCACTTAGTGCTACGTTGAATAGTCGTCGGTACAAGTTTAACTGTCTAAAATATATGTAAATAAAAATCGTGGACGTTATAACACCCTAGATAAATTCAAAAGTTTGTGTGCTCCGTAAACCGCAAATGATCTTCTCTAGCGAATGAATAAGCCATTGCGATTGACAGTGCAGGTGGAGGAGACAAGAACTGGCTAAATAACGCGATGTGGGGCAGACTTCACAAACACTCGCTAATGAGAGTTTAATGTGCTCAAACACTAATCGTACCTGAGAACACAAGCAAGACAAATCGCTCAACAAATTAGCACTCTGATTGATCGTTACATTTTCATTTATAATATTGATGACACACGAATTCGATCAACGAAACATGACAATATGATGTATTGTTAATAATTTATGTTCAGCAGTAATATAAACAATACGAAAATTCAATGATAAACTAGCACAAATGCCGTAATGTATACAATGAAATAAACTAACAAGTACAAGGATAGCACTAACACACTAATTATAACCGGTGGTATTAGTGGACTGTGGCATAGGGATATTGCAAAAGCAAGCACTGGTCTGTTGGTATTTGCGCATATCTATATGTCCTTTTAACTCTTACTCTCTTTGGCGCTACAGTCCTATGTAGGGCTTTAGTTAACTAAACAGACTGAAAGACTGTCACCTTTTTGTGAGATATTTGTAATTTTTTTCTAGTGGTGATTCCCCTTTAGTCTTAACCCCAGTATAAGTGACCATGACGGTCACAAACGTACATGTCCCAGCCGGAATTCGAACCGGGTACTGTTTGAAGTGAGATGGTGACACCGCTACACCACTGCAGACTACCGTCCTCAAACTAACTTCTCTTGTATTGTTATTACTGAATCTCTACAGATTGAAAGTTATGCTTCCACAATTTAATAATATTTATTTACTGATTCTCATGGACTATAATATTATTAATAATACGAATTTATGAATAAAATAAATGCTACGCACTACTACAGTACTGAATTTTATAGTTTATATTTCATAAACCAGGTGTTAAAATAAACTATTCTTAAATTTATTAATAGGCTCACATTTCTTATCATCCTTCAATGTATTTGAACATTGGTTTTAAATATTAACTTTCGGTGATAAAATAGGTTAAAAATCAATTGAATTAACATTTTAATGGAAACAAAAGTTTATGCTTGATATTTCTTTCGATTATATTAAGCTCCAGTTCATAAAAGAGGCTAATTTAGGAAATGATATATTTGATAAAAGTAGATGTAAAACTAATAAATTACTCTGAACTCAAGTGTAATCTCTGTACCGTGGTTTCTTTGACGAAGCTAAAGCCGAGAGTACCCGTTGAGTTCCGAGCGTTTCACGAAGAGCGTTACTTTACAAAGTCACTGAAAAAGAGCCAATTGATTTCCTTAACATTTCTATGAAACTACTTTGCAATTTGTTTACTCTGTCAATGCATTTCTTAGATACTCTATAGAACACAGCACAACGATAACAGGAACATGGAAGTATAATTATAAATTCCAGTTTTAGATTACTTAGTTTATGCTTTTCTAATTTATATTAAAACCCTAACTTTCTACACACAAAATCTATATGACAATCCATTTTCAAATTATGATCCTGTATGACTCCTAAATATTTAATAACACGAACGCTATCTTAGTATTGACTATAGCTAGTTCATAGGTATCATCTACTCTAGTACAGCTTACATTCGTGGCAGTATACATATGTCTGTAAAAGATTAACATCTTTAAGCTTTTTAGTGATCAAAATATAAAGGGGTTAACGATACGTGACTTATATTTCCTTAGAATTAATTGATAGCCTTTCGATCGGCTCCAGCCGAAACGTTAGGAGAGTATTTTGTTCTTAAACGAATACAATTACTGGTGAGTTACAGTCTGTGTCTACACAATGGTTAAAAATTATTATTGTATGGTTACAAAAATAAAAAATCATGCTAGTATGTATTTCGCAGTGGGGATTAACCGAAACTTTTAATACGAATTGGGTAACATTATAGTGTAAAAGCTACTCTGAAAACACTGACGCAAGGAAACATCAGTAAGTCAAAATTTATCGAATATTTGTAACAATATTTTCGGAACACTGATGAAATAGCATTTTACATAATACCTGCATTATTGCAGTGGTACGTATGAGGCATATTGATATAGCGGGGATTTACCTTTAGCCTTGTATCTAGAAAGAGAACTGTTAAAAGGAGATAATTTATCACCGTTGAAATATTTCTTTGACGTTCAGCTGACCTCGTTGACACAAGTGTGCAGTGGATATTTTGTACTGCTTTTGTAAAAGTTCAAAGCATTATGTTAATTTTGTAAAATATTAAGAGCAAGTTTTACCCTTGGAGAAACCACGAGGAACATGTGACATATTGATCATAAAAGCATGCTTGCATATTGATTGTTTTTGCTTCTCAGAAAATCTAGGCATAACGTGGTAAGTTGTGAAACATCGATTGATCAACATTGCAGAGCGAGACTCTTAAAAGGAATACATCAAAGAGTCTAGTTTTCCATATATATTTGCTAATATGATACGGAATAAAGACATTTCAACCGTGATTTAATTAAAAATTATTAATAAATGTGGAAAACTAATGTTAATTCAAGGAAATTTATTTGTGTTAGACTGACTTGGATAAAATAATGCACACGAATAAGAATGCTATGTTTTTTACTGAAGTACGATAGAGAACTGTTTTTGGAATTCTGAGTTACTATTTTGAAAAGGATTGAAAGCTGATTGACTTATTAATAAAGAAATTAATTTAATCCTTTGTAGCAGAAGCGATAAATTATTAGTACTTACACATCGCCCCCACAACTATATATATATATAAACATTATTTGCTAATATGATACGGTTGCTAGTCTTAGATAAGATATAATTGTCTGGATCGATGGGTTTGTAGCGCGTATAAATTCTCGTTATATATATATTATCTGCTTAATACCTGAAGAATTTATTACATAAATATTAGTCATAATTAATAGTGAACCAAATTAATTTAATATTGCTAACTTTCGTACCATCATACCACCTTGAAGATGGATATTATTTTGAAATATATTGTTCATTTTTACTACGTAAAAATTACGTTTCTTTCATTTCTTAACTCTGCCATGGCGTATTGTTTTCGTTAGAATTGCATGATGATGTATTTTGTCACGAAGCTATTGTGAAGTTTGGATATTAGAAAACCACAAACGCTAGGAATGATGTAACTGAAAGTTACAATGTATTCAAATACATTTCCACAGTTTGGACAGCTGCCGCTAATTCTGCATACGAAACTACTATTTGATTACGTAAATTTACTTCGTCAATATTCTCTTCACTAAAGCTACAAGTGGAACGATTGGATATTGACAATCCAAATAATAGCATAAATTTAGTTTAACCGAAGCGAAGATGTAGTTTTAATGCACCGAAATTACGTTTTGAAATAAAGAAATGCTGTTATGTTTTTACGTTATTCTATAAAACAGTGGTGAGTTTTATATTATAAAATCCGGTATTTAAATATTTGAAGACTTACATTGGTTTCAATATTCGGATTTAAAGCGGAGGATACATTCTATGTATAACTAAATGTCGATGCAGAATCGTAATAATATATTCCGTATGTGTATAATGAGCATTTGTCAAAACTCAAAGAATAAACCATGATCTAATATATAAAATAGAACGTATTTAGGTTTGCACCATATACCCCCTTCAACGTATGAAGAAATTTCTAAAAAAAACGTGGTAGAGACATTAGGCACGCTCTGCGTTAATACAAGTCTATCACTCCATAAGGAGACTGTAAACCGGAGCAATATGTATTAATGCGCAAACAGTTGCTAGTCTAATATAAGATATAATTTTCTGGATCGACGAGATTGTGGCGCGAATAAATTATCGTTGTATATTTTATTTTATTTTATTTATCTAAATTAATTTACAATATTAAGCTTTTTGTTTAAAGTTTCCATGAGAACAGATCGTTAGATATTCGCAAGGCACCTTTTTGGGGTAAACTCGGCCAACAAACACAGTCATAAACTTGAAACCTGGCAAGCGCCTGAGGAGTTTCATTCCTTTATCTGAAAGGATTTTGCGACTCGGTGAAAACCCCAGGTTAGCCAAGGTTAGCAAGCTGCTTGATCCCCTTGGTTAGTGGGGTAGGGACGCCAACCGCATTGGAGGGCCTGCGGATGATAGAAAAAGCGGGAAGGCCAAAGAGGTTTTTAGGCGAGGTGAGTTCGAGGTGGGAAGGACCTCGTAAAAGACATTCGAAAAGAGAGTGTTGGAGGTGAGAAGTCAGAGAGGAGCTAGCGAAACGGAAATTCGGACTCGCTGGTTTAAGGAGTCGGAGAGGAGAGGCGATCTGGCAGCTCCAATTGTCACAAGGAAACGAAAGTCGAGACACGTTTCCTGAACCACATCAGAGGCCTACCGTTTCACATGCCACCCAGAACCTGCCTTTGCGTTGAATCCATGATTGCCGGTCAATCAAGGAACTAGGGGAGGATGAATGTAAAGAAAGAAACAAATAGCAATAATTTCTCGCTCTGCTATGCGTATAAACACGTCAAACAGCCCTGAGTTAAGTAGATTAAATTTACTAAAGTCTCTTGCTATGTTATTTCTTTGGTTAGAGTTCAGCTCAGAAAATAATTAATTAAAATGGATTAATTTCTCAAAATTTTAATTTGTTCAATCCTTTACATTTGTTAATAATAAAACTGGTTTAAATGTCAAATTGGAGATTTATTGGCGCCCACCCATTTAAATATGTACTCCAAATACTTTAATATGTTTATAGATTAAATAATAAAAGTAAAACCCACGTCACAAAATTAATGATGTCATTATTGATGTATTTTAAAATTACAGTGAATTAAAATTACGCGAGAGAATCTGAGGGTCTCTTAGTTTGAACCAAGGATCTGGCCTATTCTTCGGAAAAATACCGACATACCTTCTTCACGGACAATGCGGACCAGTGTCTAATTCAAGACAGACTTATTTCTGTCAGTTCGGAAGCTAAGAACATCTAATTTTAAAATATATGCTGCTGTGTAACTAACGAGAAAGCCCAGTTTGTTCACATCCGGCGACTGAAATGTTATTTTTGCTGTAATTCTGAAAATTCCAACCAATGGAAGATATGTGAAAGGAAAGCTGATTGGCTGATAAATAAGGAGGAAAATTCGGAGCAATAGAAAGTGATATAGAAATAAGTTTTTGGGAAGAGATATCATTAAATTTCGGGTTACCCATCGAGAGCGGAGCAGAGGCATTGAGCTCCGAGTTGTGATCGAGGAACTGAGGTCCAAATCAGGACCAAGAGACTTGGGTCACGGAACGCTGATTCTGTGATGAGATCAAAGCGAAGTACATAAAAAAGAACTGAGAGATAACTTCATGCCGTTCCGATTCCACTTCCTCGTGGGTCATCCGACATGCCTTACCTGTTGATCAGTCAAGACGCCCTGAGGCATTGATATGCCCAGCAGACGCCATCTGTCCAGCTGAAGCCTTTCGGCATCATTGATTCAACAATCTCAGTTTCACATTGCCAGGCCTAATTTTTCCAAAACTTTGTTCTTCCATCCATAACTTCCCAAATAGCGACATAATATAATTAATTGAAACATTATCTAAGTCCACGGACTTTTGTGCTTAATAAAAAAGTAATCATAAATAAACATTGATTACCGAGCACTAATGGAATCTCTAACTGGATTTTATTGGGTGTAAGATGTGTCGAATCCATCGTTTTGGGTATGTACATTGATTTTCATCAATCGTGACGATATCGAAGCTGCCATATTCACCGAGTCCAATAATGACGTTCATAATGCCGCATATATTAAATTTCAGCCACTACGAATATGGCACGATAGTGAGAAATGTCCCATAATAGTGTCGAATCCATAATTTTCTGTCACAGAGATGGACAGTCACGCACCCAATTAGACATAGTTACCCGCCAGGATCAGAAAGGAATAATTATAAAATATTAATTCATTTTGTCACACTATTGACTTAATAACTTATTTTGTTGCTACTATACGATTTGTAAAAATAAATAGCCGAGAAATATTTCGAGAATATTAATAAATGTATCCCGATATTTCCTAATTCTGCTGATTTATGTTCATTACTTGCAGTTTTAGGAAAAAAATGCATGCACGTTTTAATTAAGCAAGCTTATAGTGAAAGTTGGGAAACACGGTCTAGAAGGATTTGTATATAAAATGATTTCACAGTTTTAGAATCAGACTGACTGTTCAAGGGATTATGTTAATGTAGTGTGTGTATAGATAGATTGTTTTCAAGTAACTGAAAATTTTCCAATAATAAAAATAAAACGATTGTCTATTTTCCAAATAAAGTAGACTCTTATTTAATTTTAATATCCATCGAAGCTATTTAAAATGATATTAGTTGTCTTTTCAATATCATTATTATTATTTTCAAGTTTTCTAATCTTTATATTTTTTATTCATCAATACATAAGGAGACTATTACATTAATCAAAGAACCACATTTTATTAGTACAGTATTCCGTTCTGGTTAATGATAATAAATTAAACGTACCTTTTGTAATTCAGAATGAACATACAAAGTGTTTTCAATTTCGATGTTAAAACGTTGATTTTATTCTGTGTTGAAATAAAATAAACAGAGTACTTATTTTTTCGTTCTACCGTTGCGTCCTCACTGGTATCTTGACCTCGATTTATAGCTGGCATTACTTTGAAAAGTTTTTCCCAGGTGTCAGGGGTGCCGTGACTCGTGCTGCTGTAATTAGCCGGAGTGAAAGGAGAACGTGTTGGTGCAAATGGACGTAGAGTTGGAGGAAGATTGGGGAGATACTGTAATTAAAATTAATCTGTAATTATTAAACTTCAAATCAGGAAGAGCGTTATGAAATACAGGCTTTTATCAAATAAGGAAAACGTTGAAACGAGAATATTTATGGAGTGTAAATCGGTGCAATAAAATTGTCTATGGGCTTTTGCAACCTTCAATTAATTATTTCTATAAAGGGAAATTAAACTATGAAAAGAATGTAAAACATGTATAGGATGTGTTATTATATAAATGGTGATATTATATTAAAACCCATTTACGTAATTATGCAGATTAATTACTATGGAGAGTGTAATTGCTTATGAAATGCATTTCTTGTATATCACGAGTGTTATAAATGTAAGTGGTTCAGATGCAGATTGATGCTCGTTGCAGAAGACTTTGTAATGTGCTACTTAAAGAACAAATCAGAAGGGAAGCTTTACTTATTAACGTCCCTCTACATACATACACACTGACAGACAAACACACACATACAGGTAATTTATTATAGAGATAAAACTATTATTATGCAAGGAAAAATTTTATATCTTAATGTATATATAATACACGAAAGTATTATACAACGAGACTATAGGGTTATTTCCGGTATTATACTTTATTATACTTTACACTGTAATTGTTTTATCAGATTGTTTTTGGTCGCATTAACAATTGGAAGAGTACTGTAAGTTTGTTTCACTATATAATTGAATATAGTGGAATTCGTTATATCAGGGATAATGTTTTCATTTACATTAAAATATTAATGCCCAACATACGTGATGCATTATGTTTATGCGTTTTGCATTCAGTTTCCTCCGAAACGAAGTATACATACTGGATAGATAGACTTTTTAATGGATTATGTAGACAAGGTTAGACGTACCGTGTTTCCTATTAACTATTTTTCTATTTGAATATTCACATCATTCGTCCGCCAACAGGTTAATTTCTGTTGTTCCACTAGGTATTCTGTGTTATATTCAGCGGCTTAGAAACGCTACATTCTGTCTATTAATCAATCTCGGTATTTACATTATAACTTTCAAAATTTTCTTCTTCTCTAGATTAAATAATAATATTAAAGTTAATTAATTGCATTTATTACATTTATAAAAGGTATTGGTAGCCACATTTTATAATATGAATTCATTCAAATGTACGATTAATTGTCTGATATTGGAGCGAAAATCAAATCAATATAAACGTAATAAACGCATAGTTTAGTCATTGGCTCGTTAATTGGAAGCAATATAATGATGGCAATGCAATCATGATATTTCCAATTAGAAATAAAAGCATCATCCGAATGTCTATTACTAGATTCATATATTTAAAATTAATTTTCGTTTTCCAAACTTTAATTTTCAGTAAGTTATTCGCAAATAATAATTAACTGATATAGAAAATTTTAATTATTACAACAAGTCTGGGTTGCGGATTAAATGCACTTACGGAGCGTGATTTTGGAATGCAACATTTTCATGTTCTACTGAAGTACTAAAATTAATTTTAAGTTATAAACGCCAGAGGCAGTATGTGAGGGTCTTACAAGTAAAGAAAATTAATTTATCAGTAAGTTTTAAAAGAAAGAGCAGAGTATGACACTTATCAAAGAGAGAATGCAATCAATGATCAGTAGTCTAGTATAGACTTAAAAGGCGACCTTATCGCAAATAATCATTATAGTTTACTCCATAACACTTCTGACAATGATCCTAAACTTTAATTCATCGTCATGTTGTCCCCGGCTTCACTTCACATTATACTTTATACCCACTTATACTTTTAATTTCCTTACCACTCATAAAATTTTATAAATCATGTACGTGTAAAGTACCATTAATTATCTTGTTAAATTTCAGAATATTATTATTAAAATAAAAATTAGCAACAAATCAACAAGATGATAGTTCTTCAGGCTGGTTTGGCAAGGTATGACTCATAAAAAGGAAGTCCAAAAATATATTTATGTAGTTTCATAATTTTTAAATTGCTTTTTGTGTGGTATTCAGCCCTAAGACTGGTCTGATGCAACCCTAAAAGCTAAACTATCTTGCACAAGCCTTTCGCTTTCGCATAACTATCACATCCCACATCCTCCCTAACTGCTAAGCGAATTCCATCCTTGGCCTCCCTTTTCTGTTCACTTCCCTCTAATACTAATTTTACAATACCCTCACTTCTTAAACGTAACCCATTAATGAATCCCTTCTCTTGGTCACCGTCGTTCAAATTGTTCTGTTTATAACTTCCACGTTAGTGATTCTATCCACCCATCTCAGTCTTCTATAACACCACATTTCAAAGGCTTCTATTCTTTTCATTTCTGCAACTCCTATCGTCTACGTTTCGTCCGCATATAACTCCACGTTCCATACAAACATTTTAAGCAACTATTTCCTAACATTCACACTCATATTAATCGAAAGCAAATTCCTCTTTCTCGCGAAAGACTTCCTTGCCTGTGTTACCCTACTCTTTATGACTACTATACTTTTACCATCCCTAGTTATTACGCTTCCCAAGTAGCAGAATTCATTAACTTCCGTTAAATATCCCTTCCCAATCAAATACCCGTTGTTATTCTACTGTTTCCCATACTACACTCCATTACCTTGGCTTTCCCTCAATTCATCTTCATATTGAACTCTTTCTCCAGGGCCATTTATTATTGTTTCCAAGTCTTCTTCTGACTCCCCATATTTCGTTTTAACATTCTGCATCACCTGTTCTATATATAAGTTAAACAGCATGGGCGTCAGACTGTATCCTTATCTCACTCCTTTTTTGATTTCTGCTTTGTTTACTTGATTTTCGTTTCTAATTACAGCCGATTGCATTCTGTAGAGATTATATATAAGCCTTTTTTCTTGATTTTTTTTCTGTGCCCTTAAAATTCCTTAATTATTAATCCTTTCGCGGACAATATGCGGACATGTCCCTATTTATCAACGAAAAATTGACTGCATATGCAGTTCTGGCCGCGAAAGGGTTAAATTATTCAACCACAATGATTGTGACTACATTTTATGAGAGCTGAATTTATTAATAACCACCGCTATGAAGCAGAATATCCTAGTACCATAAATAAGAACAGCTACTTGAAAAAGGCTGCGTAAATGTACAATACCAGCAACACCAGGAGAGAGGCTATCACAAACAATGATAAATTTTTATTTTCATGAAAATATCTGCATATTACGTAACCTGAACCCCCCTCCATAATGGTGGTAGGCGTGCCCTATTCCTACAGTCCTTGCTGGCTTCCGCGTCGCAAGGATCACGTGTTTAAAATTTGGTCTTTATTGCTCCACGTGTTTCTTGTATGCAGCAAATTCATACACAAAAATACTCAATGAATGTGACAATATACAAATAAACTGTTTGTTGAATAATTTTAATTATGAAATATTTGCCTTTGCATAGACGATTACTCTCCCAGTAACGAAAATTCTGCAATTTGTTTTCCATTAAATCTTACTGTACCTTTTCTCTTAAACGCAATCATATACCGGGGCCTGCTAATGAGCAGTTTCCCATCTCTTGTGTCAAAGCATATTATCATAATATTATACAATTGTACAGTAAAGTTTACCAATAAATACAATTGAAGGTAATTACAATTGACACCTAATACTATGCAAATTATAAGTTCGTTGTTGTATTATTTTTTATTTATTGCTTTCAATTATGCGAAAAAATACCTTTTCACTGTTCGAAGTACTAGTTTACTTTTCATTAGATCCGTTTACGGAAGTTGTAGCTCAGTTTTATGAAGTATTCACCTTCTCAATTGATTAAAATAATTGGATACTTGTAGCGTATATCTGATGTCAAGAGAGAGGCGGAGTTATTTTTAAGATATTTAAAATAAATTGATAAAAGAATACAAACAGATTTTATGAGTAAAATATTATAGTACAAACTCAAACAAAGAGAATAACATTAAAGAAAGGAAAATAAGTCGCTTGAAAGTTTGTTACGAAACACATACTTGTGTATTTATAATTAGCTTGAGAAACGTTTTAATCTGAGTCACAGCTAATGATTTCCCGGCCCCGTTGCCGTCGTATTCCCGTCGGAGGCTTTTGTGTAAATGCGGCAGCAAAGAATAAATCACTTCCTCCGCAAGCCCGACACCAAGACGCAATAAATTCCCACATCCTCTTAAAGAAAATACCATAAATATAGCCACGATGACACGTTTATCCGGGCTCCCATCTGATCCAGGGCCACAACAATACACACCATTCTTCATGCGACCAACAATTATAAACGGTTTAAATGAGAATGGGTACGCAGTTAACGAGAGCTGACGAAGTTAACGTAAATATCTTACCATTACGGAAAATGGCAGTGTTTGCCATTAAAATTTTTGTCGCCATTGTGGTGATACTGTTATAAAAATCTAATAAATTATATAACATATTAATTTTATTTACTAACTAATTCTTTTATATTTCAATTCAAAATCATTATACAATTTAGTTAATAAGTTTTTTTATAAGCTTTGTGCCAACGTTATGTAATGTAAGCTAAAAACGTCTATGTATATGTATTTATTAAATCTACAAATGGGCAGTTGCAAGATGGCAGATACATAGGACCTAAGAAAAATGGTTGTTTTAGAACAACTCAATAGAATTTCATTAAACAAGAAATTTAATGAAGGAATAAATTGCGTACTTGGGAATATTTTCTGGCGATTTTATGCATCCAGTACTGCGATGTTCATTTAGTCTCGTAGTCTGTTTCCCGGTTACGACAATGGTAAAAACTTTTGTCCCTGTTATTATCGCTTTTAAGAATAACCATTGCTAGTTGACAAGGATGTCCAAGTGGTAGAAGAAATGTTTTGATCCTTTTGCTCTAAATATTCATATATATTTCCGCCACCTAGGAAAATTTCTAGACGGTAAGGTTTTATTGATTAGCTTAAGAGAAATCAATAACTCTGTTCTTTTGGCTGGTCACCACCTAAAGAAAACTATTATTTTGAATTGTCTGAGTGGAACTTTGCATCTGTTTCTAATTCTACTTTTTTTCCTTTTGGTGGCAAATCTATAAAGTAAGTTCTCCATCGAACCGTACTATGTAACTTGATTTTAGTGCGTATTTAGATGTACAAAACAATATTTTGTATAAGAACTTGCAGCAAAACGATAACGTTGATAAGAATCTTAATTTAGGAGATATTAATAAAATATTTAATATAAATAATATTATACAATTTCACTTTTGCAATCGTAGAAATACGACTATTCGTGTAGGAGGACTTGTCAGAAACTTTCTAAAAACTTCAGAAACCATTATGATGTATATTTCTGTTTACTAAATAACCTTTATTGGCCCGTCCTCAAGTTCACAAGAGTTTCTTGTTCGCAAGAGCTTTCGTCCCTACCGGGACAATCATCTGTAATGCCTAGGTAGCTATCAACGTTATAATACTGTGTCGGAATGGACGAAAGCTCTTTTTAAAAAATTGATGAGAAAGTATCTGTTGTGAACTTGAGGACAGACCAATAAATGTTAGAAAACAATTATTAAAATTATCTGTCTTTACTGATGTATTAATAAGTATATAACATATCACTATTCTTTTAAAATGGACCGTGCAGATCTTACAGTATGCTGATGAATAGAACATTTAAAAAGTAGTTTTTGAAAACTTTGTTTAGTAGTAAAAAATACTTTCTGAAGTATCTATGTTAGTTATCCTTATTTTTAATTTTTGCATCCCAGAAATGCCTGACAAGAATATCTGGGAACCGTGGATGTGCACGTCTACTTTGGTAGCTAGGCATAAAAGTTTGAAATAAACTGAAATAACATTAAGAATTAGTATGTCAGGCTTGCATAATGTTTCCAAAAATGTCTCAATCACTTGCTTTGTTTTGACGTGTTTTCACTTAAACAACTCGACTGACAATAAAAAAACTTTCCATATATTTTTTAACTCGTGCATATCAGACTTAATGATATGACACTACACCGAGTGCGCAAAATAACTGGAATAATATGATCTCTATCTTACGACACTTACGTCCTGCACCACTAGGAATGGAAGGTATGCTCATCCGTGAAAACGTGACCCTGGAACCTTCCGATACATCCCGACTTATCGGATTGTAATGAGTGTATGTGGCAATCGCCACTTTATTTCATCATTTGGCTGAGAAATTCACCAAATGGAGGCACTCAGTCAGAATAACATCAAAGCAACAGCCAGGCGGGACATCGGCGAACCGATCGCGTCAGATCCACAGTTTGTCGGATTAAAGAACATTTACTTTTGTCCAGTTCCTTGACTACGGGTATTTTGAAGGGCACATCTCGCTCCCCAATTAGGTAGAAAACCCGCGGGTCAAGCTGGACATTTGATTGAGGCTGGAGGTCATGTGATCCGCCATCCACCTTATAGTGGGAAGAATAAGAGAGACAATTTGGAAAATTAGAAGTGAGAAATTGAATCAGTTAGGGATGAATAGTTGAACAAGGAAGAAGTTTGAGAGTGTGTGGTACCAAGCCGCGGAATGAGAATAGTTATAAATTGACGAGTTGGGAAATAATCTCCAAAGAAGAAACTTGAGAGGAGAGTGTTATAGTTGAACCATAGCGGCTAGAAAATAGGGTCTGGCTACAAGATCAGAGAGGGAGAGGGAGCGAGGTAAGAAAAGTTTGTAGTAAGAGAATTTTGTCTTGATTCTCGAGGCAAACCTAGAAAAGACGGCAGCAAGCTGGTCCCATCCATGTACATAATCCAGGCACCATAATTCTTGGAAGGAAGACGAGGCACTGAACATGAACTACGGAAGAAGTCAAATTACTCGTGCTGAAGGAGGAAGCCGCCGCCTCACAAACGCGGAAGTACGGAGAACAGGTGTGTCTGTGTCACTGTCTAAAATGCGTAATGACTATCGTTCTGCTGAGAAAATCCCCACATGCTTTGACCCTTATGCCATCGAGTCTCATGCTGAGTTAGTCGTGGTAAATGTTTAGTAGAGCCTAACTTTGTACTTATTGTACTTTTATGTTAATAAATTTAATGTGTTTAAAATATAACTAAATAAATTGTTTATAATTTAAATTAAAATCCCTCCAGTATTACAGTAAATGATATTCTGACTCAAGGAAAATAAATTGCTATTTTGTGACTATCGACTCGCGCAGTGTTAAGCACCGGGCATCTGCCCATTTGTAGATTTAATAAATACAATACAATACACAAAAATTAATACCATAAGCGACTAGTAAGGATTGTTGAAATCTTGGAGGAACCGTGAGTATTTTTGTTTTGATGCCAGACCTGTGAGTAATGTAACAGAACAAAATGAACAATGTGATTGCAGTACTGAGATAATTATTGATGATGCCGGAAGAATTTATTAATCCTCGTTTAATTCTCACCGGATGAAATGTTTCCGCTCTAAAACAAATATAAAAGCCCTTCCGTTCAACCGTCTCTGGTAAAATACGTTTATTTATTTCCATGATCTGCACCTAGACATGTTTAATAAGTATAATATAAAGGACGTGAGAAACTAATACAAACAACATGAAACAATACATGTAAAATACGTTATAGCTTTTATTTCATGGCATTGACGTAACGTCAAA
The DNA here is from genome assembly GCA_034510155.1 of Eucriotettix oculatus. NCBI lineage: Eukaryota > Metazoa > Arthropoda > Insecta > Orthoptera > Tetrigidae > Eucriotettix > Eucriotettix oculatus. The sequence continues at coordinate 27,920,045 of CM067378.1, read as the reverse complement.
TGCAGAGCTGCCACTTCACAAAAATTTAATAAAATCATTTAAGAGACTGAATTTCTCTTTCCTTTTTTTAATGTAAGATAAAGGTTGACGTTTTTGGCTTGCTGGTGGAAGAGCCTAAGACGTAGGCTACTCGGCGAAGTTTCTGAGATCACACTGAAACCACCTACGAAGCGCTTATTCAGATTTTAATGAGGATAGAAGAGGTGGAATAAAGTTGAGATACGATGCGGAATATCAAAGCGTCAGAAATCCCTGGCTACGCTTGCTAGCTTCAAAGGAAATGGGCATGAGAGCACAGTTATAGATAATCTTATGATATATAATCATTAAAAACAAAGGGTAAATCAGTTTAAATTAATTTTAAAAAATGGGGGAGGGGGTAAATAAACTGTTAATAACTAAGAAAAAATACGATCATTAAATGAGGCTTTAAGACGGTTCATACACAAAAATTCAATTGAGTAAGAATATATTATACACATTCACTTTTGTAAATTTCTCTGATTTACTGACAATTTAAAAATATGGATTTAAATGGAATTTAACACAATTTACGCTAGAGAACTTTTCATTTAACAGAAGGTAAACAGGAATAATTCACAGAATATAGCAACTACGTAGCAATAAAATCTAACAACTTTGCAGCAATCTGTTGGTTTCAAAATTTAATAGAACTTACTTCCCACGATTTCTTGACTCGGTTAATAATAAATAGAATCCAAAATTGGCCCAAAATCAGAAATAGAAGAATTTAATTTGAATAAAAACGTTTCATCCTCAAGGAAATCCGGCCCCGGATTTTGCAGCAGCAACTTTTAATGAAATCTAAATTAATCAACTGAAGAAGTCCCGAAAGTTGGGCGCGAAGCGTTTTCATTCACATTAAATCCCCCTCTTTCTGACTTTGGGCCACTCTTTGAATTTTATTTATAATATTAAGTTATTAGTTACTTTATTTGTAATTTATTTTACTTCTAATTCCGCTAAGGCAGGATTTATTGAATAATTCATAAGTCCTCCTTTTTCAGGAGTCGTAATTTTAGTTACAGAGAAAATAGTCACTACCAAGCAAGCAGAAAATATATTCTACAATTTAGACAAATTTTAGTTCTTTTTTGTTTGAAGCAATTATATAGTTGTTTTTATTCTCCTTCCTAACTTCTATTATTTAATGGTTTTCATTTAAGAATAAAAACTAATTGAAATCTCAAGCTCGTCTATGTGTTCCTTCATGTTTAGTGTATTATTTTTTGAGTTTCGTAAATTAAAAGTAACTATAAAATCTTCAGTCCTCTTCTATTTTCATAAAAACATTCATGGAATTAACAACACTTTGCTTAAATAATACTACAATACTATATTTTGAAAATAGAAGTTTTTTTGTAAATTGAAATAAAGTGCTATAGATAGACAGAGAATATAGGGGTAAATGAAATTTGTGCATAGTATTTAGTATCTGGTTCGCTAATTGGTTTTTGCTAAGACAGAACTATAACTTATCAGGTTTTATGTAAACTGCAGATGAATATGAATGAACGAAAGCTTTTGTGATATTTCTTTTTTTTACAGCCAAGCTAATTTTTCATTAAAATAAAGATTACGGAAGATTTTAAGGTGTTACGGTTTCTTTCAAGAATTGTAGTTCACTTCAATCTACGCTAGAAAATTTCGTTTTTATTTTCACTTAATCCTTAATTGCAGAACAAATTGACTGTTGTCTACTACAGTCACAAATTCTGCTCCACCACGACTGTTTGTTCATGACATCAATGTAATAAACATCTTTGACACAAACAACATTCGTCTTCGAAACACTGAAATTATTAAATTTAATGATTTTGCGTCGTGCTTACAGCACGAAAATGATAAAATGGGGTCTGTACAGTACCTTTAACCTATACCCCCGACACCAAGCACTATTTTTATCATGTGTAAATTGATGGGGCGAAGAAGCAATATCATGGTTGTTCCGGATAGTTTGCGAAATATACGAAACAGGAAGAATACCATGAGATTTTAGTAAAAATATAATTATACCCATACCGACGAAGAATTAGTTTAGTATCCCATGCATGCAATTTTTGTTTGGGTTAACAGGCTAGATGAGGGTGATCCTGAAACAGGCAACTCCCCTTTAATAGCATAGGAAGGGACTTGAAAAGGGGGGATGTGGAAGGTAAAGCAAGGTAGCCCAGGCTCTAGTGTAAGGATTCTACCCGGTGTTTCACCTAAAGATGATGCGGGGAAAAACCCTAGAAAACCTGCATCAGATAGGTCGGGCTAGTGGGTACTACTCCTGCGCCCTTCTGATGACGGGAGACTGGATTGCTGTGGGAACGCAACAAATCCGCCTCCGGGCCTTGATCAGTATTGAGAGGCCGTTGACCGACTGGTCCAATGGGATCAGCGAACAACTCTTACCGTATGCCGAAGGTCTTCGACCCCCGTACATACACCTCTCAAACTGCCCAAGGTCGTCTCAGCCTGCAGGAGTCTTAAATTAGTTACCTTGGCCATGGACCAAGGAGGGAGGGAAAGAGGAAAACCAGGAAGGAGGAAGACAAACTCCATCTGGCTCTCATTCATTTCCCATCAGGATATCCTCCTGATCTCTCCACTCATATCCAGTATCATGCATGCAAATTATTAACGAAAATAGTATATAGGAGAATGGAGCGTTAAATAGAATGCGAGTTAGAAGAAGATTAGCTTGGTTTTAGGAAGAATGTAAGGACAAGAGAAGAAATATTGACTTTGCGATTAATTTTAGAAGACAGAATACGTTCATGGTATTTTTAAATTCGTTTGATAATGTGAACTGGAACACACTATTAAGGGTTTTGAAGACCACTGGAATAAAATATCGAGAAAGGAGGCTAAAACATAACTTCTACAGAAGACAGGAAGCAGTAATTAGAATAGAATAGCAAGATAATAAAGCCGTAATCAAGAAAGGAGTAAGTCAAGGATGTAGTCTGGCGCCCATGCTGTTAAAACGGAATATGGAAAAGGAATAATACTGCAAGGAGAAGAAATAAAAACCTTACGCTTTGCCGACGATATTGCAGTATTAGGCGAGTCAGAAGAAAACTTGGAAACCATAATAAATGGAATGAAAGAAGTCCTGGAGAAAGAGTTCAATATAAGGGAATATATGGGAAACAGAGGAATAAGAAAGGGTGTTAGATTGGGTAGGGATATTTTGACGGACGTTAAGGAATTCTGCTACTTGTGACGTGCAAAACATCTATCTTCATTCCGCGATTATAACCCGGGACTTCTGGGATATGAGGCGATGATGCCGACTGCTACACCACAACAGTTGGGCAACACAACACATAAATTTAACTATCTAATTCATTTTATTCTAATTTTTTAACCAGCTACAAGCTTTATAGCAATCGTATTTTGTCTTCTGTCAGGGGGGTAAAGGATCTTATATCGTTTCAAATCTCACGTAGGCACCATATAGTGAAACGAAAACTTGTTAAAAACTACAGATTCAGCCGTTGGATAAAGCAGACTAACTGCGAGTTCTTCTCGAGCGGAGTCACCCAAGGGGCTATGAGATCTGAAGAGGCCGACTTGCAAAGAGGGAGCATGAGTAATTCATTTGCATCAAAGTTTTAGCACGGCGCAGCTTTCGATTGCGCAGTCTGTCTGCAGTGAGGCATAAACCAGCTGCGGCCTGGCTGCTCTTTTAACTCGTCCCTTCGCATCAACCTTCTCTGAAATAGAAAAGGACCATTCCGATATATTGCGCGACCAACGAGTTTACCCTTAAATAACACGAAGTATCTCAAACGTTTCCACCGTTGGGTGTATGTAGGGTCACTGATGGCGTACAAAACGACACTTCATGCCAGACAACGAATTTGTTTTATGAAATATTTTTAATGAGATACTTCACGCATGAAATTTGTATTTTACTCTATTTTTGCTGATCAGTCTCAATTCACGGGTTTTATGATTTGATGTCTCCAGGACCATGCGGTATAATTTTTCAGTATTATCATTATTACTTAGCTACCGGTGGACATTTTACTGGTGGAAACTATAAACAGAGCAAGAACAATAAAATAAAAATACAATAAATTACTAATACAATTTACATTAAGGAACAGTTTTGTACTGAAAGGAAAAGAGAATTCAGGAGGCACTCAGAATTCACTTCACTGCACTTCACCATTTTAATACTTTGTTTAGGAAATAATTTATCATTTCACTGATTTTAATATTGTAACAGTCAAACACATCTACGGTGTGGAATCAAAAGAAAGGATTTAGTATTTGAGCCAGGGGCAATAAAACCCAGACACCACGGCGCGCATGGGGTTTTCCCCAAACACTGGTGAGGTTTGGCGGCATCGGGTGGTGTTTTCCCCCAAAGATACCGTGGGGGAGAGGGGCAGACTGAGAATCCCAGAGAAGAATAACCATGGTTAATATCCATCCCAGCTAAATTAATGATATGAACTGAAGAATTGGGGGTAGGTATTAAAAAGTTTTCAGAGAGATTTTTAAGACAGATTTAGAGAGAGATTGCTGGACAGATGATTGGAGTTTATAGGCATTACGACGACATTGTTTTCTCTAGTAACTTTTTGCTGATTTCTTATAATTACTGCGAGGTCCGAGTAGATTTTGTGGGAAATATTGTGATCTATGGCAAGGCCCATTACATACGACCCTGAGGTTAGAGATAGAGAATTGTTAGTTACAAGGAATTTATTTATATAATTTTTTATGTAAATATGTATTAGTTAGTGGGAATGCTCAATTGAAGCCCAGTAAAGCATATAGTTTATATATATATATATATATATATATATATATATATATATGTGTGTGTGTGTGTGTGTGTGTGTGTGCGTGTGAGTAAATGATCACTTTAGTTTCCTTAAACCTCTGACCGGAAAATACGTCAGTATTTCTGCAGGAAAGGAATTCTAGTCGCGTATTTACCTATTATAAATGAAAAATTTTCTGAGTCCGTCCGTTTCACCTTTCCTTTAATTTTGAACGTGTGATCATTTTTAGAGATATAAGCCGTTTTATATTTCGCACAACCTCGCATTTTTCCTCCAATTAGTAAGAGGACAAACAATTTTTCTATCCGTTTTTGTATTTATTTCAAACACTACAGTGATGCAAATTTTCCTAATGACGCTCCTTATTGTTTTTATTTAAAGTATCAGTTGCTTATTATCAATTATATGAATATTACTTTATGTTAAAAATACAAAATACTTGAAAATAATGTTTAATTCTTTAATGCGTTGATTTGCCGCTCTCTATTGTGAAACGGCAAACTGTCATAGCACGGATGTTCCTGAATGATTCCTCAAGTGACCCCACACTATTTCAAAGTTGCTAAACTTTCTGTCAACAGAATAAATAAATAAATAATAATAATTTTTTAAGCTTTAACTCATTGTAGAGGTCAAGTTAAGGAAAAACAGGCCCATTTCCATAGCATTTGTAGATAGAAAACAGTTTTCATAAATCCATTCTGAAAATGATTTGAATTAAATAGCGAGAGAAAACGGTTATCAGCCACCTTTAAAGAAGTGAGAAAGCAGTAATAAAATTGATGGCATGAGATAAAGGACGCAAACAAGATGAGACAGTGTAAGAGTCTGACGCCTATGGAAATAATTCTCGTAATTAACTGAAAATAAAGGAAGTTAAAGAGAATTTTTTAAAAATTAATCATAATTAAAGAATAAGAAATAAAGACACTGGGGTGGTTGTTGTGGAATTTAGTCCTAAGACTGGTCTTTTGCAACCCTCCATGCTAACCAATCTTGCTCAAGCCTTTTCATTTCCGCAATAAGGACTCTTTAAAATAATACTAGACGGAAGTCTGTGCCAGGTAGTATTAGAACAGAAAATTCTAGACGATGTGGGCTGCAACAGTTAAGTGGGGAAGTAAAAATTAACTAAGGAAAGCTGCATAAAACCAGTCCGCGAACTGGCTAACTGAACAAAAACTATAAATTAATAATGTGCCATTCATAAAGATCCATAAAAATAACTTCATTAACTGTTTGCGATGTCAAGCTCCGATATATCAATCAATTCTCAGATCGATGTTTAACGGAATAGTGTTCAAGCCCCCCCGAATCACATGACACACTTTATAATTAACTTATTCTGCCATTGATGCATAACGATGCGTAAAACAGGTTTTAATATCAATAATTCATCCATATAATTAGCATCCGATACGGCGTAATAATTTTAAACGACTGGTTTGTTTGAAAATTCCGCAGTAGCAAGTTGCGATGGGAAAGATAGTTTATTTAAAAGAGGGAAGTTTTTTTAATAGATCGTTAACTCTACTGAGATAGTTCAAATGAATTCATAAGTTCATTCTTCACAAATTTTGCTTGTTAACACATGCTGACTATGAAACCAAGTTCTCACTGGCAGAAATGAAAAATAATTGTTAAAATATAAACGTCTTTGTTTAAAGTGTACTAATAAGGAAAGAAGTGGCCAAATTAAAGACAATCATTAAGATATTAAATAAATACTACACATCGTTTTTCTGCTGTTGATTACGTAATTAGGTTTGTTCTGTGCGATCTTTCTCGTAACTCTCACCTTGTCATCACCTGACTAAAGGTGAAAGGTTAGGAGAAACACGGATATCATACAAAACGATTCTATCCACTTAACTATTAACTAAAAAGAATAAAACCCTGTTTAATTTAACAGTATTTAGTATCACAAATATTATTTTCTGTCAAAAATCTCAAGAAGCTTTCAGCTATTATTCGCAGCCATAATCATCATTAATCAGAACTAATTATAAAGTAACCATTTATATTCTCCTGCTTGTACCTGTTTTCATCAATATACATTTGATATGAAACGACTGTATTCACTTCGATATTAAACAAGAAGTATAAAACCATTTTTTATTTTACAGTCACAATTATTGACAAATATTATTCATTTGCTGGAGCATATAAGTGATTAATTTATAATATTACCGTATATTTTACTTACATCATAACTATCCATAAATTCTTAATAAAACTTCCTAAATAATTATGCTGTAGTTTGTGAGTTTAATATTACAGTATATCTTGTAAAGTAACTGAAAGCAGGAGGCTGGAAATAGACTGTTGTAGACGAAGTAGCTAAGCGGAAGAAATATAAAAGCAGCTGCCTGGACTTTGGGAAGGGATGTTCGTTCAACGACCCAATTGAACCACATTCACCACTGAAAGCTGTAATCAAAGCCTCATTTCTGTTCTTCTGTAATTCTAATCCAAGTTTTCCATTTGGCAATTAGCAGTTTCTTACCCCGACTTATTGGATAGATACTGACAAACGAACATTTGCGATACTTTTTATTGATTATAATGATTTTTCATACATATCTGAATAATTACAAATGTGTATTAAAATTTATATTTACGAATTTAACGTACGCCATATTTCTGAATATTTCGTTTCGTTCTTGTTATCTGACATTTCTTTGCACTTTTACGCCAAGTGTCTAGTGGCTTTGTATTACAAATTTTACCGTTGACCTGAAATATGCCACGAAGATTAAAAGTATCAGGTAAGTCACCGTTCGTACAAAGTGTGTATTCGGCAGTTATTAGCTTTGAAAGATGTAATTTGCTCCCTTCTTCTTTACAGTCTCTATTATTGACAAATATTTATTTGCAGGAGCATATAAGTGATTAAGTTATAATATTGCTGTATATTTTACATACATCATAACTACCCATACATTCTGAATAAAACTTCCTAAATAATTAGACTGTAATTAGTGAGTCTTTCCGAAGTCAGTTTACACAAATTACCTCTGTACTAGAAAATGAAGATTGGTTCTTCCGGAAATTGAGAGCTTAATTCGTAACAGAAATTATAATATTTTGCTTGTAATTATTTTTGCGTCACCACACCAAACGCAATCGAGGACCATTTTTTCTGAACTTTTGTAAATGAGGCATTTTGTACACTTAAAACAAAAGTTTTGTGCCCGTGCAACGTTTGCAATTATGCGTACTATTATTCTACACTCATGAATGTGCTCAGTCAATTAAAAAAAATTAAATTCTTATATGTTATATTGGACGCTGGGGTCAGGTAAGTGTGCTGAAACGTTGTGCTTTAATAAATGATTGCCCTAGTTGGCACACCGAGATTTATTATTTGTTTTATTCTCTTAAGCGGTGATCATTGTCCACACTTGGCGTCTGATTCACAGTCATGTGGAATGCATTTGAATGACAAATATACCTTTCATATGGTAAGAAACTATGTAAAATTTAGTCAGGAAAAATGTAATATATATATATATTAATATTAACTGAATATTATACTGAATGATCATCGAGACGCATATCTTTTGAACGTGTGTTGAAAAATAAAACACGAATTTTGACTTAACTGAGAGTAACAGAAGCAAGAGCCCAAAAAATAATTTTTCCCTACTCACTTTTTTTTGTCAGAGGCGCTTAGTTACTGCACAATTTGAGGGGAGAAAACTGAGTAATTGAATTTGAGAAACGCGTCTCATGACACCTTCCGAGGAAATGGACGTGAAATAAGGACAGAATACGCTTATCATTATCCAGGTGGGCAATTGCCCAATGTTAGAACGTTTGTTAATTTTTCATTATGTCACAAAAACGTTCCCTGTGATCCCGTACGTGAATATGGGGACCGGTTGAACCTACACATGCATCGTTTTGAAGACAACGGAGGTTGTTTTGAGAAAATGCTGTATTGAATACAACATTTTTATTTCGTTGTTGTTCTGGCCTAATGCAACCCTCCATTCTAACCTACCTTGCGCAAGCCTTTGCATTTCCCCATTACTACCAGGCATTACGTCATCCCTTATCTGCATAGCGTATTCCATTCTTCACCTCCCTCTTCTGTTCTTACCGGACCCTCATGTCTCAAAACGTGGCCTCTTAGTACATTCCTTCTCTTAGTCAACGTCCTCCATATTGTTCGCTCTTCCCATATTCTGTTGAAAACTTCCTCGTTAGTGATTTTATCCACCCATTTGATTTTCTTGATTCTCCTATAGCGACACATTTCAAAGGCTTCTAGTCTTTTCCTTTCCGCAACTCCTATCGTCCACGTTTCCCACCCATATAACGCAACGCTCCATAGGAACATTTTTAGTATCGGTTTCACAGTATTCACGCTTATATTCCTCTTTTCCGTGGAAGCCTTCCTTACCTGTGCTATCCTACTCTACTTCCTTAAGGGACACAGGGACAGAAATTTGAAATTCCTGTAAATGAATTACTACTAAGCTGAAATTTTAACTGTGTATTAACAGCAAACATGTGTAGCAATTTACAAAATTTAGTTTTTGTAAATTTGATATTTTTTTTTGAGATTATGAAAACTATATTTAAAATTTGGCTGTTTAGAAAATGTTCCTTGCGTCAAGTACTTTAATATATTTTTGGTTTTTTAGTTTTACATATAGGGCTACTATTTTTATCAATTGCCGGTATTATTTTTAAAATTGATTAAAATTGTGGGTAGCAAATAACTTTTTACTCAGAGCTTCATACGGTTACTTAAAATTTGGCACTTTTCAGCACTTATTTTCATCTAAACTACTTAAACAATTTGAAACCAAATACTTTTACTCGAAGGTATTAGCATGTAGATTGTGTAAAAAAATAATGTAGGCAATATCTTAATATTTGTGACGCTTAGAAGGTTTTTGGTACCAGAAATCATAAAGCTGCGAAAAACACATTTTTATGAAAAAAAGTAATAATTTATTAAATTATATCAATCATGGCAACTAAATTGTCCTGCAGCATATGTTACACCTTCCTTCTTTTCTTTGGCAGCTTCTTCTTTCAGTTTACTGAATTTATAGGCGTATTAATATGAAAAAATTAAAAAATCGATTTCTTTCAAACTTTGGCCAAAATTTCAGTCACCGTGTTCCTTAACTTTCTTCAAAATAGCCCTTCCCAATCTAACACCCTTTGTTATCCCACAGTTTCCCATACTAAACTCCATAACCTTGGCTTTCCCTTTATTAATCCCCACATTGAACTCTTTGTCCATGACCACATCCATGCCATTTATTATGCTTCAAGTCTTCCAACTGTCCCAATACTACGATATCGTTGGCAAAGCGTGGGATTTTTATTTCTCCTCCTTTCAGTGTGATTTATTTTTCATATTTATTTTAATATTCTCCATCGCCTGTTTTAACGTTTTAACAGCATGGGTGACAGGCGGCGTCTTACTTCTTTCTTCATTTCTGCTTCATTTACTTGATATTGAATTCTAATTACTGCTGACTGCCTTCTGTCTTCTTTATAAATATTTTATTCCTGTGTTCTTCAAAATCCTTTATACTGTGCTGCGGTTCACATTATCAAACGCTTTTTGTAAATCTACAAATACCATGAACGTATGGCAGTATTTACGTATCATGTCTTTCAAAAATTAGACGCAAAGTCAATTTTGATTCTCTTGCCCCTACATTCTTCCTAAATCCAAACTGATCATCTAACTCGCATTCTATTTGACATTCTATCCTCGTATATACTATTTTTGTTAATATTTTGCATGCATGAGATACGGAAACTGTTCGCATCTACGAGCCCCAGTCCTCTTCGGTATGGGTATAGTTATGTTGTTACTAAAATCTTGTGATAATTTCGCAACAGTCATGATATTGCTTCTTCGCCTGATGATCTTATAAACTCCGCTAGAGTGTTATCAATTCCTGGCGCTTTACAATTGCTCTGGTCTGTCAGCTCCCTATCAAACTCAGATTTATAAATTTTGCCTCCCAACTCTTCATGATCCACCTCCTGCTCTTTTTCTATTACTGACTGATCTATATTTTAACCATGATACAGCTCTTTCTACTTTTTCTTCTTTATCCAGAATTGGCTTCCCATCCGCTCTCCAGACGTTCATCCTAATATTGTACCTATCGCCGAATGTTTATTTGATTTTTCTATGAACTCTGTCTATTTTCCCTTTCACCATGAAATCTTCAACCGATAGGATTTATCTCGTAGTCAAACCTCTTTATCTCCTGTGAACTTTCTATCTATCTCATTCTTCAACCGCCTGTATCACTTTTTTACCATTTTCATTTTATATTTATATATTTACGCCTTTCATCAACATCTTTATTTTCTTGTGTTATCCATGCTTTCCTATTGGTCTGAGCTATTCTTCCTATTTTATCTTCGGCTGATATGGTCATTTCTTCCTTCAAGAGTGGCCATTTCTCTTCTATATTGTTTCTTTCTCCATTCTCAATTAATTAATTATTTTTAGGTTTTATAAAACATTCTTCAATCTGTCTGAAGGAAGTGGTGAGTCGGGAGTTACGTTATTTGTATTCTATTCCTCAAGTTTGAGTAACGAAGTGGCTAAGACAAAAAAATAAAGAAGAATTTTTTACTTCTCTCTTTTATTACGTTTATGGACTTGTCTTACGTGTGGTATTAAGAAAAATTTGTTTAGAAAAATTATTTCAGGAATTTATTGTGGGTTTTCCACATTTATGGATAATAATTAAAGTATAACGTTTAGAACTTCATCTTTGTCCATCCAAGTAAACATCACTTTCACTGAAACATAAATGTATTGAAAAATACCTATAACCACCATTTCTACGCAAAATAGGTTCGAACCATGCAAGATGAAAAAAGTTATCAGTAAGTAGACGTCGACAAGATAACAGCGTATTGCTGACAAATGTAACGAAACGAAATGGTTGTTAGGGTGTACGGGAAATGAATAGTAAAAGTTCGTGTCCCGTGTATTGGAAAATGTGGAACCATATATTGAAATGATGGGCTCACTAGCCGTAGATGGCAAGCCAATAACTTATACGTACAATAAATATTCGGGCCGATACATTCGCACAAGTGGGAAAAGTCTGCTTTGAGTCATTTGTTACGTTGACGCCTACTTCATAACTCAACAAATATTCAGCGAGGCCGCTGCCAAGAAACCGCTGAGAATATTAACCGTCACGATAAATCTCTCTCCTGTGCAACAGCCGCGAATCCAGAGCTGCGCTAGCAAACACATCACCAGCACTTTGCTACTTGTTCTGCAAACCCCAAGCCAAATTTACTTGCAGGTTTATGAAACCGCTTGACTGTAAAAGCCTTAATTGAGGAGGAACATTACGAGACGTGGTATAGATGCAGGACAATGGCATCTACACCGTCCATCAAAAGAACTTATAAATATTCATCTAAGATTTGAATCATATTGTCAATCTCTCATTTTGCATTCATCTATGGGTAGGAAAAGAGAGCAACTGTGCAAAGGACCTTTCGTTAATTAAGGAAGTAAATCACATGGAACGCTGAGTGCAAGGGGATTATAGCTTTTAAGGGTTACTATTTTTGACAACTGAAACAAGGATCAATCGCCTTACTTCGACGACAGCTTTGTGACCCAGATTACAGGGGGGTAATCAGTTTAATTTTTTTTTACGTACATCAGGATTTTATTTAAACTGACAATTTCCCAGAAAGGTATTTATTAGGCATTCTTTCTTTCAAAACTGCCATCAAAATTTAAACACTTATCTACTGACCAGTCAATTTAAATTTAAGCAAAGGTCTTTCTGCTTACCTTATAGCTATATTCAGTAAGAATTATAGAAGTGTTTGAATTACGAATAAGTATGTATAAGTGAGTTTTACGTTCATAGTCAGCGTTAAGTTTTCACCAAAATCATGACCGTCATTTGATGCGTAATAAGATATTTATAATATTTTATGGTTGTACATAGTAACCATCAGACACTCTAATAAGCGTATGCTATACTGTAAAATAAAATGATACTAAATAATTAGCATATACTTTTAAAATATAAATGTATGAAAAAATATAATTACTGGTGAAACCTTTTCCTGGAGATAGTCCATTACCCCAAATTACTAACAACGTAATTATTTTACCAATTTAAAATTTACCTGAAGCCCACATAGAAGGACGAACAACATGGACAATGTAGAACATATTTTTTTTTTACAAATAATGAATTTCTTGTAACATTCATGCGATTGCCAATACATTTTGGTGTGTGACCAGAAAAGGTTTCCCCTTTTCAGGTCTAAAAGGATTTACCATAAAGACATATATAAATTTCAAATTGATAGATTATGCCTGCCGAGTGCCTGCTTGCTTGCGTACGTGCGGTTGGAATGGCGATGTTCCCGAAATACAGTTAAAAAGTATCATAACTAAAAAAATAAAATATTACTAATGTTAAGTGTAATTTCACTTTTGACGGGCTATATCAAGGAAAACACATTTTATTTAAGTAATGAAGTTTTAATAAGTTAATAAATATACTAAATGTTTTATAAGTCACAAGGCAAATGATATATATAACAGGGCTATCACCCAATATTATTATTATCTTTTGTAGATGCAAATATGTATCTACAGCAAAGAAATGGTTCAAGTAGTTTCTCCTTATAAACATAATTGAGTGTAACGCAGTAGGACCCCTCCCCAACTTTATAAAAAAATTTGAATTATAAGGATTTAAAACTTCAGAAAGAACATGCTAACTGGAGACAGGCAGATAAAAGGATTTTTCCCGGTGCCAGGCTGGCGGTCGGGAGAGACGTCTGTGGCGCAATTATAATGTTAATCTTGTTTTTGCTGAAGGAACATTTACCCTTCCAAATTTCCGAAGGACACTGTTCCCTGTCTCATTGAAAATTTTCCGCGTTGGACGAAGGACTCACGAGAATTGGCGGAACAAGCATCACGTGGGATAGCGATTTCCCTTAGAGAATGGATGTACAAATTGAGCTGGGAGGTGTGGAGCCGAAAAATATTCAGTGTGGTGCAAGACGTTAAGAAGACGAGGAGGCAGAGGTGGAGAGTTAATCAAGACGTTGAAGCGAAGAGAAAGCTAGAGAGTCTTCCGGATTTTGGAAGGGAACAGTAAGCTGGACAGTGCTACAAGAATTGAAATTGAGGCGTGAATTGTTGCTCTTTAGTGAAAAGTATTGAGAACAAGGAAGGCCAGAGGAAGAAGGAGGAAAACCTATGTTTTTCTCAATCACCAGCTGTACTTTCCTCCAGCAGAGGGGAAATCTACAATTTAACCCGAAGGAAGTAGTAGTTCCGGTCGCCTAGTAACATGCACCAAACTGTAATGAATATAAAACAGGTTCGTCAAGTGAACTAAATCTCTGCTGCATGTGGTTACCCCAAATGAGTAATTAACTCTGATACTAAAAAGTCGTCCCCTTGAGTTTTTTTTAATAGTGCGCAGGAACCGTTAAAGTGATTTCTTTTCATAAATAAAATTATAACATCATACCCTTAAAGTGATTTCATTAAATAATTTTTAAAAAATCCCATACATTTAATTGAATATTTCTCTGTACTTTCCTATGTGTGTGCTTATTTAAGGTATTTTTTTAATCGATTAAGAAAAGGAGTCATGACGGTTGTTATGATGACTTCAGCTCTCATAAACTAGTGAAGCGCGAAAAGGTACATTTTCAAAAATGTGACGTTCTCGGTCATTATTGAATCACATGTGTTGCCAAAGACGTTACTATCGAATTAAATACTGTACCAGAAATAATTTCCCTATGATTTTTGGATACCAAGATAGTTTGAAAAGCTACTTTTAATAAGAAAGAACTAGTTATCACGATGTTGCGTTTCCATCATTTTAACCACGTAATTTGGATTTAAAATTACTAGAAATGTAATAATACAAAGAAATGTAGAAATTAAAGCATGAAACAAAACAACTTTTTATGTAGCATTACATACAAAATCAAGACAAAATAACTTTTATAACGGAACAGCTGTTAAGCGTATTACTGATGCTCAATATTAAGATTGGGAAAAATTTACCAGACTGCTACTCATTGTTAATCTGATAAATATTTTTTTTTTCAAGTAGCTCATTGTTACACATCATGGATATACGTTCTTCAAGACGCGATCGAAGTTAGGAATAAATTTTATATGCTGTTGACCCTTGTTCTGATCATTACTGAGCTTGAAGTGTTCATATACGAGGCAGACTTGGCTCCTTTAGAGATTTTTGATGAAGAAAGTCAGATCGTACACAGAACTTCAAGAAAGGAAACCATGAAGTAAACTCGCTCTGCAATCAGAAACAAAGTGAATTTGTTAGACAATGAGGGAAGAGATGAATTACAGCGGGAGGGGAGTTCTCAGAGGTCGTGAGCCGCCAACGTCAGAATCCGTAAATCCCGACTTATTCATAGCGCGGAACTTCAGCACAGCTATTCTCGAATTCATTAGCGTGCACTTGTTCAGCAAACGTACAATTCTCATTTTGATTAATTAATGTAATTCGTAGCCTGGTTTCTTCAATGGTCCCTAGCTAGAGAAGTGGAGGGCCGGGTCCTAATGACGTCGTTACTATCTTCTGTAGCTGCTCTCTGGGATAATCAGAAGTGCTGGCGTTAGTATTTACTCGAAATTGAGCGGGCGCCTTTTCGTCGGCGCCGGAATAAGCGGGCACATGAAGAGATGACATCGAAGAGATTAGACCGTAGCTTTCGCCATGCTACCCGTCGTCATTCTTCAGCCTTCTACTAGCAAGGATATGTGATTGAACGACTGTGATTCAACAGCATGGTTAATATCAATCTAACTTTAATTTTAATAATGGCGTTACACAAACGTATATATTCATATGGTTATTTCCTATTCGTAAGTAGACTGTTCTCAGGAAAGAAAAAGGTAAACCTACTTGACAAACTATTTTGAAATGTCTCCTTAGCGTAATCCTCCGACCGTTTGAACTTTAAAAATGCAACGTTCGGAATGATAATCGTATTATTGAAATGTTTAAGGTCAACAGTTCTGATTCCGAGAAAAGGAGTTTAACATACATTGTTTAAACAACGGTTTTCAGAACAAGAAACACGCATTCTCGCAGTTTGAAATGTTAATCATTTTGGATTGCAAAAGGTTTTCACAACGAAGGTTAAAGGTTTCAAATGAAAAAATCGATAAAATTAAGGATATGCGTTTTTGTATACGGGTTTAAATTATATTTAAAAGGAAAATATGAAATTTAAAATGCATGTAGTAGTTCTCTGGATGATTTATTCAAGTGGGGTTAACAATTTTATCTTTGAAAAACAATTTACACCATGTAATAGTTAATACATAAATTTAGTTTCATTAATAAATGCAGATATAGGAATATGCAGACTACGGTGTAATAAATATTTTTTATAAAATTTTAATTAGACGTTCGATTTGTGAGACAGCATTGTTGTGAACCAATCGGCAAGCGGTCTGTAGTTCCGCGTGCATTTTGAGCGAACCGACTGCGAGCGTTAAGGATTTGTGAACTGGCAGGTGGCGGGACAATTTGTGTGCGTGAGTGTCTCTTAAGGTCAGGTGACCTAGATTTTGCAATATGGCGAAGGACTAAAATGTCGAGTTTGCGGAGTCACCGACCAGACGTGATTGGGTGAGGTTGTATTTGCGCTCGCAAGCATTTCGAGAGCGCATGAAGTAGTGAAGGGTCACGAATAAGCCACAGAAGTAATGTAAACGAATTTAGTGTGTTTTACGACAAGTTTACCGAAGTTCACGGCGAGAAGCCGTAGCGAACAGATGTGTAATTATTTATGTTAAAGACCTCACGCTGGGTGCGACTTATATCTCTTGGCTCAATCATATGTTGTTTTCTTTTATATTAAAGTATTTGGTAATTTTTATTTTACAAATTAACTGGGCCCAATCGAAAAACGAAAGTGCGAAGCTGAAGCAAAGTTGAGACAGAGTTTCGGTATCAGAGAGTTTTACGTTACAATACTCATAACGTTTGGTATTAGATGCAGTTGAAGCATTCAAATTGCTTATAAATTATTACCCCTTATACTATTCAGCGCGAAAGTGTCTTGAAAAATTGGCCACGGAAGATTTAGGCTGTATTTTGACCTACAAGACAGAATCAGCTGGAACCTCGATTCTTAACCTGATAACCAACAACATGGTTGTGATCATACTAACATCAGTATTATCGTTTATGAATTAATAGTTCTGATTTTATTGACCCTCATTCTAGGCGCGAAATTAAAAATCTTACATTTTTGCACTTTTTAGTCAGTTTTCAATATGGCTATCACTTATGGTTTACTTCTTCATCGACACCATTGGAAAGAGTACACTTTTTCATACAAGAAACATAAAATAACAGAATGGTAAAATTTTATATTTATAAAATAGGTGTGCGACACTGTAAAAACGTGATTTACAAAACTTTCGCAGAGGAATTAAAAAATTGAAAATTATTGAAACAATTTAAATTTATAATACCATGTAAAATCATATTTTATTTTAGTTTCATATAATATTTGGTTCATATTTTTTACATTTGTGTCGAATTGTTACGTTGTTGACGTACTTCGATTAGACACCGTCGTCATTTCGAAAAAACATGCCATACTGACAACACACGCAGAACCAAGTCATCAGGTAAATCTCATGTTATGTATTTTTTTACGATTGTAACTTGAAATAAGAAATTTGTAACATCTTAATTACAATATGACAAGGATTTTTTTTAGATTAACAGGACAAAAATAAATTTAAGTTGGCGTTTTACTTTCCACAGTAAAGTTGATTTCATGGATGGTTTGCTTTTTATTAATTAATAATATGCAGTAATTCTACTGTACAGTCTAGGTACGTTCAATTTTTTGAACTTGTATACAGATGCGTGGAGATTGTTATGTCATATAAGGTTACCCTAGACCAGATGACTGTCATCCAAACTTATTTAATGCATTTGGGGTTAGATGGAGAAGTACTTATTTTTGGGGCTCAGCTGATCTTGTTTATGCAAGTGTTGCTTCGAGGAGGTTCTAGTGGGGGGTTGTTACGTCAAACAAAGACAAATTATAGATATTTTCGACGGTGGTGTAATTAATGCGGGTGGAAGGGTGCGTCGAAACAGCTGCGTTTGTTTTCGCTCAGCTAAGATAGATTGCTGTTTGGACAACATTGACTCGTTTTGTGGTAGGGGTACATTTTGCGTCGTGAGTTGAGAGAGCTGCAAAAGACAGTCTCGACGACAGTCTAATTTGATGACAGGTCTGTGAGCAGTTCACAGTTGCTAGAGGTTCTGTCTTAAAACAGAATCTGTCTGGCATTAGATTTCGGTTGTCGCTGATTGATAATTCGATGAGAGACGATGGTGGACAATCCAGATCGAGGCTCGTAACAGCGTAAATAGGTCGTCCTGACAAAATTTAGCAATAATATCTATTTGCGAAGGATTTGCGTGTTAATGGCTCCTTTAAAAATTTGAAAATGTTTCCCGAGAATAGTAAGAAATGTTTTGGTGAACATGTAAATTTTTTTAAGAGAAGTCGGAAGGATCTATCTTGTCAATGATAAACGTTAATTTAGGTAAATTTTTCTCGGAAACAATTATATATACAGCACTGAAATTTTCGCAGCACATTTATAGCCTTATGGTATGTGTGCGGAAGCAGAATAAGCTTCATACAAATACTGTTGTTGATGTTTCTTTCTGTAATCCTTAGAGTATTCTGATGCAACACTCCATGCTAATCAAACTCCACCAGCCTTTTATTTTTACATAGCTAACACATCCCACATCTTGATTATCGTATTCCATCCTTGGCCGCCTCCTGTTCTTACGCTACACACTTCCCTCTAATGCTCAAAACGTGCCCTGTTAATCTATCCCTTCTCTTGGTCAAATTCCTCCTCATTGTGCCTCTTCTCTTATTCTACTTAGAACTTCTTAGGTACTTACTCGATCCACCCATCTGATTTTCAGCATTCTTCTATAGCACCATATTTCAAAAGCTTCCATGTAATACTTACATTAGCCATAAGTAAATTACTTTTTTTTTAAAAAAAAAGACTTTCTTGCCTACTATTCTTCTACCATCCCTAGTTATAATGCTGCCAAAGTAGCCTATTCCTTTACTTGCTTCAAAATACCCTTCCCAATCTTAACACCCTTTGTTATTCCATTGTTCCCCAAACTACACTCCATCACCTTAGTTTTCCCTATATTAATCCTCATATTGTACTCTTCCTCAGGACCACGTATATGCCATTTATTATGGCTTCCAAATCTTCCTCTGACTCCCCTAATACTACAAAATCATCTGCAAATCTTAAGGTTTTCATTTATTCTCCTTGCAGTTTGATTCACTTTCCATATACATTTTTAATTTTCTTCATCGCCTGTTCTATATACAAGTTAAACAGCATAGGCGACAAACTAAATCCTTGTCTTATTCCTTTCTTAATTTCTACTTTCTTTCCTTTTTCTTCAATTCAAATTACTGCTGACTGCTTTGTGTAGAGGTTATGTATTTTTTATTACTGTCCTCATCAAAATTCATAGTAGACACACATATTATACGGTTAAAAATAAGCTGAATCTATATTGGTTCCGAGGTAAGGGTACCTACTTCAATCAGTGGAAATCTAGAAAAAACACGGAAACAATTATGAAGATTAAATGGAAACCAAGAATGATAGGCAATAACCAGGGGTTTCCAAGGAATGCGAGATTTGAAAGTAAATTTGCTACGTTTTAAGGAATTATAATCCAGGTAACAATGAGTTTTATTATAATTAGCAAAAAATATAATAGAATCAAATTAGTAATATGCAAAAAAGAAATGTCCTATAAGTACGTGTAAATTAAGGTTTACTTAATGAGCATTTAATAAACATTTGTTATTTAATAAAATGTTGCTCCTTTTCCATGGATTGTACACCTTGTTTCCAAGTATATATCTATCTCTCTCTCCAATGGTTCAACAGCCCTCTCGAGGGCCTAGGCCTACCGAGGCGGCTGCGGACTATCATCTGGCGTGACACATTCCAAATTTGGGGTGATACGTGGTCAGTGTATCAGTTTCCAAATATATACAATTCCTAAAATGTCTTTTGATAACAAGTGGCTCTATTTTTGAATAGCAATTTAGGTAAATTATAAAACGGTACCATTTTGGAGGTCTGCTTCAAAGGAAGTATGATATCATGTACAACCAAACCTGGGAGTGGATGTTCTCCTTTAATGGAATGCACACAGAGTAATTGATATAAGAGGCAGGCAATGGCTTCCTTGGGTTCCCTTATGCGGCGGGAGACCCTTAGCCTCACTCTTATAATTCTTGCAACCAGAAGATTCATTGTGTAAAAAGATACAATTAAATTAGTTGAAAATGCAAATCCTGTCCGCGATATGCATAGGAAAGACATAAGTATCTGAAACAAAGACAGTAATGTATTCGTTCCTTAAATTACGCGACTAAAGCAGGAGCCAAAAATGGAGAGGGAACCAGAGTTGGTGCTTTAAAAGTCAACATCTGCCCTTTCTCAATGGGGAACTTTGTGCTGGCCGTAATTACAGTGCAAATAGAGCATTTCCTGGACTGTGAATAATTCGCCTCGGGTGGTATTAAGACTGATTACCTCTGAGCAAACGAAAAGGATTCACGCCAGACAATTCAGTGCCCACTTTACGCGCCAGCGTTTGTAATTAAGGACCATGGATTAGCAAATCCCAGTATTACCATGCTTTAGTAATACACCAGCAAGTTCTTTTACGTGCTACAGACAACTGATGGTACCGAGTCTTTTCACTACGACACGTGGAAAAGTTATGGGCATGAGTTCTCTGAAGATTCTAACCATCTAATTTCGTCGGCAGTCATATGACGTTAATTTCCCCAAAGAAATTAAATAGCGGTAGACATGTAATGAACTTCGGTAATAATCTCTTATGACTGTATCACAGAATCCAGTTTCCGTGTAGTTTTAACTAAAACCATTTTTCGACTGCAGTTCAGTCCGGGATATGTGTACTCAAAAATATATAACAGAAACGAGTAAATTAATTTGTGAATTTATGCATCGACTTGTTTTTGTTACGTTAGATCTGATTTGTTGTTTAATCGAGCTTTTTCATCACATCACGTCACTTAATCCTTCAGCAAATTTATGGCGCCCGATTTGTGAGGAAATGAAGTGAATAATCATTCTCAACAAACACAATATGCTAATTTTCTGCTTGATAATTTTCGGAAAATTGTTATGAATTGAGAAAGATAAACATTTAACCCTGATATAAATTCGCGAATGTCGTTACGATTAACGAAATAAAATATTTGAACTGTGAATGCGAGCGAGACATTATTGGATTGGTTGTGGAAAGTGTCTGCAAAGTAGAACAGTCGCGAATTTCTATTTAAAAAGCATTAATTCTACTGAAGCTGCAATTTAGACAGCTTTAATTTTCACAATCATCTGAAAAATGAAATAAATGAATCTAATTAAAATTATTGTTCTCCACAATGTCAGTAATAACTGAAACCAGGAGACCAAACAAAACGATAACCGGAAAGAACAATCCGAATAAAGTAAATGATCATTATTTTACTTTAAATAGTCGTTTACTTTCCAAATTAATAAATAAAACACTAAAGTAATAATTTATTCTTTTTATTCCACTGGTAATATTCAATTTACTAAATTCTCCACATCATATTTACCCTCAGTACGTTCAGAAATATTCTTATTTCCAAAACATATTGTCATAAACAACTTTTATTATAACTTTCCATTTTGTGTTTTATTATAATGCAGTAAACATAATATCATATCAGATTCTAGTCTTACTTTAAGACTGTTAAGTCTTCATTTTTCTAAAGTAGGAGTTTCAACGTAGTGACATCAAAATGAATAAAGAATAAAGTTTGTAACACTTACGTTCTAATATTTCACTGACACTTTCCAAATCAGTTAAAAATTAGTTAAAAGCTAAAATGCGCCAACCATTCAACCCGTTTTTGTAAATAATTCATTATTCAAATTTGATACTGAGTTTTTTTAACGCCTGTGACTTTAATGGCTATATTCCATCAGACGTGCATACCCTTTTACAAGATAAATCATGCGCTATTTATGTTATACGTTGACATAAATTTAAGATATTTAGTCTTACCTAACATTGTACTGCATATAACATTCATTTTAATTTATTAGTGTTATACCTAATTCTATAAGGTCCAAGTGAGGAAGGATCTCTACAGAAAACGTAATTTATTTTACTTCAATTTAAATGCAAATAATTTAAGAACGTACGGTTTGATGAGACTAATGAAGAGCCAATTACTTACAGTTTTCAGTGTCATTGTGTTTACGACGGTCAAAGAAGCCTAGAATCGACACGTTCACCAATGGAAACACTAGAATGACTAGAATGTGTCATCTAAGATAACATTCTGTTAGTCCTCTCGTAAGGCCAAGACACTCAGAGCCGAATATTCTTTAGGGATCACAAAAATACTTATAGAATTTACTTCCATTCCTAGTAAGCGAAATTGATCGTTATGGAGCAGTCAGTGTGACGAGACAGAGAATATAATTTTTATGTATAAAAACACATCAAAATTTTATTTATTATTATATCTACTCGTACACTATTGTTACACAAAAATATAGAGACCAGTAGTTATCATTGTTTATTACTTTTATTTATACGTTATATCTTACGAGATATAAATAAAAGTGAAAAATAAAGAATTATTTTACGTCATTTTGAATATTTAGGATACATGAAAAATGAACAGTCTAGTAATACCGATAGGATGAAGCATGAGTTTTTAAATATTTAGGAACTCTCACAAAATGGTTTAGTGAAGCACCATAACATAAAAGAAAGTCTCTGCACACAGAATTCGGAATCCGGCAATCGTAAGGGAATTTGCAGCCGACGCGAAGTTGAACTGTCTACATGGTTCCACGGCACAGAAACCATCCAGATTTATCCTCGCCCCCGGCCTACTAAATTGGATTCGGACTGGCGTTGTTAAATCGCCCTCACCCAAAACAAATACCCATAATACCAGGATAATGGTGTAGGGATGCAGGTTCACCGAATTATGATCAAGCTCGCTACAAATCTCCTAATCAGGATATGTATGCGTAAATCGAAAGTAGCTATTAATGCAGCGGAGGACAACACGTTGCGTTGTGAAACGCGCCAACAAAAAAAATCTATAAACTGCTGAAACCTAAACTGGAGCTACAAATATACTTTTAACTACTAAGGAATAAACAACATTAAACGCTTGAATAAGCCAAACAGCTGTCAGCATATATCCTATCCGAAAATGCTAGTTTTTAACATTTCGTGTCTTATTAACATAATTTACAAAAGTAATTTATGAAAGTCATAAATTGTGAAAAATTATCAGAATAAATGCTTTACAAAGTCAATATAATTTTCTCAGTAGGCATCTAAGAAGCACTAAAGACCCAAATTATAATTAAAAATTATGTCGAATATCATATAGTCAAAAATATCCTTTGCTTGAACTAAAAAAGTACGACGTTCGTTTTTTATGATTATATAATGGAAGTAAGGTATTACTAAAGTAAGACGTCTGCTTATTTGCGTAACAAAATGTTTTAATTTGATGAATTTCTTAGTCAGTAAAACTGGGAGCTGTTATTAAATTTTCTGAAACCTTATAGTTTCTATTGACACTTTTTAACGCAATCCTGTTTTGTAACAATACAATGATTATAATTAAAATTATTTATTTATAACTTTTTCTATTGTTATTTCATTTAACTGCGTATTAATTACGCATCTATATTACGGTTAAAGTATATATTGCACATTTATCGCCAGTAAAAATTACTCATTTAATTTAATTAATTCCTCACGTAATTGATACCACAAGTGGCCATATTTTTATTAGGATCTGACAGCGACACAGTGTTGCCGCTAGAGGGCTATAAAAGGGAAATGCAAGAGAAGTGAATAACGAGTTACACTGCGCCTTTTGCAAAGTTATGGGAAAAAGACGTAATTTAACTACGTTTGAACTCGGTATAATTGTAGGTGCTCGAAGTCGATTCCAGTATCAGCAAAACGGCTGCAATTGTGAAGTGTTCGAGAGAAGCAGTTATTAATGTTAGCCGGCGGTAGATTACAAAGCAAAATACCGGGTCTCAACGTCAGGTTTGTGGTCATCACAGGCTCCTTATTGCTGGAGATGAAAGGTGGCTTTGCCAGAGTTGTTCATTGCAACAGAAGACCAATGGTGTAACAAATAGCGGAGAACCTTAATCAAGGCCTAACTGTGAACCTCTCTGAACAAACCGTTGGTCTCACATTACACCGTATGCGCTGTTTATGCTGACGACCAGTTCGAAAACCTCTAATGCCTGCTTTGAAGAAGACCACACGTCTTCAGTTCGGCAAGGAGCACATGGATTGGACAGAAGATGACTGGAAGAGTGTTCTGTGGTATGATGAATAACTATTTCAAAGGCATCATGAAGTACAGATTTATCACCGAGCGATTTCTATCTGTTTCTTCATCTGTAAACATTCTTTGGCACTAATCGTTTCAACGATGATGATGTGAAACAGGTTTTGCAGGATCAGATTTCATCACTGATGGCATCTTTCTTTGACGAATGCTTACGTAAACTTGATCTCCGTAACGACATGTTATTCACTACGTGGAGAAGGATATGCTTGATTAATTACGGTCCAATATTGTGAATTTTTCAGAATATAATGCAAGATGTCCGAAATTTTATGAGTATAATATCAGTTTAGTTTCGGTTTGCTGTTAATTGTGAAACTAATATTTATAATTGTAGTTTAATGATTTTCTTGACTTGAAAATAACGTCTTCCTCTACGGAAGGAACGGAGAAAATGAGGCACAGCAATTATCAATTGATGTATTAAAGAAGCAAGGTGCCGAAAAGAATTCATTTAGTATTTCCCATTAAAGCAGAAAGTAAGGAAAGCGCAAAGAGAAGAGAATAAGTTAAATCAATAAATTATAAGTAAGACTCTGTGGTGGTCAGACAGGTCAACTACATATCAAACATATTAAAGTGTAATCACAAAATAAGTACATATAAAGGCTAGTAGGTTAGAACAAATTTAATATTCATTATTTGAGTGCATTGAAAACAATACAAATATAACGACAGCAAGAAAATAAATTAAAATTAACAAACTAGTCCCTCATCTCATGCCCTACCCATTGAATATAATAATTTTTGATAATGGAATACAAAAATTCAATAAACCATCTAATCTTTTTCAACAATTTTTTTCATCCTGATGAAATTCAAAATTAGGGAAGAAACGCAATGGTCTGTATATTTATCAATTTATATAGATTTAACTGCTAATATAGTCATTGAAGTCTATACTAATCTTGATCTGAACATTAAATTTTATTATTTTATTCATATGTTTTTGAGATTGACGATTTTTACAATAATTTCAATGGATAATAGAAGGGATAAATTAGAATCTGGTGAACCCGTGATTATACTTCGTTGTCATAAAGAGAAATTGAAGTTGCAAGCCGAGTTCACTGCAAACTTTTCAAATGGTTGAACCAAAAGAATAAAGAAAAATATTTTCAGTTGATTACAGGCAAAATAAGCCGCGACTATTGTATGTGCTCAAGTGATACAGTGAATTATTTGTGTGGTAAGTTTTTGGTGTAATATTCAGTTCTACCACGTTCCAACACCTCCCTAATATGCTCAGCGTATTCCATCCTTGGCCTCCATGTTCTGTTCTTACCCAACAGAGTTTCCTCTAATGAAAATTTTAAAGAGCCTGATGTCTCAAAACGTCACTTATCGGTCAAAGTCCTCCATATTGTTTTCCGTTGTCTTATTCTGCTTAGAACTTCCTGGCTCATAACTATCTACTTAAGAATGATATTATTTTAATATTGTGAAATTCTGGTTTTTCATTTCTAAGACTTAAAACCGGTGCATGTCGTCACGATCCCTCCCGATTTTTACAACATAAGTTTTGTGCTATCCTGCTCAATAATGCCGTCTGGAATGAGAAAAGCGCATGCGCGGTATTTAGTTTGCAATCCCTGCCCATCCAAGAACTAACAATTATATGAAATACGACGAAAACAGAGGCGGATCGCGCGTGTTGAAACAGGGGTGACCTCAGCAGGACACGGCTTTAAATGTTTGAGGAATTACTAAAAGGATAACTGTTCATTAGAATTAATCAAAGGTTATTTAACAAAAAATTAGAGGTGTTAATAAGGGAAATAATAAATCTGAGAAAATACAGCACGATCGTGCATTCAATATTACATTAATGTGGCATTTTCCGCAAATATTAGATTTATTTATTTAAAATTTCTGCGAAGTAAAAATACTTGCATGTTAGGAATTTGTACCAATATAGTATTAAATATTTTTCCAATTTTAAAAATTTGTCTCTATTACAAACTATGTAGCTGAAATTTATCATTTTACGGGTTGTTGAGTATTATCAATAATGTAGCGTTTTAGTATTATTAATATCTTAATTATTTATCCTCGTGAAAAATATTACTCGGGGTGTTCTACCTCGTAACTTTAGAAACCCACGAGCCGCCACAGAGCAAAACTTCGAAACTGTTTCACATCTCCTTTCTGTCTAAACAAAGCGACTAAATACCAATAACATTCAAATGAACCAAAATTTCGGGGGAAAAAATTAGTATGATTATAAAAATATTGTTTTGTGGACGATGGAGCAGCCATGCAGGGTATTGTAGCCTGTGTGTTAGTTAAGCACCCTTTTGCAATGGTGGCATATAGGCTGAGCGCTGTTGACTCAACATTAGCCATCCCGGCTTGTTTTCAGCTGCAGAGTAAACGCCGCGTTCGTCAGTCAGTTCAACCCGCACAATGTTTACAACGATTTTCATCGCACTGTGACAATATTATTTTGTTGTAGCCTCCATTAATTCCATACGTTTCGCACACAGATTTTTCGCTCTCTAATGATTGGTCCAAATAAGAATCTCACTCACACTAAGTCAACAAAGTTTACAATGTAAGTTAATTCAACATTTTCGGTTCACTCTAGATTAAATTAATTACTTTTACCATTAGTGAAAACGCATAAAATTTCTCATGCTGTCCCGTTAGATCTCTCTCTCTCTTTCCTACATTCTCTCTCTCTTTCTTTCTTTCCTACATTATCTCTCTCTCTTTTTCTTTCCTTCCTTCACTCACTCTCTTTCTTTCCTTCACTCTCTCTCTTTATTTCCTTCACTCTCTCTCTTTCTTTCCTTCACTCTCTCCCTCTTTCTTTCCTTCATTCTTTCTCTTTCTTTCTTTCCTTCACTCTCTCTTTCTTTCTTTCCTTCACTCTATCTCTCTTTCTTTCCTTCACTCTCTCTTTCTTTCCTTCACTCTCTCTCTTTCTTTCCTTCACTCTCTCTTTCTTTCCTTCACTCTCTCTTTCTTTCCTTCACTCACTCTCTTTCTTTCCTTCTCTCTCTCTCTCTCTCTCTCTTTCCTTCACTCTCTCTTTTTCCTTCTTACTCCCTCTCGCTTTCCCTCTCTTTCTTTCTCTCTTATTCTTTCTTACTCCCTCTCGCTTTCCCTCCATTTCTCACTCTCTCTTTTCCACTCTCTCCCCCCTCTCTCTCTATATATAGTTTGATTTAGGAAATATTTAACAAATAAAACACAAATAATGAAGACAAATGTAAATTTCATCCAAACATTTATTAGTATGGTAAACCGATTCAGTACGTCACATAGCCAAATATTCTGAAGCAATAGGAATATGTGTTAATTTTTGGAATGATTATATATATATATATATATATATATATATATATATAATCATTCCAAAAATTAACACATATTCATATTGCTTCAGAATATTTGCCTATGTGACGTACTGAATCGGTTTACCATACTAATAAATTATATATATATATATATATATATATATATATATATATAACTGCGTTAAATGTTATTTGACTGATTAAAGTTATCAATAACTAATTTTTTACTAGCATAGTTTCAGGATATTCCTCGTTCAGATTACAGCAGGAGTTAGTCTTTTATCGCATTACGTAATATACGAGCATTTCATCAATATAATTACCAAACTACGTAATAAATTAATTTCGTACCCAAGTTAATTTAAGAGAACCATGATGTTTTAAGTCATAAGAAAAATTAAATACATAGACTATTAATTTTTGAGATTTTCATTAAATATTATTGTTGTTGACTTGATACAATAATCATTGTACTATTACGTCATATATAAAACAACCAATTCACGTCACAGAATTTTGAAGTTCAGAGACGAATGGAAACAATATTCGATAAAAGAAACCAGGAAAAATCGAGTGTTATTCAAATCTAT
Organism: Eucriotettix oculatus; assembly: GCA_034510155.1. Classification (NCBI taxonomy): domain Eukaryota; kingdom Metazoa; phylum Arthropoda; class Insecta; order Orthoptera; family Tetrigidae; genus Eucriotettix; species Eucriotettix oculatus. Next base: position 27,891,791 of record CM067378.1, on the reverse strand, counting down.
TATTTAATCATAAAAAGGTGTTCCAGTTACGTGCAGAGTTAAAATATGGAACTGTTCACGAAATGGATAAAAAGTATGATGAATGGTTTGTTGGATGTTGGACATGTATGACAGAAATAATGCAAAAGTAGGCGATGAGCGTGGAATATTGCTAGAAAAGAATATCAATGGATGATCAGAGCCGTGGACTGGATTTAAAAAATAAATTTTTGAGACCACAAAAAATAGTTGCCTGTAAAGTAGTCTACAAAATTAATTTTATTTATTTAAATAAAACAGCTTCACGTATAACGCCTATTTTGAGCACTTTTTAAAAGAAACCGGTGAAATAAATTTCGATGAAATTTTTTATTGTTATTCAAAGGCGTAAGACTGTTTAAGTAATAATAATGAAGTACAATCCGAAGTATTGACATTAAATGCGATGTTTCAAAATTTGAATATGAATTCTTGAACAATGATTTTAACGTTTCACAGAACGAAACGGCTGGTCCTCTAAAACAGCAAATAACTTTCAGACTATCTAAATTTTTAATCAATTTTTTTTTCAAAAAATATAAACATAATATGGCGGCTCAACATAAATCAAATTTCTAATTTTTTACAGATTTCTGAGGAAGCCAATAAATCAATTAAAATTCACAACGAAAGCACATTCCTTATTGCATCAAGTAGCTACACCAATTTCCAGTTTCTTGGATTTATATAATACAACTATTCTCAACCGTTGGGTTCTGTAACAATGGGTTAGCCCTATTTATCTGTAACGATGTACAGTTATATGCCACCTTTTGTATCCAGTTGAATCGACAAGATTCCAAGTGTTATCTGCATTGTCTACATTCATATTTCGTTTGTCTTTATGTCTTGGGCACCGTAGAGCTTTTTTCTGAGTTCCATTTTTACACATCATTCGATTTTAAACAAGTGTCAGGAGACAACTTCCCCGATATTGCAGAGGAGCAGGCCGGTGGTCAATTCACCCCGATTATTTGTTTTGGCCGTTGGTAGTGTAAAAACAGTTCTGAATAATTTGGTGCTAGAAAATTAATCGTTATAGTTCAGGATCTGTTGTACGTCTAGAATGTGGTCCGTAAAAGTGAAGAGTTAACAAGTACAGGCTGTGGTGAAATGAAGTTGCCTCAATTTGTATATCGCGTTAGTAAGAATTTAATATATCCTTCAAAAATGACAGTAGCGTTGCGCAGGAACGCTTGTAGGGGAAGCCCCTTATCAAAAGACAATACTCCACTCCACCTACTTTTTTTTACTGCGAATTCGACATGCCATTTTGTAGCTAACAAACTGTAGTCATTATTTGTCCTTTTCCTTAATCACTCTTTCCTTTCATGATGTGCACATGTGATTTAGAATTTTAATCGTGAGCATTTTCAACTTATCCTACAATAATTTTGTAATTAACTCATTGAAAAAAAATTAATGTCTCAAAGCAGCTGACATCAACTCTTTAACGTAAAAGTTCATAGATGTGTTTTAATAAACTGCTTGAAAAGTCTAAAAGTATGCCAAGAAAACTATGAATGTATCCAAATCTATTGCAACAGCTATCCTGACTCATGATACGTCAAGATGAAATATACTTTTTCGGTTAATGTTTGATACAGCAACGGTTCGACGGAAAGCTCTTAAATAGTCATGTTAACCCAAAAATTATGTAATAAAATTGCCGAATAAATTTGCTATCTTTGATCATTCAGAGTTAATAGGATAAATGTTGGGAAACGTATTTATAAAAAATATTATTAAATTATAAAAAATTGTACTAGAAACTTAGGAAATATTTAACAAACAAAACACAAACACTGAAGACAAACGTAAATTTTATCCAATGATTTATTGATATGGTAAACAGATTCATTACTTCATATAGGAAAAATTAAGAAGCAATGGGAATGTGTGCTAATTTTTGGAATAATTATCATTTTCGGATCCCGCTTTGAAAGCATTTGTTCTACAAACACTCTTTTCTTCTTTCTATATAAAAACTTCTCCATTATGCTTCTTTTTTTTTTTGCTCAAGCAATCCTCTTCTTGGGCCGAGAAAGACACGGGCTACCAATATTGGCTCGTCTCCCTTGGGAAATGAGGGCCATTGATCCCAGCATATCCATCATCCAAGTGAATAAATCTCAGTCTCTTTACTTTTGCAAGCCCAGCCTACGTCGCAGCGATATATATAGATATATATTTATTTATGTAGACAATAAGTAAGTCTTTTTCTTCGGAAAATTTTCTTTACTGAAATATATGGATATTAAAAATTCAGGTCGATAGGCTTGAAATGGTAGAAGATACCTTTGGGAAAGTTAAGATATTAAAATCCAGGTAACATCAAATTAAAACCAATTGGATTATATTTACAATTCCTCTACGCTTGGGTGGCTTGGAATTTGAACGGTATTTTATTATGAAAGGTAAAATAATTTTCACTCCTCGTAGGAAAAAATTGAGCGCACATTCCTGTATGCGACAAAAAATTCTCCATTGGTTCTTCCAAACTTTTGGAAATTTACAAAAAGAAGAGAGTTGAGTGTTACCGAGTGGAGTTCCATGGATACGGAGCGGATTGTGGAGTTGTGCAATCGGTGCGGCAAGATTATCGCGAGCTGGAGTATAAGGCAAAATATACATGCAAGCGTCAGAATATTCCTCTGCCAATATTTTCTTTCATCTCGATTTATTTCTGGCTACTGAATTCCACTCTATTTACTCTTAAGCTACACTTCTACCTACTACACACCCAAGTCAAGCAAATTCATCTTTTAAATTACAAGCAATAAAACATCCAAATAGCCAGGGCGACATTTTGGTTCTACTCCCTGTTGGGTACCACATCTGAATTCTTTCTCAGCATGAATAATTTAAAGGTACATTGTATATCTCTGCAATGTTTCAAAATCCTTTTGTTTCTGTGTCTTTTAGCTGCCAATCACATTTATCTCAAAGTATCCTTTTGTGCCGATTTTGGAACTGCATGAATGAGATGTATACTTGTATGTAATGATGATTAAGAGTTTATTTTGTCAAGAATTTCAATTATTTAACGTCAAAATATTAAATAAATACTTTTTATAAATTATATTCTAAGTATTATAAATATACTTTGTATACTAATTAATAATTTATCTGTATTGTCAAAAAATTTCATAACTTCACACGAAATGGTGCTCTGAAAAACATTACACTCACTGTATTAAGTAAATTTAAGTACCCTTTTGTTTATTTCTCTTGTAATACGAATACCAACAAACAGTTTCTCATTAACCTTATACGAAACGATCTCTTACTTCTACTGTCCATTAGTCGTTAATTTATTTAAATATTCTGTATCCGCTCTATGGCCCTCATGACTTATTATAATGACTATGAATCTTGATTGCTAAAGTAAATAGAAATTTATTTAGTTTTTAACTTCAATTGTTATACTTATTGTCTTCGATCAACATGATCCGATGATTAATTGGGTTAAAATTTGATGTACAACAATCTAATTTTTGTAATAAATGTACGTACTTATTTAATGAGTTTTGTTTCATTATTACGGAAACATATTACTATGTGACATTTATAGATCAATGTCAGCATGTACGTACTTGCGTTTGCTAGACGACAAGTTCAATCCTCTGGGTTGTCGTCAATTCTTCCGCGTATAATATTTTAGTAATGTTTACCTGTCTTATGGCAAGCACAGCAAGATGCTGCTAGCATAAGAAAAACTGTACGAAGAAAATTAAAAAAGTTTATTAAGTGATTACTACTAGACAGTTATCTTGAGAAAACTTTGTATGCTTCTCCCGATGGCGATGGTAGTGCTTCTCATACATAGGGTCATTGGTCCGAATCTGATATATGTAATAGCGAATCAGATGATGAAGAACCTACAATTCTATATGAAACGGTTTCAGCAACAACGTTATTGCAGAAATTGGCAAAATGGTATGAAACTGCAACCCACGTAAAAATAAAAGCAGATTTTACTCGAAACATTACTGGACGAACAAAGTACGATGTATAGAATATATTATGATTAATCGGTGCACGCCCTTTTTCAAAATTAAATTTAATTTAGGTCGCGCCAACTATAACACACCAGAACATAACATAGTATTGTGATAAATATCTTATATAAGGTTAACAGTTTAGTTAAGTTAAATTTTTCATAAATATAAAAACTTGTAAAAATTCTATAGTTGCTCTATAATTGCTTCTTCTAAAGATGTGATATCTTTAGGCACATACGGTACGATAATATCTCTCCTCTGCTTGTAATACTTGGCAGTGGAAGATGATGTGGTCCATGGTTAAGTTCATCGTGCTGAGAAAAGTTGGTGTGGTTGACTCTTACCCTGGAAATTACTGTTTGCTCTTTTCTTATTAAATGCTTGGGGGAGAGTAAATCTTGACAATTGTCGAGGTATTGGTGGAATGGTCCGTTGTTACAAAAACTTCTGCTAATGTTCCAATGGTCCATGAATTTAAAGTTATAAATCTTCCAAAGTCATCAACGGTGCATGTATGGTCGGATATAAAATTGTGGCTTGAGTTTGCAGTGAGTTTAGCTAAACGGTGAGCATCCTCATTTCCTAAAATCTTACTGTCGGCAGGGATCCAGCATACGGTGACAATCACTGTTATTATAAATCCAAATATTCTCTCTGATATTGTTTACATTATTAAGCTACAAATCAGTGTTTTTTATCGCTTTTGTAACATTTAATGAGTCTTATATTATTAATAAATTTTGAGAAAGATTTTCCAATCAGTTATTAGTTGGCATCAATAGCACGTAAATCTCAGCCGTGAAGCATCTTTGTGGATTGCTTGAGTTTTTGTGGATCCATTGGTGAACATGGCACATCAACTCCATTCGGCAACATTGACGCATCAGTGAGTCTTGGGTGAATGTAACTTTCAATAAGATAATAATTTTTTGAATTCCAATTGATGTTGAGCTTTTGGTTGTTGGTGAAACTGGTGAGGGACGTGTCAGTCGAGATTTTCGTGTATCTCCAGGGGGAATAGATGAGAAGTAGTTAATATCTGGAAGAGTGGGTGAAAAACTTAGGAAGAAGTTATTGGATTGACTGTGTAAGGGGAGATGGTGCAGATTATAGGAGATGTCGTCTCTTACTTTGACGTTTGTAGAAGTTTTGGCTCTTAAAACATGTTTTTCAATTAGCGATGTCCTGTAATGCAGAGGTAGTTCTTTTGCTTCAGTTATAAGCTTATCGGATGCCTTACTTTTCACTCCAAATATTGAACGCAATATTTAAATTGTTAAATTATACGGAAAATAATTTCGACGAGTTACTTCAATAACGAACAGTAGTCGAATTGAAAGCATATTTGGGCTTACTGCTGTTATCTGGAGAATAGAAATAGTATGGAAAAGTAACAGCAATCCTTTGATATAATAATATTTTCGATGTACCTAAGGTGTTGTAGTAATCAATCCTTAGACTGGTCTGATGCAATTCTCTATTTTAACCTATTTTGCGCAAGCCTTCACATTTCTACATAACTACAGCATTCCACATCCTCCCTAATCTACTTAGTGTATGTCTGTCTCCCTCTTCTTGATAATTTTACAAGACCCTCATGTCTCAAAACGTGGCTTATTAATCTATCCCTTCCTCCATATTGTTCTCTCTTCCCTCATTCTGGTTAGTCACTCTATCCACCCATCTGATTTTCAGTATTATTATATAGAACCATACTTGAAAAGCTTATATTATTTTTCTTTCTTAAGTAATATTTTCTAAATAAATGTATTCGTTTTTAAAAAGTTATGTACATAAATCTTACACAACTTATTTATGATTATTTATGAAGTACGTAATCAAAATTAACTAATAAGACGCTCTGGTAATATTGACCCGAAAGTAATAAATGTAATCCAAATGTGAATAGGAGAGCTATATAGGATTCAGAATTATATATATATATATATATATGTGTGTGTGTACGTTTTCGTGTGTATTAACAAAGGTAAATTATTGCATATGGAGAATATACATTTTGTAGACAATGCCTCAAGTTTATTGGAAGAACGTGCAATATTTCAATGGAATTTATTGACGAATGCAGCAGATAAGATCTGCATTAGCATTCTGGCATGTTCGGCGCTTGGGAAACATCACCTGTTCTTTGTGCATTTGCAACCGTAATGCCAGAAGAAAGACGCATTCCGTAGGGAAAGAACGCCTACCGTTGACAGCAAAGTTTATGTAAACCTAAGCGAGTCTGAAAGCAGTGTCTTGAACCTCGACTCCGAGGAAAATAAACATAGAAATTGGAGTGATTATTTTATCACACTTGTAAATACATACAGTTATGAAATATATTTTTATTACAACTGTTGCAATCAGTTTGTTATATACATATATAAACTTATTGTGTCTGTATACGTGTTCAGAATACTGCCATTACATGGACTAACAATTAGACAAAAAGTATGTAAAAGAATTCATATAAAAAAGCTAGATTAAAGAATAGTATTTATATTTTTTTATTTTTGCGTAGGAAGTGAATTATATATATATAGCTTCATAATTATCATCGAATCAGATTTTTTTTAAATATCTCAGGGTTATTGTTAATAAAATTAAATCTAATAACTGTATAAACTTTGGCTCCTACGTTTCAGGGAATTAGTAAACAAATAAATAATGATTTTTGTTAATTAGTTAACAATCAAACAATTATTTAACAGATGATAAATGTGGTAATGGAAATAATACTTTTCTCTTCTCAGTTTCATTAATGTTCGAAACATCTTGTTTTCCTGGTATATAATCAGTATTTTACTTATAATTCCTATTACTCTTCATCCGTTTTTATTTCTTTCCTTTTGTTTGGCAAAATACGTATTTCACACTTTTATTTGGCTACTGATAATATAATACTCGAAAGCGGCTCAAAATTTTCTGTATTTACTGAACCGCCTAATGTATTTTAATGTTGTTATGCTTCATACTGATGTAATACCAGCTTTTACTTGTCGTCTTGAATCAACAGAACTAATTAAATACATAAATTGATTTAATATTGACATTTACCATTCTACAATTCAATAACTAAATATTGATGTCAAACGTCAGAAATGTTTTATTAATCAGCAATGTAATTAATACAATTAAAACAATGTATCACCAAGTTGTCTGAAAAATTTTCCCCTACAACAGACATGGAAGAAGTGCAGTGGTTTTTAATACTGATTCAAAGTTTAGAACTTAAGTTTAGTTTTTTCCTTTAATTTTTAAGCAAGCCACACTGTCAGAAGTCAATTTTTTATGTTTACCCTTTAATAATGACAAATTGAGCTTCAAACGAGTTAGAAATACGTCGTAACTATTCGTTATTTGTATAAGTTAATCACATCTAATTACATTTTAATTACTGTTCAAACGTAACTATTTGGACTCATTATACGCCAATAAAAAGTATTACTGGTGTTATCCTCTTAAAGAGGGATTTACTTACGAGTAATAAAAGTGTGAATATTAGGAAATCATTGCTAAAAATGTTTGTAAGGAGCGTGGCGTTATATGGGTGCGAAAGGTGGACGATAGGAGTTGCGGAAAGGAAAAAAATAGAAGCCTTTGAAATGTGGTGCTATAGGCCAATGCTGAAAATCAGATGGGTGGATAGAATCAAACACGAGGAAGTTCTAAACAGAATAGGGGAAAAGCGAACAATATGGAGGACCTTGACTAAGAGAAGGGATAGATTAATAGGCCACGTTTTAAGGCACGAGGGTCTTGTAAAATTAGCATTAGCGGGTAGTGTGTGTGGTAAGAACAGAAGAGGAAGGCCAAGTATGGAATACGCTAAGCAGATAAGGGAGGATGTTGGTGTGCTAGTTATAAGAATATGAAAAGGCTTGCGCAATATAGGTTAGGATGGAGGGTTGCATCAAAAAGTCTTAGGACTGAATACCACCGTGCTAGTCGCAATGTTTGGGATGCGCGGGATAGGAAGTTCGTCCCGCTGCGAGAAAGAATCAATTTTGTTGGAGTGGTTTTATGTATTTGCTACAAGGTGATAGTTGATTTGACTTTACAAAGGGAGCATCTCTGAGGGCACTTAAACGTTGGACAACGATGCATCAGAGTCCCCTATAATTATATGTACAAAATGAATTTCATAAACTACGAAAAGCCATTGCAAATAGTGTTCAATGCTTTAGTCAATTCTGTGAGGAATACAAAAGCGGATTTTGTAAAAGCATTTCCTCAATTATGTAAGTTTGAGAGTCATCCTGGTTCCGGCGGTTGGAGACGCGGTCATGGTTGACAGTCGGCAATGGTTGCACCCCGAAAATCTGTCTGAGAGAACAACAGCCTCCAAATTTCCAAGAGTGAGGCTACGAGAAAATTGGCCTCATGCTTTATAAAAACCGATCGTATTTTTCATTGCAAAGCCTTGGAACATCTATGAAATATTCTAATTTTGATTTCACTTACTCAAGAACCACTCCACTAAATCGCGATGATTGTTTCTTGCTCATTAAATTTAAATGAAGCTATTTTAAAGTAGTAACTCGTCCCAGGATTGCAATCCACTTATCTTACAATTTATTTTATTTATCTTGCTTTGTTTTACGCCCAAACGAAAAAGATTTCTTTACATTGTAATGTTTGCAATTAAATTTGAGTGTCCCAACTCATGACTTTAATTTTAAATAAATTACCGAATTTTAAAACAATCTTTCTCTAACCAGCAGTTTTCTGTAAGCACATGTTATGAAAGCTTTGAATTAAAAAAAAGTGAAGTTTTATCATTTGACGTGCATATTTATATGAAAACAATATTATATTCTTTTGTATAATTATTCGTTAAAGAATTTGGCACCTCAACTGAGGCAATTCACATTTATTGTAATGGGCTATAAACACAATAATATATCGTGTAAAATTATTTACTGCAATACGTAAATGGAAAGAAACCCTCAAGACTAGGAAAAATATTAAAATTATATAAAATCAAAGTTATTTGAGTAAACTAGGTGTTTGATGAATTTTTAGATGATGTCAATAATTCATTGTCATCTCTTTTTTTACAATGAATGAAATGCCATATTTAAGACGAATGGTGGTGGTTTATTGCTATAAATGTATTAATTACACTGTTAATAAACCCTTTTTACTGATTTTATATCGCATATATTTATTATTAAATTATTTCTTTCATAACAGAGACTAACATAAGTTTTCGAAAATCAATTTTACATATTAAGCCTTCTATGAAATGTGAAACAGTTAGTATTTTGAATTCCATGATCCCTCTGATGTTGTGGCACTATCTGACAGCAGATTTATAATCATTTTATTTAAATTCGTTGAGAATAGCGAGGCAATATTGTTATAAACACTGTTCGGGTATTCGACTGTCTGTAAAGACGAAGATGAGAAGAGGAAAACGAGGAAAAACTGAGGAAAACAGTTTATTCAGAAAAAAAATCGACAAGAAAATGAAGACAGAGAGATATCAGGAACAAGACAATCAAGACATATAGGTTTACTGACATAAAAAATACGAAGAAATACTTATAACAAAATTATTTATTAATCAGTGACCATTGGCTTGTACATAATTTACCACGTGAAGTAGAAATAGAAAAGATTATTATAAACTATGGGATCATATCTATTACTAAATGACGAATAGTTTGCACAATCAATTACATACGTTTTGTGAATCAAAGTAAAGTTATTATATTCAATGGCGCGTTTTACTCTTTATAGAAGTTTCTTGATCGTTCCCCTGCAAAAGTGTTGAATAAGTTTTTTAAATTTTCCTATTACACTTTATAACGTTCTGTATAAATTTTTCTGTTCTTTTTTTGTTTGCTTCATTTCCTGGAGCTACTATGAAAGGTCAGATTGCTCGTGGTGCAGCTCCAAGAAGTGAAATCTCCATTGTTTTCCCGTGTGTTGGTGCTCTTTAGTGATTACAGTGATTTTATACTGTATCTTATTCATTCTAGTAATGTATTTAAAGATTTTTGTAGGTAATTATGTTATTTTATTTTGTTCTTCAAATTATTTTTTACATGAATTATGTATGACGTATCGTATTTCCTCTACCGAGGACTAAGGAAAAGAATAAATCTAAATTTATAAATCACAATTTTATACATAATATTTGTGAAATGAATTAAATAAGAAATAGAAAAAGTTTGTTAAAACTATAGTATTAACATGTGGAGTAACACTAAGCCTCGTGAAATTTATTTTAATAATTAATATAGTTTTTAAACGTAATAGGACTCTTACGCAGAAACATTTGAAAAAGAAACGAAGTCCTACTGTATTGCTAAATTTTTATCCCAAAATCGAGTTTCAATACTTTTTCCAAAACACTTTGAGCAATCAAACTGCTCATGTATTCTACAGAACAGACGAACTGAAACTTTTATTCCTATTCTGTGGTGAATTTTTTATACAAACTTCTAGTCTGCGCGAAACAGTTTTAAGGTAGGGATAATGTGTTACTCGGGAAACAGAGTTCGTCACTGTGTTCTTTTAAGTAATAACGATGTTGGAGCGGGAAACATGAGGAGATCCCGCGTGGAAATGTTTTCCCGTGGGGAACTTCCAAAACAACCAACCTTAATTGGAGGCCAGATAAAGCATTCATGTTTACGTATCGGATATACTATCAAAAAAACATAGGAACAGAAACCTAAATTATGTATTTTCACGCGGAAAACAATGGTAAAGTTCTAATATTATTGAATGAAGATTTTATTTATACAAAACTGACATTAATTGTGCGTGGAGTTGGTTCACTAATTTTGACACGCAGTGAAAAAATGAGTTGTTGGTATGTAGTCTTCTGCTGTGAATGGCTGGTATTATATAGACGTACAGATTATACGTCTTTATTAGTTCTTCACTGGAGCTTCAAGGTGCACGAATTTATTTGATGTTTTATCGATTACCGGTTTTTATTGTCGAGCATTAAGACCTTCATTTACTATCTTAGTATTTGCAAACATTGATTCACAAAATTTAATAAGTCTATTGCGCAAAATGCCTTGGTAGTTTTGTTAAGCTAAATTATAAGCGAGACTAAATGGATTGCAATGTATAATTACAGGTTCTATTATTTAGTCTGCTACATCACTTTACTTGGACGATTTAAACAGTCATTTGGAATTTATGTAATAATAGCGTACGTACTCAAAGTAGACATCAAAGTAAAAATCTAATATTTCAAAAAAAAATTGATATGCGGCAATTGAATACATTATTTGTATTTAAATTCAATTTCTTAATAGTATTTACGGATAAATAATTCTGCAAACTAGAGTAAAAGAAGTTAAAGTCGACAGAAATTCACAGCTCACACTAGTTTCTTTTCATTTAAACCACTGTGACTCGTTTCCAGTTGTTTTTCCCTCTACTTCTTCAGGGCTATATTTAAGTACAAGATCCACAAGCGAAAAATAATTTACCGAAAGCAAATAAGAAAAGTCAATAATTTATGTTTTCGGAAACATAGAACGAAGAAGCAAGTTTAGAATCAAAACATTCATTACTGTGATGAATCACGACTGGAACAGACAGTCTGTGTATAATAGTGTTGCAAAATAGTTTTAATTTTTAAGAAAATTAGAAGCTATGGATGTACAGAGTACTTGATACCAAACATATCCTGAAGACGTGAATATGAACCTTGAAAGACAAGTCCAGCACTTGCAGAAATATGTTCAGCATAATCAAGCTCATGGATCACCTGTTCATCATAAACCGACATGCCAGGACTGTATCTAGGGTCACATTTAACCATCGTGCCCGATCAGCGTTCCATTACGTAGACACTATTTTGAGATTTCTTCTTAGTTTGATGGTTGTAAATTGCTCTGAGCAAAGATCTTATTCAAAGCAGAAGTGGATAATAAATGACATTATAACGACAATAACTCAATGAGAAATATTTTCCGACGTTTCATGTGACAAACTAAGCATTTCATCATTTGATGACGTAAACAGTCACTTTATTCCTGGGAAAGGCAACAATTAAATTTTTCCAATTAAATGCTAAAATTTTCTCGCTGTATTATAAAACAAAAAATATCATTAAATTACCAAATGGGAAAGAAGAGGATACTATGGGAGCTTTATCTCGCAGGGTTTTCAGCACAGGGCTTACTTTAGGGACATTCCAATCTGACTATAATTTCAAGATTCTCACCTACAGAGGTACCTTCATCTCTTGTAGGAGGTGTATGTCCTGGGGTCGAAAACGTTAGACATATGGTCAAAGTTGTCCGTTGATCCTATTGGATCAGTCAGCCAGTTACCTCCTGAAACTGGTGTAGACCCATATCCCACCATTGGAAAGGCCTTGAGAATAGTACCAAAGAGCCCAAACTACCTGATGCAGGTTTTCTAGGGTTTTAATTACAAGGGTTTCAAACCCCGAATTCCTCCACGCCCCCAATATTCAAGTCACTTTCTATGCTATTTAAGGGGACATGATTGTGTCAGGATTACCTCATAACCAATTCCTTTGGAAAGGCTTACAAGCAGCAGAAATATTTGAGTTAAATTCAAAAATTAAGATTTCATTAAATTATTAATGATTAAAATATAAAACTATTATTTTATAAGAAGTGGATGATCCCAGGGTTGACGCGACTTTTGATAATAAAAAAGTGGTTAATTGTGTAATAAATTTACTGTGGCACTTCAAGATATACGACTAAGTTTAAACCTTCAGTTACCCAAATCCTCAGATCTGTATTTATAAAGAGCCTCATTTCAAATAGCTTAGGGCCTCATCATATTTAAATCCGGCCTATTTTTTCCTCCTTCCAAAACTAGCATATTTAAAATTCTATTCTTGCTGTTTCAGTTAAATAATACATAACTATTTTGTAAAAATAATATATTACATACATAAAATAGGTTTCCTTCATCATTTTTAACCAGACTACAAATGGTTGCAGTAGTCTCGACGTTATTTGTGGCCACAACAATACATACTCGTTACCTATGCCCGAACGAATTCGAACCTCTGCTGAAGGGATTTATTGTGTACACGGCCATAAACAGGTCAACGAACATTACACACTACCTCTAGTCTTCAACGACGTTAAACGTTTGGAAAAACATCTGTCTGTTGTTTAACCACAACTTAATTAATTGCTACTGGACTTGATCGTTGTATTTAAAGAGAACTCTTCATGAATAAAACAACATTTGTATTCCGTCACTACCGACAATTTAAATGGACTTAAATGGATTTAAAAAGTAATGCATCAAAATAAAATTTTCGCAGTTGTATTTAGTTTGAAGACAGTCGAGATTTTATGATTGATTATACCAAGTTGAACTGTTCCGGGCACATTCGTTTTACGGGCTATAAGAATGTAGTTGCCGGAAAATCATTAAGAGATAACCATTTTTTTCGGTAAACAGACAGGAATCTGCTTAGTACTAGACCAAAGAAACCTATTTATTGGGAGCTTGGCGATGCCTAGGATTTTGTATATATTAGCCAGCTACAGTATTTATTCGACAGTTACCTTTTGTCAACTTGTGATTAAAGCAACAGAAACAGTTCTACATTTTTAATAATTAACTGTATCCCGTCTCAAAAATTGCACAGTACCAACATCACCGAGAAGACAATATTAATCTCATTACCCACGAAAAATACTATTTCGCATGCAAATATTTGTAGTTTAAATACGATTTAAAAATACAAGAACGATATCTTTCATCTGATCACCGTGAAATAATGTTTATAGATACACATACATATGCAGAAAAATTAAATTCAGTGCGTGCGGCCCTGGTTTTCATGTAATACATCGGTTTTGCGACTAACATTTTGCATATTTTTAACCTTATAATCACGGTTACATAGAAGTCAAACATAAAATAACATTTTATTGAAGTAATGATACTTTTAAATAGGCTTTCACGTATGTCACGTTGGATAACTGACGTTTAGTTCCAGAAAAATTCATCTCGGGCACCAAAGTCGCCATCCTTAATCATTTTCATACCGTCGTAAAGTATTTTACATTATTATTAACGTATTAAAAATTTTTAATTATTAAAATAAAAGATCAGTTAAATTTAAGAATTATTTCATGCTACACTCGATTTAGTAACCTCGTTTGACAGACTGTGAGATGGTATAATCATCGTTTACAAATTCTATATGTCTGTCTGGCCAATGAAGGAATGAATCTAACTCTGCAAAAGATAGATAGAAATACTGTCTGGGCTAATCATTCAGTGCACCAAAATTTAATGTCAATCGGATGAATGGTATAGGAACACATAATAAACAAACATGAAGTTACAGAGCTGATGAATGACATGGGACCTTTTTTGGCCTGAACGGGGGAGGTAGAGACCGAAATATTCAAAAGATTCGAGAGAAACCTTTGAGGTAATCATCTCTAAACCATTTACAGCTTACGAGGCAAAGACTCACCCAGAGGGAAGAAGAAAGGCCTGGACGGACACTGTGGAAGACGAAAGGAAAGCTGAACGAATACAACATATCTTCGAGAAGCCATAAACTACCCGAAGAGAATGTTTTCTTAGTAAAGGAAGACATTGTATAGATTTTTTCATCTGTTATAGTAGTATTATGTATAAAAATTAATTAACTATAAACAATTATCCAATTAATAATTATTTAAATACAATATATCCTACTTAATTAACAATCTAACCTCAGCACCACCGTTTATACTCTGAACTCCACCAACGTCTTGTTTATTAAAATAGTCAAATTAGCAAATGCCGTGAATTGTTTGTCCAATTCGGTAATAACTAAAGTTGAAATGTTGTTGGGCACAAGTATTCAGCAATGAATTCGGTTCATGGAATCATTTATGCATAATATAAATTAAGTTTTTATTAACTCAAAAAAATTACATATTTGCAAAAAAATAGGCTTTAACAGAAAATATTTTCGTTTCTTTTTACTTTATTTCGAATATTTTTAGATTTATATTATCAAATCAGGTTAACAAGGAACGTACGTTCTCATATTGTAATTTCTTTTCGAAATTTATGGTGGATTCGATATTATATGTACATATTGTGTCGTACACATCACCTAAAGTTAATTTTATACAATGTATCTGAAACCTGTGCGTAACCTTTGGGTGGACGCTATTTTTTGTTACTCGCAAAGGAACACAATAGACCATTGGTCAAGGACTAGCGGCCAGCTGTGGCGGGGGAGACCTCCACTAAGTAGCTCTGAAAAAAGAGATGTGAACCCCGAAATCTTGGGAAATGTAAAAAATGAAAGTTTTGGGCAGTCCTTGATGCATCCCTAAACAGCGAGCACAGTAAGTTGGCGATGATGCTGATCTGTGGTCTGAGATAGAGTATCGCGCCTTCGACGACGTCTCCCCCCGCCCCTTACTGCTGGGATACTAATTTCAGGACTAGGACGACTGCGCCTAAGTATTGGACGCTGATGAGATCCGCCAAAAATATTAATCACGTTATTTGAAGCATTGTCGAACGGAGATTTTCTTTTAAACGTGTCTTTGTTCCTTCGCCCAGATCCCCAGGGGAAAGAATGTGTTTCTTCAAGACTTTAATTAAAGGATTATGTGGAATTTAATTTTTTTTTTCAAAATAAATCTGTGCTTCATAATTAATGATAATTTTAATGTTTTAGTTTAGTAAACTGGTGCTAGTAACGGATATTTCTCCCTCCATTTTAATTATAAATTTAAATTCCAAGGCATTATTAATAAGTATGATTAAAAACCCTTATATATTATATATAAGGACGTGCTTTCAAAAGCATTTAAAAACAGTAATTTTTAATTCAGTCGTGTATTAAAAGCAAAAGTCGCATAGTTATTCCAAAATGTATGAAGGAGATAATCATCAAACTCTAATGTAAATAATATTAATTATTGGTTTTGCCTGCAGACGTCGCAAAATTCAATTTATGGAAAAAAAACACGATTGCAGCATCTACCTGAGAATAAATTCTAACTACATCATGTTCTCAACAAAGCTCGCATTTCATTATTGAAATGCAATCAATTTTCTGCCTAAATTTTCAAAACAAAAATTGAGTGATAAAGAAAGTTTATCGTTATGTAAATAATAATCAACTGTTTCAGAACAACTGCATTACACTGAGTGACATTTCACTTTAATGCTTCATGAAATTCAAAAGTTAGAAACGACAAAATGACGTAGTCTTAATTTTAAACGGCGAGTTTTACAAGATAAAGAACTCGTCACTTTTTAATTTGTAAACACTTGTATCAGTAGGAAATAAAATTGCATACGTATCTTGGTCGTCATGGCTACGAAGGAGGGAATGCTGTGCTACGATTTATTGAGCAACATTTTTCTATGCGTGCAATTTGCGTAAGTTTACAGCAGCTTCTTCTAGTATGAAACGTACCTACAAGACTTGTTTGCGGTCTATTTATTAATACTATTAAATATCATAAAAACTGCAAATGTAGACGTTGCGATATTACAGCCGAAGGAACGTTTCCTCAAAATTCTTACAAGTTTATTATTGAAGCCGGGAAAAAGAAGAGAGAAAAAATTGCAGCACAGAGGAAATGTGAATAAAATATAAACCACTTAAGAGGCTTCTCTGTTTCTGATACCTTGTTCCTCGTTTTTATAATCCCTCAAAGATAGCGACCCTATAATTAGTTCATAAAATGCGATTCTTTCATTACCGACTAATAATGCTCCGTAATAAGTAAATTTTTACCAATTTTAACTAAGAAACATTCTGTAAAATATCTTTTTAGGTTTAAGAAAAACTGCCGTCGACATAATCGAATATGCGACGAGGCTTTTATACTCATTAATTATGTCAGAATTTTTCATATAAAAAAATTTCAAGATTCTGGCAGCAAGAAAATATAATTCTACTTCTTTTATTTATTTTACCCTTATATTCTAAAGTGTAATAGATGCGGATACAGCAACTATGCACGTTTGTTCAGTTCAAGAAAAATAATATCAACAATCAAAGAGCAATTTTTAGTGTACTAAATGACTCATTTCAATTTTGATGTAGAATGATGAAAAACCATTTTTTTAAATCAGCAACAAAACATAATAAAACTCAATATTATTATATTTGATTCTGAATTATAAATTTTCTAAATCGTTGAGAAGCTTTCGGTATATACTATAGTTATCTACAACTAAAAATACAAATTAATTAGAAGCCTACAAAATAAAGTTTCTATGGAATATACACACATAAATGAAACTTGATTAACATTGGTTTTTAAATTTTTAATCTACTGTACATTCCTTAATTTTATCAATTGAGAATTTTTTTCATACTTTGTTTAGTATATAAAAATAATTTACATTCACAAAATAAAAGTATGTACAGTAGATTAAAGATTTAAAAACAAAGTATAATTAAGTTTATTTTTTATAATGAAAAAATTTCATGTTAATTATATTTTTAATGTAATTTTATAATTAATATGCCTTTTGTAGATAACTATGGCAAATGCCGAAAGCGTATAAAAATTTTAATATAATTTATAATCAAAATTGAAACATAATTTTTGTTTTTATTAAATTTTGTGACGAATTTAATTCAAAGGGTTATTTATCATTGTACATCAATATCAATAATTTCATTTATATGGCATAAATTAAAGAATTACATAAACAATTAGGCCAACATATCGGAACTAAATTAATGAAATTTCACTACATTTTCTTCATAATGTTGGAACCTCTTGAAGTACTCTAATATGACTAATAATAAGTCTGAATATCTATAACGTGTATTGAGAATTATTTTATAAAATTTACAATAAAATCACGTGCATGTAAAACTAAATACTATTTACAGTATATTTATTGTAATTTCAATAAGTAATTAAAATTACTGTACAATCTTAGGCAATTATTATTGTGTTTTTTACATTCATATAATTGAAAAAAAGAAGTAATTGTTACCTTAAAACTTTTGGATACACAGGCTCTAAAGAAAAGCGAGGAATTAAGCGAAACGTAGTGATATAACGTTTTTCCGACAAATACATTTCTAGGGATTCAGCCGACAATCTGACAAGCTGACGACGACTGCGGAGCTTGTTTTTTTCAATTGTTGGCGGGTGTTAAAATCTGGGAACAGTCTTTGGAACAGATTAACTCCATAATTGTGTCCGTAGATAAGCTATTTTTAAGTAATTTAATCATTCACTCAAAAGAAATAGTTTACTGGTGCATTAAATTAAGCTGTTGACGTTATTTTAACCTGCAATTTAAAGGAAACATGAGTATATTAAAGAATAAATAATTGATACCGAAATTAAGAAAAGAAAGAAGTGCCTTCACAAATAGTCTTTTCCAATACATTACAATTATGAGTCCACTATTGGTCTGTAAAATATAGTTCTGAATCCCCATCGGGTCACAAATAAGGGAATGTAATTACGAAAACAATCTACCTAACATACTGAGTAAAAATAAACTAATTTTATTAAAGTTTATTCAATAATATTAAATGTATTATCTAACACGTCAAAAATAGAAATAGAAAAGTAACTTCTTCTATTTAAATTTGAATTCATTCTTCTACCACATTTTGTCATTATTTTTTTTAAAAAACCGCACAGTCATTATTAATTGTCGTATAGTAGATACATCATTAGATGTAGAAGTAATTTAAGTGGAAATTGGTAATATAACTAAGGATTAAAAGAAATTCAAAGGTCTCTGAAGTTGGAGATATAATTACATTTTAGAAGGAAAATAACAATCTTTCTAACAAACAAGGTAGCATGAAACTCTTCTATAACGTATGTGAAATGTACGGAACTTTGTTTAATTTGTCTCATTTGTATTCTACCTGGCTTCGCTAAATCACCTGGCCAAAGCCGAGATGGGTTAAACTATTTCTTTCCCTACAACCACTAAATGAGAAAATAAGTCCCTATTCCAGTAAAAGCATTAAGGCTCAGAGACGCCATAACTCGCAATCCAATAGGTGAGAATTTCAAGACACGTGGATACCACAGAAAGTACTTCCTACTCTTTTAGATAAATAACCTCTTTCCTCGGAAACTGTTTCTGAACGTTGGACCTGCTGTAGAATGAGATCATAGATCAAGGTGACGTTTCTATGGGCCAAGTTAGGTCTGAGCGGCGAACTTGGCTTGAAACTAAAGGGATTAACATCTTTAACGAACTGTAGTTTTACGTCGTCCTCTCCTTGACGATAACGACATTATTCGGTTATTCAGACCGAGTTATATAAGCGTAATGAGCGAAATAGAACAGTCTCCCATCTGCATAAATTTACGCGATAAGTTTAAGCAATATTCAACAGTTCCCTTATTTGCGCGGATAGATATTTCTTGCGACTGCTGCCTCTGATTCCATTTTAATAGTCGACTTTGCGCGACAGTAACTATGATTAAGCATTTAAGGCGAAAGTGCTGATGAGAAATTATCCCCGGCGAATGGAGGAGGTCTATGAAACACCGTGAAGACGAATCACAAGCTGTTACTCTGGTGGGGTGGAAAGGGCGTAAATGACGTTTTAATGTTGCAAGGCGCGAGCTAAGCATTAATACAACTCGCTCAGGAATACATTTATCACTCCATCCGATTCCGGGAGCATTGTGTAGGGCTCGTCTTTGATAGTAGGTAGGGGACGATTCCGCGCACATGTCGCCTCCTCGCCTCTCCTCGCCTCGCCTCGGAGCAACTTCGTGCGGTTTTAATGGGGAGCATTCATCATCCCCGCATTTACATATCCGCTTCTTAGGGCGGAAGCTCTGTCGTGCTGTATCCTCCGAGCCAAGTCGCCGGCCAAGACCCAACTTTGCCCATAGAAACGTCTGCTTGATCTATGCTCTCATTCGAAAGGTAACCCAACGTCTGGAAACAGTATGCGGAAAAGAATGGCTTACTTATCTCCTCAGCCTAGGACGAATGTAAAATAACAAATAAACTATAGGAGCAATCACATCACTATAGATGGTTAAATCCACGAATAATCCGGTTGCCGACAGACCTCGTCCGGTTATTGGATTGAGTAATTTTATCACAGATGTTCCAATTTGAGATACCATCAATGAATATCTTTGGATGTATTTCATCGCAGCCCTATAACGCCCGGAATATATTTCGACCGAAAAAGTAAACCACGCGGTAAGGAAAGGTAACATTCCTTCCCACGTCCTATTTACCTCAAGGAACAGTTACTCGTAAATTTTATCAACCTAATGGTCCCTCTCTACCATGGATCAACCTGGGCCAATACTCAGGGGTTGGTTTTCATTGACCGATATGGGTACAGGCTAGAGGTGGACAAAAGAACTGAAAATAGGTTCAAAAAGTCAATTCTTATAAAACACTGTTCTCTAAAACGTCTCAGTAGATACAACTACGGCTCACATTTCGAGTCGTAGAGTCGTGAGCGAGTTGCATGGGTCGTAGAGTCCTGAGCTAGTTTCATGGGTCGTAGAGTCGTGAGCTAGTTGCACGAGTCGTAGAGTCGTGAGTTAGTTGCATGGGTCGTAGAGTCGTGAGCTAGTTGCATGAGTCGTAGAGTCGTGAATAGTTGCATGAGTCGTAGAGTCGTGAATAGTTGCATGAGTCGTAGAGTCGTGAATAGTTGCATGGGTCGTAGAGTCGTGAGCTAGTTGCATGAGTCGTAGAGTCGTGAGCTAGTTTGATGAGCTGAGTGTCTTGAAATGAGTCGTTGAAGAACTCTTGTAGAGTGAGTTACAAGTTGAGTCATTCGATTTAACAAATTTTCGACTGTGGTACTGATTCGGAAAAGTTGTGAGTGGCACTCTCTAAGAATTAATGACACTCGTAATAAATTTTTAAAATGACAGACTTAGCCCCTTTAACAGGCAGTACGGTGAATACTTAATTATTTATAAAATAATCAAAACAAACTGAATTTTCTTTGTTATTCCTACGACTTTTCTCCACACATAGTTAAGATATTATTACTAACGTTTGTTTGTCCTTTCGATGCAGATACATTCTTCCACCTCTTCTCAAATCACCAACTCGTTTACGTATAAACATTAACAGCTTTAATTTATAAGATTATGTACAAGAGAAATTTTATCCATACATGTAGGTTGCACTAAGAGAAGGGATAGATAAATAGGCCACGTTTTAAGACACGAGGGTCTTGTAAAATTAGCATTAGAGGGAAGTGTGTGGAGTAAGAACAGAAAATGGAGGAAAAGGATGGAATACGCTAAGCAGATTAGGGAGAATTTGTGGTGTGCTAGTTATAAGTAAATGAAGAGGCTTGCGCAAGATAGTTTAGCATGGAGGGTTGCATCAAAACCAGTCTTAGGACTGAATACCACAACAACGACAACAGCTTGTAGGTTGCAGTGTAGGATGATAGTTGCGATGAATATTTAGTTTCCAATAAATCCCGTAAGGTCGGACGTAGGACGAGGTCAATGCCCTGACAGAGAGAACACTGCGATTAAACATTGTCCACAAGGACTGGGAATCCAATCTATATTTAGAAGGAGCTGCGTTTACCGGATGTATAATTGAAGACTACCTAGAGAGGGATCAACAGTTAAAAGAAGAAATATTTTGAGTTCTTCACTCGACAAGACGGCAGGCAACACGATTTCTAGGAAGTGTATAGATTACAGCGTCCAGAATTCATCATCATCTTCCGGAAATTGCCTTCACCGATTCAAATTGGTACGTAAAATATAATTCAGATTTTGAATTAACTTTTCAGCTTGTCAGGTACGTGTTTTTAAAAATATTTTTATAATTGAACATAGGAAGTCGCCAATATGTTTGGAAGCCAACATTTTATCGTTTTCCTTTAATTATATTTCAGGAGACTTTAAATTTTAAATTAATATTCGATTTTCACCATCTCATATTTCGTTTATATTTTGTATCTCAAGAATACGTGAAAATTTATCAATTATATACAACAAATTCAATATTATTTTTCAGAAAACAATTATTTTATGATTGTTAAATATTTAGTTTTGGAATTTGTGTGTGTACTCGTCCCTCCCCTAACTTACTCAAGTAAACCCTTGAGAATAGAATTGGACTTGATTCGGAGAGCTGAAGAGTCGTTTGAAAAGAATAGACTCGAGTGAATTGGCTCTGATCGACTCTACAAAAATAATCGATCTGCCCTTCGGTAGTACAGGTTGGAAAGGGAGTTTGCCGATGGAGTGGCTTTCATCTTTCATCAAAGGAGGCCAGTATGCGCAAACAAAGTCCATAGCGGCAAAGAATATGTGTACATGTTGCATCATGTACCGGACTACTGTGTGGATAGAATCCAAGTCACCACTGTAGGTGGCTGATGTGAAGAGGGCCTATAATAATCAACGTAGATGGTGTTCCGTTATTACCCAGTGAGTTATTGATCCAATGGTGTGCAAAAAGGCGCTTACACTCACGCCGTTATTTCTTCTACCGGCCGGAGATGTACCAGTTATTCTACGCCCTCGACCCGGAGGTTCCAAATGACGCTTGCAGATAAGTTTATGTTCGTCCGCTGCTATTAGACCGCAATATTAAAACTACTGATAAAAAATGTAGATTAATTTTCGGTCACAGCCGTCGCCTACACATTATTAGTTTATTGGCCAGAAACTAAATCATACAATTTTTTTTGGTTTTAACATATATTATCATTATTTTCAGTCATTATTCTATATAATAAAACATTGATTATGTTGGTTAGTACCTTTTTTGTAATATTTAAATAGATTGAAACGATTGGGCAGATTGTAAAATACATGTTTCTATCCTTATCCAATTAGAAGCATCCTTACCAAACAATTCACCTTGCCCACTGCTCTACTGATAAGAAAAGGTTGGGCATCCGTGTAATACACAAATTAAGTTTCTATTAAATGAGGCGTTTTATTAGATGGTAAATTATTTTATATTTTTAATTTTTTAAGAATATCCAAGATTTTTTTAAATGTAAATTTCTTATTGTGATCGCTTCATGTCGCTACATGTCGTGTGGCTTTGATAGTTGTGCAATTATAATTCCAGTTAAACTCGGAGAAATTCATGGTGGAGGTAGGGTTTCGTGCAAATTTGTGTAGTACCCAGTGTGTGTGAGTATTATGTAAAACGGTAATTGTGAATATAATGACACATTTTTAAATGATAATGGCCTGAAAGTTCTGTCGTTCGCGCACCTCAAACTATTTTAAGATTTGAATACGGAAAATGATATTCTCCTTCCTGTTGGAGCTTCTATAAGTTATAGATAAAAATTGTAGTCATGAACGAGTAAATAATTATGGAAAAATTATTACTTCGCTTGAAGAGGCGTATGATTAACATTTCTTTTCCGCATTGCGTTCTTTGACAATGTTGATGAAATGAGTAATAAAAACGCCTTTACGGCCACAGTTTTGCAAGTTATTATATTTTAAAAGAGGTAGCTTTCGGCAGTTATACTGCCATATTAATCCTTGTAATTATACACTATTTTATAATATACTTATTTTATTTTTCGTACAAAGTACGTTGTTAATGTATAAAATATTTGTGTTTTTCTACACGTCGTGCGTTACAAATTCTAGTGGACGACGTGTAGAAAACACAAATATTTGATATATTACCAACGTACTTTGTACGGAAAATAAGGATATTATAAAATAGTGTGTAAGTACAAGGATGCCGAAAGCTACCTCTTTTAAAGTATAACAAATTTCAAAACAGTGACCGTAAAAGTTTTTATTACCCATTACATATTATTTTCCTTTTCTGATCCTAATCACTGATTTAATTCACCATGTTTTATTTTAAATTCAGTAATTAAAGTACTGTATTTAAATATGGAAGAACTAAAGCGTAATGTCCAATTTTCTAATTATTATGATATGTAATTACAAACGTCTTTAATTTTGTAGTTACAAAATTAAGTTTCAATTATTGTGAATTTAATTAACCTATTCTGAAATTAGACGGTATTCTAAATAGTTTACTTGTTTTTCTTTAAGTCTATTAACCTAAGTAGTACTTTCATGTACGGTAGCTAAACATGAAGAAATTAATAATGCAAAAAACCTTCTGCTGATTATTGTTTACAATTGAAGCAAATTAACGGCACGAATCCGAATTCCATATTACAATTTTCCATAAAAACTCCGTTTCAAAATTTGTCAATGCTGCCGATATAATTCAACACTAACACTTCTCAACGTACGAGACTTACATTTAGTTATACAATATTATGAAATGATATTAAACGACGTCCAGGAGTTAAGCAGTTGTTATAAAGAAATATAGGAAACCATATTTCAGTCATTTATAACACTCTGAAACTACGGGAAACACTTTAACGTTGTGGCAAAGAAGAAAGATAGATAGATTCCCCCAGGGTACAATTAGTCCACAAATGTATGAACTGTATCAGCCGCTATACCAACTTTATTCCCTTCCGTCACTTATCGATTTCTCATTATATTGGACGAGCACTGTACAAGGCAACGGATAATTTCCCAGTAGCTTACACGAGTTAACACTCGTACAGGAACAGTGGTCTGCAAATTGGAGTGTGAATAATATGTAACAATAATTAATTTGATAAACGAACTACACAAGTGAAGTTTCATTTAGAATTTAAGTTACTATTTGGCTCAGAAGTAGTTCGCAAATTAAATAACATGTTTAGAATTTGCTTCAATGCTACAATAGCATTTACTCGGCATCGTGATTGCTACACTAACCAAATAAGGATATCTGAAAAGAAATTAAACAAGAGCGTCATTTTACTGTTGATCATTAACTTCTATTTTATTTTTTGCAATTAATCTATAATCTTATTTTTAATTTGCAATTAAAATGAGGGCTTCATTTTTTGTACACTTTATACTACAATAAAATACCGCGTCTTCAGCAGCGGCAATGTTCGATATATTTTCGTAAATATGCGAGGTAATATGGAAATTAGAGGGTTCGAGGTGTCATATATTAATTATTTCACTCCTCTAGATTTGCCTTATGAAAAAATTAATTCTGAAAATACGCGGAATCTAGCCGTTACCGGGTGTAAATTTGCGTGTAAACGGGCCGCACATGAATTTAACCGAGCTTAAAGCGATCTCTGAACATATGCCAGACTATTGTTAAAGAAAAAAATACGCGGAAATATATATTTTCGGAAATAAAAAGAATTAAAAATTTGTTACTGGACTCTGTCGAAAAGCGTAAGAGCGGGTTCGATACCCACTTCAGTAAAATATTTTTAATCTTCTTTATTCACTTTAATTAATTTGTAATCACATAAAAATTAATACGCAAATGAAATTGTACTATTTTAGTGCACTTTATAATAACTGATCAAAAATGGTCTATATATATATATTTTTTTCATATATATATATATATATATATATATATATATATATATATGAAAAATAAATATACAAGGATTTAGAAATATGAAAACTGATAATATTTAGATAAGATGGTCGTTTATGTATTATTCCACTGCCGTAAATTGGCCTTCATTCAATTTTAATATCGTAAATATAGTTAGCGCATTACGGGAAAGTCGCTCTAATAAAGTGGTGACATCTCTTAACCACGTGGATTACTAGGAATTCAAAAACACGATATTATATCTAACATTTGGTAAATACGATATATTACAGAATTATTTAACGGTATTCGAATAATGATTTATGTTACAAAGTCAACACAATCATTTCTTACCATTAAAAGACGTTCTTAAATTATGTTTTTATTCTGGAGGGTGGTGGTGGGGGGTTGATATTGTAAATCGCCCCTTTCGTCAGTCAGTGCTACTGTGGTTATAGGACTTACACGAAGAACCGAATTATAAGTGCAATAAATGTGATGGATCTTTAAAACTCGCAAATAATGAGAAATATATAGCTAGCTGGATGTGTTTTGGTGCGAATCAACCAACGAAGAATAGGAAAGAAGAAAATGCAGTGGTAATCTACTATTATTGATAGTACATGTCCATTTTTATGAAAATCGCAAGTGAATTTGGTTGGAATATGGGAGTTTTCGTGAGAATTTGGTTACAGATTTATGTTGTGCTGTGCTAAAGTAATTTCAAACGAACGTCAAAATTTGTTGCGTTATTACTATGTTTACTATGAAATTAATAGTTTAAAACCAAAAAAAGTGAGAAAAGTACGTATTCTTATTTGCCTTGGGATTTTTCCTCATCCGATCCGAACACAGGAAACTGTTTGGGTAAGTAAAGTTGTCAGTTACTAGTTTACGTGTTTTTTCGTATTAGCCAGTTGCTCAATGACGACATTTTAATAAAAAAGAAAAACACATCTGATTTGAAGCTAAAATAACTTCAACAGGTATATATTCCAATGACTTTAAAATAATAAAATGCAAATTTCTAGTGGATTTTCTATTTAACGATATGAAGAAAAGTCACAATGAGCAAACGGACAATAAAATGATAGAATTAATAATTCTGCTTCAAAAATAATTTCGCCCACGGGTGAAATAACATTTCTGACAATTGTGGAAAACTTTTGCAACATATTTTTATTATACTTTTTCACGGTTCATTAAATTAGTTCATACGTCCACTTAAAGAGTTTTTAGATATTTGTCTTGAGGCCACCTAAACATTTAAAGGACGAAATGTCACGAAAGGTAAGCCCGTGTCAGTGAAAATATTAATTCACGATTAGACATTTTGTTTATAAAATCAAATATCTCATTCCGGAACACTTTAATATATTTCAATTTATTTAATTAATGACGCAATTAAGTATTGACACATATAGAGTGTTTGACGATATTTCATGCTGTTTCACAAATATTTTAACTAGGTTTAAAGCCAATTAAAATGTCCTCAAATATTTTATAAATTAATTTATTGTATCGACATTAGTTCAAACAAAAGCTTTCGCCCATTGACAATCCTAATTCTATAATTAATAACCAACAAATAGCCAAGTATCAACCATATTTGCTTTGGAAGCAATTAATGTGTATATAGATTTGTTACAATATAAATGTCTTATACTTACGGTCCGACGTTCGAGGTCAAACAGCAAGGAAACAACACGTAAAGCCACGTCACTAACAAGTTGAATTGTAAACAAATTCCTCTCCCCTTCCCTCTCCGTCACTACCAACATGACATCTGCATGTGGCTTCCTTAACTAAAGTGATTTTATTTTATCCCATCCATATACAAATATTTTCTTATTCTTACTGATCATTATTGCATTTTAAAAATTTTACCTGCTATTTTTAAAAATTGAAAAAAGCATAATTTCATTTACCTCTATTTTTGCCTAAATGTATAAAATATTACCAATATAATTAAAACTCTAATATTAAACCTTATTCTAAGCAACAATTATATACATGTACCTTTTGACAAAAATAATTTATTTACAACTTTTTAAACTCAAATTCTTAATCGTAGTTATTGATTTTATTTTCCTATTTATCTTTACGTTACACTGGTACTTATAATTAGGTTCTGCTGACTAAATTAGCATAATATTTTAACGCTTTTATACTGATGAATATGATTACCAAAGCATCTACTGTCAGCTTTAATTATAAGTATTTATTGGCTTATATGAACACAACGGTAGCCGAAATATTTCCATTTCACTTTGTCTGCATTGAGTTTAGACAATGATTCAGTTCTAAAGTTAATGGTGCTAATGTTTTAAAATGCTTAATATTATGAACAACAAATTAAAGTGAATACAGGGGAAGTCAGGGCAGAACGGGATGATACCCTATTTTATTGACTGGATAGTTCTGAAGTTTAGTAAATACGAGTGGAACATGGTCACAGATCAAGGAAGAAATCCCGGCAATGGACTTGACCAAGTTCTGACTGGGCCTTGTGAATTAACTCTTGAATTGGCATCTTACAGATCTGAATTTATACGTTTTGCAACATTTCGACAGAATATAAGCTTTCTTACCGGTCGCTATGGCATATATTCCAAAAATAGATTATTTAGCTGTATATAAGTTACGTATTAGGTTTAAATCTGTCTGTATTAAGGCTCAGTGAAAAACCTTAAACTAAAACAAGCGCGTGGGGCGAAACAGGACATTACTGTAAAAGGTAAAATGTATTGTATTGTATTTAATAAATCTACAAATGGCCAGATGCTCGGTGGTAGATACATATAACTTAAACAATAATTAATAATATGGTCGTAAGGTCCATATTTAACATATAGTTGAATGCATAATTATATTCAATATAAATAAATAAGTGTGGAATCATATATTTAAAATAAATTTTTTAAAAATTATTATATTGTTTTTGCCTGAAAAATAAAAAAAACTAGAAATATATTTCATTGTAGTATATTTTTAGTGTTTTGGCAGCACTGATCACTTCACTACACTACACTAAACTTTCTGTTAGAGGAAGTTCCCCTAACACTCCTGCAGGCACATTGTTCCACTCATTAATTGTCCTATTTAGGAATGAGTATTTTCCAACGTCTGTTTTTTGGTTCCTTTATTTATATTATTAGGCAAATCATTAATAAATATGAGAAACAATAATGGGGCAATAACTGATCCCTGAGGGACTCCCGATGTTACAGATCCGAGTTCTGAAGTTTCTTTCCCAATTTTGACTTTTTGTAGCCTATTTTTTAAGAATTCTTGCACCCAAAGAACTACTTTTTTGTCAATACCTGTCCCATCTAACTTCTGGATCAAGATGTCGTGTTCCTCAAGAAAAATAAGGAAAAACTGACAGACTCACGTTATAAGAATGAGTTATAAGATACTGTGCCCAAAAATAACGAAATTGATCGGAAGAAAGGGGAGACAAAAACTATGCTTTTGCAATAAAATCTCTTTGCGAAACGAACAATTTGATAAAGCGATCACTCTTACGCAAAATAAATATCAGAAAGAAAATACAAAAAATATCAAGATTTTTAAAAATTTAATCTAAGGAAGTAGAAACGCTTTCACCGGAAGCACAAGCAGGACCGTGTAGATATTTGAGAAGAAATACAAGAATGGAAAAATGTCGACCGGACCAGGGTGCTCCTTAAGCTTCCGGTGAAAGTATTTCAACTTCCTTAGACTAGAACTCAATGCACCTGTGATCTATTTACACAACGTCCATTGTTCACGTATTTATTAAAATTAGAGTGTGAAGAATGTGATTAATGAATTTGTAGGTGAGCCTAGCTTAGGTTTACGGGAATGGAGGGATGTTAAAAAGGGTCCTTGGACGTCGACTCGGATTAGCTCAGTGGTTAGAGTAACCACCCGGAAATCGGGAGGAATTATTTAGATGTTAAAAATGAACTTTGAAGAGTTTCACAAATCTTTTTTGAACTCTCCCGGGGCAAAAGTCACAAGTTTAATTTTATGCTCATAAACTACGCCATATTGAGTTATTTATTTTAAATTATGTGAACACTCGATTTAGTAACCTTTCAATAACGACTTCCAAATTTATTATGAAAAAAGACAAAAAATACCTATATTACTTATGCTACGAGTATTTAGTAATATAATTGTTAAATGTTGCCTATGCCACCCGTGTAAGCTTAATATTAATTACTGGAAAATATTTCGAACTTAATAAAAATAAAACGAGCATTTCTCAGCTAAATAAGCCGAAGAAAACTAGACAGAAACGATTTATGAAAAAATGCCCTATATAGTATTACCTTTTAGCTGAAGTACCAATCACGCTGATCACCTGCATTTTGCGGAATAGTTGCGATCGATGACAACTTTGCAGAGTGAAGAGGCTAATTGTAGGGTCGGCACGCGCCCCAACGTGGATTGATGGTTTTAATTTCGTCCGCACCCCTTTTCTGACTGAACGTCGACACTTTGAGAAATTACTATGTTTCGGGGCATGGGAAATGAAGTGGTTATCGCAGAGAAAACTCAAGATGGATTATATTAAAACATTCCTGAGGGTAACGTAACACAATCGTAGCTCAAGTACGGTTCCTAACGCGCAGAAAACCACATTTCAGACAGGTAATTTATTTCCTCCATTGTAGGTATGCCTAAGAATCTTCAGACCTCGCTTCAGACGCAATATTTGCTAAATTTGTTACAGCCACGACGAACCTCTCCTCAAATATTATTTCGGAAACTTTATCCTCGTTCATTAAATCCTGTCGACGTTTCCGAAATTTTAAATGAAAATAAGAGCTGTACCTACGTGGGAAATATTTGTACTGCTTGCTACTAACACATATTAATAAATGTGAATCTTGAAATGAAATAAATAATTGTAAATAATCTGTTATAAGAATTTTTTGTAAAACCATTTTATTATTATATTTTGGGGAATTCTGTGTGTTATCCGAGCAATATCTCTCCAAAAAATTGAGTATTTCTATTCTGTCGTGTCAATACATTAAATCATTAATGTTATTCCTGATTACAAATACGCACTTATTTATGAATCATTCTGATGTTCGTGGTATAAATGCAAGAGCCATAAATAATCTATACGAAAAATGTTAAACATTGTTAATTGTTGAGAAAGGTGTAGATTATTCTGAGATCTCCATCATTAACAGACTGCCAAACGGAATTAAACAATTGTCCAATAACCAAAGTTATAAACTGAGTTATAATCTCTTCAAGGAATTTATTAAAATGTTGTTGAAGGACGGCCTTTTTTACATTGTATTATAATATTTCTTTCCCTATGTTAATCAGTCACCGTAGTTCAATAAATGCACTGTGTAGGCCAACACAGTCTTCAATTACGTACAATCCATAAAGAAATTTAGAAATATATATATATATAGACTAAATTACACGAGGATGGTTATAGCTATGCCAAAAGCTCCTATTGAATAAATTTGAAATGTGACCCATTAACACAGGGAAAACTTATAATCAAGTTGAATTATCTTCATTTCTCTTTAGCCATTCATTAGATTCAGTAAAATAGTTTGTAGAACATTCTGAGATGTACAATGAAGTTATAATGTAAATAGTCAGCATGAAATATTAATTTAAAAGTAAGAAATATTTATAAATTTATATTATAGTATGGTATTAGTGATGATCAAAGTCTGACGGCTTGTTCCGTAGTTTTTGTCAGTATGTGGGAATCGTTTATACCCTCCATCGGACAAGGGAAAGAACCCTTCTTCGGCCAGTACGGAAAAGACCATTTATGGACAATGGTTGTCATTCGTCCCTAATTCGAAAAGGACTTTCTTCTTTCAAATCGGAAGCTAGGCGTTGATAGAAACAGACACTGCTCCGAATTAATGCAAAATACATGTGCAATGGCAATTGTTTACAATCGGCAGACAATTATTTTCCTTTTGGCTGCAACCAGGCAATGGGTGCTATTTGAAATTGCAACCGATTGACTATTGAAGAAGGGAGGAGGAAAATTGTGGGTCAAACGAGATGATATGGAGAGACGTTTTTAGGCAAAGATATCATTAAATAGTGAGCCGCTGGCGAAAGCTGGGTGGAGATCTTGAGACCTCAGCAGATAAAGACTATGGTAGAAGTTTCCACTATTTTGGCTCAAGACGTCAACCAAGCAGCCAGATAATCCGATGCAGTCAATAAAATAGACTTCAGGATTGTCCAAATCGACAAACCGAAGCAAAAAGCCACCAGAGAATGCAGTTGTAGTCCACTACGGTATCTTTGATTTTGAATTGAATGAGTTCACAAACTTTTCTTTTGATTCACCCTACTGGTGACCTGTAATTACAGAGCCTCAATATTAAATCATTAATACCACTATCTTCATTTGTAAAACATTTTATTCCTTCTCTTGTCTGCATATTTAATCTTAAATTTTATTGTTATTAAATTCAAAATCATTAATTAAATCTTTTTTTTCTCTTCAGAAGCCTTCAGGAATCTACTCCTTTTAACCAATATGTTTAAGCATTAATCATCACAACTGTTGCCCAACTGATGAGCTGTATATATAAAAAATATAATAATAAATGGAACTAATTCTATTATTAATAATATATTATAATTTCGCTCAACTGTGGAACGTATTATATAATAACTCAAATAATAATTAATAAAAATAATTTACATTTCATTTTAGTATTAATTTCTACAGTTAATATTTAACACCTACTATTCACATCCTTGAAGCTAAGCTTACGGAATATGAAACAGTATTATTATTATCATTATTACGGAATGATTAAAATAAATGGTAATGAAACATAATTTCTATTTGAAATCTAACTAAAGAGGTTTTGAGAGGCATGAAATCTGTCATGACGTTCAATGTACCTTGAGAAAGAGTGAAATAGTACATAAAAACTTTCTAAGTTTTAATTTAACAAATATTTTAAGTAGGGACATAAAGGATTACTATTAAAATGCCAAAGAGAAAAGGAAAATAATTGTCATTACACATGCCAAAATTGATCAATTTAAATTTCTTTAGTGAGTTCACAATCAATTAATGCTTTTCGGTTTCAAT
Organism: Eucriotettix oculatus; assembly: GCA_034510155.1. Taxonomy (NCBI): domain Eukaryota; kingdom Metazoa; phylum Arthropoda; class Insecta; order Orthoptera; family Tetrigidae; genus Eucriotettix; species Eucriotettix oculatus. The sequence goes on along the minus strand of CM067378.1, from coordinate 27,859,316 downwards.
ACCCAATGACCTTACCTATTTATTGAAAATAAAGAGACTAGTGACGTGGAAATCGTTTTTTAATTTTAGGTAAATAAAATAATGTTTCAAGAAATACACAGGTGTAATATTATTGATAATATTCTAAGAAAGTTGTTATTTTTGCATAAAATATATAAAATTATTTTATATTTGTTTTATTCTTTGCTATAATCTAGAGATATGAAATTTGTAACAATTGCAGTCACTCAAAATTATGAAAACCTAATAAAGCAGTAAATATTAACCTGAAAGAGGCTTTTATAAAAGAAAGAAGATACCGTGTATAGGCAGCACATTTTTTATTAAAATTATAGGAGGAAAATTCTATTGCATTCGAAAGACATTAAAATTGCTCTTTTCATTATCATTGCGTGACACCTTTCTCATTACCGCAGAATATCAAGAAAAATTTATGTCGGCAAATACTCGAGGATTTTCCTAAAACTTATCAACTCCGGTGTAAACACGGCATTTGGTACGAAGCCACTTTTTGTTTACAATGAAATTCACAAAAATATCCCCACAAATGTAGGAGCAAAATTCAAGCGTGGCTTATACACGCCTAAATACGGGAAAATAAATACAACGAACAGTAGTTATGATTTCATATGTCACTTATCGGTTTGTCTATACTCTATCAAACACTCTGAAACTGGCAGGTCATTCAATTTTAGTTGTGTTCGTATCCTAATTATATTAATACATAAAAACCAATCGTGTGTGTGTATCAGAATACAAAAAAATTCAGAATAAAGTAAAATAATTAGAACTCGTTTTCAGAATTCAATTGTGAAATGGCTTCGATCAAAAAATTATTTTTCACATTCAACAATAATTTGGCGGTTTTCCAGTCCATGCAAAAGTGTTCAAAACACAATGGCTCATCCAGTTAATTATACAAATTGACGGTTTTTGACAGGGAACTTAAAAGCACTTCAATCTATTTGAACATAATAATGCAATTACTAATTCCTGCAAAACTCTGTGAAATGCTCACCACTCTATCAACCTATTAATTGAACCATTAATCATTTCATTAGATCATTTGGCACGTGGAAGGTTACTATTTTGCTATATTGCGATTAACGTCGAAAAAAAAGTACGTTAGAAATACAATTAATGCGTTGTTGTTGTGATATTCAGTCCTAAGACTGGTCTGATGCAACCCTCCATGCTAACCTTTCTTGCGCATGCCTTTTCATGTCCTTATAACTAGCACAAGCCACATACTCCCTATTATGCTTAGCATATTGCATCCTTGGCCTCCCTCTTCTGTTCTTACCACACACACTTCCCTCTAATACTAATTTTACAAGATCCTTATGTCTCAAAACGTGGCCTACTTCTCTTGGTCAACGTCCTCCATATTGTTCACTTTTTCCCTATTCTGTTTAGAACTTACTCGTTTTGATTCTATCCACCCATCTGATTTTCAGCATTTTCCTATAGCACCACATTTCAAAGTCTTCTATTCTTTTCCTTTCCCCAACTCCACGCCACGCTCCATACGAACATTTTTAGCAACGATTTCCTAATAGTCACACTTATATTACCCGTAAGTAAATCCCTTTTTTCACGAAAGCCTTCCTTGCCTGTGCTATCCTACTCTTTATGTCTACTATACTTCTGCCATCCCTAGTTATTACGCTTCCCAAGTAGCAGAATTCCTTAACTTTCGTCAAAATATCCAATTTTCCATACTACTCCATTATCTTGGTTTGCCTCTATTAATCCTCATATTGAACTCTTTCTCCAGGAGCCGAGAAAAAAGCTAACAACTTAATAAATAAATATAATGATAAATTGTGAATTTAAAACCATATTGAACAATTAGAACAGTATAATAAGCAAAATGAAAGTAGGGGATCCTACAAAGCTGCAGATAGAATGGAAAGAGTGAATGGATGGGAGAAGATAGAGGGAAGAGAGAAAAATAATGGAAAGTTGGTCGGAATACTAAGGGAGTTATGTTTTGAATCATAAGCTACGGAACTAAGTGAAAAGGACCTGACAGAGAGGCCGAATAACAGAGTAGCAGAAGAAGAGAGGAATATAGAATATGATAGTTGTTTCCCTAATATTCACAATTAATCCCAATTATTCTGCCTTTTGTTTTAATTACTTAAAATTATTTATTATTTTATTTTCTAGATCTGGCTGCAATGACAATGCCATCTACTACTACTACTACTCCTTAGATCTACAGCCCTTGAAGGCCCTTGGCCTCTCGCACTATGTTTGCCCGTTCTTCTCTGTTCGCCGCCTTTGACCTCCATCTCCTTTCTCCCATTTTCCTTTGGTTCTCCTCGACTTCATACCTTCAGTCTTCTTCCTTCAGGCTTGCCTACATAAACTGTTCTTCCTTTAGGAATTCTTACTAGATGTCCCAGCCACCTTCTGGTCTTAATATCAGTCATTATATATGGAATGTTATATAGTATCTTTAATTCTTCATTATTTCTCATATTTCATTGCCCATTGTCATTTATCGGACCACATATTTTCCTCAATATCTTTCTTTCCCATCTTCTTAGTAGTTCCTCGTTGGTCACAGTTTAAGTCCATGTCTCTGATCCATATTTCACCACTAGCTTTAGCACAGAGCGGTACACTTTACTTTTCAGATTACTGCTGAGAATGCGTGATCTCAATACATGTAACAATGAAAAGTAACTGCGGTTACCGGCTTTAATTTATTCCTTTATATTGTTATCTGTTGTGATTGTGGGTCCCAAATATTTAAAACTATACGTTCCTTCATTTTCTTCGTCCGCTATGAGAGCATGTACTTAGTTTTCAATTGGTTTATTTTAAGTCCCATTTCCTGAGCAGCCTTTTCTAATGCCGTCAAATTATATTCCAAATTCTACTGTCTTCGGGCTATCAAATCTAAGTCATCAGCGTACGAAAGATTCCGATTCAAACGATTGTATATCGTACATCCTGGGCTATTCCCTTCTACTTTCCCCATGACCTTCTCTAATGCTACATTAAAAAGAATTGTGGACGTAGCGTCTCCTTCCCTCAGTTCCTGGTTAGCTGAAAAATCTCTTGTAAATTCTCCTGCATATGCACATATCTCATTCATTTTGTCAAAATTATACCTATTTGATCTATTTTTTTTAACATAGTGCAGGGCCAACTAAAATAAAGCGGTAGGTTTCACTCCTCTATTGAACCTAAATCCCTCACTCAATTTATTACCAATTTTCACATTAGCTGCTGTTTTTGACACGTAATTGGATATTTGTACCGTCATGGTCTGAAAATCTGGGATAAAGACTGCTGGAAAATCGATACGCTGACCACGTATCACTCCAAATTTGGATTGTGTTAAGTAACATGACAGTCCGCAGTTGACCCGATAGGTAAAGGCCCTCAATGGGCTGTAGAGCCAAGGAAGAAGAAAAATGTGTTTATGCGACGTAAAATCTGAATGCCTTTCCTAACTCAATTTCAAACCGGTTTATTATTGGCTTTATATCGATAACATTTTATTCCATCGTTCATAAAAATAAAATTGGACATATCTTACTGACTTTTAATGATCATAATCATTACATTATACACACATGTAGTTGTATTTATAGTGTCACCTGGATGGTTCTTAGCTGCAGTTAGACTCCGCAGGTGGTGGAGTTGTCGAGATACAGAATTTCCTTTTTTAATTTTCGTACCAAATTTTTGTAATGTTATTTTTTTATTTGTCACATAAGAAAACCATTCCAAATTTCAGACTGACCGTTTAAATAATCTTCGATATTTTACTTACCCATCTATATATTCGAATGTTCTTTGAGTCGTAGCTTGGCATTATTTAGACATTTCGATTTCAGATTTCTGAGTTCTTATATATTCCGTGTAATGTGTTTGCGTGCATATTGAGTGTAATATTTCTTGACTAATTGGAGATTGAACAAAGAAGTGCATTTGAAGTATGTTTTTTTGCAAATGTGAAGATAAATTGTTTAAATACACATGTTCAATTGGGCGGAATTACATCTAACCTCCTCAACGAACATTTATTTTCAACGTTAATTTTTGCGTTCTCTATGATAGTCGGGGGCATGAAAAGGTAAACTTTCTAAAGGTTTTATTGCGATTGAATAACAGATTGCTTTCGAATTAAATACATCTATTATAAATTAATTACCGGGCAACAACAGACACCCAGATAATAGTAAATAAGATTACAAGTAATTAATTGGTGACAACGCAATGTGTACTGTCATTATTCCAGAGAATTAAACAAAATTTCAACAAGCAGTAGCGAACTAACATTTTTAAATTGTCTTTTACCTCCAATTATTCAGCCATTCAGAATATATAAATTATTTTGTGTTCCGATTTTAGCTGTCTATTTTATGCTTTGAAAAGTATTTGCCAGGGACAAGCTGCCATTAGGCTACTTTTAGAGAATAATTCAATATTTGAAAATAAAAAATGTATTTTTACGCGGGGTAAGGTAATGAAAGGTTGGGAAACGCTGCTCTAGTGTATATTTTACTTAGACATCATTATTGATAATCTGATTATGGTCCATTTACAGACAGTAAAATGGCTTTCCTTAAATTAAATTAATTTTTTTTCAGTTTTATTTATCTCTTTTTGTCATATTAGTTACTCAATTTTAAGTATTTACGAGAATCGTTTCTGTAATATTTTCAATCACTTAAGACGATTTTTCTGGACATATTTTCCAATGAACAAAGGTAGAGATTTGAAACATATTTAATTTGTAAGATATAAATGTTTGGCTGCAAATCTCAATTTTCGTTGTATGTTACTACATGAATATTATTGTTTAAACTTAACGTTTCTGGGATAATCTATTATTTGAATTATTGCCAGATATTTTATTTTTAAAAAAGACCTATTTTTTCTTGTGAATACAAACTTTTATATAACACGTTATGCTTTACTGAAATTTGGATATTGTCCTGTTTTATATTCAGTGTAACAATTATGAAAGCATTGTTACATGATAAATGTCCAAAATTCGAATATTTATATTGATGTGAGTATAATTTTGAGAATATAAATCTGTGATGAGAGCAAAGGGAATGAGCCACGAAACTTTTATAAAGAAAACTGAAGATTTCAAATAGTTTGACGTTGCGCAAAAAGAAAGGGAGTAAATCTGGGCTAGAAACTTCGTCAGAACTAGTGAGGTTCAGACAATACTTCGTCGCGGATACTCATGACTAAGCAATTGACTGGGGGAAAAGTTTTCCCGCCTTGCATTATTTACGGACTTCCACAACTTTATTTGTAAAGAATAATTATTAATTCCCTCATTTCTGCAACCCGGGACAGAGATAAGTTGACGTGTTAATTAATATACGCACCTTACCCTGTCTCCTTGCAGTAATTATTCGAGGCGACCCGAAGCCAACCGCTGTTATTCATTAATTCGGTTCGTGTGCAAAAGAGGCGTTAGTTATTATTATGCGTGCACAGCACAATTCGTACAGTTTTTGCAGCTTAGCGCCGTATAATTTAAGCCGCAAAGATTATTAATCATTGCTGAAAGAAGCATATATTCTAGTCGGCTTGAGGTTCATTATGACCCGCATCCTTTGTGCTCTTGAGAATGAATATCTTTGCCAAGATAGTACTAACTATGCGGTAATTACAGCTTCACTTAGTTGTTGTAAACCTACAACCATTACCGCAAAACTAATAAGAGTAAGCTGTAAGATGATATGACAAAGTAAAGGATCTAAGAGTAAACTTAGCGGAAAACAAAAGTACAAATTATAATACCTCGATGAAGCTCACAACGACATCAGAATAAATATGTAACAAAGAGAAAGCAAATATATAAATTATATTTGATTTTTATTGTTTTCATTATGTTTCTCACTCGGTTACGTAAAACTTAATCGTTATTTTCATTAGCGTTCTTCTCTAAAATGCATTGAAATCTGTGTATTATCGCACGGTTGCGTAAATGTAGCGAACCAATTAGGAAGTATTAAATTTAGAATAAGAATCATGAAGAAAGAGAAACTGTGGGTCACAACCTTCACTGATACTGATACAGACGTCTCCGTCAAAGAAAATTTCCATAAGATAAGCAAGTGCGAATTTAACGTCAACTCATCGGTAATCACAGGAAGCGTAGTGTAGTGTTCGTTTGCACCCCACACACATATATATTTATATGAGAAACAATTTCCCCCCATAATAACTTCCATTAATTTTTTATATATCTGTATATAGAGAATAATAATTAGGAAGCGGGCTATGCTGCTTGCCAGGTCAACGGCAGAGCAAATAATGATCGCGATTGATTAATGTTAAATTAACATCCTATTGAGATGATATATATATATATATATATAGCCAGAACGAGAAACGCAAATCAGTACCACTAGAGGTGTGGCAGGTCAGCCCTGAGACCTGAAAAATGGGGACAAAGGCTTGAATTTGGGACACGAAAAACATCTCTTGGGGAATATAAACACGCGTTGCAACAATTAAGAAGCGACGGACTCCCACCTCAACCCAGGTCAGCCCCGGATAAAAAGACACGAGCCATCGAAAAACAACACCAACCCTCGGAGAAAGCTAACACACCCCGCCAGGCATAAGAAGCAGAACAGATTACGTTACGTATTGCCATTACAGGGCATTCCATTACATTAGATGAGATTACAAAACATCTACATCAGTATGCCGAGTATGAAGGCAACATGACTTGGATTTTTCTAATCGGCTTCCAATAGCTGATTGTTGGAGTACCGACGTCCAGAAGCAGACCACAGAATGACCACAGCCTGACTGAGGAAAAGATGTTCCAACATCAGCAGCTACAAGCGGTGATGTACCAGATTTACGTTTTTCGCCCCTGGCTTATCTGAGTGCTAGTAAACGTTTCGATGCCAAGTTTAGTTTATATCCAACTTAATCCCTAGTAGATACTCTCGCTCTCCGGAACAAGCAGCCGGCCCAAAATTTTAATGATCTTTGTAGCTTTATGTTTTATTTTATTTTCTAATCCAAATTGTTTGAATTTCCCTTTTCTTTATTAACAATGCAATTTCTTCATTAATATTAATTATCTCAAATCCACCACAGTAGAAAGCAAAATTCGCCTAGTAGTATAATGTAATGAACAGAGATCGCTAATCCAAATAATGACTAATTTAATTAATTAATTGCTAAATTGATTATTTTTAATGTAATACTGTATTTTTATTTCGTAACAACGAATAGCGTACCTTTCAAAGTAGGTTAAAAGCTACGTTTTATATTTTTGGCTACACTCCATGACTAAATACTTTCGTTTCTAGGAACTGTCACTGTGATTGGGCTAATATATGGAAAGACTGCTATTAGATAAATTTCCAGAAGTCAGAGCTGACCTTTTTTTCGAAGTACTGTCGGCGGTGAGATTTTGACCAAATCAGATCACGCTCCTGGATAGCCGACGAGATTGCAGTGAAGGAGCACTTATAGCAACAGAACCAGTTTTCTTATATTAAATGCTGAATAAATATCTTAACAAGTTTTTCTAAGTCATAGGCTGAAATTTTGTGGAAATTCTACGTGATACGAAAATACTATTTATCGTAAGCGAGCGGGATCGCATTTGAGCCAACAACCCCGTATTCTGCATGACGTTAGTTGGATTTTGACAGCGTAGATTTTGGCACGACTGCTTTCCGAAAATACAACTTTACTTTTCTCTCTTCAAGTTCTTTTAACCGGGTAAAGTGTACCTCAAAGGCGTAAAAAGTACTCCCTCTTTACGCCTGTTAGCTATACAAAGTGCAGTGCAGGACTATCAATATATTGTAAGATCTTTTTGGAAAACTGTTAGATCAAACCCCTCTACAATATTTGATAATTCATTAACAATAATCGCATAAGAACTATTTTTGAATTAGGAAATAAAGAGAATCTAATTTTTTTACTATGAAATCTGTACCGGTGAAATTCTCAATATTATTGTTACGTTTTACAGATTAAATCCGGTGGTGCTCAAAAAATTTCAATTCATTTGTACTCGTATTAGCTAGGTACTATATTTAGTTTGACACTATAGTACTTTTCAAATGGGAACCGATTTGCTCCAGAAGGTGTTCCAAATGCCATCCAGGAAGAAGCGAGACTATGTGACAATGTTCGTTTATTTTTTTGCCCTCATTCGCTCAACTGAAGAACTATAATCTCTTGTCCAACACGTAATTTAACCGGCATTAATCGAGTCACTTATTGAAAATTTACCATTTCAAACCCCAACTATCCGGACGGAATGTTTATTTCAACATCATCAAGATGCTATTCGAGTTAATAAATTTACTAGTACATTAAATAAGCCTTAAAGTGTCTATAACTTCCCGGTTCATTGAAACAGTACTTAATTAGTCAAGAACACATACAGTGAGAAACACGCCCTATACCTTAAGAAAGTAAAAAAATGTTTGATGCACCCCAATGATGTCAAAAATACCCCAGAACTATGCCATTATTATATTTATTTCCCTCAATATTACCACAACAATGACGATCGGTCAAAAATAATAAATTTCTGAAGAACAAGAAATTCAGCGTCGCGTCAATTTAATTAAAAATACGTTGCATATGACGAAATGTAAAATTCAGTGCACGCAGAAAGTTTTACGTTTAAAATATGAACTACGGTTCACTGTACAAAATAATTGTAAAAACAACGAAATTCATTAATATAAAAAGTATTAATTATGTGTAATTTCCTTAACTGTTTGGTAGCTCAGTTGAAATTATTTCATCAGTAGTTACACATCATAAATGAAATTAATTAAATTATATTATATAAAATTTATTTTGTAAATTAACTATTATTAAATGCAGAAAATTCAAAATACACATACAACCTAAGAATATGAATAATTCACACTGCAGTTTATTTCGTTATTCTTCGAAATTGAGAACTGTTTATATTGTAGTAATTGGATATAAGTCGAGTTTGAAATCTGCCATGCTTTAGTAACTATAAATAATGTTTTAGACAGTGGTTCTAAATGAAACTTTTTTTAAGAAAAACATTGTTTTTCGTCATAGTTCATATTATTATTCAAGGTATAACTGATCAAATGTGAGAATAAGACTGATGTAAGCAAATATGCATCCAATACGTGGTATATACGTGTCATTACATGGTGACGTCACAGACTTTCGCATGTTTATAATTATAATTCGTTTTATGTTAATGCTAGCATTTTCTCGCCTACTAGTGTTTTTCCTGGGGTTGTTTTGAATATGTAGACGTGCAACAAGCTTTAATTCAATTTGTCCATCCGGGTTGGGGGCTGAATACGGCTTATTGCATAAGCATTTGATGTGAGTCAAAACGTAAAATAAATAGATACTACGATACATATATAATAATTATTGGTAACTACCGAAGTTTTAATATCCGAATAAGCGAAGTTGCTGGACGAATATATAATTTCTGAAAACAAAAACAATGTGTTGTTTGACTTCAAAATAAAGACTACGTTTATGTATGGAAATTTTGTCTCAATGATAAATTATTATTGAAGATAAAAGTATTAATATTTTTTTTCTTAGGCGGCACATTATGACTAATCAATAGAAGCCGTAGTGAAACACGACAGGTATACAAGCGTTGTTAGATCCTGTTCTAATATTGATTGAAGTTCGCTTATCTACGTACATACACGGTCTTGGCAATGCTGACATTAAAGACGGCTATATAAATAATTGCAATTCACAGGTAGCACAAGCTGAAAGGTGAATACGATAGCAATCTGCTTCGTTAAGAAGGCAAACAAGACTCGCGACTCACATGAAAATATGAGGTTACGGCCCGAGCAAGGGAAAGCACTAATTACGATTTACGTTTCCATGGATAAGGCTCGTTTATTGCAGGGTAGCAGCGACTAAGAATTTTAAAAAAACATCAAAGAGCACTGTTGGCAGCATCTTACAGGAGGGAAAACGATGAAAGCGTTTGCGGAAAATTGTCCCCAGTCAAAGCGGCCTGTTACGTCTTGAAACAATTAGTTAATAATGATTCAGTTGTGACGTTAGTTCATCAATAAAGTTAAGTCTTTGTAATGTTAACTGCTGTGTCATTCGTGAAGGAAATGCAAATGGAACGTTGTAACAAATTACCAACATACGTTTGTATAGAATCTGGACAAAGTTGATGTCGGAGATCTCCAAAATATCATCTATAAGGATAATATTTAAAATAATAGTACAAAAGTAAATATTCTATTTTTTTAATTGCGAGTTTTAATAACAAAATAAATCTCAAAATATAATAAAGCGGTAATCGTTTCTTACCTTGATTATACTGTGTTGATATGATTAGAGGGGATATTAATTATTTTAATTCTATGTTAATAATGAGCTTTTATAATAAAAAAGAAAACAATTTACTTTATCCTAAACAAATTTACAATAATATTACAATGTTAATATTTTCCAACTTTAAGCTGACAATTTTTTCTTAATTAACGATATATATATATATATATATATATATATACAAATATATATACAAATAATTATACAATTAAATTTCTTGAAACTAACAATTCCTGATCTTTAAACTCAGGGTCGTATGTTATGGGTCTTCTCATAGATATCAGAATATTTCACACATAATCTACTCGACCTGGCACTATAGGAAATCAGCAAAACGTTACAAAGGTAGTTACCGTGTCGACATTATGTAACGTCCAGCGTCTTCCTCGTTGTAATTTCCACCAAATATGGGTTGTCCAAATCAGAGCAGCCGCTGCTATTCTTCCTGCCTCTAATCTCATCCGATCCATAGCTCTCGCCTCCACAATCTCCCTTGCCTAGATTCCGATCATTTGTCCAGCAATTTCTCTCCAAATCTCCTTCAAAAATTTCTCTGGAAGCATAAGGCTCCTTTAATGGAGAATAGCAGCGACTAGAAATTTTTAAAGAAACATCAAAGAGCCGCTGGCAGCATCTTACAGACCACTTCTTTAGTTCATATCACCAAGGTGGCAACGATGGATGTTAACCAATCACATTTATGGTTACTCTTCTCTGAGTCACAGTTTGCCCCTCTCCTTCGAGGTTTTTGGGGACATACACCGCTCGATGCCGCCAAATCTCACCTTAGTTGGGGAACACCCCTGGCGCGCCGTGATGTCTGGTTTTATTACCCCTGGCTCAAATACCTTCTCCTTTCTTTTGACTACGCACCGCCAAAGTCCGAGCAGATGTGTTTGACAGCTACAGTGTACTGTTTCCACAATAATTTATACTCATAACAGAAAATTAAATAAAAATTTGACTTTGCACGTACGAGGACGTTCCGAGAAGTATCTGTCGTTTAAATGGGGAATAGTCATTTAATAACAAAAGTGGTCCAAATAACCAACATGATGTATTTAAAGTTCTTCACACACCTCTTCTATAGAATATTTTCGCTCTCCAAACTTAAGATACTGTGGGGGGGGGGGGGTAAAAAAATTTGATTATTGGGGTATTGGATTGTGTGCCGTTGTTGGTTATCAACATGATGTATTTAAACTTCTTCACACACCTCTTCTATAGAATATTTTCGCTCTCCAAACTTAAGATACTAGCTGGGGGGTAAAAAAATTTGATTATGGGGTATGGATTGTGCCGTTGTTGGTTATTTTCAGCAAACAAGTGAACTATGTATGTTATGAAAATATGTTACGCAATATTTTTATTATAACGGTACAATTCAACCACCATCAAAGTACAATTACTCTTCCCCTTTGTTAATAACAAAAATATATTGGGAGGGAGGGGGGAGGTTACAGAAGTCCGCTTGTACCATGGTTCGAAAAGGTGGACACAACTTGAAAAATCCCTGCGTATTTTTTCATTCTGGACCCACTTGAAAAAGCAACAATTAATAATTTAAACAACACATATTTTAACTAATTTAAAGTATTTCAGTTAATTCAGAAAAGTATAATGTATAAAAGGCAATGTCATGAACAGTTGAAGCAAATAACATGACTTTTAAAAAATTAGATATTGTGATAAATTATTCAGCTCTAGTTTCTCTGTGTTCAAGGATTGACAGAAAAAAAATCCGAAACGGCTTTACTCCCTTTAGTTCGGTTCTACTGTACTTAGATTAAATATTTTGTGACCATAATATTTAATTAGCTTTCCAAAATTTTTTGCTTTCACTTCTAAAAAGCAGTGTACAGAAATAATCGCTTTACAATTATTATATAGTGTGATGGAGTAATATATATTTTTAGTCACTTACAATTTCTGATTGTTTTGAAATAAATAAATAGTAAAATAGCTAATAAACCAGAAAAAAATAATATAAACTTTATTAACAGTAGTTTGTACACGACGTTTCGTTCCTAAATTTCGAACCTCATCGCCAAATTAACTGTTTAGATAGCAATTCCTATTATATTGGTTAAAACAAACGCTCTTAGAAACGCACCTTAAGGAACAGAATACGAAAAGGGAGAAAAATATGAAGAACTTTAACCAATAATTAAAATTTTAATGTACAAAATTATTCAGTCCTGTCATCGCATATGTATTTAGATACCCATAACATTTATTGGAAAAATTTTAAAATATTAGACGTTGAACGTAATCTTTATTCTAGACTGATGAGTGATATACTTCATCAGATTTAGCAATTCTGTTATTAATATTAAAATTGATACAAGTAATTTAAACAAACAAAATTTATGATTCTCTTCTTTTATAAACGATCAGTTTCACTTATTATTAAATTTTTACACCAGCTGAGGTTCTAATTTTAGGAACAAATTTTCTTGTACAAACTAATGCTAATAAAATTTATGTAAGGGTTGAAATAGAATAAAACAAGCTAATGTAATGTTCAAACACATCTCAGACCTTGGCGGTGCGGAGTCAAAAGAAAGGAGACAGAATTTGAGCAAAGGACAATAAAACCCAGACATCACGACGCGCAAGGGGTGTTTCCCAATTTTAGTGAGATTTGGCGGCGTCGGGTCGTGTTTTTCCTCAAGAATAACCATCAATGCTATTCGTCATTATCCATCCCTGCCACCTTGGTGTTTGAATTAAGAAGTGGGGAGCAGATTTTTAAAAGGCTGGCAGAGAGATTTTTGACACAGATTTCCGAGAGTGTTAGATTTGGAGAGATATTTTGAGAGAGATTGATGGACAGATAATTGCAATTTAGGCAAGGGAGATTTCGAGTGGATGACTGGCATTATCAAACAGTTACTCCAAGTAGGGGAGGATAAACGGAAATATTCTTGAAGAAGGAAGAATAGCGGTGGCGGCTTTGATTTGGATCGAAGACGACCCAAATAGCAAGAATACACTGGAAGGTCCATTATGACGACACAGTAAATCTCCCTGCGACTTTGTGCTGATTTTATATACGGCCAGGCCGGAGTATATTTTGCCTAGTAATATTCTGATCTATGAGAAGGGCCATAATATACGACCCTGAGTTTAGAGGTAGGGAATTTTTAGTTTTAAGGAATTCATTTGTACCATTTTTAATGTACATATATAGTGTTAATTAATAAATAAATAAATGAAGTTTAAACATGAGCGAATTATATTATTGATGTAAACTTCAGAATTCACTCACCGACTGCGAGGTATTAACAAATTTCTTTCTTTATTTGAAAGGAAACTGTATGCCCTTTCAAATAAAAATAATTTCGTTAGTATAACGCACGCTTGTTTTATTCAATGTCAAAATCGACGTGACCTTGTTGAAAACCTCAAAATTATTTTGTTTATGACTTATAGGCTGCTCAACTATTTAATAATAATGTTTCCTTGCAGAGTATACATGATTAATAAGGAATATAGGATTCATAGTATATAATATTGAAATATTACATATAATATAATTAAAATGTAATACAACGAACAAAGCTTTTGAAAAGAAAATTTTTTTCCGGAAAATTGGATTTCTCACGGAAATATAACTAAAAATCCACGCGAGCAAATTCTTTAAAAATCAATCATGTGAACCGTGGTTTGTACTTTCAAAGCGAAGATGACTGGATGATAAAATGAAGCGACCAAACCAGGAGTGGTGACGAAATTCCAACAATTGCAATGGATGACCGTCGATGTAAGTGCGCCAGCTATTAGACAAGGTAGGCATTTCAACGTGAGGTACAACCAAATCGAGAAATTTTAACACGAGAAAGCTGTCCAAAAGACGAATGCCACATTTGTTTATAATGAAACAAAAACAGTGCTGTGAGGAAATTTCAATTGAGTGTTTGGCGATGTTTCATGGCAATAAGGGATACTAGAGAATGTAGATTTTCTCGGTGAATCTAGTGAATTTAGAGTTGTATTTCTATCCGGATTATGTCGCTTGTAAAACACAACGGTTCGAGACATTATGTTCCAAATCCAGAACAATCTGCCACAAATGTTATTTCATTACGAGAGAGCATCAGTTCGCACATTCAATACCACAATAGGTAAAGCTAATGAGTCAGAATTCCTTCCTCATGCACCTTATTATCCAGATTGTTTGATCTGTAAAAAATATAAAATAAATGCCTCGGTGGTAAAACATTTGCAACAAATGGGCACGTGGAATGCGCGGTTGGTGGCTATTTTGAGGAGATCAATGGTTCTCACTTTTAACAGGGAATCGAATCTGTTAAAAAAGTGAATCGCGCTAATAGGAGACTATGAAATATTTTTATACATTTTTTTTGTTATGACGCGTACTTTTGTGATTATCGTCGTCTCTTAACGCATAAACAACAACTATCAGGAAGAATGTTATTGTTGTGGTACTCAGTCGTAAGACTGGTTTGATGCAAACCCTCCATAATATCCTATACTGCGCACGCATTTACATTATACATAACGATCACAACCCCAACCTCCCTATTCTCCTTAGTGTATCCCATCCTTTTCTCCCTCTTTTATTCTTACCCCACACACTTCCCTCTTCCATCTAATGCTAATTTTACAAGACCCACATGTCTTCAAATCGAAACCTATTAATCTATACCTCCTTTTAGTCAAAGTCCTCGAAATTTTTCTCTCTTGCCCTATTATGATTAGAATTTCCACCTATCTGATTTACAGAAATCTGCTATAGCGCCACATTTAGAAAGCTTATATTCTTTTCCTTTCTGAAATTCCTATCGTCCACGTTTCGCACCCATATAAAACCACACTCCATACGAACATTTCTAGGAATAATTTCCTATAATTCATTCTGATATTAGCCATAAGTCAATTCTTCTTTTGTTTGCAAAGGCCTTCACTGCCTGTGCTATCCTACACTTTATGTCTACTATACTTCAACCATCCCTATTTATTACGCTTCCCTAAACAGAAATCCTTAACTTCCTTCAAAATATCCCTTCCCAATCTAACAACCTCTGTCATTCTAGTCTTTCCCATACTACATTCCATCACATTTTTTCCCCTCTATTAATACTCTTTTTGTATTCTTTCTCCACGATCACGTTCATGTCATTTTGTATGGTTTTCAAGTCTTCGTTTGATCCCCAATACCACAATATCATTAGCAAACATTAACGCTTTTGTAAGGAACTGGAAATTCTTCAAATGAAGTTCAGTAAAGTATATAGCTAATTGTCTTTTGAAAAAATGGTCCAGCTTAATTAGTTATTTATTAATTTCAAATAGGGGACTATAAAGTAGGCTCGGCGGAAAGCCAACGTGGATAAGAACAAAAATGTTTGAAAGTCAATCCTTGTCGATTGCAAATCGTAGGCCACTTTTAGCAAATAATTAATTGCATTTGATTTGAAATTTTGTCTGTCTCTATGGTGTAGACCTGAATCAGGTTTGTTTGAATATGTAATCAAAATTAAGGTATGCGAATACCCATTAGCCTTACTTAATTCTGTATATCGCGTGTGAGTCGCTTAACTTTGTATAACTTATATGATTTAGGAAGAGTCGGGATCTGCCCAGATCTTTTAGAATGGGTGAAGCTTGGTGTGAGTTGCGATACCAATAACAGGGTCTCGTAGTCCTAAAGCTGAAGTAGACAATTAAGTTATATCATATTTAATGCATTTTACGGACATATACAAACAGTTGATTTAAATATTTATATTCCAAGATAATACCTCCTGTTCTTCATTTTCTTGTATTTTTTAAATATTATACATTTTTACAAATTTCCCAAATGAATATCTGCCCATCGCTTCTTATCATGCAGTAAACTAAATTGAAGAGAGAAGATCCATAGTTATTACGAAATACAATTAAATAAATAGAGAAAAATTTTAAATAATAATTTTTTTTGCTACAAAAATACCCTCTCGTAATATTATTAATGCCTACAGATAATTGCAAACAGAAATTGTCAAAAATTAAAATCCTATGTAAAAATAACGAAATATGATCCAAAGATTTTATACATCATTGTCAGTCCAACGAAAATTGTCTGATGGCATCTCCGTACCTATTTGCTGATTAGTGAAATGCGTGAGCGACCATGAGCTGATTCAGCTCTCTCGTCATAGAGCAGATGTATCTACATTTTAAAATAATAATGTCAAGTCTGTCTGTTGCAGCTCGCAGTAATGGACTAATTAGTCAGTCCGGGGAGTTGCGATTGCAGTCCTCTAAATGCGGATGTCAACAAGCTGAAAGCATGTCAAACAAAAACATATCTAATAGCTGTCAAATTGGCGACGGAGCCGTAGCGCAGCTCTTTGCGCCGCCAGTTTTTAAATACTAATAATGTGCTGTCCATCTTGTCAATTGTCAGGCCGCTCTTTCTGGTTATTACAGCAGCCGTATGACAAACCCTTCAATAATGTATTACCCTCATGTGATTCTACCATAGTTACCCGGATCTGCTTTCTGAGCGTCACGTATACACGAATTTGCGATTTATTAAAAATGTATTATCAAGGGAAAGAAATTCTGTTAACAATAGGTAAAAATGAAATCATAATTTTTTACAATACATTCGGAAATAATATTAATATGATAATGGTAAAATAAAAATCGTCTCTCATGTCCAATACCAATTAAATTCGGCACTCGATCAAATTATTTAATCCTACAGAAGCTAAGAAGGGAAAGAAGGTAATTAAACGTAATAAGTGTGATATCTGCTGAATGATTTGTTTCCGTCACAGATATGACCCTATTATTTTGCGTCACACGTAAAATAATTCACTGAGTTAATCCATGGTAAATATTTAATATCACTCTAAATTTTCCATTTACTTTTTGCTGGTAGAGGACTCAAGAATTAAATAAAATCCAGCTATTTGTTAAATTACATTTTAATCATTTAATTATTTAACTCATAATATCTCCATTAAAATTTAATTAGAATGAGAATACATGGGACAAAATCAAGAGATTTTAAAATTTAAGATATATGCATTAGGGAGTTCGAAAACGATTTAGTCCACACTTTTGACAGGTAGATTCATTTCGATATTTCTGTGGTTCACGAACAAATAGAAGGAATAACTTTGAACAAATTATTTTCGTTGGAATATAGGGTTTTAAATAAGAGCTGACCTATGTTGAAATGGAATAAAACAAGTTGTGTGTGAGGTATGAACGAATTTTTTTTTACTTGAAAGGGTATCTTTCAAATAAAAACAGAATTTCGATAATACCTCACACACAGCCTGTTGCATTCCATTTCAACATCGACCCGTTAGTATTGAAACACCCCATACCATTAGTATCATAAAAATTATTGTTAAACTTTCTAAAATATTTTTTCTTCAAATAGATTCAGATTAAACTTTTCCAGTGGTATGTAATCGTAAAAGAAGTTTAGCAATGTCACAAAATATCTAGAAGATAAAACAATGGGAAGTAAAATGATCATATTCTTCGGTATTATGGTGAAACAAAATTATTGCTATTACGACTGTAAATTGCATAAAAACCCAAGAAAATTTCTACCTCAGACAAGAACTGTAAATTGTAAATGGAGGACTAAATTTTAAATTTTCAAAATGATCTAAGGGATTGTATAATGTAGTAAAAATATTTTTAACGCTTCAGAAAAAACAAACTATAGACGGTTAGTTACTTTTTAAAGCGAATAAAAATTTCACGGCTGCAAGTATATTGAAAATAAAATTTTGTAGCAATTACGGACCAGTTTGTTACGAGGTTGGAATATTATGATTCATACATCAATCAAGCAAACTTATATATATCATTCCAACCATATTAAATAGTTCACACAAGGTTCTTTTATATTTAGTCGACATTTTATTAATCCAATAATCAAGAAACGATGCCTTTACTTTATATGTATTCACATTGAATTTACACTTCATTGTCAGAAGAATTTACGTTCGTTTTCGCTTTTTATAATTTTTTCGTAAGAATTATATTTGTATTAATGTTGTCTATTCAAATTATTGTCATTTGTACGTCTCAACACATTTATGAAAAAACAAAGTTTTCTTTTTGAATATATGTTAAATTAAGTTGACCTATAGGCAACTTTTTAAAAGGTTTTCCGGAAATACCTTGATTTATTATTATCAATCCAGTCAAATAAAAAATCGGCTTATGTATATATAAGTAAACCGCACTAAGTACTAAAGAGTTTTATGATTTAGAGGAGGATCCGTTAACGTTGAAAACTTGTCGGATAATATTCAATTCCACTTCATGATGAAAGGTATATGTTAGAAAGTTTTTTTAATAATTTGTTAATAAAAATATATATTATAATTACAGCACTTTATTATTTGAAAGATGCATTTTTCAAATAAAAGAGGAATTTCGTTCATACCCTCACACACAGCATATTTTTCCATATTTAAACATCGACCCGCCTCTTATTGAGAAACCACATTTAAAAATGGTTATAGAATGTCGTCATATGCTCTTATTAACAAAAAAGACAGATATAAAAATAAATATAACATGGCAATATCCCCTTTAATAGGATAGGAAGGGAATAGAAAAGGGGGATGCGGAAGGTATCTAGTGGTGAAAAGGGGCCATCCGCTATAATTTATTAATCCTAACCCTGAAATTCATCTAAAAAGTGATTCAGGGAAAACCCTACAACAAATGCACCAAGAAGGTCCGGGCTATTAGTTACTATTCTATAGCCGATGACGGAGATAGTTTCTGCAGGACACATAATATCCTACTCCTGTCTCCACTAGTATAATAGGCAGCAGGCTGAACTGTGATCAATGGAGTAGCCGGACAACTACTTACCGTAATGCCAAAGTCTTCACCCCAGTAAATACACCTCCAAAAATAAATGAAGGTGCTATCTATCACTCATACATATTGCCAGATTATAACAACTGCTGCGAAAAACAATAATACTGTGCGTGAAGCTGACTCTCAACAAATAAAAAGAATAAGTTTTTTCAGAACGTATAAAGAATATCCGTCAACGGGTACTCGGATCCGCGAAAGAACCCCGATACATCGAAAATTTTGAAATCGATAGGTACCTTTACAAACTTAATTTTGCATCCAAAGGAATATTTCCGAACATGGATTCCTAAACAAAACATTATATACTTAAGTCCCCCTATAAGTTTGTAATAGTAATTCAGACAGGCCGTCTCTAAACTCGATTATCTCGTGACAAATGTACCTTGATTCTGTTAATTGCTACAAGTAAACGCATTATTTCAATTCGTATAGATACTTCTCTTTCACTAGTCCACCGACTGATTTACTTTCTTTACTTAATATCCACTTTAACAGCAAATGATTCAATTTAACAGAATGAGTGGTTTTAACCTCCTTTTATTCCGTTTATAAATTAATTTCACAGAAGATACTCGATTTGCAATGAACCTAGATCACGGTTTTCTTGACAATTCAGAATACAGGTAATTTATATAAATAAATATTTTATTAAAACCGGTAATATTTCCACTGAGAACATCTTACTGTTAAATAAAAACAAGTTCTCAAGTTCGGCAAAATGATGTGATGATGATACATTGGAAATAATTTTGATTGCCATCATGGCGCGTTGATATTAAAATGGAATAAAACAAGCTATGTGTGAGGTATTAAAGATTTTCTTGTTTAAGAAATCATGCATCGGCCTTTCAAATAAAAAATAATTTCGTTAATACTTCACACACGGCCCATCATTATTCACAAACCGTACCATATTTTTATATTAATTGTGTACAAGATAAATAAAATACTACACGAGAGAATGGGGTAGTTATTTTGGGCAACGAAAATATTCATAGAAAATTAGAGTGAAATAAATAAAAACTAAAAGTTCTGATAACTATATAAGTAAAATAACAGCGTTGGTGACAAGAAGTGTGTGTGATACAGATTTAAATACGAGGACCGAAGCCAGTTCCAATTAATATATCCCATAAGACCTTGATAAAAATGAGCATTACATAATTATATTTGTTTATATTGCCCCTAAATTTTCTTATGTCCCCACGAAAAAACACACCGAGAAGCTGAATTCTTGCCTTTGAATATTTATGTACTGCATATTATTTTTGGCAGAACTTTTCGTTTAACAATTTTTCAGCCATAAATTTTTTATTTTTTAAATCTCAATTTCTTTAAACTGTTAATGCTTTTATATTTATAAATAAATATGGTTATTATAATATGTAAAATCATAATGAGGTAGGACGTTGATTACGATTTTATTCAATTAATGGTGATAGCAGAATCACTCTGGCTGACAAATTTCGTTTGGCGCAAGACAGACGGCGACGAAATTCCTTTCGATGCTGGAAAGGCGGTTAAGAGCGATCAGTATCGTGCGAAAACATTATTACAAAGGATTACGCACGTTTAATGCCCTGGAAAGTAGTCCCAAGGAAGTTTATAAGGACTTCCTCTCTCCGCTGAGTCAGATGACCAAATCTGATTAAATCAGGGGAGTCATGTGATCTGGCATCCACCATCACGATAGAGATGATAATAATGAGGATGATAGGAGACTAAGTGGAGAGAAATCAGTCGGGAATGGATTTCTGAAAAAGGAGAATGTAAGGTTTTAGTGTGGAAGTTTGAGTACGAGAGACTACAAGTCTGTCTGGGTGTAGCATCAGAGAGAGGGATAGATTGAGGCGGGAATAATTGGTCACCATTGAATTATACGTGAGAGAAGTTTTTCTTCAATCTCATGAGAAAAACCCTGAGAAGGAAAGAAGAGAAGGCAGTGAGACGGCTCAATGCAGCAGCAGGTCCACGTAATCGCCAGACCCGAATACAAGGAAGGAGCCCATTTTGGAATAAAGTCAGCCCAGGAGCTTAGCTGCCGACAAAGGATACAGCCGCTTACAAACACAACAATATAAGGTGTATCTGTGCCATTGCATCAAAATGCGTATTGCAAATTACTGCTGTACAATAGCGTCCACATACTCAAGATTCTGTAATCTAAGCTAGCCGTGGAATTTGTTACAGTCTTATTTCTTTTAATAAGTTATTTTTTAATGTTACCTTAATAAAGTTGTTATAGTTAAAATTAAAACTTAAGCTCCCCTAGTTGTCCATTATAATAAAATTATATAAACAACTCCGCAAAAGGAAAATGATTGCTGTTTAAAATACTACGGACGGTTTGCCACATAAATGGCGTGCAACTTAATAATCAAATACGAATATACGTGAATAAAATTACATATACCAGACTACATGTTAGGCGGCCGCTATGCATTTCTCAAGACAGTTCTTATTTTTAATTGGTCAATCAAAGAAATTTCTTCCACCGTTGGAAACGTAAATGGGGAGTACTGCAAGATGTTACATAAAGTATAAATGGAAATCACAAATCCTCTTTACCGTAGTATTAGGAGTGACAGTTCACAATAATGCAGAAATTAAATTCAGAACGTTTTCTACCTTACATGGCTTTACGGGCATAACATCTGGAAATTTGGAGTGTACTGTCAACAGTTTAAACAATTGAATTTCTCTTTACATTCACATCGATAGAAAATAACGTCAGAAAATATGTTAATATTAACAAGTGTTGCTTTGCTTCTCCTGAATTCTACGGCATTTTCTTTGATATAAACTAATTTATTTATTCTAAAAATACTATTTTTTTTTCAAAAAAGCTCGCTCCGTAGAAGAATCTTCGTGAATGTTTTTGGTTATTAAAGCTGGTGGCTATTAACATGTACTAGCAATTTCGGGCTCATTGATTTTACAACACGAGTAGGAGCTAAAGTTTATGGTGTACGCGCTTTGGTCACAGATTACACTCACACTCTAAAAACCTTCATAAAATTTGGTTTAATATATATTTCGAAGTTTTCCCAATTAAACTTTAATTAGCATCACGCTTACTTACACGCTAAGTAATTTGACCTTTCACAGGAGTATGATAAATAAAAGCCAATGTTCAATTCTTATTAGTGTAGATTGTTAATACTTGTTTTAAATATCGGCTATATTTTTCAATAAATTTGAATATCAAGTTATGATTAAGTAATTTGGCAGTTCTACCTTTAGTTCGATTAATTTCATATTAATTTTCACAGATTATTTCCAAATATGGCAATTGATATAAATCACGTTCTTCTCTGTATTTTCTATTATTACATTCTGTACAACATGTAAACCCACATTAAATACGGAAGAAAGAAACAGTCACTAGTAGCGGAGGCTAGTGAGTCTTTAAGTTATATTCTGCATCGCTCAAGTAAGGACAACAATAAATACTAGCAAACAATATTTATGTAAAATGTTAATAACGCTACAAAAGCGTCCTTGCTAACTATACTCTGCGGTAAACTAACCCGACCCCGAACATGCTATATATCTGATTCCGTCTTCATAGGCTCAAATAACGACTTATTTTAAATAACTGATCAATTTACTCAATTTTATTGACATGTCTAATATTATAGGATCTTTCATGTACAAAAATTTTAATCGAGTTAATTCTAGGAAAAAGCCACGGAAGATTGCAATATTTCACGTACTGACGACCTACAGCAACGAAAGGAGGCTAAGCTACACGGATAGTGCAGGGGGAGAAATGGAATACAGAGCACGCTCATTTTGCATTCCAGTAGGAAAATATTTTCTAAGCACAGAGCTGGGTGCATTAGCGTGGGCGAGTGCACCGCAAAGCGAGCAGATTATATTAATCCTAAATCACAATATCATAAATGTTATTACAATTAAGAACATATTATTTTCCAGAATTTATTTGTGTCGTAGCACGTGAGCACATATGAATCACTTACCTCTGGTCACCAATTAATTTTATACTGTTATTGTGTGAAATATGGATTAAATTAATATTCGCACGAAGCCGAAACACTGTGTTCTAATAATAAATGGTTTTATAGTTCAATATAAATCAGAAAATGTAACGTAGACTGTTCAATAATTTCTTTTGTATTTAATTAGTAATTAAGTTTTAAACTTTATAAGAAAATGATTATTTTTTTTATAAACGTTTAAGTTTTTATAAAAAAAAATGGTACGGAGTAGACAATGATATTCCGTTCTCAGGGAAAATTGGTTGTCAAATTATATCTGAGTGCATTACGCCCACCGTAAATGCAAGGCCGACTGACACTCGCTAATATGTTCTAACTACTCCATGATTTACGACTTGTAGAGAATGGCTGCTGTGTTAATTTTCGATACGCTACCATCTGTTGACGGCGTCGTAGTTTATGGGTACTTTCCTTGTCTCTCGTCCACGTAAAAGCTATAAGCGTGCGTATTTTTAATGACAAAAAGGTAAAGAATCATTGAAAACTGTGAGAAGATTATGTAAAGAAATTGTTTTAACATTAAAAGTAATTGAGAGTCTTAAATTTAAATGAATACGCTATACTAATTATTGAGGAAGATTCATGACCCAGATGGACTCCGACAGATGCTGGAAATAGTAATGAGGCACGCGGGACTTAGGCGTTCGATAATCGTGTTGTCGCTAATGCTCTTAGTGTGGAGATGGTACAAGATCCTCACGGGTCCAGGGATCGTGTTTCCTCGCAATTAACGGCGGCCAAGTGTCATGTCCCATTCCGTCCGACCTTCGTTCCAAACATTCCGAGGAAATGCGCAGGCAGTAATTGAAATTATCCAAATATTATGTATTCGCAAATGTTAAATGGTTTTCACATGAAGAAATGCATTACTTTATTGATATTTTGACGTTTCCTCGGCATATTTCATTTCCTGTAAACAATCAAAACATTCTTAAAACTGATGAAACTAAATTTGCTGCACTGTACTACCTGAATGAGAATTTATTGACTCAATAAATTAAATATAACACGTAAGAACTCAAAGAAGATAAAAATTCAAGTTCCAGTTATTTAAATAATAAAACGTTTCCACTAAAGATTTTACAGTTTATTTGGTCAACTATATGATGAAATTTATTCAGGTTACGACTGACAGAACAGTAATATGAAATCGGAAGATGTCAATACATTGACATCTTGCAAGAAATGTGTTTCCCACCTTCTGAAAGTAGTGGTGCTAAGTTACAGATACTTTGTTCTCCTCAAACAGGCGCCGGGTTCATTACACTCGTCTTATGTTGGGACCAACACGCTAGTGGTGGGGAAGGGTTGACAAGCTCCACGGAAGTAGAGTTTATTCAGTCTGTACTCTGCAGCTTTCTCGTATGGTCATCTAATGCTATGTTATAACTACAGTTCTTATAAATAAACTTTAATATACTTTCAAAACTCTATACTTCCGGCGGTAGAAGCTGGTCAGCATTCGAACAATCTCAGACGACCAGATTTACATACAGGGCCGAACCCATCTACTAAATGTATGTATGTATTTATTTAATCTACAAAAGGGTAGATGCCCGGTGACAGATACATAGGCCTTAAAATGAGTTCATAATAATAAATAAGCTGGTCGTAAGGACCATATTTAACCTATAAATTATTAATGTAATTATATTATTCAGTATCAATCGTATATACTCCTATGTGATTCATCCGACTTACTGTTCTATTATAAGAGAAATTTTGGTAGCAATAGCGAGAGAGGAAGGGACAGCACTCTCACTCTATTGTTGCAGCAGGATTCACGCCGTATTTAACCTATCGTTGGCAGACAGCTAACTCCCTGAGAAATAAAAAACTTCTTTGGACCGTCGATATGATGTAACCTTAAATTGGTTTTTATTTGTCGCGACAGGATAATTGTAATATTTACTAACTGCTCATTTTTTAAATAAAATAAAATAAATAAAACCTATTCCTATAAATATAATTGAAGTTTCTTTCTGTCTTGAAGTTTGTTTGAAAAAGACTCCGAAACCTGTTCAAAACCAACTTCGAGTTATTATGTTTTCCCTGAAGGGGTTATAAATAAATGATACCGTACTTTAAATATATATATTGTGGTAAAAAGGGGGATTTTGTAACGTTGTGGCGTTATGAGGCCAACAACAATGGCTAGTCGGCCGAAAGATGGTGTTTCCCCGCGGGGGAGGCCCGCCTTGCCTGTATAAAAAATGACGATGGTGAACCCCCGCGGGAAAAATGAGGGCGGGGAATCCCGAAATGTTGAGAAATAGGGGAATTCCCGTCGGAAGGTTTAAAAGGGAAGCCGATGGGTGGCTCGTGATCAGACCCGAGAAGACAGGCGAGTGGAGCAGAGCGCAGAAGGCAGGCGAGTGATCAGACCCCAGAAGGGAGGCGAGTGCATCAGACCCCAGAAGGGAGGCGAGTGGAGCAGAGCGCAGAAGGCAGGCGATTGAACCAGAGAGCAGATATCCAGAGGGCAGAAGGCAGACGAGTGGACGGACGTGAGCAGACGTGATCAAATCCTGCAAGACGCCAGAGACGCACAAACATTCGAGAGGTGGATGTTTGTTGGGCCAGTAATTGTGGGTAAGCGATATAAAAATTGTGAAACTTGCTCATTGCTCTGGATAAATAACATTCAATGATTTTTCTTTCTATTTTCAGCTAATGCATACTCCATCTCTTGAGAGACCCAAAATCCCCCGAGATTAAGCCCGTGTCTTCACTTAAATTAATAAACAAAAATATTAAAATTGATCATATTTGTACTTTAAATTAATAAATGTTTTATACACAAAAAAGTATATTACATTTTGGCGCCCAACGTGGGGCGCCAAAATGTAATGGAAAAGAGACCCTAAAAGATACTGCGCCATAATCACCTTGGACATCAGAAACGCTTTCAACTCGGCAAGATGGAGTTGTATCCTCGAGAGATTCCGCAGGTTACAGGTGCCATCATACATAAGGAGAATTGTGACGAATTATCTCTCCCACAGAACTCTTCTCTACGATACGGAAACCGGCGTGGAAAAGTACGTAATCACAGGAGGCGTGCCACAAGGATCGATACTAGGACCTCTGTTATGGAACATTATGTGTGATGATGTATTAAGACTTGAGATTCCCACGGAAAGCAAAATTATTGGCTTCGCAGATGACATAGCAATAGTCGTCGTCGCTAAGCACCGGGAACAAATAGTTCAGATAGTCAATGAGGGCAATGGCTACGGACAATGGGACTGCAACTGACGGAAGAAAAAACAGAGGCAGTTCTTGTCACTGGGAGAAAATCTAGAGAATCCATAACCCTTACGGTCGGAAACTGCGAAATCTATTAGAAATCGTCTATCAAAAATCTTGGTATAATGATAGATGATAGGATGTCTTTTAAACACCACCTTGATTATGTAAGACGTAAAGTATCTGGGACAGTATCTGCACTGTCACGAATTTTGCCAAATGTTGCAGGTCCAAGACAGTAAAATCAAACAGGAGAAAGGTTAGTTCCGTCCATATGCTCTGTGCACTACGCGTTACCTGTGCCTACAGTACAGTATCGGACGATGCAGTCTGTGTGGTGGCAGGAATGCCTCCGGTAGACATTCTGGCCGATGAGTTCCGCAGACTGCAAACAAACAGAGGTCTGGAAGGAAGAGAGTTGAGAGGCTCAAAACATATGAAGAATGGCAACGCCGTTGGGATGAGTCCAATAAAGGCCGATGGACCCATAGGTTAATAAGATCAATTAAAGACTGGATTGATCGGAAACACGGAGAAGTGAATTATTATTTTACTCAACTCTTGACCGGTCACGGCTGCTTCAGGGCAAACTTCTACAGGTTTGCCATACATAGTTCACCTGCATGCCCTGAATATGGAGTTAATGAGACACCAGAACACGTGTTTTTCAGTTGCTCGAGATTTTCATATGGGAGACGAGCATTAGAAAGCGATATTGGAACTTCAATAACACCAGATAATTTGGTACCCAATATGCTGCTTTCACCTAATACCTGGAATAAAGTAAGCGCATATGCCTCTACAGTAATTCATAGATTAAGAAATTACGAAAAAGAGAGAAATAATAATGTTTAAAGGAGACAGAGAGAGCTTGACGCTACGACTGCTTCCTGTGAAGTAATGTCTAACGACGGTCCCACAGGAAGATACACACAGTCATCGTTGGAAAGGGAGGTGTTTTTAGTGGGTAGAATCCTACACTACTATCCAGTGCGGACCCTGAGATAGTGTCTTTAGAAGATTTTCACCTGCACTCGCAATTTATATTTATATATATATATATATATATATATATAATAAATGTGTTTTTATTGCATAGAGTTAGCCAACGCGTCACAACAAATGTCAAATAAATGGAATAATTTAAATGTTTTTGTGAAATTGTTCGTCACAAAAAAATATTTAAGTGAAATATTAAATAAACCAAATTTAAGTTTATTATTTGTTATACCTTTTTAGAATCAAATATATTCTGTTAAAATTATGGAAATCTAATACAATTTTCAATATGTGTTCAGTAATAATAAAAATTATAGCAAATATAAAGAGAATATATTGATATAAATAATATAATAGTAACATAATTATAATTTTAATCATGGAGATAATGTATTTGGAGATAGAAAGATAATGACAGAAGGATAGTTTTTTACGTAAAAAATACGTATCTCATCAAGAATGAGGAGTTTAAGTCTTTCTACCATAGAAAATTCTCTTTGTTTTACTATTTTCAACAATTTCCAAGCAAGAATAACAATATTTAGGGTACCAAGAATGTTAAAAGAATTACACTGATATAAGCTAAGATATTTTCTTGTACGATTTTCAGAAATAATGTTGTAGAGCAAAATATTTCTCAAATATAAGTATTGAAACGGAAAACATAGTTTATAGTTATATGTCAAAGAAGTGAGCTTTAGTGTCATTCACATTCTAATTCACTTTATAACATATATTATTAAATTATAAAGAGTTTATGATAGTTTGTTCCACCCACGTTATTACAAAACACGTTCATGTTCTCCAAATATCACGAGTGTAAATTATAAACCGGGTTTTAGAAATAAATTTTAATTATAAAAATTTTAGTTATTTCATTTTAAGACTAAATAATACCATATGAACATTGACCTGAAAGTTAATATATAATTATGTTACTACTATGCTATTTGCACACAGGAATAAAGTTTTATGCCAGTGCGGATTCATCATTTAGCGGTGAAATTTACACATCTCTGTTCTGCAATGCTTTTAAAGCTAAAAAATATTTCCAAGCTTTTAATAAAAAGTACAAAGGGAGTTTACCAAGATTATATATAAAGTACGACTATATCACGGCCGGATTTAGTATATGTATTGCGGATCACAGTATGAATTAATTAACTTCCCGTAATGATATCGCCCCGCCAGTATTAGTCATTATAAGACAAACGATCCTTTGTCCTTTATTATTATAACTAATTTTCATCTGATGCAGTATTAAGTAAATAACAGCTATAGCTACACACTGACAATATTTAAACATATTTAATGCTGGAGGCCAGTGACATGCGATCGGTTTTGTGATATGACGTGTCATCAATCTTGCTGACGTATTAATGACCTTCCATTGAATAACATAAATACACTTTCCAACTGCAAAAAGCTTTCGTGTCGCTTAATAATTTAATTAAAACGGAAAAGGAAATATTAAAAATAATCTATCTGATTTGAAAATTTTTATAAAGTAATATGAAATAGATTTAAGGCAATGCTCAATGATATTAATATTCTTGGAATAAACCATTCTTATACTTAAAAACTGCAGTCTTTCTCTAAACTTTTCTACACTATTTTTTTCCAGAAACAGCGTGCAACTGAAATTTTAAAACTTTGTTATAATGTATCGTAAAACGGCATATAAGTATCTGAATTCGGACAGTACATATTGTAGTTTATTGCTTTAACTGTCATTTGGGCCTCTACTCACGTGCAATTTTTGCACCAAAATTTCTTCTGATTAAATTTCTTGTTATTGTAGGTAATTGTCATGTTATGAGCAATACATATTGTATTGTAAACATTTCCTGTGTACTTTTATAGTTAAAACATCAGATGAGGTCCCAAACTAAGAGACAAAACGTCGTGTAATGGACTAATGTAATAATTTATTAATTCTTCTGACCTACAGGACGTTTCACTATTTATCATGTCTGTTCATCACAGTTTGCGAAATCTATGAAACTAAACGAATACCAGAAGCTTTTAGGAAAAACATAATTTTCTCTAAACCGAATAAGACTGGGGATGATAGATACAAACAGCACAGGGCAATTAGTTTAGTATCTCACGCGTGCAAAATATAAACGAAAATATGATAACAAAAAACAGACCCACGTTCATGGCATTTTTAGATTTAGAAAACCCTTTGATAACGTAAACAGGACAACACTATTAAATATTTAGAAGATAACAGGAATAAAATATCGAGAACGATGAGTTATACATAACCTCTACAGAAGGCAGTCAGCAGTAAATACAACTGAAGAAATCAGAATTTAAGAAAGGGGTAAGACAAGGACACAATCTGTCACTCATGCTGTTTAACTTATATATAGAACAAGGGGTAAAAAATTAAAAATGAATATGAAAGCGGAATAAAACTGCAAGAAGAAGAAATAAAAACATTAAAGTTCGCAGATGATATAGTGGAGTTACAAGAGTCGGAAGAAGACTTGGAAACCATAATAAATAGCACGAACGTGATCCTGGAGGAAGACTACCACATGAGGATTAATAGAGGGAAACCAAAGGTAATGGAACGTAGTATGGTAAATAGTGCAATAACAAATGGTGTTATGAAAGGAGTTAAGGAATTCTGCTACTTAGGCAGATAATTGCAGATAGAAATATAGTAGACATGAATAGTAAAATAGCACAGGCAAGAAAGACTTTTGCAAAAAAAGAGGAATTTACTTACCGCTAAAGTTATTGTGGTATTCAATCCTAAGACTGGTCTGATGCAATCCTCCATTATAACATATCTTGCGCAAGCCTTTTCATTTCTACATATTTACCATATCCCACATCCACCCTGCTTAGTGTATTCCATCCTCGTCCCCCTATTCTGTTCTTTCAGCACACACTTTCATCTAATGGCAAATTTATAAGACCCTCATGTCTTAAAACTTGGCCTATTAATCTGTCCCTCCTCTTGGTCAACGTACTGCATATTGTTCGCTCTTCCCCTATTCTGTTTAGAATTTCCTCATTAGTGATTCTATCCACCTTCTGATTTTCAGCATTCTCCAATAGCACCACATTTCAAAGGCTTATATTCTTTTATTTTCTGCAACTCCTAACGTCCACGTGTCGCACCCTTTTAACGCCACACCCTATACAAACATTTTTACCTTGTTTTCCTAATATTCATACTTATATTACCCGTAAGAAAATTTTTCTTTTTCACGAAAGCCTTTCTGGCCTGTGTTATCGTACTCTTCATATCTATTATACTTCTACGATCCATAGTTATTACTCTGCTCAAGTAGCAGGATTTTTTAACTTCCGTCAAAATTTACCTTCCCAATTTAACACACGTTATTATTCCATTGTTTCCCATAATACATTCCATCACCTTGGTTTGCCCTCTATTAATTCTCACATTGAACTCTTTCTCCAGGACCACGTCCATGCCATTTATTATAGTTTCTTAGACTTCTTCTGATTCTTCTAATACAATTTCATCGGTAAAATGTAGGGCTTTTATGTCTTCTCTTTGCAGTATGACTCCTTTTCGATATTATGTTTTAACTTTCTTCGTTTACTGTTCTATATATTTTAAACAGCATGGAATTCGTCTTACTCCTTTCTTTATTTTTCCTTTCTTTTCTTGGTGTTCTATTATAATTACTGCATTCAGTAGAGGTTATGTATAAGCATTCTTTCTCGATATTTTATTCCTGTGCTCTTAAAAATGGTATGTTCCATTTCACATTATAAAACGCTTATTCTAAATCTACAAATGCCATGAACGTAGTCTGTTATACAGGACGTTAATTCTTAATTTTTTCTTCCCTTCTTTGGCTCTACAGCCCATTGAGGGCCTCATCTTACCAGGACGACTGTGGCCAGGTATCTTACATGACTCATTAAGAATTTGGAGTGACACGCGATCAGCGTATCGATTCCCGGTCTTCGCGACCATGACGACCCAAA
Source organism: Eucriotettix oculatus (assembly GCA_034510155.1). NCBI lineage: Eukaryota > Metazoa > Arthropoda > Insecta > Orthoptera > Tetrigidae > Eucriotettix > Eucriotettix oculatus. Next base: position 27,827,847 of record CM067378.1, on the reverse strand, counting down.
CATCCAAGCCCACTCGAGGATTCGAACCCGGGGCCCCTGGGTCGCGAGGCAGCAATGATAGCCACTAGACCACAGGAGGTCGGCCTTCATTTGTACTGCAGATATATATTTTAAAAATAACCTTTCTACAGAATCTCCTACAAATTAGTGAATAACATTTTTTGCATTTTTGGCTTCGCATTCTTGAAAGCAGTTCTTCTGCTCTTGTATTGAAATCAATCGATTTACATAAAATTTATACTTTTGCATAAAATTTGTGCATCGGGAAAACGTAGTCTAGTAAATAAATGATTTGTATTAAGGTCTATACAATTATTTAAATAGAATCTCGCACCTGAATTAGTTCCCCGTAACAATGGAGGATCCAAGTTTGATGACCAGCCGGATAGAATTCCCCATCCTGATGAGTCAACTAATTGATCATTAAAACAAAAAAATTAACTGATATTATTTCAAACAGTATTATGTTACTAACAATGGACAAGAGAAGGAAGTTTTATACTGTAAAATTCTTGGAAGCTCGTGTTACTGTTAAAGCGAGCGTTCTAAATAGAAATACATGTAGGCGTGCACAGAACATTTTTAATGAATGTAAAAGTACTTTATCAGAAGCAACAGTCGCCGCCAACGCCATTGACGTGCGATTCCAAAAGGATTCTATGAATTCTAGGTGCATACAAATGAACGTAGCATTCAGTTACGAGTCGTTACGCCGAACCCGGTCCAAACAGTATCACGTTTAGGTATAGACACTCGGATTATCCGACAATATTTAGGGTTTGACAGTTTAAGTCTGTAATCCGGCCCTGGTCTGCGAGGTATTATGAAATGTGAGCCATCGTAATCGCTAATCCGACGTGATTGTTTTTGTTTAACGTGATACATCTTCCGAAAAGCTTGTTCTGCGCTTTCGCATTTTTTACTGCATTGGAGATTAACCTCGGCAAAACGTAAAAACGAAGTGAAACGGAACGTGATTCCAGAACTCAAATAACACGAGTGCTGTTATAGTAATAATCTAGTGGGTGAAACATGCCTACCTGCAAATTGAGCAATTTGCGGCTCCAGACTATTGTTTGGAAGAGAAAATAACTCTGGAGTCTGTTCAAGTATAAACAACTGTTTCACTGTTCGGTTAATTTGGACATCGCTTTCCTAATGCGAATTAACGATTCAATTTTTGTTCGCCAAGAGATATTCATGAATATGTGGTAACGTATTATTTTATAGACGCACCTCTCTGTAACTTATTGTAAACATAGAGTAATTTCATGTATTTGAAGGGAAAGAAATATATGCTTCTTATGTGAAACGTTTCTATTTGGTACGAGAAGACCGGAGAATTAATATGGAATAAAACTATTTTACGATATTTAAAAGTCGAGGAAGTTCATACCCCGAGAAAATTGCTGATTGCCTTTTAGATATTCTCCATCAAACGATGAAGGCTTATAACTTATTTTAAAATTTAAAGTCGCCTCAAGTATGATAGTAGATTCCATAACAGTCTTGTTGCTTTTACATTTTGGCGCAACTAATAATCCCTTAAATTGTCAAATAAGTTTATAGTTTTCTCGAATTTATATATATATATAAATATATATATATATGATCCTCGCCCGCATCCTGAGTTCTATGGTGGACACAATGTACAGCTCGTGAGATCTTACGTGGCATGGTTACATGCGCAGTACGGAAAGGAGAAGGGGGTATTGTTGTTTGAGGAGGTACTACTCCTCTAAGTGGCTTGGCGAAACGCTACTAGCATTGTTAAGAACATTAATTGTCTTCATACGAACAAGAAATGAGACTGCGATGACGTCTATTTAACCTATTTTATTTTAAGGATGCGTTTCGTGATGTAAAACATATCCTGAAAAGACAGAAATTTATTTCCTAACGCCAATATTTACAGAATTTTTTTTACACTACCAACTTGTGTCAACAAATAACGGAGTAAAAGTGAGCTGATATCTACCCCCACTACAATATGAGCGTAGTTGTTCCCTGATAACTTCTTGACACACGACGAGATAATTTTTCTGAACTGTACACTTAGTGAGATTCAACATGGCACGTTTATTCTCACAGTAGGGAAAGAAAAAAGGGACGAGAAGTATTGTCCTTTGTGGAGAAACTTCCCCTTCAACGAACTGCCTGAACGGCAGTAGTATTGTTAAAAATATTAATTGTATTCATAGAAACGAAATATGGAGACTGCAACAAAGTATTTTCAAAAGACACTATACTCGTTATCTATTAAATTTTACGGACGAGTCTTTTGACGTACATGTCCAAACCTGACAGCAATATATTTCTTAGCGCCAATGTTTTCAGAATTGTTTTACACTACGGTGTGTAAAAAAGTTGTAGTGAAAGTGAGCCCCTGTCTACCACCACTACAATATGAGCGGAGTTGTCCTCTGCGCATCGCGTGGAAATATGCTTAGCTTAATGTCCCAAGCAATACGTCGCTTGGTTCACTGTAGCAATCACCTGTTCAAGTCCTACGGTATCGTAAAAAAATTCAAACTGTTCAGATGGAACAAAGAGTTAACCTCAAGTTTCTTGATAATAACGGAAAAGTGCTACGGAAGTTAATTTTTATCATGCTCCCAAAGTTTGAGTGGTTTAAAACGTTTAAGTAGGAACGTGAAATGACCGAAGACGATCCGTGCTCCGGACGACCCTCAACCTCAAAAACGATTGAAAACTTTCCGAAAAAACAAATAATTGATCCGCGAAAATCGTTACCAGAGATCCCGATTCTTTATGAATAAACAAAGAAAGCGGTTGTCAGATTTTTCATGAACCGTTCAAATGTTCAACGTTTGAGCAAAACTTGTGCTTAAACTTCTTATTCCAGAGCAAAAGGAAACGAGAACCATCATTTCCCTGCTCGTATTAACAGATTTTGCTATGTAAATGTGAAAGGCGTGACGTTATTCACAGATAAAAATAGCTCGCATTTAGCAAAAATCAATGCTAAAATTAGTTACCGGAACCTAAGAAAGTAGAATCGTTGATTTTAAAAGTATACAACTTTCTTTTTCACATGACGCTTTAATGTATGAAGTAGAAAGATCCGTAAAATTCCTGCTCACTATAACTATAAAACACAACTACTTTCGGAATTGAGCGACACGGAATCAAAGGCAAGCAGCGCGAGGTAAGGTACTACAGGGGTAACAAAACTCATAAACCAAGGTGCGACAGGGTTTTTCACAAGTATGGTGAGATTTGGTAGCATCGGGTGGTGTTCTTTTCCAAACACGTTGGTGGAGAAGGGTAACGGTTCCTCCCAGACGGAACATAAAATAAGAAAGTGAGGTCAAATTATTAAAAAACACTGAAAATGAACTTTAGAGATTATTGAGGACTTGGAGTTTAAGATTATTAAGGAATTGCCGATTACGATCGAACATTTAAGCATATTATGATTGGAGGTTAAGATGGAACTTTAAGGTTGAGTTTTAAGAGGGAGCAATAAGAAATTGGAGATTGTCCTGGCAAGGACATTTAAATAACGGAAGGAAGGCGTGATTCAGTCGTAAATTCCAAGGTGCTCTTCATCGTTCAACGCGGAAGTCAAGAGGGGGCCACCGACTAGTTCCAGGCAAGCTGAGACGGAACGGTCAATACTACTGTACTGCCAATTTCAAGTAGGATTTGTGTTAGTGATTCTGCTTTATGGGAAAGCCCGTTTAGACGACCCTGAGTACAGCTCATGTATTCAGTTAGTTTTAAGAAATTTAATTAAATTTTGTAAATATATAGTGTTATTTACAAAAAGGACGCCTATGCAAATGAAGATATATATATATATATATAATTGAATATTTTTCACATTTTTATAATAATTATTTCATTATAAAACTAATATTATACCCCCTACATTCATTTCATCACCTTGTAGAAGTCTTACCAGAAACTAATCACAATCATTAAACGTCTGCTTCTAAAATGCTATTTAGTTTTTAGTCATTCTAATAAAGTAAAAAGTATTAATGGACATGATACAGACCGTGCAACTCAGAATAACAGGAAGAAATTTTTATAGTCCGTAGGGTTCAAGGAAGGCAGAAAAAAAGTATGCTAAACTGTTAAAATTATTTTTTGATAAAACCTCATCACTAATATCTACAAAGTACTGAAGCGACAGCAGCAATTTACAGGAATGAAGGCACAAGAATAGTTAATATATAACTATAACAATGCTGAAAATAACCAGAATGTTAGTTTGGGTTGGTACGGTTATTAAAATGGTTACCATTCTGGTGCTAAGCGAATGAGAGCAGAGAAACAGATAAACGTTTCTCTATTTATGAAAAGGTACGAGTAAAGAGATAGATTTACTTTCCTCATAAATTTGAAAGAGTGTCAATTGCTATGATGAGTACTAACAAGTAAAATCTTCACATTCCCAATACCAATATCCGCTGCTGTCACAAGGAATCAACTTGCAATGCATTTAAATCTGGTAAATGTGACTAGAATCTCAAACACTTTTTTAATGTATATTGTATTTCAAGCTTTATCAGTTCTTTATAATTAATTTTATGTACAACTAATGTTTATTTGTAAGTTTTGATACTTTTAAAAATTGTTTTTATACAAATTTTAGAAATAGTATTATATACTACGTTTAATTATTTTATGATTGGTAATATTTATGAGAAACTGTTTAATAATATATCATTCCATTTGGTTTCTTAAAGCACAAATTATCTAATGATTTATTTTGTTTCCTCACTTATTTTAATTAATGCCATTATTATTTAATGTTACGTTTTTAAATATTATTAGTCTGCAATACCAACACATTTTGGCAGTAACCCATGCTAAAAAAAGTCCAGGAAACAAATTTTTCTCTCTCTAGCCCTCTAATTTTTAGTTCATGGTTATCCGCATCCGTTGAAATGTAACACCGTATTATTTATGTTTCATGTTTTATATTTTAATATATTCAAATAAATAGTAGGTTGTAATTTTTTTGTCTGTTGTTAACTTGATAGGAAAAATTATATTATGTCTTTACCCGTGAAAGTTTCAAAATTGTGGACGAATCATTGTATGAATAAAATGAAAATTGTCTGAATTGGTTGTGAATTAAAAGCAATATAATCATAGGCGACGTATCATTTACTGATTTAAATGGCTCTAAACGCTTCAGATTTATCAATCTATACATTTTGTCTGAATTATAACTTCCACATTACTATTTTCCTTTTACATTATCTGTAAGCAAGTAAAAGAAGTAATCTTGTTGAAAATAGAAACTTATTTAATAACTATACTTTGTTTCTATTTTTCAATTTAAAATTAATAGAAAACTTTTTAAATGTATCAGTAATTAACTAAGGAAATAAAAGTGTACTTTCTCAGATAAACGCAGTAAAAGGTTTAAAATAGGAACAATAGTAGGTTGAACAGTATTAAACGTATAAGAAAATGCTTCAGGAAAAATAAAGTGTGCTTGTATTTGTAGAATATCCAATCATTGTTTACATAAAATACGCATATTTGTAAATGGAACAATCCCTACTACGTGATAAACAGTGCTATTATTTGTCGTGGGAAAAGAAATTTCCCCTTTAGCGTGGAAAATTTCCAAAACAGTTTGATTTCAGTCAGTTGGAGTACATAAATCTCATAATACGTATCATTAAAGAGGTACGTCCCACAAAGACTGAAGTTTTAGAATCATATACTTTTGTAATATGCTTAAATGTAGTTACAAAACAATGTACTTAATGAATTAATGGAATCGTGCGTCTTCGTCGACGATAGTGGATTGCGAGAAAAACTCTCAAACATCATTTCCCCGTATTAAAAAGGAACCCAAGATTGCGAGGCGTTAAAATAAGATGTAAATGAGACTTTAATGAACCCTTAGCGAACGTAAGCTTTGAAGTGTAGACTCTGTGCCTTCCTTTTTATGCATTACGGTTTATTTGGAGCTCGTGTTGTCTCTACATTTTAACCACAAAGGTTCGTCGTTCGCGAAGAGAGGAAAAAGCGTAAGCGGAAATCTTAAAAGTCTACTCTAAAATTCAATCAAAGCTGACATTTATAAGACAGAAGCTACTACCTTGACTTTTTCAATTCTGGGAAAAATGTTGCGTGAGTATGGTTATTGACTTTTGGTTATGTCAAAGGAGAAAGAAGTCTTTCCGTGAACTGAAAATAAAGTCCGAAGTTGCACACTGCAAACGAATTGGGATTTATACACAGAATCTTGTTGACTAAAAACGAATGTAGCTTTTAACCAGTCATTTCTATCTATACATACAGACAGATGAACTCCAAGATACAATCTTGTATGTAGTTTCATTTTAATTAAAATTAATCAGAACACATTTCTAATATGGACGAAAACCATTAGGACAGTATAAAGAAAATTTCTTAAAAATTAACTATATTATTTTAAAGAGACGGGACATGATTAAAGTAATACTTTACAAAAACGTACAGAGCAACAAGATTTTCAAACAGAAACATGTTGTGTGTTGATTTTTTAATTTCAAAATCAATAGCATTTTGTAGACGTTTCACTTCATATCATTAATTTACAGTGATCTTTATTTTCGGGAAGGGCGATTTTAACTCCGTGTTTAAATAATTGAGAACTTGTACTAAATATTTTCTTAATTACTTCAGAAACAAAATTTGTTTAGGAAGGATACTAGAAAATATTTTTTCGGTTGCTAATTACGGTTAGGACGACAATATAGTGAGGAATTCTTTTAATAAATCTACAATTGTAGTAGGATCAATTATATTTTATTAATATCTTTTGTTTTATATTTAAATGTATTCATTAAAATTTTGATTTACAAATAGTTATTAAATGTGCAAAACCAATTAATATGGATTTCTGAAACATAAAATCAATAACATGACTGTTGCAGTTATCGCAAAAGAACCGATTCGTATAAAAATAGGCTTATAGTTTTGGTAGATATTTTATGGATTATTATATATATTATTTTAGTAAGGTTGTGTTCATCTTCCTTAGGCTTAACCATCAGTTATTGATCCATAAAATATCTACCAAAACTATAAGCCAAATTTAACTATATATATATATAGTTAAACTTGTGTCACATGTCCAACTGGCACTCAATTTTCCGTGTTTTATTCTTTCCTACGAACCTCGGATACTACGTTCGTCACCCCAATATAACATGGGGCTTAGCGCTCTCGCGGCGAGGAAACCGATGTACTCCGTTACGTAATAGGAAAGGTGGAGGGGAGCGAGCGTGTGACGAGAGCACGACCACGAGGATCCTTCTTCTAGACTTGGACGCAGATCTGGACTGTCGTCAGCAGTCAAGGGTCCAGGGTTGCCCTCAGAAGGGATAAAGTGGTGCAAGTCTGAAATTGTGTACCAGCTTTGTACTAGTTTCTATGAACTTTTAAAATATTATTTTCTTTTACTTATTCACGTGAATAAGCCTTTGTTAATTATTGTAGGCCTATTGTGGTTTCGGCTTCACTTATCCCTGCCTACTATGTGGTAATCCGAAAGGTCTAAACTAAATTACGACGACGATAAGAAGAGTTTCGTTACAATATATTGTAAAAAAAATTCGTCAATACAAATATTGGTTAATTAATTTTAAATTAATTGTATTCTTAATTATTTTATTGTAATATTTTATCATTTTGTGACAGTGCTCTTGGGTGTTTGTAAGTCTTTAGTTATTAACAAATTATGCTTTATTGACCCCTATGAATCGTATATTTACGATAGTTACACCAGCGTTACGGCTAAGACCTTGGGTTGATTGGATAATATTTAGCGCGGCAAACAAAGAGAATAATTACGATTGGATGACAGACAGAGTCACAATGGAGCGCACGATGGATACAGTCAAATCAGATGACCATGGAATTTTGACGAAGCGAAACGGCTATGTATGCTCGTAAGTGTGGCTGGTGGGTCTCAGGATCAGATCCATTCAGGAAGACAGTGGACACTGAACAGGATTAGTCAGCATTATAACAACAACGAATAGAATCTTGAGGTTTCAAATACGAGCAGTAGTGAGCAGTTTTTTAAAAAGTTTTTCTAAGTCGCAAGAAAAGTGAAATTAGGATATTTCTACGAGACGATAGTAACTAGCTGAGCCATTCTATGTCAAATCACCGAGACATCACGAAAGGATTCTCAAAATATCATGAAATTTTTTAAATAAAGTAACTCTAGACCACAAATTAAACTGTGCTCATTGTGCATTCTTTCATAAGTTAAGCACCCATATTAAATCAGTTGTCATCTGTTTGTCGCTACTTTTGACCCCTTAACAAATCAGTGTGACCTTTGGTTCACCGGCGCAATTACCAAAATGGTAGTACAGTTAGCCATTCTGAAATCTATCCGTGCCAAAATCATTACCAATTTCTCTGGCGGTAAATTTGGACATCCGTTTGGAGGTAAATTAGTAAGCAGCAAACAATCCATATGCCACAATATTTTTAAGTGTACTCCGGATTTGGTTATAAACGGTACTAATACAGAGAAATGACTCTTCTGTACATGAACAATGCTTAGTTATGTTGGTACCCGAGATCTTAGGACAACATAGGACTCGGAAGGTAACGTATTTTGCTGCGGAATTGGAGGTTAATAAATCTAAGCAGTCTTTACTCCAGATAACCCAAATCATCCAAACGTAACAAAGAAACGAAATATTAAAGAGTTTAATAGTAATTAATAACACGATTGATTTGTAATTAATTATTGCGACCGATAAAGGACTTCGAAAAGTTCGCTATTCATTACCAAAACACGAATATTAAAAATGACGTAGAACGAATGTAGAAAATAATAGAGAACTATGGAAGTTACAAGAATGAGAGAAGCTACAATTGTTGATAGACTACAATTTTAAAATTGAATTGCCATGACAAGATAAAGATATTCTAAAATGTTATTTTATATGGAGAACTAGAAATGAATGCACTGGCGTTTGGAGAATATGAAGAACCAGGATTATCAGTTGAGGGGAACATATGACCCTCGTTGGTTAAGGAAGCTTAATTCCAGAGATATTCGCTAATTGACTAACAGACTTTCGTCCTCTCAGCATTGTTCCCTTCTTCTGTCCTTCGTATCTTGGTCTCCCCTCTCCGTTACTTTATAGCCAATTACTATGTAAATGTACTGAAACTTTTCTATTGGGGGAGGGGGTTGAGGGAGAAAGAGTAAAAAAGAGCTTTGAAGAGTGATTTCTTCTCTGCGGAGGAAGTTTAGGACACGAGTTTCCATAGCACTGTTCTGACAGAGTTAAATAGGCTTCGTGGCTCCAACCTCCGATAACGCAGCACATTACGGGGAAAACCCCACTAAGTCCCGGGGCACTTTAATCTGCATTTGGGTTATGCAAAAAATAATAACATTTTATATTATCCATTCCAGACACTTGCAATTAGCATATCAATTGATAAAGCACTGTAATATAATGTATAGGAATTAAGCATGGGATTTTGGAAATACTTAAACAGTAGTACAGAAGATTATTAAAAATACTGACGAATATCATTGTTAATAATTATTGAGATAATTAATACTACAAAATGGAAGGGTTTGAATGAATTCCGTTTCATGAATACTTCTGTAATCATAATTTCATTAAAATTTGTTGTATCATAATTTGCAAGATTTATAAATCGATCAAACGTGGTCAATTTAAGTAGTTTACTTGAAATATAATTTTTCTGTGTAATTAAATTGTAAAATGACACCTTTCTATTTTTGTGGAGTATTTACGTGATAATTTTAGTATGCAAAGTATCCCAAAAACAATTTTTAAGGTTAAATTATTAATCATAATATTTATATATTTTATAGATTTTCCTGTATAACCGTGACATAATTTTTTAATATATTAATTTTCGTGGTAATAATGGAACCTTGGAAACACGACTTCACAAAAGTTCAAACATTCTTTTAACGAACCATTGCTTTAAGTCTAATTGTTAGCACTTATTGTCCAGTTGCAATCGCTTTTGTGCTACACGAACCGGTTTTTAATAGGCATTTAGGACAAGAACACGGGAGGGAATTGAAAATAAGATTTGGTTAAATAGTGTGAAATGTGAATTACCAGTTAAAAACCTTATAATGGTAGAAGCTATTTTCTTTCTTAATTAATAAATCTCTAATATGAACTCCGTAACGTATGTGTATTGCTTGTTGCGTTCCGAAACGGGCGTGAAATTTTTCTACCGAGCAGTGTAACTCCCTTCTATTTACACAATTTTACTTTCTAAGCTTATACGTAATCAAGGTAAAACTGTTTGCGTGATCTCCAGATTCGACACGCATTTAAAGAGAGAAGAGCTTCCTTCATTATCGTAGTGAATTAACTTCATTAATAGACACTAAAGGAAATTATGTTCATTCCCTAAGTAAATAATAATTGCACGCATAAAATTGAATTTTCATGTTGTAACAATACAATCTATCCTATTGTCAATAGTTTTTTTTAAAATGATTAGATAAACTAAATATCGACCAATATCTTGTTGATTATAAACAGAGATACGACAGAATTGAATAATTCAAGCAGTTTCATCAATTTAGTTCTGGTAAAGGCTTGCCTTTATCGATATGTTCTCGACCCGTTAACCTGTATGGCCTTCTGAATAAAAATACAAAATTTTGAAACGATACCATGAGAATTTAAACATCAAAAACAAATGTCAAAATCAAAATTACAAACACTACATTTTGAAACAATCTTGCCGATAAAATGCAGAATAAAAATAATTTTTTCTCCTAAAATACTGAATTACAATATGAATTAAAATTCCAACAAAGAAGGTGAGAGTTATATTTTAAAGAAGGATTATTCAATAAATAGATTGGGGAACCCTTATTTTAAGAATTATTTGATTATCAATTACAAAGAATATTTCTTAAAAGTTACGGGACACGATAACCAGTAATCATTTACTTATGGTAAAACGGATATTTTTATATTCATAATGAATTCGTGTCGAATGATTACACGATAGTCAAATGAACCAATAATACCTTATATAATTATGTTATGAACCGAAAGTATGGGCGGCGTAATTGTTGATGCGCAAAGACCGACACCAATATTGTTGGTGTGACGCTGGACGTCAATCCATTAAAATAATCTAGATCCGGCAGCCAATGGATGCAAAACGCATAAATAGACATAAAATTTTGCAGAAGTAGTCAGCCAGCTCATTAGATATGAGAGTGAGTGAGTGGTTGATCTGATAGAAGTAAATCCTTCATGTTTGATGGACCGTGCCCCTCGTGTTTCATTTATGTGGTACCCGATTATCCTGTGGAAATCCTGGATGTTGGTACTCAACAGAGTAACAGCTAAACGCTCAAGTGCGGATTTTATTGATTTTTAATTATAGTAATTTTTTATCATTTTCACTATAAGCTACTAGATTTTGTATTCTTTTAGATAATTTAAAATGGTTTGTCTTCTCATAAAATTTTTAAATCTCCGTTCATTGGTGGGTAAAATACCCTGAAAAAGTCTCATGATCAATGCTAAGCAAATTTATTATATTGCGTATTTCGTGATTTTGTTGCAAATTCAAAAATAAATGTTAATTACTAAAATACGTCTGCTTATCCAAACTACTCCCATGATCAAATAATCTATAGCAATAAATAAGTTGAAGTGTCTGCCTGTCTGCCCACGTGTTTTTCTCGAATAGGCTCCGAAATGGCTCAACGGATTTGAATGAAACTTTTACACTTTAAAAACAGGAGGTTTTACTTAAATATTCGTGTATACTTCATTTCAATATATTGAAGGTGATATATAATTATATATATATTAATATCTCCTGTAATATATTGAATTATACAGTAACGAATATTTAAGGAAAATCTCCTATTTTAAAACTACAATTTTTATTGAAATCCGTAATCCACTTCTCATATGTGCAAAAAATAATAATTCAAAATCTAATGCGGATTGCCTATCTTCTTGTGTTTATTCACTCTATCTATTGTTGAAGTAGGATTTACGCCGTTGTTAACCTATTGTTGGCAAAGAGCTAACTCCATGATAAATAATAAACTTCGTCAGATCGTCTATACGATATATACGTAAATTAGTTTTATTTGTCGCGTCAGGGAAATTTTAATATTAAATAATTGCTCATATTTATTGGCTTTTAAACGTATGATAGCGGGACTTGATCGAAACCAACTGCGAGTTGTAAGGTTTTCCCTCAAGTGGTCATAAATAAATGACACCGTACTTTTTATATATTCATTGAATTCAACTTTATCAAAATTCTGTGCCTATTGTTTCGTTTTTAGGGCACAATAAAAGGAACTATTTCGGTGCGTAAGAAGTCGCTGGGATTAGCTAGTATTATATAAGTTTAAAGAATTGTACGTTACTATTTGGCTCAGCAATTCATGGGCAATTTAATAAAATCGTAACATGAACAATATTAACTATTTAGTATTACCGTCCTGAAATAGGTTCAATAAATTTAAATATAGTTTTTAGATAACGTAGGACCGCTGGAGGATTTAAATAGTAATACAAATTAATGACGGATCTAATTTTTTATAAATGGTTTAAAAAGAGCATTGTTAGATGAATGCCTGTTTATGTGTAAAATTATAAAAATTTCTTATGAATAAATGAACTAAAATATATTTATATTATGAGATAGATTCAAATCCATACTAAAGTTTTTTCCAATACAAAAGATTAACGTAACTAAGCAAGAAGTGATTTTTTTCGTGAAATTAATAAAACGATATTCGAAAGATTAATATAACTATATTTTATTTCATTCAAACCGCTGCAAAGAATTTATCCTTTTCACCGTAATTATTCATTATAGTTTATAACATTTAGAAACTATAAACAAATGAAATATTTGTTTGAAAAACAATGAAACCACGATGAAACAGAGGAAAGAGCGAAAGAATTTTAAACCTACTTCCGGCAAACAATACATAATTATTAACATTCAAAATCCTGATTTAATCGTATATCATAGTTTATTTTCTTTGAATTTAATTTAACTGTTTATTACAGTTTCAGTTTCACTTTAATTGTTATAATTCAACAGACCATTGTATTGTAGATCATTGTAAAGCACTCATCAACAGGACTGATCCAACGGTCCCCATCACCACAGAAGTACTACTTAGTTTCCTTACCATCTACTGTAACTGGAAAAACTATGCCTGATGATGTAAGGAACTAAAATCAGCGAATGTGCCATTGGAAGAAACGAGTTAAAATGTAATGATAGCTTAGCGCCGAGATTTATTTTTCTCGTGCAAAAGGGCGATAGGTTTACGTCCCTTCTTAGAGCTATGATGTATGAACGCAGAATCACCTTTCAGTCCCTGAGTGTGGATCAGCTCTTGATAGAAGTCGGCTTTTTCGTTTAGGGTGCGCAAAAGGAAATCACAGGGTAATTTGGAAAATTGAGTGGGCAGGGGTTGTCGAATAGAGGCCTGAGGAATCTTGGCCTCCGAAGGGGAACTTATACAAATCCAATTTTTTCGCCCCCCTGAATCCATTTTTAGGATCAGGGCATAACTTAAGTTTCTGCTTCTGCAAGAATTTTTTGTGAGCAAGGGAGGACTTCTGTCAACATTTTAACGTGATAACTTTAAGGGAAAGTGCTCTACCGGGAATTCATCTAAATTATTGAGATAAGTAATATATACTAAACCTTCATTATTAACCATAAATTCTATATTCACTTTAACGGTCAAACATAGTAGCCCGCTTTAATTAACTATGTGAATGTTGCTTAATTTTTTCCCTTACTTAAATAATATTTCGATGTCTATAATTTCATACACAAACATTTAAAACTTGGTTACGAAATTAGTTCTGTAAAGGCCTTAAAATAATTCTAAAATTGAAGATATATATATTGAAGATATATATATTTGGAAAATTAATTTTCATTACATATATGGAAAATAAATTTTCATGAAACATTATTCATATAATTCCCTCATTCTATAAATAATATTTATATAGAGCAATATCATCTTTGTATTTCAAGTATCGTTTATCAAATTTCAATTATTATTTGAAATTACGTGACCGAATGTAAACATGGGGATTATATCGTGGTTATTTTTAGAAGTATTTTAGAGCCCTTACAGAACTAATTTGGTAACCAAGTTTTATATGTTTGTGTATGAAATTATTGACATCGAAATATTATTAAATTAAGGGAAAAAATTAAACAACATATAATATTCACGTAGTTAATTAAAGTGCGTAACTATGTTTGCGCGTTAAAGTGAATATAGAATTCATGGTTAATAATGAAGGTTTAGTATATATTATTTATTTAAATAAGTTATATGAATTCCCGGTAGTACACTTGCCATTAAATTTATTACGTATTATGTCTTTGTAGATAATCAACACGACGAAGAAACGATAACCTCGCACGCCTGATTACTGTGATTTCAATAATTTAAATAACTGCTATTTTTGCACTTGTCCATAACCACTATACTGTCCGTCAAATAATTATAATTTAATAAAATCAGATGAAATACAGAAATACCTGTGTTAACTACTATTAAAGACACTTGTCTATTGTTGCTTCACAACTTCCTAAACAGATTACGGGGAAATGTCAGGTACTTTTAAACCAAATACCTGAAATTAATATTATTATTGACAGTTCGATAAGTTCAGATAATTAGAAAGGACATCGATTGTAAGCGACCCAGCGCGTCGTATTAGTATGGAGCCAAGTGTGATAAACCTTCGTCCTACTATACCTTTTTAAATATAGAATCTATTGTTACTTAAATAAAGCGTTCACTAAATTACAAAATCATTTCGTTAAGCAGACTGAGAAGATGGATCAACCAATTCTTTTAAATAAAATTCACTATTTATGAATAAAAAGCTCAAATTTCATATGTAATTGTGTGTATTCGAATGGTCCGCATGCAAATATAAACGCGAGGAGCAATTACAACTATAAGGAGAGTCATATTCATTTAAAGTCTGGGTTGAGGGGCGTAAAATAAAAGTAACAATGAAGCAATCGAGATTGGGATCGAAACCGGTCATCTGGGAGTCGCTGAGATTAACTCCAACATTCAACATGCTAATTAACTTGCATTTCAGGCCCTAAGATGAGGATGCAAAGGGAAAAACTAAGTTACGTATTCAATTTTTAACGAAGGAGAAAATTTGACTAAATTCCAAATTGGTTATCTTTGAAATCCAGACGAAGTCACCGAATAATGTAAATCAATGAGTTTGTTTCTGACATTTAGCATCCGATTTAAGTTGCAGTTCATCTTATAAAATATCTCGTGACGCAAAACAAAATACTATGGTGATTAGACAACCACACCACACGTCGGAGCAGTATTTTTTAAGGTTTAAACAAAAGGCCGATTTTTGAGTGAAACAAATATGTTTTTGGATCAATTCCTATGACAGTGTTTGGTACTGGAAGAGTGGTGTTCCCACCATTAGGGAGGGGCGAAGGGGAGGTGACGTTACTTCAAATTACCGCAAAAACGGAGAATGGTGTCTATTCGTCTATTCCGGGTTTGTAATTGTCATTGGGTTTAATTTTGACATTCCACATGTATCATAAGCTGTAATTCAACTCCACTCTGTGTGGAGGGAGAAGTGGCGGAATAGGAGTTGACGGCACTAACACGAAATCATACCAGATTTCTTACTATTCTTTGAGAATTCAATACTTCAAGGGGCTAATATACAAATAAATATCCGGGAAATACCGGAAAACCGGCTAAAAGGTTGATAAAACATCGGCAATTTTTTTCACTGAAACATAACTCGCAACATAAACTAGTCTAATATGTGTTGCTGACGCATTTTTATGCAACCTACCATCTGATTTGTGCCAAATATGAAAATAAATAAAAGTTACAACACTTAAAACCATTAATCTCATTATATTATCGACATTCCCTCCCCAACAGGAATGTAAGAAAACACTGCTTACGATATTGATGTTACAACCGTTTTCTGTTTTATTATACCTATACGATCAGCTCAGCTAACATTAATCTATGAAAATTCCCATAGATTGAAGTATTATAATCTTTTATTTTTATGAACTGGAACGTTTCTAATATCTTAGACCATACATATACCACAAAAAATTATGTGCGGGTCTCAAGTTCGTCTTCAAATTCTTCACTGATTTGCCCAGTTAAGTTCTCCAAACAAGTAATAACTAACTTTGCGATTAATATTACGCCTATTTCTGTGTTTCCAGATTCTAATCTGTTGAATCTAGAATATTCTTTCGGATTCACATCGCACGTAAATTCAACATTGACTTTTGAGCAAATACTTTTGAGAAAACACTATCGCTTCACTACGATACGCTTAAATTTCTTTTTATATATAATGGAATAAACTACAAACCGTCTAAAATGTATATTACCTTAATTTGAAACAACAGAGTTGGCTCGAAGTAAAGTTAACTGAATCATCTTTTGTATTTATAATTCAACAATGTTTTAAGTACAGAATGTTTGCATATCTACTGAGTACCTTGCAGTAAAAGGTTAGCAAACGCATTTTAAATAGCTTACAACATTTCAAGATTTCCACCACTTAAAGGCACTCTACTAAGAATTAAAATTATTTGAGTCAGCTTAAGAAATGCAACAAAGCCTTAACACACAGAAAAGACAAATTTTCATGCTAGCGTCGGACATTAACCCGGATTGCGTATGGTTAATCGACAAATGTAAACCTACAATGAGGATGAATAGCTGCGGCACTCTGAATATGGACGGGTTGCTTGTCATCATTCAGTGTAAAATGATAGGTCCATTTCTGCAACGACTCTCATAACAAGGATATACGCCTAAAATATTGATGCTTTCATCTGTCCATGTCTTTTGCTTAAGACATGCATGAAACAGATTTGGTCTAAAAAACATTAAACAGGGTGTTTCATTTGCAGTGCGACTAAAGGAACACATACCTGTAAACGCTGTACTTACATTACTTTGATTAATAATTTTTTCAGTGAAACTACATTTATCCAAGGTTTAATAGATGTTCTTTGAACGACGAAAACCAAAGATGTTTGAACGTATACCAAAACAAAATACACTTTCTCATGAATTGTTGGCACTATTTTGATTCATATCGGCAAGTTGTACCCTTGTGTATACTTGTAGTTTAAGAATTAATTTATTTCAGCTAA
Organism: Eucriotettix oculatus; assembly: GCA_034510155.1. Classification (NCBI taxonomy): domain Eukaryota; kingdom Metazoa; phylum Arthropoda; class Insecta; order Orthoptera; family Tetrigidae; genus Eucriotettix; species Eucriotettix oculatus. The sequence continues at coordinate 27,810,621 of CM067378.1, read as the reverse complement.
ATAATTGAACTACAAAATTTGTACTATGCTGTCCGTTTTGTCCCATTCAATTTGATACATCCGACATACCTTTCCAAATTTTTATAATAAATTACGACCCGATTATAATTACTTAATTTTATTTAACTTCAATCATGAAATTGTGTCAGATTACTGTAATCAGAAGTCGATGCTTTCCGACATAATATTGTAACATTAAGAAAAGAAAATGACAAACCTCTGAATATTAACAGAATTTAATATCGTACAACAGAGTAGTTTTTTTAAATAATGAGTCACGGGAAGATAATTATGATCTTAATGTGGCAGAAGGACAAGATTGTTGGTTTATATATCCTGTCCCCGTCATTCGGAAGGGCATGAGACAAGTGCCCAATTACTAGACCTACCTAATGCAGGTTTCTGAGGGTTTGCCAGCATCTCATCGGATAGGACTTTCCTGCACGTATTTCTCCACAGAGTGATAATTCGGCTTAAATTCCGGGATGCCTCGTTTCTAGTTGGGTCATTCCATGTGAAGTGTCCTGATTTGAGGAACGATTCCCGCACGACCATTTCCGATTTTGATGAAATTGAAGCCTTACATGAACATATGCAAAATTTCAGCTCAAAATATGCATTTCTGACTGAGATACGGGCTTTTTCGTCGAAGCTTGCGGTTCGTCGGAGACGACGTCGTTTCAAAAGTGCCACATTTGAGCTTCAATATTGTGGCAGTTATTAGAGAATAGACCCTGAAAATTCGTTCCAGGATAAATTGCATGCGTAGATTACGAAAATAACAACAAATTTTTAAACAAATTTCATCCCTGGCAGCTATGAGCCCACAAAGTTGGCGAAAAAAAGTGCCAATATTTTTCGTGTTTTCAAAAGATCCTGGAGAGAGAAATAAAATACGTACCGATATCTGGTGTCCTTCTGAACGATTTATACGTCTGAAAAAGCTCGTTTTTGTTGTTTTTCACTTTGGCGCCAGGTTTGCTGCTCCAAATTTACCAAAGTATATCGTCCACAAAGCTGTAAATCGTCTGACTTGCAGACAATCATATAGACAGGCAAACTAAACAGTATGAAATGTAGTGCTAAAGAGAATACTGAAAATCAGATGTATGGGTAGAACACTAAACCGAGGAAGTCCTAAATAGAATAGGGGAAGACAGAACATTATGGAGGACGTTGACCAAGTGAAGGGATACATTGATAGGACACGTTTAAGACTTGAAGGTCTTGTAAAATTAGCATTAGAGGAAAGTGTTTTGGGTAAGAATAGAAGAGGGAGGACAAGAATGTAATACGCTGAGTCGATTTGGGAGAGTGTGGTATGTGCTAGTTATGCGGAAATGAAAAGATAGGTTTGCATGGATTGTTTCAATGGACCAGTCTTAACGAAAGAATATCACAACAACAATAACAAATAGTTTTGTAGTTTGTTTGCAGAGGTGTTTAAATATTTTTAAAAAATTTAATTGGTGTTCCAATATTAATGGTAAAATTATTATGAGAAGTTGGAAGAAGAATTTTTATAGAACTAGAATAGTAATAAAATATTTGCAATGTGCACCTCTTTATAATTCATATCTTTCCTTTTTGCGATCCTTTTCGGGTGCAGTTATAGAAGTTTTATCGGTGTGAAAATAATCAACTATATTAATATTAATACATTATGATAAAATAGTGAAGAAAAATTATAGAAGTGTATGCGTCACTCACACACATCTTCCATGAAAAATAGATGGCTAGCCCATTTGGCTTATTTATTCATTTATAAGTAATGATTAGTTACAAAATAATTCTACTTCAAATACATGGCTGAATGAAAAAGTTGATGAAGAATCTTCGCAAATATTTGGAAATTTCCCTTCATTTAAAGACATATGAAATAAAAAGAGCTAATTTGACTTATTGAATTCTAAATTCATGTAGAATAAATTATGATTAAAATGCGTGATTAGTTTTCGCCACGGCTTTTACATTTTCTACAGTATATTCTAGACAATTAATATAATTTCGGTCTTTATGCCACTAGTAATTGAATTTATTTTGGGTGATTCTCGCAGGATACATGTCTGCATATTTCTGTCCTTAGAGAAACCCTCGGACGATTTACGCAAAAACAAACGCATGCAAGTGTTGTATATCTCCCGAGTAAAGAAAAAGCCACCAACCGCAACAGCTAAAACAAACAGTCGTAGAAGATATTTCGCATGCAAAAAAGGAGGGGGAGAGCACACAATTAACAATAAAGGCGGAGATAGGAGCAGCATCTAACAGCTCCAAATGAATTGTACCCCATAATTAGAGTAGATCTCGTTAGAGGCGGAGAAGTTGGTGGCAAGGAGGAAAAGGGGGGAGGTAAAGAACGCTCAGGAGGGTTGTATTCAACAAGTGGAATATAACTGACCGCATAAAGAAGACTATGCGCGACATCCGCAGATAGGCGCTCAGTACCCCGCTCTTAAATTGGTCAAATACTTCCACGCTAATTACAGCCGTGGAAAACTTTACAACAAGGAATAAAATCTAACGAGTTTCTATTTAAAACACTGGAATTTATTGCCGTAGGCCTGAATACATTTTTTATGGATTCCAAACTGTCACCATTAAGAGGGGTAAAAACTTTATTGACTCGGTACAAGTTAATGACCGCACAAAAAGTCATTTACCAAACGGAAATAATGTTAAGCATAATGAAATATTTTAAGGGTGCAGCAGTCTACAACTATAATTGTGTTTATATAATTATATTATTAATTATCTACCAGTGATAGCTTTTTGTGCTACCTTATCATACAGCAGATAGTCACTGGAACGACATTACTACTCGCCAAGGCTTTTTCATTTAATTACAATATAATGTACACAATTAATTAATTTTGCTTTTATGCCCCTAGTGATTGAAAGGCTGAGACGCAAACAGCTCCAAATGGATTCAAAATTCGTGAAATAACGATTGGCAAATACATTAGTTCTAAGATCTTTACTAACGTGTTGAATAATTTTCATAAATTAAAGAACTGATTGAATAATTAGTCTTACATTATAATGGACTAAGTAATGATGCTATAACGATTGTTTTTTTAAAATATAAATTGATGTTAAGGGACATGGGGACTGAAATTTAGGCCAAAATCTGAAAAAAATATAATTTTCTAATTGGTTTCATATTAATACGCCTATAAGCAAAGCGTTTAATTCCATATCGTCATTTTTAAAAGATTAGGAGCAATTTAAATGGATTGGATTATAAAATATTAATTTTTCCTTTCTTTAGAAAAATGTATTTTTCTCAGTTTCATGATTTCTGCTTCCAAAAACCTTCTATGTGTCACAAATATTAAGATATTGTCTTCATTCTTTTTGTACATAAACTACATGCTATTACCTTCAAATACAATTATTAGTTTTCTAATTGTTCAAGTAGTTTAGGTGAAACAAATTTTCAAAGCGATGAAAAGTGACAATTTTTAAGTAACCCTACAAAGCTCTCAGTAAATAAAATATTTTCTCCCCACAGTGTTATTCAATTTCAAAAATAATACTGACAATGGTCATTATTACATATTAATGTAAAACAGCTAAAATATGTTCAAGTACGTAACATTTTCAAAACAGCCTAAATATGGAAAATAATTTTCGAAAAATCTTAACATAAAAAAGTTTAAACAAAACAAATTTTGTACATTGCTACACATGTGTTGTTAAGACACACAGTTAAAATTTCAGCTCAGTAGTTTTCATTTACAGGAATTTAAAATTTCAGTCCCCGTATCCCTTAAAGAGTGGATACCCAGTTTTCAGTCTTCTTTTATTGACAAGAAATACATTTCATTGTCAGTCATGTAATTTTATTCAGTAGCTTTCGGAATTATATTGCCATATTCATCTGTAATGATTTAAAAACAAGAAACCAGTAGTACAAGGTTCCTAGTATTGGTAGTGAACTGACATTATACAAAACATTCATATGTTGCAGTATTCAACAACGTACCTGTACGCTTACACTCGATTACTACAATCTATTCTAAACCATCTCACTTTGCTTAAGTCTCATAGGCAACCAACTATAAACAGATTACACTAATCAGTTTAAATTGTACAGTGCTGCCAACGGTCAACTGTACAGTTCATTTACTATGTTCGTAGTTTATATATATATATATATATATATTAACAAAAATATAAGTAATGTGTAACCTTTCAATACAATTTAACATCTATATACTATAATTAAAATTGAGAACTTTAAATACATTTTATAATCGTTGTCATATAATAAAAAGACAATAAAAACGCAATAACACAATTTAATTCAAATTATTAACATTATATACACTCATACTTAACATTATTTTTATATGTGCATATTTTACCAACTAATTGTTAATAGAGAATCAATCATTTAATTTTAGCACAACTATAATTTCAATCAATTTTTACGACATACTCTACGATCGTATAAAGTTTCAACTGTTCCCATTTTCTTTTCATTCGTTCATTGAAACATCCAAGTTTTCGTATATATAAATTCCTTTAAGAATCCTTCTATTTAATACATTGTTCTCATTGCGCCTAATTTTAATTTTATCTCGCATCCTCATGCTTATTGTTCTTCACATGTTTCGATAATGCTGTATTGTCTTCTAACCTTCTTTTAAGTTACATCGTGATACTAAAATATTGATTGGCTAGCATCTAGTGATTAATCTCTAATAGTCCATGGTAATGTCATCGTTTTTACTTATTGCTTATTATCGTTTTTATCTCTCTTCTCATGCTTAACTTTTCCACTATTTTCTTTCTCACTCTTTGTCCTGCATGTTGGTATTTATTTCTTCTTACTTTTATTTATTACTTTGTCATATAGAATGTTAATCGTTTCTACTTCATTTCTTTCATTCATTAATTTGCTCATATTCTCGTGTATGTATATTCATTCTAGAATGCGTCGTTTCAATGTATGGTTTTCGTTGTCATATTTTAACGTTGTTCCAGTCAGTTGCGTGTTTTTATTTTCTATTATGTTTTGCAAGGGCTGCTTGTTTTGCACTTTTCTTTCATATTATTTTTGTGAAAATACATTCCGTTTTTTAAATTCATTGAAGTTAGCCCATTGAATATTTTTGGACAGACTCTGCAACGGATGCTGTATAAAACGTCTTTATTATTTTCTGTTATTATTTTGTCTTTCATGTTTCTTATGTAGTTGCTAATCTTCTACACGGTTTATAAACTATTATTATTTTGTGGAATCCGTGTTCTTGCAATATTTTCTTTATTTCTTCAGTAATCACTTCGAAGTACGTTATAGTTCTGTATTTTTTTTGTTATCTGTATTTTGTCCTTCTATAGCTTCCTTTGATTCGTTTCTCTTTATTCCTCTTTCCAAATATTTCAATTTACCTGTATTATTTTTTCCCTTTTATTTTTTTGTCTCCTTTCTGATATTTCTTCCTATTTCCGTTGGTTTGTTTGCGTTATTACATTTCATATCTTTCTCTGGATACCAGTTGGCTTTTAGTATTCTAAAAATCTCACGTTTGACCGCAATCTTGCCGCATTCATTTGCGCTTCTAATTTCTCTGGTCATTAAATTATACAATGTTTTAAATTTATATATCCATGATTGCACAGATTTGTAGTTTATGATTGTGTTTGCGGTTGTGGATTTCTTTTACCATTTTGTCACTAGTTCTTTACCTTTTCTTTGTATTGTTATATCCAGGAAGTTTATTTCTTTGTTATTTTCTCATTCGCACGTGAATTTTGTTCTACCACGTATGCTATTCAATGCTTCTAAGAGCGTTTCATCTTCGTCTCTTTTCATTATTGACATCACATCATCTACATATTTCATCATTATCAGAGGTTTTATTCCGGTCTTTTTTATGCTTTGATTTAGTATGTGGTTAATATATATATATATATATGTTATATTTAAAGTATCCATTATTGACGCATATTTCCAGGCCTTCCATGAATAGATGTTTACTCTTATTTACTAAGTTATTGTATTTATTCTCCTATATTTTATTATTATTCTTATGTTTGTCGATGATGTAGTTTAGCTTTTCCATTATAGCGGCATAATTCGTTTCTATTTCTGCGCATTGCTATTTATATTAATATACAGTGCTTAATTAAATCTAAGTTTTGTTCTTAGTCTATTTTTATGGAGAATTTTATATCCTCAAATTCAGTTTCATGATTAATCATAATAATAGATAAGCTAAGACAAGATTATTATAAAACCTAAATATGTAGTATATTATGACTATAATATATTATCGAACATTGTAAGTATAGACTAATCGATTGACTTGTGTAACGTGTTTAAGAAAATACTGTAACGGTCAATTGGCGGGAAAATTTAGATAAGACAATATAAGTTTTAATTCAGTGTTTTTAGCATTTGACTACTGCCCGTCACTAGTATTCAGTTTTTTTTAAATAGGTGTGTATCATATAATTTTTGTACTCAACTAAATTAACAACTTAAGAATTTTAATGCAGTAATTACAACAGCAGGTTTCTTCCCTTGAACCCGACAGAATGAATATGACAAACGTTGAAAGCTATCAACCTGTTTCAATAATAAATTTGTGAGACTGTTTTTAAGTGGTTGTTTTCCATTATTGGTTAAAATATACACAGTCTAATAGTACCACAAATACCACAAAAAGTATTACCAGTCGAACATTTAGCTAGGAAGACAAGAAAGCAATACAGAGTTATATATACAGCACCTAAGATTTTCTATCAGTCTGCAAATTTATGTCGTTGACGTTCACCTATATGTGAATCATTTCAGTTATAAATGATTGTGTTATATATGCAAGTCGCCCGATAAGGTCCCCGTGCCAGATGAAATGCTGTAGGTTATGATTTTTATATATTTGTACTTCTTTTGTCAGTTATAAATGACGATAATTCTAACATATGTGCTACTATAATATACTAACACTTTCACCATGCTGGTTTTCTAGGGTTTTCCCTGCATCTCTTTAGGTGAACACCGGGTAGGATCCTTAAACCATAACCCTTGGTTACCTTTCTCTACCTTCCGCATCCCCCCTTTTCAATTCCCTTCCTATGCTATTAAAGGGAAGTTGACTGTTTCGGGATCACCCTCATGTAGCCTGTTAACTCCCCGAAACAAATAAGAATAGGCGTTGTTTCGATTTGAAATAGTACAAATGTCCAAATATTAACTGAAAGAGAAACATTCATCTGCACAAAATATATTAAGTTCATTTAAAATGTCACAAGTATGGCTTGCTTGCAGTGATTGTTGAATGTAATAGTTGAAAGGTTTCAGTCCTTGAAACAAGAAAGTATGGTAAAAGTCTACTGGTATAATCGAGTTTTTTGTTTCATTAAACGATCTTGAGGATTTTATGTGGCCCATCCTTCTTTTTGACAGGTTTGTTTTATTTCGAGGTTTTCGATAGAACCTTCTGTAAGGTTGGTTTGGTCGTTAAATTATATTTTCGGATCAGAGGAGTATTTTACCAGATCATCATATTACCAAAAGTGTTTCCTTAAACGTATCGTGATAAAAATATTGATCAAGGTATATTTTTACTGTCCCATAAAAATATAATTATGTATTATTTGATTCTAAATGTATATTTCATTATGTGATTCTTTTCTTTCTTCACCGATGCCAAATTTCAGCAACCTATCACAAAAAATTGTTTCTTTTGACTGAACGTAATCGGGTTCTAAAATTTTTGTCGTTAATAAAAACTCAAAATTTAACACTAGCACATTCAATTGAAAGGTGTTCTAAATTTGAGTAATTTTTACATTATAACAGAATCTCCTACAGATTCATTGAATATATTGTAATGGAGTCACGCATCTAGGTTGTATTTAGTCGAGAATCTTCATTAAATGTACACCGCCAGGTCGAAAATTTGTGGAGAATTTTGTGCCAGTGAGCACTGGGCACACGAGCTATTCTGCCTGAAAGGAAACTAATGGCTTTATGTTGGCCAATATCCACCAGCTATCACTTTCCCCTCTAAATATTTAGAGCCCTAACATAAAAAGCTAACATCATATTAGCCAACTGTAAGCTTATATAGCCGAAATTATTTAACGTTTTAACATAATTAAGTCCTGTGTCATGTAAATCTATTTCCTCCATAGAAGCTTAAATTAACTACATGATTACCTTCAAAATCAATGTTTGTATTACGATTATTAAACTGACCAGCCCATAGTACAGGCAAATTAGGAACGTAGTATATTTATAAACAGAGACGGGTATTTATTACTATTAGGTCAAATTGGCAATATTTGAAAGTGCTAGAGATTTATAACTGTTTCATGAACTTGTAGTGTATTAAAATTGCTTGAGAAAAAGCCAGAAGACATACGACATAATTTTTGTTTGTGCATGGTCAGCATTTACTACCGACAATTGAAACGTACCTTCGTCGTACATTATTGAAAAGACCTTTTACGGACCGTCTTTAATTAAAGAAGGATTTACTTCTGCGCGTTACTATTGCAAAACATATGTGCAATGGCACTTTTTTACATTTTTCAGCAAATTTTTTTCAAATTGGCTGCAATTGTGTTAATATAAACCAATGAGTGCCACTTTAAATTGTAACCGATTGGCTATTGGAAAAGGGATGAGAAAAAATCGAAACCTTCCGAGGTGAAATAGAGAGAAGTTTTGTGTAGACAGATTATGAAATTGAGAGTAGTTGCCGAGTGCTGGGTGGAGCTCTTGAGACCTCAGCAGATGTAAAGTTTATACTACTTTCGGCATATAACGTCATACATTCAACCAGATCATCCGATGCAGTCAACGAGATTCGATTTCAGACACCTCTATATAGTCAACTCGAAACAAACCGCCACAAAAGAATGCAGTGCATGTGTCTGCGGTATTGTTAATATTGATTTTAATGAGTTTTCGTTGCTAGACCTATTTTTATTACAAACAATGCTTTTTTGGTTCACCCAGATGACCTGTGATTAAAGAGCCTCAATATAAAATCATTAATGCTACCGATTTCATTTGTAAATCCTTTATTTAATCCACTTGTTTCCGTATGAATCTTAAATTGTATTGTTATTTAATTCAAAATCATTAATTAAATATTTTTCTTTTGTCTTTCAAACCCTTCATAAATTGATTTCAAAAGACTAAAAAATTAAAACTTTTAACTATTATAATTGTCTTCAAACTGTGGAGCGATAATAAATAATTAATAAAAAACCGTTATTACTCTGTACTTAAAAAAACTCACAGAAATGCATCATATTTCATGATACAATCATAAATAAATCCAATAAAAATTACAATTTATTGTTCGTGTTAAAACATTAAATCTTTGTACTAGTTAGGTATGAACATTCCCTCAAAATAAGTACAATAATATTAATACGAATTCCCGTTTCGAAATTTAGTTTTGATTTTATTTATTAATTTCAGTTTCAGTTAAACGCGTCCAAGAAACGTGGTATCCTAAAGCAATCTCAATACATGTTCACCATTCTGATATTTAGAAAGAGATATTAACAAATTTTACTTAATTAAACCTTACAGCCGTCAACATTGCCTTAGAAACGATTGTTCGACACTGAACTTCATATTCATTTACCTTTCATATTAATTTGAATTTAATTCTTAACCATATTCTAACATAAAAATTTTATTAATCACATACCCATTAATTCTTACTCTAATACTTAACAATTCAATGTCATAGTTTTATTTAAAATAGAATCAAATAAGTTTTCTCTACAAGAAATAAAATTAATTTTTTGCTACTGTATTAGTTTATTTTCTCATTTAATTTATTAACCACAGATAAATATAAGAATCTTTCTTAATTCATAATTTGATAATTCGTTTACTATTACGTCATATGTATGTGTAAAAAATTTGTATTAAAAGAGTAATTGATAATTATAATTATATGAAATTTAAATATTAAAAGATAAATAAGACACTCAAAATATTTAATATGGTAATTGAACATAATATAATCCCATAATATTTCGTTCTTAAAATAGGACTTTATCAGACGTACATTGCAGCTGGATAATTTATATGCATTGCCCAGTTTTTCAATTAATATCCGTAGAAAATGATATATTTATAAAATTTGAGCAATATTTCTAAGGCAAGCTCTATTCTAGCCAAAATTAAACTGAAAAGTAATTGACTTAAAATAGAACCTTGTGGAACCCCGATTATTTGTCTCCAATAACATTGAAACGTTTTGTCAGAACAGAATTATTGGCTGTGATTGCAGTGTACTGAGTGTGAAGTAATTATTAAACGAAATCATGAAAATATGAAACTGAAAGTACTCTAGACTTGATAAATAAGTAAACTGAATTATTACAAACACTGAATACACAGCTCCGAATAAATTTCAGGTAAGTTGGCACTAAATATTAAAATAACAATGTTTTTTAACAATTATATTCAACCAATATTCATTTGTTCCAAATGTCGAGTAGGCAAAAGAGACAATTTGGCTGGTACTAATACGAATATTGATGTGCGTAATGCTTGAGGGCAAGGAAGAAATCAGGAGGCAAAATATAATAGTCTAATTTAATGCAACTGTGTCAGCTTGTGCCTTAATAATGTGCTTAAACAGCTGGAGCCATTTTATAAAATGACATTGCTAACGAAGCAGTAATTGAGTGATGGCAGAAGTAAAATAGCTAAAAATCAGCGTACACAATTATTCTACAGCTGCATCTGTTGTAATTGTTCGGTGAACTACTTCCTCGTTTCACAGTACAGTAGCTGAAAAACTTGAAGTTGACGTCATACAAATGAGTGTCGCACGTCTTTTCTTTGTTTGCAGTGCAAACCGTCATTAATTTACTGGAAGAAGAGACACGTAAAAGTTGTCTGGCTACGAGTTTAAGGGGACTTTGGTGTTTAAGTGTCCGTGCTGGAACGAGATACGCACCGGAGTTGCACACAATAACAGCACACGGGAGCGTAAACATCAGCGGACAAAGCGCGCTGCCTGCGGACCGGAACGCGTAAAAACCCACTAATTACGCTAAACCACAATGTGCGGAACACGCACTCATTCAAAATTGTCTTAATGCTCTCGCCTCCCTGCATTCACTTCACAAGGCCACTTGTAATATGATTCCAGATATTATCTGCATGTCAGATCATCTCGATGGCATGTATTCTTTCCGAGACTAAGGGCTTTGAAAATACAGAACTACTGCTAGCAAGACGTAAGAAACATTATAATTATTAAAATAAAAGTGACACATTAAAAATCAAATCCTAATTTTCCTTAATGTTGTTCAGTATATCAAGTTTACTTAACAATAGTTCAATCAGCATTTTCTTGAATATATCCTTTATTAATTTGACAATTTCTTCGTTTTATCATATTCCGGAATTAAGAGTTATCCAAAATATTTACTATAATAATAAAATGGTATTTTAAAGACTAGAAAATATCTGTCTAAAATTATTACTTAAACATTTACATATGTAATTCTTGTGTACCTAATATATTGTCTTTTAGGTTAAATTAATAAACCATTGTTATTATTTACACAGTTATAAACAGACCAAACAGTATCTACATCTGTATCTTTACAATTACTTTTACCATCTTCAGCCTTAAAACATTTACATAACCCAGGATTATTTTATTAACATCACAAGAATTGTGTTGATTATCATAAACAATACTAATTTCACTAGTACTTTTATAAAATCAGTATTTGTACGTTTTAGTCAAAAAAAGGTGAGAACTGTGACGAAAGCTAAGTCTGCATTTACTGTTTAACATCATCTTCGTCGTCTAAATATGTTTCAGTGTTTATTCCACTTCCTCAAAATTTCATTGCACATTATTGTTTCCTCTTACACCTCAAACAATTGCCCATAAATGTTTGCTGGCGTAATATTCCCAGCACTATAGAAGCAAATCATTGATCACACCTCACATTCGACGGGCCACTCAATTGTTTTGAGCATTTAGAAGCGCTCTAGCATCTTCACAACTGTGTCTGTCTTCGTAATGTATGAATAATTGGATTGAACGTGCTCAAAATTGTAACTGCAGCACTGCATTGGCAAAATATTAAAACTAAACTTACTTAATAAACCTGCAACGTAGATGTATCTAGGTGAATAATGAGGCATTATTAGTACAGTTTATTGCAGAAAGGTAGACGATTGGAAGCTGTATTGATTTATCTGTATCTGTGGAGCGGGGAACAGCGTGAAGCTCCTTGTAATAAGATTATGAGTTGCCTGGTGAGATTGTTGGGCCATCCCGACTGGTTTTATAGTGTATTTCGCAATCTGCTTCTAATTTTACCGGATTAAATGTTAACAGAGATACGAATTATTTCAACAAAGTTTGTGACAAGTTGTTGTTTTAATAAAGTAATTTTAACTATACAATATTATAATAATTAGGTATAATATCTTATTGTTTGATAATCGATAAATAGTAAAATACCCTAAAAGTCAGAAAAGGAATTATTATAAAATTTATTAACAGTAGATCATACCCTACGTTTCGTTCTTGAATTTGGAAATATCTTATAAGGTGAAAAAATATTTATAAAATCCATAAATATAGAAGATAAAATATATAGACGCATATGCCACACAAGTGAAGAGGCCGAAATGACATTTAAGACCAACAGAATACAAGCGTATTGTTGGTGTTCAGTTTACAAGGAAGTTTATAAAAGAAGGGAATCATGAATAATTTCTGAACTACTTGTGTCATTTATAATAGCCAAATTGATAGATCTGACGTGAAGAATCAATCTAGAGGGTTTTTAATAACCGTTTAGTTTGACCAATAAAACAGGAATTGCAATATAAACAATTAATTTTGTATATAACATAATTTTATCGAAATTATTTATTTTATGTTTAATATTTTAGAAAAGTTTTAACTATTGAAAGATATAAAGGTGACTAGGATACCATTGTTTTTAAACAAGTAAATAAATTTGAACTGTTTCTTTACGATATGACTTTTAATCTGAATAAGTCGAAAAATGCGTATGACATGTTGTATGTATAGTGTTGAATAAAACAAAAAAATATGATTAGTTGGCTGTTTTAATGTTTAATTCTTAGTTTTACGCTTTTTAAATTAGTTATAATATGGATTAAATATGATGTGAAATGTTTTAGGGTGAATTGTACGGAGACAAGGTTATACGGATTGTTAGAAAAAAATGTTATGGAAAAAAGTTGCAGCAATGTTTGTTAAATAGTTAAATTATTCTTGCTAAGAAGTCATGAAACAGAATAAAGTCCATTGTTGGCGTAGCAGTTTATTCCGGGTAATGGTAATGGCAACACCTCCATGACAAACGACTGCGCAACTCCACAATTTCCCATTGATTTCTACTTTGAACTCATTGACGGAAGGGCAGGAAGCAGTTGTGTTCCTTGTGTATGTAAATACGAAGCACTTATTGTTAGTGGGTCACCGTTTCGGTAATCACATATAAACATGATAGTAATAGCCCGTCATTACTTTCGCGCTTACTACGGACGCAGAAACAATTACCGGTTCAGTTGCGACGCTCACAATTGGGCGCATAAATATCAAAGCAGCAGCTGATTGCCCGAGGGCCGTGTTCATTTGAAAAACAATTTCTTCATCACACCTAGCTAATACAAAAGAGCCCTCATTATTTAACACTCATTCCTAGCAAAGAATGGATTAACAAAACTTTTATTTCGTAATTTCGTGTAATGCACATCCCAAATAATTTCCGCGAAATCCAGAGCGATAATTTTAAATCCATGTTTAAAAAATATAAATATAATAGTAAAGATGGGCATATTAATAGATAAAAACCTTATTTCTTATCTTATCTGTTGCTCATTTTTTAAATATATAAATATAAATTAAAACATCCACTTTACAGAGAAAGTAGAAATTTTATTTATTTAATACAACGCTTTTTCCTCGTATTAAGAAATTCCTTACGTTCAAAGAAATATACTTAACAATTTACAAACCTTAAGAAATATTTTTTGTACGTGATTAAGTCTTAATTTCGATGACAAAACGTTGTAGCAATTGAATAATATTTCCTTTATGTCTGAAAATTGGTCATTTGAATTTATTTTTATTTTCGGGTAAATAAATGAGTACATAAATTTATGGTACGTATGAGCTTTAAATCAATTGTGATTGACATTCGTGTCTCAAAATATTTTTCTACTAAGAATTAATCGACCATTACGTAAGAAAAGAAGTCCATTATTGTTCACGGTTTGAAGCAATTTGTGATTCTATATTTGTTTAAAATTTTAGTACGTTAATTACTTTCATATTTGCGTACAGACTTCTTTTGAACCACGACGCATCATCATGCAGGTTAAAATGCCATTAATGACAATTTATTTATTTCCCGACGTTAATACAATTTTTTAAAATATTTTAATACTTGTAATGCGGGACGGTATATCAACCCCTGCATAGTTTGACGGGACAGAATAACTCCGTGTGAAATTGCAGGCGCCATTCCATTATTTAATTAGTAATCCTGAAAATATAGTATAGTTTCTAATGTTCACGTTAATGTGACTTATAGTATATTCTGAAGATCAGATACGATTGGTCAATAATAGCTCTTTAACTGCCGACAACAACGTTTCACTTAATCGCAATTATTCTATACTATGGATTGGTGTTAACGACAAAAAACTACATTTCTCATTCAGCCATAACCTTTCATTAACTCAAAGTTTCACATTTAACATGCGGTGTAATTGTGTTGTGTTTCGCAGTCTGTCTATTTAGACAACTAAAAAAAAAGTTCAGTACAGAATAACCTAGGTACGTGTTTATCGTCAATTGGTAAGCTTTTGACTACTAATTTATTTAATTAAAGTGATGAACTCAGAATTGGATTTTGGGATATCTCTTTGTCTCTGAATTTGTTGGCCGGAAACCTTTCAGCTAGCGAAACGTAATGCACCAACCAGGTTTACGGAACCGCATTCGCCGTGGGATTGCTTCTGCGCCAAATGGCATATTGGAAATGACGTGGCGGGATATTGAATGCAGGCTTTGATACTGGGCTTATAAGTATGTCAAGTAAAGCCTTTTTTGCGTTGTCTTGCATTTGTTGGAACCAATTTTGAGCCCCACGACCAATATGGAATACTTGAACCGACTATTTCTCGATTTATAATATTCGAACACATTTGATTCAAGTGAAGAAATAAATCTTTTATGAGGTTGTACTGTACTAAATATGGGGAGACAAATCTTATTGTAAAAGTTTCACATTTTCATTTATTATGACCAAGATATTTGAGTGTTGCTGACAATAAAACGTAAGCAGATGATGAAAATAAACCAAAACTCAATTTATTGTTTTGATAATATTAGAAAACCTGTCTAAGCAAAAAAATATTTTTAATGAATCATATATAGATTTATTAATCAAATAATAATTTAACTAATCTATAATTTTATACATTAATCCGTCTTTACATCATAAAAAGGACATTATTGTCCTGAAATTAATAAATATTTCATGGTTCGAGATAATTACTATATTTTTCTGATATCAATTGAATCAATAAATGAATAAAACAACCAACAAGACAGAAAGCACAAAATAAAAGTTAAACTCAACGTTCTTTATAAATTCTTCATGTGTACAAGTACAAATTAACAAATTTGATATTCATGAATTGTAGTTCGTTTACGACGATTCGTTCCTAAATTTCAGAACATCATTTGGTGTGATTTAAGCTCTAAAATAATTTAATATATGCTATATGACATGTATAACGTAATTAGCTTTATTATTATATATAAATTATTCTTTCTTAATGTTATTTATCTAAAAATTAAAAAATAATAAAAAATTATTCAACAATAATTAAATAAAAATAAACAGTTCTTATTTACGTCTGTTGCAAAATAATAAAAGAAACTTTAGACCTTTCTTAGACAAATTTATTCATTTAAATTAAAGAATAACGAAGTTTTGGTAAATATTGGAAGTTTTGTTTGGTTTCTCTTCCAATTATTGGAATATCGAGACAATAAAATTCTTAAAATATTGAATTAATACATATAAATTTAGACAAAAATTTGAAGAAACGCAATATACTTGAATTCAAAACGTGCTTGACCAGAGAAAGTAATGTTTACATGCCATCAAAGCATTACTATGAGAAAATAATTGCAATTCAAATTTTTAAACCATTTATGTTGCCTCGCAAATTACCATAAGTTTGTATATATTAATTAAATATTTTAAGGACCTTAGTGACTAGTTATTACAATACTTTCAAATCAAAGTTACTAGAATTAAATAAAAAAATTATTTACCATTTATTTCTTGTTATACAACGTAATTAAGCTATAGAATAAAATTAAAAGTATGTTGTTTTATACTTTATCAGCCAAATATATTAAAAATAAACCAAATTATTTATTTTTATCAAATTTATTCTGGTGTGTTGGCTGCTTTATTGTTTCGTTTATTTTTCCGTGAGCATTCAACATTTAACACAAAATAACAAATGTTGCATCAACTATTTTTACTTGTCCTTGGTGACACTGTCGTGTTTAATATACCTACAGGTTGAGATTTTATTTTACATTTTTGTTTTCAGATTATAATAAATAACCTTAACAATTTAAATGAATACCTGAGGAACAACTCCGTACAGTTCAACTTTTTCTTTCCATTTAATTTATGCAATCATCTGTTATTAGCTCACCCGGACCGGTGTAGTCGAGTCCGTCCATTTGTATTATGATATTGTCTTTTATCGAATTTTGCCGTCACATTGCTTTATTTCTCCTGTAATTTATATCCTACTTATTCTTATCTTCAATGGACGCTTGTTCCTCAGACTTACAATATAGTGAGTTTTGTGTTGAAACTTACATCTATTGTTTCTTTCTCTAATTTATATTTGACAATATAGTTCTTCATAAATTCAGTTTCTGTCAGGAGAATAAGATTTGTTGTAAAATGGCAAGTAAATAAGTTAATGACTACATAGAATTTCCGTGTCAGAGGTAAATGGATTTAGTTGCGCGATATTCAGATGTCTTAAAACCTGAAATATTGCTAATAGCATTCATCTCACCGCCCTAATCAATTTCTACTGACATTGCTAAATGTGACGTTCTTTCCTCAGCTCCAGTGCAGCCATTACGAGGCGCCCAAGTAATTGACAGATCTGCGCGCAGACGAGCGACCTCCTGTTTTCTCATTATGAGAGGCGCCAATATTGCTGCCTTCTGCACGCGGGAACAAGTGGCAAGTGAAAAATAGCGGGGGTAATGAGAACTGCCGAAGAGAGCCTCTCCAGAGGCAACCCCTGCCTCTCGGCTGACGACGCGAATAAGGAATCCCCTCGGTTCCATTATTGCCAAATCTGACCCCAATATCGTCTGTACAATTAAGAAGGTGGATTCCTTACGCTCCTGAAATGTTCCTGGGTTCTGAAATAAATAATACTAAAATCAAGCGTTAACATTTTAAATATTAAAACCCGTATTATAAATAACAGAAGAAGTGAAATCAAAATCATCAATATGGTTAATATCATTACAGTTAAATTTGACTAATTATTTTATAAATAAAATAATTTTTTGAAGAAAAATACGGCATATGATGTGTGAAATAAATAAAGTCTTCTTTGTATGGATGAATTCACTCGTAAGACTTTTAATTTCAATCGAAGTGCAACTTTAAATCATCCAACTGAACTTGCAACGCTCATTTCATCTGGTTACAGGGTCACAGCGCTCTTGCCTAAATTGAAAAAAGTGTTTCTGATAAATAAATAATTAGATGATAATAAATTCCATTCCCATTATTTTTGGTCTTTGTCTTTACCACATTGAAATAATGCCTATCCCAACCTTGCACGGTATCAAAATGTAACTGCGGAGACTAATCGACACAAACTATCACGCAGATTAGGAATTTGAAAATAATTATTCACCGTATAAATAGCAATTTTCACTTAAAGTATTTTGAAATAAAAAATAGACACTTTATTTATTGTTAATAACACCTAAACATAGAGATAAACAGGTGCACCAGATAGCTGACCAAAGTCAGTCTAGAAAAATCAGTTTACATCACGGTTACCATGTAAGAAGCCACGTGTCAACCGGTGAATGTTATTAACGTGCGAATTTTACTGCAACGGGAACAAAGTATCTCGCCTTTCATGTGGAGCGAAGACTGATCTGGAAGGAATATATGGAAAATATACTAACCAAGAGAAATAAAACTGTCTATAGAACGACCTTGAAACGCGTATTGTGCAGCAACTGTGGGACCGCTCAAAAATACTTTTATAGAGAGGAAATACAACGAAAACTGAGAACCATTCCAAAAAGAACACTGAGAATAAAAATAAAACTGTACAATTGTACACAACTGAGGGGGGGGGGGGCACAGCCCGACGACTCAAACAACCATGGTCGGAAGACCTCAGAAAATATAAAAGGTGAATAAATGTAAAAAGAGAAAAACACCAACGATGTTTCTTCTCACAACCAAATTAATACTCCGTATACATGCAGATGTTAAGTCTATAATCGAGTAACAACAATAATAGTCGGAGGATGAAGATAATTCTAGCGTTTCTTTCCACATTGACTTTCGGGATGACATAGAAACGTTTCAAGTTGTTGCATCGCCGAGTTTGTAGTGGAATAGAAAATATTACACAGAATTGATATCGCTGCTTGGCGTCACGTTGTTGCTAGGGATAATAAATATGTGGCAATACGCTCAATATAGATGTTGGATTATGTTTACTTATAGAGAAAAAAAAATCTGTGTGAATGTACGTATGGAAATTAAAGAATACAACCATATACTGCCTGCGTCGATCTCACGTTGCACTACACTTACTGTTTCTTTATTTTAAGGTATCACATAAGCTATTTCCGATGGTTAAACGGAAATAAATTTAAATCACGTTCAAAGGATATTTGGCAAATTTATTAGGTGCTATTTTGATATGTAGTAAAGATTTATGTCCCGTAGCTTTTGTTATGCATATGACTGTATTATAATGGAAACTGGGAAAGTGAATTTTATTTTGAATTATGATTAATTTATTAATTTAGCATTAAATATTAATTTATTGCTTTAAACTAAGGTAATCTGCCATTTTAGGGTCCAATAAAATGCACGACTAGCTCAGATTAACATTTAAGAGTCTCATTTTATTTATAGGGTCATTTAAGTGGGCATTGTGGTGCAGCAGATAAGTAGTCATACGCAATTTCGATATAATGGTAGTGATACATCTGAATTTTCGTGTTAATATGCGGCTGCATCCTTCGTCGGGCTGACTTGCTTCCAAGGATTCGAGTCTGGGTGCAACCCCATGCCTACCTTTCGTGGGCCAACAAGATTACTAGCACTCTTATATAGTCGTGCACCTGCTATCTTGAGCCCGACTCACTGCCCAATCTTCTCTCAATTCGTATTTAGCCAATAACAGTTTGTGTCAGGAGATTTAAAGACAAAATTCTCTCATTGCTGATTAAACTGGTGACAAACTGTTCTCACCTCCCTCTCTCTTATGTTTTGATCCAGATTAATTTTTTCCCACTTCTGGTTCAAATCCTACAATATCTCCTCTCAGATTCGTGCCAGACTCTATCGCTCACCTGCCGAGATCCAATTGCAGCACTTTCTCCTGGCATCCTCCTATTTCAATGATTCATTTTAGACTACTGCTCGACGTCTATTCTCAGGTCAGATTTTCCCATACCCCTGCCATGAGGGCGCAGGCCAAGTGGTATGACTCCCATAATACAATCAAATTTGAAATCTTGTTTTCTGTTGACATCCAATTTAACGGAGGGAGAAATATGCTTAAAAATTTCAATGAGGTTAATGTCCACTAAGGTATACGCTCGCAAAGGGGCTTTTCTAATCTCTTATAGTAAAGTTTCAGCACTATTTGGGTCGGTATTTGCTGCCTTACTGGCGTCGAAAGGAATATTGTCGTCGTCTGACTGGCGAAAAAAGAAATTCGTCAGAGAGAACGGTTCTGCTGTCTATCACTAATAATTGAATAAATTCAAAATCAATTACTGGGCAACGCATTACTTCATGACAGTACAACAGTAAAGTCCATTCATATTTTACCTTTCCCAGATTACTCAAGTTGTTATCCAATAACAGTTACCAAGCTACAAATTTTAAATATTGTTACCCTTTAGTTCTCTAGAATCGAGTCCACAGTCAATAAGCTATTGATAATGAATTCGTTTTCAGAGACTCTTATAGATAAGCTTTTAATTATGATACTTCGTCTGACTTCACTTAGTGGTAAATAAATATTTTGAACTGACTTGTCTTCAATCATGTATCCTATCAAGACCAAGCGTGTCACGTAAGTAATCATATGAGGTCGATCGTGCTGCTTCCCCTATAATCTTACAAGCCAATCTGATAGAAGTCAGACATGATATGTGTATTTCGGGAACAGTATAATAAATATCGTGTTTTAATCCAATTTAGTATGGAAATTTAATAAATTTATAAACAACGTAATATGATTTAAATATGAATAGTTTTACATTTGAACAATATTTTCTTCTAATAAATAAAATTTTTTGGCCTGTTTTACAGATTGTTAACTAAAATACAGTCCAAATTTATGAACATTAATGAGTTCCAAGAACGACAAAGAAGATGACAAGAAGGATTATAATATACTATGACAATATAAAAATAATCAGGTAAATGAAATCATTTCATTAGCTGCTCATAGACTAGAGATGGGCGATCCGATCAAGATCTGATTCAAAGAACTAGCTACTTCTACGGAGTGAGTGATCATTGAATCGTAAAAAAAACGGTAGCTCTTTTGATTCACTCCGCTCCTGCGATCCGAGAGCAACCAGCTGTTTGAATCACTCACTCACGAATCAAATCACTGAGCCTGCGATCCCATTGCTTAAATCACTCACGAATCAGATCTCCGGGCCAGCGATTCCAGTGTTTGAAACACAAATCAGATCACCAGGTCGCGATCGCAATGTTTGAATCACTCACTCTGGAATCAGATCGCAAAAATCATAATCTTTTTCTTTCTGGATACAATATTGTGGGGTAAAATTAAATTAAATCGCATATGCACTAAATATTATAACCGAAAGTTAGTATTAAATTCTCTTATCTGATTGTGCCAAATATAATACCTATTCTGGCTAAATCTTATCCTACACTTTTCACTTTAGTCTCTCAAGATAGCATCACAATATATTATGCTTTAACCATCATTATTAATAATTAACTTCATTTCTTATAATATCGAAGCAAAATTTGGATCAAATCCTTAATTACGTTAAATTCTTCTTAATATTAATACAAAGGACGTGTGTACAATATTTGTAAAAAAATTCAGTTTTTTGAGTGGATAAATACTTTTGTTTTATTTGCCTGGCTGCTGTAGAGTTGTGTAACAATTTTTATTCAGTAGCATAGCAATTAAAATATAAGCATATGTATATGAAAATTACCAACAATTTTTATCCTCTTTAAAAGAAAAATCCAAATACATTAGTGACCATACAAATACCTCTATTTTTAAAATAAATTTCCTGCCTAGAGGCACTTATTTAAATTTATAACAATTTATTTCTTTATTAATAATAACGAAAAGTTTATATAATTTTTGTCAAAAATTATAAACTCACATATTCACTAGATAATCATGTGTACATTCATGGAAAAAAGGTAAGAGTCATATTGGTAAATTGGGTGCGGTGAATAATCCGAATATATATATATATATATATATATATATATATACTGAGAGCATGGATCAGGGGAGTGACGTCACCTGTTCCCGAATCATACAGATTATTGAATTAAATAACACAAATACAAGTGAATGTAAGTATAACCACGGCAGCTTTACTTTATCAGTCTTGGAAAACAAAAGTTATCTATATCTAAGCTTAAAACTATTTACATATAAGGAGCTCCGTGTTAATGCCGGCTTATCCTTGAAGAGGATTCAATGACATAATTTACCGTTAAAATACAAATTTCGGTAATTAATTTGCCATAGAGTCTGTTTGTTACGCCAGGGAGGAAAGTATCCAATTGAAGAGAATTCCACACGTTACCAGTCGGGTGTCACTCGCTTTAGATGTTGACTGTCTCAAGATAACGATTTGGAAACTGGCGGGATAATTCCTTCCTTCTTCGCAGCAGCAGCAACAGTAGCTAGTTGCTTCTCCTACCCCTCCCAGGCTCAGAGTGAGCAAAAACAACAACGTCAACAATACAACAATCGTCTTCTCATAAGGACGTATTCTTGCTGCAGACGCGAGCGCAACAATGCGTCTGGAAGCTTTACAAACGAAATTGGAATAAAACTATTTACATATGTTACCTACAAAGTGAGGCACTGTTACACTGTATATATATAATGAGCGGTGAGTCATCAAAAGGAGCTAACTCTTTCTGCTGAGCGAGTGGTTCCGATCCGATCATTGAAAAACACGGTTTTGCCCATCACTATCACAGACTGAGGCAGGAAGAAAATAACGAAAGTAAATGAATAAGTCGTTAAAGTCGATGAGGAAGTACCAAATCATACAACTAGAAACTCAATTGTGTAACACCTTTCAGTTGCAATATCGTGTCTTCACACTCTTATGATAAAGCGTAACTAAAAATATTTTGTAACTTAAATATATAGCGAAGCAATGTCCACCGTGATTCGATGGGCCAATGCTGCTTGTTTTCTATTTGCTAGCCTGAGAATGACAATTGGTCGGATTCAAAGGAATAGAGTTGCTACCAGCTGTGATGAAACTAAATGCTTTGAACGCTGGTGAGGACCTACAGGGTTAAGAACAAAGGAGTACGAGTAAATGCGTGAAAACAAAATTAGTGTTTCCGAGAGTGCTTTTCAGTATGTTTTTCTGCCCTGAAAATATAAAAATGGACACAAGGGAAAGTTGAAAAAAGTATAACTGAAGGAGAAGGTGGACAGTGGGACAGTGGTGGTTGACTGCGGGTGGAGGGGATATCGTGTGGACATACGATTAAAATCTAAATGAAGGAGTAGAGGGAGATAACCCACGAATTATTAAGTTGGATCTAAATATGGTGAGCGGAGGTAGAGAGTTACTGGACAATTATGGCAGAGTGTGGCGGTGGTAATGGTGGGAGGGGGGGATTGTGAGTGGATATTCAACTTAGTTATTACTCCATGTTGTTCCAAATGAAGTTCCATATTGAAGCTGATAACGCTGGTCCAGGAGAAAGAGCAGGCGGAAGACGCCTGAGCATGTAAGACTGGTGAGAGAAACCCAAAATATTTAATGTTATTATTGATGCATATTTGGACTAAGTAAATTCCTCTTGAAAGTGTATACCTATACTACTTCTTCAAAATCCCCATAGCGAAGAATTGTCCCGCGGTAAAGATTAAAAATTTTTAAATAACTGATAAATAGAGGCATAAAAAATAATTATAATGACTTATCGTTCCATTTAACATTTTAGTGAAGTGGTACTAATGATGGTCTTTCCCAACTAAAATATCATTTATACACGGGAAACCGTCCCCATCGCATTTTCCCTATCCCTTTACATGCTGTTATGTGGTAGTGATTTTAATATTTATTAAAGAAATTACCAGGCTCAATTAGCATCTAAGAAACGTTTTATATTGAAAACACAAAATGTAGGGGATAATCAAGAGCAACAAAGAGGTGACAGTCGCGCAGCAAATTTAAAAGCTAAAAATATTAAAATCAATTTTATAATATATACGTCCATTAACTAGAAGAGTAACAGAAATTGTGGTAGCCAACACTAGTAATCCTTTCTCAGATATTCTCAGCCAGCTCTAGAGATTTATGAGAAATCCAATTGCAAAAGCCAACTGTCGTTTTCTCTCCGATATATGCTGCAGCTTCGCGAACCAAACGAGGCAGCTGTTTGCTAAGATTAGTGGGCTTGTTAGCATTCAGCTCGCCTAGTTACTACAGAAAAATAACAGCCCTCAAGAGAAAATTGAAGACAGACACAAAAAAAAGACGAGTTGCTGTTGGTGTGATCTGCGAAGTATGACTGAAGTAACTAAAATATATTTGGTTGTAACAAACGTTGAAGGGGTAACAACTTGAATGATTTAACCTATATAAATTTAATTCACCCTGAAAAGAACTTATCAAAGAAGAAAACACCTCAACTCGTTCCTGTTCAATAGAGTAACTTACAACATTATTCTCCTTCATTATAAATAATAGTTTCTCAGTAATCTAACATGCATACATTTTTTTCGTACATGAAAAGTATGACATTAAATTAACGTTAAACCAAAGTATTCTTAACAGCAGATCAGTTATAAAGTAAATCGACCTTATATTTGAATCAGTGACTCGATAATCAGATTATAAATATTCTTTTCGGTTGCACCATAAGGTGATAGAAGCATTAACGGAAAGAGTATATTGACTGGCTGTAAAGTCTTATGAAGATAACTGCAAAATTTATAAATAAGTTAGTAATTATCTTTCGAACAAGCAACATTTCTTTTCATAATTCATTAACAAATATCGGCGATTCCCAAGTATACAGTTATATTAGCCCGCAACAGTATTTAATTCGGCAGTAATCTCTACGTTATCACGTGATTAAATTATCTGTGTTGATTTTCATCATAACCACCGAGATCACTCAATATGTTAATCGAGTCTAGATATCTACTGGAATCTTAAATAAGCTTGCGTGAAAATATTTGACGTTTATGTACGTTTTATATTTCCATATCCTCCACCTCCCACCCCCGTCCCCCAGGGGTAATAATAAGTGTCTTTCCCTTTCAGTCCTTGATTTCTTCCGGGTCTCAAGGAAAAAGTGTACAAAAATGCTCCACGCGTTTATATTTTCATGCGGAACATGCATACACGCAAATATACTGAAATAGTCATATATATTTGTAAGGAGAAGATAATTGGGCCATCTCTTAAGAATGATTACAGTGAGATAATGTCTACAGATACATAAATACACGAAAAATAATATTGAGTGCTCCTCTCTAGTCATTACATGTAAATCAATCGGCAAAGCGACTTAAACACCATTTAGTATATTTATAAAGCAATAATTATATAGCTGTTAAGCGTAAAATAATATTTTCTTTAGGTGATGATACATCATAGCTTTTTGGGAATAGCACCTGGACTTTTAGTTACAGGTGTCAGTCGCAGATGACAGTCCGCAGTCGACTCGGTAGGCCCAGGCCCTCAATGGGCTGTAGAGCCAAGGAGGAAGGCGTCAGTCTCAATCCTCAATAATTTACGTTGCGAATTACAAAACATTTTGCATTAGTACTATCTAATTAAAACTTATTATTACTTAAATAAAATTTTAGTTAAATTTAAGCATTATTTCGCGCTCAAACCCAATTAAATATCTCTTTGAAAGTGAAGGCCTACATGTTCTTTGTTCTGAAAGGGAGGAAAAAAGAAACCTAAATCTTCAATCATCAGAAAAACAGCCAAACACCAAAAAAAATTCACGGCAATCGTATGAATGGTGGAGGAATTAACTCTTGGCTACGTTGCTCTACCTTCCGCATCCCCCCCATTTCAATTCCCTTCCTACGCTATTAAAGGGGAGTTTCCTCTTTCAGGATCACCCTCATGTAGCCAGTTAACCCAAAAAACAAACTTTCTCTCGCAGGCATAAGGTAAGAGTTGTCCGCTGATCCCATTGAACCAGTCGTCCAACTGCCCCTCAAAACTGATCAAGGCGTGGAGGCTGATTTGTTGCGTTCCCACAACAATCAAAACTCCCATTATCAGTAGGGCACAGGAGTAGCACCCATTAGCCCGACCTACCTGATGCAGGTTTATAGGGATTTCCCTGCATCACCTTTCGGTGAAACACCGCGTAGACTCTTTACAATACTGCCTGGGGGCCTTAGCCAACCCTTAGCTACATTGATCTACCTTCCACATCCCCATTATCAATTGCCTTCCTATGATATTAAAGGGGAGTTGCCTGCTTCATGATCACCCTCATGTTGCCTGTTACCCGCCCAAAAAAACATTTCATGACATTGCACAGGGAATTAGTCAATATTCACTGATTCCATTGGTCTAATCGGTCAACTGCTACTATGCTATCAAAAGGGAAGTTGCCTGTTGCCTGCCAGAAAGCATTTATTGCCCTTTATTTATATAGTTTAGTTCTTATATTAAAATGTTGTTAAAACTATAGGCCTGTTAGTATGTCGTTGTGTATTAAATGAAAAAGCGTTTATCGCTGCTCTTTCATTTGTTTAAAATGACGGAGTTTGATTTTTCTGTGAGTAATGAAGAGAAAGATAAACGGAAAGAAAATATTGCACACTTTGACGCAAAATTGACAAAATATTTTAAACAAAACGGAAGGAGATAAAACTGAAAGCAGACGCGTGAATAAATTCCTATCAATCTGTTAAAATGTGTGGGTAGCTAATATTTTACCGTCAGCTTTAAGGTTGACTGACTTAATTGCATAAACATTACAATAAAATTAACATCAACAATCAGCAATTTAGATGTGACGGGCAACAAGGACGATTTATTTGATGAGGTCATTTACCGCTTTTGTAATTAATTCAGTATGAAGAGATTTATCTCATGAATATGCGCAATATACAAATAACCAAGTTTTAATAGTCTATAATCAATTTTGGAACAGTTTTCATACATAACTTAAATCATATTTGAATATAACAAATTAAATAATCTTATGGTTTAAATATTTCAATCAAAAATTACTTATTCAACAAATGATAAAAAATGCACATAAATACCTTGTAAATAATTTTTCAAGAAGTATCGGAAACGTGCTGTCCTTCAATTGATATTAATATTATACTATTACCAGTATAATACATATGTAAATAAAACAAATTTAGAATTATCTTATAAACAAAAATTATTGGTTGTTAGAATCTTCTTTTAAAGATCAGTCGAGGTTAAAAACTATTTGTTTATGCAATTATAGTGTTCTTATATTTAATATAATTATACTTCAGAACAAATCTATGGAAATAAGTTACTTTGCAATAACGACTTTCATGTTCACGTTAGGCACGAAAATATGCTAACACAAATTTGATTAAGTTTATTTTCTATTCACCGCTTTTCAATCATAGCACTGTAACATTGAAAAATTGGTTAGCCTTTAGTTAATCCTGCAAAAATATCTGTTATCTTGCCCATAAGCACCTTAGCCACAACTGGCCTCCTGCCAGCGATATCCTCAGAACAGATATTATGCCAGTGAATTCAGAATTCCACAATCAATGGTCGGGAGGTCAAAGAGCTACTAAATTCAACGTGTTTCATCGTTTAAAATTCTATATTGCTGTCATAAAGTTTTTTTGGTAGTATCGAGGTCGCGGAATTAGATGAATGAGAGTATTTGGTGTACTTATTTATGACTCAGAAAGATTAATAGAGCTATTCCCCACTTTTGATAGTAAAATTTAACTAATTCTTTGAACGTTGCCATTTCCGGAGTTGGTTAATTTTTCTGAAGTTCCATTTTTCACAATGGGAAAGATTCTCTCACACGCGTAGTATCGAAATCACGTTGAATAGTTTAATGGATAAACATTTTTAATATTGTACGATGACAATAAGGTTTCCCTACATCTCATTTGGCGTTTTCAGTCTACAAAGGCCAACAAGACCAGATTCCCATCGGTGTGCAATTAGCAGTAAATCTAATTTACAAATAAAGCTGTTTTCTTATTGCTACATTTATTTATCAACAAAGCGGTATGAACAGTACCAATGATTGACCAATCTGGGTTTTATTAGAAGAAGGTTAATAATTGTTGGTCTTTGGGTGACAGGCTACATGAGAGTGATCAAGTAACTGACAGCTTTCCTTTATCATAGAAAGGTAATTTTAATTGGGGGATGCGGAGAAAGAGGATGAAAGCCTTAGCTTTTTTTTGGTATCAGGATACAGGAGAGTGATCCAGATATTGGCAACTTTCCTTACTAGCATAGTAAGGGAATCGAAAAGGAGGGAATGCGAAAGGCAGCCAAGGGTTGACTAGAATCCCGGACTATAGCTTAAGGATCCTAACTGTTTTATTATTTTTATTTTTGAAAAACAGGCTACGTGAGGATTATCGCTTAAGTGGCTTTCACTTATAATAGATGTGGAAGGTAGTGTAAGCTTGCCAAGGGTGGACTAGACACCCAAGCTGTATGATCGTTACACGGTGAGTTTCTTTAAAGTGAATCAGAGAAAATCTAGAGAAACCTGCAGCCGGTAGGTCAGACATTTGGTACTACTCCTATGCTCTTCTGATAATGAGGGACTGGATTGTTGTGGAGATGCAAGAAATCCAACTGAAAGCCTTGGCTGAATTTGGAGGGCAGCTGGCCGACTCGTTTAATGGGATAAACGAACAACTCTTATCAAATGCCCGATGTCTGTAAGCGCCGTGCATGCACCCCTCAAGATCCTCAAGGTCGTTTCAGTTTGTATACAATAAAATCATTGGTAAAGGGATGGAGGAATACCTAGTAGGTGGAAGTCTCTCCTTCCGGTTTTCCTTTTCGGCAGGCTCTTACATGTCTTTTTGAGGGAGCAGGGGTGGGAACAGGCTACATTTGGGACGATTTTAAATTAAATATTTATAAAATCTATGGTGGATCTGAGACAACGAGTTTTTTTGTTTTATGACCTACAAAATTGTAATAGAAATTCTATGGAAGGTTTGATTTTGTGAGTTCAATTTTTTGTAATGTAAATGATCATGAATTATTATTTAATAAGAACTTAATGACTTGAGATACAATTATGAATTTTTTTAATCCTTTAGCCTGGTTTAATATTACAAATATATATACAGTTAAATTTTATTAGGAAAATAAAGGTTGTTAACGGTCTGAAGAAAAGATAGAATGTTTCAATATTGCAGACGGAAACTTGGCTGCTAATACGTAAAAATGGTTTGTGCTTAGGGATGCAGTTCTCATATTCGCCAGAGATATTGTGCAAGCTGGTCTAACTTATTTTTCTATGAAAGACAAACAAAAACACATTAATGTCAATAAAAATTCTTAGTAATTCTTAATAATAGTTTGTAGATTGTTATAGAAGGGTGTTACTTACAGCATTATTTTTTATTTTATTTACGAAATATTATTCCAGTTTACCAACCACTCCTCTCAATATGTTTTAGGGGGACATATTTACAAAACATTTTGTAACCCAAGTTAATTTTTGTTTCTGACGTTGGGTATAACATAATTAATGAGCCTTTTTATAACAGTATTACCATAAAGTAATGTATAAACTCTATGTGACAGTAATTTTGAACTTAAAAAATTAAATGAGCTACTCTAGTGCAAAATGTTTTAGATTATTTAATGCCAGATGGCCGAAACTTAATTATTAACGCAATAAAATATTTGTTTCTGACAAACAAGATAATGGCAATTTTGGCATATAATTAACATACTTTTACTGAAGATAGAATATTTGAACATTACAGACGGAAACTTTGCTGGTAATGCGTAGTAATGATTTGTGTTTAGAGATGTAATTCAATACAGTAAAAGTTAGTTTTGAAATGATATTGTTTTTACTATATAATTTTAAGGTTTTCGGAATCAACTGTTTCATAATACACTGGCCAAATTAATATGACAATCGCCACCTTTTTCTCTTAATACTGATTGAATTCTTCTGGGTATCGATTCTACGACATGTTGGTATAACATGAACTGAAATTTTCAATTCCTTAAGATTTGATGCTACTGAATGCTGCAACCTGATTGCCCGTTTGATTTCAACCCATAAAATCTTAATATAATTGAGATCTGGTGATTGTGCAAGGAAGCGAAGGAAGGTAAAGTCTCCGTCATGCTCTTCGAACCATCTGAGGACAATTCCAGCTATATGACAAGGAGCATTAGACTGCTGGAAATATCAATACCTGGTATAGTACACCATTAACTTAACAGGATGTACCTGATCTGCGATAATACTTTAACACCCTTGGGCATTCAGACATTGTTTCACGAGAATCAAATGACCCATAGTATGCCAAGAAAACATCCTCCACATCGTAATATTGCCACCACTAACTTGAAATTTTGTGGCGATGCAGTTGGGGTTCACGGGTTTCTCCATATTTGTACCCTGACATCTGCATGGAGCATTTTAAATAGCGATTCATCAGACCACAACACACTTTTACAGTCATCTACTGCTTAATCTTCAAGCTTCTTTGTGAACTAAAGGCATCTGCTCTTGTTCGAGGTAAACAATAGAGGCTTCGAGCAGGTCGTTGGCTTCCACAGCTCATACGGTGTAATGTGTAGCAAACAGTTCATTTAGAGACATTCATAGGTAGTCCTCGATTTATATGCTCCACTATTTGATGCCATATTTCTCTTCTGTTGCACTGGACAACTCTGGGAATTCTCTTTTCAGCTCGAGCATTGAGTAGCAATGACGACCAAAAACTTGACGTTGAGACATGAGTTTTTGCTTCGTATTCCACTCTCGGTAAACATCAATAACTGCTGTTCTGGAACAATTCACATGCGTAGCCATTTTTCTGATACTGGTTTCAACGCTTCGATCATTCCATGTTCAAACCTAGCCTTTAACCCATATCTTTGCTAACAACTCATTATACCTGATGATTCACATCACCTGCGTTCCCTAATTATAGCATCTCGCCCTTTAGGTATATCACTGTGACCCTGTCAGGTGGTCATAATAATTTCGCCACTCGGTTTATAACTGTGCTTGTTCCTCTTCAATTTCCTATACTTTGACGTGGGCGGTACAATTTGTATCACAATTGATTTCTGAACAATTGCGCAGAAACCTTTGATCAAATTGCGAGTTAGCGTTACACAATGCTTCCAAAAATAGCATTAATTTTTTTCTTGTCACGCATTGGCGCAGTAAATGTATTTTTCTTCTAATGGAAAGACGAGAAGCTTCTACGTCCCAATTCCTACAACAATTAATTTACCTTAATAAGTTCTATAAATAAGTAAGTAAATAAACCATTCCCTAAAAGAAATGTATATATATATATATATATATATATATATTTTCACTTTGAATTAATGTATGTAGGCTACTCATTTTGGATTTTATTCTTCAGGCACAATACATTAATGTGTAATTGAACTTACTTCATTAAGATAATAACTGTAGTACTGAAAGATATTATGAAAAAATTTAGTCATAAGAAAAGAGGTGTACAATATTTGAGTGTAATAATATAGTTAAAACATTTCTTGAATATAATACTGCGTATATATTATTTCTTTCAATGAATTCGGTTGATGGGCATTTTGTGCCACATAATTTCAAGGCCAAATTTGAATACCCATTTCACTGAAGAAACGTCTTTAAGCTGGAAAGGAAAAAAAATTTCCTTAGAAGATACGAGGAGAATCAACAAAATAAGAAAAGATGTCTCTCGAGAATAGGTGTCATTTTGACGACAAACCGTTTTGACGTTTCCGCAGCGAAGTGAAGAACTCTGAAGAAGAAGAGAATTGTGCTTCTAATATCATCTCACGTACGTGGTTGTAGTGAATTACTGAAAGAAGAACTACGATAAGATCTTTGTGGCATCATGAAACAGCGTGACTCGTCATTGGGCTTGACTTAAGATGCTGATGCGGTCGTAATTGTTGGAAAAATGAACGACATTAGCCAAAGCTCCTCCCGAAATCTAAAGGTAAATACTTTTGATTGGAGAGGATCGTGTCCCCACAACCAAAGGAAATTAAATAATGGAGTGCGAAAACATTATTAACAAAGGGGGTGAATGGATTTTGCAGCATTATTAAGTATTAAGAAATCGGGTTACTAAGAAGTTGGCCCTTGGTGAATGGCAATAAATATTATGAGTATATGATTGATGCACATACACACACAGAGAGGGAGCGGGAGGGAGGGGGAGAGAGAGCAGGATTGAGATACTATTTGAATCTTTAGAGTGGTCGTGAATTAAGTGATCCAGAGCGGAATGGTCTTGATCGTGGCAGCGCATAAGAAGTTTAAATGACCATGTTGTTCATTTATCAACAAGGAAGTCGTGAGGAGACCGGTACGAGATCTGAGAACGAGGGGCGAGTTCCAGGCTAAGCAGAAGACCGTATTTCCTCTGTACGTGACCTTTATTCCGATTTCCTCGTATTGCCAATTAAGTGTAGGATTTTTGTCTCCTTCTATGAGAAAGCCCTTAAATACGACCCAAGAATAGATCTCATGTATCTAAATGCTAGTTTGTAAGAAATTTAATGTTTGTAAGTATTGTTAATAAAAAAATCGGCTTCGTAAATTGAATTTGGTTAAATTATTGTATATTGTCATTAATAAATGTAACGTTATTTATTTTCCATCTATATGTATAATATTACTTTATTTGAACCACCGTACTACACTTATCAATTTAAACTTGACTAAGCAGTATAATAAAAACTAAGTGAAGGACATATGGAGATCACGTGTTGTAAGTATTCAAACTACAGAAGTGATTCGTGAGATTATTGGCTTCTGCGAATTTAAAAGTAAGATGTAATCCATTGTTCCGAAACCTACACCTTATATACTCGAAACATTAAAGTTTTATTTGAGTATTATAGACACATTTGCCATAAACAGAACAAATCATCTGAACGATACTCGACATCGTTCACAACATATAAACAACACCTCAGTATCTTTGAAAACAGCGTTAGGTATCATGGTAAAAGCGCATAAAACAGTCTCCCAAATGACACAGGAAACATTACAATTCATAATTTATTTATTAAACACTGTAAAAATTTTAATTGTACGCATATATATTGTAGCGGATTCCGCGTTCCTCCGTATTCGAGGATTTATAATTCTTTTCGGGCACCAGGTATTTTTCACAAAAAATACCAAAAGATGATTTTAATAGTTTTAATTCCAATCAGAGCATGAGAAATAATTATATCTGCAGGGCGTGGTCATTATCTCGTCCTCCCGTCGACACAACCTGCTCCTTCCACTACCCCATGACGACTCTCCAAGTCTCGCCAGACTACATTGTTGGCCCAAGTTGCGTCAGTTCCTCAACAATTGCAACTCGCAAGCTGGCCTACATTGTTAAGTGTAACTTTTCATGTTACATTTTCCCCGCCCCCAATGAATTTAAAAAATTGTACAATTTTTTAATATGACACTCACTGAACCACAGTCGTAAACAATATGAATGACCAACGCCCTTAATCAAAATTACAAAATATTTACAAAAATTCACTTAGAACTAATTACAACTTTCTTTGACATATTCTTTCATAAGAGCAAACATTGAGTAAATTTACAAATCACTCAATTAACCAACTTTAATTCTAATTACACATTTTATTTTTCCAAACAATTTTTCCATTTACATTTTTTTTCTTCCCACACATTTTTTCTGATGTGTTGTTCGGGAGGCCTTCTTTAAGTAAATGTAAATCAATTTAAACACTTGACATTTACATATATTGACAGTTGGCTGAATCTTTGTCATTTCACAATTTAAATTTCAATCAGCTGTTTTTGACAGAACATGTTTCTTTACAATGTGTTTACATAAAATTTTACTCATTCTCAGCTGTTTTTAATGTATCATATGGCATTTATTAGTTTGACATTCAGCTCTTTGATGTACGTCGAAAACAGTCAAATGACCACATGGTTTTTACAACTAATTACATTTGGAGTACATAATTTTTTTTATCTGCCATCAGCTGTTTCTTACATCTACTACAAAGTCATTTGACATCTGGCAGAACAGCTATATTTGGCATTTACCAAAATACCGCATTGGGTTTTTCCACCTGGGTTCCAAGGAAATCTATAACCACCACAATTCCTTAACACTAATTACAATAATAAACTTCAAACATAGCCAATTTATTTAAATTTTGACATTAGTAAAAAATACAGAATCCGGTGTCCCCCTGGATTCCAAGGAAATCCACAATCATCACAACTATTTAACACATACAAAATTTCTTCTACTCTGTTGTTACCATAGGATGCATATTTTTGAGCAATGGAAACAAATTTTCTGCTAAACATTAAGTTTCGCTTAATTTTACGACAACCTTTTATAACAAGTAATTTTTCCTTGTACATTTTTCGGGAGCTTTTCTTAAATCTATTTGCAAAACATTTAATTACAATATCTTTGTTGAGAACCATGATCAGCTGTTCTCGCTGACCTTTAATCTGCTTATTCACTGCGTTCACATTACATTCATATGTACCAACTTTCATCTGACGCATTAAATGTTTACAATTTTTCTTAAACTTATCCGCAGATACACCAATTAATTTTGACAATCTTCCACCACTCTCGACATTATGATTAACATCCGTTTCACCTTCCTTAACTTTATACGCACGTATAACAATTCGCAATTTCTTTCGCTTAACATTTCCTCCCACACATTGTTTCCTCTGTGTTGTTCGGGGGATTTTCATTCTATTTCGCCGTTTACGGCAATGAGCACAATTTTGCATACAGAAAGGTTTCATTACCAAATCTGTATCCTTTACCTTTACATTCTCTTTGGCACTCTTAGCACATGAATGCTTAGCCAGCTTAAAATCACTCCGTATACCATTAACATTAAAATCTATCACACTTTTTAATTCTACCCTATTTTCTAGCACATGAATGCTTAGCCAGCTTAAAATCACTCCGTATACCATTAACATTAAAATCTATCACACTTTTTAATTCTACCCTATTTTCTATCTGCTTATCACTACTATTTACACATTCTTCCTTCTATACACCTGCATGCATGATCAGCTGATCGGAGTCGTGGCAGTTCTCGCGTGATTCACTTCCTATTTACCCCGTGCATTAATTCTTTCCTCTGTTCTTTCTAATGTTTCATTTACGCTCCCTCAACTAGACTTCAAATCTGACTGCATTTCCTTAATACAATTAACCATGTCATCAAGAACTTCCTTTTTTTCATCAAATATCTTATTAAGTACCACGGACAATTTCCTGAGCATAGAGTCCTCTGCCTTCTCAATACCTTCCTGCACTTCTTCCATTTTTAAAACACTACAGAACACACAAACCCCAACCAAAATATTCCGCAAAATACATTTATTTGCCACCAACCTGTGGAACCTGTCTTCTTACTCGTACATCACTTCTCCCCAGACACCGTACTCTGCTTTTTTACACGGACACACACACCTCTCGAAGATATCCACGCAGCGGTCACTGGAACACTTGACCCCTCAGCTATGCGTAGATCAGCTCTCTTCCACAGCGTTCCTTCTTCTTCTCTTGAATAATTCTCGGGTACACGTACGTCGTCCTCAGAAAACTTCGATGTTCTGAGCCTCACAGATGTCTCGCCGCTGTTCGTTGTTCTAGGCCACTCGATGGCTCGCCGAATGTAGCATATTAATTCTCCACGGTTCAATGTCCGTCAGCACATTCCAAACTCCTGCTATGTTCGTTGTTCGATGCCCCAACGT
Source organism: Eucriotettix oculatus (assembly GCA_034510155.1). Classification (NCBI taxonomy): domain Eukaryota; kingdom Metazoa; phylum Arthropoda; class Insecta; order Orthoptera; family Tetrigidae; genus Eucriotettix; species Eucriotettix oculatus. Next base: position 27,775,059 of record CM067378.1, on the reverse strand, counting down.
TGCGGCGTCAAATGTAGCGGATTCCGCGTTCCTCCGTATTCGAGGATTTATAATTCTTTTCGGGCGCCAAGTATTTTTCACAAAAAATACCAAAAGATGATTTTAATAGTTTTAATTCCAATCAGAGCATGAGAAATAATTATATCTGCAGGGCGTGCTCCTTCCACTACCCCATGACGACTCTCCAAGTCTCGCCAGACTACATTGTTGGCCCAAGTTGCGTCAGTTCCTCAACAATTGCTACTCGCAAGCTGGCCTGCATTGTTAAGTGTAACTTTTCATGTTACAATATATCATTATACTTTTCGTAATTCCGTAATTTTTGAGTATATTTATAATCCTATCTCTCTGTTGATTTATACTAGCGCTCTATTTTCGCTTTATATACGACAAGGATCGACGCAAGAATCACGGATGAAGCTCTCGCTACGTGGAAGACAAGATCTGTGTTTAGTAATATTGAGCCTCGTTATATTACATATTTAATTATTTACTTATTTTAATGACGTATCCCAATTTCACTTTTTAGGAAAAATGGAAAAACGAAATATATCTAAAAGTCACAGTAAAAAAAATTATTTTCAAATTCAGATTTAGAAAGACGATTGTTTTAAAGGCACGTGACAAAATCAAAATTTAAATACTTATATATTTTAATAAGTGACACTAGAGCTATTTTTCAAAAATAATTTCATATCAGGACAGTGAACAGATCAGGAAGCAGTGCATATTAACTCATACGTTTTTTATTAATCTAAGTTTCAAAGCCCAAGCTGTTTTATTAAATAAAGAGCCATTAGTATAATAACAAAGGAGCGGTAACGTAATACCTTTGAAGTTTTATTACATTCATTCCACGTAACTTCTTGAATTTTCTCATCAATTTGTTTCTGAACTTCCACTCAACCGAGTTTATATACACCACTGATCAAAATAATCAGGTTACGGTGGATAGCAGAACGTAGCCAGCATATAATGACGACAAAGAATTAAAAATGAAATATTAACATTATATGATACTAGTATATTACTAAACAAAAACAGACACATTTTATAATATTTTAAAGATCACGTTTAAGTATTTATCGAGAACATATCCATTTAATAGCAATAATTTTTCTTAAGAAAACAAATATTTTAGAGCGAGGCCCACGAAGTCGAAGAGGAATAAGTGCGAAAATTGTTGAGATGAAATATGCATTTTTACTAGTTGATTTTCTCATTTACAGTTGTAATCTTTACAATTTCAATTTTCTTCACTATTGTATTATCTTTTGGTAAGAGTAATTATTAAAATCTTTATACCTCAATAATTTTAATATTAGTTTGTTCTATCTTTTACAAAATATATTTTTAGTTGCCTATCAACCATAGTTTTGTCTTTGTTTATATTATTTTAACTGATCGGGGTCAACACAACAACCAAAACGTGCATTGATTAATAAACTTTCTTATATTTTTGTTGTCTCTTAAAGGTTGTTAACATTATATAATCATGCTACACTTCCTATTGTAAACTACAGTATTTCGGACATTTTCCCGGTAATTTGGAAAGTTTTCAGCATTGAACTAAATGAATAATCAAAGGAACGGAGTAATAAAATAACTTCAATTTAATATTTTTGGTTGTGTCTGTTTTTTGATTATTAAAATAAATTAAACGGCTATTATAACAGATATTAAAATTTAAAAATACTTTATTTATAATTTTTTATTAACAACTTTGACGTTTCTCATGACGTTTGTTATGTTTTGTTTTTGATTATAAATAATTAATAATAAATATACTTCTTGAATTTTAATGTGTTACAAGCATAGTTTAATTTATATTATTACTTAAATAGACAACCATATCTTACAGTCTTTAGTCTTTAGACAAAACATTTCGTCACACTTCGTCGGTTATTAACGGTAACTTCTTTATAAATACCCAATTACAAACTCTAAACTGCAACCTTTCCTGAGAAAATTAACTGCTCCATGCAAAACTTAAACTAATTATATCGTTAACTTACTTCCATCTCGACAACACTATTTACATCAAAAAGCAAAACTAAAAGCTAGTATAAGATGAATGCAATTAACGCAATTTCTATGCCTAGTGTTAAGCACAAACTTCGCTTTCATGATGGTTTGAAGATTCCTAACATAGACATATTGTTTGCGTTACCCTCTAATTTAAGCCTTCCATGTTCGTACAACGTCTCACAAAATGTTTAACGTATGAAAGGCGAAATATTCCAGGAAATGTTAACCAAATAAATTTAATAGTATCATCGTTCAGCTGAATTAAGGAACGTGTAAACAGATTTAGGTTGAGCGAAAAAGCGTTGTTAAAAAATTAAAGGTTAATCCGTTACTTTAATGAAAATTAATTATATAGCCTTAGTTTGCAGACAAATTATAATGTAAAATATTACACAGAAAAGATTTTAAAATATTTAGTAGGACTTATGAATCGACTTTGAGTCTTTTCTAGAAAAGTTTGAACACGGAATGATAAGAAAAGAAGAGATCTAATACCACATGTAAATACAGAAAACCCCAAATAAATAAAAATTAAATACCTCAAAATTTCTTAATATTTTCTGTATCAAGCTGCATATTAACAGTATTTGGATTATTTTTATTAATTTAATCTGTTACAGTACAGTTACTTGTTTAATAGTTGAATATCAAAATTGTGACTAACTTCATAGCAATGTTTAGTAATCTGATTGGGTTTCCTGGTAGTAAGTTTATAATTAGACGTCTGTTTCTTATCCTCGTAATCTATATACACTCTGTTTAGCCGAAAAATTAATATTAAAAAAATATTTTTGATTCGTTATTGATTTGAAGCTAGGTTTCTCTGGACAAACCTTTTCCACGTCTCTCATTCTTTGCAAGAACCTGAACTAATGCGGTTCTTATAAGAGGCCCAAGAATTCCGTGGTATATTTCATTATTGAAAGAACTTGGGATTAACTCTGCAGCAGATAATAATTTTGACGCGATATGCCAGTTAACGGAGAGAACATTTTCGCATTCCGTTTGAAGTTTATGACTCGATCCCTGATCCTGACACTACCTTGGCTCTAAATAATGCTCAATATTTAATAACTTTATTCCAAAAAGTTGCGAGTTTCAGAGACCTTCCAGAGGTAAGCTTTGTATATCATAAATACGATACTTCACTTAGCTAATTAATTTGCCAAAATCTTAATAATTGATCAAAGGTTTTGCGCATCCGATAATAATTAAACAGACTTGGTTCGGTAACAAAGTTTAGGTTTCATTATGATACTCATAATTACCACGAATTTATTTCAAAGCGTTTTCTTTTTACGTGATGATCGTAATAAAATAAAGTTTATATCTAATATGGAACATTAAATAAATGTTCCGTAGATAGGTAATACTGGAATTTAAACTTTAAAAAATTAAGTTCTGTGTTGTTTCTTAATTGTTTCTTTCGTATTTTAGGATAAATTTTTAAAACAGTATTGTATAAAAAATCCAACACAATATATTCCCAACATGACGTTAAATATGCAAGAAAACTTTAACAATTAGTTAAAACGTAGTTTTATGATTTTAAGTTTACAAAAAATAAAAAAGACGGCTAATAAGTCAGCATACAAATTTAGTACTATTTAACTAACATAAATACGACGTTCGTATACATTTTGAGGCTTCCTCAAGCATAAAATTTAGCAATTCATGCGTGAGAAATCTCAAAATGCAGACGAAACGTCGTTTTTATTTTAATTAAATCATAATAAATTTATATGTTGATTTATTGGCCGTAATTTTATTTTAACAATTAATATACTTTATTGAATAGCACTAAAAGAGTTGTTGCTCGTGCGATATATATTTTAAGAACTTAAGCTACACAAAGCATTGGTTAGCGATTAACATCGTGTCAGCTAAATTTAATATTAAAACACTAACTCCGTAAACTTCTCAGCTTAAAAATAATTCCACTGGACCAGAAGAAAACTATTTGTTTAATTACGAATACGAAAACAATGTTTAAGTAGGTTAACAATAAAAAGAATGATGTAAAAATTCATAGCTTAAATTATACGCCTTGACCCTGAAATTTAGGGAGGCGATAAATAATGACTCAATTAATCTCTTGATAATTTAAGTGAATGAGTATTGGATAGAAAAATTACTATTAGTTTTTTCACTCCCATTGCCAGTCAAACCTCAAACCAGACTGTACTTATTTTGTTAATCAAAATAATTATTTTATATGGTTGATGCTTATAAGGAATTGTTATTATTTAGAATATTTTTTATTTATCCTATATATTGACTGAGATTCAGCTTCAGTTTAATAAATTCATTCATTAATTTAATACATATTAAAACTTTCAAATATCAGGTATGTGGGAACAATTTTTTTTAAGTTTTAACTGCTGTGTTACATTCAGCTGCAAAATGGCAGAACACAATGTTGTATTTTAAGCTCCCTGTCTCTCTTATCTGCGCACGTCTATAGAAAGGACATGTTTGCCCAACAAACACGAAGGCTCTCAGCCTAACCAAAATGTCCTGTCGAAGTTCTTAACAAGAGAGTTGAAGGTATTATAACACTTCCCAGTCAGTTCCCTCGTCGCTCCCTCAGATCCAATTTTAAACTCATTCCAGTTAACGCTCGGAGCATTTTAATTAATGCTCGTCGGCGAAGAGAAGGCGCTAGTGTGCACAAACAAACTTAATGGAAGAGGCTCGCAGATCTCTATCAGCAGGGCCACTCACCTGAAACAAGGCAGAAGAAGACGGATTAGGGGCTCTGCGCTTGTGACGTCCAGCAAACAGAGTCTTCCAGTCTGCGCTGACGGGCCAATTTACACTCAAACTGATTACGCTGCACTGAGCTCTATTTACAGAGCTTCGTGCTCTTCAATTATGACGTACTGGAATAAGGACTGAGGGACAAGAGGCTTGTCCCAGACAGAGAAACTTCTAAATCTATGAGGACGTCGAAAGGAACGCTCCAGGATAATTTATACAGAGTACAACGGACGGGCAATTAAGAAACGCAATATGTGGTATTTTATGCTTATAAATCGACAAAAATATATCATGATCGTGCCATTCGACAAGTATTAATTTTTCCATATAATACTTGGTATGCAGTTAACTGAGTTGTAAGATTTAATTTTTAGTGTAAATAAGGGGACATTACCCTTACGAGGAGCTTCAAAAAAGGGAGAGAAGGAGGAGGATAGAGAAGGACAGTTTGCAGAGAATGGCTATGGAATGGTAGGGAGGTGAACTATAATCAAACGTGCAGGATAAATATGAAAGACGCGATGGTCGACGTTTGGTCGAAAGTGGTGGAGTAGTTTTATAGATATAAAGAGAGGAAACCAACTCCCTTAGAAATATCGCGCATATTGTAACAGCCTGAAATTGAGTCACTCAAAAAATAGGTAGAATATTTTGTAAAAACAGACGGCGGTTGATACTACTAACATCCTAATATGATCAAAATAAAAGCTATCAAGGAAAGCGAAAATGCTTAAGTCAGTTTTTTCGTACCTGTGAGTTAAGGCAGTCATTTGAAATTCAATTAAGGAAGGTGTGTTCTTGGAGACCTGTGGACTGCTAGCGTCAGTAAGAGTCGAGAGTTACGACGCTGGGGGTCATCGTGGGACAACAGCTAATTCAGCAAAATACCATATAAATATGTTGTGTCTACGTATTATAAAAATTTTACTAATATAGAAGATCATAATTGAAAAATCTCAAGCACGCCGCGCAGTGAAACCGGGACATTCGGGAGGAGTCAGAGTCGATGCCAGGACCGTTGCGAAATTATCTCCAACCTTTTATACCTGAAGTTCATTCTCCTACAATTTACTAATGACACTCTTCACAACCTAATTTTAGGAAATCAGTGTAGAATGTACATTATAGAACTTGATCAAAAATTTGAATAATTGAAGAAGTAATACATAATAATAGTAAAAAAATAATATGTTAACACTACAATAAGTGATACAAATTTTTTCAGATATATTTTATGGAGTAGTATTGACATATTATTATAATCAGTAGTAATGAGAAACGATTTTATACCGCCTTCTGTTTAATTCATAACTTCAATTTGATTGTTTTGAGTTATGTAATCATATTTCTGTGAATTTTAGATGAATGTGAGAACGTCCATAGCAAATATATTTATATAATCAATATTCTCAAAAGTATCTGAAAAATTATGGAATAAAATATCGAGAAAGGAGGCTAATACATAACCTCTACAGAAGGCAGGCAGCAGTAATTAGAATAGAAGATCAAGAAAAGAAAGGCGTTATCAAGAAAGGAGTAAGACAAGGACACAGTCTGTGGCCCATGCTGTTTAACTTATATATAGAATAGGCGATGAAGAAAGTTAAAACGGAATATGGAAAAGGAATCATACAGTAAGGAGAAGAAATAAAAACCTTACGCTTTGCCTACGGTATTGCAGTTTTAGGGGAGTGAGAAGAAGACTTGGAAACCATAATAAATGGTATGAACGCTGTCCTGGAGAAAGAGTTCAGTATCAGGATTAATAGAGGCAAAACGAAGGTAATGGAGTGTAGTATGGGAAACAGTGGTATAACAAAGTGTGTTAAATTCGGAAGGGATATTTTGATGGAAGTTAATGAATTATGCTACTTGCGAAGCGTAATACTAGGAATGGTAGACGTATAGAGACATATAGAGTAGGATAGCACAGGCAAGGAAGGCTTTCGCGAAAAAGAGAGATTTAATTACGGGTAATATAAGTGTGAATATTAGGAAATAGTTTCTAAAAATGTTGGTATGGAGCGTGGCGTTATATGGGTGCGAAACGTGGACGATGAGTTGGGGAAAAGAATAGAAGCGTTTGAAATGTTGTGCTATAGGCGAATGCTGAAAATCAGATGGGTGGATAGAATCACAAAGGAGGAAGTTCTAAACAGAATAGGAGAAAAGCGAACAATATGGAGGACGTTAACTAAGAGAAGGGATACATTAATAGTCCACGTTTTAAGAGACTAAGATCTTGAAAAATTAGCATTAGAGGGAAGTGTGTGGGGTAAGAACAGAAGACGGAGGCCAAGGCTGATATACGCTAAGCAGTTATAAGGAAACGAAAGGCTTGCGCAAGGTAGGTTAGCATGGAGTGTTGCATCAGACCAGTCTTAGGACTGAATATCACAACAATATGTCGTAAGGTGGAAGCTATTAAATGGAAGTAAGAAAAAAGCTGGAGACTGTATAAAACATTTTAACATTACAATGAAGTAATTTATTATAATTACTCTTTCTAATAATTGGAATAAGTAGGGCCATTATGTCTTCAGCCATGTAAGTGTTTGGTTTTAGAAAGTACTCAATTTAAATTTTCCGAAATTGCCACATTTTCTGTATCTCTGGTCATCAATTCTGACACTCAGTACGTTTCATTGTACGTTAGTGAAGATTCAAGGACACGTCACTTGAGCGAATGCCGCAACGTGTTTGCTTTTGGAAGTTGTGTGTCGTCTTTGGTCGAGACACAGGAGAAGGATTGCGACAAAGGAAAAACAACAGTTGGCCTAAGAGTGGCGCAAGGATAATCCGAGGAATTAGTTGTAGCGCCGGAGGATCTGTCAAGCTGCTTTTAGAGCAGTAATTACACTTGTGAGGCCGCCTACTCTCGCCCTCTGTAAAAACAGCCAGCCAGGCGGCAGAAAATACAAACGCAATATAAGCGCCGAGAAACAAAACAGCCGGGCATAACGTCACAATGAAAGCTAAGATTATCACGGGATAGGAAGCAGTAAAGAAACGACATTAAGTAGCGGGGCAGAGAACGTTGCAGCCCTTCACTGAAAACAGATGTATTACCTTCTCTGCGTCAGGGTCGCGATATGAAATTAAATACGTAGACTAAGTTGTACAAAATGAAAATGAAGTAAGAGGAGAGCGCATCAGGCGTCATCTTCACAGACCACTTAGACTCAGAACTTAGACGCTTGGATTTATGTATATGATTTTATAAAATTATTAAAACGAAGCTTACAGTCTCGAGAGCGTGTACTTTAGAATGCTAGGTGTGCTACAGTAGATCCTGTGATTCCAAGCAGAGAGCTCGTCGTGTTGTGACGTCATTTAATGTGAAGAGCCTAAACTTCTAAATAGTCAAATTCTATTTGTTAATGTCATACGGATGTAAGTTTTAGGTCATAAATGCATAAAACCAGTTTAAGGACTGAATACAACATACAACGATAGTCAAGTGGTAGTCTCGTCTAGTGAAGTCAAGTGAGGGGCAAGGAAATACCGAGTGAACAGCACCCCTAGCCACGCCGTAGTCACTTCACCTCCAACCCTTCCCCTCACCCCAGCTTCTCGTCAAACTCAAAGCACCTGAACCACTTCTCTATCCTTCAGCGGCCGCTATGGTTCCCAGCCGCATTTTAGTATATTGGGAATCTCGGACTCTTCTGTTTTCATCAATTCAAAAATATTTCAGATTATGTTGCGTTTATAATTGAAAAGTGTTCTTATAATTTTTCTAGTACTTGGGTTACTTCTGCAGAATTTTTCTAATGGATGTTATTCAGAAGCATTTTGCTACATTTATAATGTTGTGCTGTGGTATTCAGTCCTCAAACTGGTCAGATGCAACCCTTCATCCCATACTACACTCCATTATCTAGGTTATCCCCTCTTTCAATCTTTATATTGAACTCTTTTTCCACGACCACGTTCATGCCAATTAATATCATGGCCTCCAAGTCTCCTTCTGACTCCCCTAATACTACAATGTCATTGGAAAATCGTAGGGGTTTTATTTCTTCTCCTTGAAGTCTCGTCCCTTTTCCATATCCCGTTTTAACTTTCTTCATCGACTCTTTTGCGAAAGCCTTTTTAGTTCTGCATAACTACCACATCACCCGTCCTCCCTAATGTACTTGCCGTATTCCATCCTTGGCCTCCCTCTTACCCCACACACTATTTCTAATTTACAAGACCCTCTTGCCTCAAAAAGTGGCCTTTTAAACTATCCCTTCCCTTGGTCAACATCCTCCATATTACATCTTCCCCTCTTCTGCTTAGAACTTTTTCGTTAGTGTTTCTCTCCGCCCATCTAGTTTCCTTCATTCTCCTATAGCACCACATTTTCCTTCTGCAACTCCTACCGTCCACGTTTCGATGATTTCCTAATATTCGCAATTATATTATCCGTAAATAAATTCCTCTTTTTTGCGAAGCCATCCTTGCCTGTGCTATCCTATTATGTCTACTATACTTGTACTATTCCTATTTATTACGCTGCCCAAGTAGCAGAATTTCTAAATTTCTTTCAAAATATCCCTTCCCAATCTACACTTATTGTTATTCCACTATTTCCCATACTACGCTCCATTACCTTGGTTATCCTCTCTTTTAACCAACAGATTGAACTCTTTTTCCTGGACAACGTTCATGCCAATTAATATTATGGTTTTTACTCCCCTAATGCTACAATGTCATTGGCAAAGCGCAGGATTTTTATTTCTTCTCCTAGCAGTATCATACCTTTTCCATCTTCCGTTTTAGCTTACTTCATCGCCTGTTCTATATATACGTTTAGGAGCACGGCTTACTCCTTTTTTGATTCATGCTTTCTTTTCTTGATCTTTAATTATTATAACTGCTGCATGCCTACTGTTGGTTATAGATAAGCCTTTCTTCTCGATATTTTATTCCTGTCGTCTTCAAAATCCTTAATAATGTGTTTCCGTTCACATTATCAAAGGATTTTTCTAAATCATCAAATGGCATTAACGTAGACCGGTTTTTTATTATACTGTTTTCTAAAATTAGTGGCAAAGTCAATATTTCTTTTCTGGTCCCTGCTTCCTAAAACCGAAATGATCTTTTCCTAGCTCGAATACGTCGTTCCATCCTCCAATATACTATTTTCGTTAATATTTTGCACGCATACGATACTAAACTTATTGTCCTGTGCTGTTCACATCTATCAGCCCTATTCTCCTTCGGTATGGGCATAATTATATTATTACTAAAATCTTATGCTATTCTTCCTGTTTCGTAAATTTGGCAAACTATCCTGAACAGTCATGATATTGCTTTTTCTCCCGATGATCTTATCAACTTCGCTGGAATCTGTCACCGCCCTGTCAAACTCTGGCCTTAAAATTTGGTCCCCCAATTCTTCATCATCCAGCTTTTTTCGTCTTCTTTTTCTTCTTCTATTACTGATTTATCTAGATTTCCACATTGATAAAGCTCTTCTAGATATTCCGACCACCTTTCTGCCTTTTCTTCTTTATTCATAATTGTTTTCCCATTGATGTTATTCCTAATATTTTTCCTATCTCCGAAATGTTTTGGATTTTCCTATAAGCTGCGCCTATTTTCTCTTTCACAATGAAATCTTCAACCGCTTTGCATTGTTATTAGATCTCAGGAGTTTTAAGAAGACTTTATAAATAATAAAAAAATTGTTTGGTGTCTCCTCGCAATCCATTACGAATACTCTGATGAATATTTAATGACGTCACAAAAGGATGTTTTTACAATGAACTGCCAAGGTCATATTCCCAAAGTAGTTAATAAGAAAATGACACGATAATAAGTGAGTTACGTAATGTAGTTGCTTGGAACCTGGTTTGCCCACCTCTATCAATATTTTACAATATGAATTATAATGCACATAACTTGAATAATTCTCAATATATATACGGGATTAATAGTCTTATTTTAGAATAATGCTGTACTCTCTTATGAGAATCAAATTTGAATACTGGCAGAAATATAATCTCTGATATTGATATAGTACCCTGAAAGTTTCTCAGTAATTACAAAAGAAAGAAATTCACTTGGGAACTATGAGAGAAATAGACGGCAATTACGTACTACATTTGTATCTAAAACATTTGTTCCAAAATAAGTGGTTCTGTTGGCCAGTTATCACACACCAAGTTACTTTGTTTCAGACGTAACCAAAAATAAGCCCAAATTAACGAGATTAAATCATACGTGGATGAAGTAGATAAATTATATGCCATTTATAATATAGCGCTATCCGCAAAAAGTGGCCAATGGTAACTTTCACCATTCATTGAAGTGGCTGGAATAATTTGAAGAATAATCCATTTTGAAAATAGCGGAGAATAGTCCAACAGATGATAGATTGTTTACCTCTCCAAACACTAAACATTTTACACACAGTTTTTTCAAATAAATTCATAAATTCTCTTGAAAAATATAGACCGACAAGACCAGTGGACTACGAAGAAGCAACAGGAAGTGAATTACCAAGAAGTAAAATAAAAAATGTAAACAATATAAAACTCAATATTACTGTGAAACCTGTAATAATTTTTTGTTTTGTTTTTGTATACATACAAAAATAATCTGTCAAGAATGCTTTGACGAAGTCTTAAAAACTTGATAAAGTCACAGAATAAATTACTTATTTCACTGAGAAATAATAATTATTTACTTTATAATAGTATGTATACGCGTTACGATATGAGGTGCAAGTCTTTTATCCACAGCAATAATTAATTTTTCGGTGCCGAAGATAAAAAGTAAAATTGAAAAAGTGACTTTGACTACCGTCTGAACGGAATTGTGAGACACTATGCAAACAGGATGGGAGCGGGCGCATCTGCTGACTCATAGTTTTCAGAAATTCAGGACGGGAAGACTGCGTCCCTCCTGCCTCAAAGACGGGATTAGTCCAGTCTAGTCTGTCTTTTCCTCGTCTGAATGGCTGTCATAGTCACAAAGCAGTTAGAAGGTTCCTGCTCTCTCCTGCTGACGTCGACAGTCTATGACTAAGAGACTGAGACTATCGTGTTAACTAGCTCAGATTGGAATCACGTACAATAAAACGTGTCCGTGGCGACCCCACCTTGAGGAAAACATCATAATTACCTCAAATATTAGTAATTTACAAACTCTGAACTAAGAGGCGGATATACAATTTTTCAATTAAATACCATTACCATTATATATAACTACAACATATCTGTTTATTTTACCTTTACACACCTTTTTAATCTTGAAATTTCATACATTAAATATAAAACGATAAGTTCAAAATTAATAAGTTCATGATAAAAATAATTTTTTCTAATTACATAACAATATTGTTGTTATTAATTGTTAAACACTATGTTCTGCATTAAAAAAATTCACCTTTTCTTATATTATTTTTCATATAAAATATAATCTAATATATTCTGTTTCCTCATCCTTAATTAACAGTATAACAACTTATTTTAAAGCCTTTACTATCTCATACATCTACTTAAAAAAATTTCAGAATCATTCATCAATATACCCTACCTCACTTTATTTTAGTATGACATAATTGCACAGCTATATAATTATAATTCATCATTCAATAATACATATTTTATACAAAGTTCATCAAGTTGGCATATGTTGTACCTACTATTCCAAGTTCATTAATTATGAAATAAATGTATATATATATATATCAGTCGTAGGCTAGCCTATCACTGGAAATGTCTACTTAAGTTTCAGATTAAGGGGGCGGAAAGGTGCCTCCGAAAATTTAAAGAACTTACATGGTGACTGCCATATGTAAACCTCAGGTAAGTCACCTATTTTAGATCTCTCTCTATCCTGTCCTTATTAATTGTTTTAAATATATGTAAGTATATATATATATATATATATATATTATTTTCCAATTTTTTAATATTGAGTTCTTTATGAAGGTTATTTACTTTTCACGATAAATGGACTAGCTGCTGCAGGTGTTTCAACGTAGCAGTACTGGCTGTTGTTAATTTTTTGGTAAATCAATATAATTTTGTGTACCGACCGAGGAGTAAATAAATTAGTTGTGCAATTGAATAAGACTACAATAAAAATATAATATGAAAAGGTCTGAGCACCGAACCAGTTAATAGAATTATGACAATATATTCGTGGAGTTATTTTCTACTAGATAATAAAATGAAATGAAATTATATGCTGTTGAACGAAAAGTTGGTTGAATTATTTTTATTTTTTTGTTTAATTCTCTAATCAGATAGGAAGTATTCGTATTTGATTACAAATTTTCTGGGTCTAACTGTAACGTCAACCTAATTCTGATTTTTGAATCCAATATTGACGATAACAGTATAATTTGTATCAGTGAAAACATATTCGTTCATATCTTTGTAAATTCACTCAGTGGAGTCGAGTTTAAAAAAGATAATAGAGAACTGACAAAGTACCACATTTCTCATCATGGTTAACCTGCATAAGGAATTGCAATCAAAAAGTGAGGTGGATGGAGTCTCTTTGGAGAAGGCGAAGGCGAGGGCTGCAAACAAAGGCAGTAGCTTGGCTTTTAGCTGAAAGGCGGCTGGCCGCATTGAACTCGCGTAATAATTCTCACAAGCCAAGCTACTGCGCCAAAACTCAACTGCGCCTTACCTCGCACGCCCTTTCAGTTCCCAAAAATCTAAACCAGGCTTTCGGCTCTACTTAAACTGCTATGTTACATATATAAGTTAATGCGATTTTCATTAGCCAGAAGTGAAAATAAAAATTCATAATTTCATCATTTAATAGCCACAAACTTTATTTTATTTTTCACTAATCTCAAAAGTATGTATTTATTAATACTCAAATAACTCTACTGTCTCACATCATTACATAAAAAGTATTTACTTAGTGCCTTACACTTCACTTCCATTTTCTCTCATTCCTACAGATTTTACTAAGTCGTGTTCCGTGAACTGTAAGTGACATTCCTCATGTATTGATTTTAAGCTGATTTTACATTCATCTCCTGTAATGTTCCAACGACTGCGTCATGGTATTACGAGTATATTACTTTACATATTCCATTATATTACCGTTGAGTGCACTTACGGACATCTCCAACTCGAAAGCCAACCACACATTTTTTCGAAACAGTAAAATTATAGTCATGCACCTTTGATCAATTTACGCAATGTCCATTCTTCACGAATTTCCTAGAAATTACGGTGTGAAGAATGAGTTTAGTAAATTGTAGGTGAGCCTGGCTTGGGTTTACAGGAATGGAGGGATGATGAATTGGTCCTTAGACATCGACTCGGATTAGTTCAGTGATGCCTGCCCGGAAAACGGGAGGTCCGGGATTCGAGTCCCTGGTCCGCTCAACATTTTTCCATTCTTGGCTTTCTACAGTAAAATTGTTTCAAATTTGATATTTTTCTACAATTTAATACCGCAACAAATATTAAATAATCTTGACCTAAAGTCTAATGTACTTAATCATTACAAATTACTATTTTCTTTGTCTTGATATCTGCTTTTCATTTAATAGTTACAAAGCTTGAAACTTTGAAAGTAAGTAAGATAATCTGACAATTCGTCAGAAAAGAAAAATAATAAAAAAACATTTAGTTCACAGAGCAAAGAGCTTTCCTTTTATTATATTTGGAACAACTATGATTTTAAATTTAAAATAATAATATATTTGCAGTGTGATATGTAGTATGATCATAAAACATTGCATTACTGACGAAATCAAGATATTAAAGAGGATTAAACTTTAGAGTGCTCATTGCATAAGCAAGGCGACTGAAATGACACAACCAATATTTATAATTGTATTGTTAATTTTCAAAATAACGACGGAAACAAATGAGTAATGAATGAACCGGAAAGTTTATAATTTTACTGTATTTTTTTCCATAAAGGGGAGAACTATAAACAGGCTAGTTGCAATTAATATTCTGTTTAATCTTAATCATTTTATTTTTTTACATTTTTAATGAAATTCAAAGAATGAAAATTAAGTAGCTAATTTTAAAAATCTTGTCAATAATAAATTTTTGAGAGCAGTGTTGACATAATTTGAGATAAATTAATTTCGATTTATTTTCAATTAAGTTCAAATTATTGAGAGTATTTTTGTACTTCAATTATTATTAAATAAGAATTCTAACTGAATTTATGAATATTACAATGGAAGTATAATTAATTATAAAAATGAGGTCCATGCCCGAATTTTCCAATTATAAAAGTTAATATTATTGACTGTAAACGTTTTAGAGTGCCGGACCGGCGCCAAACTGTATAGATTTCATTACCGTGCCTGCAATCTTGTTCAATTTCTCGCAAGCCGATTGCAATAGATTTGTAACCCCGAATTCCAAATTCCGTATGTCGTTGTGTTTTACCGTTACAGTACATTTAATTAATTTGCAAAATATAATTGTAATACTGTACGACTTTATTAGTATGACATTGATAATACAAATAGTCTAATGTCAAACGACACTTTTAATCATTTTATTGTAGAATTGTATGAGAAGAATTGGATTTTACGTTGGTATGTGTTGTATTGCTAAAGGACATAGATTATTTGACCATATAATTCATAAACAAAAAATCTGGTATTATTGATTTTTTTTGTTATTTTATTCATGTTACGCATTAAGCGTTGAAAAAGCGACAGTTAAGAAGTTTGAAAATGCTTTACTGAGTATTAAATGCATTGATTATGTAGCCCATATATAATCCTTACAATAAAATGATTAAAAGTGTCGTTTGACATTAGACTATTTGTATTATCAAGGTCACTAATAAAGTCGTACAATGTTGCAATTATATTTTGCAAATTATTTAAATGTACTGTAACGGTAAAACAGAACGACATACGGAATTTGGAACTCGGGGGTACAAATCAAAGGCAGTCGGCTTGAGAGAAATTGAACAAGATGGCAGATACGGTAATGAAATCGCGACAGTTTGGCGCCGGTCTGGGTTTTCTAAAATCGTTGAGACTTGCGAAACCTAGCTGTGATGAGACCTGGTATTTTCACCCCCATCAGTGGAGTGGAGTGAATGTCTCCTCCCAAAGTCTAAAGGTAAATACTTTTGATTAGGGGATCGTGTTCTAGCCACCGAAGGAGATTAAATAATGAACGGGAAAAGTTATGAAAAAGGTCGCAAATGGATTTTGGACATTAATTATTGAGAATCTGGCTACTAAACGTCATTGGCGATTCGTGATTGGCAATCGGCTTTTCGAATATATGACTAAGAGCAGGAGTTAGTGACTTTAAATATTTTGAGTGGTCGTGAATTTGATGATACGAGGGTGAGATGTTCATGATAGTGGCAACCTATAAGAAGCTTAAATTAGAAAGGTGCTTTTTTTCCAACGAGGAAGTCAAGAGGGGTCCTGTTCGAGATATGCGGACGATCGACGTGCTTCAGACAAAGCATAAACTGTAATTAATCTGTTTGTAAACTTTTTCCGATTTCCTAGTACTCCAAACTCCACATATATTTTTTGCCTTTAAATTTTCTTCTATGTGGAGGCCCTTAAATATCACTCGAAAAGAGCCCTCATGTGCGTAAATGTCAGTTTGTAAGAAATTTCATGTTTTGTAAGAAGAGCTCTTATGAATCTAAATGTTAGTTTGCATAAAATTTTATGTTTATTAATATTGTATAAAACATATATTGTGAATAATATTAAAGGCCAGCTTCAGAAATATAATTTGATTAATTTATTGCCTATTATTACTTATAAATATAAATTTAATGGATTCCCATCTTTATATATATATATATATATATATATATATATATTAAAGGCCAGCTTCAGAAATATAATTTGATTAATTTATTGCCTATTATTACTTATAAATATAAATTTAATGGATTCCCATCTTTATATAATAATTCTTTATTTTAAACCAGTATATTAATTTCATTACATACACGTTTTTGTGTCTATTTATAGGTTTCAAAGCTGGTAACAATTGCAATTAGGAAATTAGTTTGCTTGAACATCAACGGACAAGGTTCTTAGAGCTGTGCGGTTGTTCCTCAAATTCGCTGCTCTGGCACATCAAGACAATTGATTTTAACTCCTTTCTTAGGAATGTACAATGCTCAAATACTATTTGTGGATACAATATCTCTGCCATTTGGTGGAATGGAACATGAGGAAACTTTCATTCAATGTTTTTATTTTTATAAATACGATTGAACTATATATCAGTTTTAGTACTCGTTAAAAGGAATCGCTTTTCTTTTCTCTATTTCCTGATCCTAAGGTAATAACTTCTTGTACATCTTATCGTAAATATTCTGTTAAGAACTTTCGTTTTAATTACAAGTAACGTTATGTGTATTGAATGATTTCCTTCGTGAAGCTTTAACTTTTCCTATTACCAATATTTAGGAAAGTACAGAGATTTAGGTTAAACCAAAAATGAAAATAATTTTAAGAGAACATATCCAGCCTTAGCGTCTGCATTAACAATTTCATATTTGTACTTTTAAATTAGAAAATAAGCATGTGTTCTTTAAATGTAATTAATTATTTACCTACTATAAAATTCAAGGTTATTTTATTCTATATTTACATAACTAGACCATACTTAAAACTGTTTATAAATATTATTTGTGGTGTTAAGTTTATAAGCTCATTTTTAACAAACCGTCTCATCTTGATGGCCCTGAATGTCCGTTATTAGCTAACGTCGTTGTCAATTAGATATTGGAAAATGTGCAAGAGAATAGATCAAATAAATATAGCAAAAAAATTAACATATTGCAACTACATTTTAATCCAATTATTTAACGCAACAACCAATCATAACGACCTGAGTTGAACAACAAGGATTTAAAAACAAGAAATTCTACTCACTGAACTCGATAAAAAAGACATAATACAAAATTTTGCAACTCACTCCTCATACAAATTCCGGAACATCTTCTAGAAATCCAATTTAATATTTCGTTTTCGTACTAACTAATATTGCACGGTAAATGTCAAGTCCCTAAACCATTCTCAAGCAATTAAAGTACAACAAACCTTTAATCCACACATCGTTTCTTCTTTTCTCACTTAGTGTTTCAAATTCCCCTATATGGTGAATGTTTCATATGACTAAAATATGTAGGTCCATGATATTAAACTCTGCCTACTGAACAGAAAATCACGTTATATGTTGTAAAATTTAATATAATCTGTTAATTATATAAAGGAATTCATAAAAATATTCCATGGACTTTTAACTAAGAATACAAAATATCTTGCTTATCTAAATATTAAATGTTACAAGTATATTGATGTATGTTTTATTTCATTTAAATATATAAATTTATGCTTACTACGCTTCGGAGAGAATTGTATATTATTGGGAGAGTTTAATTTTAAGTAATCAATGCCAATTATTACGACCATAGAAAACGAGCGCTGAGTATTTGATGAAAATTGAAAGTACGTGGAATCCATAAAAAAGCAAATAGATATCAAATGCTTGATTTCGTCACCCACGAAGTGTAGCAAGGATCCTAGTTGCTATCTAAATCGACTCTGAGAAGCATATAAAGTGCCCATGACGTGACGTGACTATCACAATGACTTGTGGACATCCGATAGAAACCTCTGTCATATATTGGGTCAACCGTGTAATGTTTTATTTTGTATTATTAGGGATTTAGTTGCGAAGTTTATTTAAAGTGCACACGACTGAGAGGAGAATTATAAGTAGAAAGAAGGAAAGGGGAGAGAAATGAGGAAGAGAGGAGGAGGGAGAGGAGAGAGAGAGAGAGTAATTATACGATTAGAGAGTTAAAAATTTATAAACAGAAGATTAATAAGTTAGTAAAATAGTAAATTTATCTAAAAACAATTAAACTTCTACATTGTTTTCTAGAGGTTCTACCTTTGTCGTTTTTAGTCCATTAATTTGGAGTGGAGTCACAGGGAAAATATTTTGGAGTCGGTATTAATTCCTTTGAGGTAAGTGGGAAAAAATTAGGAGCATCAGAAGCCTGCGTTATAGGGAAAAAGAATCCAGAACTTTTTTAGAGTCGGCTATTACTCCAAGCGTGAATTTCCATAACTGGTTCACGAAAATGGGCTACTGTTTTTACTTTTATCAAACAAAAGACTTTCCTTAAATTTAATATTTCCTTAAAATTGGGTCAACTTTCAGATTCGCTTTACGAATTCTTCTATCTATGCGCGGATATTTGTAGTTTATAGTTCATTATTATTATGTATACAATTTCGTAATTGATCTCCTAAACGTCTTTTTGCATTTTTTGTATAGGGTCACTTGGATAGTTATTAGCTATAGTTGGACCAAGTAGGTGGCGCTGTTGTTTAGATGCAGAGGTTATTTGAATCGTCCGACCGATTTTTTAAATATATTTTTGGGATTTCTCACATAAAAAGACATAATCGTAATTTTTCAGCCTGACTGTTTGAATAATCTGTGGTTTTTTACATCAATGCATGCGAAACATCATTGCGTCGTAGCTTGACATTATTTTGACATTTAGAATCCGTATTGCCGAGTTCTGATATATTCCGTGTACTGTAATTACACCGATACAGAGTGAATTATTTACCATTCATTGTCGTTAGCTTATTAAAATTGTAATGCTTTTTATTTCCATTGAACAGTTTTTCCCGTAAATCTGTAAAAGTATTACTGTCTTAATTCAGTTGCCTTTATTCTGTTTCACATATTCGTTCACATTTTATATTTTTATTTTAGAATGATTTGAAGCTTAGGGGTGGCAATTTTAAGGTTTTTCCTATGGTGGCAAAAGCGTCATGAATTCGCAGGAGATGAGCTGAGTCATTTGAAAATAGATGCCTGTGGGAGGAGAAAAAACAGTCTTAAGTTTATTTTCTATCAGTAAATCATATATTTAATGGGGTAGTGAAGGAAGTGAATAATAATTCTTTACTTTTATTTTGGAAGCGTTTTTCACTTGTTTGTCTGAGACTATAGGTCCCCAGGGAGCCACGAACAGAAAAGTAGGGAACCTTTACCAAACTTTTGGTGAGCAGAATCTGGCCTTCACTTTGCTATCGAAGCTGGTTTGTAACATGAAAGGAAATAAGATATAAGGCTTATCACGAAGAATTGTAAAGATGTAAGGAACGTTTAGGACAGTTTTGGTAGTGTAAGAAGTTCGTCTGAGTCTTTTCAGGTAAGAATGGGAAGGTCGCAGTATTTACCAGTTAAAAAGACATATTCAGTTTAGATATGTATATTATACCAGTCACTAAAATACACTGTAAAGAAGTAGGAAAAGAAAGAAATCTGCTATGAGTTTAGCACGGAAACCAACGTAACCTGCTGGCAAGTTGAATGTGTTGATCTCCCTGAAAAGCTGTAGTGCGAGGCTTTTAAAACGTGCGTGAGAAGTCAATGCTCCGAGAATTCTGGCTCAGCTGACATGTACGCATTCTGTCATCAATTTTACGTCAATACCGGGTTGACTGGAAAGAATTGCAGACGTCTTAAAGAATGCGTCAAATCACACAGGCAAATGACATTCGCGATAATGACTATTCCCTTCACGTTTAACACAATAACAGAACTGATTACGGAGAGAAAAAAAGAGGCCTCACTACGATATTTTTGTGGAAATGAAGAATTGAGACCAATCACGTTAAGCATTTATAATACAAAAGAAAGTATTTCTGCCCTGAAGCTCAGATTTAGACAAAAATAAAGAAATAAAACTCTCAACGTCAATTTAACAGAAATTTCTCTATTTACTACATTTTATACCAGTTATCTTCATACTTAAAATGCATTGATGAAAATAAGATCTTTGTAGAAATTATAACATGTAATTTAAACAAAATTCAGAAAATCAAATTTTCACGCGTTTGGTAATTTTACGGTCAGACTTCTAAAGCGTTGACAGAAATTCGTCGTAGAGGTCCGGTTGTATTAAAAAGAACTGTAACTCTGGCACCCCACGTCGTCGGATATCAATCGTCCACGCCGCTAGCAGCGTTTTGTGTTTACGCCCGTAGTATCGATGCCGACGAAATATGGAGCTCGTAAAAAGAGGACATAAAAATAAACCGGTGCGGTCAGTGTTCCCTCCTGCATCCCACAACCCGGCCAGCCTGCCTATTAATATCAATTGACCTGGAAAAACGTTTTACCTCAAATAAACCATATATTGTATTCTCAATAGGGCGAATGGGATTTGCGCTAAAATTATGTTTAACATATAAAAAGGGTAAAAGATAACTCTGATATGAATCCCACGTTCTACATCCGTTTAAAAGGAATGTTTTGAATTCAGCATACGTAAAATATTTAAAGTATTTATAATAAAATTGTTTATTTATTATGTTAAAATATATATCTCAATCAGTCCACACGCATTAAAATATATCTTCTGAATATGAGTGCAACACTTCGTTGTAACGTACTGAATACTACATCGTTATCTAAGGTAATACGAAGGTATGGAAATAAATCCACAAACAAAACATGACAAAAGTATACACAGAAATTGTAATTAACAATCTGTAAAGCAAATTGCATACGAGTGTTATCATTTATCGTCAGTATTGAGAAGAGCGCTTTGCGTGATCGTTAAAGAGCTCAATTTAAAGTTTCGTATTAATATCGTGTTAAAGTGGTGACAGTTAGTTATATTTATACCTCAAGTTATAAGATCATTTAACGTCAGTGTAAAACATAAATAATAATTAACAACCCATTCAACAGAAATTTTGAACAAGAATTTAGAATGACTCGTGACAGAAAATCTAAACTATTAACCAGGACCACAAGTGTTTGTCGAAACGTCTATTATTAATTTCTAAATTCTTGTGTAAAAAATTTGAAAGTAATTGTCTGTTATGCAGGTCGTTAACTTTTATTTTATATGCATGAAGTTGACGAACTGTAGTTCAGTTAGCTATGGACGACGAAAACTAAATACGAGATTCGGGAAACATTTATACTACTTTAATTACTTATTGTAAATGACGAATGATTTTCAACAATATTGTTACAACTTTATGTATCCATTGTCTAGCAGGTAGATTTATGAGATAAAATCATACAGATAGGAATTAGTAGTTTAAATGATGGCGGGATATTAATTATTTAATGAATTTAATAAATAAGGTTTAATATGTACATTTTTTAAATGAAAACAATAATTTTAAAATGGGTCCGGCGAGAATATAACATGTACAAATATAAAGTTATCAAAACGGAATGATTGTAAATTTCTCAGGGGTAATTAATGTTTGGGTGACCACGTGCAGAAGAATATTCCGTTCGTTGACGAACCTGTGTTGTTTTCATTTGCTTCTTGATGCAGATGTCACTGGAAATTCCTTGTTGAACTTTGAAGCGACCGAAATTGAGGAAAAATCCTGTTTCTCTCTCCTTCTTCCCTCGTTGTTAACGCCCTCTCTCTGCTGCCACGACTTATCAGTCCGTAATTTACACCGGTGCCGCAACTGCACTCGTCAATCGTTCACTGCACAATCTCTCGCCACCAATCTGCTGCCAAAATGTCTCCGCCTGCTTCTTTTAAAACTTCGTCCTCACTTATGCGACACCTATCACCAAGGTGGCAGGGATGGATATTCTCCAATAATATCCCTTGTTACATTTGGGAAACACACGCCACCCGGTCACCAAACTCTCAGACAGATTAGGAAATTCAGAAACCAGCGACGAGGTGTCTGAGCTTTATAGCCCAAGTGTCAACCGCTGCCTCTTTGTTTTGATTCCGCGCCGCCAAGTCGTCGCCCAGAAAAACCCATCCTTCCTGGCCAGCGACATGCTTATGTCGAGATATTTATGTAATAAAAATTCCATAAATAGGAAAAAAATGGACTGGGTTCTACTGCGCTACAGTAGGGAGTATTAAGTACATGTAAGATTAATACGAAGTATGGAACGTTGAAAGTTGAATAGATATATAGCGCTTCGACTTCAACTAAAACTTAACTAGGCATGGAATTTTTCTTAAGCGAGTCTACAAAACATTCATGGTGTATCAGGTGGAAACACGGAATTTCATGTAAATGTCACGACCACGGTTTATACATTACCCAGAAAATATACAGATTCCTCTTAATAAGGGAAATAATAATCACTCAATAGGATAGCATTGAATTGAAGGAATGGATATGAGAATAACATAAATATAAGATGATGTGACAAAAAACCGCCGATAGCTTTGATAACTGATGACAAGGACAGTAAAATAGAATACTTTATATTAAATTGCTGAACTCCGGGTTTCAATTAATTATTGAAAATCATAATGTAAAAATCTGAAAAGAAGTGTATTACTGAATAGTAGTAAAGTTTATGAATCTGACATTCCAGAAATTAAGTCACGAATATTCTGACGCTTTGAATGCCATGGTCTTTTAATTGTTTTTCTTCTAACTTTTCGCTTTATTTTCAGTTATTTCTCATCCTGAAATTTCGTCAATTTCTAACCATGCTCTTCAGACAACTGTATTACTTGTAAATTTCCAAATTATTTTTGTGATAAAAAAGTATCATTTCGAATTACAAATCTCAAGAGAGGAAAATTCCGATAGAACATGCGTTTCAGAAAACTTAAAAATTTGAAAACTATAAATTACATTCTAACAATTCAAAATGGTGGTTGGTGCAAATATAACCGGTCTTTATTTACTCCGAATAACTGAATGACTAAAACTTCTCAAAATAATGGATTATTGAATGGCCATTTTGCGCATTTTCTGTGGTTAACAGGGCTTTATTCAAAAGAAAATATATTTATTCACAATCAACAATAACCATTTTTTAGATTCACAAAATAGTTTCCCTCATTATATATAAATATACAAGAAGAAAATTATAATTAGAAGTAAACTATGTCGCAGAAAGATAATGGTTAAGAAAAAAATTAATAATTGAGAGAGAAATTGATGCTAAAAAATATATTATCTCAATGGTTTTACCCTTGAATATGCAACTTTAATAAATGTACAGTAACTGTTAATAACGGAGACACAAGATTAGAATTACTCATTTCAAAACAATTTTTTAATGATATGTATTATTATAAAAAATTTATATGATCTAAAATTTATATACAACGAATTCAGATGCGAAGGTTTTCATTGAATATACTTCAAAAATTAATATTTCATAAATATATTGAAAGATATTAATAGGCAAAACATGACTTCCGTGAGAGATGTAACAGAAATAATTTTTTTATCTGTTTACGATTATTTTATATATGTGCAAAAAATATTAATAACTTTAAAACTGTGCAATAAAATTAATTTATGTAAAATCTTAATACTTTTATTCTTTTATTTATTATACCTACGTACGGTTGATCGCTTTATGAATTTTCTTTTCGCAAATAGTTCTTTTTTGCGGATTACAGTCAACATTTCTCCCTTTTCTCCATTTCTTTCTTTTCTTAATCTATTTTTTAGATTCAGAATCCTGTAATTCATTATTTTAAATTGAATCTACCAGCTTTTCCTTTATTATTGAGGATCAAATTACATTACAGTAGAATCCAGCTACGCCCCACACGCTATTTCCGTTTAAGATTCCTCACCGAGAATTAATACAAGTAGATTTAAACCTTATACGTGACTTATATGCAGCTTAAGACACCAAGTTTATGAATATATACCATCAAAGAGATAAAAGGGAGGAGATTTGAAAAATACTTTTTGTCGAATTGTTTTGTTGTGGTAACCAGTCCTAATACTGGTCTGATGCAACCCACCATGCTAACGTTTCCTGCGCAAACCTTTGCATTTCTATATAACAAACACATCCCACATCATTAGCGTATTCTTAGCGTCTTCCATCCGTGGCCACCCTCTTCTGTTCTTACCTCACACTTCCCTCTAATGATAATTTTAAAAAAACCTAAAGTCTCAAAACGTAGCCCATTAATCTATCGCTTCTCTTGGTCAAAGTTTTCCAAATTGTTCTCTCTTCCCCTATTCTTCTTTTAATTTCCTGATAATTTACCCTATCCACCCATCTGATTTTCAGCATTCTCCTACAGCAACACATTTCGAAAATTTCTATTCCTTTCTGTATCCATCCTAATCGCCCAAGTTTCGAACCCATATAACGCCAGACTCCATACCAATATTTTTAATAATGATTTCCTAATATTCAAACTTATGTTAGCCGTAAGTAAATTCCTATTTTTTGCGAAAACCTTTCTTGCCTGTGATATCCTACTCTTTATGTCTGCTATACTTCTACCATTCCTACTTATTATACCTCCGTAGTGGCAAAATTCCTTATATGCAACCTTATATACAACCTTTCCAATCTAACACCCTTTGTTATTCCATTATTTCCCATACTATATTCCTCAACTAGGTTATTTCCCTATTAATCCTGTCTAAATGCTGCAAAAATTATAAAGTCG
This sequence comes from Eucriotettix oculatus, assembly GCA_034510155.1. Lineage (NCBI taxonomy): Eukaryota > Metazoa > Arthropoda > Insecta > Orthoptera > Tetrigidae > Eucriotettix > Eucriotettix oculatus. Next base: position 27,749,868 of record CM067378.1, on the reverse strand, counting down.
AAGATGTAAGACGCAAAAACAAGAGTTGATTCACAAGGTGGAGTCAAAAGTTTGTCCAGTCAGCTGCCAGGACTTCTTTATTGACCAGTTACATATCTATTTGCGAGCCTCCGGCACAAAACCAGTAAAAAATAGGGTATCCTGTTCTATCCCGCTGTCCCGTTCCGCCCCGACTTCCCCTATGAATGTTTACTCCGCTACAGCCTGTCGGGGAAATAGCAGTGGTGTTTCACCGCTTGATTGAGCTAAAGAATGAGGAATTATTTATAACAGCAATGAAATACATTAAAAAGTAAGCTATCATAAAAGTTAAAATAGAATTATGTTTCCTCTTCCAATTTTAACATAACTAAATATGTTCAAAAAATAAAATAAATAGGTTGAGAAGAATTTCCTGAAGTTGAAAAAGATCAAATTTGGGATTAAAGAAATCTTTTACGGCAGTAAACTATTGTGGATAATGAGGGAAGCCAGTCAACTGTCGTGTGTATTGCGGGAAGCATGACGACGTTCCCCAATAATCGATTCTTGACTGTGAGATGGTATTAAATACGAGCAGACGTAACGATTGAAAATTTGTGTCAAAGTCATTTAACATTGATGAGTAGAACTAATGTCTGATTCAATTTATTAATAATGAGCTTAGTTTAGTGTTGGGATCTGATTCAGGAAACTTGTCATCTCTAAAGTATACTACTCTGTACCTAATGTTATGTCTTACATACGTATCATTTTACTCGTACTAGAATAATTTTTAAAATTAGTTGATAATGTGAGAAATAAAGACGTTTCTTTAGCAAACCTCAGCGGTAGTGACTAATAAAATCCAATTTATTTAGTATTTCATCTGATACGCCTTTCCAAACCGTAATCACTTTAGATTCCTCGAACAGAATGGTGGTAGAAATTGAATTCTAAATATTTAGTTTATAAAGATATTAAATAACGTTTTTGGATGTGTGTGTTAAACGCGCAAGAGAGAGCTAAATTACGGCTGAAACGAACGGCAGCAATTTTAAAGAGCGGCTTGATACACTGGCAGGACGGCAAGATCGATTACGCACTGCCAACTGTAAATGGAACATATTGTTTGCTTTAGTGCTCCATTTGCGCCAAATGGACGAATATGCTGTAAAGTTTAATGCTGCAATTGCGGCGATGCTGTTTGGAGGTCAGTCCAGATAAATGGCAGGGTGATAGTGTGTATCACCGTAAGGAACAGGCCATCACTCGTCCTGAACGAAACTCTATTCTATACTCATCGCAACGCCCCGAGTAAGGAATATGTAACAAGCTGAAAATAGATTAATTAAAGACGATCTCCGACACGAAGGGACGCGTTTCAGATGTGTGTGTGTTAAACTGAACAGTCCAGTGATTATAGCAGATTGATAATAGCTATTCAGGTACAAATGATTGACAAGGACTCCATATATGACGAAAAATTTAACTATAAAATTTTCTAGATATCTGGGTGACTTTAGCTTTCTTTGCCCCGAGACATTACACTTTAATATAATTTACGTAGTGATCTTTCCCCTTTAATAGATTACAAATGGATATACAGGGCATGTCAGAGGTATCCAAAGTGAAACTAGGGAATAATGGCTGTAGTACCTATAGTACACTACCCGGAACATTATCCATGACAAATGCAAGGTTATGGAGTGTAGTATGGGAAATAGTGCAATAAAAAAGGGTGTTAGATTGGGAAGGGATATTTTGAAGGAAGTTGAGGAACTCTGTCACTTGGGCAGCATAATAACTAGGGATGGTAGAAGTATAGAAGACAAAATGTAGGACAATACAGGCAAGAAAGGCTTTCGCAAAAAAGAGGAATTTACGTACGGCTAATGTAAGTATGAATATTATCGTTACAAAAATGTGCGTATGGAGTTATATGTGTGCGAAACGTGGACGGTAGGGGTTTCAGACTGAAAAAGAATAGAAACTTTCGAAATATGGTGCTACAGAAGAATGTCGAAATCCAGAGTGCACAGAGTTACGAACAAGGAAGTTCAAAGAATAATAGTGGAAGAGAGAACAATTTGGAGGACAGAACCAGAGAAGGGATACATTAATATGCCATATTTGAGACATGAGGGTCTTGTAAAGTTACCATTAGAGGGAAGTGTGCGGGATAAGATCAGAAGAGCGTAGCAAGGGTTGTAATATGCTAAGCATATTAGGAAGGATGTTCGATATGGTTGCTATGTAGAAATAAAGAGAGACAGGGTAGGTTAGCATGGAGGGATGCTTCAGACCAGTCTTTGGATTGAACACCGCAGCGACAACACTCGGAATTCAGTAAAATGTCACGAATAGAGACCCCTAGAGAAATAGTATTAGGCAGGTCGGATTCTCGGTACTCGTCCCACGTCCTTCCGATGATTGGAGTTGCGTTTCCTGTGGGGAAGCAATATTACTGTCTCTATGCCTCGAGAATATTGCTACATCTCAAGACCTGCAGTGATGGGACTGCAGACACGTAGACTCGGGTTCGAGTCCCAGCCGACGCAACCATTTTTATTTGTTTAATTTATTTACATTGTTTGCCTTTAGTTTCTAGTATCTTCTGTTTCTAGAATGTTCTGCTTCTAGAATATTCCATGTATGTATAAATAGGACTGGATTCCAAATCGGAGTACGAGCTTTGTACAGCACTTCGCCGTTGATTAATCGCCTATAACCTCTACGTGTGTGTGTTATTGAATTTCACGATCCCTAAGAAACGTGACAATATTTTGAATCAGCTGTCAGGCTGTTTTTATATAGAAGGTGACATTTATCGCTCTATAGCCATTGTCACCCCAAAATTAAAAGAGGTGTAAAATTACCTTTCTTTAAGCTTCGTCCTGCTAAGATAGTCTCTGAAAATCCTAACAGACCTCCTAAATACAGGATTTTGTTATATACAAATTGTAACTAGTTCTAGTGTAATAACTGTGTGACCGAAGAAAACTCCAGAAAACCCCAACGGCAAAGAAATGACGACCATTATTTCAGGAAAATAGAAGTATATGAACTGTTACTGCAAAATAAAATTGTGAACAACTATAAACATTGGAATATGAAACCTTCATCACTTAAACGTCTTAATATTTTACATTTAAATTTGTTAATTAACTAAAAGTTGTACTTACATGTAAATTGCACGATAAACTGGATTAATTATTGACAGAGGTTACCTGAAACAGAACATAATTGGCTTTAGGAAAGTTCAGTATTTTAAAATTAAATGTTACTGTCACTATTGGAGAGAAGAGACAAGCTTATTTTTAGCGCTTTAAGAATGTGGCTGCCGCAAGTATTTCCATGTTTGTTGATGCTCAGAAACTTTTCCTGACTTAAACGAGGGTATATAAATTTAGAATATTATACAAAGCGCGTGACAGTATTCGTGCTTTGACGATGATATTGTAATAACTTATTTATCATCATTATATATAAAATTCCGGTGAGCATGTTTGTAATTATTCTCCTCCTAAACGGTTAACCTATTATTTTGTATTCATGGTATCATCTGTATGGCTCCTAGCTATAGATGCATCCATTATTAGGGCAGTTGTGAAGATTCATAAATGATTTTTAATTTTACGATCAATTTTTATACATTGTCAGCTTGACCGTTTAAATAATCTGTGGCATTTGTCTTACACATCAATACGCGAGAAAGTTCATTGTTTTGAAATTTTCATTACGGATTGCTGAGTTCTGATATATAGGTTTTGCATTGTACTTTCGTCCATACTGAATTAATTATTTATCGATTAATTCTGCAATGAACCATGAAGGGTATTTGAAATAATCTTTTGTCAAATTTGATAGGTTCATTGTTTGATTTACGAGTGATATAAATGTTCATTCGGCGGCATTTCGTCTAACCCACTAAATAAAACATTTTATTTTCAGTAAATTTGTAAATAATTCAAATTTTATACTTTTTCAATTGTTACCCAAGGAAAAATAGACCCGCTGTTACAGAATGTTACAAAATAGATAAATTATTGTTAACAGGATATTTATTTTTAGGAATAAGGGCCAGAAACTAAAAAGTTGAATCGTTTCGATAGCAGTAGAAAGCTCAAGGAATCGGATGACTTATGCGTTCATTACAGTTCGTTACAGTGGGAAAACTATCGCATGCCAAACAGCTCAGACAGTCAGTGCCTTGTGTCTTGGGGGACATGGCCCTTGAGGGGAAAGTGGTCCGTAACAGAAACTACAGGACTGCGCTAATTAATTTCCAGGCCACACGTTTAGGGGAACTCAAAATACAGTTCGAGTTCATTTCCTCATTCTCACATACTTACTATTGGTTTCTTCATGGTCCTGTAGAGAAATGAGAATTAAACTTGAAAAAGTAAAAAAAAGCTTTAAAATAGTATCTAGTTAACATTCTAATTATTATGAAAAGTATAGATGATTATTCGGGACCGCATTTTTATGAATATCTGACATCGACTCAGAAAAACATTACAGACGTCCGATTCTATTATTCTTCTAATCTTGAATTTCACTGAAAAATATATGGTGACATTGTATTAATTTCTGAACAATTATTTTCATCCGATTGGGGAAAAATACTTGAGCTATGCATTAAATTAGATTAGCACTTGTATTGTAATTTTTATGGTAATTGGTGGAACCATACAGAAAACGAAAAATACTGTGGCTTAAGAAGGCGGATGATAGTGTGCTATCGCCTTCTTATCGGCCAGACAGTTTCAAGTGCAAATCTGGTAGGGTTATAGGTTACAAAGGTTTTAAACATAAAGATAAACTTCAGTCGGTCGGGCGAACGCGAAAAAATTATTTTGTTTTTATAAATTTTGAATAATAATCTCTATCCTAATCTAATAGTATTATACAAAAGGCTAGATTTTACAACAATTGAACATAACTAATAAATAGAGATTTATTAAAACCAGCTGATTTTGTGAAGAAATAATTAGTTAATAAACATTTTTTAAAGTATCATAGATTGTAAAAACAAGCTAAACTGTTGCGTATTAATACACAAGCCTCATAATTAATATTCATATTATATGCACGACATTTGCATTTCAGTGCACTTTTATAATTAGTATCTAATTCTCAAAGAAGTTGGCTTTCTGGAACATTTTTCATTTCCTTATAACTAACATAACCCACATCCTTCCTAATCTGCTAAGCGGGTTCCATCCTTTCCTCCCTCTTCTGTTCTTATCCCACTCACTTCCCTCTAATGCTAATTTTGCCAGGCCCTAGGGTCTTAAAACGTGGCCGTTTAATATATCGCTTCTCTTGCTCAACGTCCTCCATATTGTTCGCTTTTCCCCTATTCTTCCTCATAAGTTACTCTATCCACCCATCAGGCTTTCAGTATTCGCATATAGCACCACATTTCCGCAACTCCTATCGTCCACGTTTCGCACCCATATAACGCCACGCTCCATATTAGCATTTTAAGCAACTATTTCCTAATATTCACACTTATATTACCCGTAAGTTAATTCCTCTTTTCGCGAAAGTCTTCCTTGCCTACTCTTTATGTCTACTATACTTCTACCATCCCTAGTTATTACACTTTCCAATTAGCAGAAATCCTTAACTTTCATCAAAATTTTAAAAATGAAGGTACACTTGGGGAGGAATAGTTACGAGGAGATTAAAATCCGACATGTTCTAAGAAGAATCGTAAGGAAACAGAAATTTATGAATTTTTGCTTTCATCTCAGAAATGTTTCAATAAAATATGTAAGACTGTAGCGTATCTTGTAAGTTAGTAAAATTATCTTGAAAAATATTTTTTTCTGAGATAAGCGAGAATTTGTCATAAATATATTAAGGATCGTTAAAAGAATAGGATAAAGTTGAAACGCGTAAAGAAGTAAAGGTTAAAGGGTAAGGAGCTACCGGGAGCATATTGGCTAGTTTCATACTACAAGGAGCTTAAGAAGGCTCGCTGTGATACATAGCAGTAGCCGGCCAGTTTAAAGCACTTTGCCGTGTAGTGGCGGGGATTAAACAAGGCTGCAAGTCCCAAGTTGCAGCCGCACGCTTGAGCCCAGGACAGCCTCCAGCGAGATACGAGTACTAATCCCGCACTCACAGACTCAGGCCCGAAAAAGACACAAATACTCAATATTTAGGAGTTATGGCGCTCACTATCCTCCAACGGAACCCTATACTCTGCAAAAGCCATCACACAAAGCAGTATCCGGCTGCGACGGTTTTGGCTATGTATGGTAGCGATAAGTCGCAAGAAAGTACTGCAGGACGTCGAAGGCTGAATGGCTGTCCGGCTGTCAGCTGACGTAGGCGGACACGATGAAGTTGCCTCCGGAAATTATTGAAGGAAGCCGTCCTTCGACTTTATGTGCGAGACGATATGAAAAGAGGTTCGAGACGTTCACAAGATTGTGCCCGAATATCTCGAGATCATAAATTCAAACATACGACCACAGTTATCAGAAAATTGAGCATTTTTTACATACAATAAGACCTGAACACTGAACTACTTCTACGATATATATTGTATACTATGCTCCCAGGATAATGAAACTGTAGGCGTTAATGAATTACATCGTCGTATATTAACCATTCAGAATAGGTAAAGCAAGATCACAAGTATTTCAATGATAGCAAACATCACTAGTATGAGAATACGAATTAACATCAGCTTCTACTTTCTCACTATCATCTCCACACACAGAGAAAACAGTCTGATTTCTCTCTCTTCCTAATAAGAAAATATAATTTTTTTAAAAAAACCATTCATAGTCACCAACAAAGTGGTCATTAGCGGCGTATACAAAATTACAATTACCAATACATTTTGATCTTTAAATTAACAATTTTATACAATTTAGCTTGATATTTATATTTTCAATGTAAAACATTAATAAAACATATTTATATATAATAATAATTTACAATTTATGGTACAAATAAGATTTTTAATGACCTATTAAATTTTCTTGTGAATTTTTCCCTTTCGCAAACTCGTTGAAATCATTTTCTTTTAAAGTTTATATAAATTTTATAAAAGAAAATTCCTTTTGTATACGAAATTACTCAGCAAGTATTTCTCTGATATACAGAAGCGATGATTTTAAAGTAAAAACCCTTTTAATATTCTGCGGATGCAGTGCTGTAGACACGATTTAGATCATGCGCGTCCGCATCATCCACTCATTATGATGCCAGACTCAGCTGTGAAACATTATCACTTCGTGAATTCCTATTGTTATAGCGTTTCATAATGTGCAAAACAATTTAACAACCCGCTGACTGTGAAATCAGATCATTGATTCTCTTCAAGAGTACAATGTTTGTTATGCCAGAAAATAATTGTGTACTAGGAAGAAATAATGAGTGATGAACTGGTGAGGATGTGCGTTAGATAGTTTAACGAAGACCGTGAAAAGGTTCGCCATGAGTCACAATGCGGCCGATGTCAGTGATCACGGATGATTTTGTGCAAACTATGGGAGAAAACATTCACAAAGACAACCACCAGGGACAACAAAACCCAGATATTCGGACGCCAGCGGGGATTGTCCCATACAAAGGCTGGTAAGTACGCGATTTTCCCAAAAAATGGTAGGGAGGGAGGCAAGCTATTCTTCCCAGAGAAGAGTAACAATAAATCTGATTGGTTAATATCCATCCCTGCCACCTTCGGGATATACTTAAAGAAGTGGTGAAGAGGTATTAACAGCCCTTGCAGAGAGATTTTGGGAATGATCAGAATGAGGCAAGAGAGATTGAGGAGACGAGAGTGGTTGATCAGATGATATTAGTGGCAGATTGTGATATTTCAGCGCAGATGATCACATTATCGGACAGATAGTCTGAAGAGACGAAGAGAAGACTGGAAATTGTCCAAAATCAGTGGCATAGCAACGGCGGCTCTGAGGTATGACTCAAATAAGTCGAAATTGCAACGAGTAAGGCGAGGGAAGGTCCATTATGCTGACACGGAAATTACCCCTGCAACGTTTTGCTGATTTCCTATAGTGCCCGATCCGTGAACTATTTTGTTCTATGAGAAGCCCCATATCATACAACCCAGAATGTAGAGATCAAAAACTGTTAGTTGTAAGAAAATTAAGTATTTGTATCATTTTTGTAAATATATATGTTTTATTTATTACAAAGAAAGGCCGGCTATTCCAAGTAAAACTTTATGCAATCTGTGTTCATTAATAATAAATAAATGTTATAAATTAATATAATTTAAATTGATAACTAAGTTTCAATACATTATAAAAAATAATATCCCCATATTCATTTCAGTGGAATGCAAGAAAAATTCATTTGGCACATAGTGCAGAGCACATTTAGCAGCCCTGCGTTTCTTTACAATTTTTATATATATTCTTCCCCACACTCCCATGAGCAGAAGACAGAAATAATCACATTTTGTATTGTGACAGGTCAGCATAAATGCACTCAGTTAATAATGAAGCATAAGTAATATATTATTGCCCGTAGAAATTGATGTTTAATTAATTAATAAAATATATGGTTTTGTGTTAATAAATATATGGAAAGCGAATTTATACTTATTAAAAGCCCTGGTTGAATAAATCCTGAAAGTTACGTAAATATAAGCAAGTCGGCAGGTCCTTGACGTTACGAATACAAAAATATTAGTGTATATACTCGACTCTACCCTTCAAGATTAAATGTAACACACTAAGACATTAATTGCATTAATTATTTCATGACAAGGAAATATTAATACATATTGTTTGTACTAAATTTAATTTAATTGCTGATTTAATAAGAGATATCTTTCCTTCAATGGAAAACCTAATTGTGAATGACTCCCACGATTATATTTTTACCTGTCCGTGAGGCATGAACACCTGGTGTCGGCTTTAGTCTGAGAAAAATACAGTAATAGAGTCTGAAGCCTGGACTGGTCGCCCCTGGAAGACTTATCAAAGGCCTGTCTCACGCAGCCCCGTCACCGCAAAGTCGCTGACATGCTCAATTTCACGGGCCAAGGCCTGGCTTATTCATTACAGCCTAATATAGGCTCCGTTCTTTGTGAAACATAATTTACTAATCGCTACAGAACCATATCTTTTGTTTCTTATTTACAATTAATAATCTATTCTTTCTTAAAGACCAGAAAATAGATTTCGCAACCCGCTATATATAAAGGGAAATACTAAAATCGCTTACGATATGTTCATACTTCAATGAAATACTTCAGTAGACATTGGAAAAAATGAACGAACAATTCAGTCATACTAAATTTTTTTTAATGAAAATCAACGAATTATTGAATGAGTCTTTGACAACACGGCACTTCTCAAGTAATTGTTTTGCCCATTTGCAGGTATTTGACACTCGGTGGTTACCGAGATATTAATACTTAAATATAACAAACATTTTACATAAGTAATGATACTCTTTATTTCTCGCGAACGTCGTCGCCGCCGCCGCACGAACACAAACACGCTACGTAAGGGCATAATGTATCATGTTTTGTACGCCATTAGTGTCGCGGGAAAAGTAATTGACCACGAAAAGTATTTTTTTTACGGAAATATCGGCCGGTTTTATATATTTAAAAATTTCCGCCCCTTTTGGTGGTAGCCGCGTCTTACAGTGCCTATTTCGGAGTGCCCAAAATTTTGTTGAAATTGCTCCACGCGTTTGGATTTGTTGGCGGAACGTACATAACCGCAAACAAATACGCGTCCGAAATTTGAGCTCTTTTGTTTTAGAAATAAACAATAAATTTCATTTATAAGAATCAGATAGATAATCAATCTACTTGGTCTGTTTAACGCGAAATAAATTGTAAATTTAATGAAAATTTTATTTAAGTAACAGTACATTTTAAATACTTAGAAAATAATCAAAAATATTTATATCTCGAATGCAGCAAACACACTACGCCACATAAAGCGCGCGTTGAGTCTCTCACACTCAATTTTATTTTGTTTAAGATTATGGCAACTGACATTAAAATTAAATAGCATGCAGTGGCTAAAGAGGTTATTTTAAAATAATTATACTTAAAAAATTACTTCAAAAGTACGCCCACTACTGCTCATATAAATCAAAACAAAGATATGGACATAAGGGACAATAAAATATTATTTAATTATAGAATTATAAATATTAGTAAGATTGTGCCTTATTTTAATTAATGAATAAATAATTCAACTTAATAGGATGTATTAATATTATTACAACCAATAACCAGGTTTAAATGGTCTTTCAGTTTACTCTGTCTAACAAGCATTACTGCCTTTCAAGAGATTTCGTACATCACTTTGAGATTATTTAAATTCTTGATATAATATCTATACTTTTTATATTGACATAATGATATACGGATTCAAATATGATATTAATGTTATGCGGCATATAGAATCGTATAAACTTTTGAAATTATACTTTGTTTGGGGATTTGATTTCGTTTTATCTAATTTTTATATATTACTTAACAAAGTCTACTGCGTAAAATTGGCAATAAAAATGTCTGAAACAATATTTAAGTAATTATTCTGAATGTTAGGTGAGATATGTGGATCGGTTTTTGAGTTAAATTGTAAACGATTACACTTTTGTGAATAAAAAGTAGATATTAAGAGTGACAATTAAGAATGCGTACAGTAAACCACTACAGATAGCAGTCAGAAGTAATTAGAATTGAAGGGGAAGGAAAGAAAGCAGAAGGAGTAAGACAAGGATGCAGTCATGCAGTATAACTTATATATAGGGGACAGGGGATGAAGAAAGTTAAAAAAGAATATAGAAAGGGAGTCAAACTGAAATAAAAACCCTAAGGCTTGCTGATGATTATGTGGTATTAGGGGAGTCAGAAGAAGACTTGGAAAACATAATAATTGGTATGAACATGAATCAGGAGGAAGAGTTCAATATGAGGAATAATAGACGAAAAACCAAGTTGATGGAGTGTAATACGGGAAATTTTGAAGGACGTTAAGGAATTCTGCTACTTGGGATGCTTAATAACTAGGGATGTAGACATAAAGAGTAGTATATCACAGGGAAGGAAGGCTTTCGCAAAAAAACAGGATTCTACTTTTGGCTTACATAAGTATGAATATTAGGGCATAGTTATTGAAAATATTCGTAAGGAGTATGGCGTTATATGGGTTCGGACCGTGGATGATAGGAGTTGCAGACAGGAAAGGAATAGAAGCTTTGGAAATGTGGTTCTATAGGAGAATGCTGATGGGTGGATAAGGTAACTAGCCAATAAATTTTAAGCACAATATAGGACTTTGACTAAGAGAACGGATACATTAATAGGCCACGGTTTGAGCATGAGGTTCTTGTAAAATTAGCATAAGAGGGAAGAGTGTGGGGTAATAACAGAAGAGGGAGGTCAAGGATATAATACGCTAAGCAGATTAGGGAGGATGTGGTAGCTATGTTGAAATGCAAAGGTTGTAGCAGGATAGGCTAGCATGAAGGATTATATCAGACCAGTCTTAGGACTGATTACCATAACAACAACAACAACACAGAAAACGTATGTTTCAGCAAGAAATTAGTTTATTATTTAACGAATTTAAAATAGCGGTCATTGAGGGAGCTTAAGATCTGTCAGTTAAGAATCTGGTGCAAAATTATTCAACATTTCGACTACAAAACAATGTTTTAAAAATAACATAAACACACCTGAGAATGTTCTGTCAGTAATTTAGATGTTATGTGGTAAACAAAATTTATTTAACTACTGTAGCATTTGTTACTTACGATAAGTCAAAAAGCCATTAAAATATCGCACGAAAGCTATATCTTGAATTAAATCTATTTAAAAGAAAACATTCAATTCAATTAAAGATAAATGTAAAAAAACATATAGAATTTGTTACATTAATGTTAACACATTATTAGCAATGAAAAATAATTCAATTAAACGAAAAGTTACTTGAATCATTTCCATAGACATAGAGACATTTTTATTGTCTCTAGCAATATAATTTATTATGACACAGTCTTCATTATTCTAACCGATTCCATTTCTATGATATAAAACCATTGAGCGATATGAAGATACAGAATCAACGAAAATAGAAGCATTCATTAATGACAACCACAGGCGCATTGTAGAGATAATCAACGAATTCAAATCGAGCAGCAGAGATAGGCGCTGTTCAATTTTTGTTTGGAATTATTCTTCTGATCGAACGCAAACACTGAAGTGAAAATTGTGCAATGCACTAAAATTTGTCTTTAGATTGAAAAGCAACATCATTTGGAGAAATAGGTTCGTGATATAATGCGTTAAACATTAAATAGAGAGAAAACGCAGGGAATGGAAATCAGTAACGCCAAACATTCATAAAACGCATATTGAAAACAATTGCACGAAACTAAATGATTTTGAAAATAACTTATATTGAGACACAGGAAATATTTATTAAAAATTATCGGCAGAACATGATTCATGGTAATGGAACTATAAACACATGAAATATCATATCGCAGGTAACAGAAACATTCATTTTACCAGACATCTTTGAATACTTAAAACGAATAAGAATAAGCGTCTAAATGAATAAAGAGAGCTAAGAGCAATGTTTTACATTAATATTTCAAAGTGAAACTTCTTTACTTAGGCTGAATGTTTTGATATAATTCTTGTTGTTGTGACGCTGCGTGGTAATTGATTTTGAAGCTCAGACTTGTGAATTTCTTTCCGCTTTAACGGTCAAACATATCTGATCGGATTTCGGCTGTGTGGAGTCAACAGAAAGGAGACAATATTTGAGCCAGGGGTAATAAAAACCCAGACATTCTGACGCCAGCGGAATTAGTACCGCGGACTATGGAATATGATGGGCGGAGGCTGGAAATGGATCGCGGTTTTTCCCGAAAACCGTGGGGGAGAGGGGCAAACTGAAGAGTAACCATAAATGTGATTGATTAATATTCATCCCTGCCACCTTTGGTATATGAAATAAAGAAGTCGGGAAGAGGTATTATAAAAGCTGGTAGAGAGATTTTCGAAACGGATGATTGGAGTTGAGGCAAGGGAGATTGTGCAGACGAGAGCGATGGATGGGATGAGATTAGAGGCAGATTGTGGAGACGAGCAGATGATCACCATTATCGGACAGGTAATTCGAGGAGACGAGGATAAGCTGGAAGGTGTCCTAAACAAGGAAGAATAGCAGCGGTGGCTCTTATTTGGATAGAGCACGACCCAAAATAGGAGAAAATTATAATATTGATGTAAATTTGTTTAGGATAGAGTAAATTGTTTACATTTTTATAATAAAAGCTCATTCTTAATATATTAATATCCCCCTCTTATTTCACCGTGAATAATACAAAAATAATAAGAAACTATACAAATTCATAATATAAGGTAGAAAATTAACTTCCATAATTTCATTTGCTCCTTTGTGTATAAAGGAATAAAATTTTTACAGTACAAAGACTCAAACATTTGATAATAATAATAATATTAAAACGTGAATGATTGTCTGTTTACTGTAATTAAATTCGTTCAAAGTATTCTAACGACAAATAGTTTGTAACATTTTTATGTAAATATATATGTAATGTTTAAATGAAAATAATTGTCGGCTTAAAATTTAAAAAGAGAAAATTGTAATATTGATTAGTATTATTAATAATAATTCAAAAGTTAACATTCTTAGCTTTAAAATTATAGTAATACACTTAAATAATAATAATAATAATAATGTATTAAAATTATGCAATACAACTTTTTATACGTTAATAGTCACATGTAATTGACTACATTGTGATTGAGGAAAGAACGAAGTAATGAAAGCCGAACTTTAAAAAATGTACAAAAGTGCCAGGAAAATTAATGGAGTGAGGTATAGGAATTCGGATTATATTAATTACATTCTGGTCGCTGATGAGCTATTTTATTATTAAAGCCTTTTTTTTGTATTTAGACTTTGTGCTTTGCTCGAGTATAATTGAAATTAAATTTCTACTTATTATGGCGTCGACTGTAATATTTGTCAGATATAGGAATTATTTTGGCGCTGAAACGGTTCCAAGAGAGGTGTTTGGAGGAATTTTGACGAAAAATAGAAACTATGAAGAAAAATTTTAAGAATTTGAAAGCTTGATTCTTTGTTCCTCCGCCAAGAAATAAAGTAAGAGAGAGGTAAAGGAAATTTATTAACAGTCGGGACAATCGAGGCAGGAATATCAACTGAGTCAATTTTGGCAAGTGAGAAAGGAAACCTGTTGGAATCAGTGAAAGAAGAGTTGAAACAGCGGTGTTACACAACCTAGCACTTTTGAGAAGACCAACTCAGGCTATTTGAGCGTTTCGAAATATTTCATTAATATTATTATTAAGTATTAAATAGAAATGAAATATTTTGTGTGTTTGGGTTTATGCGAGATAGAATATCTTGTTATATTTTACCGAATTATATTGTTGCATACAAATTTTAATTCCTGACCTGCTATTTTTTGCCTTTTCACACCAACCTGCCAAATGGTACCACAGTCATCTTCCAGGTAGCTGGCAATAGCATTAGCTGATGAAAAACGAGGGCATAACGACAGCACCGCCTGCAATTCATGGGGGAAACGATGCAGACGCGTATTGTGAACAGTCGCAGCTCCGTTCTCATTATAATAACGCGACGTTCCATTATTGTAGATGTTGCTCTCTACCTGAATAAAGACTCATCAGCCGTTGCAGATCATTAGGCACACAATTCATTTAGTAGGAAATGTGTTTTTAACGTCTGCTGCTAATCCTGATTATTGTGAGAACACACATCACAAAGGCCCAATCCCATTAAGAATTAAAATGAACTCAATAATTATTAATCCTACCCCAGACGACGTACACTGATACAGAGATTCCAAGCTTCAACAGAACAAACGAAAGATGGTGAACATTGTCAAAAACTGAAGCTTTGTTATTTACTTCATCCCTTACTGTATCACAAATGCAGTTTATATTTATGACTAGCTGGGGACCCGGTTTTGCCCAGGTAATTATTTGTAATTACATTATTTCATTCTTCGTCAACACATAACTAAACCGACATCGAAACCGTCATAATATGAACCTCAAATATACTCCCAGCATCTCGAGAAAGTAAAAATACCCCGGTACAATAACAGGAATAATTTTTTTTTCAGTATTCTAACAAAATAAAACTTTCCCTCTACTTAATGGCAATAGCATTAGCTGATTAAGCCGCATATTAAAGGTCATAATGTAACACAGCGACACACATTACACTGATTTCGACGCCAAACTCGATAGTTCCTTTTTATTTTCATATTAGCAATTACTAAATTTTTAAATTTACCTGGCGCGAGGAATTAAACCAATTTATGCAAACATCGTATCGACGATCCAAAGAAGTTCATTTTTTGTCAGCCTGTTGCAACATTAGATAGTAAGTGGGATGAATGATATAGAAACGCGTAATAGGACTTATAACTCGCAGTCAGTTTACACGCCGGCTTTCGCACGGTAATTCCAAGAAATCTACCCGTAGAATTAATATTTTTATTTATGTTCATATTATTTTTTATTTCTTCTGCAATATATTGAAATTAAATATGCACGAATATTTAAATTCAATTTACTTGCTTTAAACCCTCAAATTTTTAATAAAATCCGTTGAGACGTTTGGAGTCTATTACAGACAAATATATGGACAGCGAGGCAAACAAATAGAAAGACACACACTTCAATTTTATTTATTGGTATAAATTACACAAAAAAAGTGAAAACTGAAACATAAGAATATAATAATAGAATATAGGGTTCTGTGGTAGGGTTCTTTTGCTTTGACATTAAACGGATCAATACTCCAGGAAAAGAAATGTTAATTTGTTTTAAATTAATTAATTAAATGATTAATTGTTGGGATGATTAAAGAAAAAGTAATAAATCGAGTTAAGCTCCAGCTATCTCCAGAATGAGTTCTTCGTACATCAGGGCTTTTGTGGACAATGGTCGAAATTGAGGAACAATGAAAGAAAAACACTCATTATATAGCCAGGGGGGTGAGACGGTAACTTCTGTACTTTACTCAGCCTGGATTTCTGTCAGATGATGTCAAGTTCCTCATCTGCGGTGTTCTTGGCCAGGTCGAGTCACAACAATTCGTCAAGTGTCGAGTTGGTCAACAGCAACGAAGCAGGAGTGTGTATTGTATATAACACGGTTGTTGGTCGTGCCGAAAGGCTGTTTTGAGTTTATTTCGTCGCGGAGAAGATTGACTTCTTCTCTGTTTCGCGGTTCCAAGACGGTTAGCTTTCCTGATGCGGAGAAGTTTTTACTCTCCGTACGCGGTTCCAGGACTAGATTGCCTGATCTTTCTGCCGCGATATCCCTTTTATTTCCAAAATAGTTGTGACATAAATATCTTGACCGTTGCTTGTTCTTGTCTTGCCTATTTCGTTTCCTCTTGCTGTCAGATCTGGATCCCTTTCCCTGCCTGGGTCCTTAACGCCAGGAGATTTTCCACACAACAAGAAAGTCACGGACCATTTTTAAATTTAAGAGACATGGGAACTGAAACCTGAAATTCGTGTAAATTAATTGCTACTGAGCTGAAACTTTAACTGTGTGTTAGCAGCACACATGTGTAGCAATGTACAAAATTTTGTTTTTGTAAACTTGTTTTTCGTTCAGATATTGTGAAAATTATTTTCAAACTTTGGCAATTTGAAAATGTTCTTTGTGCTACGTACTAACATTTTTTTTAGCTTTTTTGCATTAATATGTAGGGCTGACCATTGTTATCAATTGTCAGTATTATTTTTGAAAATGAATTAAACTGTGGGGAGATAATATTTTTTTACTGAGATATTCATACGGTTATTTAAAAATTGGTACTTTTCAGCATTTTGAAACCTTTTTTTCACCTAAACTACTTGAAAAATTAGAAAACTGAAACTTGTGTTTGAAGGTATTTGCATCTAGATTATGTACAAAAGAAATGAAGACAATATCTTAATATTTGTGACGCATAAAAGGTTTTTGGTAACAGAAATCATGAAGCTGAGAACAATACATTTTTCTGAAAAAGGAGTAATAATTTTTAAATATTAATTATAATTGTCCTGCATCATTTTATTGTTTGGCAGCTTCTTTTTTCAATTTAGTGAATTTGTAGGCATATTAATATAAAAAATTAGAAAATCGTTTTTTATATATTTTGGCCAAAATTTCAGTACCCGTGTCCCTTAAAACCGGCGCAGGCTGGCAGAGTATGCAGATGGAGTCAGAAATTTTAATATATATCGCGTGTGCATAATTGCATATTTAATTACATTTTATTGTACGATTAACCATATTGCATGAATACGTAATCGGGTATTGTTGGGATTCAGTAATATAAAACGCATTGTTGAAAGGTGTAATGAATGGATTTTTGATTGGATACCATTTAATATCTCGGCACAGAGAATAAGTGTGATTGGTTAAGCACGTCGGGGAAACATTTAGTTTCTTGGAATGAATCGGAAATGTTAGCTTCATTCCGAGTCAGTCTTACGCTTAGTGAAACAGCAGCGACAGTTTATAATAGTTGGTATTTATATAAATTTATTTTAAGGTGAATAAACAATAGCGCTCTATACACTTTTAAGTTTACATTTAATTATACAATTTTAATTTACAGTTCAAGGTAAAAAATTATTTCATGCTTATTAATCTAATCCTGTGTGTTAAGCCGTCATTATATATTTTATCCTTCCAAATTTGATAAGCTCAATAATCTGTACGACGCAACAAGTGATCTACCAGAATCAAGGAGAGATCTTGCATGTATATAGAACGTATGTATATAAAGCCAGAAAAGAAAAGAGAGCAAGGGAGTCACTCTTTTGTTTGAATTGACGACTAAAATAATTATTATACATGTTTAAAACCTTGCGGGATTCAAGTTTCTATACGGGTAACTTCGAATAGATATTCTCATGTGTGGGCCAAATTTATTAGTGAATTCAAATTTTTGTATATATTCCTTTTTTAATAAATAAATGTAGGATTTTAAGTTTTAAATTAGATAGTTTCGAAATTCGTGTTATTTGTACCACGTGGTACCTATAAATTAAATTATAACCAGTATTATATTATTCTTATCCTCCCTTTTATGTAAACCGAGCTGTGTAAAAAAATAGAAATCATTCTTATGTAGGGTCAAATGTTTCTAATCAGAATATTCCTTTCGTATCATCCTTATATTACACATAACTGAATTTTCTATTTGATCTTTCTCACGTAATTTCTTTTTGTACCCAAGGTTGAAAGATTTACTTTCGGCTACGGTGGGAGAAGTTATATCCAGGTAAAAACCATTTAATTTATAACGGCACCGTTGTCAGTTAACTTCGTATCCAAATGACTATCCGAAGTCGTTTCCAATATTATAAAACCGTTAGCTTCTCACACGAGAATTGAACTCGTAAGTTAAAAATAATCCGTGATTTTAAAATTAATGCCTTCAATAAATTTTGTGCTTCAATCGGAAAAACACTTATAATAACAAGAGACATACTGTAGGCTGCGTTCGCTTGAGGATTACCGAGGGTAAAATCGATTTAACAGCGAGAGCAAGCCCGAAGATAAAAAGACAGCGTACATTTTGCGGGAAACATCGACGCGTATGATTAATTATTTATAGAAGGCCTTTGCAGCGAACGTGCACTGAAGCGCAGTGACCATTTATACAACTCTTGGCTGCTAATAACAAAGCTGCTCCTCGAAAATTCCACTCTCGTCAGCAGATACATATTTAATTCGACGACGTAACAATCCCAAAACAAAATTTCGTTCCTTTGTGCGGATGTTGGCCAAATGTGTTCTCTAAACGCCCCTGGATGTATTGAAGGCAACGACTTTTCGATCTCAAATGCTCAATAAAGCACGGACCTTCAGATAGGGATATGAGAAAATAAGAAACCTTCCAGGCAGCATGTACAAAATATATAAGTTATATTTTAAATAGTATATTAGACATAAAGAGTAGGCTAGCACAGTCAAGGAAGGCTTTCGCGAAACATAATAATTTATTTCCGGTTAATATGAATGTAAATATTAGGAAATCGTTGTTAAAAATGTTCGTATCGAGTATGGCGTTTTATGGGTGCGAAACGTGGACAGTAGGAGCTGTAGAAAAGAAACGAATAGAAGACTTTGAAATGTGCTGCTATAGGAGAACGAGGACGTTTTAAGCAGAATAGGGGATGAGCGAACAATATGGAGGTCGTTGACCAAGAGAATGTATAGATTAATAGGCCACGTTTTAAGATATGAGGATCTTCTAAAATTAGCATTAGAGTCAAGTGCTTAGAACAGAAGAGGGAAAGGGTGGAATGCGCTAAGCTGATTAGGGAGGATGTGGGATGACCTCTTCAAAATCCTTAATAGTGTGTTCCAATTCAGATTATCAGAGGCTTTTTCTAAATATTCAAGTGCTATGAGCGTAGGCTGTTTTTTCTTATCCTGTCAGCAATAATTAAACGCAGAGTCAATATGGTTTCACTTGATTAATTATATTAACTGCACTAATTTTGTATTTTGAAAACACAGATTTAAAATAAAAGTAATGGGGTACGAAGTGGTAATTTATGAGAGGTTAGTAATGTAATGTAACTAAAGTCTACGTATTCCGAAAAAAGACAGTCACTAATATTTAAATTGAAAGGATCTGAAGTATTATATCCTTTGGTTATAAGAACAAACATAAAAACCTGTGTGGGTATTTAGCGTTGAAATAAAATTATTTTAGCTTGTCAACAAGGTATAAATGAAGTCAAATGAAAACCCGAGGCCTTAGACAGTTAATTAGTGTTCCCTTTTATTGAATACAATATCCTCCGATTGTCTCTGTAATATACTGCTATAATTGGTTTCACTGCACGTTTAACATTTATTTAATCCTATTGTGCACCAAAAATTTCCATTTAGTGGTAGAAATATACCATACACAATTAATTGTTTTCAGGGTTCTACATATCTTTTGTTATTATTGGTACCATTTATATTAATACATATTAAAAAAGAGAATTTCCATCTTAAAGTATGTAGCGCATGTAATTGTAAAATGTGTGTTAGCGTATTTTATTTAAACCCTCTTCTTTAGAGTCGTACCGCTACAAAGTCGCCTGTGATTGGCAGTGTGTTAGAGATGTGCCATTAGTGTATTCAACGTAGGTGTGGTTCGACGCGATGTCCCACTCGCCCACACGTCGCCATTCTTCACCCAGCTCTCTATTTTCACTAAACGTTAAAAACAGCAAACCGTTTCGAAACTCTATTGAGCCTAGCCTAGCCGTCGGTGTAACACAACACCAAGCACACTATACTAAATGTAGATGATAAATTGTCATAAATTCATAGAGAACCATTAAAAGTTAAACTCGTATTAATTAATTTAATAGTGGAATCCACGTGATGGAAACTCCGCTTTTATAACATAAGAGGGAGCCTGCGGTAGGTAGGAAAATTGATGTAACTAAAAATCCTAGTAAACCTGCAACAACAGAAGTGATGTCAATATTCCTCGTCAATGGCCGACCACAACAATGAATGTATTTATGCATTACGTATTTATCTCTGCGGTAAACGTGTTACCACAATAAGATTAGCTCAAGTAGCCTATTTGTGAACAAAAAAAAGAGTTCCCTAAGGAGGAGAACCGGAAATTAAGTTTAGTGGAGTCGGAGAAACCATATTTAGTGGTGGATAAATATGCTGCAACTACGTAGAAACGAATATATTCTACACTAGATAAATCCCGAGACTTCGTTCGCACCGACATACTTCTTCTATTTTTCGCTAAAAACGAAACAACAGGTACAGAATATTGATAAAGTTGAATTCTTTGAGTATATAAAAAGAACAGTATCATCAATTTATGATCGCATCATAACTCACAGTTGGTTTAGAACAGGCCCCGTTTCGGAGCCGATAAAAACGAGCAATTAGCGCGGCAATTCAATGAAATTGTAAATATTTATATAAATATCTTCTGATCTCTTCAAAATATAGAAATAAAACATACACGAAAATTTCAGTTAAAATTTCTGTTTTAATCTCTCAAATTTATTTGAAATCTGTTAAGCCATTTCGGAACCTATTCGAGACCAACATACGGACAGACAGACACATCAATTTTATTTATTGTGTGGTGATTCATGACCCTTACAGTCGGGTAAAGCAAAAATAATTTAGTTTTTGTTATTTACGTATACAGGACGGAAGACGAGAATGGCTTGGTGGGACTGAGTAGGCGGGAAATGTCGGCGGGAAAACGTCACCGTCTGCAACATTGTTGGCTGCAACATTGTTGATGGCCTGGAAGAGATTAGATTGGTGCAGGGAGGCTGCCTGAGAGAGACGCTAGGGAGAGACGAAGCAGTGGCAGAACAAGGAGACATCTATAAAATTTAGTTTCTGCACATTTAAGAAAGGAGATTTATTTTGTGGGAGCACAGAAAATAAAAAGATAACATTTGATCTGAAGGAGAGGCACTAGAGAATCTTAATATGAAGAAGACGTGACCCAGCAAAAGAACAACCGGCATACGAACAAAAACGAAGAACGACGTCATCAGGCGTTAACATCCGGTAACGGCAATTTACCTCAGTTTTTTCCACACAAACCATTCTCGTCTGATTCGCGAATTTAATTTTCAACTATATCGTTCGTCACCCGCGTTCCCGGGAGCAGCCATTTAAGAAGCTGCGTAGAGTATTATTTTTGCTTTTACCGACTGAGCTAATGATTAAATTGATATCGTAAATTTATATGTTTTCCACTATAACTTAATTTGAGTTATATTTCTATTCAAATTAAATATATTATTATTATTATTCGTTTGATTGTACAACAATATTTTGATGGTGTAACCAACGAACACCACAATTGGTATAGACGAATAACACCATTAAACGCAGAAACCATCTTCAAAATACTTTTACGCAATCATTTATTCCAAATTGAAAGCATTTTTCTAAGGAGTATCAGAGATATATGATTTTTCAATAAGGCGGGTCGATTTGGAAATGGAATACAACTTGTGTGTGAGATATTAACCAAATTCTTTTATATTTGATACGGCACGTTGGGCTCAGGGAGAATGTTATATGCTGTACTAAAAACAGCTCGTATTTTTTTGCAGGTGATGGACATCGAGTCGAAAGCTCCAAAAATAAATTTCACGTATTAGGTGCTTTTCGTAAACATGCAGATTTCGTCTTCTTCTTACCCGCCGATATGTGAGCATTTCCTTAAAGAGAGTCTTCCATCTATTCCTATTTTGAACCTCCATCCACCATGATTTTATTTTCAGTGTTTGTAATTCTAATTTCTAGATTGGCAAACTAACTACATGAGTGTTATCCACTTAACGCAACTTCCTTTTTAACAACATAGAGAGGGTATTTGAAATAAGGGAACAGGGAGGGGGTTGATGAAGGGAACCCAGGGTTAACTAGGATCTCCGGGTGATTCACCTGAATGAGATGCAGGGCAAATGACTGGAGAGGTTGTTTCATGTGCAGTAATTATCTTGACTATGGTAATTCCTATTTTTTATATATCCTTCTGGCTACGAGAAAGTTCAATTCTCCCATTCGGCTTTTTATGAAGTTTATAATTTGATCATACCATTTTACCGTCTATATACCGTTATGGAGAACTCTTACCAAAATAAGGGATAGATTAATAGGCCACGTTTTGAGACATGAAGGTCGTGTAAAATTAGCATTTGACGGCGGATTATGTGGAGTAAGAACAAAAGGGGGAGGCCTAAGTAGATTAGGGAGGATGTGGAATATGGAAGATAAGTGGAAATTGAAAGACTTGCGTTAGATAGATTAGCATGGAGGGTTGCATCAGAAATACTGTAACACAGCTTGGGTAAAACATCGTTCTGAGAATCTTCCTTGCAAAAATATCTTAATTGTTATCGAGTGCCCAATTCTCACATCCACACAAAATTATAGTTCCTATTAATATTTTATATAATTCTACTTTAATCTGTGTTCATACTCTTTTTGACATCGTAAACTTTCTGGTAGTAATTATTATTATTCCCATGGCTTTTTGATGTTTTCTATCCAGTCAATATTACTAACAAGTAACAAGATCTTAAGTTTTCTACGTTTACAGCATTTCTAGCCGCAGGTCTGCATTAACAGTTCAACAAATCCTATTTGAATGTCCGCAGCATGACTAGTATAGGAGGAAAACACTAGAAACACATACAAGAAGTACTTTATAATTCTTCTTCAGTAGCGATCCACGCCCTGTTCGAGTTCCTCACCAACACAGGACTGGACAAGGATATGTCTCTCATAAGCTTCATTAATAGATATTAATTAGCAACCATGGACAATGGGACACTTAACTTTTAAATACGTATCACATATTGGTTCCATTTACAGTCAACAAGAACAGAAATTATTGACGCGCCGTTAAACAACCCAATTAAAAAAAGAACATTTCTTAAAATATTTCTGTAACTAGAGGCTTCCGAAATTATATTAAGACTAAGATGTATCGGCTGAGTAGCAAAATGATGTACCTTAAGTTATTATATTTTTAATTTGTATTTATTTAAAGTCGCATTCAGTTCTATGTTCATTAAAGACTAATTATTTACAATTTATCAATTATGTTTTCATTGATGATAAAACTAAGTATAATTTATCTTGGTATGTGGTATTTCGTATTTGGGTGATGAAAAAGTCGCTTAATTTTTTTGTCATTTCTAAATATATTATTATGTTAACTGTTACTACG
Organism: Eucriotettix oculatus; assembly: GCA_034510155.1. Classification (NCBI taxonomy): domain Eukaryota; kingdom Metazoa; phylum Arthropoda; class Insecta; order Orthoptera; family Tetrigidae; genus Eucriotettix; species Eucriotettix oculatus. The sequence goes on along the minus strand of CM067378.1, from coordinate 27,726,100 downwards.
CCGGTCATTACATCGGATACTAGAAATTGAGACGGGAATGATTGAAGAGAAGTCCCGGCTTATTGACGATACTGTGCATCATTTTGGCAATATATATTCAGTACTCTCCCGATGTGGGAATAGTTTTGAAAGCCGCGAAGCGCAGGAAACGCTCGCAAGTTTGAAAAACTACAGGAGTCGGAAGCGTCTCTGGGGTGCAGCCCTGAGGATCCAAGAGGGAACCATCTGCCTTCGCCGATGTGTCGGGGCCTTTAATCTGTGGCCAGCTCTTACTGTGGACCCCACGTCACAATAAACCCAAAATTTGTGCCGTGTTAACAATTTTCGACATGTTTGCGAAACTCAAAGTTTAAAGAACAGTGAGCGGCAGTACTCTTCACTAGCATGCTACAGTTTTATAAGCAACTTTCGTTGATGTATCTTAGACTAATATAGTTTTTAAGCTAGTATAAATGAGACTGTAATTTAATAGCAACAATCAACAATTGACCAGCCTTTTCGCTCAGCTACTTGGCCGTAAATTGCAGATATGTTTGGACAACTAAATTCTGTTTTCAATGTTACATTATTTCATAATTGAATAAAGCTCCCACAATTAATTAAGGAAACGTGGCTTGGCAAGATGTTTATCAGCTCCTTGTTTGGATCGCACGGCTTGCGTAATATAAATATATTCCACTTTATGACTACATCCTCAGGAAAACCTCCCAGATAAAAAATTAATTAATTAATTAATTTCAATTTCATGTAAATACTAAAGCATCACGATAACTTATTACGCCTGTATTGACAGCATTTCTCTTGAATTAAACGGTTGCATTTGTAATTTAATATAATAATTTTTGATGCACAGTGATCTGAGGGAACGGATAAACGTTACAATATTTCATATTTATTGCCTAACACTGCTCCTTATCATCTGATACATAACTCAATTGTAGTTTGCTCAGTATCTTCCATAATGAGGACTATTAATTTATGATTACGGCCACTGTAGTCTGCTACTTTTCCTTAGGGTGTAAATATAAATTATTATAAACTGCAGATAATCATATTCGAATTAATCGATAAACATTGATCTAAAATTTAATAATCTGTTAAATTTATTTTAACTTTGATACATTGTACAGACTAGGAAACTGTAAAATCATTGGCAGTTAGATATTAGTATTTTCTAGTACGGTGCTCAAAAGCACTTTATAAGAATTCCGCTTTTCCAAACGCCGATGCTGCCAATCTGAGTCGCGAGTAGACATCAACAAAAAAAAGCGTTTTGATTTCGCTGGCACTGTTGCAGTCCATAAAAATGGGGCACACGATTTATCTGGCAATAATTGAAATGACGGGCAGAGGTGTGACAGAATGTTCGTCAGCCGGACCGAAATTAACTTGTTGGAAGGCACTTGGTCGAGGCTGATTGGTGCGCGGGAGGGGAACTTTTATTGCGATCAGCTTCCAATGCCTTCCTCCTCGAACAAATCCGGGCGCCGGTACGGAAATGAAAATGACTGCCTGGCTCGTTATGACCAGGCTACAAAACGTGTATCCCGGTCAGCGGAGGCAATAAATACTCCTCGGCGTGCATCTCAAACTTCCCCCACCGCCGCTGCTGCTGTGCTGCGTTTAAATATCTTTATTATGAATGCGAAATTCGTAGCCTGTGAGCGTCCGCCGCAGAGGTGGGGCGAGCGGGTTAGTTATGGTTCGAAAGCGGAGTTTCCTCCACCATGAAATTTACTCCGCCATATAAATTAAAGCGAGTTACACGCTTAGGAATACATTATCGCTCAGGAGTATATCTGTTACGGTCCAGACCTAACAATTTTCCATAGAGAGACCATGTTAAGCAGAGAAGCTTGTATTTTAATCTAATCCCTCCTGCAATCGAATTCTAATAATGTGGGATACCAGACGTGAAGTCGGCCCTGAGCCGCTTAATTCAAGTTAGAAATATGAAAATCTACTCGTAGATAACTATGCTTTCGTGTACAATTAAAATGGTCCGTTTCTATTGTAACTGGATTTGTTCATCATATTTTATGAGATAACTGACGATAAACAACAAACTAAGCTATGACGATTAAGAAATTCAAGAGAGAATGCAGGCAATACACGCGTAATACGTTATCGTGATGCATAAGAGTTTACATAAATAATTAATTTTTATCTGAATGTAGTGCGGGTTGGGGAATTAAATTAAAAGGACAATTAAAAGATACTGGGAAATTTATTAACAAAAGAACTTAACTACGGTAAACATCAATGAGGGAAATATGCAAAAAATTGAGGTTTGATGAAGCAATCAGATATAATACATCTTAACATAAAAACGGTGGGCGATATTCCCCCTAACGTCAAGGATTGAAAACCTGGCAGCGTACCTCCTTTGAGGTGTGGCGTCGCCTCTTCACCAGCGTCGTCTGTGTAGGCCGTCGTCTTCTTCGTCACATACAGCCGGGACCTAGCGTCGGTTCCCGTCTGTTTTCTTCTTGTGAAAAATATTGACACCAATTTTAATCCTAAAAATATGGTTTCCGGTGTCTCTCGAAAAATAGGCTAGAATTCTTCAGTGCTTCATAACTCCATAAATGAGACCTTGTCGAATTTTTTGTCGATAGGCTTCTTGAACGTTTCGCCATTCGAGGGGTTGAATATCGAAAAATAATTGATCTTTTCCATAAATAGTAACAAACACAGTACTTTCTGATCTGCTTTGATGTGAGCCAGATTCTTCTCTTATACCGATTTGGGGCTGCCACATGTATAAACCGTAACTCGAAGTTACACTGCTCGTATAAAGGACATGGAAATACAATATAGGAAATTTTTTATAATTTTACCCCTTATCGTGTCTTCTTCCCCGCCGATAGTGGCTGAAAACATGGCCGCTATGGTGACGACCAGTGTTGAAATCAATGACATCCCAAACAACGATCTCGAACTATTTAGACATTCTGTAATCTACCCTTTGTCCCCTGCCCCGCCACATAATTAAACTTTACCAGCATTGCGTCAGTTTGAATAACACAGTGACTCATTTAACAAGAGCTTCAACACTAAATCCAAGATGCCTTTGTATTAATTTTATGTTATAATTTTCCACTCCCACTTCTGAGTTGTTCCTTTCCCATGCCTCGAGGGATTAACATTAAGCACAATCATAGTCTATGCGAAATTCCCAAAATTATTTATTCGACTGAATATCTGTCGTTTTTGCATAGGTGTGCTAGGGATGTCCTACTACATAGTGTTCGTTCCCTGATCGTAAGTAACATACGTAGAAAATTTGGTTGAAATAGTTCCATCACTTTTTTCTTTTCGTTTAGTTTCATTGTGGTTTATAAGCAGAGCTACATATTTATAACATTGAGTTATTTATAAGGAACATGTGGAAATTTTTGTTAATTTTAGACGAGAGCTATCACGCTGGATATTTCGATATTCGTAAAAGGTCCTTTCTTGTTAGTAGTATATACTATGTTGTGTCCTCTTAATTTTTGATTAACACAACTTACGTTTTTATTTTACACGATAAATTAAAAATAAATTCTTTTTATACTGATTTGAATACTTTTATGTTTCATACATACTTGATATAAAAGTAGTAACTTAAAAATAGTGGTCTTATTAAGAAACAACTATTAAAATGCTTTCCAACTTAAACAATTAGGTGGAGCAGACTTAAATTTAACAGATTTTTGTTTCCCTAAATCACGGAACAAGTAAATTGGTAGTTTTTTAAAAAAAGCTCCGCCGATCGACGATGCATATTTCAATTTTGGCGACACCAGGAAATTTTACTTATTGTAATACAAGAAATGAACTTCACTTTGCAAAATCGTCGCATTAGGTTAGGTTGTACCTATCAGAAACCAAAAATTGGTTTAGGAGTTACAAAAAATACTTGAATATTGTTTTAACCACAGTATTACTCAATTTGTATGATATTTATCTCCATAATAAACTACACTTTATGAAAGGAGCTTTCTTTCACTTGCCCCACTTGTTTTTCTAATATGCATGCTGTAGTATCATAGTGGTTTTTTCATGACTTCTAAGCAATTTTTTTATCAATAGGTTCTCCAATTTTGTACGTATGTCCTATTAATTTAAAAATGAAAGAAAAAGTTATTTTTGATGCTCCATTATTTCGTATTTAATGAATTAATTACATACAGTATGTATGCGAAACGTACTTATATGCAACATTTTTATACTTAAGGTTACTATTGCATATAGAATTATATGTTTATACTTTTCAGGATATAACTCAAATGAGTATATTAAGAATAACACAATTATAAAATTATAAAATACATTGAATTAGTAAATGGTGAATGCGTAGTAAGTTCCCAGGCAAGGATTTCAAAGAATCTTCTAAGAGAAGCTGACACATTGGGTATCTGCCAACAAATGATGGTCTGCAGATATAAGAGTAAGAAATGGGAGAAATAAGCGAATATCAGATTAGTGATGATTAATTATACTCGCATCTCATTTTATGAAATCTATTATTTTGTAAATATTTCACATTCATCATTTTGTGGGACCATTTAATTTTGAGGATTTCTGTATGCGCTTTCGTTTAGGAGATATTTTATATTGAAGATTTGGGTAATTTATTATAAGCAGTGTGAGGTAGCGGCGGCAGTGGCTGGATTGAGCTGTGTGCCTGTGTTCTGAATCGATACGCGACAAGGACTCGCTATGATTGGGAGCGTGTCGCGAATTGAGGCGACAAACAGGGATATCGCAGATCACAGGCTTGTTACAAGGGCCACAGCGCAATGCAGCAAAATAAACCTCCACTGCCCCGATACATTTCATAATTGGACAGATCCAAACTGCCCTAAGATATATGTGCTCCGTGTCGCTTTATCTAATTGGACCTCATTTGCATCGATCATAACCGACGCGAGATTGTTTAGCCTTGCAGAGCCCGGTAGCCTACTCCAGCACATCTAACTAATAGCACCATGGGCTGCATGTGTCATATTAAACAGACCTGTCTATAACACTGGGATAAAATGATAAAGCGTTCACGCTACACACGGCTACATATTACAGACTTTCATCTGCTGGAAATATACGGAAAAAATCATGCGTATGTGAAATAAAGATTATTTGACAGTACCAGGAAACTGGTGAAACGCCGTGAAACTGTTGCAGTGTAAATCAAGTGCTATCTGCAAGAAGCTATCTTAAAGTGGAAAATTCGGGAATGTGACCGCTTGACTGCTTCACAATACATTGCTCCTATTGTCACAATAGAATTGAAAAAAATTACACACTGCATGCTACAACATGAATATAAAAATCCGCTCTCTCCCTCCCCCTCTCTTCTCTCTCCCCCCTCTGCCCCTCTCTCCACCCCTTTCCCACTCTCCCTCCCTCTCTCCCTATCTCTCCCTCTCCCTCCCTCCCTCTCGCTCTGTGTATGTATGTATGTATGTATAATTACTATACACTTAAAATTTTATATTAGAATAGTAGGAACTTAATTTATCTATAAATTCCCCCTCAATTCACACACATTTTCTTGATGTGGGAGGTCTGTATACAAATTAAGAATCGATATTTATTTAAAAGTAATAAGAGATACAGAGCTGCAGATTAGAGGAACTATACTACATAAATCAATACAAATTCGATAATGATGTAGTGCTAATAGGAAGACAGAAGGAGTCAATAAGGAATGCGTATGTAAAGCTAGAGTCTGCAGCATCTAAATTAGGGTTAAAATTAACTACAATAAAACAAAATACATGGAAACCTCCAATAATAGAAACATTTCCATGAATAATATTAACATAGAAAACGCTAATAAATTTAAGTAATTAGGAGCAATACTCACTTGTGACAACAACTCCATAGAAATTAACCACAGAATAAGCCAAGTAAACAAAATTACTACAGCCTAAAAAAGCTAATGATGTCAAAAAGGATAAAAAACACAAAAATAAAAATGTATACAACCTTGAGACTTGGATACTCACAAAAAATTATGAAAAAAATATTCTAAATGATGATCCTGAGAAATATCTATGGCCCAGACTGTGTTAATGGAATGTGGAGAATAAAATAAAATCATGAATAATACAACCAATGATTGACCCTGAAAGTTAAAGCATGGTGGGTGGAATCACAAGATAGAAACAGATGAGAGGCTATCATTAAGGAGGGTCAGGTTCACAAAGGGCTGTAACGCCAAACAAGTTGAAGATTTATTTAAAACATAACAGGCCATAACTTTCGAGGAGTTTCATTATTAATAATTACCTAAAACCTAACAGTACTACACCAGATTGTCAGGCACCTGTCGTAACGGAAAAACCAGGTTTTGTATTCCTTCACCACACAAAGATGCCGCCTGCGATAAAAACGATACCTGCACTTCCTGTTTCATATCACCATCTTCGTTGAAGCATTTTATACAAAGAAATTTTTTCGATGAGGAAACTGAACAAAATCGTTTGCCGCAAAATCCGAACATTTTGTAGGGTGAACGAATTGTTTCCAACAAAATGTTGCAATCAGATCGTGATTTTGTCTGACGGTGTGTATTCGGGCGTTGTCTTAAATCACAATGTTTAAAAGTGATGGCAGTCCATGAATTTTGCTCTGTATTGCATGACGGAGCTTTCAAAGCGTCTCACAGTTAACGTCTTTGTTGATTAACACAATCCTGCGAATGATTTCTGCTTACCAAACACATCGTACGCCGAGATAGGATTGGATATATTTTACGTGTGGGTTACATCTATTTTAGTTTAATATTCAAGTAGAATTTTATTTTCCTTCACTCTATGGAATGTTGCTTTTATTCAGGAGTGATGCAAGCCACCTATATCACGTCACCTGTAACGATGTGCGTCAGCAAATCATCGTCTTCCTCAACACATCGCTTAGTAATATTTTTGTGATCCCATCTTGTGTACAGATTACGGTATCTTAAGCGTTGTTACAGTGTTGTAAGATATTTGTAGGAAATGCGAAGACAAAACTGATAAGTTCTGATTTCTTCCATGGCTTTCACCATATCATCCATGATCTCAGACGGTTGGCAGCACCGCCGTTGATCATGCATATTTTCATGAACTTACTTAACTTGTTCAATACATTTCCTTGTGCTTCCATCATAATTTATTGTTTTGTCATAAACCTCACACAATCGCCAAAGATGTTTTGCTGGAGTAGCATTCCCTTTATTCAAGAAACGAAATACAAATCTGACCACATATTTGGTGAGTCTTTCAATTGCTTCTTAGTTGTTTAAACGCTTTAACAAAGTAACGATGTTCCACAGGTGAGTCTTCCTAATGAATGGGCGATGCCAATGCGAAGGTTCTAAATCACAACTGTGGAGCTAAAACTGCAAGATATTAAAATGATACTTACTTTAAAAACAACCATCATCACTCATGACTATAGAAAAGTGCACAGGTTGCGTATGCAAAAATTAAGGTAATTTTTGCGTGGTATATAATTCAGTTTGTAGGTACCGCGATCGCAGTGCTTGATTCTGATTTTGCACATAATATTACACAATTTGTTCCACAATTCATGACCGTTTCTCGAAAATTTTCTGTCTGATTACGACGTGGAAACCAATAATTGGCGATGAGTCCCTATTTGAAACGATTATGATTTTAAGTTTTAATTTCTTTTTCTCATCATGACATTTCAAGATAACAACGAAACCGGATTTGAGAAATGCAATTTATTCTACTGGGTCTATATGATTCCCCTCAAACTGGGTTACAAGACAATTTTTATTAATTGAATGACGGTATTACAAGATTCTATAATTATCAAAGTGAGTTTAAATATATTAACTTCACAGTGATTACGTTGATATGAAGGTTGTTTAATCGTGAAATATTTTTTGGGAAAATAAGTAACCAAATGTGACCACTCTTACATGATTAAGGATTTTCCATTTCTGAAAATTTCAGCGGGGTTCAGAATGAATGATTCTTTCTGACCGTCTAAATAGTTTGTGTAAATAATTAATTATAATTAGCACTTTTTATATGACCTTTTATTGTAAACCAGACTGAGAAGGCGAATAATGTAAAAAGCTTCGAAAATGTATTATGTTCTTATAATTTTCAGTTAATTGGAAGCATTAGTAAAAACAGTTGTTTTAAAAATATTTAGTCACTACATTGTTTTGGTAGTATTAACAATTTGAATATAATTTTTAAAATTGTAGATATATATATATGTAATATTTTTCTCCTGAATCTCTATATTTTTAAGAGAAAATTTAGTCGAGATGTCTAATAAAAATAAACAAAAATACAAGTATAATAGCTAATTTCCCGCACAACGCTCTAAAATGAAATTAAACATTTTTTATTACTTTTTAATCACAAACGCACTCATCATAATTCAATTTATAAGATATTGAACCAGTTTCTGTTTCATCTTAAATTATTCATGCATAAAGAATTTTAAGAAAATCTTTGAAATATAACAACAAAAACAATATCAAATTTTCATAAATATATTAATCATAATTATTTTAATAAACTTTTTACAATTACATATTGCGTTACGTGTTCAGATGAGAAATTCATGAATGCTTAACTTCAGTTTATATTATTATATTATAAACATGTTGAGAGAGGAAATACTGCGACATGTCTCGCTCGGACACGTCTATTACGCGTAATACGAACGTATTAGGGCACGCGTGAAAACATTTAGACAATGTGACCCACCATACAGCAATTTACTTCCGTGGATTGAGCCTGTCACTGACACGGGAACAAAAAGGCCGCAAATATATCGCTATAAACACATTTATGTATCTCTACCTTGTGGACGGGATTTCATTTTGTTTCTGCAAAACAACGGTAGTGGAGAATAAAAACGCAGAGGTAAAGAGTGGGAGAAAAACGAGGATGGAAAGAGGGAGACAAACTGGCAAAATAAATGAGAATTGGTAGTACAGGGGATGGAAAGCAAAGATATATGATGCCCGCGGGCAATGCGTTTCTGTACTGTAAAAGTATTTTGTTGTTACTACATTCGTTTAATCTTCCAATAAAAGAAACAAACGCGAGGTAGCATGATCCGATAATTTCCTGTTCCCGACATTTAGAAACCCAAATTGCAACATTCTCTTGTATCGCATGTGAACGTGAAACCTTAAATTGAATAAATAAAAATTCTGGTATGAAGCAATTGTTATATCATGTATTAATTTACATGGAGGGAATTTTGTTCGTAGTATTGTGATTCTGTATTATCAAAACCGACTGGCTTTTCAAGTAATCCGAAACCATAATTGTGTTGCATTAATATGTTCATTGAAGGGAAAAACCCATTAAGATCAACGATACCTCTTTCAGTCAGTTAACGCAGAACACAACAGAAAAACATAATTTTCTTTTAAAATAGCTATTCAAATAAAGTAGCACTTATTAGTTTGTCTGTTAAGTTTTGAAATGAGGAGTTTTAGTACTTACAAGCTTCTAGAATTAAAAGATACGAAAGCGATGTTACTTAAATTCCTTTTTCCAGACTAATTTAGTTCGATATTTAGTAAAAAAGGATCCTTTTTTCGTCCTCGATGAATCAGATGGTAGACATTTAAAAACCTTGATATTGTTAATTTTTCTATGGGTTTTGATCATTTCAATTATAGGCCAATAAGCCTGTTCTAGCAAATAAAACTATGATCCACTTTCGTAATCCAAATTGCAGGCTATCCATATCCTAGCGTTAAGTACTTGGCCAAGGAATCCTTGTTTTAAAGGAAAACGAAGATGCACTAAATCTTTATGTGTCTACCTCACATTATCACAAACCGTTTGAAAAATTAAAAATTCTATCTTAATCTACCCAATTTACTTTTATTTTTACATAGCAAACTTAAAATATTAGCAAGGAAAGATAATAGAATCATGAAATATATCAGAAATCATGCTACTGAAATAATGATATTTGTGATGAAGTAAGGCGTTGTTCACGATTTCATTCAATTAGCGATGATAGTCAGCAGAATCACTCTGGTTGAAACATTACTTTTTGCGTAAGTCAGACGGCGATAACATGCCAGTCAGGCGCCGTTGTGGTGGCGATGAGCAATCTGAATCGCGCAGAATCCTAAGCCTGTAAACTGTGTGATTTTAGTACTATTTAATCAATGCAAATACTACGCTTCATCCAACTTTGTGGATAGCTATATACCAAAAAAATTATAAAATCAAAATTAATACATAACAATTTGGCTAAAATATGAAGTGTAATATTCAGTATAAAGTAAATTAAATGAGAGACTTACATTATTAAATCGATGAACTATTTACATTAGAAGAATTTGATGTCTATCTCCCGCAACAGTTACAGCCACATCATTTTGGCCGTATGGAAACGCATTAGGCACAAACATTGAAAGCCACAGTACAGTTGATCGAGCCACGGTATGTTAACCTTTATATTTATATAGATCCTGGCTTCTTAAACATTTTATAATAGACATTTCTTTATGGTGAAGATAATTTTAGACGATTCAAAATTAATATAAACTATATAGTTAATATAAGATGAATATTTTTTAGAATCAATAATGTGGATAACGAATTGAATAACTAACATGAACCTATTCTTTGTTAAATATATGTTTTTAGAAGAAATAAACTTTGGTAATTATTATTTCCTTTCTTGGACGTTTTTACGACAACATACAAATATTACTAACGTCAATCAATGTTAATGTAATGGATGAGCTTGTTTACTTTTTGCATAAATAATTGGGCTTAATTTCATTAGTGCATGTCATTATATATATATATATATATATATATAATGTAACGAGTTCAATGACATTTTGCCTTTATGTATGTTAATTTGTTAAAGCTGATTCAAATAAATTCGTCAAAAAAAAGGTTGTTTGTAAAATTAATTTAATGGTACGTGGGAAAATTTGAATCAAAATTTTGAATCACTTCATAGTTCTGAAAATTATTTTTTGTAGTTTAAATACAAGATAAACATTGAGTTTTTTTGCTAGAGTTCATAGAAATTCTATGATGTAACAACATAACACAAGGCTCTTTTATTAATGAGTGTTTGATTTTAATTGATAGTTTCTGCGTTCCGTGTATATTAATTCTAGACAGCTATCAATAATAATTTGCAATTTTTTGCGACCCACATTCAGAAGATTCTGGACACAGTTTATTCAAAACATCAGTTTCATTAAATGTTCACCAGTTTTATACTATGGCTTTTCAGGTGTTCAGAGATCAAGTTAACTTTAAATAATGGGTCGGTGTTAGAAATGGATCGCCCAAGATTTTTTTTATAGTGGTTGAGAAGAGAATTAGTAGCATTTAATAGTAACCACCTACTATAAAGACATACAGAATATATAACAGGACAGAAAACAGATAATCGGTTCACGGAGCTTTTAAAGGATGTAATAATGAATATATATATATACTTATTTAATTAATTGTATTTTAAAATTGTTTTTCGCGAACGACGTCGTCGCCTCCGAATGCATGCAGCAGATAAGCGACTATTATTATCTTTAATACTGGTTGGGTATTAGAAATGCTGCACCTGAGACGTTTTTTTTCTAATAGTGGATAAGCATCTCATACTCCAGTATATTTCTTAACGCCATTAAAGTACTGGGTCATCGCAGTGGTTATCGTGAAATTCAGTTCTCATAAGTAGAGAGCGTGAAAAGGTAAACTTTCCAAAATGTGACGCTCTCGCTGATGTTTCAAACACGACTTAACAATGAGATTACTGTCTAATTAAATACTGTAGACGGTTAATATGCAGAAATGTCCACGCAAAGCCGGGCATCAATCTAGTAAAAATAATATGATAAATAATTTATTTATGAAAACGAAATATGTACTTAAATGATTCGTGAGAATTTTACAATATTTCAACCAGCAGCAGCGAACATACATTTTCAAATTATTCATTTTACTTCGAATTAATGAGCAATTCACAAATTTTATTCCAATTATAATTTCATAAATTTTCTTTCTCGACTCATTGAATTTAAACTGGCATCTTCTGTCGTCATTTAGTAGTTATGATATTTAATATTTTCAAATGTTGCATTATTGAGTGTTGTATCGTTTATCTTTACTTAAACATTAACAACATTAGTCTGTAAATTATGTATTTACCCTCGTACAGCTTAATTTGTTGTTTTACATATGGGCATCAGCAATCAAAATTCTACAAACACGAACGTTGTGATAATAAACAATAAGTACGAACACGGACATGAATAGTAAAGACACTGCTTATGCAATGAAATTGAATTAGAATGTTTATGACAAACAAATATTTTTAATAAATTAATTAAATTTGGTAAATTGCCTATTATCAGGTTCCAGCGCACTGATAACAGACAAAGTACGCGTAATTAAATTTTTCATATCTTCATTCCATTATTATGTAAAATATTTAAATCTTTCTCTGCATGAAATTAAGAATTTGCTATTAAAAGGATGGGGCTTGTGTCTATCGTATAACTTTGAACTCATTCTTCTACTACTTTGAACGCATTGTACTACTACGAAAGGTTTTGGATTTAACATCTATATATAATATTATTCTGTGGCGCAGTAGAACCCCAACCTAATTTTATTCAGGTCTTTGATTTAAAATAATCGAAATTCAGCGACTATACTCTAACTTGGAGACAGGCAGGTAAGAGGTTGGAATTCCCAGGTGCCTGGTTAAAAACGTGTCTGTCTACAGCTTCAAAAGATTAGGCTTGTTTTATTGAAGGAACTTTCAACCTTAAAAATTTCCCAAGGACGTTATTCTCTTCGTCAGCGAAAAGATTCCAGCGCTTGACGGAGGACGAATATGATTGGCCAATAAACGTCACGTGGGATAGCCCTTTCCTTGCAGAAGTGGAAAATAAGATGAGAGTACGAAAAAAGAGAGTTGATCAAGACGTTGAAAAGGCGATAAAGCAGGGAGGCAGAGGAAGCCGAGGAAGTAAGAAACAAGAATAAATAACAATTAATAAGTCAGTGTTGATCGAGAGTTGAAAGGGAGGCGAACAGAGGCGAGAATTGTTGCTCTTGAGTTAGAAGGAAGAGCGAGCAAGGAAGGCCAGAGTTACGGACTTGCTTGTGGGTTGAAATGAAGAGGTAGTAACTGTGTGTTAGAGTGTAGAAGAAGGAAAACTGCGTTTTCCTCAGTTGCCGGTTCAGAGTTTTCTTCCGTCAAAAGAGGATAAATCCAAAACCCGACCTGCAAGTGTGAGAGTGGAAGATAGAAAACTACTAAGCATAACTTCCGGAATTGCTGAGAAGATGAAACAGGCTCGTCCGAACGTGAAATGTCTGTTGCACGTTGTCACTCCAATAGTTAACCCTGAGAAACCCTTTGAAATTTAAAATATCATCCCTTTTAACAAGTATATATAACTGTAAATAGTGCGCAGGACCCACTACAGGAATTGTTTTTATATAAATAAAATTATTTTTATAAAAGTACAAATAATTTTAAACAATGAACCCCACCTATCCTTTACAATTCAAACAACAAATATGTTGTCATCTATTAATATCAAAAGTCTTAGAAAAAAGGTCTTTGGGCAGAAAACAAATTATCTTTGAACATTTCAAATAGAAAGTCATAATTCAAGTTAGCCTCAAAGTTATTCATAACTTCAGATTAAAATTACTCACCCATTTTCCTGAAAAGCGAACAGAATTCTTACTTTTCTTTATCAAGTGGCAAAAGGAAATTTATGAACGTAGACTTTCCCGGTGAATAATTCGGATGAAATCTTCATCCGAAAATGAAATTTAATTTCATAAAAATCTTTGTATGCCTCTGTATAACAATAATATAATTTTCATCTAAGTCAGATACACCATTTTATTGTGTAGTGTAACACTGGAATTTAGTTAGCGTTACTGTCGAATATTCTAATGCATGACACCATTATGTTCAAATCATTGTCTAGATAAAACTATTATTTTACTCATACAGAATGTGACTATGAGAAATTGAACTATGACGAAAGGAAGTCCCCAAATAATTTCTCATAATCTATGTAACCTTATATTATAATTATCTGATGCATTTTAACACTTATTGCCTCATAATTTATTTTTAAAGTATAAGTATACTCCCGGCATTATGGTCTAATTGACGAGTAAATATATTATTATCGTATTAAATCCTTTCATATATTATAGATGTAGAAAACATTGCATATGTATATATATATAGTTCTGTCATGTAACCAGTTTATTGACTGACGGAGATTGTTTAAAAGTGTTGTGATTCTACATTTCAAGAGCAGAGTTATTTTCATTGCATAAAAATCTACAAGATATATTTTGCAGCGGAAATAATATATATTCGATGGATTTTCACATAACAGATATAGTAAGACTGTGAAAAAAAATAAGCTGGTAAAGTATAAATGTAAAGGAAATAATTTGTTTGTAGCTGCTTTCCGACTTGTCTGCCACTCCCTGTTAAAACGTTGCGTACAGCTGGACAGCTGTCAATCAATCAGTTCCCATTCGGAATGTATTGGCAGTTTTATTCGCAGATGCAAACAAAATTAGTTTTTGTACCATTTTAATACACAAAACTATTCGAAGCTTTAGAATACATCACTAAATTCGCTTTGTAGTACCTAGGAAATTAATATTAAATGTTTCCAAGAGTCGAATGACACTTGACACAATTCATGTAACCTATGCGTATGTTTAAACGATTAACAATTACCGATGTGGTACTTAATTACAGTTTGTCTCTGGGCCCAAATGTAAGTTCAGTAAAGAACGGAGAGCTTCAGGATTGCAGTCAACTAATGTATTTTATGAACAGATGTAGAAGACATTGAAAATGATATATTTTCCTGATTCGTCATTTACGAAACAATAGCTACCAAGAAATCTCTATATAAAATCTAAAATTTGACAAAATAGTGAATACATCCATCTAATCTGTTTAAAATAAGCATGAGAAAAATCCAAATTTTTCACCACGAGCACTAGGCGAACGATCAATAAAAATGATGTATTTTGTGACTTCCCTCATGTAAATTAATATTGTTGGTATTTACGTACTTTGAAGGCTCCTGTGGGATTCTCGCAGGTACTTTTACACAGAATGACTATGGGGTTAACATTCGGGATGCCAAGATTTCTATGTTTTCAATCTTCTTATTTGCTAAGACACCTTCATCTCTTTTGAGAGGTGTATGTACTGGGGACACAGACGTTGGACGTATGGTAACATTTGTCGACTGAACCAATTGGTTCGGTCAGTTACCTTCTAAACTGTTAAAGAGACGAAATAGGCAATTCTGAGATCCTACAACAAACCCCCCTCCCGATTTGAAAGGGCGTGAGACAATAGACCAAACTACTTGAAGGGTCTCTAGATTTTACCCTGCATCTCTTTCATGTGAATACCGAATAGTTTCCTTAAGCTATAGCACGGGGGTTAGTTAGCGCTTGCTTGCCTTCCTCTACCATCCACATCACCACTTTCAAATGTTTTTCTTGTGGTATTAAAGCATGTCACCCTTTAAAAAGGCACTTCACACTTTAATATTTTTCTGATCTTGGTTCGTCCCCTAAGCCGAGACATCTAGGCCGGATTTGAAGGGTATTTGTCGGGTATATAGTAAGAATGGTCCCCTAATTCCACTGGACCAGTCGGTCAGCTTCCCTTCTCTCATACCTAAAAATCTGTTCGTGGCATGTATTTTGGCATTTTACGTTCGTACAACAAATCTCGACTCCCGTTAGCCGAAGGGTCAAGTACAGTCTCCAGCCATGCCTCTACGGTTTTGCCTGTATCACTGTTAATAATTTAATAGGGTGGTTCCTTACGGAGACTAGTTCTAGCCGAGTTCTAGCCCTTCGTATTTTTTAAAGGGGACAACCACCAGGAAATCCTCTTGTGGCCTAACTTTATAATAATAACAATGCATTTCATATGGTTTATCTATGAGGATTCATTTTGATGATATCTAGTTTTTAAATTTTTATTTTACGACAGTAATCCTGTTGACGCACGGATTATGGAATGCTACAACCCCACAAAAGTCCTCTGCCGGTATTATAATGGTGAAACCTATCTGATATAGGATTTCTACGATTTTACCTATATTTATTTTAATATTTATTTCAGAATTTCCAATGTTATAACTTTGACATGAAACTTTGCTAGGTTATTTTTATCAACTGGCACACATATAAGTTGTAGAACTATTTTTGACAAATATAGTAGAATCAGGGCCAAAGCTCATTCCAAGAAAGAGACGGTATAAACAAGGATAATAGTAACCCTGCGGGCTGTCTGCACAAAGAAGCAGAGGAAACCGCCTCCTGTTTTCCTAAAGGCAACGATCACCAGGAAATATTACACTAGAATGAGGAACACTGAAATAATTCTCCGATTGCATTTCAATTAATTTCTTTTTTAGTTAAGAAACATCGATTTTTTAAAACAAAACTGAGATAGAATTATTTTAACTTGGTTTTAAAACGGTGCCTCACACTATACATTGGGAAAAGAATTAGTAAATATTTTGTCAATAAATTAAAAATTTAAATAAGTTTGTTAAATGAATTCATCTATACATAGGATTAAATGCATTTATACAATAAAACAACGACAATTGCTTATGATATTATTCGAAGAACGAATCAGTTCGCTTTATTTGACTCTATTATTGCATAAAACATTTTCGATTTCCAAAAAGAAATTAATATCACCACCAGTAAAACATAATTGCAATTGTTGAACGCAGAAGAAAGACTTAAGGCGAATTAAATAAGTGAATAGTTCGAAGTATGACCCGGTAGTAATTAATTGAATACAAACATACAAGTGGATAAATAAGGCAGGAAAACCAAAGTTTGAAAAAAGGCTCAAAGCTGAAAGTTTTTCAGCGTGTGCGTAATTCAGAGCTCAAGTTGAGATTCCGAATTACTCGTGGCCGAGACTCCATTTCGCTTATTTCCGCCAATAGAGAGCGAACTGTCTCAGTTCGGCGACCGAATGTCAGGAGCAAACGTTTCTACGTTTTATATAGGGTCAAAGGAAATGGAAACGAAAAAATTTCGGTTTTGTAGCGTAGGCGGTTAAATGTACGCCGTGTGGCAAAAGTTTGCGAAAATTGGGAAAGTTAACGCCTGACAGAGTTTTACGTGTGATAAACTGTTCGTAAAGTCTAAGGCTTAGAGTGGAAATTGAAAGCTACGGACGCATTTCAAGTCGTTTACTTTATTATTGTTACGATTAATTTCTAGATAAACTGTTAATTCACAGGGAGCAACATTCATATTTAGTAATTCTATATTTTATCATACAGACAAAGAAAGAAGACATATGTTTTATTTTCATAAATGAATCAGTAAAATATTAAGATTGAAAATGAAATAAGAATTGTAAACACAAGAAATGCTTCAGGTAATATGTAACAACAGAAATATGCTTATGAATAGTAGACAACTGTTCGTGCAGCGATGCAAATTTTTTAGTTAGTGATTTATTGTGACATATGGTTAATCTGAAATTCTTCGTACACAAAACCATTAGATAATTGATTAATCAAGCCCACAGGAACGGCGATCGAACACTATCAGCGGAGCGTCGGGCGCCATTGTGACTATCTAATTGCCACCTTTCAGCCAAGCGCATTACGTTAGACATTACTCTCCGAAATGAGAATGAGAACAGATAACGGAAAGCAGTATTCTGGCTAATTATTTTCAAAAGAAACGTTGGTTATCGGGTTGTATGTAAACACAATAAGAGCCAATTGATTCCCACAGATTGAATTAGAATCGATTCACAAAATGAACAATTGTCACAAATAATTAAAGAATCTCTTCTGTTTTACAATGTACACTTCTTTATCTGGCGATCAATTAGCGATTTCAACTATTCTTCAGACATAACATTAAAAATTAATAGACGTTGCTGGCTGCAATGTGGACACATCAATTGACGAGTCTTAATTAACTGTTTATGCCCCACAAAATTTGTAGTTACATTTTCATTAATCTCCTTAAGTCTTAGAGGAAATTCTTTTATGGCTCAGCGAATTAAAAAAATTAAAAGCTCTATATCTATGAAGTATTCAAAGACTCGTGGAATCAGATAACATAATAACATCCTTTAGAAAGGTTTAATTGTTTTGAATACCACATTAACTTTTCTCCGTTATTATAATATTAAAAAACGTAGGCATCTTTAAGTAAACAATTATAATGACTCCACATTAGGAAATAGGCTATTTTATAATTAACGATGTAACCAATGCTGGTAGAACAATATACTATGACGTTTGTTACAGGTTTTATGTTCCATCAGGTCAAAAATTAGAAAATTATAAGACCCTAATTATTACTATAATATAAAATTTCTTGAAAGTTTAAATTTTTTAATTATAATAAAAAATTTCCATATGTTAAAAAATATTATAAAATGAAATAAATTCAAACTTACAACTTGAAATATTTTCCATTGATTAGATTCAATATTTTTAAAAGTTATATAAGAATGTTGAATAAATTTTAAAATAATAGTCATGTGTCCATGTCTGTTGTTACTATAATTTCTAGAACTTCATAATTTTTCCCTTTTCACTTCAGGTTGAACACGTTACTTTAAACCGGAGGTGTCACTCTGCATCACATCGATTCCGATAACGGTTAATGACTTTAATGATGGCCTCTTCACACAATTCTTTCCCCTACCAATCGCCATCATGCCGATGAGAACTGAACTTCAACTAGCAATATAATAAAATTGCGCGAGAAAAAGCCTGAAGACCTGCGTCGGTTTTTTTGTGAACTAATGCGTCAACGATGCAGTCTTAAAAATAGCCAACCCGAAGCAGGCCGCCAGAAGAGAATACAGCTGCAGTCTTCTATGCTATCGTTGATATAAAATTTTTAAAAGATCTCATTGCCAGACCTATTAGCCTTAAGAACGTTGCTTCTTTTGATTCACCCCATGATTTCCTGACTTAAAATTAATTATTGCTCTACCTTTTTCATCTAAATTCATTTTGCTTTCTTATTGGTTTTACGAGTTTCATGGATAGAATTTTATTATTGTTAAAATATTTCTCTTCAAATTCTTTCAATATTATTAATTTTACCTTCAAAATATAATTTTCCCAATATATAAATATATTAACTTGAATAATTTATCGTATTAAGTTAATTAAACAACATTGTACTATCCTTTTAACAATTGGCATCCAACTTGGGGCTATATTAAAAAATTAACTTAATTAAATCCCCATTCCTACTATCCCTTTTATAAAATGAACAAGCACGTTGAATGTAAGCAGTCAATTAGGGATTACAATAACAGTGGATTCAACACCTAACTTATTCGTTTTCGCATTATTTCTTTTCTTTGTTTATTTTATCATACATTCTCTGTTGTCAACTTAATTTAGGCGAAATATATGGCTTGAGTTTCAGCGCATTCCTGGGTCGTCAGCGAGCTGTAAGAGGTGAAAGGTAATGAGAAAATTGCGCATAATAAATTGAGTAATAAAAGTGCAAAATGAAACGTAAGTGAATAAGGAAAGAAATATTCTAATACTGAAGTATTTTATTTATACGCGGATCAAGAGAAATTGAAAATACGGTATCTTAATTAACACGGTGATCCGAATTAATAAAGACATCTTAAATTTTATAGTTGTGATTGTAAAATGTTCAACATAATGAACAACTAAATTACACATCACACATTCGTGATTTTAAATTTGATACGTCTGGTAAATGACTTTAGATGTTGTTGTATACTACTGCAATCGTTTATCATTTGCATTTTTGAAAGTCGTACTAATTGAATTTTTACATTTTTGTGGTTGAAACAAGAGATCTGGTCTATAGTTGGTAATAAATAAAATCCTACTTAATTGTTCGTTGATCAGGATTTAAATTTTTACAAAAATACCATAGGATATTTACGAAAATATTTCTGCGATATCCAAAATAATAAAATATTATTAAAATCTATCTTTTTTATTAAAATTGAGACTGATTAGAAAAACATTGCAAGTAAATAAATAACCACCAAATATTATAAAATCATATCAGCTTTAAAAATTTTAATGAACAATTTAAAGTGAGAGATTAATTCCCTATAGTGGTCAGCAGGATTTTGTGCGTTTATTCCTGAAGACAAATTTATGTAATGAACAGATACAGCTGCTCGGGCTTTGGCGGCGGAATCAAAACAAAGGAGACAGCGGTTAATACTTGGGCTATAAAACCTAAACTCGGCGTCTCGGCTCGGGAGTTTCCTAAAATTGTGAGAGAATCGGCGACCGGGCGGCATGTTTTCCCCAAGTGTAGCCACGGATATTATTGGAGGAGATCCATTCCTGCCACCTTGGTGATAGATGTCGCAGAAGTGGGGAACAAGTTTTAAAGAGATAGGCGGAGACATTTTTGGATGAGATTGGTGGTAGAGAATGGAATGAACAGATTGTTGGAGAGATTTTGAGATTGTGGTGATTGATTGGTGAGCAGATTGGTGGAGAGACAGATTGGTAGAAACTGAATTAGGGAGATTGGTGGTCGAGAGCGGTGAGATGTGAATTGGTCATATGGTGCGAGCGGTGAGATGGAATTTTGAGACAGATTTTGGAGGAGATTGTTAGGAGAGTGGTGACGACTTGGAGAAATGACAAGGAAGTAGCTGGAACTAGGACTAAGACTATTAGGTAAACTACTGCATCTGTAACTCTTTGTAATTTTCTGTTTGCTGCCAGATCCGAGTGGTTTAGTGTAATAAAATATCTGTTCTATGAGAAGGCCCATAAAGTGCGACCCTGAGATGAGTCTTAAAAGTTTTAGTGTTTAAGTAATGAACATAAATCATTTTGTAAATATATGTGTAATTATTGAAACTTTTAAAAAATTGTAATTATTATTGTAAATATGTTCCTTTTTGTTTAAGTAAATTGTTTATTGATATTACCATAAAATCTAAACATTTTTTAATTATTAAATTTAATATTCCCCATACATTTATTAATATTTATCATAAGATAATTATTGGAAAATTGCCGAAAGCTCAGATTTTCAAATTTATAATTTAATTTATGCAAATAATTATTAAAAATAAAACTGATAAATTATTACCAGTGAAAATAAAATGCAACCCCGTCATTCTCATTTTAAAGAAATCATTACAATAGATATTATTTTGATACGAATAATTTATATTCATACAGATTTAAGAATAAATTATTTATAAAGATTTATTTTGGCATAGAAAATGACATTATCTTACTAAATGAATGAAAGCATACTTTTGATTGTTATCACACAACTTGTTGCAATGATTTATGTACGAAAGTGAATATTAATTAAATACAACCATTCATTACGCGTACTGCATAGTAGTGTTAATTCTCATACGCGTAAATTAAAATCCGGTGAAAATGTTTGACGCTGCCAAGAGATAAAATTTAAATGTTTCAATGCAAAATTAGGTTTAATTGTTTTAATACGTTTCATTAATTATCATGCATATTATTCAACTTCCCTCTAACATTACGAGTAATTTCGGAATGATGCTGAATTTAAATGTACACAAAGAACGAAATAGCCTGTGTGTATAAAACGATTTATAAGAACAATTAACGTGTGTATAAAATTTAAATAACATAACTATTAAAGACCCGAATTTAATATTATTTGTTGCATAATTATATATAATGCATTGTTCGGAGGTTATATACAAAAGGAAGGTATTTAAATGTAATGTAATAAATACAAAGGGCAATAACACACAAGGTAAAAATGGTTCAAAGCAGTATTAAACAGCATTATGGGAATATTACTAGTTCATGAAGTAAATAATTGATTCGTAATTTATTAAGTGTTTGAATGAGAAATTTAGACATATTGGAGTGATAATTCACAGCGGATTTAAGAACAGAATATTACCAAGTATAAGAAAAGAGACCAAAATTTGTGATTAGTAATGTAAATGCATGAATAAGAAAAATGAAGTAATGTATCGATTTATTTGATTTTTGTAACGTGGATAATAGCCTTTCCAGCACTATACGATAATATTTTATTAGTATGTCAAAGGAGGTGTAAAGCTAATATTTAATAATGAGGAACAGCGGAGTTAAAATTTGACGATAATGTATATGCGTTTAGTGATTAATTAATGGGCAAGGCAATGTACGAAAAATGGATATTGGATGAATAGATAAATCAGTACTGCTTTATTTGTAATTTCACTTCTGACTAAGATAGTGAAAATTATTAATTATAGTGAAATAGATTAACTCTGTTATGAATAGTAATTATATGTTAAGTTGGGTAAGAATTAAAACATACGAGATTTTATATAAGGAAATATTTAACAACAAGTTAAAGACCAAATTTATGGAGACCTGAGTTAAGTTGAATTAGAGTAAGTGATATTATGCTATGAGAACGTTATGTAGTATAACACTGGAGCTCGTAATCTATATTTTTAAAATTTTATCAAAATTATACAAGCAAGCCGCAATACGGGTCGAGTCCGTCGGTCATATTTAATTATCAAGTAGTGAAAATTAATGGTTTGGGGGAAGAGACAGATAAATAATGTGTTACTTGAATATTGTGGGGCGTGACTTTCTTGAATCTTAAATGACTGTTTATACTAGTGATTATTGGGTTCGTTTTCGTAACAAGCGTTATGTTAATGCCCCCCGCCCCCCCGAAATGAGTCACTTATTATTCTTTTTCTGTTTTACAAAAGCACACACACGTACGTAAACTTCAGTTTGTCTTAGAGGAGTCGCGGAATGCTAAGCCTTAGCGAACTATTCTATGCAAATAAATCTTATTTCACTGCAATTAAACATCACGTCATTTAAATATTCATCGTGAACTACCGAAAGATATAGAATTAATAATTACAAAGAAGGACTATGGTACAAAGATGATCATGCCTATTAATTAATTCACAGGTGTTCTCAGTCAGAGAATATCAAAATTCTGAGATTAACCTAAGCGGAATCATAATACGATTTTTTCCTAACAATAGTATATAAGCATAATTTAAAGTTCGTATTGAACACAACCGTGAGAGACAGTATTCTTAAACATAAACCAAATTAGTATTAATAATCAATTTTAATAAATTAATTAAGAATCTTATGTATTGAAATTGTAACAGTAGGTATTGTTACGTGTTCACCTGAGATGATAGGTCCCAAGGGAGTCGCAAACAAGAAAAAGTAGGGATCCTCTGCCAGGATTTCGGTGAGCAAGTCTGGCCTTGACTTTTCTCTCGAAACAACGTGAAAAGAAAATGAGATAAAGGCATATCTCGAAGGTTTGTAAAGATGAAAGGAACGTTTGGGACAGTCTTGGTAGTGTGAGCGATTTCGCCCGAGTCTTATCAGGTAAGAAACTGAAGGTCTCAGTATTTACCAGTTAAACACAGATATGTAGTTAAGATATGTACTTTGTAGTAGTCATTAATACACAATATAAGGAAGTATGAAAGAAAGACGGCTAGATAAACCGGTAAACCGACGTAACCTGCTGGAAAGTTGTACCTAATCGACTCCGTGGAAAGCTGGAGTGCGAGGTTTTTAAAACATGCGTGAGATGTCAATGCCCCGAGATTTCTGGGGCAGCTGACATATACGCATTCTGTCATTATTTTTACTCCGCTACCGGGTTGAACGGCCTAACTTGCAGACGTCTTAAAGAATGCGTCAAATCACACAGGCAAATAACCTCCGCGATAACGACACTTACAGTATAATCTGTTATGAATAAATTTATGAAAGAGTGGGATCGAACAAATGGAAGGTTTAATTTCAAATCTATTGAAGACCAGAGAAATGTATTCAATCAGCTCAAAATACTTCGAAATTAATTTAACATATTAGAATTTTTTTGGGGGGTAACAGGCTACATGAGGGTGATCCTGAAGCAGGCAACTCCCCTTTAATAGCATAGGAAGGGACTTGAAAAGGGGGGATGTGGAAGGTAGAGCAAGGTAGCCCAGGTTTAACTAGGGCCCCCAGGCTATAGTGTAAGGATCCTACCCGGTGTTTCACCTAAAGGTGATGCAGGGAAAAACCCTAGAAAACCTGCATCAGGTAGGTCGGGCATTGGGTACTATTCTCACGCCCTTCCGAATGACGGGAGTTTTATTCTTATGTTTTAAATTAAATCAATTTAAAATGTGACTCCAAGATGGAAGAAAAACATTCAATATCCTGACTCGTAGACGGGGCTGTGGATGATGTTAACAGGGACTGACACGTAAAGGCTGGGATTTCCAAGCCGTTTTGGTGCTACAGTTCTGAAATTTTATGTCTGTTCGCTGACTCGAGTCTGGACAAGTACAATAATGCCAGAAAATCATAATTTCCAGGCCTCACTAAACGGAATAATGTTGACAAAATGTCATGTAGGACCCGATTGGGCGTAAGTATGTGGCGCGCCAAGAAATAAAAATAAAGTATCATAGGTGAAATGTTTGAAAAAGTTGGTTGTAAAGAACTTCACCGGGTTGTAGAGGGATGAATCTTGGGAAGGTCGGGAATGAGTCGTGAAGCATCCGTTTCAAACAAACCAACAAAGCAGCATAGCTATGAATATTTTGCCCCGAGAATCCCAAAAGACAGTGACTATCACCTAAAACGGTCTCCGTCTTTTTCGGTGCACTTTCATCAGCTTTTGTCAGTTTTTTGAATTGTTCTTTGGTCTCTGCATTGTAGTGAGGTGTCCAAGGTTCACAAACTGTTAAGAATCTGACCTAAGACTCTTGTGGTTTACGTTGTAACACTGACATATTATGCGTTAAAATGTTTTTCCGAATCCGTTTTGGTCCATTGTCAACAGTCGCGGCACCCATCGCGCATAAGCTTTTTCTCAGCTAGTTTCTCATGGAGGATGAAATGTACTCATTCATTTGAGAAGCATACGACATCAGCTACCTCACGTACTTTTAGTCTGCGGTCTTTCATTAGGATATTACGGACTTTTTCGATGATTTCCTGAATGGTCACCTCATTATACGGCTGGAACGAATTTCATTTTCTGTGCTTCTGCAACCTCGCTTAAACTCGTTAATCTAGAATTAAATGGTCTTCAATGCTGAAGCAGAGTTTGCATGAACTTCATTCAATTCGGTTTTTATTTGTGCAGCTGTCCTACCCATCGAATGAAAGTGCTTAATGACAGCGCGAAATTCTGATTATTCCATGTTCTTCACCGCACATCTAACACTACAGAAAGATGCCAACAAATACAATGAATGGAATATGTTCAAAACGTTTAGGAATATATTTAAAAGGAACATGTTTACTAAAAATGGCGCGAAATTGAAAAATTTCCCGTTCATTCATAAAAATTTAGCCGAATAACAAACAACTCTCGTATCAAAGCTATGTAGTATTTAATTGATACTAACAATTAATCTGGATCATGTGCCACAATTCTTGCTAATTATGCCTCACTGTAAAGTAAATGCATATAAAATCACTTACTACACCCCAAACCACAATTTTATCTAATAACGAAACATTCATATTTTAATAAATATATAAATAAAAAGTATCATTACAACATACACAACTAATATTCTTAAATAGATAGTATTTCAATTCTCATTTTTAAGTAAAGTGAAAATAATTCTAGTAGCGCAGTAAGACCCCTACCTAATTTTGTTCAAACTTTGAGAATATTAAAGGATATAAAAATTCAGCAAGAACATTCTAATTGGTGACAGACGGGTAGAAGTTAAATTCCCGGCGCCAGGCTGCCGGACGGGAGAGCCGCCTGTTTGCATATTTACAATATTAAGTTTGTTTTGGTGAAGGAACATTCATCTTTCAAAATTTTCGAAGGAAACTGTTCCCTATGCCAAGGAAATTTTTCCGCTGGACGAAGGACTCATGAGGATTGTGGGAACAAACATCACGGGAGATAGCGTTTTCCCTTGGAGAAGGGATATACGAGTTAAGCTGAAAGGTGAGAAGCCAAAAAATATACAGAGTGGTGTAAAACGTTGAGAAGGTGAGGAGGAAAAGCTGGAGATGTAACGCACGTGGAAGGGAGGAGAAAGCTAGAGAGTACAACGGCTGTTGAAAGGGAGGAGGAAGCAGGAGAGTGCAACAAGAGTGAGTTGTGAATTGTTGCTCTTAAGTGAGAAGATATTGAGAACAAGGAAGGTCAGAGAGAAAAAGGATGAAAAACTGGGTTTTCCTCAATCATCGACAGTACCTGGTTTCCACAGGTAGAGGGAAATTCTACAATTCAACCTGAAGGAAGAAGAACGTTCCGGTCGCTTAGTAACCTGAATCAAGACACGAATGAAAATAAAAACAGGTTCGTCAAGTGAACGTAATCTCTGCTACACGCGGTTACCTCAATAAGGAATTAACCCTGATATTTAAAACTCCTCCCCTTGAATTAATTTGTTTGTTTGTAATAGCGCGCAGGACCCCTTAAAGGGATTATTTTTTATAAATAAAATTATTATATCTTACAGCGCAAGTAATTTTATTAAACAAATGAAAACCCCTATATCATTTACATACTAATGCCAATGTGACTAGTCACCTTCACACCAGAATACGCAATACTTAGGGTGGAAAAAATTCACTTATTTGTATCTCTTTGAAGTTCAGAGGCTCGTACTCTTATTCAACAATTTTGAAACTGTGGAAAATCTCTGGTATTTTAAAGCGATCATACATTTATTATAATTAAATCTGTTCCAAAGTTTGAAATCTTCGTAATGTTATTTCGACTTCATCACGAAGAACAGCACCTCATCAGAGCATTAAACAGATAATGATTAATAAACTAGAATTTAAGAATATTGATAATGGTGTATTTTGAGTTTGAAAATAGTTGATGCACGTTTTTTTTAAAAATATAATCGATTAATTTAGGTTTATAACATATAGGGCTACTAAATACTTCATTCTTTTATGTTTCTATCCATATTTTGTTTTTATTAGTGTAAGTATCCGCCTTTGCGTTATTTTATTTGCTCCGTGAAACTTATTCAGGGAGTCTTTAATTGCTAAATACATGTTGATTTTAAGCTTAAGAGTAAACGGTTGTTGCGCGGAACTAATTCCCGAGCCCGTCTTGGCTTCCGTCCCATTACCGCCTCGAGCAGGTCCCAACGACGCGTAAGCAATCGCCGCCATACCGCTGGGAGACGTAAATAACGGCTTAATCTTTCGGAAAAAGCACACTTGTCTTTTCTGAGCATTTATTTGAGGCTGGTAATTAAATTGCGAGACTCCCAGGCCGGAGATCAAACCAGCCAGAAACAATACATACCCCTTACTTTTGTTACGGATTGTGAGATTAATTAGCCGAATATCACTACGCTGCGTTTCTGGAAACAAAACGAAGATATAAAGACGAGATAGGAACATTTGAATCACTTTGTGCGTGGTCTGGCGGGGATTAATGGAGGTATTTGGACAGCTACGGCGGTGAGTGGCTCAGCAAATGTCAGCCGCGTTACCTATTCTGTGCTGTGCAAACGACATTATTAGCATGGAAAATTTCAAACATTTTTACACTCAAGTATCTTTTCACTTCAAAGATATTCCTGGAGGTTAAATTCGTTAGGTGATTAATGAGTTGGTGGCGTATCTAACAGAGCTTGGCGTTTTTTAATTAACTGACAATGAATTACTGTCGTGAACATTTATAAAAAATATAACTTTCTATGCCCCACACTATAAATTCAACTTAGGTACGATAAAATAACCATATAGGAGTCAACATATAAGAAACATAATGCTGAAAAAAACGAGTCACAATTTTCAATTAAAATTCTTTTACAATTGATACTTTTCCAAACTTTGTATTTCATGCTATTATTTATGATTAAATCTACGCGGTTTCCTAGATTATTATAACTGAAATAAGGGACACGGGGACTGAAATTTGAAATTTCTGTAAATTAATTGATACTAAACTGAAATTTTAAGCGGGTTAACAACGCACATGTGTAGGAATGAGCAAAATTTTGTTTTTGTTAACTTATTTTTTGTTGAGATATTTTGAAAATGTTCCTTGCATTACGTCCGTCGTACATGAATATATTTGAACTTTTTTTACATTTATATGTAGGACTGACCTATGTTGTCAAATTTCAGTATTATTTTTGAAATTGAATAAAATTCTTGGGAGAAAATATTTTATTTACTAAGAGCTTCATACGGTTATTTAAAAATTGGAACTTTTCATCACTTTGAAATTTCCTTTTACGTAAACTACTTAAACAATTAAAAAACTAATACTTGTATTTGAAGGTATTAACATGTAGATTATGTACAAAAATAATGAAGACAATATCTTTATATTTGCGACGCATAGAAGGTTTTAGGTACCAGAAATCATGAAGCTGAGGAAAACACATTTCTCTGAAAATCAGTAATGATTTATTAAATTAGAATCAAACATCAATTAAAATTGTCCTTCAGCATATGTTAAACATTCCTTTTCTTTGGCAGCTTATTTGTTCAGTTGACTGAATTTATAGGCTTTTTTCGGATTTTGGCCTAAATTTCAGTCCTTGTGTCTCTTGTGTCACGTTCTTATTTTGTATTGTGCGTATAGTCAAAGAAAATGTAATTGTAATTTTTGGCCGTTATTTAATATATACTATTCTGAATAAATATAAAAATTAAGGTTCATCGTATATGAAATATACGAGCTGTTTTTAAAATTATTGATAATAATTTTCTATATGATTGAGCACAACGAAACAATAAATTTGAATTCTTCAGACCATGGCGCCTGTCTAACTAAAAAACTAATGCATTCTTGTAAAAAAAGATACAGTTCTGCAGATGAATTCTTGGCTGGGCGATAGCTTCAAAATCTTCCTGAGAATTTCTAGTTAAGTATTTATCCACCACATCGGATATGGATAAAAAAATAATCGCTAAAATTGTGACTTATGCATCGTGAGGAGAGAAGACGGGACAATACATTAAATCTATCCTTACACAAGCAATGAGAGTTGGATTCCTCAACGAGCCACGAACAGTTCCATTCTGAGTACAGTTGTATGAGTAAAGTTACGAAAGAGGGAACAAAACAACACAGCAGACCAATAATTCTTAATCTATGAAAAGGAAAAGTAAAAAATACCGTTCTATACTCCGTGATACGGATTAGGACCTCATCAACAGTGGATTTGCCTTATTGAAATGTAAATTATTCTTGGTTCGGTCAGTGGCAATCGAATCGGGTAACCGGAGTTGAACTGATTTCTAGCTTTTCGTGTCATCACTGGGACATTACAGCCAAATTCTCAGTGTCTAATATGGTGACCGGTAATAAAAGGATCCCATGCCGTTCTAGGTTCTAAGCTGGCCCCAGAATTCGTTTGAATAGAATTCTTCAGCATCATGCTGTCATCTTGTGTGACCTAGAATCTCTGTATTTTTAGATTCAGTTTTATGTTCTGTCGTCAGTGCATAAAACTCTCAGCACGACAGTGATGAAGACAGTCGCTGAAATTTTGCGTTGTGACAAGTAATCTGATCTGGTTGGTAAACCGACATTTATATTAAATCGATTTACCGGGAAAACCTACGTTCATTACTCGTATTGACTTATTTAATCTGTTGCATGTATAATACATAAAAACCTTAAATATATTTTCGAGAGACTAATATTGGTGTAAGTAATTTTTAAAGGTTGGGAAAGTAATTTAACAGCCATCTAATCTGTTAAAAATGTCATATTTATAGAACTGGGAAGCAATTTTTATTACTCTCGTCGAGTTATAATTTTTCTTGTACATTGGATTATTTATTTTTAATACAGAAGACCTATTAACGAGTTTTATTTTTAGTTTAGATAAAAGCTTGATAGTTATTTATGCTTATACAATTCACAAATAAACTTTAAGTCAATCACACTCCAAATATCTTGTAGCTGTAAGTTCCATTTTATAATAATTAGTTGAGAAATAAAACAATACTTACGACATCTATTCATTTTTCATTTTAAGCTTCCCATAAACTATAAAAAAGGCCGTCTTCTTCAGTTAAGTTGACAAAAACATTTTAGTTTTGGGCAACACGCAATAATGTAACTTAGAGGAATGTTAATGAGACAAAAATAAATTTATTTAAATACAAATTTAGGGTCCATTTTTCTGCCACAGCTAGCTCAAATTTAATTAAGCAAGACTCAATTTATTTAAATGGCTATTTATGTGAGGATTTCTGTCCATCAGGAAAGTAATCATACGCAATTTCAATTGGTTGGCACTGAAACATCTCATTTCCGTATTAGTGAGGCGGCTGCTTCATTCGTCGGCACCGACTAAGTACCTGGGTTGACTTCCTTCCAATAATTATGGCATCCCAAGCTTCGTTCCTGATCTCTGGCAATTACGAGGACGGGATTCCACTTGCCGCTTCTTGGAGTTAGCCTCGGTATGAGGTCATCCTTTCTTCCTTCCTTCTATAACGCCAGCAAGGTTACTCACTGCCTTCTGTCTGTTACTACGACCAGACTCACTTGTCGGTTCTCGTGTTAAAATTCAAACACTATCAACTCAAAGACTAGAGCTACACCCTACCTTTTCTATCTCATATCATCCTTCTTGAAAATGCCACTCCAGACTGATTAATTACTCTCTCATCACCTCTCCACCTTCCTACTTCAAAATGATATTCCAACTGAAAAATTCTCTCTCTCATTTCCTCCCCTGGTCAACTATTCTCTTTTCCTCCCCAACTCTTCTCATGCCCCAACCATAAGGGTGGATGCCGGATCACATTACCCACTGTCCCAATCAAATATGCAGCTTGGCCCGTGGTGTTCTTCAGACTTCACGGAGGGAGAAACGACCTTCGAAATTTCCGAAGGGCTGATGTCCTGTGCAGGTAAAGTCTGCTAATCCTCGGAGCTCAGGATTTCAACATATTGGGTCGCTTCTATTCGCCTGGCTGGCGTCTGGCTTGCTTGCTATTGCTGTATGATTGGCGCCAATAGGGAATTTCTCAACCAGAGTGTGTGGTGAGTGTCGTCACTGATTGAATAAAATGTCAATTAATTCATCACAACGGGTCATGACCAAGTGCATAACATTTTAATTTGGCCTTCATCAATAGATATATTTTCCCTGGCTGGACACTTAAAGAAATTAGAAGTTCGTATAACCATCATTCATGAATAACCCGTTGTGTATTCAACAGTAGTCCAGTGTAGAGTTTCCACTAAACAGAACAAACTTCATTACTTTGCGTTATTACATCAACGATATAATAATTGTTATATTTCTAAGGCGGTCAGTGGTAGTCAGTGAACAGGTCATAGGATTCAATGATATAGAGAGAACCGTCGGACACAATGGAAAGTGGGTTCGAAACATTGACCTTTCTGCGTATCACAGGAAACGGAATCATGAAATATATATTTGGCGTTATGGAAACTTACGGCGTTAATTTGCTTCTCGCGAGGCGGAACACACGATTTCAGAGTGCACACACACACATACACATTTCCTCTGTTATTCACTGATAATGTTTCCCTGGAGTGTGCTCTTGAAATATATGAGAGCTTTCCGGATTAGCAGAACGGCTGTTCTGGCATGTACTGGGAACCCACAACTTGCTCAACTTAGAATTAGCGGATAGGAGGTAGTTGTAACTGTAGTAACTAACTCAGTTGTGGAAATGTACATTTTAAGATGCTATTCAGGTTTATGAATCCTACAAACTAGAGCCGACACTTGCTCATTGGGGTTATGACAACATTTGCTTCCTGGAAACGAGAAACGAGTATTCTGGGTATACACGTGTACCAAAATCGAGGAATATTTAATTGGTCATAAAAATTTCGTATTAGAACGTATGAGTTTCTTATTACTTTATAACAGGTGTTTGGAATATTGACGGAAATCATGAATTATATGAAAAATCAGAGAACATTTTCCAGCGTTGTACATTCCGAGAGCGACTTACTGAATGCATACTATAGAGCTATATCGACGAAAATAAGTGAATGTGAATAAAAGAATACTGTAAGTTATTTATTAAATTTCGTCTCTAAAAGTAAGAAATCTTAGGTCAGTATTAATTATCAAAATATATGTTAGCAGAAATCACATTATTATCAGTTATAGTAATTAATTTTAAATTGGTTTATTATTACTTCTAACCGTTATAAGCAGAAACGCTGTTAGGGTCCAGAAATAGTCTGTTAGTGAAGATGATTGGCCGTCGTATCATTAAAATCTCAGCAAGAAAGTGAAAATATAAAAATGGCAAACCGGATTCCATGAATAAAATTTATTAGATTAAAAATTATTTTTCATCAAGTTTGTATTTGCTAAAATTTGCTACTTTACAGTGTTAATGTTTTTATATTCAAAATAAATGTATTTAATATAATTATAATAATCTTACAGCTAAAAAACAAAATAATGAAAACGCAACAAACTCGTTGTCATAACTTTATGATAAAATAAGAATGTGCATAAATTATACAAAATTAAAACAGAAAGTATATAAATATGATTTTATTTTAATGTAAGAGAAGTCTAATTCACTAACAGCGCCGAAAACCTAAACTTCAGTATTCTATTTTCTACGATTATACAATTTACTGACTGCAACACATTACATGTCTACTAACGAATTGTTTTTTAAAAATACATTTAAGTTAATCAATCTCGTGTTCGTTGAAGTATGATTTGTTACTCGTTTCACGAAACCTTTATTCCCTCCTACTTTGACATTATTCTTCTTTTTATCAGAACAGTAATTAATTTAATTTCCAAGTACATACATTTTTATTCTGGAATAATATTTTCATTGAACAACTTGAGACACAATTTTGTCTGTAACATTTTTTTTTCCGATCAACATTCGGCATATATTTTGTAGCATATTAATGCTTTCATATATTTACTATAAAATATTTAATCGGATTGTTTTCGATAACTCATTAAATTCAGGTCTCCTGTGAGGTGAACCAAATAGAAGAAAAGTTTCTGTGGTGAATAGGCCTGGCTATGTGAACAATACCGACAGAAGACTACCGGTGTATTTTCTGGTGGTGGTCTGCTTCAGGTTGACGATTTGGAGGCGCCGGCTAAGACGATTCTCGTTGACTGTATCAGAATAATCGGGCTGCATAGATAACGTGTTGATCCAAAATAAGAGGAACCTTGTACCAAACTTTCTAAAACTCCTGAGGTCTCAAGAGCTGCACCCAGCTCTCGCCAGCGGCTCACAATTTAATACCAACTCTGCACCAAAACTGCTCTCCATTTTGCCTCGTATGGCTTCGAATTCTCATCCTACCTTTCCCAATCTGCTGCAATTTCAAATATCACCCATTGGTTGGTATCTACACATTGTAGCCAATAGACAACTTTTAGTCCCAGAGTGTAAGCAAGCGTCCTCACATACGTTTTGCATTAGTTACACAGCTGATTCACATTATCCACGCTTACCTTTTAACTTGACGGGATCAAATTTTATCATGGATTAGTAACGGACGCCATTTAATTAAGAGATTCACAGCCATGGTCAATAAAAGCCGTCTTGAGAAAATGTGTTGCGCTGACCACGCACATACAAAAATACATCGCAGGCCTTCAGGCCTTTTTCTAGCGTACTTTAAACGCATTACAACTCTTTCTACCATCACAATTCCTTTTAAAAACTCGTATTCCACAAGGCATTCCTAAAAATCCTTCAATATTTACGCCTGTACCATTTGCACCGTTGCTTTTGGCCTACCTTACTGAACTTTTTTCTGCAACCACTTATTATCATCGTGAACCATAAAGGTTCCCCCTTTTCTATTGGAGGACGGGCATAAGTAATGATCATTATACGTTAATTTGGCGAAAATTAAACAGCAGCCGGATCGTGTTAACTATGGGGCAAATGTAAAGACTAATCGACGTTTCTTGTAGATCAACAAAAACGTAAGCAAACCGAGTTTCGCTCACAATAATGATATTTCAAATGAAACCAATTTGTGGGTCTTGATAGAGATTGGTCCAATCATTAACAACTCAAGTGTTCATTTTAATACGTATAATGGACTAAAAACTATGCGAATCATGTCCAAGAATCTCTGATGTCTATGTTGATCTCATCCATGATTTAAGACGCATTAAACCTTATAAGAATCCTTCTAAAATCAAATATAATATTTGAGAAGTTTCCTTACATTAAACATAACTATTAATGTAATTCCGAGAAGCTAGTTGAGAAGATAGCGGAACAGTGGAGCATGAGTTTATCTTTCTATTAAAAATTGTAGAACGCATCCAGGTCTCTTTCGCAACGTAAGGGCTTGAATCTTAATTGACCCATGTACTGTAACGCATTTGTAGCTCTTAGAAGGGGTTGACTACGTCCGTGGTTCTTTCATTCTTCCACAGAGAGTGAGGTGACGTTCTTCTGGCGCCACGGCTCGACATTGATCTGACGCAGCCTTCTCCCCAGGCACCAACATCAGCTAAGCAGCTTAGCGCCAGACTCTCATTAATACTGCAAACTTGAATCATAATATAATTAAAAACGGTATGCTACCATCAAATTCTGCCTCTGGTCTTGTTGCCTCTTTGCTTTTCAATTCCTACTCTTTCTCTCCCTATTAATTTTCTCAAACGTCTCTACTTATTTCAAGTTTGTCGTTCCCTGTAATTAAAATTCGGAAGAATTGATAAATTATTTCGAATGAAATTTAAGGGACAAATTCTAATGAGTGAAGAAGCATCCGTAGAGATTCAACCTTGTATATGGATTACCTACATATCATGCTACACTTTGTCTGAAAGATGTATGTTAGTTAAATTATTGTTGCTTGCCTCTTCTAGTGTGTCTTTGTTACTTTTTACTATTACACTAGTATCATCTGCAAAGAGGATAGCTTTAGAAGTTGAATCTATGGTATTAGGAAGATCATTTATATATATATATAAAGAATAATAATGGCCCTCATACTGATCCCTGTGGGACCCCAGTTTTAATAATTCCCCAATCTGATTTATGTATTTCACCTGTGCACGAGTCTTTTAATACTACTCTTTGCATTCTATTTTGTAAGTATGAATTAAACCAAGAAAATGAAGTTCCTGTTATTCCATAGTACCTCAGTTTTTCTAGCAATATGCTATGGTCTACACAATCAAAAGCTTTACTTAAGTCACAGAATATACCTAATGGGCGATTTTTTTTATTTAATTCTTCTATTATGTCGTCTAAAAGAGTAAAGATTGCTTTCTCGGTTGAATATCCTTTTCTAAACCCAAACTGTGAATCGGTGAGTAAATTATGTTTGTTCAGATGTTTTATAACTCTGTTGTATACTACTCTTTCAAAAATTTTTTGATAATACTGGCAACAGTGATATGGGGCGATAATTTGATATATCTTCTTTATTCCCCTGTTTGTACAGTGGAGTGACTAAAGCACATTTGAGCTTATCTGGGAAGACTCCAGAAAGAAGTGAATGATTACAAATGTAACTAATTACTGAACTAATGCTACCTGTTATTTGTTTGAGTATAATGCTTGAGATACCATCATGCCCTGATGAATGTTTATTTTTTAGAGTGTTTATTATTTTTTTAATTTCGGTTGGAGTTGTCAAAGAAAAGTTCAAATTACTTTCCTGGACTGGATAGTTTTCTTTCAAAAGTTGTAAGGCATTTTCCATTGATTTATTTGTATTCATCCCGATTTTCTTTGCAATGGTTAAACAGTGATCATTAAATTTATTTGTACATTCATCTGTTTTGAATTTACCAAACTGTGGCTGTGTCAGTTCTTTATTTTCTTTATTTGTTTCTTTTTTAATTATTTTCCAAATAGTTTTAATCTTATTAACAGAGTTGTCTACTGATTTCTTAATATGCACACATTTTGCAGCTTTTATGACCTTATTCAATATTTTACAGTATTTCTTATAATGGTCACTCATACGATGATTAGGATAATCCCTTATTATCAAGTACAGTTCCCTTTTGTGTTTACATGAAACTTTAATCCCATTCGTTAACCACCCTGCTACTTTATTAGTATTATAATGAACAGTAAGCGGCAAAATCCGAGTGAATGAACTAAGTCAGTTCTCAGAAACGGTTATATTATGTTCTGAGATTAAAGATTATTAGTTAATGTGAGATGTAAAACTATTCACAGCAATCAGTCACAGTTAATACAATAACAAATAAATTACTAAGATATTTACTGTGGCTACTCTGACCCTGATCATTATAACTAATTGTTAAGAGAAACGTAAAACAACGCGGACGTTACGATAAAATGAAAGTGTAGATACACTTCATCGTCACTTCTGTAGTCACTGTTTATTTCTCTTTTAAATGATATTTGATTAATAATACTAACAATAAAAGTCTTTATTTGTAAAGAGAATCAACATTATTAACAGTATAGCAACATTTCGTTGGCTATCAATACGATTATTTCTGAATAGAAGTCCGAAGACGATTTTCCGTGATAGCCGACAAATCTGCATTAATAATCGACGTTTCCCTGTGAAAGCTCGAGAACTGTGTGTTAATGATTTTACTACATCGTAAGGAATGAATACTCCTTTTCACCAGGAAAATAATTAAGATTATCTATTAGTGTTTTACAAGCCATAGTATGTGCATTAACATTCTGGATGGTTTCGTTATGTCATTATTCTTTTTGTTTAGGTCATAAAGAAAGAACATATTTTAAAAAATTTTCCTGTCCCCTCTATTTTTTTAAACGGCTTTCCCTAGTAATGCTGATTGCATGTCTCAAGATTTCAACTATTAATAAAACGAACACTTATATTTTGATCCCAGATATACAAAAGTCCCTTGCGAATGATTGTATTATGGTTTACAATTTATTGTTATTGTAAATTGAGAAGTAACTAAGATATTTATAATTTCAGCATCACTAGTATCGTTATAATAAACTGATATTGGTATGAATGAAAGTGAAAATTTGAACTTTGCTCTTGTTAATTAAATTTCTACCTCTCTCTAAGAAGATATAATTCTAACAATTAAATACATACTTATCACAAATCTGGTTATTATGTCTCTAATCCACCAACCTGTACATTACACGATTCTGGGGAACGTTATTACGTTTCAACGTGAATATTCCATACATTCTTTATCCTGTTAAAACATTTGGTGCAGTCATGTGAAGGCTATGATCAGTATTGAACAATTGCTTTATATCCATTCGACCGGGATGCGGAAGGTTCATTTTAATAAGGTTGATTGGATTCCAGAACGGTGCAGCATATATTGCGATGAAGGATTTCAGGTCCCCACAAAACTCCATGCCTTCACTGCTAATGAGGTTTGTACTTTGTTTTTGAAAATTCTTGGCTGTGCACTGCTCCATGAGATGCAAACGGCCGGGTCATTCGTAGCACGCAGGAGGCAAGTTAACGGTTGACTTCATTATTCCGGGTATTCTGCGGCCGCTAATGGCTACGATGTTTGCAGTAATCTCGGCCAAGCAGACTTGAGAGGAGCGGCCACAATTCGATTTGAGTGCAGTTGGAGCGAGGGGGTTGTGGTGAGGCAAGGCGAGGCGAGCCGTGTTAGCTCTTCGCTGATTGGTCCCTGAGACAACATTATCCACAGCCGACAACGTCCAATGCCGGATTATTGCGGCCACCCAGGCGAGGAAGAAGCCTACCTCGGCGATAACTACATCTCCACTATAATTGAGAATAGTTAGATGGATATTCCTTCACTTAAGACGTCCAATGGCCATTGACGATTGACGTGGCTCGAAACAGTATTGACTGAACCTGAGGGCAAAACTGTTTGCAATGACATTTTGCCTGGTTTTTAAGATGCCTCATATCACACATTAGAACTACATTCGTACTACGTCCAAAAAATGTTTCAAAGGCAATTAAAACAATAAAATCCTCCTTCACAGGGTAGGCAATTATTCCGTATTTAATAAGGCCATTTAGTATATCCATAAATAACTCAACGCTTCCAACAGACTGGAAAACAGGAATAATTGTACCTGTTTTAAAAATATGAAAATAAAACGGTCATACGAAATTATAGACCTATTAGTCTAATCTCAGTAGTATGCAAAATCAAGGAACACTTAATAACTACGTACATTCGGGATGCACTAGAATCTAAAAATGATGGATCTTTGAAAATCAACATGGATTTCGATCGGGTTTTTCGTGTGAAAGTCAGATAAGCGATTTGTTTCAAGATCTAGCAGATTAATTCGATCGTGGTGGTAGAATAGACACCTTTGTTATTGATTTTGCAATGACTTTCGGTGTAGTTCCTCACGACATATTGATCCAGAAGTTAGATGGGACGGGTACTGACAAAAGTGTAGTTCTCTGTGTGCAAGAATTCTTAAAAAAAAACAGGCTACAAAAAGTCAAAGTTGGGAAAGATACTTCAGAACTCGGATCTGTAACATCGGGAGTCCCCCAGGGATCAGTTACTGCCCCATTATTGTTTCTCATACTTTTTAATGATTTTCCAAATAATATAAATTCAAGATCCAACTTTTTGCAGATGACTGTGTAATCTACAGGGAAATAACTGTGGAAGACGCAGCTGCTCTCCAAACTGACTTAGATACTCTAAGTGCATGAGCTAAGCGAAATAAACCCAACATCAACATTAGTAAAAGTAAGGCGATCAGTTTTATTAAAATTCGCGTTCAATATGCCTTGGAATGTAAAATAGATGGGGAAAAAATTATCCAGGAGACAAATTGTAAATACCTAGACATTTTTTCCAACAGTAAGCTGGGGTGGGCGGAGCAGGTAAACTATGCTACCAGGAAAGCGTGGAAAACGTTGCACTTTGTCATGAGAACACTCAAGAAGATGAAAGGAAATGGCATATTTGTCATTAGTATGCCCACTTATGGAATATGGTGCCGCATGCTGGGATCCGTGCGGGATAAGTCAAATAGAATCCTTAAAGATAGTGCAAAGAAGGGCCGCAAAATTCGTACAAATAGGACCATGGCACGGGAACGAAAAGGTTAAGTGACTAGGGTGGGATACGCTACAGACAAGAAGAAAAAGAGTTAGGCTACACATTTTCTATAAAGCCTCTGCAGGTCAAAAACCTTGGCAGGGAATCCGAGATGGAATTAAAGGATTGACTCGGTACGGGAGGAGTGATCGCTTGTTTAAATTACAAGCGAGGCAGCAAATAACAGATGTCGGAAAATACTCATTCCAAAATATTACAATTAATGACTTGAACAATTTACCAGCTTGGGAAACTTCCTCTAACGGGAAGAAAATTGAGACTTAATCTAAGTTTAGTGTAGTGTAATACAGTGATGTGAATTGATCAGTGCTTAGAAATTTCTAACAATACACAAAAGTGAAATATATTTCCAGTGTTTTTTTAAGGCAAAACAATATTAGTCATATTAAAATTTATCTTCTAATTATATGATTCCATGTATATTTATTTATTAGGTGTATATAAGTTTCATATTGAAGTAATACAATTATATTATTAATTATAGGTTAAATATGGTCCCTACTACCAGATTATTGATTATTGTTTAAGTTCTATGTATCTGCCACAGTGCATCTGCCGATTTTTAAATTAAATAAATACATACTTTACGTATATTTATTCAGGGTGATTATGAGTAATTTTCTAAATTGAAAATACGCTTGTTCAGTAGAGAGATGGGAAATGATCCAATTTGTGGAAGACTGATCATCTTCTAACCGACGCATCAGTAGTGATATACTTATATACAAATTATTTCTGAAAATGAATTCAAACAATAATATCAACTATTGGAAAGTCACCCTAAAGGATATTACCTGATTTTAAAGCAATACTTAAAAAAATAATATTAACTATAAAATTTTGTTAGTTATTTCTCTGCTATATCTGGTACGATAAATTCAATTTGAGATTAAAATGTCTGCTTAGTTGAATCAATCCATAAAAATAATTTAATGAACTGCAATATTAAAGCCTTCAGCAATGTGTTTCGGTTCGTGTTTGCAATTTTTAATCAAATCAACTTTTGCTCTAAATGTTTTTTGTTTTCATGAATTTACAGTTATTGGTTATACTAGTCAACTAGCCTATAGGCGATTGTTAAATTAACACAAATATATTGCGTCGTTGTTTGATTACAGAACGTTGCATACGTCCAGAATAATTAGTCAATATTCCCTCATTTCCACTATCAAAAATTATGAGATTAATGCTGCAATTTCGTTTCTATGCCTATATGCCGGAACCCATCGAGTCAGCAATCGTCACCCTACTTTCATACCACTATTCTAAACAGTTCTTCTACCCATTTTCTTTCCATGAGTCTTCGCAGGAGCTCAGTCGTACTTGTTTGCACCTCTTCTGGTGTCATTAAAATATCCCTCACATAAAAATGGGGTTTACGAAGAAATCACATGATGCTAAACCACTGATATAAGGGGATCGTCTGGCACTGTGTTGGCTTTACTGGCTAAAATTTCTTGAATGATGATGTATTGTAGGCAACCTCATGATCCTGATGCAAGAATTATTAATACATGCCCAATTCATGGCGCTTCTTTCTAAAGCCCTACGGCCATTTTTTATATCATTTTAATTTTTGTAATACTGAGACAACATTCTGTCATTAGGATATTCAGTATTAACTTGATTCATCGCCTGTTCTATATATAATTTAAACAGCATGGGCGACAGACTTGACTTATTCCTTTCTTGATTTCTGCTTTATTTTCTTGATCTTCTATTCTAATTACAACTGACTGCCTCCTGTAGAGGTTATATATGTCTCCATTCTCGATATTATGAACATAAAAAAAATCCGAAAAACACGACTCATGCGTGTTTTTTTTCTTGGGAGAGATATTTTATAATGTATTGTTTTACGCTTCGTTTCTGGATGGTATGATCCAATACTACATTTAAAATATCAAGAGAAACTTGATGTGGACACAGCATTGATTTTCAGCGAGTAAATCTATACCGGAATCCCTTCTTGGCAGGTTAATGAAAGTAACCTTCACATTTACACCCGAGGACACGAAATGGAGCTTTAATTATTACCAACATTATTTTATCATTTTCTGAATATCTGACATTTTTCAGAACTATGACGTTGAATTTACTTTACAATTCTTCCTTAATCTATAGCCAACTGGAGGGCCCAAACCCAAAGATGAGATTATATCGTTAACGTCAAGAGACACAGCGAGAAGTAATTAAGTGGCGAAATGTAGCTGAAGCGAATGGTCCGCCGCTGATGAACATGGAGACCCTTATGAGTCAGTCTTTCAGGTCTTCTAGGCCGCAGCTGCGCAGGAACGGTCCAGGCGTGCAGTCCATCTTCCGCGGGCCGAGATGGATAGCCAAATCCATCACACGGTCCGTTCAGCACCTGTTACCTCTCTTAACCCACCAAGCGCTTTTCTTCCTGGCTGGTGTCATCGTTACTCAAGCGCGCTGCGGGATCAGCAAAGTCCTTAAACAATGACAACTTGTCGAGAATTCAACTAGTCATTCTTCTTTGGTCAACATGTGAACTGGTAAATTTTTCACAGCTTGCGTACTATTCCACAGACTCGCTAAATCGTAATGTGATTTTTTAATCACCATTTATTCTTATGCAGCCGTTAATCATGCTGTGGTGTTTGGTCTTCGTTTACACCGCAAAAATATTATTGTAACAAGGAATTGTTAAATAATAATAAAAATATTTAATTTGAATATTCCATTTAATTATAATATTACACTATCAAATTTGCAAAAGAAATATAACTCAAATTAAGTTATAGTGGAAAAAATATAAATTTACGAATATCAAATTGGCTCAGTCGGTAAAGCAAAAAAAAATCTACGTAGCTTCTAAATGGCTGCTCCTGGGAACGCGGGTGACGAACGATATAATTGAAATTTAAAAATCGCGAATCAAACGAGAATGGTTTAAGTGGAAAACCGGGTAAAAATGCCGTTACCAGATGTTAACAAGGGCCTGGTGACGTCGTTCCTGGTTTGCCGTGCCGGATGTTCCTTTGCTGAACACGTCTCCTCTAGCGCCTCTTCTTCAGCTTAGTTCTCTATCAAACGTTATCTTTCTGTTTTCCGTACTACAAATGAATCTTCTTTCTCGAACATGCCGAAATTAACTTTTACGCATGCCGAAATTAACTTTTACGCCTGTTCAGCCACTGCTCTCCCATTCCGACCTTCTCAGGACAGCTCCTGGGACCAAGTGTCGATCACAATGCACCCCAGGCAATAAATAATGTTGTAAACGGCGACGTTTCCCGCCCACTCGGCCTCACCAAACCATTCTCGTTTTCCGTGCTGTGTACGCAAATAACAAAAACTAAATTATTTTTGGTTTACCCGTTGAATGTAGGGTCATGAATCACCACCATGCATTCTCCTAATATTTTCAGTAATTTTACCAAAAGGTATCGGATATTAAAGGGATTGTTTCAGCTTATTAGAAACAATAGGCTTGGGTAGATCATTTATTTATAAAAGTGAGAAATGGCAAGATATTAAACTTTTACGTGCCCGTACTACATTCATCATCCTCAAGTTATTATTCTGGGTTCTAAACTTCAGGCACCAGATGTTTAAGTCGCAAACGGTCAATCCGTCACGTTCGGGACTCGAATGTCAGACTATCTGGAGTCTCTATGTTTACTTGTACTGAGTGTCAGTGACGAAATAAAATGGCGATTGCCACACACACTCATTACAAACTCTATAACAGAGTTTACCAGCACTGCTCACATCAGCATACGCCCCAATAATGTTACATGTCTCCTTGAGGATGGCCGAAATCAGAACAGAGTCACCATAAAGACCAAACGAAAATCAAAACAAAGCCGCCATAAGAACAACTAATGACTTTTGTAACTACTGTTGTCGTTTCAGTCCTTAGACTGTTCTAATGCAACCATAAATGCTAACCAATACTGTGTAAGCCTTTTTATTTCTACATAAATACCACATCTCACATCCTCCCTATTCTGATTAGCGTATTCCATATTACCCTCCCTTTTGCCCTTTTCAGGTAACCCCCTCAAAATCCCAGGTGAACGAGGGGGCCTTGGAATCTCTAAATTTCGAGATATTAAACGACATTAAGAATATGTATACCCATTCGGGCT
This sequence comes from Eucriotettix oculatus, assembly GCA_034510155.1. Classification (NCBI taxonomy): domain Eukaryota; kingdom Metazoa; phylum Arthropoda; class Insecta; order Orthoptera; family Tetrigidae; genus Eucriotettix; species Eucriotettix oculatus. The sequence continues at coordinate 27,682,916 of CM067378.1, read as the reverse complement.
AAATGGCTTGTTGCCTCGAATTGATGGAACAATGTTTCGTCATTCAGTTCGTACTGGCGTAACTGAGGAAAGAAAATGTGAACAACATTTCTGAATATGGTTTAGAATTCAAAGCCACAGTTTCTTCAGATTTATTCTCTAAAATGATACCTATTTTACGAGGTACATGTACTGGGGTCGAAGACCTTGGGCATATAGCAAGAGTTGTCCTCTAATCCCATTGGATCAGTCGGCCAACTGCCTCCTAAAACTTGTGGAGACAAGGAGAAGGGAGTGCTGTGACCCCACAGCAAACTCGTCTCCCGTCATTCAAAAGAGCGTTATAATAGTACACAATGCGCTACCTACCTGATTCAGATTTTCTAGTGTTTTCCCTGCATCTGTTTAGGTGAAACACCTAGTAGGATCCTTAAACCATAGCCCGGGGGCCCTAGTCAACCCTTGGCTAGATCACTCTACCTTCCGCTTCCCCCATTTTCAAATCCCTTCCTATGCTATTAAAGGGGAGTTACCTGTTCCAGGATCACCCTCATGTAGCCTGTTAGCCGAATAAAAATAATAATATTTGATCGTTTCAACTGATAAATTGTTGTCAGATGTCCTAATTTTATTCTCCCTAAATTTTAAAGGTTCATTGATGAAATTAACTGTGTAAAAATTTAGTAAAATAATATTAGTGATAATATTAGAAACTTAGATGTGGTATTTGCGAAGTGAAAACTTCATAGCCTTATCTACCAGATTGTCCACCGTAGCTTTCTTTTGGGAACGTCGTGAATATAATAAATAAATAGTTTTGTTTGTTGACAAATTGGATGGATTTTTTATTTATTTATACTTAATTATCAGAATTCAAACTCGTCTCCCGTCATTCAGGAGGGCGTTAGAATAGTACCCAATGCCCGACCTACCTGATGTAAATTTTCAAGGTTTTTCCCTGCACCTCTTTACGTGAAACACCGGGTAGCATCCTTAAACTATTGCCTGGGGGCCCTACCTTCCACATCCCCCGTTTTTAATTCCCTTCCTACGCTATTAAAGGGGAGTTGCCTTTTCAGGATCACACTCATGTAGCCTGTTAACCAAATAAAAAAAATATTAATAAAAGATAGTGATTTATTTAATAACTTTTAAGTTTAGAAGTGCCTGAAACAATTTTTAAAATACGAATTCACAATTGTCTGTTAATTTCCCGTTTGTTTAATTCTATTTATTATTTTAACTCAAATGAAGGGGTATTATTTCAAAATGAAGCTCATCCGAAGCCGTGAAATTTAATTTAGAAGATCAGAATTCAAAAATTTTCACCTCGCCGGGGATTGAATCCGTTACCTTCCGCTTTCTTGGCGAATGCTCTAGGCAATTAGCTGGTCAGAGTCGATTCCAGGGCTGCTGCGAAATCCCACTACTCTTTTGAGTATAATTTTAGAGTAAAAAAGAATCTATTTTACATACCAAAAAATTCAACACTTAAATAAGTGATGAGTCAATAAAATTATATATCTTCTGGAAGTCAAATATCATTTTTAAAATTTTATTCATATTTACCTTGATAAAATTTATATGTACTTTGTTATTGTATCATTTATTGTTAAATAAAGCACAAAGTGTGCCAGAGTCAGAAATGGAATAATTTAAATTGAAAACGTTTCATCCCTGAACTTTAGGGACCTCCTCAATTCTTTCTACAAAAAATTATATACTTAAATATACGTAGTTGAATATTAATAAACAAAATTTAATAAGCTTCCCCTTCAATACCATTCTATTGGAAAAAGGATTGTCGGTCGTCCTAGAAAGAGATGGAATGAAGATTGAGGTAGGAACAGGCAATAGCCTAATCCATGAAGAGGAAGTAAGTAAAATTTGATATGTTGTAAGTACTTACAATTATTTTATTTAAACTTTTTCCATCTTTCTTTGTACAAAGAACTGAGGAGGACCCGACACTTGGAGGACGAAACGTTTTCAAATTAAATTACTCCAGAAGAAGGACGAGAATGGAATCGACCGAATCAGGGACTGGAATCCCGGACCTCCCGATTTCCGGGAGGAAGTTCTAACCATTGAGCCAGTCCAAGTCGACGTCCAAGGACCGATTCAACATCCCTCCATTCCCGTAAACCTAAGCTAGGCTCACCTACCATTAGTAATTAGTGAATTGGTAGGTTCTTCCTTAGACTTACGTTACTATATCAATAAGTCTGATTTTTTTAAAATTTAAAAATCAAATGTAATGAAAATTAATAAGTAGTTAGTGGTAACGAGTAGAAAATAGATGTTACCAGTATTTTACTATGTAAATTAGTAATAGTAAATAATGTGTATATAATTGTATAATAATATGTAAATAAAAGTCACTGTGGTCGCTAATGACCAGGCAGTCGATGCGGCCGCTATAAATAATTTTTTTAAAATTCTGATTAATTTAATTAGTTTATTTATCATTCTTAATTTTTTTAAAGTACATTACTCTTTTGAGTCTGAGCTTCAGGTACGTGCTTTATAATTTGATTTATTCTCGACAAAAAATATTGCAAAAACGACGTATTCGTACAACAGAAAATATTAATAATCTATTTGACAATTAATAGTTTTGTTTGTTGACAAATTGGATGGATTTTTTATTTATTTATACTTAATTATCAGAACTCAAAATCGTCTCCCGTCATTCGGGAGGGCGTGAGAATAGTACCCAATACCCGACCTACCTGATGCAGGTTTTCTAGGGTTTTCCCTGCATCTCTTTAGGTGAAACACCGGGTAGGATCCTTAAACCACAGCCCGGGGGCCCTAGTTACCCCTTGGCTACCTTGCTCTACCTTCCGCATCCCCCCTTTTCAATTCCCTTCCTATGTTATTAAAGGGGAGTTGCCTGTTTCAGGATCACCCTCATGTTAACCCAAAAAAGTATTTCCTAATAGTCATACTTATATAAACCGTTAGTCGATACGCTGACCACGAATCCCTCCAAATTCGGAATTTGTCAAGAAAGATGCCAGTCCGCAGATGTCCTGGTAGACCAAGGTCCTTAATGGGCTGCAGAGTCAACGAAGAAGAGAAATAATTTGCCCTCATTAAATTCCTCTTTTTTTTGCAGAAGGCATTCTTGCCCGAGCTATCCTACTCGCTATATCTACTATACTTCTACCATCCACAGTCATTATGCGCTGCTTCACCTAATCTGCCACACTACACCTGTATATTTATTTTCTGTACTAACTTTAATGACTAAAACACAGAAATAAATTGCATTTATGGTTCGAAGCTATTTAATATTTACATTATTTTTTCAATTCCGACGTCTCCGGACGACACACATATGCCTATTGGTATTGCGTATTTGTGACATTCTAATTGAGGAATGGAGTGCATTGTAGTGTGGAAACTTCTGATAACAGCTCTTGCCATATGCCCAAGATTTTCGACCCCAGTACATACACCTCCTAAAATAGGTGAAGGTGTCTCGACATGTGAGAACTTTGATAAAAAAAACCAGAGAGGTTATGAGGAATTCCCGACATAATCAGGTGAGCCCCGCAGTCACTCTGGAGTGAAGCGCCTGCGAGAAAACTCCCGCAGCGCCTTATCCTGTCACATTACTAACTGTGTTTGTTTGGTATGTGGCGTTAAATGGGTGCGAAAGGAAAAGAATGAACGCTTTTGAAATGTTGTACTATTGAGGAATGCAGAAAATGAGATTGGCGGATAGAGTAACTCACTAGGAAGTTTAAACAGAATCAGATAAGAGAGGAGAATATGGAGGAGTATGACCAAGACAAGCGGTATATTAATAGGTCACGTTTTGAGTCATGAGTGCCTTGTAAAAATAGCATTAGAGGGAAATGTTTGGGGGTAAGAATAGAAGAGTGGGGAAAATGATGAAATACGCTGAGGTAATTAAGGAGAAAGTGGAATTCACAGAATAGGCTAGCAGGGAGCGTGTCATGAGAAAAATCTATGTATTGAGAACTCTGAATTTTTAAATTCTCAGTTCTTTTCCCTAGGTAATTATATGTAGAAACATAACACCCACCCCCTAAAAACCTAAGCATTACTAAAATTTGAATTTATATAATCTGCGCAATAATAACCCACTTTTTGGAATTATTATATGAACAACCATGCTCTACGATTCATCAGCATTGTCTACTGTAATCGTGAATATGGATTAATATAGAGAAAGCCCTTTAAACGACAGTAGCAGCACAGCTTTGCAAGTTCCTGTCTGACGAGCTTTATCAATGCTACAAAGGAGACTTCAGGACCAGAGATCAGAGTAGACCCTGCTCTGTTGAAAGCGTCAGAAGTATACAAGCTAAGTTTATTTGAGTAATTTAGAACAAAGCTAGTCATTAAAGTCAACATCTGTCAGATTATTTTACAAACTTGCTTTTGTAGGAGCCACTGAATTTTAATGAAATTAAGTAAGACAACAGCCAGTTCGAAAGTCGTATTTACTAAACCACATTTTTGCACTCATCAAGTGATTATGAAGGATTTATTTCAGTTTAGTGTGTTCAGTAGCTTTTACATAATTGAAATATGCTTGGAGTTGGTTAATTCGAAGTAATTAATTTGGAGGAAGAAGGGACCCTGAAAATGTTAATACATATTTCATTTTCTAAATGTGATGTAAAGTTGTGGCTTACATTAGCAATAATTAAGGAGGCTAACGTTTTAAATAGCTGACGTTACTCAAAGTTGAAAAGGAATTTACAATTAATAGTTATTTTTTATGACATGTTTTATTTATTCAGCCCTTGATGTCAGTTACACAGCTTTATTTATTCAAAATCACAAAGAAAATGTTCTGTTATCCATATATAATTTATTATAATTTATATCTTATTAATGATTTAGTTTCTGTTACTTTAAATATACGTGCTTGGGTAATATTAGCATATTTAGTATTAAATTGTATGAAAATTAAATATATTTATTAATGTTTTATTATAAGCTACAATTTTAAATTGCAATACGATTAAACAGATTATCTACAAATAAACAATGTGTAAACCAGCATTTCACATTAATTCTATTTCAAAACTCGTGGTACTAAAAGTAACTCAAATGTTAAATTGAATTTAAATAAATAAGAAATGGAAAAAAACGCGATTTTTTAACAACGGAATATTTATTGTTGACAGGAACCTCCAGGAAACAGCAAGTGCTGTACGATAATGAAAATCCAACCGTCAAGTCGGTTTTGTAATTGTTGTTACGATATGAGCAGTAAGGAAGTATTCCTGTGTTACCCAGTACTCCACTATTTCAACTATTATCTAACGAATAAGCTAAACAATATTAACATTCCAAAATCTTTATAATGCAGAAGGCTGTCTTGTATTTATGTGTCTAATCTCCTGCGAAAAACGTCATTCATCCCTTTACTCACGTAGTATGGACAGTAAAGTTGATTTTCCAGCTGGCGATTAAGTCCCCAAAGCCCAGGTTATTTCCTCTGGGTTTTTGAATCTAACAATTTTACGTTTACTTTGTACTCGGTGGCGAAATTATAAATGAGGTAGTCGGTCGTATCACAGCACAAACGAATTCTTTTCTTCTAATTTTTTTTATAAAGAAACATATTTTTATAATGTTGACGTTGTTTATAAATTATTTCCAGGACCACGGAAATCATTATTTAGCTACTGTAACATTAATTTTACTTATTTCACAGTATAATAGAAAAGGATTAATAATAACAACTTCGGCCTTATAAGGAGACACTCTTTATTATTATTCTTTTATCCAATGAAGATTATATGTGGACGCATTCAATATTTAGTCGCTTTTAGATACAGTCAGTAATTCCGGTAGTAAATTACGGAATATTTAATTTTTTTCAATTATTTTTCAGGAAAGTTGTGTAATATAAAATATTTTAATAGTAACTAGCTATGCCCGCGACTTAAATTGGGCGAAACTTGGAAAAATCTTTCTTTTCATTTTGTCCTCAAAACGAAGCAACTGGTACAGAATTTTGATAAAGTTGAATCCATTTAAGATATAAAAAGTACGAAATTATTTATGTATCTATTTTATTTTTCGTATTTAAGAAAACAATATACATTTTCTATATATGTATTAATATTTTTAACAACTTTTGTAGTTTTTACATTTTTATGGTTATTCTGCTTACGTATCTATGAAACTAAAATTTTGTTATTACCTTTCTTCATAATTAGGTATTAAATGACAAATGGAAATCTTAGAACAAAGCTTTTTTACAAACTATATCAACTATACGAAACAAAAATTTAAAAATAATTACGTATACAAAGTATCGACGATCCAAATAAAAATTTATTATTTCTCTTTACCATCAATAGGTTAATTACGGCGCGAAAAGCTTATAATTTTAAAAACTTATAGCATTTATAGGTCAAGCGTGTAGACAACTCTTATTCAAATTTTGACGATCTTGATGCACGTATGGGCCACTAAACCTTTCTTATAGAATGTTTTTTTATATTAATATATTCTGAAACATGAACGAAAATTTAACTTAAAACTCCTGCTTTAAACCCTCAAATTTGAACCGTAAAACCGTTTTGGAACTTTCACATAGACAGACACTTCAATTTTTATGTTATGTGTTAGTTATACTAATAGTAATCGCGTTTCACTTTGATAACAAAAAAAATTAATCACCTTTTATTTTCCTTATAGGTATTCACTGAGTTGTATATACAATCGATTCATTTCTTTCTTATTATTATTCATGCGAATAAATTGTTAAGGAGTTTATTAGTTAATAACGGGAAAAGAAGAACACAATCTTCAAATCTCATATTTGAAGGATCAGTGGAAATCTGATTGATAGTACTGTTGACAACAGTTATGTGTTACACAAAATAAGTCTGCAGTAAGGTCACGGTCCAAAACCATTCGCTATGTATCGTACAGTAATAGCAGTAAAATCCATTAGATAGTACTTTAACAAGCTAGTTAAATATTATAATCTGGCAACTTATGGTAAGGAAAGGAGTACCAAATTTATAAAATAAATAACTAAAAGCATGGGTTCTTGTAATGGATTTTAAAATAATGTTTCTTTTCTTGTTTTTAATGTGTTAAAAATACGTGAATTGAAGACTTACGTTCTGCGTGTGGCCTCGGTTTAGACATTGGGGACGACCCTCCTTGTTTGGCTGAATGCAATAAGAGGAACCGTCTCTAATTTGGAAGGGTTTGCCTCAGAAATTCAGAAGCTGTGACGCTTATTTTGAATTGCTACCGGCAAAAAAAATCTAAAACATATGCGATGATAACGCTCTGCCGCTTAATTTCCTATGGGCTGCAATTGTTGAAGTAAAAACCAATTGATGCTAATGGGAATTGCAGGGATTTGTTGCCTAAATTAAGTAGGAAGGTTTGGATTACTATCGAGCTAACGTGGGATCTGATTTTGAGACATTTGGGGAGATCATGTTGAGAGGTCAGCAAGTGTTGATTAAAAGACTAAACTGCTTATCGCCAAGGAGAGAATTTGAAAGCATCAGTTGAGAGCAGTGTTGAGATTATGATGCAGACTTCTTGGTAGGAGTTTTCAGACAATCAGCCCAAAGCAGACAGCAAGATCAGCCCGATTAAGAGGTGTTCCAGCTGTCATTACAACGCAGAGCAGAGCAGTATGCAGCTGCAGACATTGTCGGTATCGTTCAATTTTATTAAATAGAGTTCACATTGCCAGCCTTATTGCCATAAAAACTACATTGCTACTCTCGGCCCACCCTACAGAGAACCCAGATTTTAAAGTCTCGATAAAAATTTATTATTGTTAATTTTTTCATTTATACATTCGTTTGTCAAGTGCTCTTCTTAAAACATTTTATTTTTATTAAATTCAGAATTTTAAAACTAATCTTTGCTTTTCAATAATAAAACTTTTCGTAATAGATCCAATATATTATAATTAATAAGCAAATTAAAGTCAAAACTCCCATCCCCACTTTTATCTCTATATGCCAATGTTTTTCTCATTTAAATTACAGAAAATTCTTGGTTTTTCCCGCTATATAAGTGATTTTCGTTGCCGCTCACGTGCAAGACACTTGCGGCTGCTCAAAGGAACAGCGGAAAATAAAACAAAGCCATTAGCGCTGCGGTTCCGTGCCACTGGCGACGCGTGATTAATGTGCAATTCAAATAAATGAAATCTATTATATCTATGTTACTGCCTGCCCTCCCCAGACCTCTGACGCTAATGCCACGTCTAATGAGAAACATGTAAAACGGCTTTCGGGGAGAGAAAAAAGCATTAATATCAATTGGAGTGAATTGCACTCCCCGATGGAATAAAATGTATATAGCACCGCCTCCCCCAAAACGTACACAAAAAATTAATAAAGGAGAACTATGTGTACCAGTAAAAATCCACTTTCTCAACAGAAAGCGTATTTATCAAGCAACGGTGTAATCGTTACTGGATTGTGTCGATTGTCCATACTAATTATGTTTTGGAAACATTAGGAAAATTTTATGTAACGTCAGTATTAGTTTAGTGTGTTCGAAATTTGTACGAAATAGCTCTGTTTGGCATCCTGAATATTTCAGCATTCTCGGAAGCAGAAAACAGACTCGTAGATCCAAGGGATACAAAAACGCTACAGTTGAATAAAACAACAAGTTATGGAAACCTGTTGAAAATTGAGGTTCAGTTGAATTATATGTTTCGCTTCGAATACGTTGTCTTTCATGTTTCCTACTCTTCAGAAAGGTGCCAAAATACATATAAAAATACTTTTAATGATTTAATTTGCCTATGGATGAAGAATATTGAAATGTTCAGGTAATTGTATATTATTTAACAATGTAATAATTATTTAATTTGCTCTACTATTGGACATTTACCAATAAAATTTATTTTTTATAATTTTTTTTGTATACATTAATATGCGAAGAATTTTTTTACCCCTTCTTTTAAGTAAATTGCTCACACGGACGGTTTCGATATTCGGCATTGTTCATATGGAGAAAGAGTGCATAACAATAATATTTGTGCATAATACGTTTTATAAATTAAATAAATGATCAAGTATCACTCCAAATTCGGAAAGTGTCATGCAAGATGACAGTCCACACGTTCATAGTGAATGTCAAATGCACAAATGTCTCTGATCAAAGAGTCACCCTAAATAGAGATATCACAGAAGTATTACAAATACATTAATCAAAATTTAATAAGACGTGCATACATTATATAAAAATAGTATGATTGTGATTTATATATTTACGAAATACAGCTATTATTATTATTATTATTTACTGTTGGTGGTCCCAGAAATTCGGTAGGCCTACATTCTGAAATTTGTACTTGTTTCCATTATGCCATTGACGGGTCGGAGTGAGAGACAAAGAAGGGATATTTAATCGCGTACACATTATAATAGACCAAATATAACGTTAAATAGTATAAATACTATACAATGTGATGAAATTATTTTGAGAGGTACTTTTAAATGGGCACTGAATGTCAGAACAAAAAAAAACTTAATTGTGGATTTACAATGCAGGTTTTACAATAATATTGAAAATAAAATTAATGAATTGCGGTATAATTTCGGCCAACCAATGGGATAATAGTATATATTATTTTTTTAAATATTAATCTACATGAAATTTAACATTTATTGAGCAACATTAAAATCTAAGGGTCATAATGTGGGGCACAATAAGAACAATTACACAACTTCTGGGTATAGCTTAGACCTTGGTTATGCGAGGAGCTAGTTACGACACTTACAAGGGTTCCTTAATCATTGTAATTGGTAGTTTCTGAAACAGCTGGCATGGAGAGGAACCAATCGGTAGCCATCATATGACGTCCGCATGCCCTGCCTAAGTGGGAAATATTTTCCACTAGTCCAGTTAATATTTATTACAGGCCCTTTTTCTGAGACTACAAAACTCAACAACTATACTTAACTGCTCGTCCGTGTCAACTGCCCCCTTATTCTTCAGCTCCAGTATTTATACATGTCCTGGCTGCTGGTTTGTAAGAACCGATTTGGCTTGGTGTCCCCAAACGCACACAGAAAAAATATTTTTGTGTACGCGAGCCCTCTATGTAATGGGTGGCAGACAACCAGTGGTCTAGCCGGTTTTGCGGTCATAAACATGGCAACGAGCAATGCCTCGCTCTTCCGGCTGCCCCAGCGACCCACAAAAATTTGGAATTACCTCCAGGCTGTACATGCAACGCATTGCATGTATGCATTATAACAATTACGGAGCACTTCATACCAATGCTTGGCTATGACTACGAAATGTTGATAAAAAGTGAAAAGACACAAATGTGGAAACAACATTTACGGCTGAATTAATATAGGCTGCGTATCCATAAGCAATTTTTATTATTCTATCCAATAACGAGAGGGTTTTTTTCTTTGGTGAATAATGACACAGGAAGGGATAGAAACGGGCGTATGTGCAAGGTAGAGCAAGGATGCAAAGTGTTGATTTATTCATGGAACGTTCTCGATGATTCACCTAAAAGGGAAAAGTCTAGAGAAACCTGCATCAGGTAGGTCAGGCATTTGGTACTTCTCTCACGCTCTTCCGATGACGGTAAATAGTGCTTGTTGTAAAGAAGCAACATAGCCTAGAACAGCTTTGAGAATAGATGAATGGAAACAGTGGACAACGATTACCTTTCTACCGAAGTCTGCGACCCTGAAACATACACCCGTCAAAAGTGGCCAAGCTATCTCGGCTTATAGTTTAACATTCTTCGTTTGGATTCAAGGAGAGGATAACCCTTAAAGTGAAAGTTATATTTACGGACTTCCTTGTACCACTTGGAGTCTCTTTTCAATCTGGAAAAGCTCTAGTTCCTCCTGTTTTTATATGAAGCCTCTTACGTGGACCGAATGAACTATAAAACCATTTTGTAACGAATCGTTGTTATCGTGGCTTCCACAAAGGTCATTTGCCTTTGTGGATAGACACATTCCTAAAGACGCTTGCTATAGAGGTAAAAAAAACAGCAATAATGACCACTACCACGCGTCTTTAAAAGCCTCTTACTCTACGTTTTCAAGTGGAGTCGGTTACTTACAGCTTTCCCGCAGGTTAACGTCGTCTATCCTAACAGCCTTAACTTCCTTTTCTTCTTCTAACAGTGTATAATATTGACTATAACTATACACATATCGAAAACTACATATGTGTTTTAACTGGTAAACACTTCAAACTCCCAATTCTTACCTGATAAGACTCAGGTGAACCTATTCACACTGCAAAAACCGTCATAAACGTTCATTGAATCTTAACAACCGTTCGAGATAAGCCTTATTTCATTTCCTTTCCACGTTCCGAACCAGCTTCGAGAAAAATGTCAAGGCCAGACTCTGCTACATCGAAAAACTGAAAATTATCCCTACTTTTCTTGTTTACGGCTTCCTGAGGACCTGATATCTCAGGCGATTACGTGATAATTTATTAACTATAAATGTTTTATTGCCTTAATAAAAAGCACATTAAAAAGCGGTGGGGATGGACACGTGTAACAAATATAACGCGAAAACAATTGAGATTGATGCCTCGCATTACTGAAGTCCCCGATTTAAATTATGATATTCTTCGTGCAACGTAAGTTGTACATCAGTCCCAGTTCTCGGGGTGGTGAGAAAAGGGATAAAAAGCCAATTACACGAAACATTTTTACTTCTTTAGCGTACCGGAGAATTAAATTTCCGGTTCTTAGACTTTAATTCATCAGATCGATTATGATTAAATTAACATTCTGGCCGGACAGAGCGTGAAAATGAGAGAGTTCAAAAATATGACGTTCTCAATGCCTGTCTAATCATGTGTTGGCCAAAAGATTACTGCGGAAATAAATATAATTGATAACCGCGAACGGAAGATAGCCTCCTAGTTAGTAACAAAAATGAAAACTCAAGAGATATTGGGAAGTTTCTGAGAAACGTATTATGAAGTAAACACTATAGCCGTCAAGAGTGACATCATAAGGATAAAAGTTAAAAATTTAAAATTACTTTGCTACAATTCATTTATGACCAGCCAGTATACATAAGTAACAGTATTGTTTAACTCATGGACGTCTTTCCTGAGAGGGGTTGAGCTACAGGAAAGGAGAGTTTTAAGGGAAATTTCTTTGATATCTGTGAAAATTTTTTCAATTGATGTCGTTTATTGCGATTAACTTTACATTTGGAGCTCTGCTATTGAACTATATGATTTTTAATGTTTTCACGTGTAGATATGATTTCTCAAATACTGCCAGTTTTACAATTATCAGCATAGATTTCAAGACCCAAACTCTAGTATCATTTCAGGCCAAGAGGGATTTCAATTGCAGGCTGAGGGTCAGTTGATCCGCCATGCATCTCGTGGTGGGTTGATCGAACGAGATGACCTGCGAGGATGGATGAGAAATTTTGTCATTTGGTCATGGAGAATTGAACAAGTAGGATGTCACGAGAGTGCGTGGTAGTTCAGTCAAGAACGAGATTTGAAGTAATCAGGCAGAGAGGAATCGATGAATCTTGCTGGAGTAATAGAAAGAAGTAAGTCCCTACAACGAGGCAAACTGCAAGCAGGTGGAGTCCTGTCCAAGTAATTTCTCAGATCCCAGGAACTAGCTCCAAAGGCGTCCAGAATTCGTAGATACCGGCGTGGGCAAAGGACGAAGCTGTTTACGACCCACAATAAATCTCAGGTGTGTTAGTGGCAATATCGAAAAGTGCGTGTTGACGATTTTGTTTCTGAGCGATAAGCCCACAAAAAATAATCCTTAAATAAATAGAGTCTTAGTAAATGCAATTGTGGTAAATTTTTTAATTAGACCCTAAGTGTAGTATTTATTATTGTTTGCTTTTGTTTTCTGTGGATAAATTTAATTTCTTTTTATTTAATCTAACCCAATAATTTATTTTGATCCAAATTAAAATCCAACCCCACAGTTTATTATAGTACTTGTTTATTGAAGTAATTATGGCAGTTGTACTGTTTTTCATATCTCAGATGAAAGGTTCAGTTTAGCTGCGACAGAGCTGACCACCTGTAGATCGTGGTCAACACAGTTGCTGAAAGGCTCCGTTCTTCATCATCAGCACGGAGCATTTTGAGCGGCAAAGACATCGATCAGGTACAGGCGGCGCGCAATCAAAACTTTACTTTGCTGGCTGGTGGGGGCTACGAGATTGAATTTTGCGGGTCTCCTTGACACTGAAATATGGAGTCTGCGGCTTTGGGGTCGCCATTAACGCCAGGTTAAACTGCATCACAATTGTTTGGGAAGGGTGGGCGGAAGGAATAAAGGGGAGTCCAAAAACCAATCAACGTTTCCCCATTCGCGTGGACCAGCTCCTTCCAGAGTTTCACTTCCTAAATGAATTAAATAACTTACATCTCTTACAGTTTTAGTTATGTTTTTGTGTGTGAGTTGAAAACGTAATTTGTATGTACGTAATGGATAGTTTTCATAGTGTCATTAGGTAAGACAAAAAGTGAGGTAGCGGTCTACGAAAATATAAAGGCGGAGGAAATTTTATGGTTAACATTTCAAAATGATTTGCAATTTCCCGATGATGAGAGGAGTCAGATTGTAACACTGCAATCCAAACGTTTAAGACTACTTATTTATGTCTTATTCAAGGCCCATAGTCGTGTCAAAATAATATCTATTTTAAGATTTTTTTCCATTAAATCTACTGTACTTAAAACCGTATAAGTGTGTTTAAACATTCCGTCTCAACACAAACGTTTCCTCCGACGACCCCAATTTGTTCATTGCACTACCGTCTGGGTTCGATCACGATTCTCATGAAGTTTTATTTGTAAAATCTCACGCGTCCATACATAATTTCATGCTACTAAAAGAAACTACGATAAACACTCAATGGACATAGAGGAATTCGGGTAGAAAAGAACACTTAAGTTTTGTAATGTTATGGAAAAATAAACTATATCAAAAAGTATGTATTAAATATTAGTTCACTCTGTGATTTACTCAATACAACGTTAAATTATTAAAAATACGAATGTTTTATGAATAGTTGAAACGAAGCTTACAAATATCCAGTTCGGACCCATACTAACGGTATGGTATCATCTGTAATTACAATTAATACACGAAAATGCGATTAAATTGGAGACACAACTTAACATCCTGAGTTTTTCTTAGATTTAATTTTACGTACAGTTGATCTTTTTATAATATTCTTTCGGCAACTGCACAGCCTTTGCCAGCTTTCTTCGCTTCTCTTGTTTTATCTTTCGTCCCTTTTATTACTTTATGGCATTCTGTAGATTATTTTGTATTGAAGAATGTATTATATTTTTCCTTAAACTTGAGAGAAAGTAATAGGTTAAGTAATTTCACTGAGCTTTAATACCAGCATATTAAAACCTATTACGTAATTTATAAACAGCTAGATACATGTAGTTTACGAATATAATTAATTAAGGAATTATAATCAAATAATTTTACGGCTTATTCTCCTGTACCTCTAGTTGCTACAATGCAGCAGCATCCACTTTAAAAATATATTATCATGTTCTACTGTGCTGGTTGGAGCTTTCCAGAAGCATTCCCTGTTAAATCACCCTATTGTAGTGAACAGATTCCTCCTGGTATGCGGAAGGCACTTTAAAGTCTGGTAAGTGGCTTCCTGATCCTACCAGTGATAGTAACTGAGGCGAATGCAAGGCGGTCATCGAGTCGCTTTCCAGGGATTGCGGTGTCGAAAGCGCTGGAGCTGTTCGCCGCCGGGGGTTCAGACCTGTTGCCTGCAAACTAGAGATGGCCAAAACAGTTCTTTTCTGTGATCAGATCAGAACCACTCGCTCAGCAGAGAGAGTTAGCTCCTTTTGATGATTCACCGCTCATTATATATATATTCGGATTATTCACCGCACCAAATTTACCAATATGTTGATTACCTTGTTTTCACGAATGCACACATAATTTTCTAGTGAATATATTAGTTTATAATTTTTGACAAAAATTATATATCACTTTCCCTTATTTATTAATAAAGAAAATAATAATAATAAAATAATAAAGAAATAAATTGTTATAAAATTAAATAAGTGCCTCTAGAAAATTTATTTTTATAATTAATGCTCACTGATGGATAAGAATTATTCTGTTAAAGAGGAACAAAATTACTGGCAATATTCATATACGTATGCTTATATTGTAATTGTTATGCCAATGAATAAAAATTATTACACAACTCTACAGCAGGCAGGCAAATAAAACAAAAGTATTTTTCCACTCAAAAAGTTGAATTTTTAATTTTTTATACTAATCTTGTACACACGTCCTTTGTAATAACAATAAGATGAGTTTAACGTAATTCAGGACTTGATCCAAATTCTACTTCTATATTATAAGAAATAAATTTACTTATTAATAATGTTAGTAAAAGCATTATATATTGTGAAGTGATCTTGAGAGGCTAAAGTGAAAAGTGTAGGATAAGATTTAGCCAGTATAGGTATTATTTATTTGCACAGTTAGATAAGAGAATTTAATATTAACGTTTGGTTACGATATTTTGTGCATATGCCACTTAATTTAATTTCACCTCACGATAACGTATCCAGAAATAAAAAAATTCTGATTTCCGCGATCTGATTCCTGTGTGAGTCATTCAATCTATGGGGTCGCAGGCCCAGTGGTATAATTTGTGAGTGAGTGATTCAAATAGCTGGTTACTCTGGGATCGCAGGAGTGAAGTGAATCAAAAGAGCTACCCCTCGTTTTTTACGAATCAATGACCACTCACTCCGCAGAAATTACTAGTTCTTTGATCAGAACTCGATCGGATCGCACATCTCTACTGCCAACGCAGTCATCGTGCTTCGAAATCTTCGGTGGGGTGCTGGTTCTTCGTACTTTTAGCATCCGATGATGGAACCGTCTGGCCATAGACAACCGTTAGCGTTGCCCATGTTGTTAAAAGGATGTAGACCTAGCTTCGTAGCGTATTATAGCTCACTGGAATAGACCGGAAAGTTTCAAGGGCCATTTAAGCAAGTGCAACTGCTCCCTACGGGGTGAACCTGAGCACAGTGCTGAAAGGAGTAATGGGCGCGGCAGACCAATGGCGCTCTACGAAGAAATTGGTATCTCTGGGAGCGTAAGATCATAGGTCTGTTCTCCAGAACCACTGAAGTCTACCAGATGGCGGTTTTTTCACGTCTCAGGTCCAGTGATATTAGACTCAACCGAACGGTGGTTTCGTGGGCATACTTTTCTTCTTTCTTTTTTCAAGAAAGCAGTCTATGAGAAAAAATGCCAGTGGAAACCAAACATGTTCTACCCTGCTATCGCGTTCTTCCCTGTGTAACTAAAACACAATAACATGAAAGAGTCAACTTTCAGCCGAGACTTATCCATCATTTTTGGATCGAGCACAGGTTCATCTGGAACTTATCAATCTTAACCAGACACAGCCTATTTCAGTAATCAGTGAAGCACGGATATTACATATAAACTCAAGAGTGATGGGAAGAATTATCATCAAAGAAAGAGCAAAGTTCATACCAGTAGATAATTATACTTAAATGAATAATTAAATACCTACCAGGACGCAGGCCCTGTTCACAATATTACGAAATTCATCAATATTAACTTACTTTCTCTGGTATATTGAAAAAGTATATTGAGAACGAATCCTCATTGTTGGAAGAAACATTTTTTACATAGTAAATGAATGATTTTATTGTATATTTAAATATTTTCGTACACTTTTAAAACAATGTAATAGCTGGGTTCCCGGAGATACCCGGCAATTCATTTACATTAGCCCACCATAGTATTTAATTCCACGGTAATGTCATTTGAACACTTCTTGAGAGTTGAATTTCATCATGACCGCTGCGGTGACATTATATTAATCGAGACATTAAATATTCTGGTATATTAAATGAGCACAGTATCTGAAACATTGTCTAAATAAATGTACAATACCGAGTGGGACTTTATCAGTCTAACTAACCGTGAAGAATATATATTCGGATGCAAACATGGGCTGATATGTACGTATTAAATTTCCGCACTCTTCACATACGCCCCCAAGTGTGCTAGTAGTCTCTTACCCCTACAGTCTTAGCTTGGTTTAGGTTATAAATCGTAAAATAACAATTCTAATTGCTTTTCGCCAATGTCGCATCAGAGTAGCAACTCGACATTTAGTTAAAGAAATATTCGTCTCGGGCGCCTCGCTTTGCAAATAATAACATATTTTCATTATTATTAACAAATTAAAATTATTTTTAGTTAAAATTTAGTATTATTGAAGGCTAAACAGCAATTTAATTATTAAGTTTGACAGGCTACGTGATAATTGCAAGTTATATATCTTAAGCTGACGACAGTTTTGGCCTGAAAGGGGAGGGGGAGTTAAGAACCTAAATCTTCAAATTATCTAGAAAAACCTTGTCTGGACGGAGCACCACAATTTAATGGTAATGGTACAGAAAATCGTAAGGGACAAATATTAAGTCGAAAAGCAGACGATTTATGAGGGACCTTTTTTGGCCTGAAAAGGGGAAAGTAAGAAACTTAAATCTTCAAAAGATCGAGATAAAAGATAAAAATCTTTTAATACCCATAATGACACTGAAATACAAACGAAAATTTTGTTCCATATATCTACTGCAAGACATGCTATTTACCGTGAGAACAATTGCGGTTCGTTTGGATTTTTATAATAAAAAAACGTAATACGTTATTTTCAATTAAAATTATGAATACCTTACTTATAACACACGCATGTATTATGTATAAATGAAAACAGTAAATATTTCAGACATTTATCATTTAAAAATCACACCATCAAATTTGATAAATGGCAGAGCAACCTGCCAGTAAAATTCAACTTCAATGATAAATAATTTGCTTAAAATAATAACGAAAAATTACGAAATTTATCCCTACCTAAAGAAGCGCACTTTTTTAATGGCACATAACGTCAAAATACATTACAACTATAAAATTAGTTAGCAGAGTAAAAAGCAACGATCTCCAAAAGGGGTCCACGGTAAAAAAAACGGGTTAGTACAAAGAAATTCATCGCAATTAGATGAATGGTATAGAAACGCCTAATTGTTTTACAGTAATTTTAATTATTTTATTAAATATTTGTCTGTTTTTAATTTTGATAACTTAATTACATTATACAAACTCTAAAACCTGTTGCCTTTTATAAGTAAAATATTTCCAAATATGTCAATTCAACGGTTCAGTGTTCTAAAATGACAGTATGCTCAAACGCAACGATTTTTTTCCTCGTATGAGTGGTACAATAATCGTAAAGTCCTTCATTTAGTTATTTACTCTCTCGCGAAGCTTAATAGCACATTGCATAACACTTGGCATTCATTGGTTGCGCTGCATGATAAATGTGTTGTTTAAATAAACTAGGATGGCAGGTCAGCAATTATCACCAGACCCCTAAACAAACTGTCTGCAGGAAATGTCCACACACATCAAATTAGCGAGAGTAAAAAAGGACAGATAAACAGAGGAATTATAATCGATAGATGGCATCGCCATGTAAAACGATAATCTCTTCCTTGATTGCTGCGGACTAAATTGACACGCAAGAAAGGTGTTCGATATTACTTCATTCATAATACATTGTAATCATTGAGAGTAAATTGCCGACATCCTAATGTATTTCCCAGTTTCACTTGTCATTCAGTAACTTACGTTCCTCGTCTGCTGCGCTGAGGTTCCAGTTTGATTCCTTCGAAATACTCAGTTATGTAATATCGGGTTTCCCAAACTGTGATCTGGGATCCGTAAATACGTGCTCCGCAAAAATCTTTAGAGTGATTCTATCTATATTATGCTTTATAATATCCTGTTAATCAGTTCGTAGGACGAAAACTCCGTTTACATTAAACGGAAGAATGTGGAAGCATTTCTCACACCTTTCTTTGTTTCTAGCTTGTTTCGCAACCGATTAAAGAACGTTGCGAAACAAAGAAACCATATTCCTTGTTTCCCGCTACAATAGGAAACAAGGGTATAAATTATGAAGTGCGGACTTGTTTAGTAAACCAGAATCCAGTACGAGTGAGATAGAATGCCGTAGCCCAGAGTAATACAGATAATATTTTATTATAAATAAATTAAATGACGGCCATGGCCAACAAATAAATCAAACTCATGCACCTTTGTTTGTGGAATGTAATTCATCAGCGCATAATTGCAGTCTCTCAGCACCATCTAGTGGAGCGGTTATCCACAGGAGGTCAAAGGGAAAATTTTTTCTAACAAACAAAATACATAGCAATTTACGTATTTTGGAAAATTTCGATATTTTGTCATAATGATACATATAAAAAATATCTCCTTATTTAACGCGTTAAACTTCGCTGGTTTAAAACATTAATTATGTCTTCTTAGGTAAGATCACAAAGCAGAATAACAAAGAAAGTGGAGCAAATAAGGTTCTGAAATTGTTTATCAGAAAAAGTACAGGCGAAAAAATTTCCACAAAATTTAAAAAATGTTACGAATAAAGCCGTGAAAGCGATCAACTGTGTAAAATCAAAACCACTTCAATTCTGGTTAAATGAAGTTTTGTGCGATGAACACAAAGCACTTTTAAGACATTTTGAACTTCAAACTAGGTTTATTGTCTTCTTGAAAGTTAAAGTAATTCAGGACAATATTTTGTTAAAATTTTAACAAATCCTTCATGGTTGATAAAACTTGGATATATGGCAGATATTTTTTACAGAGTGCAATTAACTTATCATTACAAGCAAAAAGTATTAAAAATTTTAATTTGAGAGAGAAAATTTATTCTTTTAATAAAAAATACAAATTTGGATTTCGTCGGTTGAATATAATGATTTTAATTGTTTTCCTACCTTGCATGAATGTTTGAACGAATTAAATTTTACAGAAGGCCATGAAGTTTCCAAAACTCTTTTGCAATGTTTTCCAAAGAATAGTAAGGACGATTCCTGGGTTCAAAATCCATTTGCCGCGTCAGAAAAACCAGTAACTTTAATGAAAGAGACTATGAACAACTAATTGATTTAATCAATGACTCCCAATTGAAACAAATATACAAATATTTCTGGACGAGTTTGTCAGAAGAGTGCCCCGATATTTCAAAACAAGCTATTATTGTTTTATTTCAGTTTTCTATAACCTATTTATGCTAAGAAGGATTTTCTTATTATACTGCAATGAAGTCGGAGTGCAGAAAAAGGCTCCACGCCACAACAGATATTAGAATTGGACATGCAAATATTTTACCTGATGTCAACAAGTTATGCAATACACGGACCCAAGATCATAATGTTCATTAGGTGCTTTATTTAATAATATTTTTATGTTTATTATTTAAAGTTTTACATTTAAAAATCATTACTAAATAATAATTAATTTTACAAAACAAATACATGTAGGAATTACCCAACCTTAAAGTTAAGCCGAGAGTTCCGTTAAAATGTCTGATTTTACTAAGTGCAGAAAAAGTTTGTGAAACCCTGAACTAGTAAAATGTGTTCCAGAAATCAGAGAGTTACGAATTAGGAGACATAACACAACATGCCAAATTGTTAATGTTGAATATTGTTGACACATTTACTTTAATAACGAATAAAATAACGAAATGGTTCCAGTATTAACTATACTTGCGCCAGTGCAGTTTTCTCGTTTCGCAGTCCGTTTGATCAGAGTTCCCAAAATTACTTTTCTGCTTCCAACTTCGAAGCACGGACGGTAAAGCTGGACGATTCAACCTACAAGTTGTATACACCCAAACGTTGGACTAGAATATTATTGTTAGAATTGTTAATACAATATAATTTATTTAATCTCAAAGTACTTGACTGTGCTAACCTACACATTATGTCTATTATAGTAATTACGCTTCTCAAGTTGCAGAATTCCTTAACTTGCGTCAAAATATCACTTCTGAATCTAACACCTTTTGTTATTCCACTGTTTTCCATACTACACTCCCTCTATAAATCCAAATATTAAACTCTTTCTCCAGTACCCCGTTCATGCCGTTTATTATGGTTTCAAAGTCTTCTTCTGACTCCCCTAAAACTACAATATCATCAGCAAAGCGAAAAGTTTTTATTTCTTCTCCTTGCAGTATGATTACTTTACCATATTCCGTTTTAAATTTCATCATCGCCTGTTATATATAAAAGATAAACAGCATGGGCGACAAACTGCATTCATTTCTTACTCCTTTCATGATTATGGCTTTCTTTTCTTGATCTTTAATTCTAATTACTGCTGACTCTCTTCTGTACAGGTTATGTGCAACTCGTCTTTCTCGTTATTTTAATTCCTGTCCTCTTCAATATGTTTAGTGTGTTCCAGTTTACATTGTCAAAGGCTTTCTCTATATATACGAATTCTATGAACGTAGGTCTGTGTAAATTTATTCTGACTCCTTAAATTAGACGCAGAATCAATATTGTTCTCTTGACCCTACATTCTTCCTAATAGCAAACTGATTTTCTCCTAACTCGCAATCTATTTGTCGTTCCAATTTCCTATATACTATTTTCGTTAATATTTTGTATGAATGGGATAGTAAACTAATTGTCCTGTGCTGTTCGCATCAATCAGCCCCAGTATTCTTCGCTTTGGGTATAATTAGGTTTTTACTAAAATCTTGTGGTATTCTTCCGGTTTCGTAGATTTCACGAACTATCGTGAAGAGCCATGTTATTGCTTCTTCGGCCGATGATTTTATCAACTTCACTGGAATGTTTTCAATTCCTGGCGCTTTACAATTACTCAGGTCTGTCAGCGCCCTGTCAAACTGTGACCTTAAAATTTTATCCCCCAAATCTTCATCATCCACCTGCTCTTCTCCTTCTATTACTGACTAATCTAGATGTCCTCCGTGATACAGCTCTTCTAGATATTCCTTCCAACATTCTTCTTTTTCTTCTTTATAGAGAATTGGCTTCCCATCCGCTCTTCCGATGTTCTTCCTAATATTTTTCCTCTCTCCGAACTTTTCTTTGATTTTCCTATAAGCTGCGTCTATTTTCCCTTAGACCATGAATTCTTAAACCGCTTTACATTTCTCTTGTAGACAAGCCTCTTTAGTTGATGTGAACTTCCTATCTCATTCTTCAAGCGCCTGTACCATCTCTCGCGTTTTTATATTTAGGCCTTTAATTTCTATATATATATATATACTTCTTATAGCATTAGAGGGAAGTGTCTGAGGTAAAACATCAGAGGGAGACCAAGGATAGCAAACGCTGAGGAGATTAGGGAGGCTGTTGTAGTTGTGCGGAAATGAAAAGACTTGCGCAAGACAAGTCATCAAGGGGAGAGGCTTGAATCCAAGCAGTCTTAGAACTGATGAAATGTACCAAATATTGAACTCCGCATATCCCACGATTTCAACTCTAGCATTTATAAATGTAAAGAGTAAACTCACGGGTAAGACGGCAGAAATTCTGGCTGAGCATACATTAGAAAATTGGGACAGTCTAAAAGAATATTTAATTAGTAAATTTGCTTACAAGCAAAACGTGACGAGCATAATGATAGATATTCTACATAAAAAAATTTTCTCGTTGTCCTCTAGATTTCATAAACGAAATTATTTACTAAGTATAGTAAACGATTATCAGTAGAAGACGAAAATGCGAAGGCTATTATCAATTTCAACGAAAAACTAGTAGTAAAACACATTATTTCCTCTCTTATGGATCCGTTGAGAAATAATTTAGCCACGAGGAACTCCCGTACCATTTCAGATGTTGAAACAGTAACAAAAAACTATTTAAATTATATGAGGAATCATGTACTAGAATAAAAGCCAAATATTACAAACACTATCTATCGACCTAACACATTAATACCAAAACCAACGCCGCAGTTGAATAAATCTACAAACTTTAAATACATCAGCAGACCCATACCTTTACTAACCAATTCAGAGACACCCATTGAGAATCAGAAAAGTTATTTAAAATTGACAGCCCCAAGCCATAAAAGTACTACACAGTTCAGAAGGGACAATTTCTATTTAGGAAGTAGCTAAAAACGAAGGAATTTCAAAGAAATTATACAAGACGTCAAACGCAATGACCTTAATTAATATAAAATACAACGAGATAATACTCAAATAACACATTCTTCGATTCAGCTAATGTATAAAAAAACTCGTACGAAAACATATTCAAAGTGAAAGAACTGTTGCATCAACTTATAACCCTATCAACAAATTAAGTCAAATTAATTTATGAAATTTAAACCAGCCAACATTTGCTGTCATAACATCATTGCTTGTAAATCATGCGCAGGGATAGTGTCATGAAAAATGTGCAGTTTGTTAGTTTGGTGTAAAAGTAATCTAAATGTGGTAAAATGAAAATAAAAATGGTAAAATTTAGGATTATAAAATGATTAGTAATGCAGGAAGCTCTCATTATCCAAGATAGTTTTCCTCACCCTTAATAATGGAATTGGCCGTTCTTTTTTTTACAATACGCATCCCCTCGAATATCCCTCTACAGCTCATTCTAGTATTGTAATCTTAAAAGTCTAATCAAACAATAAATATCAATATTATACACAAAACTAAACAATTGGCAAACCAAATGAGAGGTGTCTCAAGTATAAATTTAATGACAAGTATAAAAATTTTAAAAAGTAAAAAATCAAAAGGTAATTCTCAACCCAAAGAATAATATTTTTACGACATATATTCATTTTAATTACATATTGACATCAACATATCGATAATGTTGGACGAATTTAAAATCTGTGAAACTGCAAAAGTCAATAAACGACGATAACATAATATGATACTTTCAATCAGGTAGATCATGTTAATTAGCCCAATAATATTTGTATTTTTTAAATTATAAACCACTATTTATGTGTATATGTGTTTGTGTAACTTAGAATATATACAATATGCAAAATATTCAAGTAAGTAAAAGATAAAACTGAAAGAGACACGAAACACTTTTAATTAAATGGTCTCTCAGATGACGGTCCAGTTTGAATGGGGAGATATTACAAAATATAGATTTCATCACTTTCGAACAAACCCTCCATCCGCTACGTGGTAACTATCTCTCATTCCATATGCGTATATTTAGGACAACAGTTGTTATGAAGGCTCCTTGTTTACCATCTCTGTATATTTAGGCTCCAAAGATGCTTGAGGAAACCAGTGATATATCCTCCAAGAATTCTGTGTTTAAACCTCCGTCAACACGGAGCAGTCTGTCAGACTGGTCTTGGTGATTTAAGCGATGCCAAACCTGAACCTGTGTCTGTAGCAACATATCTACACCAATAAATAAAATTGAAGTGTCTGTCAATCTGTATGTCTGTCTGTATGTTTGTCTCGAATAGGCTCCGAAACGGATCAACGGATTCCAATGAAAATTTGAGGGTAAAAAAATTTAATTTAAATATTCGTAAATATTTAATTTCGATATATTGTTGAAGACATTAATGTAAATAAAATTATTAATTCTACGGGAACATTTCTTGGAACTGCTGCGGCGTGTAAACCAACTGCAAGTTATAAGTCCTATTACGCATTCTCACTTACTATCTATTGTTGCAGCAGGCTTAGAAAAAATTAACTTCTTTGTATTGTCGATACGATGTATAAATTGGTTTTATTTTTTAATTTTGTTTTAATCTAATTTTATTTTAAAATTTAATAATTGTAATATGAAAATAAAAAGGAAACTATCGAGTTTGGTGCCGAATCCAATGTAATGCGAGTCGCTTTGTTACATTATGACCTATGCGATTTAAGTAAAAATTTAATCATTAAGTGGGGGAAAAATTTTTATTGCTATAATTCTGAAAATATATTTATTCCTGCTATTGTACCGGGGGTATTTTGAACTTTCTCGCGATACTGGGAGTATATTTGAGGTTCATATTGTGACGTTTTCGATGTCGGTTTAGTAATGTGTTGACAAAGAATTAAATAATGTGTTCCGATAATATACATAAATACTCGGGAAACGCCGGGTCCCCAGCTGGTACGTAATAAAATCTAAGTTATTAAAATCAACTTTTAATAATAATTACAGCGCAGGGAAGCTTCTGGTAGCTCGGGCAAATTGAAATTCTTTCATAAATTCAAACTATTGGCATTGAAGTTGGGCCGAGACCGAAAATCGTATCATTATTTTTCACTGTGAGTGTAATGTAAAATATATATTTCTTATAAATTATCACGCACCTAAATTAATAATACGTGCAATTAAGTCAATAAGCATAATTTCTCATTAATATTCCAGAATACTATATTTAGATTAAACATTTCAGAAATATGAAGAGTAATTATGCCTTTACTGAAAGCTCCAACTAATTATTTGTGGCTCTAGAAGTATTCCTTAGACAATAGACAAAAGTAGTTTAAAATAAAGTAAAACTACCAAATTTTAATATTTTCTCTTTATTATTATTCCCGTGGATTATTAATCGTATCGAGCGTAGAGTTGTAGTTGTAAAATAAGAAGAGGAGAAGCTATTCATGAGAAGTGTGTTGTGGTATAGAGGTCAAGGTATTGGTTAATAGAGACGGAATATTTGCTTCAATTTGGGAAACCATGGAAGGGAAAGCTTATGCTATTACTATCAGTTTCAATTATTAAGTGTTCACGACAGATGTATTTGCATTTATATTACGCTGGATGTTTTAATGAATGAATTGAAATGTAATGTTTAAAAAGGTTCTTCAAAATAAAATAATATAATGTAACTTTTGACTAATGTATAAATTCAAGTTGGCAATTTGAATTTGAACAATTAATCCAGTAACAAGTTGACATTATCCCTGTGTGAAACGCTAAAATACACTCAGATGTTATTTGTCTACCCACTGGGATCAATATATTGCCACACTTCTTATTAACTTTACCTTCCCGAAATTCGTCAAGAATACATATTTTAGATTAAAAGTTTACGTTTAATCTTGGAACCAAAATGAATAATTTATTTAACAGTTTATTGAATTACAAAAGAAGATCTTCAGAAAAAAAAATATTGATGAAATTGCGATATAGAAATGAAAGTTCTGGAAAAGAAGAGAGCCTATCATAAATGGCTAGGATCATACGACCCAGAAGACCGAAAGTATTATTTGAGTATAAGTATAGAAGTAATGAAAGACATCATTAAAGACAAACATGAAACCTCGGAAAAAAAGTGCGAGGAAATTAACAATTACATGGGCAGCACAAAGTCAAAGGAAGCATGGAAAGTAATAGAAGACCTCATATGAAATGAAAATAATAGGTTAGATCTACAACTGACACCACTAAATAAATGTAAAGATTACTAAGAAAAATTGTTGCAAGAATATAGAGTGGAATTTGAAGATGAGAATATGTGGTTAATAGATGTCCCGGACAACCAAGAAATTGAGCATATAACACCTGAAGAAGTTCAAAGAGTAGTCAAGTAATGGAAAATGGAAAATCTCCGGGTCCTGAAGCAGTACCTATCCAGTTAATAAAAGCCGCACTTGCAATTATTTTTAAAATTCTTTGTAAATTGTTTAACTTACGTCTTTTTGGACAAAAAATACCTGGGCATTTTAAGGAAGGCAATATCTTTAAAAAAAGGTGCTCGAAATGGTGGACAAACTACCGGGGAATCTCTGTCCTAAGCTCTATTGGCAACATTCTGAAAAATACAGTCGAACATGAGATGTATGAATCTGAAGATCAAGACAGGTCACGGAAAAAAGGTTAGCACATAATCTAGAAACCCATCTTATTTACATAGATTTACGGAAAGCATATAGAAATTATGGTCGGTGATGGAAAATCAGCAAATAAAAACAACTTATATTAATGCTGTAAAAATTGTATACAGGAAATTTAAACTGGGTCAAAGTTGGAAACATAAAGTCATCAGAGTTCCACGTAAATAAAGGATTGAGTCAAGGATGCTGTATAGCACCTACGCTTTTTAAATTATATTTGAATGATGCCCTAAAAATTGGAGAAAGAAATGTCACACCATGGGAATACCCATAAATGGTGAAACCCTGTATACTTTGAATTTTTGCTGATGATCAAGTTATATTCACCGAAGATGAAGATGGTGCATACTACATACGAAGAAAACTGAACGAGGAATATGTGAAACGGGGTTAACAAATAAATTTTGATAAAACCGAGTACATGGTAGTTGGAGGGACAGAAAGAGATTTAGAAATGGAAGACGGAAGTTTAGTAAAGTGTTGCACCACATACAAATACTGAGGGACAAATATTTCTAGTAAAGGAGGAAGCGAGAAGTAAATTGAGCAGAGAATAGCGAAGGGCAGAGTTGCAAAAAGGCAGTTACACTCAATTATATGGAATAAACATATAACAAATAAGGTGAAAAGGAGAATCCACTATGTGGCTCTGAGGTTTGAGAAATAACTAAGGAAAATGAAAGAAAGTTAAGGGCGATGCAAATTAATTTCTGGAGACGTAGCTGTGGTGTGACAAGAACAGGAAGGATAAGAAATGAATATATTCGGGAAGAAATGGGAGTTACATCAGTAAATATCTTAGATACAATAGAAGGTAGGAGGTTAAATTGGTATGGACATTTGAGACGAATGCCAGAGGAACGACGGGGATTAAGAATATTTCACTGACAACCCCCAAAACTAAAAAAAGGAAGACTTAAACTTACATGGAATGAAGGAATGATGCAAGCAATGGAGGACAGACGTATGCGAGATGAAGATTTGAAAGATAAAAAGATGTGGAAGCTTGGATGCGAGAGACGCCGTATGGTGTACTTCCCACTCGCATTTATGTATATGAATTACAATACGAATTGCTAGGATCTTCTATTAATACGACTGGAATTTAGCGAGTATTTATTATGAAAGCGCGTAATGAGGCCATCAATAGCTGACGTACGTTGATGTTATTGAACTCTTCTCATAATCTTAAAAGACGCCATTTGTATTCACTAAGATAAATTACGAAAACGATAAATTGTATCATAGGAAGTAACGATTCCAAAACTACATTCATCAAAATATCTTCGATTAAATGAATTGATTAAATGTATGGAATATGTCTGAGTGGACGGATCGAGTTAATATTTACTGTTGGTCGCATAAGGGTTAAATATATCTGATAATTTATGTAAGTAGGAGAGAAAGTGAAAGTATATAACTTTATTGAAGTAGAGGGTCGATATCACCACGTTGGACAAGAAACGTTCAAATTCTTAAAAGCTACACCAGTAGGACCTCTCCTAAATAAAGGGATGAAGTCCTCCCAACACTTGAAAATGTTCTGTCCGACATGGAGATCCTTATTTTGTATTTAGTAAGATATACGAGTCCTGAGAAATGACTTTCACCTATTTCCATCATTACGAATTAGAAAAGAACCCTGGCCGAGGGCGTCCTCTTCGGAGAAGACCATGAAAGTAGAAGTATAAGCGCTCTAATTTAATCCTCCGGGGGAATTTCAAACAGAGCGCAGACGCCATTGTTGCTAGAGAAAGTTTTTACGAGGCGCATCGCTCACGGAACTTTGCCAATATGCCCTGGTGAGCGGCGCCGCGTCCGTGTTTCGTCACCCTCTCTCCCTCAACGATGAGGATGTCCTCTCCAACCAATTGCGTCCTCATTAGACAAGTTTGCATGACCGATTCCCTCGGTTCGGAACTTGCTAAACTAAATGAAGCACTTAGGAGAACTTTGCCGATGGGTCTGTTTCGTAGAAGCAGTTTATGTTACGCCTTCTACCAATTATGTAGGGAGCTTGATGTGGATAGGAAGGTAATGTTTGTTTTACTAAGTTCGCATGGCTTACATTTTAAAAAAATAGTAATTTAAACCATAAGAAAAATTAGCAATTTAAATACAGTTTTTCATGTCACATATATCATAATTTCTTATTTAGACTGTCTCATTAAGGTTCATTCAAAATCAAACGTTAATATCTTCTAGATAACAAATAATTGTCCGGCTCAACAGTTCATTTATTTATTTTCATTCGAAGTTTTCGATCCTCTTGTTCATAATCATCTTATTGAATTGAGTGTATGTGGCAATCACAATTATATTTCGCCTCTGGGTGAAGAATTCCCCATATTGGAGACAGCAGTCCAAGTAAACACCAAGGCGCCAGAGAAGCAAAACATCGGGTTTCAGAACGTGCCAAAAACACCGTTTGGACACTTAAAATTCTGGTACCTGAGTCCATTTCTTTGGCCCCCGGAATTTTGGATGGCCAGAAATTAGGGAGCGAAACCACGGGCCAAGCTGAAATTTTATTAGAGGCTGAGGGTCAGGTGATCCGCCATGCATCTTATGGTGAAGGGAATGAAAGAGATGACCTACGGCGATGGATGAGAGAAATGTGGGTAGTGGGGCATGGACATTTGATGAAGAAAGAAGTTTGGAGGGTGCGTGGTGGATCTACGGCACGGCAGTCATGGAGGAGAAATTTTGGCAGTTGGGAATGGAGAATTCAACAAGTGGGATGTCAGGAGTGTGCGTGATAGCTGAACCACGACTCTATTAGTGAGTCAAGAATGATCTTTGAAGTAAACAGGCGGACAGAAAACGAGGAATCTTGCTGGCGTCATAGAAGAAAGGATGACTCTACGACGAGGCAAACTGGAAGCAGGTGGAGTCCTAACTTATTTTCCAGAGTCCACGAACGAACTCCAGAGACAACCAGAATTCGTGGGAAACGGACCTCAAAATACCGGCATGGTCAAAGGACGAAGCTGTTTACGACCAATTTAGGCGTGTTAGTGCCAATATGTAATTCTAAATAATAATAATAATATTATAGTAATATTATACTATAATATTATAGTAATATAGTAATATGTTAATATACAATCTTCAAATAAGTCTTAAAACTCACCTTTGCTGTTTTCGTGAATATATAGTATCGCTATTAGTGAAGATTATTTTAATTAAGGTTTTTGCCTATGATAAGTACCACTATTAATCGCGTAACATTTTTGCTTTTTAAATTCAACAAATAATTAATATTCAATATTACCTTACGCTATAATAAAAATTATTCATTTATAAATTTCACAAACAAGAAGTTCACTTTCCTTCAGGGAGATCGTTTCCTGCCAAAGATATTCTAATTAAGGCGTGAACTAGTCGATAATTTACGAACATAAATTATGTGTCGCGTTACTTGGTGAAATATTGTCTCTTGTTAGAAGACGATTACTTGTCTTACGAACCGAAGCTTAATTTAAACATCCGAAATCAATTAATTTAAAACCCTAGACACTGTCTGAACAGCAGGAACTGAACATTGTTTGAATCTGCAGTATCGTAGTTTGTACGGGAAACGTTTTTGGGAACACCAGCTTGAGTGGCGTTGCATAATGAATTAAGTTAGTTCTGCTGTAAAGCGAGAACCTTGAAATACTTCACTTAACTACTTTCCGTTAAATTTCACGCAAATCTCCAACGTACATTCGGATAACGTATACGTCAAGTATTGTAGTCACCCAGATGATAAAACTTAATATTTGTTTAAAATTCCTTAGAATCTATTTTTTGTTTAATGATGTTTCATGTATATAACTTCTGATAAACGACAGGACTTAAAAGTTGTACGTACAGTGAGGTATGAATTTTCTTTCTTTGTAATATGTTGTTTTGTCGTATGTAGGTAACGAACGATGTAATTAATATTTGTCATTAACTTTATTTACTCGCTTAAATATAACTATAACACGTTTTACTTTCAAGAGGAAAATTGTAAATTTAGATTTATATATCTTACAGATAAGTAGTTTACGGTATTTTAAACCATTTTCAGAGTGAATATTATTTTCCAATCTAGTCAACCTCCAATAATAATTTTTTTTGAATTTATTTAATAAATGTTTGCTTCTCATTCATCTACAAAGAAACATAATATTCATTACTATTTATTAAATAGTGCGATGAACATTCTAAAACAATATCAAAGTAAATTGACAGAGATACCGTATAAAAATACAAATATGACACTAACAAAGCTGCATTAGTTAGACTTCCACCGTCCAGCTGACAAGTCGGGAGGCTCCAAGTAATTTATGACGATAAGTAGCTTTATTGAGTAGTAAATTACAGATGTCTTTAATAATTTAAAGCTTGTCAATAATCTATTTTTTTTGGCTTCAATCGAGTTAAACGCTGTTACAGTGGATGAAGAGATGCGCTGAATAATTTAACAAAATTAATATCAAATATGTTGGACATATTTCATGTATTTAGTGGGATGCAAAAATAAAATTAATATAACAATCTGCTTTTAATTTGATGCTCTCTTCCAATTAATACTCACAGTACTCTACACGCATTCCACATTACTTTTTTTTCTGGGAAATATTACTCATGAACCGTATTAGCAAACTTGTTGGAATAAAATATCAGAATTTACTAACTTTACTGTACTATTTACAATTTTTACTTACCAACTTGTGTACAGGTACCGGTAATTGCTGGAATGACCTATTTGCATGAACATAACGCAAAAAAATGATTGGACTGTTAACAGACGTTTGTGTCTTCAGTTTCAATGGATTGTCTGTTCAGAGATCTAATACAAAATATCTAATTTTAAATATACTAAACATTCAGCTAAGAGCTTTTACAAATGAAATAATCGAATAACCTTAGTACCGAAACAAACTTCTGCAGTTTGATTTTCCTTATGTTTATTTGCAGATTCCTTTACAATATCGCCATTTATAAGACTGTAGATCTATTTAAATTGATATAATTTAATTGTATGCACATATTAATGGTTATGTAATAAAAAATCGTTTAATGTTCTTTGTTTACATTTAATAATAAACTCTGATGTCTTCGTCCTTCGATATCCGTTGCAATTCTCGAGTACAATTAAATCTAGTAAAACACAATCCGGCAAGTAGCACGTCTAATTTCTTTTCTACCGGTCCTTGCATTATGATCAGTACCGTAAAGAGCATAATTACTTAATTATTCAAATTAGCTTAAAGCTTATTGAACATTATCAATTCTATTTTTCTACATTATACAAAACTTATTCTAAATTCAACTTCACTCTTTAATTAATCTTTTTAAACTCTAACATTAAACTATTTTTAATGCATTTATACTTTTGGTGTCCTTAACAGCTACTGGTAGCTCATTGTATAATACTATATCTTTACAAAATATCAGTTTTTTTGTACATTTTAAATTTAAGTGGCCTATATAAAAATTTTACCTACCCCTAGAGTTGTGTCTAAATTTCTTTTTATAAAAATATTGAAATAATCTGGTAACTATCCCTTATCTATTTTATGAATGAAAATGAAAATACCATACATAATTTGGTTCTTAACACTTAAAAATTCTAATTTATTCAGCATATCCTTAATCCTACGATATTTTCTCTCATTTAAAATAGCCCATTATCTTTTCCATATCACTTCTAATTTTTCAATAGTACCTCCACTTACACAAAATAGCAAACAATTACGTAAACGTACATGAGGGACTACAATTGAAATAAAGACAGTTTTCTTAGCTTTAAGGGACGAAGAATTTCTTAATCTACAGACAACTCCTATTCCTTTTGCTAATTTCTTTTCAATATACTCTACATATTTATTAAATTTTAATTCACAGTCTATAATAACACCTAAGTACTTACAACTATCAACACACTCGATCACAACCTTACCTACAATTATATAACAGTTTTCACATTTATTCTCTATACACATGCACTTGCTATTTTCGCATTTAGACGTAACTTATTGAAATACAGCCAGCGCACAGTATTTCCAAGTTCACAATTAATTTTATTTCCAGAAATGTACAACCAGAGCATCTTCAACAAATAGATGAATTTGGCTTCCTTAGCTATTTTTGGCAGTCTATTAACATACAAAATAAATAGCGGTCATAAATGTTGATTCATCCCTTATGAGGCAAATGTCTCAAAGGAGTTGTTCTCTCATTTAGCATAGATAGACGCAACGGCCGTGTTTATATATTATGTCAATCCAGCGATGAGAAAACATTATATTTTTTTACTTGGACACTTTTTTCATCAACGTCGGGTGTGTTTCGAAAAAATTTTCCATAATTTCTTTTGTCGTCTCAAAACTATTTTTGTTCTTAGATATGTAGCAGTCTTAATTAACCTAATATAGGACGCTACAAAACAGTTTAGAGGTTTGAAAGTGGATGAACCTATTTGTTCCTCCGCTTCTATAGTAC
Organism: Eucriotettix oculatus; assembly: GCA_034510155.1. Lineage (NCBI taxonomy): Eukaryota > Metazoa > Arthropoda > Insecta > Orthoptera > Tetrigidae > Eucriotettix > Eucriotettix oculatus. The sequence goes on along the minus strand of CM067378.1, from coordinate 27,649,698 downwards.
TTTTAACTAGTAAATGCGGATATTAGGAATTTTCTTTCGCAGAGGATTATAACAGGCCTTACTCGTGCTTCATTACTCACAGTAGTATTTAATTTCACAATTTATTTTAAAGCATTTAATCATACATATGAATTCCACACATTGTAACAAAAATAGCAAACGACTGGTAATTTAGCAAAATCACAAATATAGAGTAAAATGATATCAACTTATCTTTAATTGATGCCTTCTCTTTTATCTTGGAGTGATATGCTGCGTCATCCATTACTATTTAGCACCCAATTTTCAAGCATCTCTGTTCATGTCTTCGCGGTAATCTCAGTTCTGTTTGTAATGAAATACCAACAGAGACGCTGGAACATCCTGCATGGTAAATTATCATGAATTATCGGTTTTAAACGGGCGGGGAAGCGATTGAGTAATCTGTCAAACCTTTCCTTTACTTGCTTTCTCATTGACCCATAATACATCCATGGAATATATTGTAGGTAAATCCACATCGAGGATTCAATTATAACCATACACTGACGAAAATACTGGTGGGTTCTCAATCAACATCTTCCTGTCACGTCACATATTAATGGATTTAGTGAGGTTTTAACTTCCACTAAATGAACTGCCTTATTTGAAAGAGTACATTAGTTTTTGTATATAGTATGTACCTTTTCTTTCTGTTATCATACCCCATTATGTGCTACTTGTCCAAACTCGTCCAAACCTGTATCTTAATGTTTAAATTGGGATGGATTTGTACACCTTTCGTGTCTTTTCCCGTGACGTATGCTCGACTATCAACTCCATCAGTCTTCAACACTTAACAAAATTAATAAATAAAATACGGTCAAATATGTTAGCAAACAAATTTAATTAATATAATTACCACGTTTCATCCAACTTTGCGGACTTATTCAGGTAAATTTTTAAATATATAAATTAATAACTTTGTGAGTAACCTTAACCGTCACAGGAGATACACGACACCAAATTACTCAAAATGCAATTAATTCATACATACAAAAGTTTTCCTGAAGCCTTCAAAGTTGGATGAAACGCTATATTTATATTAATTAAATGTTAATTAAATTTGTTTGTCGGCGTATTTGGCTGTATTTTTATTAATTAATTTACTTGATGTCAGAAAAATGATTTTTGACTTTACAAACATCTTCTTGATAAGGACGATGGCTCTTTGAGACCTATTAATAATCTCTAATTCAATAGCTTTGCACCAAAAGGAGCTGATATGTTGTTGCTGTTTTGGCATTCAGTCCTAAGACTGGTCTGATACAACCCTCCATGCTAACCTATCAAGCGGAAGCCTCATCATTTCGCATAACTCCCACATCCTCCCTAATCTAGCGTATTCCATCCTTTGCCTCCCTATTTTCTTCTTAACCCACACACTTCCCTCTAATGCTAATTTTAAATAACCCTCATGTCTCAAAACGTGGCCTATTAATCTATCCCTTCTCTTGGTCAACGTCCTTCATGTTGTTCGCTCTTTTCCTATTCTATTTAGAACTTCCTCATTTGTGATTTTATCCAACCATCTGATTTTAACGTTCTCCTATAGCACCACAAGGCTTCTATTCCTTTCCTTTCCGCGACTCCTATCGTCCACGTTTCTCACCCATATAACGTCACGCTCAATACAAACATTTTAGCAACTATTTTCTAATATTCACACTTAAATTACCCGCTAGTAAATTCATCTTTTTCGCGAAAGCCTTCCTTGCCTGTGCTATCTCTCTTTATGTCTACTTTACTTCTACTATCTGTAATTATTACATTTCCTAAATAGCAGAATTCCTTACCTTCCTTCAAAATATTCCTTCCCAACCTAACACCCTTTGTTATTCAACTGATTCATATACTACACACTATCACCTTGGTTTTCCATCTACTAATCCTCATATTGCACTCTTTCTCCATATATACGTTCATGCCATTTATTATGGTTTTCAAGTCTTCTGCTGACTCCTCTAATACTTAAATATCGTCGAGCTGATATATTGGGCTACAATTCTGGATTATATAGATGGTGGATAACATTCTTGTTCTTGTGAATGGAATCGATATGAATTAAATCATTTAAAATTGAATATTAAGCAATATAAACTGGAGTTTAAACTACCGAAGTTCAGGAGGAACGAATTTAGACATGAATGGGGCTTGTTCTAATCCTCAAGGTAAGTCGGACTCCTACTACCAGCATCCCAGCCGTTGTTAGTACTATGCTTTATATATAGGGCACAAACAATACTTTTCAGAAAATAGTGCAATCGAGTTCCCTTTTTATTCTGAGGACGGTGATCATACACTGTCTCCAAACTTAATTCAGAAGATATCGTCACTAATAACAGTACCGCCAGTCTTTGATACCTTCAGCTTCACCAGCACAATACCAGGTAACTCGCAGATTATTTCCGCTCACTTGAATTACTCGTGGCACTTTCATATAATATAAAAACTTACTTGTCAATAAGGCATGAAATTATCCTTGTTTTCCTTCCATGTGGGAAACCAAGCTGATGTAGTATTTTGTGGCACGAATAATATGTCTATGGGAGTGATGCACGAAGTCGTGTTATTTAAGACCCTTCTTTCGATACATTTTGCAACCTCAGAAGAATGTTCCTTCTTATTAAGAGAGACTTGGGAACATTAATATTCGTGACGCTAATTTATCAGGATCCGCGCTGACAAGAGAGCCGTGATTCTCGCAACTTGACTGATGCCCGAATAGCATGGTGCACGAGCGTTAGCTACCTGGGCCGGCGCGCTGTTTATTCTGGGGTTGCATAAATATCAAGTCTGTGTTTGGCCAGTCAGCATCAGCGAATATCCTCCGACGCCAGCTGACGTAAGTCCCACGGCGCCGCCGCCGCCGTCGCGATTGGCTGCGTCGCCCCTAATCTTCCCTCGCAGCAACAGACGGCGCTCTTTAAAAACACAGACAAATCTTCCTAAAGGGGTCTCCACGACTCAATATTCGATAAAAGACGACCATCGAGTTTGATATGCATTCCGTATGGAGTCCTTCCCTGAATTCTGGCGTAGATAGTTAATGAAGGAAAAGAAGATCACTGTTCTAAAGTTCTTGGCACCATAAATACCAAATTGAAGATTAACAGATTTAATTTAGATTTGAGTATTCAAGCATAGGTTATAGCTTAAAATAAAGCACTGTAGTAAACAATTTCAGCATTCGAAAATGATGTAAATTATGATCACTATACGGACAAATCGGCGAGAAAACCCTGAAAGTATTAGAAGTAGTTGTTACATTAACAGACATGTCACCGGAAGACGATATAATATTTTCTTGTATAAATGTTTACCAACCGGTTCAATGATTAAACAATAACTTAGGAAATGTACCATGAAGTAGAGGATCGTCTGGAAATAGGAAATTCGCCGGTGCATTGTTGGGCGCGAGAGTTTAGCCGTTAGCCTCAGGAGAGATGTATCGGCATATTTAAAAGAAATAGTTGATATAATCATATAGTTATGTGTAAATAACATTTAAATTAAGAACAGTTTAAAACATCAATTAGTAAAAAACGGAGACCAAGATGTGGTGAATTAATAATAACAAATAATTGAAAAGATTTAAAAAATATATATTAATAATAATAAAATAAGGCCAAAAGAGGTCAATTTTTTTAAATGACTTAATGAATCAAAACAAACGAGATTCAGTGAAATGTAAAAGCAGATCTTGTAATGCATGTTGCTAAGATACGGTCTGAATAACGCATACGGGCTTCGTGATCCCTGTTATCAGTGTCCGTGGAGCTAAAATAGACGCCATCAATTAAAGAAGGTAATATCACGTAAATTGGTATCCCAACATATAAATAAAAATAACGAAACGAAATAAACCGAAAGTCTTAAATTCAATACATTGAGAATTCATACGTTACTTGGCATAATATTTCATGCCACAGAGACAGCAGCATACGTTAGTTACATTTGAATTTTTAAACTACTTAATTACGTGTTCAAAAATCAATTTTATAACATATAGTTTCCATATACTGAAATTTATTGTGAAATGATAATCGGAACAAGCGTGGTTGAATAATAATATATTAAAATTAATAACATCCGCAGATGTTTGTGTTGCTATAGTTACGACGTTATATTATAATAAAATAATTCATTTCGGGGTACTGTAATAATTTTTATATCTTTCAGCTATATTACTAGTTTAAAGATGGAAGACTTTCCCGGTGTAGTTGTTGGAAGAATAGTTCTCGGGTTTCCACTCGGGTAACAATGTTCTTTAGCCGCGACGTTTCGACGGCCGTCATCACTGTCGTCATATCCTGGCGGAGTTTACTTATCTCTGGCTCGATGCAATATAATCAAAACACCGTTGACGTAATAGTACGTAACGTACCTGAAATAAAATTTCTAATATTTTGAATCCCAAAAATATACTATATATATAATTTTCACCACACATATTAACCGACTTTAAATTGTCCAACACAGTTCACAAAATTTTGGAATCAAATGTTTTTGCTCATGGTGAAGCGATATTTATGCATTGTTATATGCTTCAACATCAATTTCCGTGAATATATTATATCTATCAATCGTCTCTTTCCTAATATTGTCAATTCAAAATCAATATTTGATTTATATGAATATTGAAAACCGGAAGGTGCCCAAATACAGGGATAAAACGTAGTGTTTAAAACTGAGTTTTCTAATGTAACTATTAATAAAATCATTTGAAAAAGATTTTCTGACCTGTTTTGGCCCTATTTTCTTGTGTATATTTAAAAAATATTTTTACCTATTATTTATTATTAATACACCATAGTTTGTACACGCTGCATAATATAGACGAAAGTACTTGGTATAACAGGCGTATAAAATTATTCCAGGTAAATTAAACGATGTGGCAACATCTTGTCAAATTATCTATTATGAACTGTTTTCGTATTAATGAAAGTTCGGGTCTAGAATTTAAAAAAATACATTACAAATGAGCACATTAAAATAATTTAGTGAATCTAAATACAATATTGTCAATTCATTTTCATTATTAATAGTGGAAAAATGACTCAAACATAATTAATGCAGTGGACGTTTTCTTCGGTGTGAGATATTATTATATTAATGAGAACTTGTCCCAATTCAAACATTGGAATGTGTAGGGTGATGATGCATGTTATTAAGTGTGTAATACACGAACGTTTGAAACCAAAAAACTCAAAACTCCCTCTTTTTTACTTTTACATTACCTTAGTAAAGGACTAATCAAAAAAATTCAATGTATTTTAAAGCCTAAATATTAATAAAAACTGAATTACTAGGAAAGGAAAAATTATTTACGTATTGTGTTAATAAATATTGTTTCCAATATTATAGAACTTGTTAAATCATTTTACTACGAGTAAGTTTATCGTGCCTGGAATAAAAGTTGCCCAGGTGTTCAAAATAATTTTTGCCTACATTAAATTCATTTGATATCGGGGTGTGAATTTTTAATTATTTGAATACGATACAGGTGTTTATTTAATTTCATTTATATTTAAATTATTTATACTGCAAAATAATGGGACGCCTGAGGCGAGCGGCCCTAAGGTGTGAACGTTTAAGTCACATACAATTTGAACAAATTCACAAAAATAACTTTCAGACAATGGTCTGAAAATTACCTAGAAAAACTGACATAGAAAACTCAAAATTCAAACTAAATTAAGGTATATTTTTGACACTTATTAAAAATTAATTAATATTTATCTGACGTAGTTCAAAAAAATCAATCAATATTAGAATAATTTAAATTGAATTAAATTGGAGAATTACATCTTGTTAAGTATTTTTTGACCGAAATTTAGACACCAGGAACTGAACCTGCATGAAAAACATTGTACAATTTTTTGTATGTTTGGAACTTGTAATAGAATTTTTCCACCTCCTTAAATATGGGCATGAACATTTGTAGTTACGTTCCACAGATTTAATTTAGATCTCCTTACTTTAGTAATTAAGTACCTGATATGATCCCTAAGTTGTGACGCAACGTTGTACTCCTTTTATCGTTTTCGTAAGTTGTAATTTTCAATGAAGAATCCAATCAATCTGACATTATTGGCTGATTAATTTGTTTTTAAAAATTAATTTTATTTCGAAGGATTTATTTCAGGGAATTAAGTATGTGCGATATCACTACTTTGGGTTCATATCAACAATCGACTCCTGAGCTTGAATAGAACATAATAGTAGATAGTCATTTCATGTCCTTCCGTTGAACAAAGTCAATAACGACTCATTATTGCGTGAATTCTGAAACTTTTATTGGTTGACTCTTTTGTTCGAGTTGTAAATTTATTATTCAAAAATTTGTCAGTAGCCTTTTCACCTAGAATAGAATTTATAAAATTTTAAAGATTTTAAGCCGAAAAATTATTTTGCATAAAATTGGCATATTTTATAAATATTAATTGTATATATCTTAATACATAAGTCGAACAATAATAATGTTGGTTATTTATATGTAAATCTTCCTTCGGAAATAAGGGACAAGGTCTACAATGGTTTCGTGAACCAGTATTTTAATATGCATATGATCTTTTCTCGATAAAAGTGCTGACCGTCAGCAATGTAAATAAAAATAATTGTATGACTAATAACTTTTTCTCCTTCTTTGTTTTATATAATGCGCCGAGGTCAGATTTCTTACAGACATCGTTTGTGCTTGTTGTTAATAATTTAAATTCTTGGTTAAGATGTATATAGTGATTGTTAATAATTTGGCATTCTTGGTTAAGACGTAAATATTTCGTAACGCTAAGTATATCACTTCGGGAAACTAATGACTCAAATATAATTAATTTAATGGTATTAATAATGCATTTTTGGTGGTATCAGACCAGATGATGGTGATCCTGAAACAGGCAACTCCCTTTTAATAGCATAAGAAGGGAATTCCAACGGGGGATGTGGAAAATATAGTAAAGTAACCAAAGTTTGTATAATTTTGTACTCCTACTCATAAATGAGCGTTTTGTTTCACCTAAAGGATATTTAATAAAGATATTTTTGTTTGTTATTAAAACCTCCGACCAATTATATTATGATCTAAAATTTTGAATAAATGAAAAGGTTTTATTTAATTATTTACAATTTAAATCGTGGCTTTAAAATTTTATATTTTATGGACATGAATTTATTATGAACAGTTATATTATAAAACTGAAATTCGATTTTTAATTAAATGCATTTAAGCTAAAGTTACTATTACCGACATTGCATTTAAACGAAAAGGTGCTCCAAGATGTATATTCTCTAGGGAACGTAGGCGGAATCTCAGAAATTAAAAATTCAAAGGAAAAAAGAAGTAGCCATGCTCTTCAACGAGAATGATGTTCCATTATGTAAAAAATGTTCCATTAACCAAGCTTTTAATTTTAATTGCCGGAGAATTTTTCACTGGTATAGATTCTCAGGAACCTCTACGCAGCCATTCCCATAGACAAATATCAGCATCTAATTTTTGCCACACACTGTTCGTTAAAGTCACTCTATCAATATTGTCTGTACGTTCTTTTCAGTGTCTTTCAATTTAATGTGATGATATTTGTAGTTTAGCAGTTCAATGAAGCCACGTCTCGACAGACAATACTTCTGATCGACTGCTGTGGGCAGTCTTTCAATGTCATTGTTGCAATAACTGACAAAGGCAGGTTCCAAATCTACCTACGGAGATCAATTCCGAAAACGCACGCGCTTCGGCAAAATATAAATATAAATTCTTTGTACTATCCTGAGATGAGAAATTTTCCATATCTAATGTTTGAATTAAGTTTTGTGAGGAATGAATGACCACACATCTATCAGTTGACTCATGCTAATTTATCAACAGAGGACTAACGGTTACTTTTGTAAGGAATATAAAGGAGAAGAGTTAATTTACTTATTATTATTATTATTTAATTAAGCTATTATTTAATATTGGGATATTATCTTTTAATGGAAAATATATAATAATTACAAAAGTATTTAAAATTAAGCAGACGTTTATTTTACAAGAACAAAATTTAATCAATGAAATTTGTAAAAGCCAATAGAAACCAAAATGTATTTATATGAGAATGCACAACAATGATAAATTTATATTTACATGGAACTTATGAAAATAAGGTCACCTGTAGGGTAATCAAAAAAAGCAACGTTTTTCTATGGCAAATAGGTCTGAGGATGTGAACTCTTTAAATCAACGATACCGTGGAAGACTGCACCTGCATCCCTTGGTGGCGTTTTTCTTCGGTCTGCTTTGGGTTGGCTATCTGGAAGCACCTGTCGTTGACTGCATGGAGAATGATCTGACTGTATGGATGTCGCCTTGAGCCGAAGTAATGGAAACTACTACATCTGCCGAGGTCTCAAGAGCTCCACCCAACTCTCAGCAGCGCATCGCAATTTAATCATCTCTCTGCCTTGAAACTTCTCTCCACGTTATTTCGTTTCTCCCAGTAATTTTTTCCTCCCTTTTCGAACAGCCAATCGGCTGCAATTTCAAATAGTATTTGAACAATTACAGCCAACAGGAAAATATTTTGTTGCCGGTTGAAAACAAGTGTCATCGCATATGTTTTTTCATTAATTCCATTCCCAGTAGACGTTTCTAATTAACTACGCCTGGCTTCCGGCTTGTTAGGAAATCTTTCTTGGATTAGGGATGGATACCTGCTATTGTCCCTAAAAAGTTATTTATGCTACTGTGATGGAAGGTCCGTCTCAATTGTCCGAAGGAAGGGTGTGAGCGCTGTCCACACATTCTTCCAACCATTTCTAGCGCAATTATACTAGATTACACTTTATCGGTGTAGATGGTACATAAATGTTTCTCTGACTCTTAACCGAGTGGAATGTATTATAGTTTATTACTTTTCAGCGTCGGAAATAAACGATATTTTTATAAACGTTACCTAATAACGCTGAAAATATTTTTTGCTAGTGAAAATATGATTTTAAATTAAGTCAATTTTTATAACAGAGAATTTTAAAAGCTAAGCTATAAATGCTATAATCTAATGGGAAAATAACAGTTACCGCAAACTGTAAGTCGTTTCCAAGTAGAGTTATGAACAATTGTTTTGGGTAGGCAGTGGTATAAACAACCGCAATTCAGCCATTGCAATAGTGCGCATTACGCACTGCGTTCCACGGGTCCATTGCACACAGATAAAATTTATTCTGGTTATAACAAAACAACACGTCCGAGGGAAGCGCGTAGTCCTGCTGGATATATTTGCATTTAGCTCAAGTAATGGAGGACAGTTATTAACCCTTATGAGGTCTGGAAAGGGCCTGCTCTCGGCTACGCTGTTGCAACGACATAATCATACACTAAGTTTTCATGTAAAAAGGTGAACGCTTTAAATAAAATATTGATATTAAAATTCTCCGTAATTTACAATATATAGTGTGTGTAAATTATACGTGTAAACTAGGTTAAGCTTTTGGTAACAAGATTCTAGGGACACGATTATTTAATATATAAAACTATTTATACATAATAATTCAATTGTTCAATAATAATTGTTTCTCAGTCTAGAACCTTTGACAAGAACCCCAAAAATCACTTCTCAGTATAACTATCAAATTCTAAACATTCATTGTTTAATCAATTTCCAAGTATTTGAATAATCATGATTTAAGCCTTGGCCCAGTGATTTCAATATAAATATTTTGTTTTCAATTTTATTATGCAGATAAGATGACCAAACTGTTGACCTAACTTTTAGTATTGGTTTCAACAACAAAAAACGTGTTACAATAATTAAAATGATGGCCAAAAAGTCAGAACTAAATATATCACTATTTAATCACAAAAAGCAACGTTTCATATCCATTTTGAGACTTCCTCAGGTTTAAAATTTAGCGATACATCATATTTACTCCTTGATTCCCTCTGCCCAGAAGATTATTGAATGTACATGTGACTTGCAGTCTTCAGAATTATCAATATAAATATTTGTAAATCCATTGAATTGCCACGCCAAAGCGTTCTTATGCCATTCATTTGACTGCCACGATTTTTTGGTGTTTAGTGTTTATCATCCCAGAGAATTTTTCTGTTGGTCATTTGAAAAGTTATGTTACTTCTTTTCACCTTTCATGCCAAAAGTTCTATCCTAAATACATATAGACTTTGCAACAGTTTAGATCAAGCCCTCACGTGTGAAACCTTTTCAAACGAGACAATTAAACTGCTGCTAAGCGTGAAATAACGCGTAAGTTTAACTAACATTAATAATGCAATGCAGACTGATTGTACAATGACTCGGGCCTGCACAAACTCAATTTTATTTTGTAGCGTGCTAATATATAAACAGTAACCATATTGTTTTCCGCCGATCTGGGGAAAACTTTACTGTGGGGAAAGGTTGCATCTGTGTAATCATAAGGGTAATTTTGGTAGCATGAGAGAGTGAGAGAGAAAACAATACCACGCCATTTATTGTTGCAGCGGGAGTTTTGATTGGAGGTCACGGTATGTTGTCGAGACAGCATTGTTATTTCAGATACAGAACTGAAAACATATATTCGCTTTTAGTTTCAGATCCACTAGTCTACTTATCAGATAAAACTAATGGTTTATAATAGATTGTTACAAGTAACTCATAAACCCGTCCTAATAGGGTCAAGACTGGTTTCCGGAGACAAAGCCGAGAATACGCTACGCAGCCGGGGTTAGAGGATTGAAACCGGGGATTGATAATTGAATTCCCAGGCATCGTCGGGCACCCAGCTAGTCTTAACTAAAATGGAAAGGTAGCTTAATTCTAATTGGATTTAAATGAAAATGTACTATTTATTACATTACTAAAATGAACTTGTAATAGTCATATTTATATATTCCTGATTACTTAATGAAATCAAATTCCGTAAATTCAAAATACAAACTAATTTACAAGGACAAGAAGGAAAAGGATTGTGCTGAAGTTTACAGTTCTTCTCTAATTGATGTATTAATATTCATTTTCAATCAATGAAGTCTGCGCCTTATGACGGCCTAAAACCATACAATTTTCACACAATATTTCTATACAATACGATTATCATATTTCAACATTTCCCCATAAAAATAGTTTACACATAAAAAAATTTACAACTATACAAATAAGTGTGTGTCAATTTACTTGTCTATTGTCTTTACGTATCGTGAGGTTACATTAATAAAATGTTACAAACGTTTAGAATTTTTTTTTCATAAAAATTTACCCAAAACAGAGTCAGTCAAATTTCAACTATTCTTATGGTTACTACGAGCGGCCAGAAGATGCCAACACATAATTTTGTTAGACAAGAGAAGAAGAGGATTAATCAGTTTTGTGATTAATTGTATATGGAGAAAAATTCTTATTTTAGTAATTTCTGAATTAAGGAAAGTACTAATACAAGAAATATTTTAGTTCATTGCTCATGTTAATTGTTTTCAAAGTAGAATACTTTAAGTATGTAATATATATATATATATATATATATATATAATGAAGAATTTTTTAATTACTAAGTTGAAAATTATTATACTACTACTTTGTTCTTTTTCCTGTCTTTTTAAGTTGGTTAATATAATATAGAATATATGACAATCATTGTTGAAAGTTTTGAAGAACGAAGTACATTATTGAGAATAAATTGTTTTTGTTGGAACTTTCAACTCTTTGAATCGAATTTAAGAAACGTTAATGCCACTGATAATAAATTAATTTGGTTCGGTTCAGTCATTTCATTCTTAAAATATGGATATTCCCACACTATATGCTTAAAACATTCCATTGAGCTTTCTGATTCCTGAATGGATCAATTCAACTTTTCCTTAAATATATTTGCAAAGGAAAGGGTAATTTATAGCCATGTCAGTTGGGTTCCGTATGCACCTAAAAGCAGTGGTTTAGGCTCTTGCATGTGAGAAGTTGTGAGTACGCACTCCCGTAATGGCCGGACCAGCGTACCGCAGGCAGAGATGAAAGCGTTCTTCTTCTCTTTGCCGAACTGCTTCATCACTACTCTCGCTCCCTCCTCCACTTTAATCCCGTGAAGTGGCGAAGCAGAGGGAACTTCTGACAACGTAAGATCGAAAACCCTCCCTTTACACAATCATCAATCGCACAAACAAATTTCTTTCTTAGAGGCGAGACATTTACCAGCATCGAAGGGCAAATAGTGTGGAATGGGGTGACGGGGTGTTATCTACATAAGGAAAAGTCTTTGTAGCCACCGGCGGGGAACAAAGCCGTGAATATGGATGAGCAGATAAATCAGCCGCCAGTCAGCAGCTGCGCAGCGCGTCGGCAGGCTGCCAACCTAACGAACACTGGTCCGTAATGTGATTCCAGGCTCCGCTCTCCGATGGGCGATGGTCGAGTGCCTGTAATTACGTTAGTAAGCCACCGAAGCCAAACAGACATCTTCATGGGGAAGAGTATCGTAAGAGACGGTTGGAAAGGAATCACTGAACTTCAGATGCGTTGGAAAAACGTCAGTATTTTACTTAATATTTTAATGTAAATTGAAAATTATATATCCTAAAAATACGTGGGGTCTGAAAGAAATTTGGAAATAAATTAAAAAATTATATTAACATATTTAAACATACAACGCAATTTAAAGAGTTACTGCGAGTCGTACTAGTATCCCGAGAAAGTCGGCCGTTGTTATAAACTCACTGAAATAAATTACACTGAAAAAGTTCCCAGGGCATTTTTGGGTCGTGCAGCAGTGTAGTCTTCAAAACACATACCGTCTTGGTTGTGAATTTCGAGCGACGTGTTGATCTCGGAAACTGATCTGCAGGCGTCGCGTCGTGTCAAAGTCTCTGGTGTTTGCTTTCTTCCTCTAGATGTTACATGATCTTCCACGTAGCTTCATATTGGAATTTACAAGTAAATTTTTCTCTCCTTCACGATATTGACACTATTAAAACTTCTTCACCTCTAAACGATTCTCCATAATCCTTCAGCAGTAACGATTTTCTCCGAGGTCCCAGTTCCGACCTCAGGCTTCCGGTGTCCCTTCGTCTCGTCACGGGGTTTGTGGTGTCCAATCAATTTATTTCAGATACAACACTAATGGTGTAAAAATTGATGCTAATTTTGGGAATCTTCTCTAGATGTCGGTGAAATTTATTTACGACCAAATCCACTCACCAATTTGACGACTTGATACCAGCACAAGCGCTCTGAACCATTACCTTATCGTTAAGATTTAACTCCCCGTTACCTTTAACGATTCGTATCTCAGAATATATTTTAAATGTACTCGTACATTTACTTGATGGGAAATAATTGTAAAAATTACGGAAATTTAGATAAGTCGGCCAGTTAAACATCAACAGAATCCTATTAAATTCAAAATTGAATGATGTCTCGAAACGAGGTTAATGCAGCTATATTTCCGAAGCATAGAATTTATATCAGTGAAACTTGGAGGTCTCTATATTAGAAAACAATACAGTACAATGACTGTAATGACAAACCACAAGAAAACTTTGCTTCCAGAATGTGATTTAGATTTCTGTTGAAAATAATAATAAAATAGTAATGCGACAGTAAAAATACATAAATCTTTGATTGCAGAATGTTCATTTTAGAACGATGTCCGAAATGATCTGATTAAAGAAAAAAAACAATGTTTCATGTGAACAATGATTCCTTTAAAATTAATTTTGATACATAATATATCAAACAAATGTCACTTGAGATACTAGTGAAACTCAATAACATGCCATAAAAAGGTATTTTCTTTGGACAGTTACTTATATTTTTGAGTGAGATATTTGGAGATAATACTCAAACGAATGGTTTACTTCTGTGCGCCGTGTTGCATACGAAACAACAAGACCCTCGTTGGAACTCTGTGCTGCTGGAAAATATGGGACAACAACAATATTCTTTGATACTGGAAAAGAGGAAAGGCTGAATTTATGATAAATGACCTTATTAAAAGCTAAAAGATGATACTGACAAACATAACTTTTTAACAAAATAATTATCTGCTAATGTCCATTGGCACAGAAATTTGTTTCATTCTTTGAGAGTTTTGTAAGATATATTTGTGGCACAGTCCCAGAGTTTTTAATATTTATTAGTTTTATTGCCCTAAAAATTATTCTCTCTCTGAAACATTTTACAAGCTATACTGTCATTTATTCTATGATGCATTAAAATTGTGTGTGACGTCTCGGCACAGATTTTGTCCCTGGATTAACACTTACCTGTATGTTAAATATTTAGCTATTAACTCCAGGAGCATCTTAGATTAAAAGACTAAAAAAAATTTAATGTGACATTCGTAACAGTTATCGAAACAAAGACATTAAATTTATTCAATTAAAAATTTGGAACATCAAAATTGACCGTAACGTTCACTCCCTGATAATTAGGCTCTTAACTTTACATTTGGTAAATCATGTAATTTTGTTGTCAGTAGAGAAAGCTGATTTTCATAAGCACTTTCCGCAAATGATACTGGGTGTGGTTTTTACATACAATCTGTGTGTAGGAGTCTTAATTCTACTGGTGCTACGTTTGCGTTCTAGACAATTAAATAATTTTTATTGTACAGCTTCAAAGAGTCCTTTTTAAACTGCTTTTCGGGCCGATTATATAAAATAAAAAATTATTAACAACAAATTTAACAAAATAATTCAATAATCATAAATAAACTCAGAAAGTATACGAAATTATTGATGAATCATTCATATTAGACCAGAACCAATACGTTCGATTGGCAATCCGTATGTAAAATATGTGCCATTAATTTACTCGTCAAAAAATATCGTGTATTTATACTTATAACATTAAATAAAGCTACTATTTTTAAGACTGTTACTCCTACAACAATGACGAACAGAGAGCTTTTTTATCTACCAAATATACATGCTATTAAACAAGGCAAAGATAAAAATCAATGAGACGATTTAACTATATTTTCAACCTCGTAATCTCATAAAATAGTTGTCTAGTAACTGTAAAGTCACAGTCTTTATAGTTTAAGTTATTGATTATTTACATACTTTGTAGTGGATATCTGTGAGAAAGCATAAAATGAAAATTATTACTTCCAACGGTGATCTATCAACCAATATCCGCCCCGGTGATTGGACTGAGCGTCGATGTTAGGAGTGGAAGAGTTAAGGAAACGATATGAGAAAGTATTGGCATAGTATCATTCCGTATTTAGACAGAACGTTCCAAATAATCGGATAACACGTAGGGTCAGCCCCGCAGAAGTGATGAAATATAAAGAAAAATTTATTACTTAAAATAGGTGGGCGACAAGGAGGCTGATCAACCTCACAATGGAGCTTCTAAACTCAACAATCTCTCTCCGACATGATCAAACGCCATTTTTATTCCTCCTACAGAACTGGTGAATGATGATGCTGAATATGATATATGATGTGATATATCACATAACATCAGCATTTTTGGGAAAGTTCATTTCTGTAAACTTGCTTGAATTAGCATTTATGTTTCAAAAGTTACAAAACACTTTGGTTGCAGGTAATTGAAAAGGTCTTTTACCAAGGAGGAGAGAACTGAGGTCATTTTGATGTTCTGAAAACGATAGTTTCTATGTCATACATACAGAGTTTAACAACCAGCACCTAGAACGATTTCCAATTTTACACAACACAGTCAGGTGTTTAATTTCAGAATTCCGAGAATCTGGGACGGTGTCTGACATCGCACAGAGTGACGTCCGAAACGTGCTACTGACAAAGCAAGCTCAAAAATAGTTTTGGCGTCCTTCGCGAGGAATCCACAGCGCAGCACACGACGTTCGTCAGCAGAATGAGGAATCAGCCAGTCATCGATCGTACGAATCCTTCATGCTTATTAATGGCATCCACTCAAGATTCAGCTACTCCAATACCTAGTAGAAGATGATCAAGACACGCAATTTTGCACGTGGGCCCTACAGCAAGATCAACAAGATCCTTCTTTTGTACAAGGTATCTTGTTGAGTGATGAAGTCAACCGTCACAACCACAGGTACTGGAATGACCAGAATCCACACTGGATGGAATCTTCCAAGGTAGTTGGTGTCGTAAAGGTTATGGTGTGGTGTGGAATATGGGGTACTCGTGTGATTGAATCTATTTTTGTTGGCCAGAACCTAAATGCTCAACGCCACCTAGAAATTCTGCTAGAAGTGGTGTTTCCTTTAGGTTCCTCATACTTTCAATAGGATGGGACTCCACCGCACTAAGGAACAATTGTTCGTTAGTGGTTGGAAGGTCGGTTTCCTGGTCATTGGATTTGACGACGTTGTTCTGTGGAATGGCCACCCTGATCACCTGATCTCACACCACTTGACTTTTATCTGTTGGGTCATATAAAGCAACTCGTACATGCATGAAAATTAGAAACAGACACCATTTCGAGAAGCGTTTGCCAAAATTTCTGCGAGTGCATGACGAATGGATTTAGCGCCTTCAAATATGAGTTGACTGAGAGGAACAGCATGTTAAACACATTAAATAACTGTCTCTATGGAGAGTCCAACCAGTAATTCCAAACAAAATGTTTTGTAACGTTTGAACCGTAACTTTTACTTCAATTCTGTTTACAGGAATGAACTTGTCAGAAAAGGCTGATGTTATTTGATATATCACACGACCTCCTTTTTGTTTTTTAAAAAATTGAACTCGTTCAAGATGTTCGGTGCATATTGTAAAAGCTACATCACTTCATCCATAACTAACTGGAATATTAAGGTTTTACAATTCCGGCAGAGTTTTTGAAATAACATGGCGTACTGCGACATTTTACTCACCCTCTACTTGTGCCCCTTTTATAGTACAAAATAGTTATTGCTCTATAACTTATTATTTGTAATAAAAAGAAAATTTTTAATTATATGAAAAGAACAAACGATAGAAAAGCACTACCATAAGTCAAGACGATTAAATAAGAACTTGAGACAGTTCGCAGCGTTAATTTCAAGAAATTAATTTCGTATTGGTTGGATTTTTTAAACATGTTCTAAAATTATATACCTATTAACGAGTAAATTTCAACTTTTCATTGCTTTGTATTGTTAGCGTCAAATTGATTCCAAAAATAGAGGTGTCCACTACTATCACCTTAGGTTTGTACTTCACTTCTACAGTCCTTCACTGGAACGAAGTATAGACAAATTGAAGCTCCAGCAATCTTACAATTTAACTTCCGATAATAAGATCGACGTGCCAATTTACTCATCTTCCTGCAACAACGCATAAAGTGGTAGAACTGTTGTATGAAATCTGCAAGCATATAAACCCTTTGAAGAGAGATTTGAGCACAGCGTGCTGGATGTCTGACTGGATGGAACGTAGAAACCACTTATAGTAGAGAATTACGGGATTTCCTTGCGCTGAAATACCAATGGACTAAAACAAAGGGATAAAGGTATTTCTTCAACAGACAACTCCGGGGGATTTGTTGCCCCCCAACAGTTTCGTCCAGCACAGGGCTGGAAAAACGGCCTTGGAACTTAGTGGAGCGTTGCGCACAGGGAATTCCAACCACGTAGCACTCTCGGCGAGGGACTAGAGCTAGAGAGTTAAAAGCTGTACTAAACGATAGATACGTAGCAGTGAAAATAAAATACCCAGATTAAACAAAACTGGTAAAAACGTAGTTACATATACAGCCCCTACCGTTCGTTAAACGGTGAAAATATCTGAGTTTGGCTGTTTTGAATAATAAAATTTATTACAAAATTCTGTGCTATAAATGAAATATTTAATTTTTATTTTGTTAGAGAACGTAGTTTTCCCGATGCTGAATGAAGAGTTCTCGGGATTCCAGTTGGGTGATGCAATTTGTAGACCACAAATTTTCCATGGCTGACACCGCCATCGTCTTCAGATGACTTATTGTTATTAATTTTACTTATTACTTTTTTATGCTTTTACCTAAAGAAGACCCAAAAATGTGGACTAAATGCTGTATATGAGTTGAATAATATGAAAATTTTGATTTTTTGACCGATTTATTTAAATTTAATTAAAATAGTGAGAAATAAACAATATAACATTTTCCTTACTCGGGCGATATTGTTTCAATATTCTAATAACAATCCATAACAGAATATTCAGTTTTATTACTATATATCATACTATATATTCAAACATTAGTTCGCTCATCTTATTCCATTTTTCAATTTGCCAATTACACATATTACTACATAATTGCTATTGACATTTAAAATTGCAGAACGATCAGGTCCTGTACGGGAAATAATAATAGTGTCCTTTAAATTATGTAACCATCTTTTAATGTGACATTATTTTCTTTACAGAAGACTTGTAAGATAAATCAAATTTTGTGAACTTCGTTCAGTTTTATTTTGAACTTGATCTCACTGTCTTTATAATATAATGTGCAGTGTTGTCATGTAGTTATTACTTTTATAATGAAAGCCTTCCCGCGGAACTGACAATGTTTGTGTGAATTGTTTCGTTTCTTGTATTAAAATTGCGTTTTTACGAATTCGTTGAGAATATTGATCACAAATACCATTAATTATTCTATCATTGACATGCTAGAGAAAAAATAGGAAATCTTTTAGAGAACCTCCTTTGAGAAACTCAAAAATTACATTTTGAAATATAATATTTTATATTTACCAGAAGATATACTCTACAAATCATTACCATATGTCAATGATGAGGAAACGAATGAAAAATAAACTGATCCTTGATCTTTATATTCCTTAACCGAATAAGTAGATGAAATTGCTTACAAGTTTTCCAAACATTTTATTTTTTAAGAATTTTTATTTCCTACTCTTCACATTTAATCACTATCTAACATCAAATGTGCAGAAATCAGCGCCGCATTTCCCTGTTTAAAATTGCATAAACTGTGTTCGTCACGATTTTAACAAAATATTTTATCAAATTAATCGAATAGTGTGATCTGAGCAAATACGAAACAGTTCAACGTATTTTAATAGAATGTACTTTATATAACACAGACAGAAAAACTGCACAGCAAAATATTCGAGTGTTAAAAGACTTTCATTAAATTATTATTAAAAAGTATTCAATAATATGATAAATATATACTGAAATTCGTAGTTATTGAATTATTTAATTATTGTTATTTCTCAAGTTTTACTAGGTAAGTGGACCCAATGATATTGTAAACACTAAATAATAAGCTGTATGTGAATAATGTGTATTCAGTTGATACAAATAAATATGTTGACGGATTGTTCCTAGCAAACAAATGTTACATTACTATCTCAAACGAATCGTAATATATGTAAAGGCAATATTATTTACCTTTATAACTTTATTCTTCATTAAAATACTAGTTTCGTCTGAAGTCTGTTTAAGGCCAGAAAATAGAACCATTCACTTTGGCCTGTTTATTATTTAAATTAAAAGGACTAACGGAACGTGAATCAAGCCTTCTGAATCCCTTTTTAGCTTTTCCCAAGCAGATTGGCAAATTTTAGCAGTTAACAAGTTCTTTAGAGTCGGTTTTAGGGACACGCGGACTGAAATTTAAAATTCATGTGAATGAATTACTACTGAGCTGAAAATTTTCTGCGTTTTAACAGAACACATATATAGCAATGCACAAAATTTTGTTTTTGTAAACTTGTTTCTTGTTGATATATTTTCAAAATTTGGCAGTTTTGATAATGTTCCTTGCGTTACGTACTTACATATATTTTAACCTTTTTTACATTATTATGTAGGGCTGACCATTCTTATAAATTATCAGTATTATTTTTGAAATTGAATAAAAGTGTGGGTAATTATTTACTAAGAACTTCAAACGGTTGTTTTAAAATTAGCACATTTCAGTACTCTGAATTTTTTTTCACCTAAACTACTTGAATAATTAAAAAGTAATACTTGTATATGATGTACTTGTATCATGTATATTATGTACATAAAAGACAATATCTTATTATTTGTGATGCATAGAAGGTTTTTGGTACCTGAGAACTTTTTTTGGAAAAAGCAATAATTTATTAATTTAGAATCAAATATTTTAATTAAAATTGTTCTTCAACATATGTTACACCTTCCCTCTTTTGTTGGGCAGATTATTTTTTCAGTTTCATATTAATACAAAAATATTATAAATTCGACTTTTTTAGATTTTGGTCGAAATTTAAGTTCCCATGTCCCTTAAGTACGAAAATTGGTGTAATTGTTAAAGATTTCAACCCATCAGTTAAGATTTCACTAGATAGTGATTTATTAAAATATGACTTACTACAGAACTGTTTGTATCTGAAAATAATTTTCTTAACAATACGATAGTACATACAACACCATAATCGTAATTTTTCTTCGTCACTATACCAACATTTTACTGTAACATGACTATTAATATTCCACATGGATTATTGTGAAACAGGAGTAACATGAAGCACTGTTATAACATTGATTTCAGGTATATATAATAATTTACGATTTGGGTAGCGCTGCAATAAGACTAATGCTCACAGACGATCCAGTCCCCATATAATGAGCTCAAGTTACTGCTGATGGATGAAGTGGTAAGTGTTGCCTACTATTAATCCAGAGATATGTTAGAGTAGTGCTAAATTTATATCTCCGGCTTCGCCGAGGAGCAGTGGAACAACACACCTCATCGTGAATATCTAGATGGCTGCATACATCGAGCGCCAGGAAGGACGTCGTAATTTGTAAACATGGCGGCAGGTTGCTCGTATGCAGGCGTTGTTCCAGAACAGGGAAACATAACAAGCAGCGAGCGTACACTCGGAGACAGCTGCTTACGTAATTAGATTCGTTGACACCGTTTATTACACATCGATTAATAAGTGCCTATTTATTACATAATTTGTGATTTTAAACTGTATGTAGTAATTAAAACCATCAGCGTTAATACTTTTTAATATTCTTGTCAATCACTGCCTTAAGCTAAAAATGAAAAATATAGAAAAGTTATCATAATACGAAAGTCACTCCAAAAGTAATGCACAATATTTATTTGAGAATTAAATATTCATCCAACAACTTGCAATTATGGTAAAATTCTGGACAAGCACGTTTGAGAAACTGTTTTTGTTGGCAGTCATCATCTTTAAACCTCGTTCCTCGAAGGAATTCCTTCACTTTACTAAAGAGAAGACTATCTCACGGAGCCAAGTGAAAACCGATCTCATCCGTAGTTTTCTGACTGACATGTGGCCGTGCATTGTTGTGAAACCACAAAACATCCTGCTTCTCCCGATGTGGTCGAGCACGACTCAGTCGAACAATAACTTTCTTCATACCAATGGTGATTCCTCATATCATGATGTCCACAAAAAAAATTCTAAAAACACCGTAGCCGAAAGTGCAATCTTGAATTTTTTAAGCTAGTTTTCATGATGCAAACTGCATATTTATATTCAGTTAAAAATGGAGTAGCCATGTTTCATTGCCTGTCACTACTCTTGCAAGAAAGTCATTTCTGTCATTCTCGTGTTCCTCCAATTTTTCCTTTCGTAATAATGGTTACTAATGTCTTGCATTTTAGTCCAGATGACAAATGTTCGGATACTCTGTAGTTATGTATTTCCGGACCCATGTTTACTGCACTATTTTTCTTTCCTCGATAAGAAGAATGAATTCCTGACATTTTGTCGTCGGGTTTTTTCACACCCTGTAGATACGTAAGTGTAAATAAACATATAAACATATTAAAAACGATTGTCCAGTCACTGTTTTGACAGCAACAGCTTTAAAATAGAATGAATATGACAAAATAAGTCGAATGTAATAACAATTTTTTACGGGAACGGTTTTGATTACTACTTTGTATTGAGTTAGTAAAAACTTTAACGTTTCAGGTGGTTCTTAAGTATCTGTCAATATCACTTTGGCAGACGAACAACAATATAAAAATTGTGATTTCCGCAACAGGGTATCAACCTTTCTGGATTACAAAGAATGTAATAAATGCAGCGGTCAAAATTAAAAGTTCAGAACGATTATTTTATTTTGAGAAGCTTGTGTTGTAATGCCCTGATATTTTCTGTATAGTTTGATTTAAGTTACCTATTCCTTTATATTTTTGCTGTTCCTTGACATTTGTTCATTTATTTGTCCACTATTCACTCAATAGCACATATTATTATGATCTTTTGCTGATTTATTTTGATATCAGTAAATATATTACGTCCCCTTCTTCTTCGTTATCTGCTTAGAGCTCGGTTAACAAAGAAATTGTCTACTTTACACGTTACGGTAAAATCTGACGAAAAGAAAAATTTACTATGTATATCATATAAATTACCTGAAAATATCTTAAAACTAATAAGTTAGACTCGGGAAAATTATCCATATTACTGCGAAATTCTGAACTAAATGAATATAATATCCACAGGTAATTATTTTGAATTGCTAATATTGAGGTCATTGAATTTAATTTTACAAGTTTTATCACCGCACCACATAACGATATTGGAGAGTGTTGCGTGATCACAGTTCGATCGTCGTTTGGAGAGACGTAGCACCTCTTTGAAGTCTAGAAATGATCTGCTGGTGTGTGGAATCTGATACGCTGAACAGCCCTTCAGATGGTGAGATTTGGCCCTAGGCAGAAGCGAAGGTGAGACCAATATCATAAGAGGAGCTGAGTAAGAATTTTCGTGTTTTACGTAGCATCAGAAGAAATATCTCACAGACGAGAGGTGGAGCATTAGCTTGAAATAGGAGACTTCAAATTTAGACTGGAAAGAATTCTTTAAATGTAACACTAATATGCAGGAAGTACAGATTTACTATATAACTAAAGTAACTAAATAAAACGACGTTATTGAAAGTAAATGTATAATTTAAGCATCTATTAAAATGCTAATT
Source organism: Eucriotettix oculatus (assembly GCA_034510155.1). Taxonomy (NCBI): domain Eukaryota; kingdom Metazoa; phylum Arthropoda; class Insecta; order Orthoptera; family Tetrigidae; genus Eucriotettix; species Eucriotettix oculatus. The sequence continues at coordinate 27,626,837 of CM067378.1, read as the reverse complement.
AACGTCTAATTAACATATATATATGTTATTCGCAGAATTAATAACCTATATGTATGACATTTAAAATCTTAAATTTTTTGGAAATGTCTGACACGTTGCGATAAGTGACGGAATTACGGCGGTGACTATGTGGAGAAGTTGTGTAAAGGTGTAAGGTAAAAATTATATGTATTAAAATTATTCTCTTGAAACCGTGCTTTCGAAATTAACTAAAAAATTACCTATAAATTTATTTGTATTATATCTATTTGTTAAAATTTTAATAAAAGTCCTGCCAGTTGTATACCAATTATTCATAATACTGAATGAAGAAATTTTTGTTCTTAAATTAATAGGGGATGTGTCATAACAAATTTAACGATTTTTATGAGTTGTAGTAATAAATATTAACGTGTGTTTGATACGTTTTATTAAAATAATTTCGTCGTGGCATTCCAGGTGTTTTGTATTGTATCAATATTTATTTAAAAACATCTGAACGTTATTTTCCAGATATTTTATTATCAAACATTGCATTACAACTAAAACTCTTCTACACAGTCGAAGCCAAGTCACTTAATGTGAATAATTTTCCGCAAGCAAACAATCATAAGCAATTTTATGAGGTGGATGAGGATGAATAACTGAGTGATCCAATGACAAGGATTTGTATTAGTTTCAAAAAAGATTGTGAAAAATGTATCTGTGATTACAGGAGACATCTTTCTTTGATGACGGCATACAGAACTGGCTTAGTATTAGGAAAAGTGCCGGAATAACGGCGGTGACTATGTGGAGAACTAACGTAAAAGTGTAAGATAAAATTCGATAATACAATTTCTGGAAAATAATTATTCTGCTATTTTTTTAACAAATATCGTTCCTTACTATAACAGCATCCTTGGTAACTGTCAATAATTCAATAATTTAATTTTTAATATAAATATAAATAATTAAATAACTCTGACCGAATATTATAAATGAAATAAAATGAATGGCCCAAAATCATAAACAGAATAATTTTAATACAAAGTAAAACGTTTCGTTCCCAACTTATAACTATACCAGTAAATAAAAATGATGTCAGTCTATCTGACTGTATGTTTGTCTCGAATAGGCTCAGAAACGACTCAACGGATTTCAATGAAAGTTTGAGGGTTTAATAATAGGGATTATTCGTGCATATTTCATTTCAATAATTGCAGAAGATATTAATATTATAATAATAATTATACACTTAGTATATATAAGTATTTCGTATATGCGTATTAAAGTCTCCATCGTGATTACGGGTTATCTATGCTCTTGATCTGTTAATTCGCGTAGTTATTAACCTATTGTTGGCAGAGAAATAATAAACTTCTTTGATCGTCGATACGATGTATATGTAATTTGGTTTATTAGTCACGTCAGGCAAATTTTAATATTTAATAATTTCCCATTTTTACTGGCTGGATTTTTTCAAAACCAACTGCGAGTTATAAGGTTTTGCCTGAAGCGATCATAAATAAATGATACCCCATTTTTTATATATTCAATGAATTCAACTTTATCAAAATTAAGTACCCATTGTTTCGTTTTTAGGGCAAAATAAAAAGAACTATTTCTGTGCGAACGAAGTCGCGGGGGTTAGCTATTTAAAATATTATTGAAATTCAGCGTAGCTACCGCATGATCCAGGGTCGAGAAAACGGAAAACAATGCAAACGAAATAGATCACTAAACTTGCATTGTTGTGACCGAATTTTTTAAATTGGAAGAATTACACTTCCAAGTTTCAAGAATTCACAATTAATTAATAAAAAGGCAGGCAAATATTTCAGCAAGCAAATGTAATTAACATTTAATAAATAAAATATAACGTTTCATCCAACTTTATTGTGTCGTGGACTATTTCCTGCGATGGCTACTCACAATGTAATTAATTTATGCATTTAAAAATATACCTGTAAAAGTTGGGTGAAGCGTTGTATCTATATTAATTAAATGTTAATTATATTTGTTTGCTGACATATTTGGCCGTATGTTTATTTATTAATTTGCTTAATATCAGAGAAATGATTTTTGAGTGCACAATTAAATCATAACAGTGCAGAGCCGCATATTGAATTTAATTTTGGAAATTTTTTTGGCATTTATAGAAATAGTTTAAAAGATTAGTAACAGAAAAATGAATTTCGAAATTGTATCTGATATACCTAACATACAATAAAAACTAATTCATTTATTTTATAATTACGGTGCAGATGTTGTTCTTCAATCAATAAATAATTTAAATTTCTTTCAAAATATTAAAGACAAAATTAACTTCCTGGAAAGACATAATGTTATCTACAAAATTATTTTTTTAGATTGTAAAGCATTATATATCGGACAAACACAAAGAGCTTTAAAACCTCGCATTAAAGAACATAAAAAAACCATCAAATTAGACATTCAAAAGTACACAGTAGTGTCCAAACAGATACATATTAATAATCACAATTTTGATTGGCAAAATGTGGAATTTTAAACGAAAAAAATAATTACTTCTCGGGAATTATGAGTGAAATGCTGATTATCAGGTGCAACCCTCATGCCAACAATGTAAAAGATGACAGTAATAATTTGAACAAAATTTACGATACTCTTTTGTTGTAGTGGTTTAACTACTCGTCTCAATTTTCAGCTAGAGAGTACCTTTCACATTACTTTTCATGTTACGAGAATAAACGTTTACGTTTAGATTTATTGCATTTATTGATAAATCATTTAGGAAACATTGTCGTATATAGTGAGTTGTAAATGTTAAACACAGCTAAATACGAAATTTGGCGTACACAATCAATATTCTTCTCCATTCTAAAAAATTAACTGCCGAAAGCATTCATTGTTACTACATCATTTCGGCCGTAAACCGTCAGGGGTTGAAGATGGTCCACTACACTAAATTCTTGTACATTCAGTTATCTTTTCCCTTGAGGGAGTCAAGGAGTAAATATGATGAATTGCTAAATTTATAAGTTTTGAACTATGCTTTTTATACAAAAATTAAAAATTGTAACATCGAACCCATATTTAATTTCTTGTAGTATTATGTTTGTAGTGCGCCTGAGGAAGTCTCAGAATGGAGATAAAACGTCGTTTTTGAATAAACAGTGAAAAATACTGAGGCCGCATTTTTCTTTAACAATAACTGCTTTCTACAAGTGAAATGTTTACATTTATTCAATCAGCGTTGTGATTTCTGAAGGTATAAATGTTTTGTTTTAAATGTGTAATATGTTCCGGTGATTCCGATCCGGTCACTAAAAAGAACGGATTTGCCCGTCTCTAATCTCGTAGTTGTCTCAAGCAACTTACAAACATCACCAAGACGCTTCTTCTCGAACTTGCTTCTCATTTTTTACAACTCTCTGTCTCACTTATTAAATTCAACGATAACTCATTAATAAAACAGTCTTTAGTGTCTGTTACAATCGCACTAATTGAATCAGAAAAAGATTAACCAATTATGCACGAAAGTAATTACATTGAAATAGTGATTCTGCGTGTAAATATCGATTTTAATATGGTAAGCTGCGAGTAGGTGTTCATCATCGGCTGAAACCTTTGTGAACAGTCATCGCGTGCTCGTACGTACTCCATCCTCAAGCTTTTGTCTCCCAGTGCGTAGAGCCAGTTGCGTGACGAACAAAGAGTTGTGGAGTAAGAATAGCGTCCGGTGAAAGGAAGAGTTGAGTGAACGGGGAGAGCATCATATATAAACTACATGCTCTCAGAGAAAACTTTCCTACCATAAATTAAGCCATAGTTTGTACGCAATACCTCTCTCTCTCTCTATCTCGGAAAGTAGGAAGCATCTGCAGTAAAAGTGGAAGTACAATTCATACAATAATAAATTATCAAAGTTTTAATAGTTCTATTTCCAATATTACTTTTAAATTTACTGTTAAAATTAGGTGATTTCCTGTTGCCAAAACTCTTGGTAAACGTATCTCCCCAGCAGATGCTAAAGTAAGAAATAGTAAAAGATTTACAAAATTTAAATTTAAATTTCTGAATAAGGTTGATCGGGAGTTACTATTTTTAAGAGAAAAATTACATGAATATATATGAAACGTAATATCGGTTGACATAAACCGTTAAAATGCCTTAACATTCACTATTTATATGGCAAAGTGTTGAAAAAGAAATTATTAGTCGGCTGAATGGAAGGCATGTTGCGACCGATTGAAGGCTTGTTACTATTTCACTATTGTAAATTTGACATTTACATTTAATCTAGCAATCTTAATGACATTTTTTAATATGGTACAGGCACAATCGTGTGGTTCCCTTCAGATACACGTACAAACGCTTTGACCGAAACAACAACGTCAGATGTGTGATCATGATTCGAACACAGACGAAACACTTTCTTTGGCTGTTGTGTTGCTGAATGGAATATCGTTGCTTCATTTGACGCTATCGGTGTGGAGGATTTATATGACAATGGGATTCAATTAAATTACCCAGCTGTAGGCTCGCATATAATTGAATAGCTAACTAGTAGCATATTGAAATCGTGACGCTACATCGAAATAATACAATTACACACACCAATGGGGATTGCGGAATACACCTACGCTTCACAGCACCGCAACCGCACTCCAATTGTACACAAACGTGTGAATTTAAAGTTCCGAAGACATTCGAGAGTTGTCCGTAGCTGCAGCCTGTTAATTTTTAAAAATTACACGGTACGAACAAAATGGGAAAAAATAAGTATTTTGACAACGTTAAATAGCGACCATATTTAAATTTGAAATTCAAATTATACCAGGAAATGAATGACGTCTAAAGATATATTATTTATTAATGTATTTATTTAATCGGCATGTGAGAAGAGGAGCACGTTCCCATACAGGTAAGGTGCAACAACAGTCTCTGTCCTTACAGTATCCCCTTTATGTGCTGCCACATTGCGGAAATCTTTACTATTATAACAAATTTACATATTGCATTCAATAGTTACATTCTGCTTCATTGTCTCAATTTTCACCTAGAGAGTAACTTTCACATTACTTTTAATGTTATCAGAATGAACATTTGATTTACTGCATTTATTGATAATAATTCATTTTGTAGACATTATAGTACATAGTGAGTTGTAAAGGTTAAACATAGCTAAATACGGAATTTGGCGGTACAAATCAAAGACAGGCGACTCGAGGGAAGTAGCCAAATTGACGTGTCCTGGGTTCTTCTAAATTCTTTGGGACTCCACGACATCGGGTTGTGAGCCGACGTGGTGTTTTCTCCTGAACATCAGTGGAGTGGGGTGAATGGCTCCTCCCAAAGGTGGAAGATAAATAATTTTAATTGGACAGGATCGGATCCAGCCACCGACGGAAATTGTAATAAAGGAGTGGGGACAAGATGTTAAAAATCCAGGAATTTTTTTTTCAGAGCTTGAGCATTAGAACGCTAAGCATTAGGAGTTCATTGTATTAAGCATTAAACAGTGGTCATTAAAGCAATAAGAGATTCGAGATTGTAACTGGCCATGGACGTTTGACTAAGACAACCCCTAGAATAGATCTTATGTTTCTAGTTTATAAGATATCTACATACGGAATTGGGTGGTACATAATCAAAAGTTAAGGGAAGTTGAAGAAGGTTACAGACAGGGTAATAAATCCTAGTGAAGTTGACGCGGTCTGGATTCTTATAAATTGTTTGAGAATCGACGACATCGGGCTGTGAGCTGACGTGGTGTTTTCCCAAAAACATAAGTCAGCATATAAATTTATCACTATTTATTCAAAAGTGACGTTTCGTTCCCTTTTCGAGAATTCCTGAGGCGTAAAATTTATAAATTCATCATATTTACTCCTTGACTCCCTCAGCCGAAAAGATTATTGAATGCACATGTGAATATTTACGTGAATTACATGTGAAGAATTTAGTGTGTGGACCATCTCCAGCGACGGTTACGCACAAAGTTTCATTATAAAATAATTTTAATCTGACATACACGACTTAATTAAAGTATTCACTAGTAACATTTTACATATTTTAATATATTTCTCTTAAAGACCGTTCAGCGAGCGAAACAGGGGAGCAACGGAATAAAAACAACAACATGTATATTCATTTCAAGCGCTTACATGAAGTTTCTTCTAGTGCGTTATTTATCTCAAGATTCTTCAGAGCTCTTACAGGATTCAACGGACTCAATTAAAACTTTTATACTGATTGTAGAAAATATCACAAATAATTTTCATTGAATCATACTGAAAATATACCATTCATATTCAATGGACCTTACAGTGCAATAGTAACAATAAAAATAAGTAAGTATAAGTATAAAATCATACTCCATAAATCCTATAGAGAAGCACAATCTTCAAGGATGTGGAACGAGTCAGAGATTTTACATAGGTTGCTTTATTAATATTAAAATATACTGTAACTATTCATTAATTTTTAACTTATAATAAGATTTTCTTAAGTTCTATACAGAAGACATACAATTTGTACCTTATATATAAAATTGATAAATGTTTTTACATCCTATACTAAAAAATTAGTGTTCTAATAATGTTCTTTCATAATCATAAATATCTACCCTATGATAAATTCAGCTCCATAAATTCTTCAACAGAGTAGAAGGAGTGGCTTAGCAAGAAGTTAGTTAGTTCGTATTTGATTGTGATTGGGAACAAAATTACTCTCAAAAACGAATTTAAATATTGGCTTTCTAAATGAACCGAAATAGAAACAATAAGAAAATTAAGTTCACGAACTTAACATGCGAAAATACCTAATAATTAAAAATTAATGACGACCCATGCCTAAAAAATAAACACGGGGTTATTTCAATTTTAAAAAATTATGAGTTCCGGGGAAACTGTGGGGTTATGTATGGAATTACATAATAAAGTACTGTAAATTCTTTCACTTCAAAGAACGAAAATAATCAAGACTCGCAATAAAACAGTAATTAGCCGAAGAGTTTCAAATTTTACTATTCAAAGGCACAAAACATAACTAAATATTACATTAGTAATATATATATCAGGGCAGGTTTTGAATAATATAAAATTTATAAAAAAAAATCGTACGGAAAAGTCTTTAAAATATCATAATATGAAATAATTTAACGGGAAGGTTTCTATTTATTCATGCAGCATGAGAGAGAGGGTGGGCGAGCAATATCACTCAATCTATTGTTGTAAAAGTGTGAAAGCGAGCCCTGTTCAAAACCAACTGAGAGTCATAAGGTGTGCCATGTAGCGATCATAAGCTCTCTTTCTGTCTCTTCTTTGTCAATCACTGGGCTAGATGGACGTGTACAGTATTGATACATTGGCATTCATTCGTAATCAATTACCGTTTCTTTCGCAACAGAAAAACTCAGTGTGCATTTGTGTGTGCTTAGAGGTTTATCTTCGTGTTATTTATTGTTTGTGATAAGAAATTACGCCAGTGAAGAGTTAAAATTTCGGTCGGCGTTCGTGTAACGCAAGTCGAGTTCATAAACTTAAGAGCTTGGCAGCGTTGGAGGTAAACAGAATGAGAATGTCTCAAGCGAGATCTACCACGAACCCATACCGTCGGGATCAGGCGAGAGGCGACAAAACAAACGGTCAAACGTAACAATTATCTATGAACGTTTGGCGCATAGCCCCTAGGTCGAGTAGTGGACTTTTTTTATGTAATAAAGGCTCACATTTGAGTCGAAAAAGAACTTTTGACGCCAATTACATTAATAGTGTTATCCCCTACAATATGTGTGTATAATTTGAGTCCCTAGGAGCATGTGAGGTGTGGGGGTGTCATACAAACATAAGAAAGATATTATCTACTTTGGTGTCGAAACCGGTGTAAAGGGAGTTGCTGTGTTAGATTGTGTCATTTAATATGTAACTTAAGTGAGAATTTATCCCTTAAGTGGAGGAGAAATTTTATTCTGTTAGAGTACTGAAAAATTGCTTTTTGTCCTGTTATTTTACCGGGAGTATTTTTGACTCTATCGAGTTACTGGGAGTATATTTGAGGTTTATATTGTGACGTTTTAGATTAATAATCAGTCTTGTGTTCACCAAGAATTAAATAATGTTCCGGGATAATATAAATAAATACCCGGGAAACGCCGGGTCCCAAGCTAGTTTAAGATGAACAGTTGATCTGAAATTTTGATTAGTAACGCAGCATATTTCAATTTTATTTCTCAAAACATTTCGGAGTTTAACGAAATAACAGTCGTCCCGTATCGAATCTGATAGAATAATATTCCATTGGGAAGGAGGCAATTAGCAAAAATTATTTTTCAAAACAAGAAATAAACACTTTATACATTCAGGATTATTTATTAATGCAAGTCATGCATGAAATTTTTAAAATTGCATATCCATAGTAGGAGCAACGTATCAATATATTTATACTCGTGTTTAGTTACACAGAATATAAAATTTAAACTTCATACCAAATGTTACAATGTTATTGTGACTGTGCAAGATCACTTGGAGTTTTAGGTTTAATGTGTTAAGCAGGATAAGTTAATATAAACACTTAATACAAGTTTAATTATATTTATATATTGGTCCTACGGTGAATATGATAAGACTTGAGATGGCAATGCTCCCCTTAAATTTTATTAAAAAAGCGTTAGTGACCTTACAAATATTTTATTTACTAATTTGAAACTATATTTCAGACGACATTTCTGAAATTTAAATGACTTACATTCTAAATAAAGAGTATATTAGAGAACAGAAGACACGGAACACTGGCAATCTGTTTTTATTGGGATGTCCAGAGGCCGTCGGCTGGATTCTTAACGCGTCTTTAATTGCCTGCGCCAATCAAAGTGTCGAAGCACGTAGCCGTCCCCTAAGGGAAACGAAAACACAAGAAACAACTCCGAAACCTGCGATATGACCAGAAACTAAAGCCAGCTCTTTATAATGAAACGGACAAATTGTTCGTAATGTAAGCTATTATTTTAAAACTGAATCTTACGAATATATAAAAATTACACATTTTACTTATGTGGTTTACTAACAATTTATACGGTTCTCGACTGTTTGAAATTATTAAAAACATTACTTTACTAAACATGAATAATACGTGATATACGAGCAAACGCACAAACAGTGTAATCCGACAATGTTTCTCATCTATTGAAGTGTATATTTTGAGAGCAAAATCTTTACGAAATGAAGCTTCTTATCACGGATAAATGGTAATAATGGAAAGAGAAAAATTGTTGTCCGGAAGGATCGTAAAGCTATTAGTAAAAATGTTATTTAATAAGCAATGAGCACCGCGAACTTCAAAATCATGCAAGCACACGATTTGAAGCTTAAAGAGAGAAGGAAAACACTAACCTGCCAGTGTTAAAATATTTACATTTTTCTCAGAAATAGATACAGCTTATTTTAGCCTTCTGACATGAGTGTATAAACAAAATAAATTAAATTATTATTAATAAACAACTTTTACAGGTTCTTATTAATAAACACAGCACCACTTTGTTATTAGTCACTTTATTTAAAAATTATTAACTCTTTAAAACCAACATATCATTTTCAGTTTTCTTGGCCGTAACTGTGAACATGTCCGATTTGCACTACATAACATTCAACAATGTTGCGAAGTGTAAATCGAACGTGTTCTCAGTTGAGGCCCATAAAACTGAAAATGATATGATTATTTTAAGAGTTTAAACAATTTAACAAGCTGATGATGAAAATAGTTGACAGCTCCTGTTTACAATTTTTAAATAAAGTGACACCTAACAAAGTGGTGCTGTGTTTATTAACAATAAAATATTTAAATTATTGGATATAGATAAAAAGCTTCTAAAATTACCATGAAAACGAATTTTGATAAATAAATTAATAATAAAATTTCTAACTACCATACATTATTTATCTGCTTTCACATACGTACCTTAGGGATAAAAATTAGCTGTAAATATTTCAATGCTTTTATCAGAAAACGGTACCTAAAACCACCATTACCGACCCCGATAAATTATAAATCATGGTTCACGGTATTAAAACAAAAATTAAAAATGAACTAAATAACATTAATACAAAAACAAAAATCATTGTTTTTCTCACTTTAAAATATTTCGTAATTCTTTGCCATTGGTGGCAAATTTATTCCTAACTATGGTGAGATTTGGCGGCGTCGGGTGATGTTTTTCCCCAAAACCCTAGGGGGAGAGGGGCAAACTGTTACTACCAAAGAAACCATAATTGCAATTGGTTAATATCCATCCCTGCCACCTTCGGGATATGAACTAAAGAAGTGGGGAAGAGATATTAAAAAGACTTGCAGAGAGATGCTTGAAACATTCTGGATGAATGAGGGGAGACGAGAAGGTAAATCGGATAAGATTAGAGGCAGATTGAGGAGACGAGCAGATGATTGACATCGGACAGGTAACACGAGGAGATGAATATAAACTGGAACGTGTCCTAAACCAGGAAGAATAGCAGCAGCGGCTTTGATTTGGATCGAGCACGACCCAAATTAGAAGGAAATTTCAACGAGTAAGACGCTGGAAGGTGCATTATGATGATACGGTTATTACTCCTATAACTTTTTTCTGATTTACTACACTGCCAGGTCCCAGTATATTTTGTATGAAATATTTTGCTCTATGAGAAGGCCCATATCATACGACCCTAAGTTTAGCGATTCGAAAATTGTTAGTTTTAATAAATTAATTTATATTATTTTATATAAATATATGTAGTTTTTAAATAAGAAAGAATTGCCGGATTATAGTTTAAAAACGAGATAATTGTAATACGGATGTAAATTTCTTTAGGATAAAGTAAAATGTTTTCTTTTTTATTATAAAAGTTCATTCTTAATATATTAATATTGTATTAATATAAATAATATCCTCCCTATTCATCTCAAGTGGTCAGTGTCAAATAACGGTATTACTTCACAGATTTGTAAAAAGAAATTGATAATTTCACAACGCAATTAACGTAATAAATATGTAATGGGACAGGTATAGATATCGGTTTACGCATTACATGTTTTTAGGTATTTATGTGGTTCAATAATACATAAAACATTACAAAATGTGAGGGTAGCTGAACGTAGATATTTAGCCGCCATATTGCGCCCAATTAAATATGGCGTTTTTTTCTGGATTGTACCTAACTAACATCTCAGGTTGACGCACACTGGAATATTAGAATACTATTAACTATAATGCTGGGGGTTTACCACTCCTCCTGAATATCAAAAATATTTCATTACTGTACACTAATTTTTAGTAACAGTAATGTCTCATTTGTAATACCAATAAACCGCACATTACGCTCAGATATTCGGTTCATTCTTTTATAATTCAGTACACAATGATTTATAAGCTATTTACATGACATTAAAGAACAATATCTCAGTATGAGTTGGTATAACTTTGGAAGTATTTTACAGATGAATTAACATTTACAATACAAGTAAAAATTATTATTTATGAGTAACGTCGGCATGAGAAGTATCTATGAAGACAAAATTTAAATTACTTATTGTAATGACGTCCGGAGCAGAAATAGTGAGTTATTTAATACGCCCACGCAGCAACTTTGTTAAGCGTCGACAGGCCCTTTCCTTCTTTCAGAGCACGTCTCCATGTGTGCTCAACGTTGCGGAATAACTGCAGCCGTTCATAGTTCAGAATACTGCAATAGAGCTGCGCTCTTAAGGATGCTGGCAGTCTCCCACATCTTACGCTCATTAGGAATGACTTTCCAAATTCTATTATAAAAGATAGTCTTAAAAATCAGCCTTCCGGTATTTTAATTGTAAGTAAAATGATTGCAATTATATAACATTCAATTAATAATGTTTAATTAAAAAGAAACTCGTAAATTGATTCAGTTCTCTTAATTAATTCAGACATTTAAATAAAGATTAATTGGGTTATAACAGCGTCTTTGTCACTTTTTATTGAAATAATCAGCTATACATCTAAGATTCAGCTTAAAAAGTGAGGTACATCGACGGCCAAATTTTTATACCTGAAGAGGTTTAAAATGAGACAAAACGTATTATAGGTCGTTATTTAATCAAATAAAACTGAAAAAAAGCTGTTATAATATTGATTCGATGATTGTTGTTCTTCAGTCTAAGACTGGTCTTATTCAACAGTTCATGTTAACCTATCGTTTGCAAGCCTTTTCATTTCCGCATAACTATTAGATCCCCCCACATCCTCCCTCATCTGCTTAGCGCATTCCAACCTTGGTCTTCTTCTGTTCTTACCCCCCACACTCTTCCGCCTAATGCAAATTTTATGACTCTTATCTCTTAAAAAGTAACCCATTAATCTATCCCTTCTCTTGGTCAACGTCCTCCATATTGTGCGCTCTTCCCCTATTCTGTTTAAAACTTCGTTTGTGATTCTATCCACCCATCTAATTTTCAGCATTCGCCTATAGCACCACATTTCAAAGGCTTCTATTCTTTTCCTTTCCCCAGATCCTATCGTCCACGTTTCGCACCCATATAAGGCCACACTCCACACTTACATTACCCGTAATTAAATTCCTCTTTTTCGCGAAAGCACTTCCTTGCTTGTGATATCCTACTCTTTATTGCTACTATACTTCTACCATCCCTAGTTATTATGCTGCCCAAGTAACAGAGTTCCTCAACGTCCGTCAAAATATCCCTACCCAATCTAACAGCCTTTTTTATCCCACGGTTTCCGTCACCTTTGTTTTCCCTCTATTAATTCTCATGTTGTAATCTTCCTCCAGGACCACGTTCATGCCGCTTATTATGTTTCCCAGGGAGTTCTTCTCCTTGCAATACATACATGATCGTACATAAGCGGTAAAGGTGTAATATACCACAAAAAGATGGTTTCCCGGAAATCTTCCGGATTTTACTTTGGTTACTCTGGGTTATAATTTCTATAGTACCAAGTTTATTTGTGTAATACCTGGATTATCTAAATCAATTAGGAAAGCGTACTTGCATTGACGTATGCTGTTTTATATAGTCAAGGAGACGATGAGACTAAGAAGAATAAGCAAAATATTTGAATATAAAGTAATTAAATATGACCAAAAACAGAAATAATGTATTTTCTGAATTAATTAAATGTGTGACGTCATAGTTTTATTATTGATTTTGTGAATTTGATTCTTAGTAGCAACAATGATATTTAACGTTAATAAATAAACACTTTAATATTTTGACCCTTGTGATTTATGTAATTCCTGAAATATAATCACTATATTTAATATTTGTTTTCAACGCAAAAAACAATACACAAATTAAACTGTCTGTACAACAAAATAATTAATATCTCAATGAGGGCGTGATGATAATACCACGTGGCAGAGGCATATTTTGGAAGGCGTCATACATACTTTGCTGTCCTCGTTAAATTTTAGCGACTGGATCCCCATGGACAAATTTTCTGTGGACTGTCTGGCGTGTTGCATCCTCCGATGTGCTTGAATTGGGATCGTTGAGCGGCTTTTTGTCAAAACTTTGCTGGTTGCTCACCAACGCTCTATCCTCCTCATAGGAATTTGGACCTCTTGCAGTCTATCACCACAGTATATAGAAGCTACAGTTTACTTTACTCGTTGTAGTTCCAGTGTACTAGTTGAACTGCCTCCACTAATAAACTGTTCACCTGAAAAACTGTTGGAGAAAAACTTCTTCAGATCTAAATCTTGAAACTGAAGAACGCCGTGCAAATTCAAACTGAATAATGCCGTAAAAATGTCATACTGAAGAATCCCGTGTTAAATAAAACATAATAATGTCTTTTTTGCTCTAGCTCCAACCAAGAGAAAAACTATATTTTCGCCCTACTGAACTCCAATATTACCAGGTTGCTAGATGTATTTCCTAACAATATTACCACTTTTTCTTCCCAGCCTACCAAGTGTATTTCCTGGGGGATAACTTGCTCTGTCGTCTTTCCGGAATTTTTCTCCTCCTTGCTCAACACACTACGTATCATGAATTTTTTCTTTTGTCCGATATTTTCCATAATGTTCAGTGCAGCTGCTATGTAATTTAAGCTAGAGGATTTCTCTATGCTCCCTTTTTTGTATTCTAGCTTTTATGAAATGTCTACATTGCTCCTCAATTTAATGACATTTGCAATAACTAGTATGTAATAGTCCACGCGCATATCACAAAAGGTTAATAAATTTTAATTAGCAATAAAAGCACAAGTGGAACACTTTTTAAAATAGTGTATAATTTAGATACTATCCATGAATGATAAAATTAGACAAGTCTCTTAACTTACAGTGCTGTAAAATTACATTGTCATCAAATGTGTGCATAAGTTTAATAAATTCTGTTACCAGCAAGTTATATATTTTTTGATTTATTACATTGCGAGCTGAAAACAGTATAGTATTGTCTAACTTAAGGGGACAAAAAAGGCAGATTAAAGTTTAATTCATTAATACTAGTTTGGACCTTCCTTATCAGTAATAGTGATAGAATATTAAAACAACAATAAAAACGTTAGACAAAGAATTTTGAAGTAAAAATTTTTAGTTATAAATATAACTAGGGTACCAAAGATATAGTACGCTTAAAAAATTAAAACAATTAAAATAAGCAACAAACAACAATATAATTTAAGTTACAAATTAAAATTCTAATGAATTAAACTGAAATAATATTATAAGTGTTGCTCAATTTAAAAACCAGTTCTGATAATGCTATTAGTATTGCAGAATAATTTTCTTTTTTATCTCTGTGTTTAGTGAGTTAAATTTCAAAGTGGTTTAAAACTGTACAATTTCATATTATGCTAGAAGTGAGACAATTTTTAAATATAACTGTTTCATGTTGTCTCAAATTAGCAAAATTATAAATACAACTATATTAGAGCATTAAAGACATTAAAGACTCCCATTAACAACTATTGCCGGCAATTAAAAATGTTATTTCAAATAAAAACTGTGTAATAAATTTTGAATGGACTATTTTTGTACAGTCTCATTACGTTTCAGTAATTTCAGATTTTCAAACGATAATAATTGTTTCTGTGTTATATATCGATGTTTCTATGTCATCAGGACCTCGATTTACATATTATTGTGCTTATGAATTTCATGAAAAATAAATAAAGATGCTCATGTTACATTTGTCTTTATTCTATTGGGAAGTTAGCATTATTAACCTGTGTTATGCACTTTCCGCATCGTATGTCACGTGACGGGCAGGAGATGCTTGCACAATGCTCTTTCTCGTTATTTCCAGGTTGTTTAGGGCATTATTCGAGCAATTTAGCGCAGTATTTACCGCGCTTGTGTAGTAATAGAGGGCGCTCGTCACGGTGTTAGAGAACTACTTGCTTGCTCTGTCGAGTACATAGCCCCTTTGACGGTAGGCAATCAGTCTCACAGCCTTGTGAGCAGTGTTGCATGCCACTCGGTCTTTGAGCGGAATCAAATCGCTCAATATGCAGTTCATTACGGGGTGACTAGTGCTCATGCCCAGCCATGTATCGCCCATCATCAGCTGCAATTTACAACATTTACCGGCGCAATCGTTCCAAATACAATTTTATGACTTCATAGCCTTCAAGACATGCAATGTATACTTTAAGTATTATTTCTTAAGCGACAGAGATCCATCTCAAGACACTATATCAATTGGAACAGACAAAAGTGGTACTTTATATGTATCTAGACAAACTATTAAGTAACACATATTTATAAATATTCGTATTATAATAAAAATGTTGATAGGCTTTTAAACGCGAGCACAAATTTTCTCAGTCCCTATGAAACGACACCGCGGGGTGTAGGTAGGAGGAGGAAATAATAATCACGGATCGTTGAGAAAGTAAAAAAAATACTCCTGCTGTATTTAGACAATAAATATATTACCGGAACGATTAATGAGTTAATTCGAATATGCATTTATATTATTCAAAATACCCACTTCACTTCACTCGTTTTTTGAGATTTGTCCTGAATTTATTTTCCTGAAGAGGATTTCCTCCATACATTCCCACAGGCAAATTATTCCAGTTGTTAATCTTCCTATTTACGAATGAGAATTTCCAAAATCTGTTTTTTGCTTTCTACATTTTACTTTGAATTGATGATCCCATCTACCTATATACCTGGGGTTTTGCATTTTGGTTTTGCCCCTATAAGCTTTGAATAACAAATTCAGTATTGCTTTCTCCCTCCTTTGTGACAATATCTCCCAACCTAGTTGTTCCACTTTTTCATTCCTATGACCCGGCCCTACTCGAAAAAAACTTTTTCTGAACCTTCTCTAATGATTCTATTTGATTTTTTTGGGGGATAAAAATGCTACCTTATTTGATTTAGAACTTCCCTTTTCCTCATTATGAAATGTAAGGAATTACACGCTTTTCGGGCAGTGAAATTCACCTGTTCCTCCCACCCGAGTCTGTTTTTGAAATATATTCACAGATATTTGCAGCTCGTTACTTTTGGAATTAGTTCCCACATTTTCTATATTCTGTCTCATTTAGCAAGGTGCGTTTTGTAAACGAGATACAGCTGCTTTTGTTTGCATTCATTTTCATTTTATTTTCCTGAGCCCAGCTATTGACTTTATCCAGATCTTCTGGTAATAATATCACGTCTTGCTCGTTCGTTATATTTCTGTAGATGATGCAGCAAAGGCCTTACACCTGACTTTAAATAATTTGGTAAGTCATCAATAAATATTAAGAACAGTAATGGCCCGATTACAGAGCCTTGAGGAACTCCCGACGTTGCAATGCCTGAATCCGAAAATTGTTCTCCGATTTTAACTTTTTGCGATCTATCGCTTAAAAATTTTTCTACCCATAGTACCACTCTTTTATCTATACCTGCTTTATATAATTTATTCAATAGGATATCATGAGTCACTACATCAAAAGTTTTGGCGAAATCTGTGATAGCCCCATATATTCTACCCCCATTATCTACTTCATGTGCTAACTCCTGAAATAGATTTATCATTTGGCTTCCTTACGAGAGACGTTCCCGAAAACCATGCTGACCATTAAAAAAACACCATTTTCTATCAAGTTCAGATCTAACGCAGGCTGCTAATAAGTGCTTACACGCTACTGAAGTAAGACTGATGGGTCTATAGTTTTTGACGTCTGTTCTTTCACCAGATTTATAAATTGGTATAATAATATAATTTTCACCAGGCCTTGTAAGGAAGTATAATAAATAGTATTATAGAGGAAGAATAAGTTCTTTAATATTTTTAAAAGCGTCACAACTGAGATATAAAGAAATTCCTACGTTACAACTATACCAAAATCATTTCGTTTGAATTAAATATCAAATTTTATCTTGCAAAACATAAACGTATACTTGACTTATTTGGAAAGAAAAGAAGGCTAGAGAAAGAAGTTGACTCACCTTTAATTGATCGTAGACGTCGCCAAGATGGGAAAATTTGACGTGCTTACCAGTCAGACGACCTCTACTATTGATTTAAAGTGAGTAAAGTACCCTTTATCTGTTATTTCCATTCATGTTATCGATCATGGAAAGGGAATAATTTTTGTCCTAAGATACATTTTATGAGTTTTGTAAAGGCGTTTGCCTGTAAGTGCAGGATTTATACACATTTTATTGAAAATACATAGTACGTAACGTCTAACAACCACAAACCTACAACAACCAGAAAGCAACAAATCTATATGTACGTACTGCTTTGACAGAGAGGACTGACGGAAGATATGAACAACGTACAGCTTGGTTGCGGTGAGTGGCGCGCACTTTTATACGTGCACATCCCGACGTGTTCGGGAGTATATTTTCCTTCACAGAAAATGATCCTCTCTGCAAGGCCTCTCATCCCTATCATTAACGTTTGGTTTAATTTGACTTAGTCTTTACCCTCTAATGCCCTTCACTGTGTCTTTTTCATTATTTAATGTTTAAATACGCTTTGACATATGGGTCATTAGCGACTACACAAACCTTTTACATAGTTTTACTTAATAACATTTGTGATACAAAAATTTTAACAAATTTGCTTCAACGAGGAATTTCAAAAGAGCAAGGAAAGTTGGGGGTCACTGTGTTGTTGTAGAATACGAAGTTCGCCGTATTTCAGATTGAAGGTCAAACTAGCAGTTATCAAAATACGTCCCCATCAAGCCATTTAACTTCTGTCTGATACATTTCTTTTTATCTATATATCTTTGTCAGTATGTATGTCCCAGCTATAGGCGTCCAAATTACTGGTCTGAATTTGACCAAATTTGACACTCGTGTCCCTCAGGGTTGAAGCCGCCCATGATCTGTTATTTATTTTAATATACGGAAGTTATATATGTGGAAAATAGGAAAAGCATTTATGTTAATAGATGCATGTCTCAAACGCGCACCAAGTTCTCCTAAAGTGAATGCGGTTTTGATCTGTTTATGCTCCAAAACGGCTCAACGGATTTAAATTTAAAGGATTGAAACAGGAATTTTAACTTAAATTTTCGTGTAAGTCTCATTTCGATATATTTCAGAGTTCAGAGTATAATAATGTAAATATTTATAAACACATGAATTGCCGCGCGAAAGGTGGCGTTAAAACCAACAGCGAGTCAAAGGCATCTTAGTAGTTCCTATACCATTCATCTCACTTCCTGTGTTAGTATAAGCGTAATTTTGACAGAATGAGAGACAGAGAGAGGGGGTATTATCGCTCCATCTATTGTTGCAGGAGTATTCGCGCCATAACTAACCGATTGTGGGAGAGAGCTAACTTGCTGAGAAATAAACTTCGTTATTTTGTCAGTACGAAGTTACGTAAATAGGTTTTATTTGTCACGTCAGGTAAATTTTGATATTTAGTAATTGTTCGTCTTTAAAATCAAATAAAATCAATATATAATTTAAGTTTCTATCTGTTTTTCTGGAATATTATATCGGATTGGTTCAAAAACGTGTGTATGCGAACCTGTTTGAAACCAATTGCGAGTTTATAAGATTTTCCCTGAAGCGAAAATAAATAATTGATACCAAACTTTTTGTATATTCAATGAATTCAATAATGTTAAAATTAAAACCTGCTTTTTCGATTTAAGGGTAAAATAAAAAGAGGGAACGAAGACGCGGGTATACCTAGTATTTAATAATTGCTCATTTGTAAGAGCAAGTAAAATATGATGTATTTGATAGTGACATTCATCACAGGTAAAAGTATTAAATTAAATAAACTTTAATAATAACCTTACTGTGTTTATGTGATAATGATGAAAATGTCAAAAAACCATCGTTTTTTACAGTTTTTGAAGGTGTATTTAGGTGATTTTCCAACTTTAGCAAAGTCTATACTCAACTGAAGGAAACGAGTAAGATCTATCAGACCTATTAGTGATATCTTTATTTGCAAAGAGAACCTACCTCCTTCCCCTGAGCTACAACACAATAAAAAACTCAATTATGGAACCCCTCCATCTTAACGGCCCAATAGTTTGAAAACTGATGATTTTAGAAATATACAGTGGATTCATAGTCGATTGAAAATTCGTTTCTCTACCATTTTTATCTCAGACCGCAGGAAATAGGTGAAAATGTCACATCTATCTCATCCATTTTCACAATTTTTCGGAGTTGCCTGTTTCAGGATCACCCTCATGTAACCTGTTTACCCCCAAAAAACTAATGTAACATATATAAAACGAGTGTTAACACGTCACTCTAGCTAAACATGATCTCTCTGGAGTATAACTATGAATGCTGTTTACCCTCGAGTACTGTAAGAAATTTAACCATTAATTAAGTTCCAAACCTACATTATTATTTTTGTGAACCAGATAAACGCCTTTTTTGTATGTGTGCTTCTTAGTTGAATGACGCCATTAAATTTTAACTATCCGCAATAAATCTTGACTCTCGTAACGTAACTGGAGTATTTTTGGCTCAATCAAGGTGAAACTAGTATGCTTGTCTACCTATAAATTAATGGAGTATTTTCAACACATTAAGGTAACGGAAGTACTGTTTAATTAGATTAAGGTACCTGGAAACTTCTGTATCACTTACTGACCCTTGTTACATACTTATTTTTAAGCGACCAGAGTTTACCTAATTTATGGTTCCGAGAGAATAATTTACCGTCTTAAAATATATCAAATATATTGACTTCGTTATTGCTCCGTTAATTTAGATACTCTCCTAAAATAAGGTGTTTATTTAAGAAACTACAAGAATCCTTGAGGAGGGTAAAATTATCCGCTCAGGTTGAAGCTATAATCACCCTATCGATGAGTACTCATCAAGGTGAAAATTATGCAAAACATATGTTGACCAACAGATCACTGTTGATATAATTACTTTTTATGGTATAGTAAAATCAATATCCCAAAAATCGTCATTTCAATATTTAAGAAGTACTAAGTTTCAAACCTTTCGAATCAATTAAGGCAGTGACGTCTATCTAACTTGCCGTAAATACAGACATTTATGTAAACGCTATCAATTTCCAGAAACACGGACGAATATTGAATGAGAAAATTGTTCATTCTCTCCGTAAAATGTTCATTATAAATATATACATATGTATTGTAATTAAAGGCTTTATCTACTACTTCATACTATTAAGTACATTCGCAGACATAGAAGGACTTCATCTTTTTTCTGAGGGAGGGAGAAACTTTGTTTCTGAAAATCCCGATTGCCCGGAATTGAGATCTTCTTGTGCCAAATCAGAATTGGCTGCAATAAAGCTTCTAAAAGTTTCAATTGAATTTCGGTTTCCTTACAAGAGGAGACTTCCCTCCAACTCTACACTCGCCGAATAAACTTTACGCGTGCTTGCCCTAAGATTTCTGGGAGAAAGTCATGTCTTCTCCACTCATTCATGCATTTAGCGTCGTAACTTTCTTTCATTAAGTGTTCAAATACGGATATTAACTTTAAGTTTTTGTACAATCGAGAAATTAAATTTGAACGAATATGTGCATTAAAAGTTTCACGTGCCTTCAACTGAAATTCAATACTCTTTAAACAAATATATTATTTTAGATAATGTGCGTAAGATAGTTATATAGTTTCCCAAATACTACAATAAAATATACTTCAAGCTAAAATTTAAGTATTTGAAAAACAATATTTAGTATGATAAGATTAGATAGGTTTAGTATATTAACTGACTGTAACAGTACACTATACGCCAGTATTTCCTAGTATACAGACTTCGGTTTTTGAAATGGAACTATGTTTTTTCCATGAACCTATTCACATTAAATAGTAAATTAAGCCATAACATACATTTAAGTGCCATACTTCTTAAAATATGCACTTCATTCAAAATTCACGACCATATAATTCATGTTCAATTTTTTTAATTGAACTTCAGTGACAAGTTCAATACTTTTGGAATTACAAACGTGCTGTGTACACATGGATGTTGCAAATGTAGCCTAAACAATCTTTCAACGTGTAGTTTAAATTAAATAAAGTTTGCGTTTCACGTACCGAGAACATTTATCACGAGTAATTTCACTTGAACATTTGTCTCTCTTAATCTTGGATCTTATTAATGGGCAGCTCACGAATGGCTGGTTTTACTCTATTTGCATTGAAGATTTATATTTTATAATTAATGAATATTACAATTGCTAACATTTGTAAATAAACAGTAAATCGTTATTACATCTAAACTTAAACTACTTTCTGAAAAAAACTGTAATTTATAATACAGCTAAAATTAATTTGTCATGTTAAACCAATTATTTTTAACAGTTTATAGTATTCTGCGTGAGGTCATGAATACTACAAAACTTTTGTTATGCATATCATTTTACAGATATAACTTCCAACTTCGGAAACAAATCTTTCTCAAATTAGGAACGGATGACTTTTGTTCATGAGAGGTTCTTTATGCTATTGTGCAGAAAAGGTCTGTTTTCGCTGCCCACACAAACACAAAATGCACCACAGGCCTTCTGACTTTCACTTAGTATAGTTTTACTGCATTCCAATATATTATAAAATTCAATGAGTCTGTATATAGGCCAAGGAATGTGTTTGTGACGGTACATTTTGTTTACTGTATTTTCGAAGATTAGAATTAGAGAAGCGAAACATTGCCGTATTTTATAAATTATCAAGAGAGTCCTGAAACTTGGCCGGATATTTATATATTTAAGCCGGAAAATAATTTAGTTCGACACTTCGATCTTTGTCATTTAGAAAATATTATAGTTAACTCACGCGAACGCGGGCAACCGGCATCCAAAGTAGAAATGTTTATCTCAACGACACCGTAAACTATGAATCTCATATTGTGATGGGGAATAAAATTCAGTATGAATGGTAATACCTGACTTAACTAACAAAAAAGAAACTTAAAACATGATACCATTTTAAACATTTCAAATTTAACCCATTCTAGCCCCGTTGTCAGTATCAAGGGGGCTGAATTTCAACTCAAACGGTATGGTGAATGAAATAATTAAATTCAGGTAAAACTTGGAATCGAGACCAATCTAAGTGATTTCTGAATATATTTTACCAAACCCACCCTTACTCGTTTCTATATGCGGAAGGGAGCTTAACTTCAACATAAATGGCATTGTGAATTCAATATTCAACTTGTCGGGCTCCTAAATATTGGAACTGACACCCGCCTTTGTCGCTTTCACATTATTTTATATTAACTAATCTAATCTTCCCTCATAGGTGCTAAACTTTAACTTGACCAGCATGGTGAATGCCTGAATTAAAACCAGCGACTTCCAGAATGACGGACTATCTTGCTTGTTTACACATAATTTTTATGTAGTTCCGTAACATTTCCAACCATGTGGGTTGAAAGTATACACCGAAAACCTCAGAGACTGCGAAAAAATTTTCGTTCGTTCCACCCCCAGTCACCCACACTCTGCCAAGGGTCTCCATAGATTCCGACTGAGGTGATTGCCGTGAAAACAGTCAAAATAATGATAGATATTAAACTAAGTTTTTCAAAGCAATTAAAAATAGCAAATAAAGCAAATAGTTTTACTTAGCAAGTTATTAGAATGGGAGCGAATAATTACAGATACTAATTTCAATCTACTGTTTTTCACAATTTTATTCGAGCTTAGTAATTACTAAACACAATTCCACCAAATATTGCGTTTCGTAACACGCTATAATTCTAGATTATTTAAAATAAATATACGCCAAATGTGAAGACCTACCAATTCATTTATCGTCCTCAACGAAGAGGCGGCGCCAAGAATAATTTCAATGCGATGGAGCGCGATTGTGCGCGTTGTAGATTGATTCTCTCAGACGCGGACTCGTTTGGGGTTGGATTGCAGAAATCAGTCAGCTGTCTTATCGCTCCACCTCTCGTATTGTCCTGTCCCTTTGGCCAGGCGTGCTCTAGACACATACATTACATCACACAAGTAGGGTTATAGGATGCTCACAATATATCACTTCTAATACTTGCCAAGATACAACACCATCATCAAAATGGCGCAAAAATTATCTGTATGAGGAAAGTAATAAAGACCGCTTTGTAAGTATCTGAAGTTTTTTCCAGAATATGTCAATTAATACTGAAGAAGTGGAAGAGTGAAAAAAGAGGATGAAACATAATTAAGCGGAGGATAGACTACGTAATAATTACAAATGACTGAAATATTACACTGAAGATGTCTAGTAATTTAAGATTATGTTAGTGCGTAGGTGGTGAAAAGAGACTTTTGTCACATTAGAAAAGAAGTCGAATAGAAAGTAGTAAAAATTAATTTTCACAAACATTAAATAATTATTTAGCGTAAAAATTGTGTTAGTTACGGGACGTTCTTACATAAAAATAAGAAGAATGAAACAATACTTAGTAATGTACACACGGTTGCGGGAAAACAATCTACCAAAATTCAAGAAACGGATAAATATGAACCGAATAGCAGATTCTTAGATTTATGACTTGATGTTGTCCTTCCACTAAGACTATATTTTGTGCGTGTATTAACCACCTACAAAACAAAAATCGCTTTGGCTAAAACAGTATTTCATCCACATTTTAAGCACCTAAAGAAGCTATAAATTCCCCATAAATACTAATACATAATTATTACTGCCTCAGTTTTTCTTATTCTCTATATTTATTTTTATGAATGATATACTTGGTTAAACAATATAAAACTAACTTGTCTCAGCTTTAGAAAACATTTTCGAACACGATACGTTTTAGGAGCACTTTATGTTACATATCGTCCATAAAAAAATGAAAATGTATGCGACGCGCTCCGATCCTGGATTTGTTCATAAACATTGGGAGCAATGAAGTTTGTCATTAGACTTTCCTAAAAAATTTGTCCGATTGTTCTGAAATTTATTGAGTCTAGCACTGATCACCCCACAGAAAGTTTCTATTGATCTTTTAAAATATAGATGCCTTCCCCTTTCAGGCTAAAAAAAGGTTCTGTTCTTAAGACATATAGAACTTGCATTATGTTCTCACGTAGCCTGTCAAACGAAAGAATTAAATAGCTGTTTAGCGTGAAATAATGTTAAAGTATAACTAGAATTTTATTTCAGTAAGTATAGTTTATAATTGTAAATAGTAATACAATTTTTTACGAATAGTAATGAAAATTATTATAGAATACGACTCTGGCGCCCTAGACGGATTTTATATAACTAAACACCCAGTCGCTTATCCGACGCGACAATTCAAAATTATAATTACTGTAAATAAAATGTTATTTATCACTATTTAATGATAAGCAATGAAACTTTATTATTAGTTTATAAATATGATAAACGTTTTATAAGGCGAAGGGCAGATTAATTACATAAACACCAGAAGCACACGCACTTAATTTTATATGCACACACATTATTTTTCGGTAATAAGACCGAGAAGCGTTCGTTCATGTATCTTTTTCTTATAAATATAATTGTCTGTTACAGCGTATTTTTGTGTACGTTTGAATATACCGTATACAATTCTAAGCGCGTTGAATAATTAAGTACAAATTTTATACATGTATTTCTTGCCACTAGAAAGCAAGCAAGCAGGGACTGTAGGCGTAAGTCACTACTACCATCTTTAGGGGCGGTTGCGGTGAGTACAGAAATTTAAAACTTACATTTTTTGTAGACTGCTAACTGCATCAAAGGACTAAAAATTCTTAAATTCTCTTATTATATTGTAATATTAAATTATTTTACATTCATAATTAAGTAACGTAATGTATATACATTGTTGCACTACGCCGTTTAAAATAAATAATCGATTTTTTTCATCGAGCAAAAACAGAATTTATAAAGGTTTTTAAAGGAATTAATAAGATAGGGATGATTTACCTCGTGTGGATTATAGAAAAAAATATTTTCATGCGGTCCACATGAATAAAAATTTTTCAGTACGCAACTTATCCATATCCTGTCATGGTCGTCAATTGTTTAATACGGACCCATGAGTTTTAGATCCATCTTAAATTTTACAAATTCATTAATAAATAATATTTTTAATAACATTAATGATTCCAACGGGAGCTTTCGGCCAAACTGTTTAAACTATTTAAACATTAAAGAAACAAAATCCCATTTTTTTTCAATTAAAGTATATATTTAAAATACAGTCCATTTTCTTAGTAAGAAATATCTACTGAGTAATTTTGCAAATCTTCAATTATGTCTGTAAAAATATTTTTTAAACATATATGTTAAAACGTATTTTAATATAGTTTTCCATGAACTTATTTTCTCTGTATGAATGATTATGGCACAGTTTGGTCAAAAGCTCCTTTCAGAAAAAAGAACTCAATTAATAAACATTATTTATTAATGAATTTGTAAAATTAGATACTGATTTAAAGCCCAGTGGATCGCATTAAATTATTTCAAAACCTTAATAGGTCTTAAATATATTATATACACTGAGGGTTAATAATTAACTGCAGAAACAGAATTTTTATTTATTTAGCAAAGTTCGTAGCCATAAACTGTTTAATCCCACCAACACAGACTAAAATACCTACAGGGCAAAAATTATAAATCCATCTTGGACTCCCATGAATATCAAAAATACATTATTAAGTTTTGCAAAAGCAGTAAAATTTTTGACTGAATAGAAATTTTGTGTTTCTAAATTAAAAAATTGCATGTAAGGAAGATAAATAATTATTTAGTGGCTAACGAACAGGATAATAGACAATACCAGTATCTTATTGTGTAAAATGAGAATTGTAAATATTATGTAGATATATAATCTATAATAATATGTAAATAATTATCACTGTGGTGGCTAATGACCAGACAGTCGATGCGAACTTTATCAATAAATTAAAAATAAAATTGTTTTCCTTACGTGGAAGAAGTGTTTCACTTTCATCAAGACTTAGATAGTCCCAAATTACGAGATATATTGTTTTGATTCTGTAAGCAGGTTTTGGCACAAATTTGCGATTTACGTACTGTAAAGGGGGTACCCAATCCTTGGCTTAGGCATTATTAATTGGTACAAATGATAGAATCTTGACCACACTTTTCTATCTCAAGTTGTAATTGTTTTCGTTCTACCGTCAGTCTTGTGCGGCGATGCCTACCGGCTCCGGCATATTCGCTTGAAAGACATTTGCCACCACATAAACGCTTTATTTGGAGCTTTGTTACACGGCGTGGGTCCCCCACCTTAGCCCTACGCTGCTTTAACAAACGACGGCCGTTATCCCTACTGTCCAATTGTACGAGACAGCGTTTACGAGGGACGTCGAGCGCCGGCTGGACGCAGCGGCTTTACGACGCTACAACTCGTCCGCGTCCTCGCTCGACTGCCCGACTTTTAAACTCTTCTCGGATTACACCACTCCACGGCTCTTGTCTATTTCTTGCCTCTCATAACTTTCGGCTTTGGTGTTACTCGCACGCCAACCAACGTTTATTTCATTAAAATTGTGAAATTTGAATATCTTCCAATGACACTTTTTATCCAGAATTTTTGCTGTAATTTTTTTAATAATTTACAAATTAAGTAATACTTATTATAATGGAGCTCAAATAAAAGAAACCATCAGTGTAAACTGGAAGCTATTTCACCGTCCCAAAGGAATCATAATATATAAAATTTCTCAACTTTCCTTATCAATGCCTAACCAATAGTCACATAAAAACAGTCTCTGGTTCTTCAGTTACTGATGGGTTAAAAGCTATGATTCTGCGATTAAAGAAGTAGGTTTACCTGTAATATCAGAACAGTTACGCCGTCTACATGAAGCGCACTGACGGACAGGAACAAATATTCATGTAACCCAGAAAATTATCGAGTCGTGGGGAAACAAACCTCAATGAAACGTAAATCAATATTTCAACTTCCGATGATGAATGTACACGGTGTGCTGAAATTTACCTTTTAAACACTTAGGATATCAGTATATCTTTCAAACCCATGTCGGGAAACGAAAGATTCAGTGCTATATAAATATATAAAGAAAGTTGAACGGAATATGGAAAAGGAATCATATTGCAAGGATAAGAAATAAAAACCCTACGCTTTGCCGACGATATTGTAGTTTTAGGGGAGTCAGAAGAAGACTTGGAAACCACAATAAATGGCATAAACGTGGTTATGGAGAAAGAAATCAATATGAGGGTTAATAGAGCGAGAACCAAGGTAATGGAGTGTAGTATAGAAAACAGTGGAATAAAACAGGGTGTTGGATTGGGGAGAGATATTTTGAAGGAAGTTAAGGAATTATGCTACTTGGGAAGCGTAATAACTAGGGATGGTAGAAGTATAGTAGACATAAAGAGATTGATAGCAAAGGCAAGGCAGGCTTTCGCGAAAAAGAGAAATTTACTTACGGGTAGTATAAGTTTGTATATTATGAAATTGTTGATAAAAATGTTCGTATGGAGTTTGGCGTTATATGGACGGTAGGAGTTGCAGAAAGGCAGTAGAATGCTGAAATTATATGGATGCATAGTGTTAAAGCAGGAAGTTATAAGTAGAATAGGAGAAGAGAGGACAATAAGGAGGACTTTGAAGAAGAGATGGGATAGATTAATAGGAAGGTTTTAAGGCATGAGGGTCTTCTAAAATTATCATTAGAGGGAAGTATGTGGGTAAGAACACAATAGGTAGACCAAGGATGGAATACGCTAAGTAGACTAGGGAGGATTTGGGACGTGGTAAATAAGTGAAAATGAAAAGGCTTGCGCAATGTTAGCACAGAGGGTTGCATCAGACCAGTCTTACGACTGAATACGACAACAACAAAAACAACTATTTCAAAACAGGTTTTTAACGCGATCATTTTTTCTTAAGTAAATTAGTTACGTTTGTCTAAGTTTATTACTTTTCATGTCAATAGATCAGTGATTGCGAACTTTCTTAACTTGGAATTTCTAAATTATGAAAAAACCATAACATAACTCTGATGCCGTGTCACATATAGAAATATTAATATACTTTGATATTTGAAACTACAGTAAAAAATATTTACATATTTTACTTATTTAAATGTCATTAACGAAAGAAAATTCAAGAAAACTCATGTACATTCAGGGAAAAGAGATTTTGAAACAATTGTGATCAAATGGTACAAAAACTGAAAATACTGACGTTTTTTGGTGCTAAAAGAGCTAGCAATAAAAATTGCTGATCAAATGCCACAAAAACTAAAATTACTGACGTTTTTGGTACTAAAAGTGTTAGAATAAAAATTTATCATTCGTAGTAATACTCTCATTCAATATTAATATGATATCGTTAAAAACATTAAATTTTCGACAAACACAAGAGTCCAATTGTTATACTGAAAATCTGCAAGGAGTATCTTTAAATTATTAATTTTCGTTCACTGAAAACGGTGAATACCGGGAAAAATTCTTAGTATGTAGTAAGGAGATTGCTTTGCTCTCTCTTCCGCATCCCCTCTTTCAATCTCCTTCCTATGAAATTAATACAAATCCTACAATTTCTTGGATTACGTTGAAGATATTTTGTTGTGTCCCACGTTTGAATTCTAGATCAGATATAATTTTGAGATAGTTATAGTCATATTAAGAGTGATTCTGATTCGCTGCGGTGATTCATAAATCTCTAACATCTTTGAATCCCATTCGTAGTTATTTACAGATTCATCATAAACACGGTATACTCTTAGTATTATAACTGTAAGATGAAATTTCCAGCATTCCATATAATGAAAATTGATATTCATTAACAGTCCTTTTCTTTAAAAAAAGGATCCTAAAGTTTGTGATTCCATACCAAAGCTATTGCAGTCAAATAGATTATTCGTCTGTAAGAAACTTTGTCGCAGCTTGGTTTATTAAAACAGATACAGATACAGACATTATCTTAATAGCATTTTAGCCAAATAATATAACGCAAATACGCTAAACATAATTTAATAAATTATCTTATTTGTCTAAGTGCAGCCTTCGTTTCATTACGTCTTATTCAGACACAGGCAAGAAAACCAACTAAACTACTTTTGAGCTTCCAGCGGTTTGCCACCAACGCATTGCGATTATTTACCTTGCCACAAAGACTTCATTTAGCGATGTAAAAATCCGCGAGCTGCTACGTGGGTGGCGTAAATATGGGCGCCTTACCTGCAACAAAACAATGGCTTAATAGTAACACCATTAAAGGGTAAAGGGTAAATACATTGTTCACCTACTTCTAGTTCAGAATTACGCGTTCGTTTAGTTCCGATTCAAAACGTTTATGAAATATGATATAGATTTTTGTACAATTATGGAATAATATTTTGTTGTTGTGATATTCAGTCCTAAGACTGGTCTGATGCAACCCTCCATGCTAAACTATCTTGCGCAAGCCTTTCCAGTTCCTACAACTAGCACAATCCACATCCTCCATAATCTGCTTAGCGTATTCTATCCTTGCCCTCCCTCTTCTCTTCTTATCTCACACACTTCCCTCTAACGCTAATTTAAACGATCCTAGTGTCCTAAAACGTGGCCAATTAATCTATCCCTTCTCTTGGTCAACGCCCTCCATATTGTTCGCTTTTCCCCTATTCTGTTTAGAACTTCCTCTATCCACCCATCTGATTTTCATCATTCGCCTATAGCACCACATTTCAAAGGCTTCTATTCTTTTCCTTTCCGGAACTCCTATGGTCCACGTTTCCCACCCATATAATGCCACGCTATCCTACTCTTTACGTCTACTATACTTTTACCATCCCTATTTATTACGCTTCCCAAGTAGCAGAATTCCGTAAATTCCGTCAAAATATCCCTTCCCAAGACATAATGTATTTGTTTTCCGTTTCATTAAACAGGAACTCGTATCAGACGAACGCAACGTAATTTTAAGATATATTTGATCTATAATGATGATACCAAGTCTCATACATTTCATTCCAATGAACCATTCAGATAACTAATCAGATCGGATAACAATATAATGACCAACGGATTTCATACGAATATTTGTTGTCGAATTTAAATTCGTGCGCTGATCGTGTGGAATATCATATGCTACAAACTCACTACATTTTACAAGTTTTAGTTTCCATAATTACGTTGAATCTATTCAGCATGAATCATGAAATTTTACTGGCGTATGAAATTTTCTGAACAAGAGAAGCATTTCCAAGTTTAGTAAATATTCGTAAATTGCACGAATAAACCCAATTTATCCATTAAGAAGACGGTCAACTCAAGGTAGAGAGTTAATAACTTACCGTCACGATCAGGAAGTGAGACAAGAATATCATTTACATTACTCAGGTTCGTCTTTATCTTAAGTACACGCTAATTGCTAGAAAGAATAAGTAAAGCGGATTGCAAGGCTCAGTGTGTTAAATACACCAGAAAAACGAGAAATTTACAAGGAGTTGAAATAATTCGAGAGGAAATTGGTCGGTAAGATAGTACAAAATCTTTTTAAAGTACATTCCTAACTATTCGTGTGGCACAGAGACCAACACAGTTTCAGAAACATTGTCAATTGCATTCGATCATTGAAAATAAAGCTAAAATAGTGTATTTTATATTTAAAAATATATATTTTTAAGATAATATCTGTTTTAATTTCTATATTGGCTTTCTCAAGAGACTCTTTAATATTAAGAAAAACACAGTTCTTATATTCAGGCTATTTCCAATAACATTTACGGTTACTTTTCATTAGCATAATTTATTAAAATATAATTTTAGAATTATTTATGACAATTTATGGAATTTAATCAGTGATACCAAATTAGAATTTGAATTTTGAATAATCGTTCGTTAAGTACTTTACATAAATTATACCGAGTCATGTTTCACACTTTTCCTTCATCACTATAATCGTATTTGTAGTTTAATAATGCATCATTTATCGATATTCTTGTTTTCTACTGGTAACGAAAGAACGTTCGACTAAGTTTGTTTTATTTATATAACGATATCAGCTTCGTAACTAATTTTGAATCGTAATGTCGAGCTTGTAACAATTGAAAAGTGTGTGTGGGTACTTGTCCGAGGCTTGTCCCCAGAGTGTCGCTTTAGCTGCAAGTTTAATTGGCTCTTTAGCACGTATGAGTACGCGGTTCGCTGGCGTCGAAGCTGAACAATTTATGAGTTCCCTTATCTGGTGCAGACATTTCCCTCCAGATTACCCAATTACCGTGTTTGTTTCGTGTTCATTGTGCACACCCCATTGTGAGACGCTCATCTGCATAACAAGGAAAGATTTAAGATCGACGCTCCTCCAGCGCCAGTGTGTCCGTCTCTTAATTAAGGCGCCGCGCTAGTGTGAAATACGGGCGCCGTCTCAAACAAGCAATGGCAATTCTTCGCCAATTTCAAGCCACTGTCTTCATTTTAATTTAATCTGACATTGCTCTTCGCTCATTAACTTTCTCCTGTATTAAGAAATTTCGTTTACTGCACCGAATGAACTCCATCGCTTCTTACTGCTTCGACAAAATAAAAGCTCGAAATTTCAGCAGCTTTAACACGTACATTTCAAATGTAAAAGTAGAATTTGTTATCCTGTATGTTATTTAAATAAAAATTGAAATCCTTTATGATATGTATACATGCTTGAAATTTATAATTTAATCCTAATGGACCATTTTAAACACAGCTGTCTATAAGAGACACTTGTAAATCGCTACACTGGTAATATATTGTGTATATATATATATATATATATATATATATATATTGTAATATACTTTTTTTGTGTATAAAAACATTTATTAATTTAAAGTACAAATATGATCAATTTTAATATTTTTGTTTATTAATTTAAGTGAAGACACGGGCTTAATCTCAGGGGATTTTGGGTCTCTCAAGAGATGGAGTATGCATTAGCCACAATTACTGAGCCAACAAACATCCACCTTTCGAATGTTTGTGCGTCTCTCTGGCGTCTTGCAGGATTCGATCACGTCTGCTCACGTCCGTCCACTCGCCTGCCTTCTGGGGTCGAGCCACGTCCTCTCCTCTCCTTGTTTCACTTCTCTTCTGGGGTCTGGATATCTGCTCTCTGGTTCACTCGCCTGCCTTCTGCACTCTGCCTTCTGCGCTCTGCTCGCGTGCCTTCTGGGGTCTGGATATCTGCTCTCTGGTTATCTGCTCTCTGGTTCACTCGCCTGCCTTCTGCGCTCTGCTCGCGTGCCTTCTGGGGTCTGGTCGCGAGCCACTTTTTTTTGGGGGGGTAACAGGCTACATGAGGGTGATCCTGAAGCAGACAACTCCCCTTTAATAGCATAGGAAGGGACTTGAAAAGGGGGGTTGTCCATTGGCTTCCCTTTTAAACCTTCCGACGGGAATTCCCCTATTTCTCAACATTTCGGGGTTCCCCGCCCTCATTTTTCTCGCGGGGGTTCACCATCGTCATTTTTATACACGCTCGGCGGGCCTCCCCCGCGGGGAACCACCATCTTTCGGCCGACTAGCCATTGTTGTTGGCCGAACTGCGCCTCATAACGCCACAACCTTACAAAATCCGCCTTTTTATCACTATATATATACATATATATATCCATCTCAATGCAGATAACACCACAAAATGTATCAAATAATCGTTCATCATTAAATTGTGAGAACGGTGCCATGGAATTTTAAACAAGCAACGCGAAACGTATTTCCGTAACAACAGTTTATAGTACTATAACGTGTGACAATGCACAAAATATTTAGAGTGCTTTTAATTAAATACGATAGGTAAAGAGGTAAAGCTCAAAAACAATATACAGAAATATAAATTATATACATAAAAATTTTAAATTATAAATTTGAGTAATATGTTACATTTCTGCCTCACAACTTAGGGGTCCCGTGTTCAAATCCTGGCATGGGCTTGGATGTTTGTATCGTCATGGTCGCGAAGACCGGTATTAAGGCTGCTTGGGAACTGATACACTGACCACGTATCACCCCAAATCCGGAATGTGTCACGCCAGATGACAGTCCGCAGCCGCCTGGGTAGTCCTAGGCCCTCAAGAGGGCTGTTGAGCCATTGGAAGAAGAAGAAGATGTTACATGAAAAATATGTTTAACTTTATGGGACATTTTTGTACAGAAACAGATGATTTGTATTTTCCTGTGAAGAGTAACTTTGCTAATTTGTTGGGGTCTCTGGAATACTATTTCATACTGATGTAACCAAAGAACAAAGTATGTCACTAGTTCAAATTAATAAACTGCAAATCTGACCAGGAAGACAATAACGGGGAAGGAGTCATGATCAGTGTTATAACGAAATCTGTGACATCAGAGTCTGCTTTCAGGTATAGACTATTTTTGAGTATTCCATATTGAGGGCATAGAATACGGTCGTGTTGAAAGAGAGGATTTTAAAAGAAAGAACAAGGTAACAACTATTAACTATATTTAAATAACTATTGTTTAAGGAACATTTCTGGTATTCATCTTTATACGATGCATGAGAAACACTAAGAAACCATTATCAAGTAGCTTGTGTATGAATTTGTGTTCTGAGATTCCCATCACAAATCACTGCATTAAACACAAGCTGTCTACACTGCAGCCTTTACCTTCTGGGCAGAAAATTATCTCCGTTAAGCGCCTGTACCGTTAGGTCGGGACCCTTAGGAGACATTTTGCACTCTTCTCTTTTGTAGTCTTTCCTCCACGAGCCTCTTTCCGTCAAGTCACAGTCATAAACGCTGTTCTCACTTTTGTGCAAAACTTTTGCCTAGCTCCTTTCCCCTCTCCCTTTGTATTACAGCACCCCTTATCAATGGAAACTGGTCTCAACATCCCTAGCAAATCTATTAAATGTTGTCTTGTTGGCTGGCGAAAATGTTGCAGGCCAAAGTTTGTTTCCGGGAACCTAGCTATCTTCTTCCTAGAATTGCATACCTGAACCTGGCCATGTTTGTATCAGCCGCACATTTAACATAGATATTTGCGGTAAATGAAAATTTAATAAAATAAAATAATAATTCAATATATGGGGGCGGTAAAGTATTTCAGTCGGCACATACTCAACGCGGTTAAGTTAAATATATATTAAATTAAATCATATAATTTAAGATATTCACTAAATAAAAGACCAATAAAATTAAATTAAATTGAACAAATTGAGATGTGTGCTATATGGAATTCATCTACTTGGGCAGCATATTAACTAAGGATATTAGACGTATAGTAGATAAAAGAGTAGAATATCACAGGCTATAAAGGTTTTCGCAAAAAAATAGGAATTTAATTACCGTTAATATAAGTATGA
Source organism: Eucriotettix oculatus (assembly GCA_034510155.1). NCBI lineage: Eukaryota > Metazoa > Arthropoda > Insecta > Orthoptera > Tetrigidae > Eucriotettix > Eucriotettix oculatus. The sequence goes on along the minus strand of CM067378.1, from coordinate 27,592,208 downwards.
ATATTAGGAAATCTTTGTTAAAAGTGGAGTTTGGCGTTATATGGATGTGAAACATGGACGGTAGGAGTTGCAAAAGGAAAAGAATAGAAGCTTTTGAAATGTGGTGTTATAGGAGAATGCTGAAATTATATGGGTGCATAGAGTTACTAAGCAGGAAGTTCTAAGTAGAATAGGAGAAGAGAGGACAATATGGAGGACTTTGAACAAGAGATGGGATAGATTAGTAGGACACGTTTTAAGACTTAGGGGGGAGGGTCTTTTAAAGTTAGCATTAAAGGAGGTATGTGGGTAAGAAAAGAAGAAGCAGGCAAGGATGGAGTACGCAGAGTATATTAGGGAGGGTGTTGGATGTGGTAGTTATGTGGAAATGAAAAGGCATGGAGGATTACATCAGATAAGTCTAAGGACTGAATACTACAAACATAATTTATACCGTTTGTAATTTATAAAATCCATTGCAATTATATTGTAAGAGGGAACAATATTGTTTTAGTGTAAAGTATACATAATATATAAGTAATATAGTGTGCATAGTATACAATAATATAATATTTATAAATAACTTACATTCACACATTGTTTATTAAAGAACCCGCTTTTCACCGGATAGAATTAGGTTTCTCTTGAATAATCCACATGAGATGCTTTTATTTTAAATAAATACGAATTTGGCGAACCCTTATTACAACTGAAATGCAGCACTATATTGTTGACCTCATAATTAATAATGCGGAACATTGAAAAATTAAAATAAATAAGGACACAGAAAATCAAATCATTAGACAGTTAAAGTAGGCAACATGAATTAGTGATAATTCTATTAAATAAAGATGAGCAGCATCCATCCTTCTGCCATTATAATTTATTGCATTATTAATCAAGGTGGTGACAAAATTGACGATGAAATTGAGATAAGATTAAGTTAATTCTCAGATTTTAAATGACATCCATTTAAATTGCATTTGCTCAGGCAATAATAATTAGCGGAAAGTTGACCCTGGTTCGTGTTTCAAGCTGCTGGATAGCTGTAGCGTGAAATGAAGAAACTTTATAATAGATGGAAATGTGTCGGTGAATGTAAAACGATTCGCATAATAAGACTCGCATACAGCTGCGGCGATAAAGTTAAACGAGATTCTCGGCGAGTGTGATAATTATTTATTTCCACTATAACAATGTTGGGTCTGTAGTAGATAAGAGCTATGCGTGGTAACGACTTTATCGCGTGGTCATGGACCATACCCTGCCGACAGCGATATAACTGCAACTAGACCCTAAAGCTCTTGTGATTAACTCAGCTTCGCTCCGATTCGCCGGGGAGAGATACAACTCAGGTAAGCTGACAATCCACCAAAGAAGCACGGGTCGACTAGTCGCTTCTGGCAAACGTGGCGACTACGAACCAACTGAAAGTCTCCTAGTTAAGATAACAATGTTGCCCCTTTAACTAACTGTGCGTTTATCATCATACGAATAAATTTGAGGCTTAAGAAACCTAGCATGATGAGTGGTCAATGGATTCATTTTTTGTAATGCATTCATAATAACTATTATTGCATACGACAAAGAATAATTTTCTTGATATCGCGCTGATACGAAGGTGGGAAAGAACCGAAACACAGTGTTTGTAACTCTAATAACGTAATTAGTTATGAGTTAATTAAAGGCTATAATATTCGTCAATAACAGTGAAGAAAACGACAGTTTCTTCAGAGATGGGTGTATGCGTCTATTGATGTTAATTACTTTTTGTTCAGAATAAAGAAAGGCTAGATATTATTTTCGCTACAATTTGCGGTTCGTAGTCTTGCAGATGTTTGGGACTTCAAAAATTTACACCCGGATGAACAGACGGAAGCAGTTTTTAGCTGCTAGTTCAGAAAGTCGTAAGAATAGTTTTTTTTTTGGTTAACAGGCTACATGAGGGTGATCCTGAAACAGGCAACTCCCCTTTAATAGCATAGGAAGGGAATTGAAAAGGGGGATGCGGAAGGTAGAGCAAGGTAGCCAAGGGTTAACTAGGGCCCCCGGGCTATGGTTTAAGGATCCTACCCGGTGTTTCACCTAAAGAGATGCAGGGAAAACCCTAGAAAACCTGCATCAGGTAGGTCGGGCATTGGGTACTATTCTCACGCCCTTCCGAATGACGGGAGACGAGTTTGCTGTGGGGACGCAGCATTCCCTTCTCCTTGTCTCCACCAGTTTCAGGAGGCAGTTGGCCGACTGATCCAATGGGATCAGCGGACAGCTCTTGCCATATGCCCAAGGTCTTTGACCCCGGTACATATACCTCCTAAAATAGGTGAAGGTGTCTCGGCATATGAGAACTTTGATAAAAAGTACCCAGAGAGAGTGCGAGGCATTCCCGACATGATCAGGTGAGCCCCACAGTCACTCTGGGCTGAAGCGTCTAATAGTTGTAAACTTTAAATTATAATAGATTTTGAAGTTTTGGAACACCTGCGACTTTCATTTCTATCTAATCCCATACCTACTAACCCGTATCGACCCCGTGATTCTTGCCCTCAGCAGCTCCACCATGTAATTGGCACTATTTTGGAAAGTTTTGAACAGCAGGTCTGTCTATAAGCATACTTGGACACAGAAAAAGCGTTTTATAAAGTTCATCATCAAGGTCTTTCAAGAAAAATAAAGAAGCATCTTTCGGACACGTACTATAGATTAATAAAATCTTTAAGTGGGAGAATGTACTCAGTTAAATACGAAAATTATATCTACGCTTCGAAACCAATACAATCAGGTGTACCTCAGGGCAGCATGATTGGCCGCCCTCTGCTTTATCTGATATATTCTCACGACATCCCGCTACCTGACCAATCTACAGCAGCATTTTATGCCGATGACCTGGCCATTCTCCAAGTGGATGATAATTTAGCAGCTGCACACAAATAAATTTCAAGAAAAATTACACGAAATCGAAATTTGGAGCAATAAATGGAATAATGAAAATCAATCCTCAAAAATCAACCGTAGTTCCTTGAACTCTAAGCCGACAAATTAACAACCAGAACTTACAATTCGATAACCAGGACATACCAACTATAGTCAGATATTTGGTTCTTCACTTCGATCATCACCTAACATGGACAGCTCATATCAAACATCTCGTTGGAAGGATAAGACAAAGAATCCGTCAACTCAGCCTCTTCTGCAGGAAAAATCTTCCCTATCTCTAGAAACAAAAATACTAATATATTTATTTGACCTAAAAGACGGTAAAAATGGGGGAAAAACTAACACGTTGAAGAGCCGGCAATAATGTTTCAACTTAGATCATTTCTATTTTAAATATTTTCTCTTTTAAAATAAAAATAAATTTGTACAAAATATTCTGATTTCACTTAATGAACCAATGGTGTGCCACATCCTGAACTTCCTTAAAAATGTCCCTTCACAATATTGCACCCTTTGTTACTGGACTATTTCTTATACTACACTCCATTACCTTGGTTTTCCCTCTATTAATCCTCATGTTGAACGTTTTCTCCAGGATCACGTTCATACCTTTATTATGGTTTCCAAATATTCTGACTAAATTTAAAGTTTTTTACACATTATTTGCTATAAAAGTCAATTAATAAATAGAATGTTGAAACAGAGAAGTAGGAAGAAATTAAAAAGTACATAATATACAGAGTACTGTATTCTTATGTTATACATGATCACTGTAGTTCTTTGAAATTACAAATTCTTACTGTATATTTCTTTTAGAAATTCAAGAATTTCTTTTTGTAAAAGTAATGAAAGATTATGTCCATAAAACATTTCTTCTAAATACAGTACAGCACCGGTTAACCGAACTAAAGGAGGTGAGGCAGATTAGATAACAAATTGTTCAGTTAAGCCGTGAAAACAGAAAAACTAGAGCTTAGCGAGTTTTATATAAAAGTATTCGTACCACAAACCTTTACCTATATCAAGTACTGTGGTCTATATTTTACTGTTCTAAAATACAAAATTAATTTACTTCAAATGTTAATACAATTGCCTTATACATTTTTTTTTCAAAATTATCTTAAATAATTCAAATTTATTAATTTACGTGTTATGTAAAATTTTAAATGATTCTGAAAATTGAAAAACCCCGATTTAGAAATTTTGGGTGGGTATTTTCATGTGGGCCCAGTTGAAACAACCCGGTGGGCTTTTTCAGACTGGGCCCACCGTTGCTAACCCTGGTTGTTAGAGCTCTTTTACATTATAAGAGGTCTCCAGTTGTTCATTTTATTTACACGTTTTTTCCGTCATAGTTACAACGCTAAGTCAAGTAATAAGTAGGTGCAGGAAAAGCCTACGATTAGTAATTGCAAACATTTCGTATGCAATTACCAAAAATATGTTGATATTCTAAATAATAAGTTGAATAGACCACTATAGCCAACCTACAGTGAAGTAGATTTAATAACGTCTCTGTATATAGATTTTAAACTTCAGACTAAGGTTCATTATTTATGAAAATAGTTTTATTCAGTGGAAATTTTTAAAAGATAATTAATAATATGTTGTAAGCAAGGAAGTGTCCAGTTAATATAAAGGTTACGAAATCGTATCATTATATAAATACGAATCATTGTTATTAAAATTAATCACCAAGAATTTTAAAGTATTTAATTATTAATAAATATAGCAACGATATTTCTTAAATTATTTAAGTTTTTAGTCTGTTTTATTACATGCATTAAGGGGTAATGCAATAACCGTATAAATATGGGGAAGGTCTTGTATTTAGGAGGATAATTAGAAAACAAGAGTTTTACTGCAAACTGCTAAGACAAAAATCCTTATTAATTTGCTCCACTACGCAACTGGAGTGTGAGGAACGGCTGACAATAATGCGAAAGTTTTATTCGGAGGTTGGAATTATGAGACGTTGGGAAACTTACCACGACCTGCAGTTATAAAGTTCACACCGCTAGTAAGAGACTTGGGTGCCCTATCCATTAAACTCCACATAACTCTGAAGAAGGAGAAATTCAAGTTTACAAGGAAAAAAATATTGCACATTACAAGAGAGAAGGTAAGTGAAGTGAAAGAGTTATAGTGCTGGTAAGTAATGCCCGGGACCATTACCGCCTGAATTATGGTGAATATGCGTCTTAAGAGCCATTACAAAACGAACAGCCGGCGGACAAGGCGATTCATTCCACTTTTTTAACTTCACTTTACGCCCCGCGGCGATAATCCAACAACGAAATTTATTCGGAAAACTTTTTTCCAGGAGCATGCACGTTCACAAGATGTCCTCTTTCAGCGACAATGCCGTGAACTCGCAACTTTATTCTGAAATCTTCATCACACTATCCAATATAAAAAAAAACTTAAAAATGCTGACAGTTTTACTGTGGGCGATTCCAGACCGTACCTTTTGAACAATTAACCCTCTCAAATCATATTATTGTAGGGAATATTACCGAGTCACATTTTGTCCTGCCCTTTACAAGTTTGAGACCTCAAAAAATTATTCATAGAGTGCAGAAAACTAAAGATTCTTTTGACCAATAAAGAAATTGAAATCATAAGAGAAACCCACCGCGCCGTTCTAAAAAATTTGGATTGTCATCTTAAACAGTCTTAACGTTACCGGAGAATAAACAGCTGTACATTTCGTTGCCGATTGAGTAGTTGAAAATAATTTCTGACAGTCCTATAATGAAAGGAGAAACAACATTTTTTTGGCATGAAAAACGGCAAATATTGTACTGCTGTTGCAGAAGTAAAAAACGGATGAGCAAAATCAATCGTTCTCTTCCCGATAGTTTTGACAGGTATCGACCGTATTAAGCTTTGAAACCTATTCCTCAAATACTTTCATTCTCCTTTGGACACACGGAAAGAGAAACGCGAAAATACCTTTCCGGTTTTCGCAACTTTTAACCAAGAAATCAGAAATATTTTACCCAACATAATGGAACTAAATCGTTTTAGTTCCAATTTGTTGGGTATTATTTTCCTGATTTCTTGGTTAAAAGTTGCGAAAACCCGAAAGGTATTTTCGCGTTTCTCTTTCCGTGTGTCCAATTTAGTACGTGAACTTCTTTTAAATAAACTCAACTGAAATATTTATGCGAAATAATAAACGAAATCTGTAATTGATTTGAAAGTTTATTTGAATAAATTAAATAATAAATCAATTATCGCCTGCTTTTCACAATAATTAAATCGAATATATTTTGGACCAATTACAGACAAAGCAGATTGAGCTACAATTGAATCGTTTCTCCTTTCTCTGACTTGAATTCCATGCACTTTCGAACAATTTACAGAATGTCCATTCTTCTCATTAGGTTGTGATGAATGTGATTATTAAATTGTAGGTGTGCCTGGCTTATGTGGAAGGATGATGAATCGGAACTTCGACGTCGACTTAGGTCCGGAGTTAGAGTCCCTGGTCCGGTCGACATTCCTCCATTCATGTCAAAATTAGTATCTAGTAAATATAAACGCCATAATTGGGATTTACCCAGGTAAATTCTTCAAATTTTGATGAACAAAAGGAAGTAAAATGTATAAAAAATCTCAATTTGACCAATTGCAAGGACAGCTTCAACCAAAGTGTGACTAAGTCCCAAATATGATGAAGAAACGTCGGTTCAATGGAATAAAATCCTTAATTGTAATTTGTCGTAAATTTATTCGTTTCAACAAAATAAACTTTAACATTTCATTCTATCTCGTTTAAGTCACGTCAAAATTTCCTCATGCTACATTCTTGTATACTATTTGGGTATATTATAAGAGCGGGCGGTGCTCCGGATACAAGAATTTTGAGAAAGGCTTTCACAGCTGGATAAGGTCGGAAATGACACGTCAGAACCTCAGGCGTTCTCCAGGGCTCAACTTTCGCCCCCTTACATTTTCTTTTATCGAGCAGATTATATCATAAATATAATATACTAAAAATGTATTGTTGTGTAATAGAAATACAAAGCAACAATATGTTACATTTTGAATCCCCTTTGTTTCATTTTTCATTTTTTTTATTTTGGCAATCCATTAGAGGGCCTAAAACGATTAGAAAGAAGCGTAAAATGTATTATACATAAATTTAACAGCCAGCATAGGAGAAACTGGAAATGTGTTCAACATTCTGGTTCTATGCGTCCTCTGTTTGAGACCAGACACATTTATCTCCTCACTCAGCTCGTCGTAGTACGAAAGGAATTGTCTTCCGGTTTAAGTCGGTTCGGGTTTCTTGTAAGAGGGATGGCCGTGAGACGCTAATGGAGGGCGCCTTACTTATTTACAAGCACGAGAAATCCAAGAGCCAGGAAAGAAGTCGCTCATCGGAGTCGTGTGTTCTTAAAACCTATTTTGCAAGTCAACGAAGATATCATTTATCCCTGAAAATGCACTCACAAAAACAGAATAATATCAAGTAATTAATATACACTGTAACCATGATGATACAGTATGGTACACGCTTATTTTCATGAATTAATTAATTAACTATTTAATTTATATTCGATGTGGCGTTAAAAATTATTAGGATTGTTAAAATTATAATTAATAATCTGTAGCAAAATCTTAGGGAGACATAGCATATTACATATATATAAAAAAATATTATGTTACGAAGTCCCTGCTGCTGCGAGATTCTCTATCTGCTTGTCCCAATCCAAGTCTACATCTAGAAAATAGTCTCGATTAAACTTGCTCATGTTAATGAGCTGCTAGTAAACTGTAATGAGTGGATATGGCAATCGCCTCTTTATTTCGTCGCTGGGTGAAGAATTCCCCATATTTGAGACAGCAGAGTGCCAAGTTGGCGATAAATTGGATTTCAGAACGTGCTAAAAGCACATTTTGGGGACTTAAAAAATCGGATATCTGAGTACAGTCCTTTGACCCTGGAAATTTTGGAAGGCCAGACATTAGGGAGAGAAACCGCGGCACAAGCTGAATTTTGAGTGGAGGCTGAGGGTCAGGTGATCCGCCATGCATCTCATAGTGAGGAGAATGAATGAGATTATGGATGAGGGAAATTTAAGAATTCGGACATGGATATTAAAAGAAAGTGGAATTATAGAGGGTGCGTGGTGTTTGATCCACGGTACAACACTCATGGAGGAGACAAAGAGCAGAATTTTGATGACTTGGACATGGAGAACTGAACGAGTAGGATGTCAGGAGAGTGCGTGCTAGTTGAACCACGACCCTAGAGAAATTAGTAATCACGTGGAGAGAAAAGGAGGAATCTTCCCCGCGTAATAGAAGGAAGGATATCCCTGCAACGAGGCGAACTGCAAGCAGGTGGAGTCCTGTACAAGTAATTTCCCAGAGCCGAGCAACGAGCTCCAGAAGCGGCCAGAATTCGTGGAAGACGCACTCCAAGATATCGGCGGGGGCTAAAGACGAAGCTGTTAACGACCCACAATAAATCTCAGGTGTCTTAGTACCAATACCGAAAAGTGCCTGTTGACAATTTTGTTGCTGCACGATAGGTCCATAAAAATTACCCTTAAGTAGTTAGAGTTTTAATAAATGTACTTACTAGAGCACCCGGGTTATGGTTTAAGGATCTTACCCGGTGTTTCACCTAAAGTGATGCAGGGAAAACCTGCAACAGGTAGGTCGGGCATTGGGTCTATTCTCACGCCCTTCCGAATGACGGGAGACGAGTTTGCTGTGGGGTCGCAGCATTCCCTTCTCCATGTCTCTACCAGTTTCAGGAAGTAGTTGGCCGGCCGATCCAATGGGATCAGCGGACAACTCTTGCCATATACCCAAGGTCTTTGACCCCGGTACATATACCTCCTAAGATAGGTGAATGTCCAATAATTTATTTTTATTTAAATTAAAAACCAATCAAACAGCAAGTTTATTAAAAAATATACTTAAGTTTCCCGTGTTAGGAAGTGCGTTTTCAAAAAAAGTCCTCCGCTCTATTTCCAAAAACTACCTACAGCAATTCAAGTTAGTTCACCTTAGCAATCCCTCAGAGAACTGTTATCTTTTTTTATGTCGTAGACATCTTCAGTGCTCATACATAGAAATTCAAATGCAATAAATGTCGATGGAAGTATTTGCTATTAATGCGCCTCGACCTTAGTTTGGTCCCTACTACGCAAGATATTTAAAGATGCTTCTATCAAACACTAACGACTTCAAGAGGAACTGTTAATTTTTGTTCAGTAAATTCAAAAACAGCTTTATAAGTCATTAAATATCTTCTAAGTTATATTTAGAGATGAATGTAAAATTCCTTCATTATAGTAAACGAAATGCTAATTTAAGGGAATTTGTTTTACAAATAATTCAGCAAACATCTCTGAAATTATTTCATTATTCCATTAAGGAGGAAATGTTAGGTTGATCGATGCTTCTTCGTGTGGTGTTGCCTCAAATGGACTAGTCTTCTTTGCGATCCAATAGCAGATGAAAGCAGCTGTCCTAGACAAGAAGATAACTATCCTACTGGACTTCTGTCGATCATATTTAGATTTATTTTATTTGGTAATTTATTTTAAAATATTCAATACATATCGTTTTTTGCGTAAAATTACAAGAAAATTATAACATCAAAATTAAACATAACTCTATTAACAGTAGTTTACTATGTACGTAATAAGGCGATTATAACTTTTCCTAACCACTAGGAAAGTAATCCTCCGGGCGGGTATTGTTACGAGCTCCTAGACCATCTGCTGCTACCTGCTATCGAAATGCAAGGAAGAGTGTCGAGATTTGAGAAAAAACATTTGATATAAAGTTCACTTTTAGAAGTTAAACTCCCTTTATGTTGTTGGTACAACCGTGATCCAAATTATATTTCCGTTTACTGTAACCGTGTGGGTCCTTTTGGCCGAGCAGTGAACCAAACACTTTGGTGTGGCGCTAAGCCAAGAGTGCAAATGTATGAAATTAATTGATAATCAATTTTAAAAGACCTGACTTTAGAAGCTTAATTAAAACGGGAAAGAAGGGTCTCCATTTATTCATTTTATTTTAATATTTTCTTTTGTTGATGCGACTAAAATAAAATTAATAAAAATAAATAAATATAAATTCACCTTTATCTATGAAAATTCTTCAGTTAACGTGTACTACACCCGTTATAGGAAAGAAATTCACGTTTATAACGATGCAGTTCTTCTTTTACTTCAGTCAATTATGATAAAAGGAAAATAAAGTCACCGAAATATACTCATCAGATTAAATATATATATATATATATCACGTAAAATCAGATTTTCACTGATTTTGCAGGATTATTTGACTATATATATTGAAAAAATATTTGAAAATAACAAATAAGAGAAAGTTATACACCAAGCATATGACATTTCAGAAAACCTATGACAAAGAACGCCTTTTAGTTTCTTTAGTAATCAAGCTTCGACGAAGTAAGGTTCTAATATGAAGACGTTCGCAAGGGAAAAAATTCGAAAAGAAGCACACAACTGAGAAAAATGTTAATTAATAAAAACCCATCTATTAAAATTTAAACATAGTTTATACTTCACTTGATAAAACTCGCAATTTATTGACTCAATTATAAGAATAAATATTTATTCGACAAGGGTTTCTGTTCATTAAAATGTGTTGCTCTGTTTCCCCTTAATTGAACGGAAACTAACAAACATCAGCAGGGGGCAACATTTCCATCCACCCCAACCGTTTCTGAGAAGGAAAGACGTCTCCCTCGGGCGGGGCTTAACGCCCCTTTCATCGATATTCAACCAGCACGTTTCTAAATAGTTGCTGTCTTGCTTCTAAAACGCAATGTCAGCAACACCATTTCCTGTTTTGTCGGTGCTCCGGTTGCTTCGGCCGAAGCTTTGAATATTTCTCTAGGTTTCGAAAAGGTGCATATAAATTACTGCAATGATACTAAAAATCTAGCAAATCTCGTAGGAATTTCTTATCAGTTATAATAAACAGTACTGTTGAGTCAAGAAATCCCGTCTCTTTCATTCATTAATGCATATGCATTTCATAGAAATCGAGGAAAGTGGCAAAATTTTATGTCCTGGAATGATGACTAGAGTTTGGCTATTAACTACTTGAAATATCAATGATATTACAAAGCGAAGTACTAATAAGTCAAAGATAACGGAGTTATCCACACCCAAAAATTTAGAAGTGTTTTGACTTTCGGCAATAATAATTTCTTGAAATTAGGTGTAAAATAAATATATTATGTGAAAATTAATTGAAATCTGCCCGTCGTTAATGAATTTATCTTTACGGTTAGCAGACAAATTAGGACGAAAGGGAAGTACAACAAAAAATTAATACACAGAAGCATAGAGGACTACGGAATAAAATAAAAAAGTACGCTCAAGAAAACGGTGATGACTAGAGGAAAGATGAAAGGTAGAGAGAATGTTATAGTATAAAGAAAACATTGAAGAATTTGAAAAGCTTCAAATATATGGGGAGAATTATAAGTGATGGACAGTAGCGAATCCAAACTTTTTTAAAGGGAGGGGGACGGGAATTTTTGTAAAATTGTATATCTGATTGGTATAATTATTGATTAATCAATCTAAACCATTTCAGAATGTATCATTCTACATCCGTTAAATTGAATTTCATATTGTATATATAATAACTGTTTTTTAATAATGGTTTATTTGAAAGTAATCAGTGTTACGTAAATAGAATGAACGTCGCGTACAAAATGCCAAACAATGTAACGAAAATACAAATTTCTATTGTTCTGTAAAGGGTAATTGTTTGGATGTGCGTAACCTCTGGAACCAGAGCAGAAGACAATTTTTGAATATTGCATCTACGAGTATCACAGCGTTTAGTTCCATTTCTTAGAACATCACTTGCACATCTATAGCAAAGTCGGAATAAATAAATTATACAACTACGAATTAAAAAAGTAAAGAGAATAATTTTTATAAAAGAAAATAAATAAACACAATTATGTGAATATGCACAAAAATACTATTTATTTCCTTAAAATTCAATAAATAATTAAATTTTGAAGAGGTATTTTCAAAATATGAAACTTTGTTGGTATATTGAGCCATATAAATTAAACAACATATAGTAAACAGTGTTTCATTAATTTTATTTAAATTAATTGTAGTTTTTGACTGATACATGCCGATTAGGTAATTTTGTGTATAAATTTTCACTCTTCAATCTTGAATAATATTGTTTTCCCTACGTTTAATATTTAAGCATTTTGCCAACCATTGTTGCAGTTATTTAAATTAATGTCTGAATAATTTTGATCATAAGGTCTTTATTTTATTTCATTCAGTTGTTTCTGAAATGTTAACTCCTTAATTTACTGTTTAAATAAATACCAGATCAATATAAAATTGTGTTCTATTTCAGACTTATTCTGAAGTTGCTGATACGTGAATATATTAATATCTAGTTATTGGAAATCATGTAAAATACACTCTTCACTATAATTATGTTAATACTAGAAATTTTGAAACTTGAAAGCAATTCATGTACTGCTTCAATGTTTGTTGCTTCTACTCGGCGGTGATCCAGAACAACAATTCGGTCCCAACTTTTACATTCAATTTTAATCGACCTTTCCAGAGGTCAAAAGATGCATATTTCGTGGTGCCGCAATTAACTTCTTCTCATCTGACGTCTATTGAAATGCTTATCAACTTGATTGGCGATACACGTGGCACATTTTTTGTCTTTTTGTCCAGCTGGGTAATGTTAGGAAGAGACGTTTCGACGGCCATAATTGTTATCGTATTCCAGGGATCAATATAATTTCTTCAGTTTAACGTCTGTTATAATTGAAGAAATTCAACACAATTCTAGTATACAGATTTATTCATTACATTCACACACAGTGAAAAGTTAAGTTTTGTTTTTAAAATTTGCTGTTTTTATATTGTTGCGATAAAATTAAAAGTAGACAATTATAACAATGAAATGCCTAATACGAAAATTCACATTTTTATAAAGGATTAATGTGTATCGTATATATATATATATATATTTGGATTTAGTGTTCTTAGAATTAAGTAGTTTGTAATTGTATTAAACGGATGAATATGGCCAAATAAGGCAGATAGCTCCCACATAAAATATGATCAGGAAAATTTGTAATTATTATTTTAACGCTTCCCTATCAATGTTATATGACATGTTGAGTTAAATTATAAACAAAACTGAGGTATTGCGTATATCGAATTTTGCTTGATGAAAGTAAGTTATTTATAGAGAAACAAATAAGTGACTTAAAATTTAAAAGAAGTAACATGTTTGAAGATCGGATAAAGATTGGACATTGGAAAAAATTACTTCATTAAAGGGTCAGAATGTGACTTAAAAGATACTCATGTTACGAAAGTTTTCCTTATAAACGCATATGAACGTTTTAGACTTGATAATTTCCCACGGCTATTTAAATAGAGCCTGTATAGCAGCAAGTTTTATATTAAATCTAGAAGTAATAAATAGCGTCAGAAAGCTTACTCAGTTATAAATTTGAAAGGTATTTCAGATAGGTTAAGATACGATGATATGAACTGAAGGAAGGAATCACATCATATTCGGATCTGTTGAAAATATAAATGACTAAATTACGTGAAAAATTAACTAAGGGCTGTTGTACGTCCTAAAGATCTGGCATACTACAAACGTTTGAACATCAGCGGCAGATGCCTTAATTTTCGGCCACATTCAAAATTATATTCCGTTACATAAGTAGCTTGTGAAGCTCTGGAATCTGGCATTCCCTCCTCACTCACTGCTACAGGGAAGCATCGACAGAAAAAAAAACGCTTTCCGCGACGTTGCTCCTGTTAGAATATCTCAATCCAGACGCCCCTCCAAGCAGTACTCTCTTGCTTTTCTAAATCCCCCTCTCCGGTGCTTCAATTCCGACGCTCCCTCTCACACCGTCGTTTTTCTATATCCCTTCAATTCACATTTCACTCTCCCTTCTGCTCTGCTCTCTGACTCACTTGAAAATTCCTCATTTCCTCAGCAAGCTTGGAATATTGATGTTTTCTACTTGGTGGAGGGCGAAGTGGCTCTGTGAGTACTGTCTGTCTTGTAATTGGTACATCGTGGGTAAACTCTGACACCTGTGACAGGGAAAGAGCAACTCCATAGCATTTCTCGCATTCTGTGCTGAGCGTTCATAGGAATACTTAACTATTCACACGCCTCTGTTACCATAGGAGTTAAAATGATAAAACGCACAATCATTCTCACACAGTATGTACAAGATGTAATACATATTAAATACGTGAGATATTTATCAATAAAAATTATATTTAAACCAAGTTTTAAAGGTTAATTTCCAGAAGTAACACTGAAATCAGCAATTAAAAGAAATAAATTATATAATTCTTACTAACTATGGAACAATACATTATGATAAAAAATAAGACAACAATTATCATGCAAATTGTATTGAAAAATAAAAGAATAATATAAAATCTATATTTTAAATACTGCAGTTATTCTAAATAAGACTTCCACTGAATATATTTCACTTGTTGATAATAAAATAATTAATTCAATACCCGTGTATCATTACTTAATGGAAACTTGACAGTTAGAATTATAATTAAAACAAAGTTTACGAGTGTTTACATTTTCCTATAACGTTACAAAAGAAATTTTTTGGATTGAAAACTCCCAACAGATATTTGAATAGAGCCTGTAATATAACAGTAGTTTTTGTATTGTATTTATACAAGTTGCTCTTCAGAAAGTGAATACGTTAGCAGATCCATAATATTAAATAAATACAATAGACAAAATAGCAGAAAAATAAAATGTAATATAAATTACTAACATATCTTCCAATCATAGGAACTACGTCATGAAACAATCTATACCAAAAATAAAATTGAATTGTCTATATGTCTGTCTATCTGTCAGACTGTCTATCTGTCCCTATGTTTCTCTCGAATAGACACCGAAATGATTCAACGGATTTCAATAAAAATTTGAAGGTTTAAAAAGGAAATTTAAATGAACATTCCTGAATATTTAATTTCGATACTGATATATATATATATATATATCAACTCCACGGGAATGTTTCTTTCATACGTGTGTTAAAATCTTCAAAGAGAATGCGGGTTGCCTTTGATTTGTTTATGTTCAGAAACGGCTCAACGCATTTCAATGAAAATTTCAGGGATTGAAACAGGAATTTTAAATTAAATTGTTGTGCATATTTCATTTCAATATCTTGAAGAGTTAATAAATATTTAAGAATCGATTGAATTTCCGCACGAAAGGCGGTTTGTAAACCAACTGCGATTTAAAAGTCCTAACGGCGTTCCCTTTTTTCTGGGTAAACAGGCTACATGAGGGTGATACTGAAACAGGCAACTCCCCTTTAATAGCATAGGAAGGGCATTGAAAAGGGGGGATGCGGAAATGATACCATAGTTTCTGTTTCCACGCGAATGAAGTCGAAGGCATAGCTAGTTTATAATAAAAATGTAAAAAAATTTCCTCTTACTAACTTTGGATTATAAAACTTTTAAATGACAAACCAAACATTAATTAAACTAATAAATGTGATTTGGTTTTAATTAAGTCTTGAATAGGAACAATAATATATTATAATTTCGTTTTTCAATTTTCACCTGATTGAGACCTAAAACAGAATGAAAACCTTGTGTATTTGTGTTTGTAACAACAATTATACTTATTTTTTCTGAATCGTTGTCTATTTTATTAAACTAATTAAAGTTTAAAATGAATTTAATACTTAAGTTGAATTTATAATAATTTAGTGGAATAAAAAACTTAACTTTTGTCAATAATTTAAGTATAATTATAACTTAAATAGGATAGGCAAACATACTCCCGATCCCTTGAATATTACCTGGATTTGACACCAATCGCAGCTGATTTGGAGTTAATTCTATGTAATGCCGCTCCACTTGCACATTTGAGGTTCCTTCTTTGGATGCCCAAAACGGTTTAATTTATGTACAAACAACAGTGGGAGAAACTTTACCAACCTAGCAAATATAGACCGTGTTCGAATGTTTTAAATTTTCCCCATTTGTCATGTAGTACCTTATATTTAAAAGAAATTTTCCCCTTCGAGAATAATATTATTCTACTAAGTGACCGAAAACGTTTTATTCTACTGTATTAATTTCAGTTTCAAATCTTTTTAAAATGTCAACACTGCCACCCCATCGTTTGTTTTTTGTTACAAATACGTCTACAAATATTGCTTGAATCTTCTCCACGCGCTTATCGTTTGACGCGAAATTTTATTTCAATCCTACGGGCTCTACTACACCTTTATCGGCACGTTAAATATCATAATTAAACTCAGCGACTTTCAGAAACCAGAATTCGACACAAATCCCGGTTGTATTTGGATTGATTGGGATTAATGGATTCAGAAACAACATAAGGAATTTTTATACTTCCACCACCGTCAAGTCGAGACACAGGGAGTAATAGTCGTGTCTTTTCCCAACATTGTTTCTTCCTGGATCAGAAGGATGGTGTTTACAAAATTGGTTGAATTTATTACATACGTTTAATATTGTTTACACAATTGTTTGACTCCCTTGCATCCCACTTCTACGGGTTGAAATAAAACTGAAAGTCACAAGAAATTTAGCGGTTTCCAAAATCCCTGATTCGGCACCAGTCTGGCGCGTTTTTGCATCATTGACTCCCACACCATCCACTTCTGGGACTGAATTACATAATGAATTGCATGCTGCATGTCATAATTAATCTGAGAAACTTCCATAAACCCGGAATAGTTATTTATATTATACTCTTCTATACCCTTTACTATATGGGTGCTCAAGTTCAATGACAAATGACGTTCAGATTGAACAGTAATTATATCGGGAAGAACACTATTAATTTCATTCATCCAGAAAAAAATATATAATTGACGCAACTAGTTGTCTTTTATGCAAGTTTGAAATTTTCCACCGCCGTTCATCTCAGTCCCTATGAGCGCTTCGAGAAACCAATAAAAACCTTAGAATGCGCGCGCAAAAGTTTCAGCAAAATTTCATTGCAATCGGATGAATGATAAAGAAACGTATAAGGAACAAACAAAATGCATTCAATTTTATTTATATAGACGTAATTAATGTGGATTAAAGTGTATATATTCTCTATAGGTTTGAATAAAATGTAAATGATTTCTGAAAGATTAGAGAAATTCTAAGACTAGTACCGATATATTAATAATTGAAAGGAAACTGTACCAATTTTGGGAAAATATCCACACGAAACTAATTGCCACGAGGAAATTATATTCAGACTCTGTTTAATTAAGAGAAGAAAAGTAATATATTGATCATTCTTATCAAATTTTACAAAACTGATACAATACTTGAGACATTAATATAAAATTAATTTAAAGTCCATTTGTTTCAGGAACCACTTGACAAAAATAATAAATAATCTAAGAAGTTAATATATATTTTTCTGTGCCAGAACATTTTCTCAAGAGTGAAAATTTATTTATTCTCCAGTCAATATCGGATTTCACACTCATAAGTTTATATCAATTCGTTTGCAATTAATAATTACGCCCTCTCGAAGTCTTATCTCACTCTACCCTGCCAAGTTCGTACTATCACACAGTTATTTGGACTTCGTTATGCCGTGTGCGTCCAAAGAAGTGTGGGTGACATTATCGTGGAACTTTGTTGCAACTCTTATTTTATATATCACTTTCTTACTGCACATTTCGATTACTACTTCGTCGCTGCTCATTCCAACTCCATTCCGTTTATATTAGGTCTCTTGTATAAAACTATTGCCTGTACCTATTTTTGAGTACACAATTAAGAATTTACTCACTGTTTATAAGATGAGTTTGTGAAATTATTAAAAAATATATAAACCTAGATGAATTTATTATATATTCATGTAAGTGTATGTATGTAAAATTGTTTTCACATTATCTGTCTACATATGTGACCAAAATGGCGTTGTGTATTGTATATCATGTTCTTTTTACTGTTGCAGTAATAAATTTATTATTATAACTGAGATGGGTTGACATGGTTTACCGGGATGTCCAATTTAAATAATTTTGATGATATTATGGTAGTTGAATTACTCATACTCATTATAATAATAATAAATTGTAATCTTTTAACTACAATATGACGAAATGTTTGTGTGTATCGAATTTTCTTGAATATTGAAATTAAATTAATAATAAATAAACTAAATTAGGGTTGCATTGATATTCAGCTGTTCCTCGGAATTATTAAGTCTACAATGGTAAATAATTGGCTTTTTTAGCTACTTTCATTATAAACAAAATAAAGAAATATTAAATTAATTACTTCAATTTTTCTGATCCTGACTGAGAGAATTTTCATATTACTATGAACAAATGCTCCCTACAAAATGTTTATCACTGGTAAAAGCATGCATTTCATTTCAATTAACCACACAGGAACATCTTGAAATAATTGGCAGTTTATTTATTATGTAAGTAAATTGAATTTTCAATAGATTTGTAGATATTGATTATTAATTTAGATATTGGGATGTTTATACTCTTCATAATCGTAATAGTCTTGACAAAAATTCTCCTCTGACTTCGCAAATTTTCAGTCATGTTTTGATTTTAAATTTTTTTAACATTAATTAATTTTTGTTTCAAGAGAGTAAAATTTGTTCCCTGGTGTCCTGGCGCCCCTCTGCCTCGTTTTAGCTCAACCTAGCAGGCCAACTATAGCTATAAAGCACGTCTTTGGTCATGATGTTGTTTTTGGGCAGACTGTTTGTCCAGTCGCGTGCTGGTCTGGGTGCAGGGACTGCGAAGGAAGCCTGCTCATTAAGGCCCACCCTTGCCGCGCCGCGGCGCCGCGCGTCGATAAGAATACTTCCTACCGAAAGCGCTACTCCGAGTGGAAGTCGCGAGATAGAAAGAAAAAAGGTCGACCCTTCGTCTTTTTTATCAAAAAATTAAATTTGTTCTCGAATAATAATGGGAAAGTTTTCGTGCCAGGCGTCGGAGAGCAGGCGTCGTATTGACAAATGCGACGCCCTCGCGTCTTCCCAGAGCACAGAGCACAAGCAGCGGAACAAATTAGCTGCGTCATGCTGCTTGCTTCCCTTTGTGTCCCTCAAATACTTCATGACAATATTCTGACAGCTGTACAGCTGATAAATGATTACTTGCTACCCGACAGCTCCATAATTGTCACCTAATAAATATGAGATATTAAAAAAATGTATCTGAAGAATTATTAAAGTAATTAACTAAATGTATATTAAAATGAAAAGATTCTAAGAAGCAAATAACAAAATATATGATAATAGGGAACAATGCAATGATTCCTAAGCTGATTTCATTATTTGAAGTATCTGTTATCTTACATAATTTATCATGCTAATAAAATTTCTCTTTAATTTTATGTCTTATTTACTTAAAACGCAAGTCCTCATAAAAGCGAATATTTCATCCATTGGGCCATAGTCATCTGTAATAGAAAATTTAGAACCATAATTTAGGAACTACCTACAGTGCATTTCAATGACATTTTCATTTTAAACTTATTTACCTGTGACCTAAAATCTTATAATATTACATTCTGCAGTAATTATTTTATTTACAGATGACCATAGCTAAAATCTTATGTTTTATGAGGACTTGTGTTACAAGTAAACAAAACATCAAATTAAAGAGGACTTTACTAGTATGAGAAATCAATTAATTATAGAACCATGGTCTAAATAAATTATAAATTCAAGTGCCATAATCATGAAAAAGTAGAAAAATGAATGAATAATTGTAAAGCAAAGAAAGTGAAACTACCGCTATATTAAAAATGAATTTTTGACTAAGTACGCTGGCCTACTTATTAGTATTAAATTTACTCTAATTGCAGGAAGTCAATACCTTTTATTCAATTACAGTAAATAAAATATACCTTGACTTTTTCTAACACCACAGTCAATCAAACTTCGTCTTATTTTACTTTAGTATGTAGATTATATATCAATTCTAAACATCATCACAAGAAAAATAATAATTATAAATATAACTTTAAATAAATAACCAATGTCCGAATCAATACTAATCAAAATTCACATACTGAATTCGTAATATAATTTAATTAAAATGCATTATATAAATTTTGTTGATAATACAAGTTTTAGTTTAATATAGAATATCTGCATTCAAAGATAAATAATTAATAATTGTTGTGCTCCAACTTCGTTCACGCGGGAATTGACAAATACCAGCGATGTTCTCTTCCTTTCTTTTTTAATTTTCGTTTAAAGTCGCACCAAGGACTTAAGTAATTAGCGACTATATACAATTAGGTCAACTTATATTTACATATATATATAAGGGTATCAGAGTATGGTTACTCAAACAACACAACTTCCAAGCCCGTGCTAGGATTCGAACCCGGGACCTCTGTGATGCAGGGATCAGATTCATTTTCCCGTTTACTCCTTTTAGTCTTTGCCCTCGCAGTAATGGACGAGAGGCACTTCTTTTTCTCTCTTTGGTGTGACTCAACTACACATTCGAATTTCTTTACCTAACAATTCACCATTTCCAAAATAAACGGCGCAATCAAGCAAAAGTAATACACAGAATTCAATTGAAACAGCATTTAACTTTTTTTATTAGATAATTAATGTGACAGTTGAGAATGGCAAAGGCAATAATTCAAACAACGGACTATAAAAGCTTTAAATGAGAAATGCGCCAAAATAGGTCAAATAAAACTACGCTGTCAATTTCTGAGAATGTTATATTCCAGCCGGCTTTGGCGCAGCATGTTAGTCATGACACTCGATAGATTGCAATAATACACTTCTTACAAATATTTATATCTTCCAAACCCCGTAAAATACCGAACTGGAGCATACACGAAAATTTAAGTTAAAATTCCTGTTGACACATTTTCATTTAAATCCGTTTATTCGAGACAGTCTTTAAAATAAAAATACATAACTTTTAAAAACAGTCATTTATGATTAGGCACCAAAGAAGTTGCAGTTTTCACCTAAATTATGGCATTTGTTTTGAAATCCCAAACCGAAAGCTCAATTGATTGGTACAGATGTATAAAAAGTTTACTCTACTTCAAACATAGTTGATATTTGTGGTCAATTTCAGTATCTGTAGATTGTTTGGTATCATTTTCATTGCATTGGTGTCTAAAATTTACATACAGGCTGTAATAAGACATAACCGACAGACAGAAAGTATTATTTTTGTGTAGTAACGTATAGTCCGAAACAAAAGGTTACGAGTATGTATAAATTGTCCACGCCTCAGTCAAGTAGCATACACGCTACTTGCTCCTAGGACGGCTGCTGCTACCTGCTATCTACCACAAAAAAGACTGGTCTCATCTCAGACGACACTATATTAGCTTGGAGAGCTGCATCAAGCCAGTCGGTGTTCTGACTACCATAACAGCAGTATCTCAATTCCCTTACAGTCCTTCCTCTTATTGTTAAAATAATAAATAATTCGAATATATCAATTTAATTTCCCAAATTACAGTAGCCTGTAACAAAACAGTGATATGTGAGTCGCCAAACTCGTATTCTTAACCTTTTAAGTCTGAAAGACGATGCCACACACACTACAAATTTAAAACGTTTTCCAACAGGGTTTATACTTGATATAATTTTGGTCCGCTGTTAAAAAAGTCTGTCATGCGTTGTAATGGCAGGCTTTTAATTCTATTTAAACATTTTCAGTAAAGTTTGTATAGGCCAATACGGCTATTAATATTCCATCCTTGTACTACAGTCAGAAACAAGGCTTGCTCGATTCGCTTGACTACTCCGATTTAACATATAATCCGTTTAGTGGTTTCAAATGCGCCAAGCACGAAATCTGTCAATTATTTTCTACCTGGCTGCTAATATAGCTCACTGTCCTTTGACAGGATCGTGTCACCTGTTCGCTTACTATTCAAAATCTTTGATGTATGAAGGGGTTCCTACATCTCTCGGAAAATGCTTCTGAACGTCCACAGATTTGTTTAATGAAATACATATGTCTGCCATGTTTCCAGTGAACTGCAATTGGATAAATTAAAAATATGTTAAGATACTTAAAATTCTGGGCGTAACTCGCATTTATATTTTCAGAAATATACTCGTATGTATTGCATCAAAAAATGTTTATGTACTTAAAAATTATATGTGAACTACGCTTGAACGATCAATAGTCATGATTATACAATTGCGCTATTTTTTTTCTTGATTGACAAAATTCTCCACGAGTAACGCGCTACTAGAAAGAACGAATTATCAAAAAAGGAAATATATCAAAAATGATCCAAAAATATCACCGATGAACAACAGGACAAGGCAAGAAAAACTTATTCTTTACTATGGTTCATAACAATGAACACGGAAAGGAAGAGTACCCGACTCAAAATTTTACGACAGACCTTTGGCGTTGGTTGAAAGTGAGGACTGAACTAGCTTAATCTTTGTCATCAATAACATGTGTGGTGTGTCTTTGAGTCCACAACTAATACAGAGACAATTATCTCGATTATAATGTTTATTGTGTTTTATGTGTATATATGTATACATCGAATTAGTCATAGAATGTGGGCTAGGCTGCTTACCAAGCCAGAAAAGCAGCAATAATGAATGCGATTGGATAATTTAAAAATTCAAGTTAAGATGAATAATATAGCCAGACGAGAACCGGGAATCTTGTACCATTACTACTGTTGACTAAAATAGTTTGAAGAAAAGATTAAAAGGGCACTCTCTAGAGGACTAAAAAATGTGACAAGGCTTGTTATCTGCCTGAGTTTGACACTTATGAATAAGAGGTGTAATTCAAGAGCAACTGCACATGTTCACTCCGCGAACATCAAAATGTACCCCTTGCAAAAATAAGCAGGTAAAGGCAGGGTCCATGTGAAATCCACGAAGTCTAAGCCCTTGACGTTCGGAAGAAATGAAAGCAATAGGTCCTACAGGCGACCTTTTTCACGCCTAAAGATTCCAGGACAGTTTTGTCTGAAAAATGTCGCAACCTGGACAGTTGATCTGCATCACCGCGTAAGGAATTGGATTGACAAGGTCACCAAATATTAAAAAAGTATTACTCCCACTTTACTGCCAAGGACACACCTTCAACCTCCGCGAGACAGATAAAGGCAGAGCAAGCTTTATAAAACAAGGAACTACCAAGAAGAACAGGAGATATTCGCGACATTCAAGACACATACATTTTTTGGACATAATTTTTAGGATATACATTCATTTCGTTGTTATCATATCGAATCTGCAACATTATTAGTTTCGTTCAAGTGCTTCAAAGCTTTTAGCCTTGAAACTGGAGCCATCTTTGCTGAAGATTAGGTAATTATTTGGACGATTCCATCCACCTACTAATGGCCGATTAGAGGCGATCGAGATGACTCCAACAACGAGTAGCTGACCGAGGATGCACGAGCTACAACATCTAGAACATCCTGTTCTGCAAGCTGAGCGGTGATACATAAAGATTTAAATTTCTCATCTTTGGTTATTTTGAGTGTTATAAAATTGGGTACCACCATTTGTTTTATCTCCGCTAGATTCCTAGAGTTGAGAAGTAACTACTCCCTATTTTATGAGTTATTACGTCGAAGCTTACAACCAATGGCTACTAAACTGATTTAAGGATTCACTATTAAATCTTATCAATCGAATTCAAGAACTCCACTTGGTACGTACTACTATTTATCATCTGAGCTATCCAGGTCGATTAATTACATGGAATAAATCAGAGGTTCCTTAAAAATCATTTATTTTATTTTATACTTGTAACGTAATATTTATATTTAATTGTGAAATTATCTTCTGCCCCGAATGATGTGATTCCTTGTAGCGACCTAAATAAAAAAATAAGCAACCATTTTCCAAGCAATATAACATGTTATTTTTCCATTACGTCATATTACGGGTTGGAACTGACGCTTTAAATCGTGTCTTACACGTATTTCTCTTGTATTGTATTTTAATACATTAAAATATAGTATCTGTAAATAATGAGCGTAGAAATGCTTGTTTCTGATCACCATGCAGTACTTTCTCCGATTGATTCTTTTTACTAAATGTTTTGAGTCGTTCAAACCCTAGAGTTATTAGCATAAATTATATTAAAAAATTAATAATCATTATGCTGGAGGAATATTTTCCTTTTTTCTATATTTAAGTTACAGGCTATAAAATTTCACATCTTAAATTAATACCCAACTTGTGGTCATCCATATCACACAGCAAATTATATAATCCACTAGTGGCCCATGGAAATGTGATAATGGCACTTTTAATTTAGTCTACAAAATTCCAAATATTTGTCTTGACAGTTTTTCTGTGGTTGTACGTAAAACGTTCTGTGTGATGCGGAGCGGAATGCAGATATCCTTTACAAAGGCAGAGAGGTACGGGACACTGCTCTGTGTGTGAATAAGCCTATGGGAGTTGAGGTCCTTTGACGCTCTGCTACGTTCTTCCGAACGTTCAAACCCGGAGGACAGAGTCCACACCTCCCTGGAGCTACGTCACATCACCAACGCAGCAGTCCACCAACCAAAATAAAACTAAGATAGCATAGAATCTGATTATTTTTATTTTCTTTCAACATACTCGGTAATTATACGAAACCGTGAAGCTCTGCGGTATGGTAAAACCATTCAAAAGTCAATTAATAAATTCAGTTGATTTCAGTCTTTTGTGTCCAGATTGTGCAAACCATTGATCATAGAGTTATTGATAAAATGAAAAGTGGAAGCTTTCAGAGTCGAGAAAACGTAGAATTATTTCCCTATGATGTTATCAATGGCTATCATAACTGAATCACAAGATGAAAGTCAAACAGTCTCAAATTAGTGAAAATATCATTTTTCACTATAGAAAATGATAAAGTTAATTAGAAATAAACCATAAACGGAATATTAAATTACATATTCATCAAGCTAGAAATAGTTTCCCGAAAGAGTACTGCGGACTGTCATCTTTCCTGTCACATTCAGAATTTGGAGTGATACGTGGTCAGCGTATCTATTCTCCAGCAGTCTTAATCCCAGTCTCCGTGACCATAATGGCACAAACAACCAATACCATGCCAGGATTCTAACCCGGGACCCCTGGGTTGTGAAGCAGCAATTCTAGACACTAGATCACAGGATATTAAATTATTATTTATTTTTATAAAGGAAAATACATAGGATGTTTACATAATAACTGGAGCCTGTTCCGGTCCGAGTTTTCATATTACAGACTTCATCAACGAAAAATTAGTCATAGTTGACACAATGATTCTGTAATATATATCATTATTAAGCTCTAAAGTCACCGGAAATCTCCGTATGTCTGTTTTTTGTGGGTTGCTACTACGTACTCAATTTATCTGCCTCAACTTCTAGTAACAATGGTCGAAATCCGGATATCAACAGCCGTGAAATCAGGAATCAATAGACGTTCACCTGAGTCTGACATTAATTTGAATTCAACATAAGTATATGCCTTTCATTTGAAGGGATGCATACTGTGTAATTATTTCATAAAAATAACTTTCTTACTCGTAGAGTCGTCTCGCAGCACGGGGAAACACCCAGTCTACAGATGGCTTCATCGTGTAACGGTAAGGTAGACTACCACAAAGGGTCTGAAAATTCCAGGGTTCGCTGAGGCAATATTAATTTGGGTCTGTAATTATTCGCGTAGACCCCGAAATAGACGGAGTTTAAAACGCGCTCTGGAATATATACCTGATTAGGAATTTTTCGAAAGGGGGAAGGGTAAAAACTGAATTTTGAGAGGGAGATAGGAAGACAGATTGTAGTCAATTGGGAAAGAGGCGTAGAAGTGTGAGTCATAGATGAGTATAGATGAGTAGAGGAGTAGCTGTTTTCGTCGCCAGCACGCAAGAATCTGCAGTTTGCAGAGAGTGTCCTAGCCCAGAGTGGGGTCGAAGCCAATGGACGCCTACCAGCCAGCGAATATATTCATGTCGCAGGATATAAACCTGAATCGTGTGCCACAAGTTCCGCCAAAACCTCCAGGCGTATACTGTTTTTAATGTAGCCTTTTTGTTATGTTACTTTTTATTTGTTCTCTTTGTTTAGTCTATATTTGTTTATAATAAATCTATTCTGTTACTGTAAATTTATTTTAACTACTTAAAGCATCTGAAAAAGAGATTAGTAAATTTATAAAATATAATAATGATTGCATTACAACTGCCATGTAAAAATGTATTTTTCAAAATTGGTGGAACGACATAACTACACATTTTCTACTCATAATAATATTATCCTAAATATTTTTTAACTTTCAACTACTCAATTCCTGTCGCATTTTTGAAGCATTTCCTTTTTTTCGGTTTTAGTACTGTTAATTCGAGATTTGCAGTTTCTACACTGGCCACTCTATAAGATTTTCATATTACCTTCTCTATAGCTGTAAATTTGAATGTATGTCTCACAAAATCATTTATATAGCGCAGTATATGTTTTTTAATAATCAAAAGATGCTGGTCTTCTGCTTTGAGGCTTACACTGCGTGCCCAATTATCAGGGTAACATGTTAGCAGCTTATATGGTGAGAACGGACCCGGGGAATCGAACCAGGGACATTCCGATTTCCTGTGCTAGTCCAAGTCGACTGCCAGATCCGATGCAACACTCCTACAGTCTTGTAAACCTATGCTAGGCTCAACTCCAATTAACTAATCAGGTTCCTCACACCTTAGTTAGGATTTAGAAATGTACGGCCATTGTGTAAATTGTTTAAAGGTGCATGTCTAAATTAAGTGAAAATTCCGTAAAATGAATTGAAAGCAGTTTTAGTCAAGTAACTTTCGGTGAAAGCATGTTATTATACGTTGCGTATTGTTATTTCCACATTAAACTTTCATTCTCCACTTATTTCAAATTTTGAGGCTCGACTAGAGTTAATCTCTTTCTCTGCATAAACATTTTTCTGACGTTAAAAAGTGTATAAAGTTTAATGATTTCGTTGGTAATAATGTTAGAAATACCGGTTTCTCTTATGAGTGGAAATGCAAGTTATGATTGTATCTCAGGCATACAAAGCGTTGCCGCAATAGGATCTCGAGTAACTCCAGCGGGATTAAGTGAGCTCCTTCTGGGAAAGTTTCCATTACTTGCCGGCGTGGAAGGAAACCGAGTCGCTTCCACACGGGCGGCATTCTTCAGTAATTGCAAAACATTAACTGAATTGGCGGCGTAAATAAACTATTTCTTGTTTGTGTTCCTGGGATGAAATCGGAAGCACAATTTGAATTTTCCGTTACTGTTTTTAACTCTAACTCATTCACAAATCACATAATAGAACTAAAACAATATTAATCTAAATTATTACTAGTACTATTATTACTTAGCTGCTATTGGGCATTTGTCCGGTGGTATATGCAAATGAAACACGAATACAATTACAAAAAGGAAATACAATTCACAGTAACAATTTTGAAGTGTAGGTTTTGATCTAAAAAAGAAGTCAGGAGTCACACAGAAATCACTTCACTGCACTTCACTGATTCTAAAAAAACTGTTCACTTTAGTTTCCTTAGCCTATTCCGAAACTGGTTTACGCTACTCGGAAAATCCGCCAGTATTTCTGCAGGCAAGGAATTCCAATCGCGTATTGATCTATTAACAAATGTAAATTTTCCTACGTATGTGCATTGCCCTTTCTCTTTCATTTTGAACGTGTGATCATTTTTAGAAATATAATTAAGCGCCATAAGATAGTTTGTTAATTCTTTCCAGGCCGGTTCACCTTTATAAGCTTTATATATTGCGCACAACCTCCCATGTTTCCTTCTATTACTGAGAGCTTCTAAATTCTCGTGAGGATTGTTCGCGAATCGACCCCCAAATATATTTTCAGCCCGATTTTGTATTTTTTCCAACGCAAGACTGTGACCATTTCGATATGGATCCCGGCACGTTAACCCATACTCCAAAATTGGCCTGACCAGCGTTTTGTAAGCAGAAATCTTGGTTTTTCTCGTGCTTTTCCTTAAGACCCTGTTAACAAAGTGAAGCAGCAGCGCCCTCCAAACTTTACCTGTCAGGGACCTCGCTCACCTGATCACCCCAATTTAAATCTTTACTAATCGTGATCCCAAGATATTTACCGTTATTTGACTTCGTTCCCCATTTTATATCGAGTGGAAAGGATATTTCTCGGTTTTGTAAAAACGACTGCCTTACACTTCGTTGTATTTATTTGCATTTTATTTCTAACTGACCATTGGTAAATTTTGTCCAAGTCGGTCTGCAGAATTTGTGCATCATCAACGTTTACGATTTCCTTATAAACCATACAATCATCGGCAAAAAGTTTGAACTGTGATTTTATACCGATTGTTAAGTCATTTATGAATGCAAGAAACATAAGTGCAGAAGTTATTTTCGGTATTAAGAGTCATGAAAATATGCACTTTTAAATTTGAAGTTGCACTTCTAAACATGACTACAGAACTCTATCTAACATTAATACATGTAATTTAGTATATATATATATATTAATTGATATTGGAATACAAAGAATCTGAAACTTAGAAAACTTCCACATACTTGGAAAGGGCCTTAAATAGACAAGGGGACTACCAAAAATAATAAAAGAGATGTAATATGGCAGATGAAAGCACTAGAACAGTTACGTTGTCCGTGAAAAGTGGCTAGGTCAAGTTGATGAGGAAGGAAACGACAGGACGGAAGGAACACCCCTAGAATGGGAATCGCCCGGAGGAAGGAAAAGTAAGAGACATGTTTCACAGGTTTCCTTCTACTATTGCGGTTTTCAAGATCTCAGAGTTGAGAACTTTTTCCCTGTTTCTTGAAAACACACATCAAAGATAAATATAAATGACCTGGTGAATAATTTAATTAAAAGTTAGTAGGAGAGTCGCCGTTAACTAGTGTTCACAATAAATCGTAGTTAAATTAAAGCAAATGATTGTCAGATTTTAAAATAATTAATTTGGAATAATATAAATCTTCAATGGCTATATTAAAATATAATTAAATTATTGGTTAAAAGAGTTTTATCAGCATAATGATATATAGTAAATGACCGTTTGACATTTATTAGCTTTTTTCTACTCAGCCACGTTTCAGTTATTGTTTCTTACTTATCATCAGGTTGTTCCTACGGAGCTTTCATGCTGCCACCTAGTAAACATATATATCTATATATTGTGATGAAAAAACGCGGATTTTTGTGATATTGTGGCGTTATGAGACGCAGTTCGGCCAACAACAATTTCAAGTCGGCTGAAAGCGGGTGAACCCCCGAAGGGGGTGCACCACAGGAAACTCCCTCGGGGCGTGTGTAAAAAAACGATGGGGATCCCCCGCGGGAAACACCCGCCGAGCGTGTGTAAAAAAATGAGGGCAGGGAACCCCGAAATTTTATGAAATAAACTGGCGGGGAACCCCGGAATTTTGTAAAAGACCTAAGGCAGGGAACCCCGGAGTTTTATGAAATAGACCTATGGCGGGGAATTTCCGTCGGAGAATTTAAAAGGGGAGCCGATGGGTGGCTCGGGAGCAGATGGAATGAGTGTTGAGACGAGATCAGAGGCTGTGAGAGGTGGGCAGAGAGCAGACGTGTCCAGACGTGATCAGATGCTGTGAGAGGTGGGCAGAGACGTCAGATGTGGTGAGACGTGAGCAGACGTGGTCAGAGGTTTGCATAGGTCAGATGTTTCGAGGAAGGAGATGAGTTCCGGATCTGGTTCAAACTACCTTCATCGATAAAAATCCTGCAAGACGCCAGAGAGACGCGGAAACATTCGTGAGGTGGATGTTTGTAGGCCCAGTAATTGTGGGTAAGTTATTAAAAAGCTGTGAAACTTGCTCATTGTGCTGGTTGAATAATATTTAATGATTTTTTTTCTATTTACAGTAACTGCATACTCCATCTCTCGAGAGACCCAAAATCCCCTGAGATTAAGCCCATGTAATCACTTTAAATTAATAAATGAAAAATTTTAAAAATGGTTATAATTTGTTGAATTGATTAATTAATGTTTTATACCCTAAAAAGTATATTACAATATATATATTTGTGACACTGTTGACAGACGGTAATTGTTTTGTTATACATATATCTTTACGACACTGTTGACAGACAGTAATTGTTTTGTTATATATATATATATATATAACAATTACGACATATATACTATATATATATATAACAAAACAATTACAATTCTGTCAACTGTGTCGTAAAGATCAGTCAATAAACAACTGCAATGTAATAATTGAGAAATATATATATAACATCCATTCTTTATTATAAGTTTATCTAATAGGATGGACTAAAATATGCTCCTACTTAAATGCTGTAAAGAATAACAAAGCGTCATACACTGTACTACTTAAAACGAAATCATAAATATTCAATTCTTTCATAAATATTTTCAATCATAAAACAGTTATCAACCAAAATTTTAAATCTAAAAATGAGCTTAGAATTTGTCAATATCGTTTTTAAACTACGGTGAGTCATAAATTGTTTACCCTTTATCATTAGCCATCTTCCCCTTAAATTTTACATTTATTGTTACCAATCATTTTTAATAATGTTTATTCTAAAACCAGTACGATTTAATTTTAGCAATTTGAATAATTTCATTATAGTACTTTCAGTTTGATAATAGTAAGTCTTTATCAGTCAGATTTATACCATAGCTTTCTTGTAATGTATTGGAAGATTTTATATAAAAAAATTAAAAACTAGCATAACAAGTTGGATTTGAGATCAAATTATCATAGTCCATAATTATAAAGATAATCTATAAGTTAATTGCAGTTTATGTCAGCTATCAATCTTATTGTGTAATTATTAAGTTCATTCTAATTTAAGAGACAAAATATCTATAAATCTATGGATCTTACTTTTATAATAAAAACGTTTTACTGAAAGATTATAGAGAAATAGGAGACCCCATTGGATATACTTCCACATATTAGAAAATGAAGTAATGTTTTGAAAATTAAATCACATTTATCATAAATTTTAATTCGTTCCAAATAATTTTTAATGTTTGGCTAACAACATATTATACTATAAGTGGCAATGATTAAAGGGGATGATTTGTAAAATATCATTTTTGGAATATTTAATATTATTTGTAAATTAAAAACTATTTCGTGCCACGTAATTTGTTTCATTTAATCAATAATTAAGTGCTTTAATGGAAATGAAATATAATCTTCAATAGTTAGTTTAATGACCAAAGGGATATCATCCTAATTATAAATTTGAATGAAATTAAAATCATAGCACTCTTTTTCCATGCCACATCTAAGGCAAAAACTTATTCAAAGAGAACTATTTCAGAGAAGCAATCAGTAAGTCCGAGTATTAACGGATGTTTAGCTCTAATTACTGTAGAATTTAAGTAACGCTTTCTATGCATAAGCAATGAATGGCCATCATTCATAAATTATGCATAGAAAGCGTTACTGAAAAATGATTCTATTCCATGATTTAATGGTACCACTTCAAACTTAATCAGAGACTGCTGCCTTGTAATTTGTTCGTTTCCAGACATGAAAGCGAAAGGCTCTGTTATTCAACCGCAGTAGTAAACATTTATATCCTTACCTTTCTCTGGAAGCACGAAAACATGCGTGAGCCGTACATATTCTACATATTCTGTAATTACGGTTGGCTGTTATGACCACGGATTACCTATAAATCATGAAGTAGTTGAAGAGTAGTATGACGGGAGCTAAGATTGCTTTCTTACTAATTAAAAAAGAATCGAATTGTAGGTTACCATGCACGAAAACCTATGGCTTGTTCAAGATAAGAATTTGGCAACTATATTTTTAATTCGTCAATATAATTGCATAACTTATTTAACTGACAACTTTCCATGAATTTTATTAGCATTCCTAAAATAATGAAATAAAATGGCATTAGTTTGAAATAATTCGGAAAAATAGTTATTTGCGTAACCTCATCAATTCCTTATAGCGCGATAGTTGATATTTCTTAAAATTTTAATATAAAGTTAGCGAGCATTGGAAACTAGAATTGGCGACAGCATCTTGAGACCATATGCCGTCATTAATCCCCAGGAATTGCATTTCTTCACGTAGGGATGTGACCTGTCGAATTTCCGTAACCACGTTAGCGTGGGAATCGAGAAGCAGGGAAACACAAAAATATTTAAATACAACGTGGTTGCCTCAATCAATGGGATTTCGTGGTCTAAAGAAAATCGAACTTAAAAATCCATTTTTCGATACTTCTGCACACGGCGGTGAATTAATATTATTTTCCTTTAAGGGGATGGAAGGGAGCCGACGTTTGGTCCCGGACGTTTGAAGGAGGACAGCTTGCGACGCTGTGGAGAGCGTCCTTCGGAGAAGCTGGGAGAGAGGTACGCCGTCAGGTTTCCCGATACTTGATGTCTATGGAGGGTATCGTCCACGGTTTAACCTGACATTATAAGGAGATCTCGTTGCTTCGTCGTACCTCAGAAATTGTAAATATTCTCCATTAATTTCTTTTACTAACCTGTAATTTTATTCCCAACACACCCCATCCTAAATCCTTTATTTATATAGAGCTGTAGAGATAAATATAAATATTTTCAATAATAATAATGGAAAAGAAAATTTAAGGTTCTGGTAATGGTTATGGGATATATATTATTTTCCTTAAATAATTGTAGAGTAAAATTAACTGCTAGATAATCGAAAGATTAAGTTGTATATCTTTATAATCTATTTCCATGTTACAGGTGTTTTCATAATTATATAAGTTTTCAAGATAAAATCTGCCTTTTTGTTTAGTTCATATTTCAGTGATTAATTTTCTATATAGAGGAAAATTATGTAATTTTTCCATCTGTAGTTATAGGAAAAATATTTTATAGAGGCAGTTCACTAAACAGAGCAATAGAAAACCTCGGAATTTGAGGACAGAAAATTGTCAAATGATCGTGGTTAAACACCCAAACAATTGGGGAAAAATTAGGAGTCAGTCGGTCGGAGTTATAGAAGAAGACGGAGGGTAATACAAAAGAAGAAGAAGAAGCAGCCATTCAGAGTTTGATACTCTGCCAAACATTGCTGACCCTAAAAAGCTCCAGAGTCCGCTAGCACCACCGAGAATCGTCTCCGCAAGACCCAGGCGTGCATTCCAAGCTCAGGAAAACCTTGTGTCAACATACAAGTAAGTGCCTAATATGTTACATCTACTGTGTATTTCTGTTCAACGATTTTGTGTCAATCAGTTTGCATCTGTCCCCTGAAAGAGAGAAATATCCTTTTTAAATTTATGTTAAGGTCGAATGTACATATTTTAAAGCTTGTATATAAAGGGTAAGCCGGAGCGTTTGATCCTTGTCTTAAATATTTTTCATAGATAATAAACGATTATTTTATTTTATAGCCTTTCACGATTAACAAAAGAAATAGCAATTAAAGGAGGTAAACATGACAGTCTAGTAACAATAAGCTGTTCAGAGCGAGTTTCAATTTAAACTCATAATTTTACATTATTTGGGAAAGGTATATCAATATTTGAAAACGCTTTAAATATTAATAAAAGTAGAGGTAATATAGTATTTGCTCAAACTTATTCTGTTTTTCAGCCTCAACAATAAAGTTAATCATAGTCATTTTATTTAATATTACCTATGACTTAACGAACATATAATTATTTGGAAATATAGTCCATAATCTTGGCCTTTAGCATTATCCAAATTCTTACAATATAAATTATGCTTCATGATTATTTTTCAGTATGATTTAACAACAATTGGAAAATAAAAATATGTAAACACAATGCATAAAATATATTAGTAGCTTACATCGTAATCGTTCTCAACATTCCTTATTATTAATTTATATTAGCTCATTGTGTATCATTCTTCTTCCTTGGGTCTCCAGCCCATTCTGGGGTATTGGCCTACCGGGTCGACTGCGGACTGTCATCTTAAATGACACATTGCCTATTCTGGAGTGACATTTGGTCAGCATATCGATTCTCCTGCAGTCTTAATCCCGGTATCCGTGACCATGATGATACAAACATCCAAGACCGTGCCAGGATTCTAACCCGGGACCTCTGGGTTGTGAGGCAGCAAGGCTAGCCACTAGACCACAGGAGGTCAGCTTGTGCATCATTATTAAAGTATAATTGTCTTGTGTAAATTGCAAGTCAATATTATTACAGCTTCAAAAATCGTTTAGTATCTTTAATAATTCCTAGCTCAACTAGGAAAAAAAATATGAAGTAAATTGGCGTAGGCGTTTTTTAATTTACTTACTAATGCAAAAAAACTAAACATATCACTAAGCGATTATTAAAAATATTTTAAATAATAATGTAAATCCCTCTATATAATATATTTCTCGGAATAAAGTATTATTGCAAGTTTTAAATGCCTATCAAATTTTACAGCAATTATTTCATAAGAATTATCCTTCTAATTTTCAGTTGAAAGGCAAATGTACATCAATTATCCGAGGGCCCTCAAACTAAAGACTTCAAGTGTCAATTAAGCAGCATGTTTTCAAGAAAGAGAGACAAAACTTTGTGCCTTCAAATTTGATCATTATTATGGAATTGTTACTCGTCCGTATTAGGTTTCATTTTTTCAAACAATATAAAATTAAATATTCCAGAAATGAGCATGTCGATATATTTTTGTGCTCTTTAAGAATTAGCCAAAGTGCGCCTGTGAAAGATGACAGCGCTCCCTACATTTTACTGGATAAGGGGGCAACAAAACCTGGAGAATTGTCAGCAGGTATAACAGAAAGCATAGGTTGCTTAAAGAACAGTATATGTGGGTGGCAGACCATACAAGAAGATTTCACTGAAAGTACTGGCAGAATTCCGATATTTATGAGTATTGGTCGACCTTCTCGCTACCAAAGACGGTGAAAATATGCCCTGGAGTTACCGAAGGCAGGTGTACATTATATACTAAATGAATATTGGAATGTCAATGCCAAAACGGCAGCTACTCCTTCAAATCACGATTGGAAAACCATGAAAGATATACATTCCTCAGGATATTAACAATATCCTTGTAGGTATGGAAAACACTGATAGAGTAAATATTTTCCAAAACATATACAATTAAAAACTATGAATTTCAACGTTATACCCAGTAATTGGTATTCATTTTATCACGTATTAACAGATGAAATTAAGTAAATCTATTGACACTGGGATGGGTGACATGTATTATAATACGAGAAATGAGAATCTGATACTTGTAAAATAAGATTAGATGAACCCATAATTGGCTAAAAGGAACTTCCAATTCGTAGATAATGAAATATAATTGAAATATCGTTGGGTTTGATTATCGCTGCCAGCAAAAATAATTCTAAGTTTAAATATTTTGATCTTGAAATATAATTCAGTAGTTTGCAAAATATAAAGATATAAACTTCGGAAGAGTTCGGAGAACAACCTAGGTTGTACCCTAGAATGGCGTCAATAACTGTGGTGGATTAAATTATATTGAAAATTAAAGCCTAATCTTAAGACAAATACAAAA
Source organism: Eucriotettix oculatus (assembly GCA_034510155.1). NCBI lineage: Eukaryota > Metazoa > Arthropoda > Insecta > Orthoptera > Tetrigidae > Eucriotettix > Eucriotettix oculatus. Next base: position 27,556,711 of record CM067378.1, on the reverse strand, counting down.
AGAAAATCAGAGCTCAGAGTGGCATAGAGACGGCGTCAGGAGGCTACACAGAAATTTAACTTTTTTTGTTTTGTTTTTGGGTTTACAGGCTACATGAGGGTGATCCTGAAACACGCAACTCTCCTTTAATAGCATAGGAAGGGAAATGAAAAGGGGGGATGCGGAAGACAGAGAATGGTAGCCAAAGGTTAACTAGGGCCCCCGGGGTATAGTTTAAGGATCCTACCAGATGTTTCACCTAAAGAGATGCAGGGAAAACCCTAGAAAACCTGCATCAGGTAGGTCGGGCATTCGGTACTATTCTCACGCCCTTAAGAATGACGGGAGACGAATTTGTTGTGGGGTCGCAGCATCACCTTCTCCGCGTGCCCGCCAGTTTTAGGAGGCAGTTGGCCAGCTGATCCAAGGGGATCGGCGGACAACTCGTGCCATATGCCCATAATTACAGTCTGTCAGGATCATCTAGTGCAGAGGTTGTCAAGCGGAGGTCCACAGGAAAATTTTCGTGGCTACTCCAGTCCAAATTATTAAAACTTTTGTGTGATAACATGGCTGGTGAACACAAAACAGTTTTATTACATACTGAAGTGAGATGGATAAACACTATTATGACTTTTTGAACTTCAAATTGAGTTGTTGGTCTTCTTGAAGGCACGAAATAATTAAAGATAATATTTTGTTGAAGATTTACCAAATCTTTTATAGTTGATTAAACTCGAATATCTGGCAGATATTTTTACAAAGTGCAATGAACTTATCATTATAAGGAGAAAGTATTATAAATTTTAATACAAGAGATAAAATTGGATCTTTTGATTAAAAAAATTCAATATTGAATTTCATTAGTTGAATCTAACGATCTTAATTGGTTTCCTGTCATACACGAACGATAGAATGAATTAAATTTTAAAGTGGATGAAGAAGCTTCCAAAATATTATTAGAACACCTACATAACATGAAATGAAACTAACAAGGACGATTCCTGGGTTCAATATCCATTTTTGTGACAGTTAAACCTGTAGGTTTAAGTGCAAGTGACTATGAAAATCTAATTGATTTGATCAGTGAAAGAAAAATACAATTATCAGTCTTACATGATGACTGGGCTAGTACAAAAGAGTACACCAAAACTTACTATTCTTATTTTACTTCCGTTTCGTATAACATATTTATGCGAAGCTGGAATTTCTTATTATGCTGCAATGTGCAGAAACAGGCCCACCAGATATTAGAATTCAATTTACAAATATTGCGCCTGATATCAATAAGATATGCAATTCAATGAGCCAAAAATCATCAAAGTCACTGAGTACTTTATTTATTTATTTTAGTTTAAAGTCTATATTAAAAATAATTACTAAATTAAATATTGTTTACTTTTTGCGACTAGGAATCACCCATCCTAAAAATAAGCCAAGTGTTCCTTTAGAATGTTCATTTAACAAGTGTTCCATTGAAGAAAAAGTTAGAGAAACCCTGATCTAGTCGCATTGTCTGACGAGTCAAACAGTACTGTGGATGTTCCTAGCAGCGTACTTTTTTTGCTTTTATTTTTATTATTATTGTCTTCAAATAGAATCAATTAACAATGCCGGGCCTACGTAACATTAAATTTCTATTTGAAAGAATAGGAAATGTTCATTTAAAAAGCCGAAACGTAAATAAAAAAACTAAAATCTACTGATGAATATGGCTAAATATAACCGAAAGCTGCGGACTGAATTATAAAATAAAATTTTAATTTAAATCAAGATTAAAATAAATAAATTAACTTTTGTTAAAATGGTTTTTATAATTTATAATAATTATACATAAATCAGTCATTTGTCACTGAATTGATGCATAAATTTTAGTTTACAAACGTCAAATACTCTCAGCAAAACTATATTGGCATGGTACGCTGCCATAGTTGAAATTAAATTAATCCATGCATCTGTTTCGACTGGCGTCATCTGTAACCTGCTTCACAAGGCTCATTTATTCTTGCTTGAGGACAAGTAACTCTCACTTCATTTCAGAAATGTTTCCCTCCTTTTGTTGTAATTATATTGATAAGAACGCAACAGAAATGCTTTGTTTTCTGGAGTTATCACCATTGCAATTTAGGCAGCAGTGTTTGTGCGTTTTACATTTTAACACTTTATACTGCAGTAATTTATTAGTCCACCTGTGTGTGTGTGCGAGCGTGGGGGGGGGGGGGAGGAGAGGTCCCAATAAAAAGCCCGCAACGTCATGTTGCTCTATTTTTTTCTTATTAAGTTTAATTTTATATTTTCCTGAATGTTTACTAATTTATTTATAGAAAAAATCAAATACATAGAACTATAGAGTATAATTAATGTATATAATAATTGTTATCTATGACAAATTAACGGTCTCTCTACAGGAATTAAATTCTTCCGAAAATTAGTGCCTTCCTTTAATATTTATTTTCTCCAATCAAAACTACCAATAGATTACATCCTTCCACTCTCTCACGCCGGCATAACCTAACAATAATTTCTCTCTCAGTTAGCAGTTCTTCAAACAACTATTCCTTTACTTTTCTTCATCTGATTCCCCCTCCTACCCTAATCTCTATCAATATTATCCTCAAACACTGTCAATCAAATATTATCAACTACAATAACATAATTACGTTCATAGCTCTGTCCATTATCTCGCTTTTAAATTGATTGTCAATAGACTTTACAATTTCTTCAAGCATTCATGTTAATTATTTATTCAGTGAATAAATATCTATGTAACATGTAAGAAAATATGTGCTATATTCGGATAATGGTTTTTCGCAATAAAAAACAATCAAAATATAATCGGAACTGTTTGTATACATCCCAGTGAAAATGGATTTTTTGTTTACATCCGTTCTAATTAATTAAGAAAATAGTTTATATTTCCTTAAAAGTTAATTTTATGTACTCTAAAATCTAGATATTAAGTTACTTTATAAAAAAATTCTTAAGCTTAAAAAATTTATCTGTTCATGGACTCATTCCATTTTGCAACATATTACGTATACACTTTTTACAAACATTAAATTTCTTACCAATTAACATTAACACATGAGTACGAGGAAACCAACAAAAAGGTTACAGAGTAATTACCGCTTTCAGCTTTGCCTGGAGCTCGCCACTCGGTCGTTGAGGACGTACCTATCCAAACCGAATACTTTAACTTCCCTCGTGGACAATGAACACCTTGCCCATTCAGTCTGTTTATATGCCACCACGGATAAGTGCAAGCATTCCGACCTGAATCAACGAATTCAAGACCAATTCACAGATCGAAACAGTCTCTCCGTCCTTAACTTGGTTATCACTCATTCCCTCATATCAATTACCATTAACCAAATTCACAGAGCCAATTGCAATCTCTAATCTTAAACTTCTTATTATTCTTGTTGCTTAATCCCCAAAAATAAATTTTGCTTCATTTTTAACAATTTCTCCCCACTCCATCTATTGATTTCCCGACATTCTCAAATCAAAATTATTTATTTTAGACCAATTTTATGGGGAAATAACTTACTTCAGATGCCGCCGAGACTCAAAGACTTCAGAAAAACCAGTCCGGCGCCAAACTGTCTAGGTATTATTTCCCTGCCCTGCAACATTCTTCAATTTCTCGCGGGCCAACTGGCTTTGATTTTGTACCGCCAAATTTCTTTTTTAGTAATATTTTCACATTACACTTTCTCATAATTTTAAAGACTCAAAATCTGTGCAGTTAATTTGAAAAATTGTTTCATTGCACTGGGGATTCATTCAATAAATATTAATCGTATTTTACAATTAAACATAGTGTCATAAATTAAACATTTATCTTTAGAGAAAGGTTATATTACATAGAAAAATACATGATAGTAGTAAGATGAACCAAAGAAGGATTATAACTTAATTCAAATATTAAAACTGAATCTGTGCTACAGATAGTAGAAATCAATAACGTTTAAACTTAAAAGTAGTCGTGTATTACTACTCGAAAATTTAAAAATTACTTATTAATGTACTTTTTTTGGGAGAAACGATTTAACAAAGGATTATTTTCTATTTAGTCAGTTTTGTGTAAGTAGCTACCTGACGACGATTACGATGGAAATAGTTGTGGAAACAATGTGCTCAGACAAAATTTATAGGCCAATACTATTAATAAATTGAGAATCATTTACTAAAAAAACTTAATTCTCCAATATTATTATTATCATAGCTCCATTTTAATTTATTAAAATAATGGACACAAATGATTTAAGACACTTTTGTTTCTTGCAATGGTAAATATCAAACACTGAATATCAGTTTCGGTATACCGATTCATATCCATTATTTATCCTAGTTTCTGACGTAATTGCTTATACGAAAATAAATAACGAAAAATAGTTTTTTATTAGTACCATGACAAAAAATATATAAAGTAAACAAATATATACCACATAAATTACTTTGTCGTCATATATATATATATATATATAATTAGCGTAGGAGCAGAACCGTTGAAAATGTGATTTTATTTCGTTTACAATGAACCAATTAAATTCGCTCCTCACATAACCGAATGTTCTCAATATTTCTTTGAACTTTTTTCTACAGATTTACATTCAAGCACTTCACATGTCACCTAATTTACATTGAATCTGTCAATAACAATTTAAATGAGGAATAATATTTTCTATAAAACTGAACCACAAAATATTTCCCCCACCATGTTACAAAGCTTTATTATAAATATGTAGCATTCAGATGGTCACGAGTGGAATCAGCATAATGGAGCCCGTATGATGTGCGACTTAATTAGAATCTTGCGGCATAGCGTAGCGAATTTATATTTAAATAGCGTCCATTTATAGTCAGGGTCCTTTTTACACGTGGCCTCGTTTACGCGTGATGGATTTCCCTTTCATTTTTTCATTCATTGTAGAGCACAGCAACGGCGTGTATGCGTCTAGCCATAGAGAGAAAAAGCTAGTAGAATAATTAGTGGAAAGTTGGCAACTAGTTAAATTAACACATTGAATGCACCATGTCGAGGATTTAATTACTGAGCGTAATTGGCCAAGTTTTCTTGGGAAGCACGCCACTCTCCAGAAACCTTGCCATTCCCCTGATGGCAGAAGAAACGGAACCAATGGCCTAAGGGGTGAAACCTTGCCATTACCCTGATGGCAGAAGAAACGGAACCAATGACCTACGGGCTGAATATACCCAACGATCAATTAAGTTGATGACTTTTACATGTATAGCAATTATACTTTCACTCATCCAATTTTACTTTCGTTTAAAAATGTAACATTTGGATAGGAAAAATTCAACAAACATAATTATATAGCAAAAACACATAAAAAATGTAAAAATATTACTACACTAATAAAAAGGATTTATATGAAAGCGACAAGAAAAAAAATTGTTATATAAGCGATGAAAAATTTTAAAATATTCAAAATGAGTTCTCATTTAACATTTCTCTGTTATTATTTACAGAAACACAACCATAATTTTAGTGTGTTCATTCATATCGCCAATGTTACTATGAAATCGATACATGTCTTAGTAGTGATGACTTCAGAATAGGTGATAAACGAACTAAGAGTGAGAAAGAGAAAATATTGAAATTAGTAAGAATAACAATCAACAGAGAAACGAATGGAAACTTGTCGTTTTATTACAGGATTCCAGTAAAACTTTGATAATCAAAGCCAAATATATTTCTGCATAAATTAAATATATGTAAGACAGTTTCAAATTATTTATGGTAATTTATTTCTGGGCAACAGGCTACATGACGGTGGTACTGAAACACGCAACTCCTCTTTATTGGCATACGAATGGAATTGAAGAAGGGGTAATGTGGAAGATAAAACAAGGTAACCTAAGGGTTGACTAGTGCCCCCGGGCTATAGTTTAAGAATCCTACCCAGTGATTCACCTAAAAGCGATGCAAGGAAAACCCTAGAAAACTTCATCAGGTAGATCGGGCTATTGGGTACTATTCTCACGTCCTTCCGAATGACTGGAAAAATGTTTTCAGTGCGGTCATAGAATTCCCTTCTCTGAGTCTTCACCATGTTTATTGGGCTGCTGGTCGACTGATCCTAAAATGAATTAAGGTGTCTCAGCATGTGAGAACCTTAAAACCAGAGAGAGAACGAGTCATCCCTCTGTGGAAAAATACCTGCGAGAGTAGGCATCGGTACGTCTCTTCTTTTTTATGTAGAAATAATTTTTTAGAAAGACAGGCTACGTGAGGATTATCCGTTTTGGTGGCTCTCCCCTATAATAGAAGAGAAATGGTTGAAAAGGGGAGATTTGGAAGGTAGAACAACGTAGTCAAAGGTTAACTATGGCCTCCTAGCTGTAGTTTATGGATCCTACCATGTAACTCACGTAAAAGGGATGCATGTAAAACCGTAGCAAAGCTTTATCAAGTAGATCGAGAATTTCTTATAACGGGAAGCTGTATTTTTGTGGGAACGCAAAAAACCCGACTCCATGCTCGACATTTGAGGGGCAACTGGCCGACTGGTCTAATAGGATCAGCGTACCACGTGCGTCGAAGGTCTGTGACCCCATGCATGGACCCCTCAAACTACTGAAAGTAATGGCGGCGTTGGGACGGAACCGATCATGAATAAAACGAACATTGGATGATTTAATAGAAAAACAAGAATTGCGAAGAGATTATTTGAAAAAATCACATGGGGCGAAGTAAAGATAGGTCTCAAGGTAATATAAATGATACACACAGCGTATAAACGGTAGTCATTAGAAAATGCATAACCAGTGTAGTTGACCGTCTTTTTTTGTAAACAAAGTAATTAACTTAAAAGAGCATTATATACACAAGATCATCTTGTGTTACTTATGTTACTTGAGGGGAGGGGTACTCTGTTTTTAATGATTCATGGAATTCAGCTTAGTTTTGATAAGAATATGAGAAAATAACACCATAAGTGAACAGGCTTATTTGTGACTGATATGAACTTTTGGTTAACAGTACTTATAATTGAATTTATTATATCGGGTACTATCTATAATTGTATACTCGTGTTACTCGTACCAATTTCAAATAATTTCGAATTTAAGTGTCGTAAGTCAAGAGTTGAGGGTTGAAACTTTTAATCCATGACAATTTAAAGAATTTTGACACGAAACGTTGGATTTACTAATGGTACCATCCTTATTATTAGATTATCTTGACAATAAAATTTAATAGCATCCTTCAGCACAGAAAGAGGTCATTATTTCAACGTGGCCTTCATTACGAATCAAAATGAACGTTCCAGATATGGAGAAAGCTAACGATGTAGTAAGAATTCCTTTGGTTCTCTCTGAGATTCATTACGTTTGGGAGAAGAATGGAATCCTTTTCAGAATGGCTGACGGCATGGCTGGGCAATGAAAGTAGCTGAGTTACGCTGAACCACGCAGCGACATGGCGATTTGCTCCGGGTTCGGGGATAAATTGCCATAATGGGGACGTCACACGATAGCAGAGACTTACGACACCGCTGGCTGATATGCGCATAACCACCGAGGAACAAAAAGCTCGTCCCTGCTAATCCACTAAATCTAGAAGGTTACAATTCCTGCTGAGGCACGACCAGATTAGTTGCAGGGAGCCAAATTGACACCCACTACCATGATCTGACTTCCAAACGAAACTATATGAGGATATTCAGCTAAATCTATAAGTTCGTTAACGAATCGTAAATTAATTTTCATTGAAGCAACAGGATCATTTATTTTGAATTTTATATACTATATTATAAATTTGACGTGAATCATTTACGTTACTTTGTTCAAGAGTACGAGACTACGTGGAATCACTCATTTATTAACATATGAACCTCAAATATACTACCAGTATCTCGAGAGATTCAAAAAAACTCCCGGAACAATAACAGAGCTAAAAATATTTTCAGTACTCTACCAATATAAAGGCTCCCTCATTTAAGGGATGAATTTATACTTAAATCGCATATTAAAAATCATGATGTAACACAGCGACTCGCATTACACCGGTTTCGACACCAAACTTGAAAGTTTCCTTGTTATTTTCAAATGACTCATTTCCACCCTCACATTCTGCAAACGGTTGAAATTATACACAAATACTATCGGAGAAACATTATAAATGTCATTGACCTTAATAATTTTTTTCGGCTCACATATGAGCCTTTATTACACATAAAAGTTCCACCCCTTCCCCCTAGGGGTGGTAGCCGTCCGTGTTTTACCTCCAAAGTATTTAGGTCGCGAGGAATATGGATACAAAAATTTAGTCAAAATTTTTATATCCTTTAAAAGTATTAAGCCCTGTTACGGACGAACTTTAATTTAATTAGCATTAAAAATGTCAGAATAAAGACTCCAATAAGGTCCATTTTGATAGCAAACTTCACTTTTTTATTTTTATACGAACCCCACGATGAATAGGGTTAAAATTATATGCAAACAAATTAATCGAAAAAGCTATGAAATTAATTAATGAAATACGTTTATGGTTTTTTAAAAATTACTGCCCCATCGCCCTTACCCCAAGTGATTGTAGTTGTTTATTACCCTAATTGTGTTGATGTCGGTATCCAATAACCATGTTCAAAATTTGGTCGAAATTGTTTCATTCGTCTGTTTTACCCCCTTCCAACCCCTCTTACGGGATGATCTGTAACCTAAATTGCCTTTTTTTACGTCAGAATTAAACTCAGTGGCTCACATTACAGCTGTTTAAAGCACAATCTCGATTGTTTTCTGGTTCTTTTTATGTGAAGCCCCTCCACTTCCCCCTTAAAGAAAACTCCCATTTGATTGTTATTGTTGTTGTGGTATTCAGTTCTAAGTCTGGTCTGATGCGACCCTCCATTCTAACCTATCATGCGCAAGCCTTATCAGTTCCTCATAACACGCACATCCCACATCCTCCCTAATCTGCTTAGCGCATTCCATCCTTGCCTCCCTCGTCTGTTCTTACCCCCTTCCCTCTAATGCTAATTTTACAAGCCATCGTGTCTTAAAACGTGGCCTATTAATCTATCTCTTTTCTTAGTCAACGTCCTCAATATTGTTCGCTTTTCCCCTGTTCCCGTAAGTTTCGCGAAAGCCTTCCTTCCCTGTGCTGTCCTACTCTTTATGTCTACTATACTTCTACCATCCCTAGTTATTACGGTAGCCAAGGAGCAGAATTCCTTATTCCGTCAAAATATCCCTTCCAAATCTTAAACCCTTTGTTATTCCACTATTTCCCACACTACACTCCATTACCTTGATTTTGCCTCTATTAATCCTCATATTGAACTTTTTCTCCAGGGCCACGATCATGCCATTTATTATGGTTTCCAAGTCTTCTGACTCCCCTAATACTACTATATCCTCGGCAAAGCGTAAGGTTTTTTATTTCTTCTCTCTTGATTATGTATCGGATTGAAATTATACTGCAATTGATCCAAGAATGTATTGATATGATAAAAATATTGCCCGTTTTTGTTGTTTAAAATTTTCATCCCGTCCACCTTCACCCTTAGGGGTAGTAGCCGAGTCGTATTCCGACTGATGTATACGACGTGCTAGTCTATCAAAACTTACCAAAAATCAGTATAGTGTGGGCAATGTAGAAGGGGAAATGGAAGGTCGTCCAGGCGGGGGAGTTGCCAACACACAACCACATTATAAATTCAAACACAGGAAAAGAAAGTAGGATTCTCGTAGTTAAGTTTTAAGAAAATTTCCAATTTTCTGCACAATTTTCAATTATTTTTTCAGTAAGAACCTTGTACAAAGTATTATAAAACGTATAAAAAAAGATTAATGAAATCGGTAAAGTAGTTCTCAAGTTATGGGGTAACTTTAATGTTTCCGTTTTCTGGCCGATAAGATGACAGCAATTCGTCATTTAAATAACCAATCCCGTTCATTCATGGTCCCGACTTCGTATAGCTTAGGTCTAAATTTTTACCTAAATGAATTACATTCATTTTATGTTAACGCAACAATCGCGTACCACAATAAATATTATATAATTGACTTCCGTCCTAACTAAAAACAAAATCACCTAAATTTTGATGTAATGTAATGTAATGGTATATGACAACTAGTTAAATCTAAAATTAATGAAAAATAAATTTCAATTATATACTTATTAACTACAGAGACTATAAAACGTTTTCATTTTCATATTATAAAAAAATGCTAAATTCCAACTGATGTAATGGATCAAGAACATAGTACTAAGAGAGTGATCGATCCCTATATTAAAACGAAGTATCCCCTGATATCCCAACGCTCACTCGTTTCAGAAAATCCCTTTTCTACTTTTAGCTATGAGTGCAGCAGTGTTTTCCAAGAAACGTAGCAGAGAAGGCGGATTACTTGCCGCGACACAAGCAGGATTATTGCTGCACGAACACTGGTGCGTTCTAGCCTGTGAGAGGTCTTGGAAGAAAGCATCGCCTGGGTGACCATTGTCGTAGCATTTCGTCCCTGAGATCTGCAGGCCGAGTGCACGAGTGACCCAATTTCTCCAGAGAGGCTGTATGTCCTTATGCAATAACAGGGGAGCTGAGAAGCTCCACACAAATGTGATACAATCTTTTATGTCAGACTACACACATGCCAGGTACAGAATAAAAATATCTGAATGTCAAATGAAACGTTTCTATTTCCATTCTCATTCGTTTAATCATGACCTAGTGGAATGGAAAGTAGGGAGACAAAACGTCACATAAATGTATTTCGGGGTTCGAACCTTCCCTGAACTTGATCGGCAGGAATACTTGAGACTTAAATAAATCTTTCTACATACAACTCAAGAGAAAAATCAAACACATTACTATCAATAACATGATTTACTTAATTCATTCACATAGAAACATATTTTTCATTAATAATTAGAGTTGTTAATTGAACAGTTAAATTGTATCCGAGTTACAAGGGTTTGTAGTAAATGTGATAATTGTAGGGATGATTATTAAATAAATTATATTCCAAATACGGTTAATAACCTGGATGGAGTATCAGATCTAAACACAAATCATAATTACACACAAGCAACATAATACCATTTAACTATAGGCAACATAGAACTAAAAATTGGTTAACATAAGGCATAAATGTTTTAAGTTCACACTCATACTCTAAAAATAACAAGTGAGTTAATCTATTGTTCAAGTATCCGACCTATGAATTTTAAATCATGATTGTCCGTCTCATAAAACGTAAATTAGTTGCTTTATTTATTGTGGGTCGTAAACAGTTTCGTCCTTTGCCCACGCCGGTCCGTCTTCCATGAATTCTGGTCGCCTCTGGAGCTTGTTCCTGGTCTCTGCGAAATTATTTTGACAGGACTCCGCCTGCTTGTAGTTCGCCTCGTTGTGGGGGACATCCTTCCTACTATTACGCCAGCAAGATTCCTCGTTTTTCTCTCCGCCTATTTACTTCAAAGTTCGTTCCTGACAGTAATTTCTCTAGTGTCGTGGCTCCACTATCACGCACTCTCCTGACTTCCTACTTGTTCAATTTTCCACGACCAACTAATCGAATTTCACCTTCACGACTGCCATGCCGTGGACCAAACACTACACACCCTCTAGACTTCTTCCTTCTTTAAATCTCCATGCCCGACTGCCTCGCAGGCCATCTCCTTCATTCACCCCACCATGAGATGCATGGCGAATCATCTGACCCTCAGCCTCCAATCAAAATTCAGCTTGACCCGCGGTTTCTCACCCTAATTTCTGGCCGTCGAAAATTCCCGGGGTCAAAGAACTAGACTCAGGTATCAGATTTTTATGTCTTATCTTCGTGAATGTAGGCCTTTATTTAAGTGATTCGGTAAAATTATGCGTCCCTTCATGGTTCCGCTAACGGCTCCTTATTGATAATAGTTTAAGTAAATTCTTTTCTTATAATTATTAAAAATTCTGCAAAATAAGTTAAATTTAATTTTGTTGTAAACTTTATAAGGTATTAATTGGAAACAGTACGATACCATAGTGAATTTTAAGTACTAATGACTCATTGCATTTGTTCAGTGTGATATGCAAATTCAGTAAGCTATATTCGTTATATGTCTTCTACTCGATTTATAAATATATTTGATCTCTGCCCAAAAATTAATTCAGTATATTAGTTTAGAGGGTAAGAATGGTTAATGTCGACAGGGCCCAACCTCGAAAGCCTGGACCTCCCGCTCTCCGAGCCGGCTCTCTACTACTGAGTTAGTCCGACCGATACAACATACCTTCATCCTTGTAAACCTAAATACGACTCATCTACAATTTACTAGTCACATTCTTCACATTATTTGAATTAAGTGAAGAATGGACAGATGAAAGGTCTGTGAAATTCCAGTCAAAGGGAGCAAAAATGCTTCTATTGAAGCTGAGATAAACAGCGCAAAGCCAGTTTGATACATTATATATATATATATATATATATATATATATATATATATATGTTGATATTCGGTTTCATTATTCATTACTCAATAAATTAATTAAGGATCCTGTTACAAAGTGATCCATTATTTTGCCACATATTGTATAGTTACACCCGGGTCCATATGGAGGCATTTGAGTTGGTTTCCACTAGTTAAAATGAATTAATATTCTGAAAACATTACTTCACAGAAGGTGAGAGGAGATTTAAATAGCGCAGCCAGAGATTTGAGATTAATCAGTTGTCAGACACAGAATGCAGGTAGCGGTTAAGTATCTCGGAGAGGAGTTGTTAGTAATAGCAGAAAAGAGAAAGTTTGTGGAGTATTGGGAGAGAATTTAGAGAAGTTAATTCTAAGTCAGTCGATTTGGAAGCTAGTTATAGCCAATGGTGTTTTACAACAAACACTTTTGTCAGTACGGAACAGCACAGAACCGCACAACTACAGTAAACGATAATCACGACCGTGACACGTTTAATAATTTAAAAATATAAATTGCACTAATATTTGTATCATACTCTTTATAAAATTAGTTTTAAATTGTAAATCTATAACAATAAATAAAACTGAGTGTCTGTCTATCTGTCCGACTGTCTTTCCGTATGCTTGTCTCGAATAGACTCTGAAACGGCTCAACGGATTTCAATGAAAATTTGAGGTTTTTATAAATAAGATTTAATTCAAATATTCATGCATATTTAATTTCGATATATTGCAGAAGATATTAATATGAATATAAATAAAAATATTAATTCTACGGGAATATTTCTGGAATTGCCGCGAGTGTAAACCAACTGCGAGTTACACGTTCCTATATCATTCATCTCATTTACTACATATTGTTGCAGCAGGCTGAGAAATAATTAACTTCTTTTGATCGTGATAAATTGGTTTTATTTCGTGCGTCAAGTAAATTTTAAAATTTAGTAATGGCTAATATGAAAAAAAAGAGCGAACAATGAAGAGGACGTTGATCAAGAGACATGAGGGTGTTGTAAAATTAGCATTGGAAGGAAGTGTGTGGGGTAAGAACAGAAAAGGGAGAACAAGGATGGAATACGCTAAGCAGTTTAAGGAGGATGTAAGATGTTCTTTTTATGTGAAAATGAAAAGGCTTGCGCAATATAGGTTAGCATGGAGGGTTACATCAAACTAGCCAGGACTCAATACCACAACAACATTATGTAAATATTAGGAAACTATCGAGTTTTCGAAACCGGCGTAATACGAGTCGCTCTGTTACGCTATGACCTTTAAAATGCAATTTAAGTACAAATTTACCCATTAAGTGAGGGAAAATTTTTATTCTGTTAGAATACTGAAAATATATTTATTTCCTCCGCGGGTATTTTGGACCCTCGAGATACTGGGAGTATATTTGAGGTTCATATTGTACCGGGATAATATAAATGAATACCTGGGAAACGCCCGGTCCCAAGCTAGTTTATCAATAGTTTCCTTATGAATAAGTGTTTAAGAATATAAATGATTATCAATTTTCCTTTTAGAATAAGTATTTTGCCCATGTATCATATTTCACAGCTAATGAATTTTTTTAGAAACAAATCGGACACGCTAATAAATTCAAATTGATGGCCACGTTAAAAGCATTTATTACAAATAATGAAATGGCCAAATTATTTTAAACAGATCATAAGTTTATGAAATCCGTAAAATATACTCCGGTATGAGTCGTTAATAGTTCGGAAGAAGCTTTCAGGAATCCCAGTTGCCAACGAAAATTTACATAGTAAGTAGTTCCCAGTTATTACACATAATGAGGACTCAAAACGTTGTTATTAACTCTGGTCGGTTTTGAGAACAAGCTTTCGCTATACATACAGAAAGTTCTGCCACGTTTTCCCGGACTCCACTCCGCTATACTGTTTGAATATCTACACAAGAATCAAGTGCCACAGGTAAAAGCTCACAATAGTGAGTTGGAAACTACTCCTGGAAAATGGTAATTTCATGTCAACATTTTCATTTTGTGCGTAGGATAAAGTAAGTAAGAAACTATGAAGGTAATAATAAAAAATAAGTAAGAAAATATGGAGACAAATTTTCAGGTGACGATATTTAGTGCCTGGTGAAAGAAAATTATGAACAAATGCACGATAGACGAATAATTACCTAACCAATAGGTAATTATTGTAGGATGAATCTGTACTTAGGGTCACATACTTAAAAAATACGACTCCAATAAAATATCCAATTAAGGATGAAATTTAACGATACCACGATTGAGCACGTTAATTTAAGTTTTGTATAGACATGCGCCGATACGGATACGATAATGTCCAAAAATAGTGAAGGTGTAGGAAACATTGGCATAAAGCTGAGTGGAGTCGCTGGGAGGCATTTTAAGAGGGGAATATAGCAAAACCATATTCTTTAACAGCTGAAAACATTTCACTGCCAACGTTTAGGAAATTAATGGGTGAAAATTCAAACCAGCAGTACAGGGAGCTTAGAAAAGTATTTTGTAATAAAGATAAGTACTGATACCTACAGAAGACGATCTTTATGTTTTCATCAGATCGAAAGCATACTAAATACCGACGAATGCAATGAGGCGGCAAGAAACGAATTTCTTTGAAAATTTTGGAGAACTGAGTGTCAGAACTAAAAAAGGGGAAAACGATGAAATAAATGTGTTTATTTAAAATGAAGCTACTTAATTGGAAAGAATTTTTTTCCTTATGCCGATCCTTCTCCGAACAATTCAATTTTAACTCATGTAACCAAAAAAATGCAATACTTTACAACGTAAACGTTTTCATTTTTGCACGTCACATCAAATAGAAACGCTTCGCTCAACACAGACATCAGCTGGAAAAACACAAAAGAGTAAGACAAACATGAAATTATAAATTTTACATTGAAAGATTATTTAAGCAGGGAGCTTACAAAATCTCTCTTCACCGTCTGAACTACTACTGAAGCGTGATTAAAATAAGGAGTCCGGTGGCCGTTGAGACACGAGAGGGGAGTGACTTTGAATCATCCAATGACGGCCGTATGAATACGCTTTGCTGTGATTGGATGATTCAAAATCTAAACGGACTTCTTATTTTAAAAAGACTATAGTCATGAAATTTCGAATCCCGGCATGGGTTTGGATGTTTGTGCCGTCATGGTTGCGAAGACCGGGATTAGGACTGTTGGAGATTCGATACGCTGACCACGTGCCACTCGAAATTCGGAATGTGTCATGAAAAATGACAGTCCGCAGTCGACTCGGTAGGCCCAGGCCCTCAATGGGCTGTAGAGCCATGGAGGAAGGTAGAAAGAAGAAGTTTTATAACGTCAATTGCTGGTTTTAGTAGTGAAGAATAAGCCAGAATTATGTTATTTTTACAGTAATATTTTTGATTTAATTTTAATGTATTGTATTCTGTGTTCTATTTTGTTAAAGTCTAAAAATCAAATGTAAAGAAGATAAATAATTAACGAGCATAAAAATGGATGTTACCAGTATTTTATTATGTAAATTCATAATAGTAAATAATGTGTATATAATTGTATAATAATATGTAAATAGTTGTCACTGTGGTCGCTAATTACCAGGCAGTCGATGCGACAGTTATAAATAAATTTAAAAAAACAAACAAACAGAAAGTAGTCCATTGATTTATTTATTTCGTAATTAGAGATAATTAGCTAAGATAGTAAACAGATATTCCCTCGCAGAGGACAAATGCATTGCGCATACGAGAATTTGAACAGATCTCGATCGTAAGATAACTGTCGGCAGACCTACACTGACGTGTAAATGACTTTCAGATTTCGCGGCAGATTTTTTAAATATATGCCGATGAAATCTGTTCGTGTGTGGGCACCCAATATGTCAAGAAACAAATTGAAACAATTTCGACAAACTTTTTATTTTTTAACCATCAATTACATATTAATAGAAATTATATTTATTTGACTATTAACATTCTTATACAAATTATATTCATTAACTGTCACGTAACATATGTGACAATAATCAGTACTATTTTTAAACACAACGTCTTTGTTTTACTTTTTAAACTTTGTTCAAAATATAAGCATGTAATTTACAAACGATGTTATTAATCGTTATGTCTAAATTCTTATAAATAAATTTCTTTCTTTAAAAAAACTTTATATTTTTCTGTGTGTAGAGTTTAACTTCAATCAAATTTTCAAAATTCAAAAAGGGCTCTCAAGGTTTAAGGTGTGTCGTAAGATTTCCTTGAGGCAATAGAACTCTTTACATTAATACTAGTTTGATCAACATAAATTTAATTACATTTCACTTTATATATAACAATCTTCTATTTTATGCACACTTTCATATAATGTATTATTCAACTATGTGAGCTATGACGAACAAAAATCAATGTTTTTTGAAAACTAGAATTATATTTTCATTTTGGAGTGGAAATAAATTATTCTGATTACCCCAAATTTCAAACAACTGTCCCACAAATGAGTTTAACATGCTTGGCATTTGTTACTTGCCTCTCCAAAGCTGCGTACACTTAATTTTATACCAATCTCAACTAAAAGACCATTGGAGTAGATCCCCAAGTAAATTGTCCCAATTTTTTGTTGTTGCTATATAGCGACTGCTGTTTCAAACCTATTTCTTTTTACTTTTTGCTTCCGGGAGTGAGTACGTATAAATCAACTTTGATCAAATCCTCCTTTTAACGGGCTTGTGGTACAATCCTCTGTAAACGAACTGTTTGGTGTATAGTTATGAGAAACCTTTGTCCAGCACCACTTCCCGTCAACCACCTTTCTTTCTCGTAGAACATTATGCTTTCGTCTAAACTTGCTTTCCTCAAATCCAAGAAACGAAACAGTGTAACAAATTTGTCGCTGAAAATAAATTAATAATTTTGAAATATAGATTTTTCAAATACTGTAACAAAAGTTAAAAATATATGAGGAAATATATATAATTTATGGCTTTTATAATTAGGGGAAGTCGGGGCAAACGACACACTTATTGTTTAACTAATTTTGTAAAATAAAAATCACTTCATGAAACTATAAAACATTAGGTTATTCTATTACTTACTTAATTTAATGAAAATGACAAATTTATATTTGAGACTAGGTTTTAAGGAGAAACTTACAAACGATTTTTTTGCAACTGCATAGTCTTTGCTAAAAGTATTATCTTTTTTCTATTCCTCTTAAGCTATTTCTTTGGTACAGTATCCTGTAACTCATTCTTATAAGTTTAGTCTGATAGTTTTCCTTTATTTTTTTGATAGAGCACACAACATTTTTCCTTCTACGACAGTAATCCGATTCGCCTCGTACGCTAGTCTCACTTGAAAGTTTTTTACGAGAAACGAGCAGTTTTGTGAATTACCTCTTGTCGAAATGCTGCAAAATGATGTCACAGATGTAAGACGCCCAAACAAGATTTCATTCACAAGGGGAAGTCAAAAGTTGGTCAAGTCTGTTGACAGGATTTATTTCTTGGCCAGTTACAGTGTTCCACCCCTATTTACTGAACTTCAGCACTATCCAGTAAAAATATAGGGTATTCCGTTCCGCCCCGACTTCTCCTACTTGAAGAGTTTCACAAGATTAAAGAACGTGTCATATCAGTCACACGAATGAAAATTTGCTCAGACCCTAAACTTTAATTTTTTATGATTGTACTATTCACACAAAAATAATCAAAAAACTTAAAATGTTTCTTAATTTGTACTTAATACACTGTATATCCTTTGTTTTTATGAAAGTTAAATCACATGTCGAACAGCGACCCATCAAAAGTTACTTTTCTCCCAAATGTAAAAATGGCCAGTGAAGTCTGCCGAGCATTACTTTGTTCATTCCGCAGTGATAATATACGAGTGTGCTGTGGCTAAATTTAATGATAATATATTTGCTTTGAGCCTTCATAAATCTGTATTTGCATACCCCGTTCCGCAAATATTGAATGCGAAGGACATCAATATTCAATCCGGCATTGTTGTTAGCAGAAGGTGCCTTGTGATACAAAAACACTGCCATGTAATGCAATTACGGATTTCTTGTGGCCACGTGAATTATGAATAACGTCGGATTTGAATTTCATCGTTTCCAGTTAATGACGAACATTATGAAGAAAAAATAAAATAAACCGAGATTGATTCATGGCTAATGCGACATTCGTAAGGAGACGGCAGCCAGTCAATTTCCGGCGGTAGCAAAGGTGACGCGTGGAAATAAAACACTGTAGCCAGGCTTTTCAAAGCCTTCAGCGCCAAGTTGTTCGCCCTTATGGCGTAATAACTCCATCCAGACTATTACGAATGTAATAGAAGAGAAATGGAAAAGCTGACAACCGTCGAGTATATCTCACATAGGGCGGCGAAAACTTGCCAGCTGTTAGAGCACAAGTCATTCCAACTCCGGCGAGAAGATGGGGAAATCTTCCCAGTCAACGAACTACAAGCATAATTCTCACTTAAAACCATCTCGTCTGAACAGCTTTATGCCTCGCCTCCACGCCATCTTAGCACTGCCCTTTATTCCCGCCGTAAAAAACAACATGACTTCATTTCCTTCCCGCATTCACGAAATATCTGCACTGTTAATCTCCTGCGCTACATTATTCTCGGGAAACTTGTATCAGAAAAGAAAGAAAAAATATGCTTCCCTGGGTTAAAACGCGCAGAAATTTGGAATAAAGGGTCACCAACGAAGTAAATAAATTACTTGTTTCTACGACAACAACAATAACAGAGATGCCGGGTATCATACAACAAGCTTAAGGGTTATGCTCACCAGAAAACGTGTGTACGAAAGAATAATTATTATATGTTCTTAATGATATTACGAGTGGAAACCACATATGAAAACGCAATACATGAAAGATCATTTGAAGACTAGTTCACGAACGTTTCTTTACACCCTTAAATGAGTATTATTTAATTGAAAATAAAATCCAGTTTAATAGTATTAAAAGTACGAAATAAGAATTGCCAATATAACGGGAATAATCATGAATATAAATATTACTTAAAAATTACACGACCTTAGTTTCCAAACGAAAAACAATTGCACATCAATTTTAGACGCTACTGTGCGTCTTTGCCTAACAACAGCCTTTGAACATAACAATTAAAGCAAATCTCTATAACAATGTTTAAATATATAAATACCAAAGAGCTAAAAACAAGATATTAAGTGATTTGTTTTGAATATGGATGTCATATTCAAAGCTTCAGCGTTTGGATAATTTTTATTAAACTAAATTTCTGTAATTATTCTTTTACTGTAATAAGGTTCCCTGTTTAATACTGTGGTGTTTTAAAATCTAAATTGTAATTCATTATATAGTAATAGGGTAGTGTTTGCTCACTGCAGTTTAAAATTAAACCTATGAACTTAAATACTGAAATTTAATGCCCTTTTTGAAGAAAGACAAGAATGGAAAAATGGCCGGACCAGGAACTCGAACCCCTGACTTCCAGCTTTCTGAGAGGGCACTCAACCACTGAAATATCAGAGTCTAATAAATTAGCTGTTCGCTATTAATGAGCTATTAATTCAATCATTCTACTTCCTTTCAATTAATGCCCTTTTGATTTGGCCGATGTAACAAACCAAAATTGTAGTTTTTCATTGAGAAACTCAGCTATACATTTAAATTCAGTTTTGATAACACCACAATATTAGACAGACAGCCTTGTTACAGTAAAATAGTAATTTTAAAAATAGTGTTTATTAAAAATCATCAATATTAAACTTGCCATCGACAATTTCAAAATATTGTATACGTCTTTTTATATCTCAGTATTTAACCATGTTTTAAAATATTTGTTTTACTTTAAATTTAAGGTTTAAACGCAGTTTTCAAAATAATCAAATTAGCGTTTGAAGTCTGTTTTTAAAATTTAATAATTTATTGAATCAATCCAGAATAACTATTAGTTATACATTACAATATATCGTGTTTCGTTATATATCATGTACATTTACGAGAACCAGTTCATTTACTCCTATTTTTTTTAAATAAAATTATTATATTTATAGATGCATCTATAGATGTAACTATTATTTATTGTTAATAGATTTATCGTCTTATTACATTAATTATTTTATATAAAATATTTTAAAAACTGCGTAACTTTTGATGCTCATTAGATTTTGGAAATTACATTTAAACATTGATAGGAAAATAAATTAAGGATTTGAAAACATGGCTAAAAACTGAAATAAAGAAGAAAGTTAAGGGACGTGTGTAATGTGTTAAGATTTTTGATGCCAAATTTAATATTGACAATGTTTAAATGATTTTTAATTAATAATATTTTTAAAATTATTATTTTACTGCAACGAGGTTGTCTGTCTAATACTGTGGTGTAATCAAAACGGAATTGAAAAGTATAACAGACTTCAGTAACGCGCACAAAAATATCTACGCCCTCGCTGGGATTCAAACCCGGGACCTCAGGGATGTGACAGTAACACCTCAGGAAGTCACCATTTTCATCTATTGCTATTAATTAAATATATTGTTTACTTGTTCGAGTCGATTATTTAATCTCTCTCATGACAATATTTGTACTACATAACTTGCATTAAATACTTGTATTAAACCAAGGAAAACTTGAAACATATACTCAACCCTTAGGTGCGCCAGTAACGTAAACATAGCCCGGGGGCCCTAGTCAACCCCCTCTACCTTCCGCGTCCCCTCTTTTCAATTCCCTTCCTATGCTATTAAAGGGGAGTTGCCTGCTTCAGGATCACCCTCATGTAGCCTGTTAACCCCCCAAAAAACACCATTTCCTTTAACACTCAGCAGCAGCTAATTATAAGCGATTATGAATCACTTTCTCTTGAATTAAGCTTCTATTACAAACTGACCGTTATTAATGATTAAATTATTTATTACTGAATCACTTAAACATACGCCCATATTCACTCAGGTCATAATACAATACAATTATAAACTATATAATTATAAACTGGTCTGATGCAACCCTCCATGCTAACTTATCTAGCGCAAGCCTTTATATTTCCTCATAACTATCACATCCCACATCCTCCCTAATCTACTTAGCGATTTCATTCTTGGCTTCCCTCTTCTGTTCTTACCCGACACAATTACCTCTAATACAAGACCCTCATGTCTTAAAACGTGACCCATTAATCTATCCCTTCTCTTGGTCAACGTCCTTCATATTGCTCGCTCTTCCCCTATGCTGTTTAGAACTTCCTCGTTAGTAATTCTATCCACCCATCTGAAAGCTACTATTCTTTTTCTGTTTGCAACTCCTATCGTCCGCGATTCGCAACCCATATAACGCCACACTCTATTCGAATATATTTAATAATGATTTCCTAATATTCATACTTATATTAGCCGTAAAGAAATTGATCTTTTTTGTCGGTGCTATTATACTCTTTATGTCTACTATACATCTACCATCCCTTGTTATTATGCTTCTCAAGTAGCAGAATTCCTTAAACTTCATCAAAATATCCCTTCCTGATCTAATACTCTTTGTTATTCACTGTTTCCCATATTACACCCCATTACTTTGGTTTTCCCTCTATTAATCCACATGTACTCTTCCTCGAGGACCATGTTCATGCCATTTATTCTGGTTTCCAAGTCTTCTTATGACTCCCCAAATACTACAATATCATCGGCTAAGCGTAGGGTTTTTATTTCTTCCTCCTTGCAGTTTGAATCCCTGTATATATAAGTTAAACAGCTTGGACGACAGACTGCATCTTGATTTCTGCTTTCTTTCCTTGCGCTTCAATTCTAATTAACGCTGTCTGCCTTCTGTAGAGGTCATTCTGGATAATTTAATTCTTCAAAATCCTTAACAGAGTGTTCCAGCTATCATTATCAAAGGCTGTTTCTTAATCTACAAATACAATGAACGTATACCTGTCCTTTAAAATTAGACGCAGAGTCAACGTTGTTTCTCCTGTCCTTCACATTCTTCCATACACCAAACTGATCTCCTGGCTCGCATTTTTTTTTGGTAAACAGGCAAACATGAGGGTGATCCTAAAACAGGCAACTCCCCTTTAATACGTTGCATCCTCCTATATACTATTTTCGTTAATATTTTGAACGTGTGAGATACTATGATAATTATGTTGTTCCTAAAGCCTTCTAATATCCTTCCTGTTTCGTAGAGTTCGCAAACTAAATAAAAAACAAAATATTAATAAACTCAGACATTGCCTTGCAGTGAAAACTGACTGTTGTATTGATATGCAATATGTTTTTACTAATGTTTAACATTGTTACTTCTTACTATTCTATCAATAAAAAAATATATTCTTAAATACTAAAATCATGTAAAACATATTACAATGCAGTGTCTAATATTAATATTTTATTTCCTGTAACTCTTTTAACATTCTTGCCAACTTAGCAATAACGTAATTTCATATTATACTAGATGCAACCATAAATATTTAAATTTTCCTAACAAGTTCAGGATAAAGATAATTTAGGACTATTTTCATTTTCACGTTAAGAAAGAAATATGTTTAAGTAATTACGAAATTCTGCCTGTTATTGGGGACCAGAGAAAACATTTTCAATCAGGATGAATATTTATTATTTAAAACGATTTGAGTCAACGTGTGTCGTCCATAAATATTGTTGGTCAGATAAGAAAGGAGCGTGAAATGTCTCGCCGCGCGCCGATGGAGTATCGACTGATTTCTGTCAATACCAAGGCCCCAAGTACGGAGTTATGGTGATTCATTATCCATTTATCTGTCATGCACAACTGAATTTCGATTTGTAACAGACGCTCGAAGAACAGTTAAATTTTATGATTCCCCGACCCATTTCACTCTTCATGGAGTCGTTATTTCAACACGTTTAAGATTTCCCACGGCAGAAAAAAATAATTAATACTAGAATTTTTGGATAAACCACAGTTAACCACAATTTGATAATATCGTTGGTGGTGCTTTGAATACAATTTCTGAATAAATTATTGTAGTAGGATATAAATACACTTCTCGTCAAAGTTTATTACACAAGAATGTGCTGCCTCGGTACATACAATAGATGTTAATTTACTACGCAACATACATAGATCCAAATAACTAAGGTTTAGAAATTACATATGCGTGATTAACAATGTTAAAACATCAATAGTTCTCTCTGCTAACAAAACGAAAGATTTCCGACGAAAAGGAAACTTTAATCAATACTACTTACGTTTCAACCTCGCTTCTTCTTGGTCTTTCACTAGGTCTAGTTCCTGTTAATTTCTCCATCCATTCATATCTTTGCTGTCATATTCTCGTCTATTTTTAAAAGGCCAAACCACTTTAATCTGGCCTTAAATAACGGCTATTTTCATCACCTTAATATAAACATAATAGTGAAAGAATATGTAAGACAAATCATTACATAATATTACTTTAACATGTCTAAAATTTTAAGTATTATATTGATGTACGCACTCATCCTTCAAGTTGAAATCCCGCATTTCTTGCTATGTTTAACAATTTTTAATAGGGAGTTAAATCTAAACGTTGAAATTTATATCGTAGAGACCTATAATGTGAACAAGTTTTAGATTTTATCTATAAATCCAACAGAGATATAGCGTCTCAAACATTGAAAAAAATTGAAAAATCCCATTTTTAAAGGGGTGGGATTTGTAAAGGGAACTCAAGTTACTATTGATATTTTATATAGAGAAACTAGAGTATTGTGTGTAAAATTATTGAGTTTCGCAACCAGTTTCTTCTTGGAGAAATCAGCCAACAAAAATTGAATTTTCTTCATTTGGAATCGACAACTTCGTGGTACACAGAATACATGAAAACATAATATTAGGTTATTAAATAGGGGATTAATTTGTAGGTCTGAATATGCTGAAGACGATGCAGTTTATTTGAAAAGGATACGTCAACAGTAGTGGATAATTTAGAAATTCGTAGATACCTGTAAACGCGAAAAACGAGGTGCGCGCTACAACAAAAGCGGCGGCCATTTTTGAACCGGATACAAAATTAGTTTCGAACTGCCGATGGGACGCCTCATCTGACTAATTCGGGAATGCCTCGTACTCTCTCTGGGTTTTCTTTTATCAAAGTTCTCACATGCCGAGACACCTTTAGCTATTTTAGGAGGTATGTGTACTGGGGTCGAAGACCTTAGGCATATGGCAAGAGTTGTCCGTTGATCCCATTGGATCAGTCAGCCAACTGCCTCCCAAAGTTTGCCAAGAGACGGAGATGGGAATGCTGCGTACCCCACAGTAAACTCGTTGCACATTTGTTTTTCTTAACAGATACGGAAGGCTAGATTGACTTTCAACAGCCCTTGCCTAGCTGTGTGCTTTGTTTTATTAAATGGGATGACTTTTGCCTCATTTCATATAGTTTCAAAAAATTATTTTGTTATGAAAGTCATTGTCTGTGAGATCAACCTCTCATCTTTGAGTGAGAAGTATTTTTTCACTGGCTGACAATTTTCTTGGAATAGAAACGAACATGGCAAGTTGATAACTTTTCTCCAACAATGCAATTTTGAAAAGTACAAATAATACCAATTGACTTATATTTTATATTTTACGGATTAAAGGAACTGAAAAATTTAAGAAAAATAAGTTTCATTTTCATATTACAGAATACTATGCTTTGAAAAAATGTATGGTTATGCCATTAGTGTAGAAGCGCACTCCTAAAGCTAGAGAAAAGTGAATCAGAACAACTTAAACTCCAACAGAAATAAAAGGTAAATAGTACGCGAAGGCAAAATTAAGTATAGCATGCTATGAAAAATTAACAATTTGTCATATTTCCGAGATCCTATATACCTGTGATGAAGCATGAATCCTTCTTTTTTAAAACAAATCTTAAAAAAAGAATACAACAACGTAATGAAAAGTTATCAAGCTTGTCCCCAATTTCAAGCCCTTATACGCCTGCGATGAAAGATCACGTCTACCTTTTTAAGAAGTTCAAAACATGCTCTTACAAATAAAATTTATTCATAATAGTTTCTATAAGATAGTTTTTCATAAAACTAGACTATATATACCTAATTTTTGGCATTTTTGCAAAAATCTCTATTTCTAAAGCAGTGGAGAAAAACAGATAAATTATATTTTACATTCGAGGACCTTGTGATGATAGTTTATAGACTGAAAAATTTCACAGTTTTCGTACCATTACTTCCAGAGATATAGAGAGCCAAACTTTTAATATTTTTTCACACTTCAAGTTTTTTGGCAGACTTTGCTTCAATTTATCTAAGCAAAATTACTCATCAAAGTATGTTTGATATTTACGTCTAAAAGTACACATAACGCTGTACTAGACAGTCAAGTTTCGTTATTTATAATAATATACTGCCAGAGATCTTACATCTCAAAGTTGCTGAAATTTCAGTCATAGAGTGAAACAAACTACAATATCTCCACAAATATTAAATTTTAGAATTTGAATGTTTACCAATGTACTTTAGGGATATGTATGAATGTTCACACAAAATTTCATCAAAATCCAGGAAGGTCAAGCGGGGCACCACTTGACATGGAATGAGCCTCATTCCCAAAAACTACTTTTCTTCACAACACGCCTTCAATGTGAATTAATTCTTTATTAATTGAATGTGGGTTTCGTTTTATTTCGTAAGTAAAATTTGAATGACCCCACCTTGAGTACTTTTTTAATTGTTTTCTATTGACGCAATTATCGAGCATTTTAGCGAAGACGTACAATACGTATCGTGTTTGTTTTGCTGCAGTACAAGTATCTGTGCTCCAGAAAGCTGTTCTGTGCTTCTGCGGGGAGTCCCGCTGGGAGTCTCGGAACTTTAAAGGTTTGCCTGCAAGGTATTTCCGAGAGAGAGAGGCGCCAGCTTGGGGATGCAACTATTTCTGCCATACGAAACACTCCTCGCACTGCTACTGCTTGCTGTAGATAACACATTCCTCGCAAGTAGCAACATTAGTCTAAACCAATTAATTAAACTTTTGCATACATGACAAAAATCGCTACGAGGCAGTGATATCTTTTCCGTACATACTTCGGCAGCTTTTAATATGTTTTCTGTTGAATGAACATTAGAAACGCAGTTTTAAATTAAATACATGGAAAACCGACGTCTCTCATTGTAATAATTAACTGAACCATAAAATTTTTCATTCACATTGCAAACATATAAATATATATATTCTTCATTTATTATAATTTTTCCGGTTATATTTGAGAGATTTACTCTTTAAGCTGGTCAAATATCACACTGATATGAACCTTGATAATTCATTATTCTGCAACTGATTATTTTAACAGCTTTGTCTCTGTAAATCAGTAGAGCAAATAACTGCAACTCTGAATTTGTTGAATTACAATAGTTTTTGTCAAAAATAACGTAAAAATTGGCAAGCACGCATCAGAACAATTAGTTTTTGTTGTGTTATAATGAGGATTCCATGAGAAGTAGCAGGCTGTTTGTATAGACATGGGCATGGAATGTCACACGTGTCTGTGCCGGAATGCGAGGCACGCCACGAGAGATGATTGCCCTTGAGCAGGCACGCCCGAACAGATGCGGGTCGATAAGAGACTGACCCGACCTCTTTAGCACCATCGCTAGCTTATTCCTCGACAACTCGAACCAATCGCAAGAAAAGTACGGTTCTTGTCCATATTACAACAATTATTGAACAGTTAAAAGGTTTTGATAATATACTGAATAGATTCCATCTGCTGTTCCCATGAACGATTTAATTATTCCTGTTCCCGACATAGTCGGAGAGTAAAAAAAATATAAGTAACGCATATTTACTACAGTGATTTATTTGCATTGCGGGCATCACTATCAAACTGCAGTCAAAAGTGAAGCTTTTCCAAGTCCTATTCATTTTATATACATTATAATTTAATTTATTTCAATTTTAGTATATTTAGCTTTAATTTCGTTTGTCTTTTCTTACACGTGGGACTCCGTCCATACATATTTTTTATACTTAAACTTTGTTAAAATTGTGGGTTTATGATTATTTAAATATGAAATTGTATGCCATTGATTTAATAGACCTTTTTAAATGTTGAACCGATGTTCATTATGAAAATAACAGAAAATTGCTTTCCAGATATTTTCTTATCAATCAATATTTCACTTTTAACACTACTACTTCTCTACATAGTCACCGGTGTTTTATAGGCATAAGTTTTTGTATGCCAAAGAAAGATGGGGTGAAAACCAAGTCTTCCCTCTATGTTTCTCATCCCCATCGTGTTGTACTGTTTTCCACCAACGAATTAATTCACATAAAGAAACAGCGGAGAATAGCTTGAGGCCAAATCCGGACTCTAAGAAGGATGGTTGAATCTTTCCCAGTCAAAGGATGAGATCAGATCTGGCGGTGTGTAAGCCGGACGTTGTCATGAATAAAAACCATTCCACGTCATCCACTTTTCCGTTCGGTATTGTAAGATTGAGTTTTTGAACGGTCTCACAATAAACACCATTGTTGATTGTCGCATTCCTGGACAACAATTCAACTAACCAAGCCGTGTACATATTCTTGGGAAACGATTATAAGTCTTTTTGTATTATTTGTACATGTTGTTGGGAGTGGGTAGCGTCTATTTGAATTCTTTACACTGTTAAATCCACTTTCTCACATTACCATCACTCGTTATTGCCTCCCCATACATCGCACACAATTGCGGAGGAATGTTTTCTCGCTTAAAAATTCTTTGCATTCAAGAGACGAATCACTGATCTGCCTTGAGAACTGGTGGGCCCTTTAACAGTTTTAAACATATATAAACTCTTTCCCAAAAACACAACTGTTTGGCTTGCTAGTGGATGACGAATGTGATCCCAGCTTTAGCTTTAAAATCAGTCACCGTAACAGAACATGAAATTAAATAAAACAAGATCCAAACGATTTACTTATAGTTATTCAGTTATAATGATATTAGAAGAACAGAATGGATAAACTATCGACCTGACCCTCCAAATGAACCCGGGCGAATCTACCACTGAGCCAGTCCAACTCGATGAGAGATCAATCCTCTCCGTACGACTGATAATAGTTTCCGATAGTCGGAAAAACAATCTCTTTATTCTTGTGTACAATCCATTACGTAGATTATATAATAATTTAATTATGACTTTTAGGGAATTAGCGCAAAGGAACAGATAAACGTTGTCACAAGGGACATGCTAATAACGAATGACACAAACCCTCAACTGCCGTAATTGGAAGGAGATCTGCAATTGGAAGTTTTTTTTATATAAGAAGAGTGCTTCGACACGGAAAAATATTGGATCCCGATGGGCTAGACTAGACCATCAGGTGGGAAATATACGAGATTGCCATCTGAGAAATTATTATTTTCAAATTTTATTTAATAAATTTATCTCAACTAATAACTAAAACAATTTACTTAAGTTTCTTCCTTGTGAGAATAAATTAGGAAGTATTTCTGATGAACATCAGGACCATAAAATCTGTGTGAATTTCGACGCCATCATAGCAGCTACGATTCGTCTCCAGTCTGTAAAAGAAAGGGCATTGCAGCCATAGCCATTAGAAACGAGCCCTTCATCCTGATATCAGAAGAGACTCCACGCGATATCAGACAAGTTCGGGTCCAAAACTGTAAATCTGGAAATTAGCTTAAATGCTACACACAACTGTGAAGTTTGTCCATTACGTAAAGTCAAATACAGATTGTTTTTACTAAATTCACATCATGGTTGTCAACAGAAACAATCTGCCCACATGTACGTATTTTATATCCGTAGAGAGACTGACTGATACTTCATGACAGGCGACGAACAATTAAGTTACTAAAAATGTTACACGTTATTCAGTAATTTTCATATTGAAATATTTGCTGTGCAGCATATACTGTTTGATCATATTAAATTGTGATGAAATAGCGAATTATAATAAAAGTTTTATCACGCAACATTTGTCCCTTACCAATGCAACTGAGAAATTATCGGCGAGATTGTGAAAATGCTGTTAGATTTATTTTTTAATGTTAAAATCATTCATCATAGAAAAATTACTTTACATTACAATTTTTGTTGCCTCCACGTAGGCTGTATTTAAAATTGTTTCATGTTGCCACAAAAATTATTTTCAAAATTCCGATCAATTGACAGTTACCGCTCGTAGAATTTTTTGTCCCGTTCTCCATTATGAACACAAAATCTATTAGTGTTAAACCAAAAAAAATAAATGTATAAACAGAGTGTCGCAGTTCCTAAGAGCCACAAATTTCAGAAGTTGCTCAGTGGGAGGTCCAAGCAATTAAGCAACACGTTTCTCTCGTTTCACATGAACATCTGAGAACTTAATACCCTCTTGAAATTACGAACTATCCCAGTAATGCCTGTGGTTATAAGCTCCCCTCTCACCAATACGAGGAAGTATCAACTAAGCCCCTGTGTGCTCTATACAGTGCTCATTAGCAGCACGAGCTCTGAAATCATTGTTGGTTTTCCGTTAGCACTGCCAGATTCATTACCATCCCCACTTAAGCGTATTACGTGGTTTCCAAAGCAGAAAACTTGTCAACAGCAACCTTCGATTATCTATATAAAGTCTCGTTAATCGCTTAGTAGGAATCAAAGTGGATGTGGTCTCAGTATTGGACGTTCAGTTAAGCTAACCAGATTACATTTGCGGTATCTATCTACATCTACTAAGCGACCAATTTATTCTGAAACAGACTCGCCGAATTTACTTTTACTCGCCCTTGACATTCGTTTTCCTTTCATACAGCATTGATGTAACTATTGTAGTATGCTTAACGCCTGCTTGATTGACTTATTATACATAATTTCAATCAATCTAAAATAACTGTAAAATTTCAATAATTTAGTGTTACTAAAACAGAAAGGAAAATTAAACATTCTACATTATACCTTTTAAAATTTTAAAGTTTATAATCAAAAGTTGGGAAACTAGTGCTTGGTTAAATTTACCACTGGTAGAAGACGTTATTTGTGTCTTTGTAAACCAGGTGACTTCTGACTTCCAATCATATGAATGAATATTAGGCTGTAAACCAATAAATACGATCAAATTATTTCCTGAAATTTTAATCTGACATTTACCGCACCACTGGTGTCCGTACAATTTTTGGAATCAGGATGGAAGACAGAGCTATAATTTATTTTTCAGATAAAAATATTTATCATACTAAAGAAAACAACATCAGCTATACAGTCGCATTGTATGCGTATTAGAAAAACATATTTATAGTCATTTAATTAGCTTTAATTTCAAGAAATTTGACTTAATCACATACATTAAGAATTAAAACCGTATACCAAAAATGTATATGTTTGACTGAGATTGTTTATAAAATATTTTCTAATATTATTTAAATTATTTGCATTATTTATTTTAAAACTGATTCCATATACATCTATATTTAATTTTTAACGAGATTTGGCGTAATACTGGTCTGACGCCAATATATGAATCATTTTTCCATTTTAAATCAAGAAAAAGATTTAGTTCCTAGCAAAATAAATTGTAGTTTTCTTTATTACATTTTAATGTAATTATATTTTTTTCCAATATTATAAATTTTAATTAGCGTTTCATATTTAACTTACAAGTTGATCTTATTATTCGTTAAATATATAAATAACCTTATCAATGCAGAAATAGTTCTCGAGTTTCCACTCGGGTTCAGGTGCGATCGAAACGCGACGTTTCGAAAGTCGTCATCTTCAGGCTGAAGACGACGACAGAGCACTTGGCCGTCGAAACGTCGCATTTTCATCGCACCTGCGTTCGAGTGGAAACCCGAGAACTATTTCTGCATCAACTACACCGGGAAAGCCTCAGCTCACTTATAACCTTATCAATGTTATTTTTCTATAGAAATGGTGTAACTGTTATATTATACACAAATGTTGCATTACAAATGTTAATTTTTTATGTACAATTTGACTAAATGTAATTAATTATGGCGTATGTGTCTAATTAGTTATAGTGTAAATTTTTATAGAAAAAAAATTAATTTCATGCTATCATTCCGTCGCTACTTACTTAAATGTTTTTACATAACCCTTATTATTTATAATCATGACCAAAAATTAAAATAAGTCGATAATCTCAATCAAATATTACAATTTTTATTAATGGAAGTATTAGTTTTTGTCTTCATTAATTTTATATGAATTTTGGGTATTGATTATTAATTACAAAATATATTTCTTAGAATTGGTTATATTGACGTTTCTTATACATTACCATTATGTTCAGGTATAATTTAATGCCATAAATAAAATGAAGATAGTTATTTCTATTTTAAGTTTTTCCTTGTGTTGTAAAGAATGACTTTGAGAAAGTAAAATTCTACCATTGAGACGCTACCTCGTCGTCAAAAACATTTTAATTAAATTTATAATCACGATAAAGAATATGCGTCATGTTCGTATAGCTTCGAAACCTATTTAGGCTAAAGTAAGCGCCTGTCTTGGCTGTATATCATGAGGGATACAGACTGCGCGGGTTCGCGTTGCAGAAGAGTAATTGTGATTTATGGAGTAGAAGTTATAACTCAGAACGTGTGAAAAAACGCTCAACACTGCCAAATTGAATATGACACTTGCCATATATTTTCCAATTGTGCCTTACATGATACGGGAAGCATATTTAACCTGAGTTTCTAGTGATACATATATTCTTTAGACGATTGATACTTTTCGAGAAGAGAGGAAGATCTTTCACTCATGACAGCTCCTCGTTCCGAAATACGGACAAGGTATGTGCATTATAAACTTCACAAGCTACAAAAGCTTTGCACACAATATAGTCGCGTTCAAAATAAAATACGCACAGCTGGATTTAAAACCACAAAATCGTCTCAGGGAATTCTTTCATTTTTTTGTCAACCTGCGTAAGATTTATCTATTACAAATATATTCAACTAATCATTTATTTATGTTTATTTAAATAACACTAAAATCTTATTATTTCTTTCATTTTCAAATGTAAATGGAACACCGAGTAATGTATTACGGTTTGAACCATTTCTACATTTTACATACTCCATAAAACAAAAAATTATACTGTTCAAAATAACGTTGTAGCATTAATATGTTTCTAGAGGATAAGATATTGTTTTAAAAAAATCAGTTTAGGATGTAATTAATTAAATTTATAGACTCTGTTTTTGTGTTGAGGAACTACTTGTACAACAGCAACAGGTATCCACCTGAAAGGCTTGTTTGTATTCCACTAATAAAAACCTTGGGATAGTTTGTGGGATTTTAAGACAGACTAGAGTGAGATCGCGTTCAAATTGCGAGGCGTAGCAGTGGGCCATAAATCTCCCCTGAAATCGTTTGTGCAGCAGCCAGAGGAGGATTTCTATTGCCTAGCTACAGGATGGTTTTACAGTGAATTTAGTTGAAGTCATGCGAATGAAATGCAGCTCATAAACGTGTCATTTACATTCTGTTTAATGATAGCCTATAATGGACACGAGCTATCCCCGATTGGGGAGTGAATTCAATACGAAAGTGGAAGCTTATGAAGTACTTAATAATTTCATTCCTTTTTTAGTGTTATATATGTTTCGGTAATTGTTATTATACTTGAAAAATTTAAACAGGACAATAACTAAACTTTAATTTACAATTATTTGAAATTATTAAGTTTCTCTGAAAATTATGTATCTCTGTAGAAATTTTGCGGGTACAGCTAGTAATTATTAGGAAAGAAACTCGTTACAAATGTTTTCATATAATTTAGAAAAATAGTTCACAATGTCTCTACTTAATTGAAATAAAATAAAAAATTCAATTATGTAAATCAGCCATAACTGGCACAACACATGAAATTCCGTAGTGTATCTAACCTATTTCATGTTTAAAGAATTTATTTAAAAAAAACACAATGCGAAGGCCATTGAAATATTTATGAATGACATTATTTATTTATTTCTCAGTTATTTAATCAGTGTACATTTCAGACTGTTCTACTAATTACTCATTAGCGATATATTTCTTTTCTGATTTGTAACTTTTGTAATAATCTAACAGTCCATTGTTCGAAACTTATAAGTGTGTACCAATCCAATATTTCAAGATGAATTTAAATTTATCATTAAATATTACTTGTGTGATGTTATTAAGAGTTATATTTTTTACGAAAAATTTATCAGGTTTCCGCACGTGTACAGCTGCAGTATCCGTGCGGAAATATGCGAGCTCTTTCTTCATCAAGTACACTCCAATTGAGTTAAAATTGCGATAAAATAGTTGCATTAAATACGAATGCTTGGTCGCGGACGGGAGGGATGAATCATTTCTAACCAGTGAAGTGACATCCTGCTTAGAAAAATCGCGGTTTGTCAGGTGAAAATTAAAGTAAATTGTAAACATTGGCTGCGAAATTCTTGGAAAGCTTAATAGAACATGATATTGAGAAAGTACAGAATGAATGTTAAAAAAAGCAGAATACAACAGTTATTTTTTATTTTGGTTGTGAAGCAGTCGTCAGAAAATAAAGTTTTCAAGAAGGAATATTACTGTCGTCAATGAAAGATATATAGCTCATTTCTCCCAGTTTATTTAATAATTATTTTTTTCTGTTTTTAAATTTACATTTAACGTAGATTACTGCCTAAAATGTACGTGAATAAAAAGCGTAACCAGTCACAGGTAAATTATTCAAGGAAGAAGCTCCCAGCCAAGAATAGTATATATATATATATATATGCTACAAAATGTTATTCATATTAAATTAAATTTTGCCATTAAATGTCCCCGAGTTAAATAAATGACCTTGAGAAAGTACATAGAATGTCGTTTCTGTTTTAAAAAATTGGAGCAACCTAAATTTGTATTTAATTTTATATTGATTTACATTAAAAAGAAATATATATTATCTAATTTTTCACTACACCATGGTACCGATTGCTTTAAACTCTTTCGAAAACTACACCACTTAACGTGATGTAGAAAATACGACAAGAAGAAAAACCCCAAGAAAATAAGAACAAACTGTTTAACACTGAGTAATAGTCTTTAAATTATCAGTAGATTATTCCCACATTTTTTCTGTCAATATCTATATGGAGAGCATTTACTCGGAATGAAAAACCGGGATACACACATAATATAGAATTAATGAATGCATTATATAAATTACCACATAAATATATAGGAAGTGGAATACAAGAGACAGTAACAGAAACGCATAAATCATTTAGAAGTTATATGAAAAGCAACCTGTTAACCTTAACGAAAGGAAAAATTTGGTAATTACGTTTTCGAAAACAGTGGAAAATATTACTTAAACGGAAACACTTAGAAAGCGTTTCATAACCTCTTCCACATCTAAACCATTTATCCTCATTGGAGCTGCTCTCAATCTTCAAAATTAAATCAAACTGTAGCTGATGCATATTTTTGGTATGTGACATTCATTCGGAAAAACTCGCGAGGAATTCCAAACAACTGTCTGGCTCTTCAACGATACGAATTAAAAGGATTACATGGGCCCTGCAATTCAGTTCGTTTTGCTAAATACTTCCCAAGGGAAAAACCCGCAAGCCCGAGCTTATTACAGAAGTTTTTTTTATGACACAGTAAAGTTGAACAAATCCAGCTGGTCTGGAGTAAAAAAAAGTAAATTACACCTCCAAAACCCCGTTAGCTCAACCGTATGTACTAATTATTCCCTAATGAGGATTTAGCATAGCCTAAATTCACATGGATGTATTTTAATAATTATTTTCTGCAGAGTGGTGTAGCCAGTGACACGTATATATATATTCATACGCAGTGACACTCTGTTCATTGTTCCAACCCCAATGGATCGATACGTATAAATCCAGGCCATTAAAAGTTTAATAAACATGCCTCCCACATAGACAAAAATCCCAACTGAAAAACGCACGTTGCTTCCGGACGCTTTTATTGCCAAGGTACAGATTATTATAAATATAATTTTTTAACACATTAAACCCTGTTCAGTGAATTTAATGCTAAGTGGTAAATGCATGTGTAAAAATAAGAGATACTGCGGCACTTTTAAAAAAATATATTCACATATCTATTATAAACTCATTTGAAAGGTCCAGGGTTTATGATTGTTAGAAATGTGACAATTTGATTGAATTTGTGGAAACAAAAGTTTACGACACAATCAATACCATTCAAACATTAGTAAGATCATTTTCTGTTTACTTTTATTTGTTAACATAAATTTTTAATTCCTCCAGGATTAAATTTTATTTAACTATCAGAGAAGATCAACCAGAGGCTTGAAGAAAACTTCTCAACATTTGTAGGACTATTTATCCAAATTATTCAAATTAGCTGGATGTCCAATTGGTTCATAATTGTCTGATAAGATATTGAGACAAAAATCGTTGGAATTACTGTAAAGTTTCTCTAAACCATTATCTCAAATATGTTTTCTTAAAATTTCTATCCTTTTTTAAATATGCATTCCTTTTTAAAATTATTTTTCATGCGATTTTTTTATGTCTGAACAAGTCATAAAGTATGAAATGACGAATTATTGTATTACTTTCATGGATCCAGGCAACCGAAAATATATGTATGTTAAAGTACACCAAGAATTACGGTTTCGATTAAGCAAGTATTTTAGCCGATTTTAAAAGTCATTTTGTAACATAGTCGTCAAATCTGCGCAGAAAAATTCAACAAAAATACTCAAACCTTTATTTCCGACATAACTATTAACATATTCCTACTAATGAGTTCCTAATACGTTAGTACTTATAATTAAAAATTATTTAATGAATTTTATTACTTACATTTAATTTATTCCATTAGTCCTCGAATGAGGATAGAGGATACGTCATTACCTAAAATTACAAAATAACTAATGTAAGCTTTTATTAAAAACAATTAGAAGTTTTAGTGTAGATAACTAAAAATTGTGACACACACATTTGTCTGTCCAACATAACTAAGGATACTATATAATAGGAATAATAATAAATCCTTCATCTTATAATTTCTAAATTATTATATACAAGGTAACGACTTATTTAAAGCACATAATATGAGTTTATAATACATATATTCATCTTATAACCTGACGCCAGAATGTTGCGTCTACGGGAAGCGGTACGCGTTATTTACATGGTGCAGAGGATTAACCCTCCACAGAATTCGATGAACTGGAAACATTTTAAGCGGGTGAATATTGCAGCTTCGAGAAGTGACAAGGAAAATCACCGAAACGTCATTATTACACAAATATGGTGATACTCGAGTGGTTAGGCATACGAAACGGCTCCAAAAAATCCGTTCAACACCTAAGATGCGAGTAGAGAAAAGAATTATGAGGACGGTCTTGCAGTAGCAATTGTATAGACGGACTGAAGTTAACACCCTAAACGGAAATTCTAATTTTAAGACAGTTTCAGATATTATTTATAGATCCATCCAACCCAACCACGAGAAAATGGTTCAATGTAAGAAATCACGTTAGTACGTCCGCACTACTTTTACGGCCTCAGGCATGTTCCTGATCTAGATACATAATATTCACACAATTCTATCTCACCACAGACTATTAAATGAAGTACCTGAACGGGAAATAGTACATATTTCCTAGCCTAAACGGTTCAAAATTCTAACCCTGAGATTGTATATGTTGTGCATGCTAAATCAATTAGTAATCTTATATTAGAGTATTAAGCCTGATTCCTGTTTACATGTTATAATAATTACTGTCGGGTAATTTTCATTTTAAAACTATTAATCTTCATATTTAATCATTAAACATAATAAAGCTAAACTTCATTACAATGTATATATGTATAAACTCTATTAAATATTTAAATCTAAACAAAATGTGCACTGAATGCTCTAAAGCAAGAAAATAAAAATTATTACTTCTATGACATCCTAATTCTGTCTACAATAATTTATTAATAACTTATTTACTACTTTTACAAAACTGCTAGTGTGGTTTCAAGCTACCATAGCAGCAACTAAAACCGTAGAAATATATATTTATTTATTTATCAAAGTGGCAGCATTATTGTAATACTTACTTTGAGCAACACTTTGGACTGTGGGATTTCATGCGCTGCTTTCACGAGCTTGAATACGGAGAAAAATTTTAATATCAGCCCTCTCATCATGGTACAAATAATACTCAGAAAATTAAGCCTCGCTTATGCTGACCTTTCATTAGTGTTGAATATGAAAAAACAAGCGCAACAAAAAATGGTATATTACGTTTTTACATAACTGCGTCATTCTTACCCTTTCGTCCAAACTGAAAGTAAATTTAACAACGCATGTTCGTTCGTTGAAAATTAATATAAATTGGAAAAAAATAGATAAAGCGTACATATTCGTAACTGAAAAACTCATACAAAGAAAATCAATGTGGAAGGAGGTTTAACATTTTCACCAACTCACATCCGGATTAACATAGCAGCAATTTCATAAAAGAATCAAATTTTATTTACATATAATTCACTGTGCAATAAGCGATTTTTTTAGAATATTTGGGAAAAATATTCAGAATAATAGAAAGAAGAAAGCCAAGGATGATATATAATGCAACAAAATACATTCTCAGGAAACAAAAGATTAAGTTTCAACGGACTAAAAATTATGCAGCCGATAATTTGAACGAAAATGAAAAAAATTCTTTTGACGTAAGTAAATCAACTGTAAAACATGTAACTGATATGCTAAAAACAGTGCCTTAATTTACCATCGCAAGCAAAGCTAACCTTTATTTGTAGCAAAGTTCTAACGTGCCTGATAAAATATCCTGTGTTATAAAACGTAAACACTTTGTTTGTGCTAGTGTTTGTGGAAATGCAAACAAGGATGTCTTTGGCTAGCCGAAAGACTTGTTTACAAAGCAAGTTTCTAGGTAGTGTATAACATTCTGGTTTCTTTTGACATTTGCGTTCAATGCAAATAAATTATTTGAACTAGTAATTGATAAAGTTCTCTCGTTGATATAAAAATGATTACTTCTTATGGAGAAAACTGTCGTATTTGAATAAAGCTCCATTACAATTGTAAAATTGTTAAAATAGGCTTCTCCAAGCAAAATAATCGATCATTACTTTAATATAAATAAAACTGGAGGTCCAGCGCGGCTACGTCATAGCCCCAACCCCCCAATAAATAATTTATATAACATCTATACGTACGTTAAAGTAAATTCGATCAATAAAATTTATTTACAACGAACTGACTTTAGATAAAATGATACGAAAATGAAATTCAATTTGAATACAATAATAAATATTTAATTGAGTGTAATCAGCCACTCTAAATTATTACAATAGAATGGGAATTACCTGCAAGAAAAATATATGCGATCCGTAAGATTGAAGGAAGGACTACCTAGAACCAAAAAATATTTAAGAAAAATACCACTAAAATACTTTAAAATCTTTAAAGCTTCAAAACAATTACAATTGCTTCTTGATTTTAAAACCCAATAGTTTTAAATACCTTCAGCTGTTGAAATGTAGAGTGTATTAAAATAAAATTAAATGATTTTGATTTTCACGTTTTCTTTGTTGAAACTAAATTAAATTACCTCCTTACGTACTAGCCGTTCATCTATTTTTCCATAAATGGAACAATATTTATGAAAAAGCATTTAAATATCCCCTATTTATTCCCGTGGATATGGATGACGACGGCGGATTGATGTTGATTGAAACTTCGTTACACTATTATAAAACAACGGTAAAAGCCAAGCAATCCATTCACACGCACACGGAGAGAAATTTATTACATTTGTTTCCGGTTTCCTATTATATGTAAAGATATAATCAAACACTTTCTTTATCAATTCACACAATAAATTATTTATTTAATTTTTGAGAATAAAAGGGGAAGACGGGGCGGAACGGAATAGCGGGGTAGACCGGGATAACCTACTTTTTTTAGTGGATATTGCTGGAGGTTAGTAACTGGACAAGGAAGAAATCCTGGCAGCCGACTTGACCAAGTTCTGACTGCATCTTGTAAATGAACTCTTGTTTTGGCATCTTACATTTGTGAATTAATAAATTTTGCAGCATTTCGACGGACGGTAATCTACTCACCGCTTTTAACTCTTTAATGGTATATGTAAGTTATGTATGGGGTTTAAATCTGCTTGTACTAAGGCTCGGTGAAAAACCTTTAACTAAGACTAACGTGCGGGGCGGAACGGGATATTACTGTACAAGGCAAAAAATGTTATGAGTTCCTCAAAGCAAAATAGGAAAAACTGGCAAACTCACCGTATAAGACTGAGTTACAAGACGCTGTACCCAAAACGAATTTATCAAGAAAAAAAAACAGAGCAGAAACGAAGGGAAAAATGTTAGCAAAGACCGTGCAGTCGCAAAAAATGTCTCTGCAAAAGGAAAAATTGATAAAGCGACCAACCGTACGCTAAATAAGTATAAGAAAGAAAACATAAAGGTTTCTTAAATTGACGTAAATTTTATTGCACTAATTGTAAATACAAAACATACTATCCCGTTCCGGAGGAGTGGTGGGGGCAAAACGGGATATTTGTTAATTTTAAAAATTCATCAAAAATCTAAATTCGTTATTTTAAGTTGAATTACTCTTCAATTAAGAAATTAATCGAATAAGCTAATGTTTTACACTTTCATGAATGGATTTATATTTTTCTATAATTTATAAAAAATTAATAATATGTGTTCTGCCCTATTTACGAAGACTAAGTTTTAAGTTGAAGCACACATATTGAAAGTTATCCTAATTATTTTATGTCGTTCTTTTATCTTTAAATTATTTATAGATTATATTAATCATGTCTCGTGTCTGAGAGACGATGGGTTCATAGTAAATTTCTCCAAATTCTTTTCTATGATCACAAACATATTTTACATACTTGCGAATTTAAAACACTCTTCTCTAGTCGGAGTCTATGCCATTGAACTTACTAAGTTTGAAAGAGACATTTCTTGGAACGTTTTTACTCTGGGAAAGCCTTTGTTTAAATTTTATGTAATTCATGTAGAAATGCAGATTAATAATCAGTAAAAATTAATAATAAACGAAATCTTCAATTACACAACCAGAACCATAGTTTCAAAGATCAGTGACGTCATAATTCCACTAATAAATAATTACATATATTTAAAGTTATAATAACCACTAAGTTTGTCCTGTTCGCTTTTAGAATCTGCATATAGCAGTTTTATGGTTATTTTTCAGAGAACATGGATTCTTATTTTTAAATACTAGTAGTTCTCGTCAAACTGCTTTCTGCCAGCCAAATGTTCTACAAAAACACAATTCATACTTCCGTTAAGTTTTATAGTGACATAAGACGTTATACAACAATAATATTTTCTCTGTACATTAAATCGACTGAAATCTTTAAATTTAATGTCTTAAGAGACCAAAAATTTGTCTCATGTTCCCGCCTGTCTCCATGACATTGCTAATTTGATTGAATTTCATATCGTTGTTATATAGATGCGTTACAATGTTTCACACAATATCAAATCGTCATCCGCAAACCTGCGGCGAAATGGTGGACGACCCAAAAACTGATTTTAACTGCCTGTTAAGAGATATTGTTCGCTTTATGGAAGAAATAATGAACGGCGTGTGTCTAAACCAGTAAATAATAAATCATATACTGTCTTAAATAGTGACTATTTGCAAATTTAACACTAATGTGTTTGCCACATTTACCTTTCACAGAAGTGCATGCTATTATTTGGTAAAGAACTTTTAGTGGAGAATAAAATTGTACGTAGAACAAAGAAGTAGTTGAACAGATTTAAATTTAAAAACACGTACACTTGAACAATGGGTCAAAATTCTCCTTATGAATCATTCAGATAATGACAAAGTTCCATTCCTCAGGCATCATAAGTGGTAGGGATATTATTTCACCCGTAAGGATTTCGTCTCAAAATCGTAATTAGCACGTGTATAAATTGCTCTACGGTTTTAGTTTATACAAAGAACTTTGTTTCACTCCTTCCACCCCATCCCAGGGTCTGCACTGCAACTTAACCGGTGCCTTGAATATCATAATTAAACTCGAAATCTTCCAGATTCCCAGATTTAACACCAATCTCGATTGTCCTTCTATTATATACTTTTGTAATGGCCTTTAACCTTCCTACGACGTCGATAAAAACACAGTCAATCCATGCAAATATCGGTCGTTTTTTATTACAGAGTTTCGTATATTATCACCACAGCATTTGTTTCTCGGTTACGAAGAGCATGAATACAAAATTGGGTAGAAATTGCACCACGCGAATAAGATTGTTTGAGTTTTCTCTACCCTCTTCCACACCATTCTTAGGGGTTGAAATATATCTTAACCGACATTTTGAATGCCAGAAAGGATGTTAGCGAATTCCATAACTTATCGCTCGACACTGATCTTGGTTGCTTATGGGTTTTTTCACTTTCATCCACTCTATCCTCCCCATTACATAAGTAGAATCTTGAATGTCAGAATTAAGGTCAGTGACATCCATAACACCTGAATAGACAAGAATATCGGTTGATTTAATGTTATTTCCATGTAACACTCCTTCACTACCACTAAGAATGAAGTTCAGATTGTACAGAAATAACACAATACGACAAAACATTTCAGCCGTTTATGTATATTTTAATTTTCCACCTACAACCCGTAAGGTGATAAACACCTTCAACAAGATTGAATCTATATAAAATGATACTATAATTTTGTTGAAAGCATACCACATCGATCGTCAGCCATTTTACAGGATTATTCATTTACTTACTCGTCTCATAATATTCATCCAGTCCCTAAGCCGATGCCAATGTTATTTGTGATATATTGATTACTAATATTTCTCGATTGAGTTGATCATCTACTAAACAGTTTTGCCGTGCACGTTTACAACGAACCACAACTTTGGGACAGTTCTTATTTCTGTCATTATAAAAAGATAAATAATTCAGAATTAACAAAAAGCCAAAGTATGTTAACGGATTGAGGCATGGCCATGGTCATGTTCTGCGGATTCATAAGATATTTGAACGATACAAAAGCCCATAACTATTAAAAGGTTATACGTGTAATCATACTCAACATTATTTGTAAATTTTTTTTCCTTAGAACTGAATATCTCCTAAAGACCGATATTATTTTTAAAAATCTGTAACCATCCTCAACATTCTCTGTAAATTTTCTTTTCTTCAAGACTGACGTTCAACTAAGGGTTAATATTATTTCTATAAACCTGCATCTAGAATCGTTGATCATATTATGGGACCTGTAATATTATATTCAAAAATTCATTTTTGAAATTCAGTGTTATTAATTAATTACAGTTTTATTTCCATTGTAGTGTTTATTTCATATCGATTTCTCGTTTCGTTGCCGAGTTATAAACAAAAACATTTAATGATGAAAGTGATTTGCAACCGTAGGGACCTAATTTTCCTGTTGTAAAATTTGAAGCAGTGAATGTAAATAATATTACAGGCACCATAACAACATTCCCATTG
Source organism: Eucriotettix oculatus (assembly GCA_034510155.1). Classification (NCBI taxonomy): domain Eukaryota; kingdom Metazoa; phylum Arthropoda; class Insecta; order Orthoptera; family Tetrigidae; genus Eucriotettix; species Eucriotettix oculatus. The sequence goes on along the minus strand of CM067378.1, from coordinate 27,513,812 downwards.
CAGTAATGGAGGCATTTAAAGGAATCTTCCAAGATCATTGTGATTCAGATCAACTGAAAATATTCGTAGTCGTTTGCACACAAAATGTAAATTACATTGAATTGAATTACATTCAAAGATATGTCCAAAGACTGGATTTTATGTGAAACGGATTGTAAGAACAGGAGCAAATGAAACTATTATTACCTTCAATCATGGTGTGTTTGGCAGAATAAATGTACTATAAAGGTTGGGGATACCATTAGGAACAGGTATGGTTCAATACGTTTAAAAGGAGGATTTCTTGTGGGTCAAGAAAGGAGAGAAAATACAACACTCGAAAAAAAGAGGTTAGAAAAACCAAGAATAGAAGGAGGAAAATAAAAAGTAGAACATCTGGATAGTTTTAATGTAAAGAGTGAATTTTAAGGGACAGTTATATACTTGTTGAATATTTAACATAGATTTCATCAGAATATGATTTTTTGAACCTGTTTCCCAAATAACTCTTGAACTAATATACAGATTTCTTTCTAACTTTCAGAAAAATACTGTACTATATATGTCTACAATATACATTAGAATAAATGAAGTGGTATAAATATTATTTTACTTGTTAATATTTTTATAATTGAATAATGATTAATTTTTGTTATTTAAATATAATTTTTAACAAACGGACTTGGGAACCATGTAACTGAATGATTCTAGTAAATGTTTTAACCACAAAACTAACCTATATTTTCCAAATATATAAGTGAATTAATTCGTATTATAAATTGAGTTATTAGATAAACTGTAAAATGAAACGATTTTTATAGGTTATATTAAATTTAAAAAATCAAATATACAATTTATTAATCTACTTAAATTTATAATTTCTTTAAAGGATAGAGCTACAAAAATGTTGTAAAAGGTCTTATGCAAATAATGTTTACTGTTCATGAGATATGCAAGTCCAAACTTTGCCTAAATAGAGAACTCGATAACTGTACCTATCCCCTTAAGCAAGTTAATGAAAATTGTTTGAATGATAAGTGCTATAACTGTTTCAGATGAAAACTTACGACCAGGATATGCACATTGACGTTCCTCAGCAATCGTCGTCGGCCCTCGACCTGCTGTTGGTGTTGGGTCTGCTGGCTATGGTGTACTACTACGTACATCGAGCTCGACTGGCGGATCTATCACAGCAGAGATACCAAACTGCTATGTGGCAGAAGACGATAGAGCGTTACGAAGCTTCGAGGGAAACGTTTGCTCGCGAAATTGACGTTCTGCGGGAGATTCTGGAGCAACTCAAGAAGCACGACAAGAAAATGATCGTAGAGGGAGACGACGTGAACAAAAACGTGAATTCAGAACTGTCACTGTGAACCCCAAATAACGTATTAAAAATCTTGTGCTTTCTTGTAAGGTTAAAAAAAATATTATACACAATAATTATGTATTATTGGTAAGACGAAAGAGATTAGGGCCAAATCCAAGACCGATAAGTTATAAACTATATTAAAATCACACAAATTTCTTACTTTTTAATAGTAATAATAAAGTAACATGCCGGATGCCACTCGTAGGCACAAAGCGATTCGTAGTTCAAGTATTATTTATTTTACTTTAAAGGCTCAACACTGATTCTTTGATCATTTTATTTTTGTAATCAAGAAAAGTAAACTAGTGCATCAAATTATTAGATCGTTATAAAACACCCGCTATTTAAAGTAGTTCATCTATGCTATCAATAACAAATCTTTACCTTATTTCCAATAGTAAATTAATTAGCTACTATACTTCATTTGAATATCATCATGACGTCACATTCCGTACTGAAGTATCAAACTATTACGGCTATATATCAGTAACTATAAATTAAATAAATACTTGTAAAATCCAGAAATATCGATAGATATTGAAATAGACTATGATGCAGTAGTCGAGAAGGATTTTATAAAATACGTACTCCATAATTGAGTGTCATATAATGACACATCGTAAAGTTGAGTGTATTATTCAGCATACAGTAAGATACAATGAAACATTTTCAGTATAATGATACTTTTATTGATTCCCAACAGTTAAAAATTTGAAATAGTTATTTCCGGGGTTTCCAGAATTCTTAAAACCATCCAAGTAAATCGCCTATCACAATATTATAACAGACCATCTGACAGTAATAGGGGAAAAGTGAACACCATACAGTCGTGTAATATGGGTTGAGCAGTTAACAACACTTTTAAGAGTCGTAAATTATTTTAATTTCAATGATCCTTGCGAATGCTCGATAAAGCGCATACCTAGTCTGGAAGTAAACGTCTTTATTGTTACCTTATATCTATTTAATATTTGCTATAAATGTCTACTTTTAATTTAACAGCATCGTTTGTCCCTCCAAATGGTGACATTGAATTATAAATATAGAAGATATGTTTGGTTCTACATCATTGTAAATAAGTTTAGGGCCAAGGGTAGACGAGACAAAATAATTATACGAAGACAGAAAGATCGTTGGACAATTTCGTTTGTTCAAATGAATTATTTTTTCCTTGAATACTTATGAACCAAACTTCATTTTAAATTATGGCATTTAATACACACTGCCACCAATTTACGTAAATTACGTATAGTATTTTCTTGGTCAGAAACAGCACTAATTGTAAAAATTAAAAGTCCGTACATTTAATTATAATACGTACGAGTTTTACCCAGCGATTTCGAAGCTAAATTAAACAGAGTGCACTAAATACACTAAATATTTGCTATTTACAATGGAGCTTCTGTGGGCTGTATTTAGTTTGACCTCGGAAGGTTAATTATAATATAACGCTCTGTTTACACAATAGATTCGTGACAAGTTGCTTTATCGAGCGGATTAATTATAATTGGTAATTATTTAATTTCATTATGACATAAAGGTTTACTTTAGTTCATGAAGTTTATTCTTGCAACACTTGTTTACAGGCACGTACAGGAGATTGTGCGTTTACAAATCTAGCAAAAATGATAACCACCTGCAGTTTTAATTATTTATTACACTACGAGTGAAGCATTAATTAAAAGAGTTTATATAGTGAAGATAGAGCACGGCTGGGCTGTGGAATAGGACATAGGGATAGAATTCTGCAGTGTTCGGGGAATCTTGTAGCAACGTACGACGCATAAAAAGCGAACTAAATCCACACAGCCGAAGTTACCCGAGCCGTTTGCCTTTATGCGCTCTTCGACGCAAGTTTATGCATCTATGTCTGCGGACCAATAAATGAAGAGATGCCGCCCTCCAGCCATTAAAGGCCGTCAGCACGGCCCAGATTCTGCGTCCAAACAAAACGATCCCTTCGACCTTTACTGTCCGAATGCTGATTACCAGGTATAAACTGTCGACTAAGTTATTGGCTGAAATAAGAGGAACGGTGAAAATTTAATAGAAAAACCAAAGTATACACAAAACGTATGGATACTAAATACAAATAGAAAAATTGACGTTTGATTACACTCAATATTCAAGAAGGAAAATAAAATTGTTGTGCTTGGTTCGCATTACCATACATGTTTCTTTCTATTCCACGGAGAATTTAGAAGTCTGTTGCAATATCTGGAGGCATCTTGATGGGACATATATTTATAATTATAATTAAAAACATTTTCTTAACGTACAAGAGGTAAACCATTTTGTAACCCATTAAACAAATAAATACATCCCTGTCAAGAGGCGTTCCCAACAGCAGCTAAGTCTCTTTCAATTTTTTACTTTTACAATCAAGAAAAGGCACACAAATGTCACCAAAATAAGTAAAATTCATCGATCTGTTTGAATGGTCATAACCTTTTCTTGGTCTGTTGGCTAAATAATTTTTTTTGTGGAACACATTTTAGGTTGAATTAGTTTTATATGTATTTACAAAAGAACAAAAAGGTATTCTAATTATTAATTAAATGTTTATAAGCGATCTGAAGCTAAATTGTAAAAACAATGACCGTGGAAGAAGAATAAAATATATTGATAAGTTTTAGATTACTTCGGTTATACTTCGACATTTTTCGAATACTGTTTTTATACAAAATTCTATTATCAATATATTTTAGTCGTTAATCAAACATGGAATAATTAATTTGATATTTTGTTGTCAAAATATTTCATTCAAATTATAATAAGAAATTAATTATGAAAACTCTGAATTTGTTAGTATTCTTCACAAATTATCTCAACGATTGATTCAGGTTCAAAAAGTGCTTATACTTTGTCTATAAATGTTACAAAAATCCCCTGAGAAAGTTGAGATTTTATTTCAACGGCAGGTATGAATATCAAAATATTTGCAATATATATTCTTTCGTTTATTCAGCAAGCAATCTGAGTATCATTAGTTGGTGCTGTGATAGTCAGTACTTGCAGCACAGTAGGATCCCTCCCCAATTTTAATTCACATTTTTAGAGTTTAAACGATGGAAATTCAGAAAGAATATTCAGAGGCAGGCAGGCATGAGGTGGAAATCTCAGACGCCAAGGTGTCGCCTAGAAAACGTGTCTGTCAGCATGTCCAAGGGATTAAGGGTTGTTTTCGAAGCAGCGACGATAACTTCGAAAAAGCTCCAAGGACACATTTCACTTCATCAGCGCAAAATAAAAACCGTTTGGCGAAAGATGAAAAAGATTGGTGGAGACACGTCACATGGAGTAGCGTTTTCCCTTGGAGAAGGGAAATGAGAGATGAGAAAGCCAAACAGCAGCCAGTGTGGATCGGACGTTGAAAGGACGAGGAGGCAGAGAGGCGAGAAATGTTGTTCGGAAGTTGAAGGGAACAGGAAGCAGATAAAATAGGAGAGAAGAAGAAACGAGCAATTAAACAATCTTGGCAGTTGAAAAGAGGACCGGTTATAGTCATATTCTGAAAGTCATAACTTCTGGAAGAAAGTAAAAGTTTATCAGAAGTCTACCGTATTAGCTAAATTATCGACTAAGATATAAACATCGTCAAAGATGAAAACTGGTTATCTTCAATCAGCGTGACAAAGGAAGCCTGAGAGTGAAAGAGGAAAAATCTACTACGTGCAATTTCCGGAATCTCCTAGAAGGTGGAACAAGTTCGTCAAGAAATAATGTAAAATCTCTGCTACACGTTCTTACCCCTGTGATTAACCCTGAGAACCCCATGAAATTTAAATAGTAATTCTCCTTAATATGTATAATTGTAATAGTGCGTAGGATATATGTTGATAAATAGTCGTTATATCTGTTAAAACACAAATAATTTCTTAAATGATTTAAATAATTACCCTCCCAGACTGGTATTATGCAATTCGCCATGTACTACAGTGTGTAACAAAAGTTAAGTGTACAAATTTAGAAGTAGCCAATAACAAACATATTTCCCCTTTTTTCAGAGGCTCTTCTCTACTTTGCTTGCAATTGGAGATAAGAAAACAGGAGTTAAATTCAAAAAGCGAGCTTCCCATCTCACCACAACCATCAGAGAAATACATGAATGACACGAAGAACGGTCCAACTAAAACATTCCGACAGTAGTGAACAGAAAATACTTCTTGGAAGTTATGCGTGTATGTCACGTGGATTTGCGTCAGCCCAGAAGTACTGATTGTGACCCATTGAACAGCACCTCACGTGGAAATGATGCCTCGTATGAATACAAAACCAATCATCCGAATTCGGAGTTGTTCGCCTGTTTCTGGAGAAATAATTGGCAGAATTGTGTCCAGAATTGTTTCTTTTCCTTGAACTTCCCAGAAACAAAGCGTCTCTGACCAAAATGCCAAGACAAAGAAATATTTGTATTGACCCCTTTAAGTTGGTGCACTTCTGTTATCATATAGAATGTTTCATGCATAATTTAATAGTATAATCCCATTTAAATAATTGAATAATATATTCATTAAAATATAAAAAAGAAGGGCAACGTATGTATGACGGTTCTTAAATAAATATTAAATTAAATATTATTCTGCGTTATTAATGGATAATAATTCTTTTTGAATGACATTTATTATTTAATATAGAGAAATATAAAAAAATTCTCAGGAGATAACGTGATCTAATATTTAAGTATTGTGGTATAATATAATCAATTACTAACTCCGTTTGTTTTATGTGCTAAGTTGTATTAATAACGGGCAATCCGTTAGGGACCCGCTAGTTGAAATATTTGAAGAGGAACATGAACCTCACGTCAACAAACTGAAGCCAAAATAAAGTCTAAAAGCATTCAACATATCTTTTACGCAGAAAAAGATCGTACTTCCATGCACTTTCACCTAGACGTGAAATTTTACCTTTATGCTTTTTTCCGCTTTAGCACCGGTTGACTGCCACACGCAGAGGACCTTAAAAGGGCTAAACTACATGTACTTCTGGAAGAACTTAAATACGACAAGCATAAACTCTTTGTTCCGGCAAATTTTTGCCAAGGTGTGCTCTCACATGTCAACTAAAATGCGAAGCTACGCTGGGAGTAAAGTAGGTGCTGTTTCAAATTGTGAGTACATTTTAACAAACTTCCTATTCATATCAGTTATAGGAGTATAATATGAAATAAATTCTCTTCAGAAAAGAAATTTTCGATCCTTCATTTAATTTTACGTAAAATATTCACATTATTTCCCTCAAGCATTTTGTTTTTAAATAAATATGACTAGTAAAAATACTTTTTCTTAGGTTTCAATATCATATGAACCAATTTTATATTTATTTATTTCACTTACAACTGTATTATTGTCACTTACTTTAAATTAGTTGAAGAAATTACGAACCTGAAATGAGTACAAAAAACTCACTAAAATAAAATTTGTTTTTATCAGGTCGTCAATATGTTTACACTAGTTTTTACACATTTTATATACATATATCACTTAATTTAGATTAATATAGTCAACCTTAGGTATTTCTTGATTTCTGTAGTTGAACGTGTGACTCAATGATCGGACGTAACTGTAACTATACTTGATTCTCATTATTGATTGTGATTAAAGGCGCAATTAATAAACGTGATCATTAAATAAGTTTCTAAACAATGCTTTACCTGTCAAACGTTAAGGTTTTTTTTCATTTTATTTATAGCTGCATCAACAAAGTACTCATTAGCGACTTATACAAAATTACAATAACCAATACATTTTTATCTTTAAATTAACAATTTTATAAAATTTAAGTTGATATTTATGCTAAACAAAGTTTACTTAATAATGTGTGAAGTTTATACTTACTTAATCTAAACCGAAGAAATACATATTTCACTTATGTACAGTTTATTAGATTGAAACGGTGGGAAATTATAAATAGTAATTATAATATTACAGAAAGAGAATTTAACGCAAGTATCTTGAGAAACCAATTTACAAAAACTATACAAGCCAAAATTAAAAATAGTACCGCGTTATTGGATTCGTAGGAAGCACAGCAGCACTAGATCAACTGCAAACACACAATGGTTTCAATTACATTTCACAAGTGAAGCGATGGATCGATTCAAAACAAGTCATCTCCTGCCCCACAGTGATTTAGGTTTTTAAAAGATATTTAAATCACTGCAGAAAAAACATTGTGAAAGAAAACTTTAACTTTAATGTTTAATCAGTGAACAGAAGAAAATAGTTCGTAGAAAAGACTTTTTGGATTCTAGAAACCAGTGATATATTTCAGAATTTGTGATTTGTATTTAAATCTTGAAATTGCTCCTCGTGTTTATATTTGTATGCGGAACATACACACAAACATACGTAAGAAATATTTGATTTTTACACACAAACAATGAATTTCATCTATAAGTTTAAGTTAGGTTATCTATCTGTTTAGCGCGAAATAACATTAATTTAATGAGCATTTTATTTAAGTAACATTTTTAAGACTTTGAAAAATATACAAAACTGTTGTATTTGTATGGTAAAGTGTGTGTGTGCAGCACTCGTGAGATAATCAATTTTTTATATTTTTCAAATTCTTAAAAATATCGTTACTTAATTAAATTAACAAGTATTTCGCGCTATACAGACCAAGCTGGGAAATAAACTAACTTAAAATTATAAATGAAATTCATTGGTTATGTGTAAAAATCTAATATTTCGTACGTATGTTTGTGTGCATGTTCCGCATACAAATATAAACACGAGGAGCAATTTCAACCAAATTTTGAACCACTGTCTTTGTGGCTCGGAAATCAGCACTGTCGGGGTAAGAAACGGCTACCAAACATAGTCGGGGGTGGAACGGGCGGAAAAATTAAAATATGCAAAATCAGCCGATATTTCCGTCGAATAAATACTTTCCGGGTTCAATTACTTTTACGGTGTTTCTCGCGACCCTATTTGTACCCGTTCTACCCTAATGGCATATAGAACTTTCTACAGGATACATTATGCCTGCGTATATGCGGTGGAGGCGGCGACGATCCCGAGAAACATAATAGTATAATAACTTAAGTAAAATGTTAGTTATATTTAAGAATCGCCGGGCACTCAGGTATTCACTATAAAAACAACAATATTGTCTCAACTGTTACACTGTACAGAGTGAAAAAACTTATTACGGATTGTAAGTATGACTAATGTTGATGCACACAATTTAGGACTGCCTTAATAAGAAGTGGGGGAATTTTTTTATGGACGGTATTACAATGCATAAAATTAAACAAATAATTGTAAACTAGAAGGAAAATTAATTTTTCTGTCCCTAATGTTCACAACTAATTCTCTAATAATTAAAAAGATTGTATTTATTTATCGTCTAGCTACGGTTCAAAGTTTATATCTTGTTGAATGATTCCGGTTTCCAGGCAAGCCATATATTTACTTCATTTTGTGAAAAAACATTATACAGTAATGTTTTGTTTTGTGCCGAAAGATGTGTTTTATTCTTTAATAATAACAAGAAAAAGAGATGGGGAATATCATATTTGGGAGGCGAGTTGTGTGTAGTCTCGCTGGCGGCAAGACGTGATTTAAAATTTAAAAATAAAATGTTGTGATTTATGTAACCAGAATAAGAATGAAGTAATTAAGTACCACTCTAATCGAAATTGGCGTTGATAATGAATAAGTTTCACTATAATAAGTTCCTTATTTTTATAATTACTTCTGCATTTGGACTTGACGGATTTAGTACAACCAGGAGTTGACAGTTGTCCTGTTGCAGTGTATTGTGTGATAGAAAGGGAAATTATAATTGGTTTCACTCTCTCGTGCAGTAAGAAGTATTCTTTAACTACAAACAGAATTTTCCAACAGCTTCGAATTTGGTTGTTACTTTAGCTAAATTTCCCCACCTTACCCTGATGATTTTTTTCTTTCGTGCATAACAACATTCTAATAAATAAATTAATATTTTCAAAATAATACATTACAATACATATTCTTTAATTAGTGTGGAAAACTTTTTATTCATTCAATCAGTCCCAAATTAAACCCATATATATTATTCAAGCGTTTATTTGATTAGATGTAGAAAGGGCTTCTGATAGAATTCCATAATGATCTCTACTGTCCACATATGAACTTATATTGCTTTAATTTAATTTTGACGTTTCAATAAAAGAAAATTATTCCGGCATGGGATACCAGTACAAATAAAAAATTTGATATCGGACGAATCGGTTATCAAAAATTTCGCGGGCTGGCTGATTAATCAGGCTGTTAGTATTCAGGAACTTAAAATATTACAAATAGGTGTGTATATGAAAACTATTATATTACCATGGGTTTTGAGTTTCGGAGTTTTGATTTATTTTTACTATTTTAGTATTAATATTGGAATAGGTATAAGTAATTGTTCTCTTTTAGATCGAAGATTATATAATATTTATAAATATAATTTTGTTGTTGTTGTGGTATTCAGTCCTAAGACTGGTCTGACGCAACCCTCCATGCAACCCCATCTTGCGCAAGCCTTTACATTTCCACATAACTAGCACATCCCACATCCTCCCTAATCTGCTTAGTGAATTCCATCCTTTCCTCTCTCTTCTGTACTTACCACCATTAATCTATCCCTTCTCTTGTACGCTCTTCCCCTATTCTTCTTAGAAATTCCTGGTCAGTTACTCTATCCAGCCATCTGATATATTTTATATTCATTTTGAAATAACAAAATTATTATTTATGAAGCTATAAATTTTATATTCTTCTCAGAACATCATATCAACAAGATGAATATGGCGTACAGTTCTTTGGATAACTAAATAAATACATGAACAATTTAACTACATAACTTGTGATTAATTAAAACTTCGAGTTTGGATTGAATTATAAAAATTACAATTTAGTCGTAATTAAAATTAATTTGAAATATACAAAGATAATAAATTTCAATATAATATTAAATTGACAAACTGTAATATAAATCAGTTAAAGGATCTATGACAATTATGTAAACACACTGAGTTTGTAATATTGTAGCATGTAAATACCAGTAAAACTCATTTGTACAATTTCTAATTCAATACCGAGCACGTTAACTTATTTATAATGAATCACGTTACGAAATAGTTATCATGTGTTTATTTCATGTAATATCTGGTTATCAATGGTCCAGAAATCATTGTAGGTATTATAGCCACCCGGTGATCATCTCCATTGGCATACGTTTTATTGATTGCCCCTAAAGTCTTCAATTGCATGAAATGACATCGGTTGTTACTCGGTCTACTACTTAAAGTATTTTCAAAGACACCTAAATAATTCTAAGATCTCCTGTAAATGCAGTGTTTGCCAGTGATTCGTATCGGACGTGGTTTCTCGGACTCTGAACGTTCCACTTCGTAGTCACGGTCACCAGGGACTTGATTGTACGATCGTAAGATAGTCCAGATGGTCATGAACCTGTGAACAGCTGAATTCACCAGGGTGCGTCACAACGGCCACCAGAAAAGGACTCTAAGATTAAGTCATTGGAATAGATATACACTAGTATGAGAATGTGAATATAATAAAGAAATGTTCAACAAGCAAAGAGTATTTAAAATTTGTAAATTAAATAATATTATTACACGGGAGTCATGATGGACCATTTATTCAATAATTTAACTCGTTAAAAATTGCATCAAAGCGAGATCCCTTGAAATTCCCGATTCAAAATCACACGTTCCTTTTCAAGTACAGGTCACGACAAATATCATAGTGTGGAAGGTTGCGCAGTAGAATAAATTTTTAAATATATATATTTTTTAAGGTAAAGGATTTACGGGTATGGCAATGTATTTATCCCACACGTTGTACTCATCACCCTTGAACTATTACGGATAAGTGTCTTGACGTGAACTGAACACAATATGTTTCCTTGCGCCATTATTTTCAAAAAAACTTTTCACTACCAAGTTGCCGTTTGTGTTAAAGAGACCTCCACGATATTATTACTGGGAAATGAATAACTTTGCAGCGTATTTTGTCGCCAGCTATACCTTCGTGGTTCCAGGAAAATTTGTTATGGATCCCGGTTTGCCTCACGCGGTTCTCGTTATTTAAATTTCTATAAAGACAATTTTCGTACACATTAATTCTGCATAGTAATAAACGCCCAGATCGTTAATTTCAAAGAAAAGATCGGAGGGATTAGTTAAGGTATAACAATATTCTCATATACATTAGTTATAATTTCAAGTATGACGCGTTTCTCGTCACAATTTATGTAACTTTACCATCCAATAGGACGTATCCATGTTCAAATGAAAAATTAGCGGTTATAGGGCATTATTGAATTTGCCTTGAATTTTGATACTATATTGTGAATATTCCGGAACCTATAATGGAATATTATGTAAATTTAAAACGAACCAGTTACAGTTCTTTATCAAATTTGCATTAAACCGTAATCATACATTTTCGTCGTTCAGAAGGTTGTAATATAACTTTGAAGCTAAACAAATAGTCGCGCAAACAATAGTGCACACAATGAGGAATCTAGAAACGTGATATTCATGCGATATGAAGCGTCCTAGGCATAGGCTCGCAGACCACATGTATGTCGGTACTCAGCCTCAACATTCCTGTGGCACACTTAAACTAGAGGGTATCCGATTTACCATCCGACGAGTGATATTATGCCATCAAACACAGCTTAGTTTAGCAACGAGCGTGTTTATTTATTAGTGCTTAGAAGGGATATCAGTTAAGTTAGATTACTTCTCCAAAGTAAAAGAGTCATCAAGTCAAAATCGGAGAAGAATTGTCAGATTCAGGCATTGTAACGTCGGGAGTTTCTCAAGGCTCCGTAATCGAACCATAACTGTATTTAATATTTAGTAACTATTTACCAAACTGCTACATCTACAGAAAGATAACGAATGAGCAAGACACGTCAGTATAACAAGAATTCAATAGCTGGCCTCAGGAAAACAAAATCATAATTAATGGAAACGAAAGCAGCTCAATCTCGTTTACAAAACGCACGTCGATAAATGAAACAGTATAACGAATTAGTAGGGAACAATAGACTTTTGTGGGGGGATCAGGTGAATTTCACGACCCGAGAAGCGTGGAATTCCTTACATTTTATAATGACGAACTTAAAAAAGGGAAGGAGGTGGCATATTTAACCCTAGTTAGACAAATTTTGGAACATGGGACGGCTTCCTGGGAAAAATTCAAATAGATTTATTAGAGAAAGTTCAGAAAAGGACTGCTAATTTTGGAGCCGGCTCATAGGAACGAGAAGGTGGAACAGCTAGGTTGGGAATTATTGTCACAAAGTTGGGAGAAAGAAAGGCTGAATTTTCTATAGGAACGAGAAGGTGGAACAGCTAGGTTGGGAATTATTGTCACAAAGTTGGGAGAAAGAAAGGCTGAATTTTCTATAGGAACGAGAAGGTGGAACAGCTAGGTTGGGAATTATTGTCACAAAGTTGGGAGAAAGAAAGGCTGAATTTTCTATTCAAAGTTAATACGAGGCAAAAACCGTGGATTGGAATTAGCTCCAAAATGCAAAAGCCCAGATACATAGATAAACGGAATCATAAATTCAAAGTAAAATGTTAAAAACAAAAAACAGACGTCAAATTTTCATAGAAATAGAATCGTCAACGGCTGGAACAATTTATCTGTGGGTGAGTTTGTGGGAAATCCTCTTCAGAAAAATGCATTTACAGCAATTTTCAAAAAACGTGTTAAGTGAAGTGACTAACCACAATAATATAAACGTATAGTAAAATTTAAATGTTTCAACTAAAGTGAAGTGTTAGGTTCATATATTTCTTGTAGTGTTTTTCTTTTATTTTCTTTCGGAGTTATAGACATTTTATAGGAAAATGGTTATTTTTAAATTAGGAGTATTATGTACATAAGCAAATTCAATTATGAATCTGCCACCGGGTTTACGCCCAATTGTAGATAAACAACTAAATACAATGAACATATAGTGGGGTTGTTAAAACGATTCTTAACTTTTTGAACAACATATCCAGTTTCTCATAAGCATACCAACATAGTCGTAAGCACTAGTTGCAGTACTGGTACCATTTTAACATCAAATTGTGAGAATATATTATTCAGTATCTTCATATTACCACAATTATCACGAGGAACTGAATAGATTTTATCCACACTCATATACGATCATATGGTACATAAAATGGAGTCTAAATCTATACCAATAAATAAAATTAAAATGTCTGTTTGTTTGTCTTGAATAGGCTCCGAAACGGCTCAAGGGATTTCAATGAAAATTTGAGGGTTTAAGAACAGGAGATTTAACGTAAATATTCGCGCATATTTCTTTTCAATACATTACAGGAGATATTAATATGTATTTCATATACGCGCATTAAAGTCTCCAATTTGCATTCGGGTTTCCTATGCTCTTTATCTGTTTATGCTCCAAAGTAGTCCATCTATTGTTGAAGTAGAATTCACACCGTTATTAACCTATTGTTGGCAGAGAGCTAATTCCATGATAAATAATAAACTTCTTTAAATTGTCGATACGATGTATACGTAAATTGGTTTTATTTGTCGCGAAGGTAAATTTTAATATTTAGTAATTGCTCATTTTTATTGGTTCCGAAACGTATGATAGCGAGACCTGTTCAAAACCAACTGCGAGTTATAATGTTAGCCCTGAAGCGATCATAAATATATGCTACCGTACTGTTTACATATTCAATTAATTCAACTTTATCAAAATTCTGTACCGATTGTTTCGTTTTTGTGGGAGTATTAAAAACTATTTCGGCGCGGACGAAGTCGAGGCAGTTAACTAGTAGTATAATAATAATGTATCCCTTTGCAAGTTAAAGTAATTCTATTACTAGAATTAATGTAAGCTAAGCAATAGTTTAGTTTTACAAAATTTTAAGCTGACAAAATAGAATATTTTTCTGTTTGCTGATGAATTCGTATTCCACTTTTGAATAGGGGTTTCTCATTCACCCCCATCTCCTCAGTGTTTTTCTTCAGGATTTTAAAGTTATCTGTACCAATCTGTCCACTCTGTATGAACACAATATAAACATACACGTTTTATGATCCATTACAAGGAAAATTAATTAAATGAATTAACCTATCTTCACGTTATCATGTTAATTATATACCTTTTTAATATTGTATATACTGTATCGTTATCGTCCTAACTGATAATCTGTACGATAAAAGTTTTTAAAATAATAATAATAAAAAAAAATTACAAGGAAACAAAAGTAACTAGTATTTATAGACATCAGTGTGTGTTCGTATGTAATAGTAATTTTTTCTTTCAAAATTTTGCATTTTCTGGCTTGTGAGTAAAAGTTGCTGCCGACGAATTGAGTAAGAGTGTGTGCGTGAGCGACAGGGAGAGCAGTGGCACACATAAATCTCTGCTGGACGCATAGGTCAGACGTGCGCTGAAATCCCGAGCAGCAGCACCGTGTGGACCAGCAAATCGACACCCTCTGCCCAAAAAGTAACACCTATTGATTTAGCCCAATCGCTGGGGCTCTACAGATCATTGTTATTCCTTCTGCTGAAAAACAATTATTATCGAGGAATATACTGTATATCTGGCACAGTCGAACAAGTATTAATTGTTTTATTATTTTAATAATTCCTGTTTGATACAGAATTTCCATTCAAAGCGGCCGAAAGTAGTGAGATAATCTCTTTAATAACGTGGTTAAATAATTCATTAAGCAAGCAATTGGACTTCTTAGAGTCCACATGTATCCATGAAACGCATTCACATGACGATGACGACAGAAAATGCCCAAACACAGTGTTTCTGGATAACCTAGTTGATCTCACTGAAAGTTTTTACTATTTATTCATAGTTTGTACCGCTTCCTCTTCACGTCTGTTGTATAATTTCTACGTCGACGTTGCGATTTTTATAACGCTGTTCAATTGGGTGGGTTTTGATGATAATAATAATAATAAAAAGCAACATTATACTGCTAACAATAGCAAATTTATTTTACGTGAATTTTTTAATACGATATACATTTGTTCCCCGGTATTTATACTGATCGCTTTCTCTAAAGGGCATTCGTGGCTTGGGAGAATAAATGATTAGCATATAAGTAAAATGGCAAATAAACCCTTTCATTCCAGGAGTTTATAATACCTCGGATTAACTTTGGCGGCTCTCTCCGTTTCGGTGTTGACTTTCTTGATTCGGAAGCTGTTGGCTGAAGGAGGCATCTAGTCTGCTGTTTGTGGTGGTTGGGTCACACCCAAGCCTGATGATTTCTGGGTTCTAGCCGGCCCAGCACAAGTCTCATGCCGATGACCCAAAGAAACACTTGTTGATTGCTAAGGATGAAAACACTCTCTTTACTGTTGGGAACCAGGATGTCAAGTTATGCTACCGTTCACTATTTCGTCACCTCGGATTCCCCCTTCCAGAGCCGTAATCTAACAGTCACGTGGCATTTCTCACGGGAAAATATTCCCTTGCCTCAGTTTTTCCCCGGTTCGAAAAATATATTTTCGGCTGACGTTTCTTTGGCTATTGTACTCCGATTATCCTTCTGACTATCCGCCTGGCGTCTCGACACATGAAAGTTCCATTGACGGCGTCCACTTTCCACTGCAAGCTTAACCCTCGGAAAAGCCCACTATTTAGGCATTTCCCCCATTAAAAATTGTTAGAATATCCACCAATACAAGTTCCACCAAATATATATATATATATAATATTAAATAAGCGTAATTCGTAATAACTAATGGATTATATTTATCGTCCCCATTTGGCGTTACAATTTGTCTGGAGGAATGGTAATAAAAAGAACCGCTACAGAGAATGAAGTAATTCAAGATCTAATATCATATTTAATATTGTAAAATTAATTGAAACTGTAGACTAACTTCACCTAAACCGTAAATATCGTTGGAATTCAATTGGCTAACCTATAATTCATGTTGACTCGTCAATTAATGTAAGAATAAAAGTTGCACAGTGATGATAAATTAGTACAGGCAAGAAACGTCAATAAATTTATTATAGTTTGATTTTTATAAATAAAGTAATAAAATTAATCTGATTTAATATTATAAATAAAATTCATAAAATGGCCAAAAGTTGTAAATATTATATTATAATTAATGTACTGAGGGTATCCCAAAAGTTTGGGGACGAAACGCATTTAAATTAAATTATTCCAATTCTACCTTCCGGCCATTCTTTGTATTTTATTTTGATTTTTAATTTTTGCTATTGTTTAATGTATCGTGATTATATTCCAGGTATTACCCTAAATTTGATCGAGTGTAACTGTACGAATGATACCGGTATTTTATTTACAAATGGCTCACACATTTAATTAGGATCACGTCATCGCTTGTTACAGAAGATTAGAGACACGGTAAGAGTTGCTAATGGCAGGAGAATCCGATAAATGTCCAGAGCTGCTTATGTGCGATGATCGATCACCCTCGTCAAGTTTTAAATATTCATCACGCTGCAGACACGTTAAGTAATCTTTTGCAAGCAGCTCGATGAACAAGAACCTTCCAAGAATAAAAGAGGCGGCCCTGCTTCTACTTTCAAACGACACCTGTTTAATATATTTCATAGCCCAATCTGTTAAATGAGGCATGCCAAATTTTCATAATATTCATCATGTTCCATGAATAAATATTTAAGACATTTGTGTTAACCAGAATGCTCTGCGATTTCGTGAATTGCCAACTTTCTGCTACAAAAATCGAGATGTCTTGAAGCGTGGTAAGAATTAGACCAGATAACATGCCATTAATAAATCACTCATTGGAATAAACGGAGTAGTCTAATATTAAATATCATTCAATAAATCAACATTCTTCAAATTAAGTAGAAATAAATGAAAAATAAGCCCATTTTTTCAGAAACAATTTTAGGTAATATTTAGTTGATAAAATTACGACGTTTTGTCCATAATTGTGGACTTTATCCAGTAAATTTTAATGGAAAACATATATCAGTTATGTAAAAGCGGATGATTTTCCGTCATGGGCTGTGCCCAGCGACGGTTAAATATATGTAATCCATTTACCTGATGATGTCCACAAATATGAACGAAACGTCTTAAATATATATTGAGTAAATATAAATTAAAACTGTTTGCTGACAAATTGGCAGTATTTTTATTAATAAAAAATCTACATTTGAGAATTTGACATGCCTTTAAAAACTCCAAAGAGAATGCAAAGAAAAAGTGTCAAAAATACGCGAAATAAACTTTAAGTCTTGCGACGCATTTCTGGATGCGTGTGGCAACGCTTTCCCCCGGAAATTCTTTCGGACAATGGGGACGACCCTCCTTTTCTAAAAGCTGAATAGCAGGAAAGGATTCTTTTCATTTCGTAAAAGGGTCACCCGTTGCTAATTTCGAAGGGTTTTACCTCCGAATGTCGGAAGCTGCGTGAATAATCTGGAATCACAACTAGCAACGGAGTAAGGTGAAACATATGGGATGTTACGCACTGCAGCTGAAATTTACTATGGGCTGCAATTGTTAAAGTGCACGCTAATAGATGTTATTGGGAATTGCAGCAGATTGGTTGCCGGTATTAAGTAGGAGGGTTAAAGGATTCCTGTCGAGCTTACGTTGAAAAGAAAAAGGAGATCATGTTGAGAGGTCGATAAGTACTGAATAAAACTTAATTGCTAGCCGTAGAAAGAGAAGATCATGTTGAGGTTAAAAGGTCGGCAAGTGTCGATAAAAACACTAATTATAACTGTCATGGAGAGAATTTGAAAGTAGCAGTTGAGAGCGGCGTCGAGATTTTGAGACGTTAGAAGTCTTTGGAGAATCATACCAAAGGAAACAGCCATATCAGTCCGATGCAGAGATTCAGTCACCATCACAAAGAAGAGCAGACCAGAATGCAGCTACAGACATCGTCGGTATCGTTCAATGTTATTAAATAGAGTTCACATTTGCCAGACCTGTTGCCATAAAAACTAAATTGTTCCTCTCGGTCCACCACAAAGGTGACCCTGATTTTAAAGTCTTAATGTAAATTTATTGTTATTCTTTAATACTCTGTACCTTTTATCAAATGATCTTGTTAAAATATTTTATTTTTATGAAATTCAGCATCTTAAAAGGTATCTTTACTTTTTCAATAATAAAACCTATCCTGATTGAACCCTTATATATGATAATTAATAAGTAAATTAAAATCAACCTCCCGTCCGAACCTATTTTTTACAATAGATTCTTTATTTCATTTGGCAGAATTTTACGATTTACATATGATATAATTGTGACAAAAATAACGAGCCTGATAGCCAATTATAAAAATATTTTCTGTTTTGCTCATCGCGTTTACCATATTTACTGAACAGTAAACTTTCGCGCTGAATAGCTGTAACTTGGCTGATAGACTTATTTTAAGTGGGTGAGCAGTTAAATATGATTTCAGATACAAAACGTAATCAGTGACATTGGTGGAGAGCGCAGTGTTTAAACAGTACTTTTACATCTGTAATCGCCAAGAACGTTCACAATTGACGCGACTATAATTTCAGTTTTTTTTAAAATACGACTTGTTTTGTTATTCACTTCATATGTACAATTACTGATTCTTTCTGGATCTTAGCAAGTTATAAGTTGTTTTATTTTAAACAGTTTGGTTGTTTTCAGTCTTCAGTATAAGGTTTTAGATTTTTTATTTTATTTCCAGTACATATGTAATCGTCGTTTGATAAAGACGTTAATCCCCGTCGAAACGTTCCTCATTTTTAAATTTACTTTTTAATTCAAAAATCGATTTTCTGACATTAAGTAAAATAAATAAATATCAAATAAAACATTATATTTACTGACGTGTTTGGCCGTAAGTTTTACATACTTTGTAATTATTTCCATCAATTATTGTCAGTTCTATTTATGAGATTAGTGAACACAACTACAATTGATATTTTAGGAATGAATAACAACAGTAAATGCTGTGATCCAATCTGTGGTAATTGTAGTGAGTAGAGTAAATTTGTCTCGGGAATGGTACAATGAGAGACTTGCAGATAAATTCCACGGAGCTTGTCGTTGCCGGCGCAGCATAGTTGCCGACAGTGGTTCGCCGTTAATCATTGTAGGGTTTTGTGAGAAGCCACCATTAATTACAAAGCAGGCCTCTTCGACGCGAAACTTTGCACCAATTCAAAGCCGCAAGTAAGGAAGGCGCTCTGGAAGAAGCCAGTTGACCCGAAGGCGAAACTTTTCTTCCGCGAATGCCTCCAAAGTCCGAGCACAAAGCGCCAACTTGTGTCCCAGCGCTACAAGTGTTGACTGCGGGACTTCACAAAACACTCATTGCGTCTGATAAAATTTCACACGGGGTAGTCTTTGTCTTCCTAACAGCCGACAACAATAAAAATAATGAAGAAAAGTCAACAAAACAAACCTTGGAAATAAAACCGAGCAAAAAAAGAAAAGAAAATAATATTCTTGTGATGTATTTTACCTCAATTTTAGTATAACCCATGGTTTACGTGTTGATCCAATAACCATCCACCGATAATAATTATTTCCGGATTTAAAGTACTTTTCATTGCTCAATGACTTACGTTTGCATAGCTATCCTATATAATTCCATTTATATCCATCCGAATTACATCCTGACATATTAGACTGAATATTCAGAATGAAAAACTTCTCATATTTACTTATATTCACTGATAAATAATGAATATATTGCTTTTTAATATTTCGCGAAACATACCTGCCGGAGCTTAGCTGTTGCAGGTGATTCTTTCCAGAAAGAGAATGGGGCTTACTTCGGGAATACCTTGTTCTCCCCCCCCTCCCTCTCTCTCTAACTGTGTGGTGTTTCAAGGTTCTCACATGTCGAGACACGCCGATCTCTTTTGGGATGAGAATGTTCCGGGGTCGCAGACCTTAGATATACTATAAGAGTTGTTCGCAGGTCCTATTGGATCAGTCGACCAGCTGCCTCTTAAAATATTCGCGGCGCGGGGGGGGGGGGAGGGGAGGGAATGCTGCTGCCCCACAGCACTTCCAGCGGAGTGAGTGATCATTGAATCAAAGAGCTACTAGTTGTTTGATTCAATCTATGCGTCCATGTGCTCGCTGCGTACCTACAACTACTCGATCAACGCGTCATGGAGATCCGGAAACGTGGGTCGTAACCGGAAAACCGGAGTTGTTTCACAAACAAAATGTATAAATGTTGAAAGGATGAGGAGACAAAGAAATTAAGAATTCTCTCCTTCAGTATCTCCACAAAAATAATATAATAATAAAACTAGTGTAACAGATGATGATCTTACATGCTAAAACAAATTTAAATATACGCATATAATTTATTATTGTATTCATACATATTTATATCTATGTAAAAAAATGTACCAACAAAAGAAAAATATTGTTAAACAGACCTGTTATTGAATCTAGAAAACAGGTCAAGTAAATTATTATCAATAAATAAATAAAAAAGTTGTTTGGTTTACTCATATATGAATTAGAGCGCGCGATCCGTGATCCTAGTGCTAGCTGCTCTTTGAATCACTCAGATGGCGCAACGGGTGATTCCAGTGCTGCCCGATGATTGATCCAGTTTATTAGAAAGTAATACTCTTTTTTTATAGTAAAGACTTTTTTTTGGAGAGAATTAAATTTATTAGTATTTTAATTGATTGAATATTGTTTCTTTATGTAAAATAAAACTGTATTTCTATATAAAAGAGTTTCAATTCACAATTATCCAGCTTAATGGAAAATAGTTTAAGGAATTCTAGATAAGGTGACAGGAAACGTCAAAGATTTTATTTTATACAAAGAAATCTCAAAACTACAAATGAAATAATTTGAGAACAAGTTTTTAGTCAGATTTTTTTACGTACTAGCTGTTTAAATGGATAAATAGACTTGGTTCATTTTCCTGGTTGCTGTAGATTATTAATAATATTTTATTATTTATTTGAGTCCTCCTTTCAAGAAACAATCATTCTGTAATTTCATCATGAATTACAAAATTCGAGGATCTTTCATCACAATTTTAACAGATTAAGCACATGTTTATAACATTCTAACATTCAGCCAGCACAACTACTCCAGACTTTTGATTGAGATAATGTGACAATATTAGATTCTGGAATTAATATCTGAAATGTTACATATTATATCCATTTGTACTTCTATAATTGTTAAAATCGATACTAATAATTTCAGCACGACTGTTTTCTGACATAACTTCTTTGCTTCCCCCATACGTATATCTTTATTATATCCTTGTTATAGTTAATTTGCAGAGCAGATCTGATTATTTCAACGGATTATGGAAGGAACCTATAGTTTTAGAAGTTTCGTATGGAAAAGTAATTGATTCTGTGCTGACTCCTTGGTCAATGCGAGTTACAACAATACTAAATAAAAGTAAATAAAATTCTGCCACCGATTATTTGTCAAGAGTATTTGATTCCAACTTCAGTATACGTAAACTGCTTAAACCCTTCTATTAGGTTTAATTGAAGCCTACGCACTTAAACGCACAATCTCACGCTACTTGTAAGTAGAGAGATGTATTCAAGTTAACTGTCTTTTCATAGGATAGTAAACGGCTAGTATTTTGAGCAGGAGTGACAATATATATGTGGCTTGGTGCGTGATGAAGTGTCTGGTAGAAGTGCGATCATTAGCAAGGGTGGCCCTTCGTGTGTGTAGCCCCTGCATTCTTAATGAGCGAGCTGGGGGTGACTCTGCCATAAATTCCGCAGCAACAAGTGTCGCCCACACACGAGGATGACCGGCAGAAAAACCGCCCCATTCGCATTCATGGACGCTGGAAAGGACTGTGAATTACGGTCCCGCCTTTTCTCACCTCCACGTGCTTTATTACGAGTTACACAATGCTTGGGAATGGCCACAACTGCAACATGCAGTAATTCATTACGCTGTTCGAGACTATGAAGCTCACGAACCTTACTTTTCTGACCATATTTACAAATTTTTGTAGAAACCCGTAGCATAGTGTCACACCAAAACTGACTTGAAAGTTGACTAGCCATAGCCAACTAACTTATGAGTTAACTATTTCTATTGAAAATAAATTATACAACGGCCTATACGCAGAAAATGTTAATAGAACCTTATATTTAACAGTAGTTTGAATACGACGTTCCGTTCCTAAATTTGGAACATCCTCTGGTATGATTTAACCTCTAAAAATCCGAAAGATAAAAAATTGCAAAATCAAACCAAACCATTGTCTCAAATCAGCTTTTATTCAAACTGTTGTTACAACGAGCTTTCGGCAATTTATGCCATATTAATCAGTGACATATTTACAAATATATAAAACATGTTAAAAATGGTCATTTCATAATAGTTATTGATATATATGAAAGAAATTGTCGAAGGCTTCTGTGTTGTAACAACAGTTTGAATAAAAACTGAATTTGAGACAATAGTTTGGCTTGATTTTACAATATTTTACAAACCAAGTTGTTGTTTGCCATACATTAATACAAACTATATTTACAATTTAATACGTGCAATACAATTATCATATAAAATTTCAAAGTTACTTAGGGAATCAAGAAAGGATGGAAATTTATACGTGCATGCCACACAAGCAAAAATACCTAATTAATAGTTGAAACCAATAGGGCATAAGCCTGTTTTCAATGTTCAAAATAACGATTGAAAAAATGAGTGTAACAGAAAGTTTATAATAGAGAACTTTTCCAATTGTTAACTATACCAATAAATAAAATTGAAGTGTTTATCTGAAAGTTCGTCTCGAATAGGCTCTGAAACGGCTCAACGTATTTAAATTTGAGGTATTTAAAACAGGAATTTCAACTTAAATTTTCGTTATTCATTTCGATATCCTGCAGGAAGATATTAATAAAAATATTTGTACATCTTTGAATTGTCGTGCGGAAGTAGGATCTGTTCTATATCAAATGCGAGTTACAAGATTTGCACTTCGGCGTTTCTATACCATTCATCCGATTACCGTGAAATTATGGTGTTAAGCGCTTATCATCAAAAAGAAGTTTTCAGTCGGTTTGAAGATTTATGTTACTTCCTTCACCCCTTTCAGGCCGAAAAACATCCTACCACAAAGACGAACAGAATTTGCAACATGCAACAGTGTATGTAATTGCCGCATACTAATCTAAACGCGTAGAGCAATTTCGACCAAATTTTGTATAGTTGATCCTTGCAACCCAGCAAGTGAGGACTGTAGTTATTACCTCTCGGTAATGGTGGAAAGTACAGAAATTTAAAATGTAAATAAACGGCAGATTGGACGATTGCATCAGACTAGTCTTAGAACGGAATACCACAACAACAATGTGCGTGCGAATAAATATTTCTCGCGGTTAGTGAAATTGATAGTGGCTCCCTAGGTATTGTACATTTTTTCATGCTTATTTAAGGTACCAGAAAATAATTCTATTAAGATAACTGAGCAATCGCGGTGGTTATAATGTTATAAAGTAGCGGGAGTGAAAATGTAAAAGTTAAAAATGTGACCCTGTCGCTGATGGTTTAAACACGTGTTTTAAAGAGATTTGTGTGCAGCGCGCTACTTTAAATACAGTTTACATATTATTTTCTGCCGATCCGGTGACAGGTTTACCGCGAGTAAAGGGCGGAGAGGTCCAAAGTACAGATAGGCTATCCGATCGTGATCTGATTCAAAGGACTAGCTCCTTCTGCGGAGTGAGTGATCATTGAATCGTAAAAAAAGAGCGGTACCTCTTTTGATTCACTACGCTCCTGCGATCCGAGAGCAACCAGCTGTTTAAAACACTCACGAATCAGATCACCGGTCCAGCGATCCCAGTGTTTGAATCACTCACGAATCAAATCGCAGAAATCAATTTTTTTTTCTTTCTGGATACGTTATCGTGGGGTAAAATTGAATTCAGTGGCATATGCACAAAATATTGTAACCGAACGTTAATATTAAATTCTCTTATCTGATTGTGCAAATATAATAACTATTCCGGCTAAATCTTATCCTTCAACTTTCACTTTGCCCTCTCAAGATCCCTTCACACTATATTATGCTTTTACAAACATTATTAATAATTAATTTCATTTCTTATAATATGGAAGTAAAATTTGGATCAAGTTCTTAATTATGTTAAATTCTTCTTAATATTAGTACAAAGGACACGTGTACAAGATTAATTCAAATAAATTAAACTTTTTGAGCGGAAAAATAATTGTTTTATTTGCCTGGCTGCTGAAGAGTTATGCAATAATTTTTAATCAGTGGCTTAACAATTGCAGTATAAGTATATGTATATGAATATTGCTAGTAATTTTGTACCTCTTTAAAAAAAATCCAAATCAATTAGTGACCATCCAAGTACCTCAATTATTATTAAAATAAATTTCCTAGAGACACTTATTTAATTTTTTTAAAATTCATTTCTTTATTAATAAACAACAAAAAGTGTGTATAATTTTTTTCAAAAAATTATAAACATATATTTACTAGAAAACCATTGTACATTTATGGAAACAGGGTAAGAGTCACATTGATAAATTGGGTGCGGTAAATAATACGAATATATTTATGTATATATAATGAGCGTTGAATCAACAAAAAGATGAGCGAGTGGTTCCAAACCGATCACTGAAAAGAACGGTTTTTTCCCATCTCTAGTCGAAAGGTGCAATGAGAAAGAGAGAGAGAGCGAACATTCTCACTCCATCTATTGTTACGGCGATAGTTTTGATCACGGCATTGTTGTTGAGACAGCATTGTTACTTGAGATACATGACTGTTAACAGGTGTTCGCAATTAATTTCAGTTCCACGCTAATTTGTAAATCACTAACGAGATACAATTAATGGTTTTGTAGTAGTTTATTACACGCAGCCTAATAGGGCCAATGCTGGTTTCCGTGAACAAAACCGGGGACTGACCCCGGAAAACGAGAGCGGATGGTCACCGTAATATAACTGAATTCACGAGCCATGTCGTCTTTCCAGATAGTCTTGAATATCGTCAATTCCCTTATCTGCTATTAGTTGTAACTTTCATTTCTGTCTCAGCGCCTATGCAACATGCAGGTATAAATTTTCATGTTTTTTATTTACTTATTCAGTAAGTAACTAGTGTTTAAATTACACCAGATGAAGTTCCAAAATTGATAACTAAACATCGTGTACAAACTACTGTTAATTAAAAGTTTCTTTCTGTGAGCAATAAGTCTTTTTACTATTTATTTATTTCCAAGCGCCAAATAATATCATTAATTATATTACTATTGTATTTTTTCAATTTCCAAGATTCTCAAGACAGGGCCACGTTTTCGAATTCGAAGGGCTACTAAAACAAAAATCAATCAAATAACATCTGACGATTTGGAAAATAAATAGAAAAATCATTTAGTCGTTAGAAACAGTTTCCTGTTTGCTTCTCACCTACAGTATGTTACTGCAGTGTAAATACGTTTAACCCTCTTCAGTAACGGGAGTTTTTTTCTTTCTGTCAAGTAACTGGGAATATATTACTCTATTGGGGTGTCGGGATTATTTTCGCCTGCCTTAACGTACCGAAGTTCATTTTTAGACCTTTTTTGAGTTACTTTGATTATTTAAGGTACCGGTATATATATATATATACTCGATTGATGTACTGTGAATCATCACGCCGCTTACGATGAAATTAACGTTCAGTCAGGTTTCGAAGGATGGGGAAGCATGAATTGGTAAATGTTCAAAAATGTGACGCTTTCGATGCTTCTTTAGTTAAGATCTCAATAAGATACTATTGAATAATACTTCGTGACATGAAATTGAAAGTAAGTTAAATTAATTACAGACGTACTGATACTTGGAAATTAAATTCAGACGCAACAACAGTCGTACACCAGTTATTTTCCGTGAGTTCATTTGAAATATATGGACTTAAGATGTAATGTTTAATCGCAGAAATTCACGTTCAGAAGGTGATTTTAAGATTCTAGTTATAGTTCAATTTAGATCTTGCGGTTCAGTCTTCCGTTTCCGGCTGAATGAGTGGAATTTCCGAATTGATAGGGTGGATACGTCCTTCCTCAGGGATTTATGCATAGGCGGGATGGATTCTTTCACCGTGGGTGCGCAAGAATGTGGAAGTGAAATGGAATAAATTGATATTCCCCGAATTCACCTGACTTAGCTAAAATTCATGCTGAAGTTCAATGCGGTTTTCACATCGTGGGTTTCTGACGATTAATATTACAACATTGTTGTGCTCCTCGGAGAGTCGAAGAAGATAGCATAATTTATAAAGAATGACTCGCGGCTTGAACAGGAGAGTCGTAATGTGTTCCCGATATGAGGACGTGTTGGCGTCGCCTGGCAACAAGGCAAGGGAGGGAAGCAACGCTGAAGAAATCTAATAAGAAGCGCGTGCTTCACTGAGCGGAGCCACTTAATCTGCATGTGAGTGAGCTGGAAATGGCGTTTTGATTCGCCTACCAGCAAGACATGTGTAAACTACCCATCCAACTAGATAGGCAGATAAAACTTTCACAACTTCCTTTATTTATCTTGTTTGCAACGAAATTAATACACGTCATTCACAGTATTATTGCACGTAGAAAGGATAAAAATCAAATATAAGTACAAAAAACATGGAAATATACCTTATTTATTTTAGAAATTAAAATGGATAATACATAAGCTTTACATCACATATAATTAAATTATTGAGACTTTAAATGGGTACAAAGTATAATTTGTTTGACACACACAATTTCCTAATTTTCCCGGCATTCTGACCGACTGATTTGGCCTCAATAGTTTGTCAATAAAGTTATTGAGTTTCGTGTTCATTTTTTGGAACTCGTCAAATATACCTAAATATTTCGATTATTGTTCATTTGTTAAAGTTCATTGTCTTTCATTACTTATAAATGCCCTTTGGTGAACAAATTCATTCCATAAAAATGTTCATGCATCTTTCAGCCGAACCAAAGTATACTGTAATGGTAAAACACAACAAATATGAAATTAGGGGGTACAAAAGTAAAAGGCAGTCGGTTTCAGAGCAATTGAAGAACGTTTCAGACATGGTAATAAAACCTTAATAGTTTGGTGGCGGTCTGTTTTTTTTAAAAAAAATCTTAGACACCTGGCTGTGATGAAACCTGGTATTTTCCCCAAAAACCGGTTGAGAGGGGTGAATAGATTCTCCCGAGATCTAAAGATAAATACTTTTAATTAGAGAGGATTTGGTCCTCGCCACCAAAGGAAATTAAATAATTAAATGGGGAAAATTTATGAATAATAGACGCAAATGGATTTTAGGGAGTTAAACATTGAGACATTAAAAACTTGGAAATTATCAAGCAATAAGAATAACAATAACAACTTGAGCATTGTCGATTGGCAATGAGTACGTGAGTAATGGTCGATAGAGAAGAGAGAGAGGGGGGAAGAGGTAGAGGGAGGGGGAGAGAGGGAGAATGGTGTGTGCTAATGGTTCTATGATTGTATGATAATGGTCCTAAATCATTCTGAATATTTGATAAATATTTCTCGGGTGTATCATTGCACGTTTTTTAAGGATACATATAGGAGTAAAATTTGAGTGAATGAGGAAAGCAGAATAAAAGAGCAAAGAAAGAACGAATTACGTTTTCTTTTCTCAGGAAAACAAAGATCTATTTTGACTAAAAACTACAATTATATTGGATACATTTAAAGATTCTTAAGAATAGAAAATGACATCCGCCAACTTGAGAACAAATGTCTGACGTTCCAGAACATTAATTTGGGGCTGAGATGACAAGAAAATACTGATAACTTGTCTATATTTTGAGATTAATTTAATATTTCCTCAAGGGTTTTTGTCACTTTATATTCACATATAATTGGAGTTAACTGTTATAAGTTTACATAATATTTTATTTTAACGTTATTTTATTATTAAAAAAACATTTTTGTACGAAACTTTTTATGAACACAAAACAATTACTAACCAAAATATATTTACTTAAACAGCACAACGTTTGTGTACATATTTGTACCCTCTTCAGGTTGCGGTCCGACTGAAAGGTTTAGAAACCAATCATTTAATGTTTTTAAAAACACGAATCCCTTCCAGTCTGAAAAAGGTAAATGTGTACAGAAGCGTTGCGCTGTTAAAAAAACATTTTTATGATTAATAAAGTATTATTGAGTTTATCAAATTTCGACCGTATTAATGACCGTTAAATATATATTATGATTAAAAGTTTATTATTAATGGTCTAATTTACTTGGCCCAGTAAAAATTATTTATTTCTTATTTTTAAGAAAATATGAGTAACATAAACACACAAAACAAGAAAACAGGGTTACTCTAAAATGGTAAAAAAATGTCTATTCCAAATTTCCATCTAAAATTTGAAGAAGATATTCTTGATTCACAACTATAACAATAAGTTATAAGTTAATAAAAAAATTAAGATAGGGTTCGGAAAAGCGTTCTTAGTAGTCGGGAATATTTCTGAAATATATCAGTTCGGCGGGCACCATCAATCTCCCGATTGAAAGACAATTTTAAATATAAAAATAATCTATAAGTAAAAAGATATATAGTAACACAATTTAAATATATATTGCACATAATTTAAATATAATACATATATATTCATTTTTTTCTATGTCCTCCCTATGAGAAATGTTAAAGTATCTTTCAATTTTATTATAAGCGTCATCATCAGTTTGGGAAAAAGGTTAATGAAAATATTTTAATGGAATTTAAACAATAAAATTCTTTAAATTGATCATAAACTTCTTCGAATAAATAAAGAATGTTTGGCAAGCTGACGAGTTGGAGCTTCTTCGCCGCAGTAACTTTTAATTATCATTTTAAATTGTTTAAAATTGCGATCAAATGTTTTCCTCCGTATGTGATTTACTTAGCGCTAATTAACGCTTTAATGTTAGAAAGCCAAGTTTAATTTACCAATGGTTTTTGTTTCAATTCAACACAATTCTCATTCATAGACGCTAAGAATTATTCAACCTGAGGAAATAAATTTAAAAACTGCTGCAGTACCTTTCCATTACTCACTATTGTGTGTGTAAGATCTTCAAATTCTGCATAATTTTCTTTTAAGAGAATTTTAAATTATTTGTGTTCCATTGCATCTGATTTTATTAAATATAACTTTTGTTATTGTTAGCATAAGGAGTAGGAAAGGAACTACTTTCGAACATAATATTGTTTGGTGGATTATTATTTCCGTTCATCAATTTTTTTAGAAGTATATTATATTCCTGCTGACATCCCTGGAAAAAGCCAACAATAAAGTTACAAATTTCACTTTTTTTGCTGAATGGAAACTGAACTTTGAAACATTTTAAACGGTTTCGTACTTACACTTCGAAATACTTTGATAGGTATACTATAAAAGTACTACTTAAATAACTGAAGTTCAACCATTTTCATAAAATGTACAATTATTCAAATATTTATGAGTTTTTAAAATTTAATATTTCAATTCGGAATCTATAGCTAGTCTGGCTGGCATCACGTTGCCAACCCCTGCTTTATCCCATTAATTGTCAACACAGTAGACAAATCTTTTAGCTGAAAAATAAACGTAAAACAAAGATCTTTGTATAATAAAGTTATTCCTCAATGAAGGACGGGACCATGTGGTAATAATATAATTATTTTATTTATAACTGTGTTAATAGTTGTTTCTAGATTGTACCAGTTATGTTGGCACTCATAAATCCCATAAGTCAGAAATGGATTCATTGTGAAGTTACTTGAGACAAAAATCTGTCACCATTTGGCTGATTTATTTTACCAAAGCCAGTTTTAAATATCACAACCTACGGAATTAAAGTTTACTTCAGTATAATATGTTTAACTTCAGATAAGTAGAATAATCAATAACTTTATTGATTCACATGTGCATTTTCATTAGTCTTATCAACGGTTAGTTATACCCCCCAAGATGAATTGCTTTGTCTATGTTAGCATTTCTTTAAGTTAGCAGATCCGAAATGAACAGCAAACTGTTTTCATTATATGGTAAATTATGCAAACACACACTTAATTTAAGCGCGGCGTATTGAGTAATTGGAACGCATCAACTCTCTGAATGCATAATATATTTTATGGGTATAACATCGCAAAGTAACAGTGGGGGATAGAAATAATAAGCGTTATCTCTAACACGATACGAGTGATAGGTGTTTCTAGTTTAATTTTCAATGAAAATTATTCAATGAATTTAGTATAATTTTCGTGGCACACATTAATATGTATTAGCTTATTTTTTGGATCATATAATCAGGGCAATTACACTGTTAATGAATACCGTAGTACCATTTGGAAACACAAAAATAAACGGAAGAGAATAAAAGTCATAATTCTTTGAAAGCTCACGAAGGTTACAAGTGTACAATTAAAAGTTAGAGGAAAAATCTATGGAATTTCTCAACTTAGTTAGAATCATAAATATTCCTTCCGCGCAAGCCACGATGTTTTCCCTAAAACATCGGTGGAGTGGGGAGAATGGCTCCTCTCAGAGACGATAGGTAATTTTGATTAGACAGGATCGGGCATCGCCACCGACGAAAACGAAATAATGTAGTAGGGACAAGGTATCAAAAACCCAGGAGAAACGGATTTTGGACATTAATATTGATCTTTAAGAGTGGAGATGAAGAGTGAACATAGGGAGGGGGAGATTAAGTATTAGGTGATAAAGAATTCAAGACATTGAGAATCGTGACTGAGTATTAGTACTATGGAGTAACACTAAGTGGGCAAGGTGTTCACTATAGCGACTAAGTACTTTGGTGGACCAAGCAGCAGGACCGACTCCAGCAGCTAGTTCCAGGCTAAACTGAAAATAAAGGGTAATTACACTGTTTATAATCTTTTTCCGATTTTATAGCACTGCCAATTGCGTATAGTATTTTTGTATGTATTCTGCTCCATGAAAGGCCAGCTAAGACGACCCTTAGCATAGAACTCATGTCTCTAGTTTGTAAGATATCTGATTAGTGTAAATAATGTTAGGTATGTATTGTTAATCGATAAAAACGGCTATCTTAGTTATTTCAATTACTGTGCATTTTAAATTGGTAAAGGTTCAGTAATATTTATATAATATTTCGTCATTTTAAAATAGTATATCCCCTCTTATTCATTTCAATATGAAGAGGGCTACTACTAGAAAAAACCATAATTCCGAAAAATAAATGCTGTATTTTATGAATGTGGTAATGTTAGCAGCAGTTATAAACAAGGAGTAACATTATAATTCGAAAACATGTAACAGTGGGTGTCAATAGAATCAATGTATTTATTGTCTTTGAACAATAACGTCACAATTAATATTAGCCCTATAATTTGACTCAGACATGTACCCAAATTAAATATAATTTCTGTTAATTAAATTTTGAGTTTCCGGAGTAATATTAGGATTTGTAATTGAAACTGGAAGCAATAAGAGGTCAAATATTTATGGTGCATTGAATTACGGTTTACGAAGTGTTTACTTAAATATTTTGCTTAGTTATTCGAAAATATTGTCGACTTCCTGCAGTGTAGTTGCTAGCGTTGCTGCCTCACAACCCAGAGATACCCGGCATGGACCTGGATGTTTGTGTCATCATGGTCGCGAAGACCGGGATTAAGACCGTTGGAGGATCGATGCGCTAACCACGTGTCACACCAAACTCTGAATGTGTCATGCAAGATGACAGTCCGCAGTCGACTCGGTAGGCCCAGGCCCTTAATGGGCTGTAGCGCCAAAGAGAAAGAAAAAAAATTAAAATATTAATAGTTGTTGAATAATATTTTGTTGAATTCGTTGTTGTATAAAATTATAGGAACTTGTTTTGAAAACTATTATTTTACGTTATTGTTTTCTGCCTCAGCTATCAATATTTTTATTTTACATATTAATTTTACTTTTTCGGAATAGTTTAATTGATTCTGAACAACGTTTTATTCTTATTTAAAATATTTTACTAATTTTAAGACGCTCGTATATTTTGAGGCACGTTATTGCTCTGCGCAAATCTGAAGTAATTCCCCAATGAAATTTTTTTCACGCTTCATGGAGTGCATTAATTTTGGCAGAAGTCGCGCAGTAAATGGAACGTATTTCTGCGGCTGATAAAGATGCAGTTTCTACGGTGTAAGATGAACGGAGATGTAAGTTGAAGGCAGGGGACGAACACAATAGTGTCCCTCTCTGCTCCACTGAATCCATTGTTGCGGTACGGACCATTTCACAGACGCCTCTTGCACGCCAATACTAAATCCGGTGGCCAACTGCTCAAATGCTCACCTATCCCTCCTTTTCTTTATTTCTGCGCATCTCCAGCTTCGAAATAAGTGCACTGAGTCAATCAGAAAACGTCATTCCATCGTCAATGTGCTTATATTTTACTTCAAATGCTGATAAATACATGTTACATTACAGTACTATATGGTCCAATATAGTAGTTTCCGTTTCGTATATGTTAGTGTATCTCATTAATTATCGCACCAATATTTCAGCACACCAATCAACAACACTAACACCATGACCGGATTTATGTTGTGTGTTGGAGATAAATATAATTTATTTGATCTATTAATACTTTTTAAATACTTACTGAAGGTAAAATTTTAAAATTCATTATTTACCAAGAATAATTATTTTCAAAAATCGCTACCATTACCGAAATAATGGACAAAAAATTGTTTTAAACGTCATTTGTACCTAAATATTCAGTAGCAGACGATAAATATAAAATGATTTCTTTAATAAAAATTGAAGATAATTACTTTTAATGTTTATAATAATCTATTTTTTGCATTATCTGCCATTATCGAGCTAATAGCAAAAGAAATGTTCTTGACTTAAAGGTAGAAGAGACTCTTAAGACTTGGATAAATATGGACGGCGTAGTTTTTTATATATAGTCAATTTTCAGCGATCCATTATATATTTTCAAGGTGTGAAAAAACATGGTGAGTATTGAAATGTTTCCTTAAATTGTCCCACGCAGCTTTTTAAGAATCCGGTTCCTTAGTAGTGCAAAATCGTCAAGTAAATGCTAGGGGAATTAATATTCTTAAAAATATTCCATGATGCACTCAATTTTAGAATACTGTACTGGCTTATTTCAAAAACGTTTATTTCAATCGATTTATGATATCATTTACGATTAAAAAGAGTTGGGCAGCAATATTAAGTTAATATTTCTTTCATTTGTTTGATAGTTAAATGTCTAAAATAAAAATATTCCAAGAGAGAATAATTAATTGATTTGAAGCTCACCCTAACGGTATGAAAGTAAATTTAGAAGAATGGAAAAATATCGACCGGACCCGGGAATCGAACGTTCCACTTAACGTGCAGTTGCTCTAACAGAACTAGTCCAGGTTAGCTGCCAGAGCCGATGATTCGGCTCACCTACAATTTACTAATCATATTCTTCACAGCATTAGGTTAAACCGGCGAAGAACGGACTCTTTGTAAGTTGATCAAAGGTTCACTCACAGTAAAATAATGGATAATTCTTGTAGGAAACTAGTTTACTAAATATATAAAATTATAGATGGATTTATTTCGTTACAATGGTCTGAGACCGGTCGCAACATACATTTAATATTCCAATAAAAATTATATTAATATAACCATTGAATATACAAATACTTTAAAACTAATTTTAAGCCTGAATAAATTAAGTTAAACCATGCCCCTAATATTGTCCCTAAATAATTTTAAATTCATCGGAAAAGTCGTTTGAATTTTTTCAGCAAATCATTCCAGTCTTTAACGGTCCTATTTACGAAGGAGTATTTACCCACGTCCATTCGTTGTCTTCTCTGATTAATTTTGAATGAGTGATCATTTCTCGCTACACAAGTCGGTAAATGAATACGAGTTTTGATATGACTCCAGGCCGGTTCGTCTGTATACGCTTTGTACAGCGCACACCCGTGCCTCTGTAAATATTTGCTTTTTCTGCCCGGTTTTGAACCCTGTCCAACGCGTGTATCTGATCCCTACACACTGCCCCATACTCAAGGATAGGCCAAGCCAAAGACCTATCAGCGATGTCTTTTATGTTTTGGGTTATTTTCCGCAGTATTCTATTGACTTTGTGAAGCGCCCTCCACCCTTTCCCAGTTACTGAATTTGTGTGTCTTCCCCGTTTTAAGTCTTGGCTCAAAGTTATTCCCAGGTATTTACAAGTGTCTAATTGTAATATATTTTAATCGCCTAATTTATATTCAACGTGAAAAACGTTTCTCATTTTTCTAAACACAATCGATTTACTTTTTTCCGCGTTTACTTTCATCCCATTTTCGTCCGACCAACGTTGAATTCTGTTGGTACTTCACGTAAAATAATAGTTTTCAAAACAAGTTCCTAAAATTTTATAATGTTTAGAACTTCCTCGTTTTTGATTCTATCCACCCATCTGATTTTCAGCATTCGCCTATAGCTCCACATTTCAAAGGCTTTTATTCTTTTCATTTCCCCAACTCATATCGTCCACGTTTCGCACTCCTATAACTCCATACGAGCATTTTAGCAACGATTTCCTAATATTCACACTTATATTAACCGTAAGTTAATCCCTCTTTTTCGCGAAATCCTTCCTTGCCTGTGCTATCCTACTCTTTATGTCTACTATAATTCTATCGTCCCTAGTCATTACGCTTCCCAAGTAGCAGAATTCCTTAACTTCCTTAAAAATATCCCTTCCCAATCTAACACCCTTTTTTATTCTACTATTTCCCATACTTCACTCCATTACCTTGGTTTTTCCTCTATTAATCCTCGTATTGAACTCTTTCACCGAGACTCCGTTCATGCCATTTATTATGGTTTCCAAGTCTTCTTCTGACTCCCTAATACTGCAATATTGTCGGCATTAAGCGTATGGTTTTTATTTCTTCTCCTTGCACTATGATTACATTTCCATATTCCCTTTTAACTTTCTTCATTGCCTTTTTATATATACACGTTAAACAGCAAGGACGACAGACTGCATCCTTGGCTTACTCCTTTCTTGATTTCTGTTTTCTTTTCTTGATCTTCAATTCTAATTACTGCTGACTGCCTTCTGTAGAGGTTACGTATAAACCTTCTGTCTCGACATTTTTTCCTTTGTTCTTCAAAAATCCTTAATAGCGTCTTCCAGTTCACATTATCAAACGCATTTTCTAAATCTAAAAATGTCATGAATGTAGGCCAGTTTTTTCTTATCCAGTCTTCTAAGATTAAACGCAAAGTCAATATTGCTTCTCTTGTCCTACATTATTCTTAAAAACAAACTGATCTACTACATTCTATTTGGCGTTTTATCCTCCTATATATTATTTTCGTTATTCAGAATTCAATATTGATGGTAATATATATAATTGCGGCCTATTACTTAGACATGAAGTTATAATGAGGCAAATGCCGAACATGATATACGTTATTCCGCAGTTTTTACGTCGTTTTGAAGTGAAACTTACTATGCCAAAGTAGGGTTAGTTGGCGTAAGGCATCGAATCAGTACTCATAACACCAATAAAAATATCACTTAATGCAGTAACAAATTGACCGTGGTACGAGAACGATTTAATTAAAATGTAAGTGTTTATAATGTATTTTGAATTAATATTAATAATTCTAGTATTGAATTTACGTATGAATTCTACGTATAAAATCTATTAATGGAGACCATATCCTGAAATGTTTCACTGCTTTCTGGTATCAGAAACAAATTACTTCTTCTTTTGTCTGATACTTTCAAAATAAAAAATAATTTTAGTTCTAAGTCAGAGCAGAATTGAAGAAGCACAGCCAGGAAGAATTTTTTTCATGTTAAATTAATTTCATTGATATGTACCAAAATATGGACCAGATTTTTATTATAATAAACGTTACTTTTATACAACATTATCATATTAATACATTAAATACTCGAGGGCTAGAATAGTGCAAAATTATACTTTAAGCGATTTATGTTATCAGTTCTCAATTACCAAAACTCCGAGGAACACACATGTTATTGAAATTTAAAATACATGAGCTTAAATTCTGTAGTGTTATAGTCAAACAACATAAAATTTGAGATGTTCAAAATTAATATAAATGCTGTATGTGAAGATAGGAAACTATATTGTAAGATGCACAATAATAAGTTGGCGAAGAAATAAAGTTATCTATGATGTTCAAATAATGACTAATTGCAGTGATATGAAAATTAAAAATCTGTTCGTTTTGCACACTTTGCACAATTTTTCTGGGAAAGAGAAAATCCATTCTCTTTTAAAACAGGGCTGATAATCTTGAGTGTCTAATTTCTCCAAGAATACCATTTTTCGGATCATTTTACAAAAAAATATTTTATTCGAATTCCCTAAGAAAAAGAATCAGTTTGTTTTTATTATTAGTTAATTTTAATTATAAATTCATTTTCTGTATGTATATGTTTCAAAAGAGCATAACGATAAGTTTTGTTTATTGTTTGTTAAATATATTATAAAATTTTAATCTTTATTATTATTTATTCTCCATGATGTCTTAATTTAAACGTTCATGAATGTATAGCTTTACAAGGTAAATTTTTTTGGGGAAACATAATTACAATACAACCAAAAATCAGTCATATAATTTTAAAATAATTGAAGAAATTGTATAAAATTAATTTTAGGGAAACCAATTGTGCAATATCATGTAGAGATAGAAATAACTTGTACAAATAATACAAAACACTGTCATTTGCGAAAAGCAAGTTCATTACTATAATTTACAATCTGTCTGATAACATTTAGCAGAATTATAATAAAATTGCACTCAAAATAAATTAACAAATGTTTTTTTATTTTATTATGAACCAGCTGCGCGTCCGGTTTCCCCCGGGTATTTTTATATTATCCCGGAAAAGGAAAGTAACAAACATATTGAAAAGTCTCTTCCCAATGCCTTAACCTAAATTAGATGATCTATTATCTATCACAGCCAAATTAATTTCAATAAATTCAGTTATTCATATCCCAAATTGCAGTTAAAAATTAGGGTAGCATATATTACATTATTTAAAAGTCTGTTAGTAAATTTGTAATAAAAAATTGAATATAAACAGTTTTGAATTGGTAAGTGGTACATGTTTAGTTGCATTTCATGCTTTTGTTATTTATTAAGAATGGCACGTTAATAGCAGTCAAAAACCTTGACGGATAACCTAAGTTCTAACTTCAGAATTTGGTTTTAAAATGACAAATATTACCGTCTAACAATTGACAATAAAAATTCTGTCATATTGTTTATCATCATCCTTCCATGTGTTCATAAAGAAATTGAAGAAACATCGCTTTTTTAAATATGGCGGATTTCCCTGTTCACATATGCGTGTAATGTTTTAAAATATAATTCCTTGCACGTTTATACTAGGACTTTCTCACCCCATTTGTGTTTACCCTCGTTTTTAAGGATATGTGCACCACGTTTAGTTGCAATCTGTCCACGCGCTTAAATTTGCATATAGAATTACAAACAAATGTGGAGACATACATCCTTTTATATTATAGAGATTGAATTAGATTTCATTTGTAAATAGTATTGCGAAATGTGTCAAAAATGTTAATAGTACATTTATACAACAAATTTATGGTATGAAAAATTTGAGAAAATATATGCCAGTGTGTAACTGTGCAAAGCTAACTACGAAAACGAACGAGATCTATATTCGGCTCGCCATTGAATGACGTCCGCCACCTGCTGTTCTAATATTTTAAGCGTTCGGCTTCGTCGGTTTCGTGGCTGATTCACGACTCCCACCATTGTTTGAATACTTGTCATTAATATCTACGGCTATTATTAACGTACTTCCATTTGAAAATTGATTGACACGTTCTATTAAAAGTGACCTTTCCCCAACAATAAATGATTTATACTTGAATTCGAAACGTAAACTTTATGTTTGAAAGAAGCAAACAGTGATGAATGCACAACGTGTATTTCCAGGATAAGCAAAGTCACTGTCTTTTTTACGAAACGTTTATTTGATTGAGACTATTGGTTCAATACGCAAATCATTTCTTTAACCACGCGTTTAACAGAAAGGTTTCACGACTCCAAATAACAAGAAATTCTACGTATCTGGTGATAATAAATTACAAACAAAGAGAATTGTTTAATGTAAGTTGAACTTTCGGTAATGAGATTAATCTTGACTAAGAGCGACAACAGATGTATAAAAGTATTAAAGTCACATACTTTTTATAGGGAAAAGGACCCATAATGAGTCCTACAATTATAGGCAGGTTAAAACAATAATTTATTAAATTGTTTAGTCAAGTAAAAGAGATTACTGCCCCCTTTTGTGTGTCAGTATTCATCTGCAGACGAATATAAAAAAAGTACGAAAGGTCTTCTACTTGACTAACAAATTAAATAACTGTTTAAACTTGGCGAAAATTGGAGGAATGTTTAAGGGTTCCTTCCACTATAATCTATATATCTAAAAGCCTTTGTTAGTGTATCAGTGTGTCCCAGCTATAGCCGTCAAAACTACTGGCCCGATTTTGAACAAATTTGCCACGCGTATTCCTTAGAACCCGAAACCACGTATGGTCTTAAATTTTTTAAATACACTGAAATATATATGAGACAAAGTGAGAATCATTTTTCACAATAGGTTTCGTGACCATTACGCGCATCAAAATCTTCAAGAGTGAATGCGGCTTGCCTATATTCTTGATCTATAACACTATATATCTTTTAAATAACATGTCGTTAGCAAAGAGCTAACTCCCTGAGAAATAATTAATTAGCCTCCTTTCTCGATATTTTATTCCAGTGCTCTACAAAATCCTTAATAGTGTGTTCCAGTTCATATTATGAAACGCTTTTTCTAAATTTCCAAATGCCACGAACGTAGGCGGGTTTTTTCGTATCCTGTCTTCTGAAATTAATCTAAAAGTTAGCATTGCTTCTCTTGACCATATATTTTTTCCAAAACCAAACTGATCTCTTAACTCGCATTCTCTTTGACGTGACATAGATTTGTTTATAAAAATTTAAAAGATCTTTAACACCTGGATACCTTATATCATTATATTAAAAACTTAAAACAAGGATTCAAAGTAAAGACTGATCATCGTAGTCCATTAATTATACTATTTCTATAATTTGTTTGGAATTATGACGAGATTAAGAGCGTCGTTTGTACAGTATACATTTTATATGAATCAACAATACAATTGACAGTAATAAGTAAATCTAAGATTGAATTGAAACGCTTAATGAACGACAGTATATGTTAACTCAAAGAAATAAGTGGATTATTCAAATGTAAAATGAAAATGAATTAGAATATATTGAAGTTATGAAAAAGAGAATGTGTTCTATATCATACTATTAACATGAAAGCTTACCAAAACACCTGGATTAAGAAATTACGTTTCGTTTAGATACGAATTCATAGCGGACGACGACATTTTTAGGGAAATAATTTAATGCAGACGGAAACAAAGTGAAGTTTAGTCACGCAATTTGTGTGCGAGTCGAAGCTTTAAAAATCCGCATCGCAGCGAGAAGAAGATAGAATGAAGGTATAAACTAAAAACAGAGACGTCGGGATGCGGCTCTAAGTTGGGAATCTGACAACGCAACCTGCAGCCAGCAGCCAGCAGTTGAAATAAAAGGAGCGTCCAGAGAAGCAAAGTTTTCCTGCGAAGAGCTGTCAGAAGCCTCCGTCCGGCGCAGAGCGCATCTGTGCTTCGGCAGATGGCGCCTCGGAACTTGCGGTATTGCTCACGTTCGCCAATCTCCAAAATTCCCCCAACTCTCAGACAACACTTCCTCAGATTCATCACTACATTACTCATGCACTTCCACTTAACAAAAATATTCATTTATACATTTACAGAATCGAAATTATGGACGTTCTACTTATCTCTTTAACATTCAAGTTTCTGAATCCACATACTGGCAACAAATTTCGATTCTTCCACAACATTTTATATTGAATTCTCACGTTGAAGATCGCCGAGAATCTGATGGATAATTTTTATATCATGCATAAACATCTTCAACGCCTTTTCGCCAGCGCATTCCGTCGTTGCAATTTAAGATACGATAAGAGTAAAAATTCTGCCTGCGCAGAGCTGTTATAATTTGGCGAAAGTACTTGACTTGAAAGCAGGAAAATCATCTTTGTAGTTCACTGAAAAATGACAATGATATTCCTACCAATTTTGTGGGCGAGTTTGCTACGCAAAAATAAAAAAACGGATAGTATTTCGGATATAATGACAGGATATACTGACACACTATCAATTTATTAGAAGGTGATATTCCCACTTATTAAAAAGGAATCATTTAATGTAATTATTTATGCGATTACACAGTTTGTATATAAAGTAAAACTAGCTACTTAAATCATATTTTATTTCCGCGCCTGCTTTTAATAATACGATATATTACAAAAACTTAACAGCCATTATTAATACTGAATATTTTCAATTAGCACAACGTATCTGTACATATTTAAATCATCTTCAGGTTCTTCTTGGCGTTGTTAACATTAAATTCAGTTGTAATTTAATACTATAATTAATATTTTTAATTATACAAATGTATGTTTATAGTAGTTGAATTTATCTTATTGTTAGACTTTTGATTAAAATGATTGATATTACTTAGCGTAGTCCAAAATAAGTTATTTCTCACTTTAATAACGTGACACAAAATAAAACTGAAAAAACAAGAAATTAAACTTTCTAATATATTTTTTCTGTTAGTATGCGTCTTTTATTTCAACACATTGATGTTTAGTACATAGTAAATGTGTGTCATTAAATTACTTTATTTACATATTTTCATTCAAATTCTGAAAATCAGATGCGGGATAGAATCGCAAACGAGGAAGTTCTAAACAGAATAGGGGAAAAGCGAACAATATGGAGGGCGTTGACTAAGAGAAGAGATAGATTAATAAGCCACGTTTTATGACACGAGGGTCTTGTAAAATTGGCATTAGAGGAAAGTGTGTGGGGGTAAGAACAGAAGAGGGAGGCGTAGGATGGAATACGCTAAGCATATTATGGAGGATGTGGGGTGTGCTAGTCGTAAGGAAATAAAAGGCTTGCACAAGATAGGTTAGCATGGAGGGTTGCATCAAACCAGTCTTAGGACTGAATACCACAACATATTTTCATACTTGGACACTACAGTTACGATGGTTTTTTCTTAGTCGAATCCAGAATAATAAAAATGTTTTTTATAAAATAATATTTCCAAAAATTGCGCCCGCATATAGCTGGAAACATCTTGTTTGACACCCAAACATGTAATGTCAAGATACTGATATTTACATAACGATATATGACATAAAATGCGCCCTTAATTTAACAGAGAAACCTTACAAAGTACAGTGAATTAATTAAGAAATTTAGCGTAAAACTAATCTAGTTGACTTTAATTTAAGAGTCACTTGAGTAAGATGGAAAGCTATCATCGAAACCACGGTACAAATGTGTTAGTTATGTTTGTAAGGTATGTCTGTTAAATTAATGCTGTATCTACTGCTGTTAGTATCACGGACGTTAATTTTTACATTATGAAATCAAATTATACTAAACATCGAAGAATGAATACGCTCTAAAAATGCGTTTCAATATTCTAAAATTAAGTCTTTATCAGTTAAATATACAGAGTAATTGGCCTTCTCGTCAATCAATATTGAAGCTTTGGATGTTTCATGTTCACCCAGCGGCTGGCAGAAGCTGGCTCAAACTTTCCCGAGCAGGAAAGTCGAACGCTTATATAAATTGTAGAGCCGTGTGTCCAGACATCAGCCTGCACCTCCACGTACAAGCAATCAATTTTCCTGAGCCTTCTATATATTTGGCTGTCCCGAATGCAGAGGAAGGGTTGGATAGGAGCTGCAAAAACGTGCCACTTCTCTCCTGCAGATGAAATTTTCATCGCCGCTAACGTTTAAACATTAAGAGCAGAGTGAAAACCTTCATGAGCAGTGATTACCTCACGGACTCCTATCATTCAGAAATAATAATCTTTAGTCACCCTGAA
This sequence comes from Eucriotettix oculatus, assembly GCA_034510155.1. Lineage (NCBI taxonomy): Eukaryota > Metazoa > Arthropoda > Insecta > Orthoptera > Tetrigidae > Eucriotettix > Eucriotettix oculatus. The sequence goes on along the minus strand of CM067378.1, from coordinate 27,471,421 downwards.
TTCTACGCGACAGCTACACACACAGCCCAGTCTTTCTTATATTTGAAGCATAAAGGGGAATTGCCAGTAGCACGTCACACCAAAACAATAAAAAAAGATTGTTTCTGTCTGAACACTGTATAAAGTCATATTTATATTCACAATTTTAATGAATTGAAAGAGACTGTAATTTTATTGTACAGTTATCTTATTTAAACGTTTGTTAAACATACGCCTATTAGGTACTCTTGTTTGTAAATAAGTATGAAAAAGTTACTAAATTCAATCTGAAAATATTTGTGGTATTTCATCTATTAACGATAATGGTAACTATTAACTTATGTATATATTACCGTTGCTTCCTGAATTTTTCCGCCCAGAACTCTAATTCAAAGTATATAATTGATCACACGTCTTTACTATTATCAGTTTAAAAATATAATCAAGCTCTAATAAATAGTTGACGGATTCCAAACTATATATTTAATGTTTGTATATATTATAAGGAAAGTTTGATTCCTTCTTTAAAATATTTTATTACTCAAGTACTTATGTCTATCCACTTAAAATTTATCTAAATATACGACTCTGGTCATAGTTTTCGCAATTTTCTATCAAGTGGATTCGTTATCTTCTTCGTTGTAGTCTGTCGCTCCAATGTTACCCAAGAACTCTGAAACTATTCTCTTGAAACACTCTTAACAACTTGGATATTAATGATTTTCATACTATGAACGCTTTATCACCTTCTATGGTGTAGTGGTTAGCATCGTCGCCTCGCACCACAGAGGTCCCGGGTTCGAAACCTGGCATATATTGGACGTTGTGTTATTTGAGTTACTATATTGTGATTCCCTTACCTAGATAAAAGAAAAAATTACTAATAATTGCGTATAGTCGCCAATGTCCTTAGAGTTGACGCGACTCTGAACTTTCAACAATAAAAAATACATGCTTTATCCTGTAAGACATGAGAATTGTGGAGTAGGTATATTTTTTGTCTTGGCTTGCATTTATTTGAGGATGGGTCATTTGGCAGCATTTTTGAGTGTACGGTTGGTCCCTTCGGCATTGATTTCCTATATGAACATTGCCCTTGGTGCACGTTTCACCATATGCGATGGCGAGAGTAAAGGTACGACAAAGGTGGGATTTGACTGTACTTTAAATTTCGACGGGGTAGTGATATGTGATTCGATCGCTTGACCCGGCACTATGGTGATGCTGGCTGTAAGTTAATAATAGAAGCCGCCGCTACTAGCCGTGCTATGCCTGAAGAGGAACGTTCCTACTCCGACGAGTAACCGAGCAGTCTATTCACCGAGTGATTATCGTACAAGTTCAGGTAACGACACTACGAAAACAAGACGCTGTTTTATATACGTCCAAGTTGTTAAGAGTACGAAATACAGAGACAGTTTCATTAATATCTAATTCTGTACCAAATCATCAATTTTTTTAATTAATACCAAAGTTGTTAAAGTTCGTCAAGAAATTATAGTTGCGGGCTGACAGAAAAATGTCCCCAAGCAACAAAGGAACGACAGTCGACAACGCGGAAGGAGTATCTTCTGTCAATATAACGGGTCGACAACTTTGTATTAACGAAAATCATTGAATTCTAATGTCACTGAATTTAGATGATTATTCTAATCATATATTCTATTTCTCTTAGACATCCCGTGTCTCATCCCATGTTTTAATCACAAAAAAGATTCAAGTTCTATAATTATGGATATAGAGTTTTTATTGTTGCTTTCAAGGCTTCTCTTATCTGTCAGAAAATAAAAAAAATGATTAAAAGTAAACTTTCTGCAAAGCTCTGGTTACTTGAAGAAATCATCTGCCAGCTTCGGTTTACAGGATAGGTAATAACCAGGGAAAAATAAAACTTAATTACATCCATAACTCGATCTCTATGCCTTTTGTATCAAACAATTAACCATACGACATTCTCCTTAACAGTTTGTAATGTGCATTTGCACCCACATCTAACACAAAGACAATTATCCCTATTATAATTGTTTATTGTGCTTTTATTATTATTTTTGTTTATTATTAATTTCCAGTATCGGGCGAGGTTGCTTACCAAACCAACGGCAGAGTAATAACGAACGCAATTGGGTAACCTTAACATCCAATTGAGATGTAGCCAGACGAGACACGGGAATCCTGCACCATTACTACCATTTTCTAAAATATTTTGGAAAGGAAGACAGACAGAACAGCTGCTGTAAGTCAACAAAATGTGACAAAGACTGGCTATCTACCTGAGCTTGATATTTGTAAATCAGGAGCAACTTGCTTGTGCGCAGTAAAATACAATAAGCAGGAAAAGACAGAGTATGGAAAGGGTCTCTGTAAAATTGCAGGAAGAAACGAAAATAATAGGTCCTGCTAGCCACTCTTTTCACGACAGAAGATTCTGGGACAGTTTCACAGCCTGGACGACTGACCAGCGACGCCGGTTAAGGGTTTCAATTGACAACGTCACCAAGAAAATACAAATAGGATTACTTCCACTTTGTTAAGAATGACACACCTTCAATCCCCCGCCCGACAGACGAAGCGGAGAAAACTTAATAAAAACCGGAACTGCGGAGCGGAGACAGAAGATTTTTGGAGATTTTAGCTACATTCAGAGTTTTGCTATATTTTGAGATTATTTGTGACATTCATTTCGTGGTTTTATCGTATCGAATGAGCAACATTGACACCCTTGCTGATGATTCGGCAAGCACCGGGAGGACTCTTTTCATCTACGAATTTCTGATTGTGGACGAACGAAAATATTCATGTTTTATATCTTCAATATTAACGATTTACCTAACCCCGTAAAGCAAGCTATTTATTTAATTTAGTGCAAGGATTTATAATTTCGGCATATGCTTCCTAAACAGTTTTAAATGAAACTAAACAAAAAATAAATAAAACCGTCTCATCAGTCGTGTCAAAATGATTAATCACGTACAGAGTTTCAAACAACTTCTAGCTAGTGAATCACTAGAACAACATAAATTAAGCTATTAGAATCAAGACGCGTTGTAATGGTTTCTGAAAAACGTGAAATTCGTTTACTCTCAACGAATTGCAGATTATTAATACTAGAATCCTACAAAAATATAATATTAAAATTGATCCTTTAATGCATCATAAATAAAATATATAGCAGAAAGATTATATAATTATATATAATGTTTTAGATTATAACGGCACAATGAGTATAAAGATCAATTTTCAATATTAAAAATTCAACTGATTTACATTAATTGATATTCTATATATTTCATTTATTTACTATTCATAAATCATTTAAAAAGAGAGCACTTTACAGAAATTTATGACTTAATTAAATATATATATATATATATATATATATATAGGGTAACGTTATGATTTTCTGATACTAGGTATAAAACATGGGTTGTTCTAGTATAATTTTATTACCATTATTAAAGACTCCTAATTTGATATAATAGGATAAAATCTCAGGTTATATTTGTTTTGGTTTGAATTCGTCCAAAATTTGCAGAAGTACGGAATATTACTTGATCCTCACATTCTTATTTTTCCTGGGCTTTACAGCCCATTGAGGACCTAGGCGTACCTGGTCGACTGCGGACTGTCTTCTTGCATGACACATGGAGTGATACTTGGTCAGCGTATCGATTCTACAGCAGTCTTAATCCTGGTCTTCGTGACCATGAGATCAAAAACATCCCTGCCCGGGCCAGGATTCGAAGCGGGGACCTCTGCGTTGTGAAGCAGCGACGCTTAGCCACTGGACTACAGGAGGTTGGCAAGACCCACTTAGACATTTAATATTCTGCTTATTTTCGACGAAATATATGCGTTTATTAATTTCTAAAGCACTGGTGGTCAGGTACGAAAGGACCCGAGCCTTAAATGCCACAATAAATGGCAATGCAATTCTAGGAAAATCAACCAAAACCTTAAAAATGAATTTAATATCTAGGAGTCATTCGACTCAATATCCGAAACTGGAAAAATAGGGATAATGGCATGGTTTCATTCACATATAAACGGTTTGGGAAACGTCATCGTGGGCTTAGAAGCCAAAAACGCCACCGTAAACCCATCCAACACAACTGAAAACCAAATAAGTGCAATCTGGGACATTTGGAAACATGCGCATTCCAAACTTCACTAGCACTGGTAATCCAAATGGAAAGAAAGAAAATCAAGCAAACTTCCACACCTTCCTATACCTAATGCAGCGTCAGTATAACCATAAAAATGCACAAAATTAATTAAGAACGAGACCACAGATTAAGGAACACGGGGACTGAAATTTTTCATATTAATATGTATATAAATTCAGTAAACTGAAAAAAAGAAGCTGCCAAACAAAATACGAAAGGCAATTGTAATTAATATTTTTTATTCTAATTTAATAAATTATGACCGATTTTCTTAGATACATGATTTCTGGTATCAAAATCCTTATATGCGTCACAAATATTATAATATTGTATTCATTATTTTATTAAATAATCTAAATGCTATTACCTTCAAATAAAAGTATTAGTTTTAATTTTTAAGTAGTTTTTGCGAAAAAAAATTGCTGAAAAGTTCTCATTTTTAAGTAACCCTATGAAGCTCTTAGTAAAAAGAAATTATTTTCTCCTCACAGTTTTATTAAATCTGTCAATTCATATAAATGATCAGCCCTACACATAAATGTCAAGAAGCTAAAATATATTCAAGTACGTAACGCAAGGAACATTTTCAAATCCGCCAAATATTGAAGATAATTTTCGAAATGTCTCAACCAGAAAACAAGTCTATAAAAACAAAATTTTGAACATTGCTATACGTGTATGTTGTTAACATAATTAATTTATATAATTACTACCATATCATATAATTTTAAAATTACTATACTATTTAACATTCACAAAACTTCTACAATATTTATAGCTTCGCTATTATTACTAATTAAATAGAAAGTTTACGTATTTTAACTAAGTGTATGGAGTTGGCAGCTGTGCTGACGAGTCGATAACGGCCGAATATTTTCATCACTGCAAATAATTAATTGTAACATATTTCCGCTCGTTAATAATGTAAATAATTATTTTACTAAATTATCAGAATCAGACGCAAAGGTAAATATAACTTGTTTAATCAAGATATAATTAAACGGCAAATTTGTAATAATAGAAATATAATGTTACATATTGACATATTTTGCGAGCTTTCTTCAATTTATATTTGAATGAGAATCCACGTAAAAATTTCAATTATGTTAATCTATTCGGTTTTAGTATTTTTAGTTTAAGATTGACATGGGGAAAGTTGAAAAATTTTTTCTTCTGATTTCTTTCATTGTCGGGGACGAAAAGATGAAACGTTTTTGCTACGCTGAGGAACTAGGTAAGAATATAATTCAATATATCGAAGGAATGGAACCTAAATTTCATGGATTCGACGGTTGTCTGTCAATAACTGCAGGAATTATATGAAAATAAATTTGTTAGAAACCGTTTTCTTTGTATCTTCTTCGCAACTAGTCACTTCAAAATGCTATGGACTTTTTCCCGACAAATCAATATTTAGAAGGACTATTTATCCAAATTTCAGTTTTTACAAAATAAAGTATAATTGTAATATAACACTTAAAACAGTTACACCCGATTTTTATTGGTAATAACTATCTTAATTATTGTCATACTCCAGGAACAAATGCTGCTCTTGCACTCCTATGGATGGAGTTGGAGGGAGGGGCATTTTAAAATTTTCAGAAACAGCCAGTATTGGTACCGAAAATAGTTTACAATAATAATCATGTACAATAATATTACATTTCCTACTAAAAATATGCTTTCTTTCGTAAAAGGAACTCTTCTTGAGTCTAGTGGTCAGCGTCGCTGCCTCACAGCACAGAGGTACTTGGTTTAAATACTATACCGTCATGATACACGGAGACTGGGATTAAGACTGCTGGAGAATCGATACTCTGGCCACGCATCACTCCAAATTCAGAATGTTTCATGTAAGATGATAGTTCGCAGTCGATCCGGTAGGTCAAGACCCTGAATGGGCTGCAGAGCCAATGAATAAGAATAAGATATTTGAGAAAAGTAATTGGTCGAGAAGAGGTAAAAGGCTTATTTAAATTGAGATCACGAATTTTAAAATGGTCTTTTGAGGACCAGAGCAAAGAGTGATGAAGTAGGACTTGGAGAAGTCATGAAACAATTTTTCACCTTTTTGAACATATTTTATGTGAGGATAGTTTATAATTTTTAAAGCTGTGTTTAAGTGTCTTGAAACAGATTCGCAGCATTTTCGGAACGGTATTAGAAGAGAGAAGTTTTTGGAAATGAGTGGTGAAAATTTTCAGGAGAAAACGGTTCTGGGAGAGAATTTTAGAAATCGACCACAGAGTTCCAAAGATTTTCTGAAAGAATTTTTGACGCAGTTGCGCATATACGAGTATATCGAGACGAACCCGTGGAAAGCGTTTATGCATATTTCGTCAAGTCAAGAGTGAATCTCCGTGTACGCAGTAGAAGGGGGAATGTGGGGAGGAGTATTGTGGTCAGTAAGTAACAGCCGTTGGAGAGAAGCTACTACCATTATTAAAAATATTAATCATATTCTTACGATCCGGTTACACCAGATGTGTCAAACTCAATTAATAGACGGGCCATTCCATGCAACTGGTAAGATTCACGCGGGTCGCAACACATTTACAAATTTTTCAAAATTATAAATTGTAGTGAGGGTATAGGAATATGGACAGAATAATTAAAATATATTGGTAATTAAATTAATTTTATGGCAATAATTTAAAATATTGATATGTAACCATGAATATCTTTTATTTAAACATTAATTTTATTCATATTTTATATCGTAAAATAATTCTTTTTACTGGAAACTTACCAGCGCTTTGTTTCTACTAGTTTTCCAGTATCTGGATTAAAAGACTGAGAACAGACAATGTTCATTATGGCAGATACATATTTATCTGTTAATCTTGATCTGTGGGCCGTTTTATTGAATTTCATGGATGAAAATAGTTGCTCACATAAGTATGTACTTCCAAATTAGCATAAAATTTGTGCAGCAATTTTTTTTACTTTCTGGTCATTTTTCACCACGATAAAAATATCTTTTGGGAATGCCTACTTCTCGATATTGTCTTTTAAAATCGAATCAATTAACTCCAGTTGAATTGAAGTTAAAACTTTTACAAGTTCAAAAGTAAAAGGCCCAGTACAAAGTGACACATTTATTTGCAAATCGTTTAGATCATCATGACGTTGATCAAATTCGTTTTCGATTCCTTCAATTTTCCTACTATATTGTGATTTTATCTGCTCGCACGTAGGAAATTTCAAAACCTTTTTTTTCTGTAGATTATTTCTAAACAAATTCAATAATGGTCCAAAATTTGCTATTTCATCGTACATATTCGTTATTAATTGATCTTTGCCATGCAATGTAATATTAAGATTATTCAGATCGCATGTCATATTTGCTAAAAATACAAGATCTTTTACCCACAAAGGATCTTTTACAATCGATACATTTGTTTTTTCAGCTTTCATCCCAAGAAATAAAATTATTTCTTCCGAAAGTTGATAGAAAGTCTTCAGAACCTTGTGGAAGAAAAACCAACTAACTGTCATGGAATAAGTAAGATCTTTGAATTCAGATTCTAAATCTTGAAGGAACGAAGTAAATTGTCGATGGTTAAGTGTTCTGGATCGAATAAAGTTAATGGCCTTTGTTCCTGTTTTATTATTGCATGCATTTTAATATTTTAAAACAGAGAACTTGTTGTGAAGAAGGCATTGGAAAGGCTTGATTTTCTATTTATTAAGATATACAGGGCAGGTAACGGAAAAATATTCAAGACACAAGTTTCGAGGGGGATGTTAGATGCATTCATTATTTTGAGCTTTAACCTCATACAAGCACCAAGTCCTTTTTAAAATGGCAACCTCAATTTTTACCTCCATGAAACGTTGTCGTCTTGATGAGCTAATTTCAGATCCACCGTCATTCATGTCATTACCACTAATTTTACTCGTAAATGCCACAAAGAAGAAGGACGAGGTAGGCGATTAGGGTAACGTTATCGGCTTGATACACTCCTCTACATTCTCCTAAAGCGAGTAAAATATCGACAATTTCACTGGTTGAATACATCGTGTCGTGATACAAAGTCAATTCGAGTTGAATTGGCACTGATTAGAATTAACGAATGCTCTAAATAGTCGGAAAATTGTATGTTTATTTACATTTGATAATTCAGACTAAATAAACTAAAATAAACAGACTAAAAATGTGACAAAAACGAGCTCTGTGGTCAAATTGAAGATTGAGACATTTTAGCGTGACCCAGGATGCATAACGTGGAGGTAAAGTCTGCTTAGTATCCCTTGCTATAAAAAGGAAAATCAATAGCGCTAACATGTGAGGAAGTTGAACAGCGTTTACAGGATACGTTTAATGTTGACTTGCAATTGAAACATCCTTGGGGTGCCTTGGCTGTGATAATTGTTCCATAGGTGTGTTCAACAACCGGACTATCCAGAGATCTTCCATGCGTACTAATTTTAACGTAAAATATTGTCCTGCTTTCATATAATATTTTTTATGTATAACAACCTGAACAGAACACAATACGTTTCCTTGCATCAATGTTTTCAAAATATATTTTAACCAAGTTTCCGTAACATAGGTACATGTAAAAATGCGATCCGGACGACCTCCACTACAATTACATGCGTATTTAATTTTGACACGCCTAGCCATTTATATCCAAATATCTATTACGTCGAATTTATTTTAAAATTACAAGGATGATACCCGTTACTTTTTTCACGTGCCAGGAAATAAAACCGCTCTTATGATAAATAATAAAAATTAATAGTTACAAAAGAAAACATTTTTATAATATTTTTATTTGTAATGGAATGTTCGTTCCAAACAGGTTTTTGTAATTCCAGTATGTATTCGTAGTTGACTAATTTGTTGCTCCATTAACAGTCTCCTAGTTTGTAATTTCCCTTGTGAGGAAGTTGATTACTCTCAGTCCATAGTTTCTGTTAGCGTACGCAATTGGTAAACTTCATTGTTGTGGCGAAACATTCTGAGAACTTCTGTTAAATCAGTAAATGAGGTATGAAGGCTTGAAAACCGTATTCTGATTATGATTTTGGCTACCAACACAAAACTCTGCTGTCCATTGTGTTCGACTAAACAACACAATGGCTTAATGAATACATCAAGTTGTTTCCAGTTTATGGCACGGAAGTGTTTCAGGACAATTTATAAAGGCACAAACCCGTTAAACTTCCATGGAATCGGTTAGCCTGTTCATGTGTGAGACACGTTTGTTTCAGGGCTTGTTATTTATCCGTAGATTCACTGTTTTATTGAAAAACAAATTAATTGACAAATATTTGTGACGAAAGTGCCGATTGAAATAAAGGAAGGCCATATAAAAGTGAACATGAAATGCAATTTCCATATTTAATAATTATAAAAAAGAAATACCCTTGCAATAATTTTACTCGGGAACGGGCCACCGTCTGTGAATCTCAAATTCGCTTTACTATTACACGGCGCTTATGTGTTAAATTACAGCGCCCCCTTCTTGCTGGTCAGCGTCTTCTTGCTGTGGGTGTGGCCAAGACGTTGGCGTATTAATTACTGCAACCCGTGTTGCCAAGCAAGCCTGCTATGAAAAAGCTTCATTTTAAATGTACATTGTAAAAGAATAATTTTTAATGATATTACTGGTTGGATGGGGAATTGAATTTATATACTTCATTATAATATAATAATGTATTAATTGAGATTTAATTGTAAGTTATTATAATTTGAGGGAATATTAACGATAGGGTTTATTATTGAAAAGAAAAGACTAATTTAACTTTAAAATTTTTAATTCAATATAAATAAGATATTTCTAAAAAGCATAGATGATTTACTAAAAACAATAAATTAGCATTGGAACTTTACAATCAGGGTACTCTGTGGAGTGAGCTGAAAAGCAATTTAGATTATATTGGCAATAGGGCTGGAAAATGTGAACTCTTTCTAATACAATACAACGATAGCCGTGAAGTTTCTGCGTCTAAATTCCACTCTGCGTCGATGATGTTGATGATGATGTCTGCATCGGCGGATGACCTCTGGTCATCACCGTCTAGGCTGAATTTCGTGGACGCGTGGGCAAATCTGGCGAAGACTCCCTTATCTCCTTCCGGCGGCTAATAGTTTAGTTTTAGGTCAGCATTTTCCGGCCTCTCTCCTTCTCTCAGCGGCTAACCAAATCACCTTTAAGTCTTCAGTCTTCTTCTCCAAAATCCTTTCCCACGAAAGCTCAGTCGGAAGCTACATAATTCCTAACCACCAATAAGCTGTTATCCTCTAACGACTTCTGTTGGCTTGCTCTTTAACAATTGCAGTCAATAGTAAAATTTTAACTGCTGGCCTAAATACTGCATGTGCTTAGCGTTTCCCCGTGACATTTAAAAATTTCTACGGAACTTCCGTTCTCATCAAAAGCCCCTAATTAATCACGACGATGCCTTTTTTCGTGAATGGGCCCTCTTCCACATTCAGCCAAAAGGGTCAACCTTTTTCCTAAAGACTGAGTGCCACCCAATGCTAAAAAACGCAGATAAACGACTTAAAATTTCACTTAGGGTATTTAATACATTACAAATTAGTAATGCGTTTTCAAACATTTTACTAATTGGCATATCAATTTATGAGATACAATCACTAAAATCATTTCCAGCACTATCCTCAATAATGTTAATATTTAAATAATTATCGATAGATAATTTTAATCTACTTTATTGAAACAAATTCATACAATCCTAAAATGTACCTATCTACGTGTATAAAAATTAATGAACAATAAAACTGTATTAATTATCATGTACATAAATATTTCGCCTGCATTTTACTATTTCTGAACCAGTTAATTTACTTAATACAGACATTTGAGTTTTATTTCATTACTAAATTGAGTGTGACTGATATTCATGGGTCCTTTGCACAAAATTAAACTCCAAAACTGTATTATGCCTTAACGCCAATGCACCTCTAGCTGTAAGGCTAACTAATCTAATTAAAAACTAACCGGCTAAACACAATACACACAACACTGGATACAGCAAACGATCCACGTGAGCAAATGAAGAGTGTCACAAAAGTTGGCAACACGGCCGGTGTTTCCACAGCAACGAGCTGTTCGCAATACCTGGAAATTAATTTGCTTTTCAGATTGCAGTAATAGTGTTCCTGGTAACTTTCTAAAACAGCTACAGCACACCCAATCTCTTGATATGCTAGATATCAGGTTGTTCTTCGGCGCTATTACGATGAGCAATGATAGTTAACAAGCAGCATTCATTTATTGTGGGAAACAACCATAATCTGACTAATATGTTATTATGTTAAACTTTTATATTTTCCAATTTAGCTTTGTAAATGTGTAAAATAGACCCGATACTGAAACAATATAAATTTTTCTAAGTGTTGGGATGAAGGGAAAGCGAAAATTTGGTGTATTATAAATAAATAGCTATCACTGTTGTTAATGTGAGGAGGAATATAGACGAAATACATGGACATTATATTTTATCTTCTGTATAAATAAAATGGAATGTATTTTTTTCGGCGGGTAACAGGCTACATGAGGGTGATCCTGGGATGTGGAAGGTAGAGGAAGGCAGCCAAGGGTTCTAGGGTCCCCGGGCTGTAGTGTAAGGATCCATCCTAGTTTTTCACCTAAAGATTATGCAGGAAAACCCTAGGATTGGTCGGGCATTTGGCACTACTTCACACCCTTCTGATGACGGGAGACTGGATTGTTGTTGGAGTACAACAAACACGTCTCCACGCCCCGATTAGTATTCGGAGGCAGAGAACAATACTATATGCCAAAGGTCTGTGACCCCCGTACATACACGACTCAAACCTCTCAAGGCCGTTTCATCTTGTGGGGGACTTAATTTAAAAACCTTGGCCTAGTGCCAAATGATTGGTGAAGAAAAACCCAGAAGGAGGAACTTATCCCTTTCGGACTTCCCAGAACTCCTCTGGATCCTCTTATCCCCCAAACAGGTCACCTCCTGACCGGACGCTCAAATTTCTCTAAAAAAGTGCAACGTATGCAGCGTGATCCAGGATTGTAGATCAGTCCTGTTGAATGAGACTTCAAATTATGAGGTTACCGTTCGTCCGATTACCGTGAAATTTTTATGTTTAGCGCCAATGAACGCAGAAACGTATTCTATCATTTGGAAGACTTAGGTTCCTTCCTCCTCCTCCCCCAACCCTTTCAGACCAAAACAGGTTCTAACCTAAACACAAATAAAACTTGCAACAGGATATACTATGCCCTCGTGTAGCCTGTGAAACAAGGTAATTAAACATCTGTTGATTTAAGTATTATGTAATGATACGTTTTAATTAACTGACAATATTACAATAATTTTTATAAGTCGCAATGAAAATGATTGAGGATTCCTCCTCAGGCGCCCGAGGCGGATGTTTCTTCAACTAAACTTGCTTATCTGATGCGGAATTCGCAAAAAGAAAACAATTGAAACGTATCATTAAGTAAATGAAATGTTATTTTAAGCTTAACAACTAGATAATCATATGTAATAATACTTTTTAATGGTTTATAAACATGTAATATTTTTTGAAAGTCACAGTGAATACTGAAGTCTAGGGACGCACACATTCAATTTTATTTTCGTAGATATGCATACGTATCTGCACACATTGTTTCACGGTAATCAGCGGGAAGAGATGGTTCTTGTCAAGAATATAATTTACTGTTTCATTGCATTTTTGTTTATGTAGCCGTATTTAAATTAAAACTAGTGGAGCAAATTAATCAAAATTTTTGACTTGTACAAGTGTTTCTTCGGATCCGAAAGCTAGCAAGGACTGTAGGGGTAAGACTACTACCAGCTCTGGAGGAAGGGTTGGAGGGTATAAAATTTCAAAATGTACATAAAGGGCAGCAGATATTTGCATGTGAATAAATATTATTGGTGGTTAGTGAGATTAACAGAGTCTGTCTCGGTACTGTACATTTTCAGAATTTCTTTTAGTTGCTCATTTACGTTACCAGGAGATTTATTGACTCGATTAAGATTAGCTGTGATTAACTTCGGCTCGCATAAATTAGGAGGACTGAAAAGACAAATTATCAAAAATCTCGTAGATCACGTGATGATAAAGAGATTACTGTACAATAAAATACTGTAGCGGGCTATTACAAATGAATTCCCGGTTATCACCGGGCACCTGACTAGTTAATAATATAATATTAGAGATGTAAGCTCGAAATATGACTGTATTTTCATTTGACATCGTTGAGTCTTTCCGTTTTTATTAGATGTTTGCAACTGAGTTCGTGAATTCTCTACGCAGAGAAAGCAACGCTATTCAGCAGCGTTTCTCGGAACAAATTAAATGTGCGTTGACTGTGTGCTTAGGTCGAGCCTTCAAATCTTTTCTTCTTTGAATGAAAATGCATACAATATTTAAAAGAGGGCGGGCATTATCATACAAAGAAATTACGTCAGAATTTAATATTCCGTTAGGACTCATTTCGGTGAAACTTGGTGTGCGGTTTGACGTCATTAAGTTTTGTGTATTTGCCCCATTATAGTAAAGACTAATTTTTTTCTTTCACTTAATACTTTTAGATGAATATCTCTGGTCTTGATTGTAACTAGTTTCTCGTAAATAAGAAGAAAAGAGGATAAGAGATTGAAATTAATAGCTGAGGTTGGTGATTTTTTTATAATTAGGTATTTCAGGAATATGACAAAGAAATTGTTAACCTGCAGTCTATTTCTCGAAGATCCTCAGAGAAGACAACTCAAACCAGATCAACCACTCACCGGACTACAAAGTTCATTACATTACGTCAAAGAGGTAATGAGATATATAATTTTTAAAAGAAAATGAATAATAGCAGGCTATTTTCAAGTTTCCATATTGCCTGAAAATGAAGTTTCCATTTATAACTTCAGGTATTTTCTATCATTTGTATTAATCCCAACAATGCGACAACTGTGGTAACTTTTATTTAGTTTTGGAAAATTGAAAAAGAATACTACACATTTTATTTAATATTCCAAGCTGGAATTAAATTTTCTGTACACTATAATAGAGGAGTTCTATTATTGTATTCATGGCGAAACTAATTACACAGTAACGCACTTTCAGCAGCTGTCTTTGTTGCTTTTCTATGAGTTCTGTGCCTTTCATTTCGTCTGAAAAGACGTCTTTAATGATTTTTTTAATGTTTGGGCGGTATTGTGGAGCCGTGCAGACGAAAGCAGTAATCAACGCTCGGTCGCCGAAGCAAGGCGTGGAGAGGGGATTCCCCACCAGAGAGCAGACTTTTGTTTCGAAGAAACCTTCTCGTCTTATTAATTCTCCAGTCAATATGGAACACCCTGACGACGAATCTCAATCCTCGAGCTTAGGGCTTGCGGCGTGTGGTCCCTCCTGGCTTTGTCAGCAGGCCTCGGTCTTCGGATAACGCGGAAACAGTAATTAAAATATTCCGCGGGGACATGCAAAGATTAAAAATTCACTGCATCACATATTTCTGCTTTAATAAACTTTTATTACATTCGTAAGAGTAATATAAGAAAAAATGAAACAATTCTTATCTGAATAAGAAATAAAGCTTAAGTAGAATTTTCTGATTGATTAATGAATTCATAATTTTCGGAGTACAATACATTTCTAATGACCAACATTATACATGCAATATGATTGTAACGCTCAATGAGATTATAAATTTTTGAATTCCCATCGGTGTTGTGCTTTTAATTGTTGGTGAAACTGGTGAGGGATGTGTCAGTGGTGATTTCCATGTATCTACATGGAAGAATAGATGAGAAGGAAGGGTGAAAACTTTAGGAAGGAGAAGTTATTGGAAACGTTTTGGTTGCCTGAGTAATAACATACGTTTCCTTGCAGATTATAGGAGATATTGTGTCTTACTTTGGCGTACGTCGAAGTTTTGGCTCTTAAAACATGTTTTGCAATTAGGGACGTTCTTCTGTAATTCAAAGGTATTTCTTTTGCTTCAGTTATAAACCTAATTATCGAAGTGGTTCTGAAATATCAAGTAATAATTCGTGGGATAATATTAAATGTTGTTAGCCGAGTGGTATATTTGTGAATCATAATTAATTTCATTTCTGTTTATGGTTTTAAATGTGAGAAGGAGAACGTCTTTAGATGCTCCCCAATTTTTAGCCGCAATTGCTTTTAAGATGGAAGTTCTCTTTCTAATTTCCATGATGAGGTCATTAATATGTTTGTTAAATTTAAGATTAGAATCCCAACTTTTAACCGATATTTTTATATTCTCACACTGTTCTATTGTCATCTATATTGCAAAGTAAGTTACTTTTTTCTTTTTGGAGAAGTTTATAGTTTTTTATTTATCTAAAGAGAATGAAAAGAAGATTTTATTTGCCCAAGAATTGATATTGTTTATTGAAGATTGCATACAGTTAGTAGATTCCATAAGGTTGGTGTCTTTTTTAGAAGTATTATATCATCCGCATAATTCAGCATTATTGTAGAGGGTTGTATCGCTTGATTGATGTCATTTATGGCAATAAGAAATATAACTACGCTGAGGGTGGATCATTATTCAATACCATCTTCCAGGGTAGCTTCTTTCGATCTTTTCGATATTACTGAGACAGTAAAAATGAATGTGTTTCCTTTGATTCCTAACTTGCTTAATGAGTTGAGAATGTTCCATCTCCAGATTCGATCGCTATACTTTCTTTATATCAATGGTTGTGAGGATAGTGTCGCAGTTATTAGCCATTTCTTCTTTTAAAACGTTATCCTGGTATGTGGAAATGGAAGTCGAATTGTATGGACCTAAAGATATACAATCTTCGGAAAAAGCAATTAAAATAAATTTACAATTTTTAAATGATGTCAATATTTATGAAAAAATATAATTTATCTTTTCACCTTATGTAACTTATTTATCATGATTCTATGTTCTGTTCATATTAGCTATTGTAATTTATGTTGGTCACTGATGACTTATAGATGACGCGACCTAAAATAAATTAAATAAAAATAACTTTAGAGTAGCTCAGGAATCTCATAAAATGACGTGTTGAGATTTAACTCCCCTTATTACGTACAAATTTAGCGGTTCATGAATCAGTTCGGTTGATCCTATAAACGTCAGTGACGACGTCAAAATTATCTGGTTACTAATACTGATTCGTACCAACTGTACATACAATGTAGCTGCCTTTCAAAATCCCTTATGAAATAAATTTGACTTAATGACAGAAATTTCTTCATTATATATATTTTTAGTAACTTGAATATTAATATTTATGCTACAAACAAAGCAATAACAACTTGTTAGGCGCCAGCATCGTTCCTAGTTTAGACAGGTTAACGTGGCAAACCTGATAATTCTAACGCAGCAATTTATCCAGAAACTTAACGCTACAATAACTTCCCCTGTAAGATATATCCTAGTTTACGAAAATGCTCTACTCAAATATTTGAAATTTAAAACAGGCCTTGAACGTTTTTATATTCGTCCAATTTATAACTCACGGTTTCTACCTTTCTGGTTCCATTTCATCAACCTGAAGAGAACCAATATTTGAATATTCAATAAATGTTGTTTATTTAACCTACAATTTAATATTCACAATACTTTTTCACAATAAATAGGTTACATAGTTTTGTCCTAACACAATAAGCAGCGATCCTTCTCTTCCCATAAACAAATACTCCAAGCACTTTGCAGGAGAATATTTTTTACAACACGGCGATGGCCCCGAAGAGGGCATACAGGAGATTTTATAAACGTTTATATTAGTTAATAAATAATTTATCTGACAAGTAAATACTCTCTTTGTCAGTTTTTATTTCAATTTAAATATTTAACTATACTACTTTTCGTGTCTCATTTGAGACTTAAGGCATAAAAATTTAGCTGTACATGAAACCTCACTTTCCTGCATTTCGGTCAAAAGAGTCATGGAGTACGCGGCTCACCTCATTATGTTGGGAATACCTCGCACTCTCTCGTTTTTTCAAAGTTCTCACATGCCGAGGTACCTTCACCTTTTTAGGAGTTGTATGTACTGTGGTAAAAAACCTTGGGCATACAGTAAGAGTTGTCCGCTACTCCTATTGGATCAGTCGGACAACTGCCTTATGAAATGAGAAGGGAATGCTGCTTCCCCACAGAAAACTCGTTTCCCGTCATTCGAAAGGACGTGCGAATAGTATCCCATAGACCGATCTACATGATGCAACTTTTCTACGGATTTCCCTGCATCACCTTTAGGTGAAACACCGGGAAGGTTCCATTCTTATGTGGTTAAAGGGGAGTTGCTTGTTTCAGGATCACCTTCATGTAACCTGTTAACCAAAAACAATGAAAAAGGTAGTATCATGGGGGACCTAACAGGGAATGGGAAATAACCAGGTGGAGATCTGGGAAGTCCGCGAGGTCTGACTTCCTCCTTCCTGGTTTTACCCTTTCCCAAGGCCCAAGGCCAACGTATTTAATTCAAGTCTCCTGCAAACTGAGACGACCTTGAGCTGTTTCAGGGGTGTATGCATCGGGATCAAAAACAATCGGCATGCGGCAAGAGTTGTTTGCTGATCCCATTGGTCCAGTTCTCACAACAATCTAGCCTCCCGTCATTAGAAGGGCGTAGGAGTAGTACTCAATCGTCCGACCTACCTGTTGCACGTTTTCTACCGTTTTCACCTTTAGGTAAAACACCGACTAGGATCCTTATACTACAGCCCGGATGTCCTAGTCAACCCTTAGCTACCTTGCTCTACTTTCCATAACCCCCCTTTTCATTCCCCTTCCTATGCCATTAAAGAGGAGTTGCCTGATTCAGGATCAAACTCGTGTAACTTCTTAACCAAAAATCAACCTTCATATTGCTCTTTTATTTATAAATATATTGATTGTGAAGGAGAAACCTTTAAAAATGACTGCAGACAACCAGAGAATGGCAATGGAAGTTTATGCCTATTGTTCAGGAGGCCAATGTTCTGATGTGACAAGGATGATGAGTAGATGTAGATGCGAGATGAAAGAAACGAGTGTCGATAAGGTAGAATAAAGATAGAAGAAGTAAGATTGCATGCTAGGAAATTCAGCTACCGGGTAGATGTGTAAAGTCTGCAATCCGATAGAAAACGGGCGTCCTACTGTTAGAATTCGTAAAAACACAAAACCGAACGACAAGTTTGTGTGTTCAGAGATAACATACATACTTTGAAATCAACTAATTCAAGTTAAGGAGCACTGACACAGGTTTCATAAATACCCGGGTAAATGCAATTGTCTCTCATGTTTGAATTTTTCATTATCAAGTTGAAATAATCTATCCTTTAAATATCATTGCATAATATGAAAATATTAGTCTATTTGTGAAGTAGTAATATTACAGTTTTAAATATCCGTCACATATATCTAGTCATCAATTATTATTGTTTGTAAGCAAGTGGTGACTTGTAGATAACGATAATGAAAGCTTAGGATTTTACTTTTCGTTTCAATCACTATCCGAACCTTTAAAGTTACTTAACGCACAGCAATAATACCATAAGCAAAATGTGAAAGTAAAAAGCTTCCAAGACGGTATTTTTAACGAATAAATACAACTGAATTTACAACTACTTTTTTAACTGGTAGTTTTATTACGAACCTTAATATCTCCTAATTATATTCCAAATAGCCCCACGTTTGTTTGTTGAGCGAATATGGAGGGAAGTCGAATGAAGAAGAGTTACCGTCTTCTGTTTACTGGTAAAATTTATAGATAAATACATTTTCCAGTATAAACACGAAGTTTGTGGAATTCTAAATAACGTTGTTTAAAAAGCAGAGTGCACGATATAAAAAAACGTTGTAGCGAAGAGCTGTATTCCGCAAGAGGTAAAAACGTCTTGCGACATATAAACGAAGCTAATGGATTCGGAAGGAATTCCTCATAAAGGAGGCCAACAAAGGTACTGTCTGTCAGAGGCTTGCTGAGAAAGAAATCAAGCGTGCGAGCAGATGTCCTCGGAGAGGAAACAATGCAATTACAGTTCTCAAACTTGTTACTATAGATATTGCCTGCCAGGGATGCGTGCTCTTCCATTTGCACAGTGTTCCCCGCCATTCTGCGTACAAGTAATACGTCTCACCACATTAGGAACGACATACATTTTCAAAAATAAAACAAATTAATGTTCAATGTTCAGTACATAATATTAGCTACAGCGCATTGTACGTAAAACACTGAAAAAAAAAACAATGTGATTTGATATTCGTTACCTTTAGCCAATGATGTTTCCAGCATTACACATTTCCGCTAAAATTATTTATTAGTAAATATTAATTTCTTACTTTGCTTGTACTGAATGATTATACCATATATTTTAATTTTTAATAGAATGAAAATACGTAAATATACACAATTTGATGGCATACATTTTATAAAAAAAGAATCAACAACACTTAAGAATCTGGCGAATAACGTAGCATGTGTTTGATCGATGCCAGAGAAATTCTCTCTCCTAAGAGCATCGCAGGTGTTGATTCTTTTTTTTTAATGTCTACGATTAAATTGATCAGAAGGTTGAATGTTCAAATCTCGTCGGGGTCATAAGTTGTAGAGTGAATGGTAAATCCTCTACAAATAATAACTCGAATAGCTATTTATAATATTTGATAAAATATATTTCATCGGCGAGATACAGTAAAACTGCGTTGCTAGGTAACCTGCGATTCTCTTAGGAGAAAGAATTTCTCCGTCAGCGATCAAACAAACGCCATGTTATTCGCCAGAGGAGATTATCTCAATGTCAATCACAGTAGTGAGATAAAAAAAATTAATATCGTGCTTAGTATATATAAATTTTTGCTGCAGATTATTTATTCTTATTTGTCTTGTCACTCATGTGAATAATTAATGATATTTTCAATAATTTATATAATGCCATTGTCTCCTTCCAATCTGTCCTGTTTTCTGTAGATATAATTAAATCTGTTCTTTTTCAATACCGCTATTTCTGATATCGCACCTATTAATATGTATCTTTTAAATGTATATATTTCTTCAATCATTTTAAAATAGAACGAATCTCGAGTAGCCTGGTCCTCTCACCCCACATCCTGGGCTTGCCGTACAACATAAGTTGCATGTTCGATGTCAGAACTAAATTTAGAGACTTTCATAACCCCGGAAAAGACCAATCTACTATTTTTTGCGTTATTTTTATGTATCTCCACTGAATTCCCATCCATATGGGTACTAGGGTTGAAGTTATACACAACCATAATCGGTGAAAAACACTATCAATCTCACTGACCCAAAAATATATTTTGTCGATGCAAATACCGACCGTTTATAAACTTTTAAAAATTTATATACCCTCCACTTCAATGGATAGTAGCATTCTCTTACTCCGCTCAGTGTTTTTTTTTTCGTGTCGCAAGGATAATTGATCAAAATTTGATGAAATTGCACATCCTTTATCATTTTACGCGGAAGTGTTATATAGCTTCCAATCTCTTCTTAGGGGCTGAAATGAAAGTTAATGGGCTTCTTGAACGCTAACATTATACTCTTAAATTAAAATTGACGCCCCTCCAACCGTGCCCCTAGGAATACACCTCTCCTATGCTGATTGAGGTATCAATGAAATTGATCACGAAAAATATTCGTTGTGCACAAATATCAAACGTTTTGTGTTTTAAAACTTTCTGCCCGTTCTACCCAAGAATCTGGGGTTGTTAGTCGTGTGTTTCCACGTAGCAAAGACCACGTGTAAAATATTTGGTCGAAATTACTCCACGCGTTTTATTTGTATTCGGATCATATATACACACGGAAAGTCAAATATAATAGAGAGAAGATAAATAAAAGTTAATTTAGCATAAAAAATTCGTATATTACGTAGTATCGTACGAGTTCACTCTGCAATAGATTCTCAGAATTCATACAAAATATGATGAATCTCCATTCAAATAATGATGAGGTAAGATAAAGTTCAGTGATTTTCAATCTATTGAAGTATATAATATACCATGAAATAAATTATTTATGTCTTAATAATTAGCTGAATCAATTGATTTAAGATCGACAAAGGAGTATAAATGACTGCTGTCCTCCCAAGTGATAAAATCAAGGATCTCTATATTTTTAATTACAAGCATATTAACACAATTTATTCATCGCAATGCCTAAACCACAGATTAGACGTTTGTGATCAATTACAAATATCTGAAAAATTTAAATCTAACGTACACTAAAAGAATAACGCTCACACGCATGGGTTAACGTAACAATAATTGGCCGAGTATTACAATATCGGAGAATGTATAACTTAAAATATGATGTTTAAAAAATTCAATAATTTAAAATATTATTTAGAAACTTTTACTATCTGAAAAAACTGTCAATGTTTAACTTAGCTTCAAAACATTTTGATTTTAATGAAATTGAACATTTAATAATGCCACTTTGTGATGTTTTCAATTACAAAAGTAATTTATTCATTCGTTTATTATTATAAAATTAATTGTTTCTGTTATATATATTGTCCATATTTAAATCAGATTATTTATTTATTTATAATTAAAATGTCTTGTATAAAAATATAACAGTTAAAAATTATAAATTCACATGAGACATAGATGTTCCTAAAACTGACTACAGTAAAATTACCATCAATGATTCCTATATAAAATTTATATAAAAAATGATATACTGCAGAATGATTATCATCATTCTGTGTGATTTTCTCTAATATTTTATTACATATTTTCCGTCCACAACCCAGATTCAAACCATATTTATATTCTTATTAACCTTGGAAATCCCGAAATAGTAAAATAACAGGTAGATCTAAATGTATTAAATTGTATAACCAATTGAATACTAATGGAACCTGTCATTAATTTGGAACCAAAATTTTTTAAATTAATACGTTTATAGTGTTTAAAAGAAATGTGAACAATAAAAATACAAAATTATTAACCATCGATGAAAAATTGGTCTTTATTCGTCCTAAATTATGTACACATAATAAAGCGTTTATGAATACATGTAAGTAACTATAACCGTTATTTAAGACTTCATTCATTGGAATAATTTATTTCTAGCTACAACGGTGTAATGGTGTAACGTTTAGAGCTGTGAAGGTAACTTTAATTACAGAGGTTTTGAAGACAGCGACGAATCACTGCGAGGGAGATCAATTCCTTGGGAGCTTACGGAGATTTTGCCGGATTCAGCACGTTGATTGGGAAAACATTAAGGCTTTCTCTCGCTCAGCACTAAGCGAACCGAGAAATTGGTTTCTTACTTATTATTTAATGACTGTTCCTTTTCAGAAGCTTGATCCTTTCCCAATTCATAAAGGTTGACTAAAGAATACTTTATTATAAAGAATTATTTTCAATGTTAACTAGTGGTTACTTAGGAATTAATTAATTCCTTTTTAAAAAATAAAATATTTGTAGCAGATTTAACTATTTCAAAAGTTTCATTTAACTATAAAGCAGATACTAAAATAATTTCTTAATTATTGTAACATAAAACGGGGGAGTGGAGTAGAAAATGTTTTAATGTAATTACCTCGAAATTTTTAATATTAATGAAACTAAAATAACTTTTATAATAAACTGATGTGTTATCAAGCTACAATAGCGAACGAAATGTTGAAATTTAGGAAGTATATATACCAGTGCCAAATTTTTGAACACGAAGTTTCAAAAATGTACAAACCATGAACGACATTATTATTAAAATGTCATGTAATGTTGTATAATTATAACGTAGCTAAAAATAAATTCACATAAGACATCAGTGCTACCATATCTTATTAGTGTTATTCAATTTATTTTATTAGTATAGGAAGAGAACTTTCTGGAAACAACAGAAATTTTAAGACTGTAATAAAAACTTGTTCAGAAGTGAGAAAAATTAAAAAAAGAATGTTCATAGACGACTTCTGGTATAATAAAAGATAAGTATGAATTTCTGATGCAATAAACCAATGTAAATAGATGAAATGTACACTGATGATGATCTTAACGTTATAATGGGAGACTAACACAATCAAGTGAAGCAAAGAAGAATGAAAATCGTACTGTGACTAAAGAGACGAGCGTCTCGTAATGGGCGAAGCTGGTCGGTTGTTCGCGTGGTATTGCCGGGAGTATTAGCAGAAAGTGCTTCACGGGCGAATAGGCGATAATTTTTTGGCCATCCACGCTTTATCGAAAAGCGTAGAGGTCGAATCCTTGCTCATTTTATAAAGGAGGATAGACAGCGAACTGTGGAAGAATTGTCGATAGCGTACAATGCTAGTAAAAGCACAAGTGTGAAAATTGCAGACTATCTGCATCCCTCCTTCCTTCATGTTTCTCTAAGGCTCTGACAGTTTCCATCTGTATAACTGGCAGCGGCGCAAGGCCAGAATCGTGCTACAATGGGTTGTGAAATTCACAATGATCTATTGGCCACGATATTACCTCAACCTAAACCTGATGGAACACATCTAAGAAGCCACCGGCCGTGACGTCATATAATACCAGATTCTTCCCGAAAGGTACCAGGACTCATGGAATCGTCATTACGGTTAACATTAAACCAATATTATTTGCACCCGAGTTTTGTTGATATATATATATATATATATATATTCATCAATGTATTTAATAAACACCTGTTAGTAGTTGGAACACATGGGTAATATGAAATACTGTACAAGACCCCATAACACATTTCAAACTTCTGCTACAAATACTGGAACTTAAAATTCAGATACAAATATGTTCTGAGCAGGTATTAAATTAAAAATAAATTATTACGGATAAGGAAAAGTAATTTAGTTGATTTACGAAAAATGCAAATACTAAATTAGACAGTTGGTAAATTTAATCAGCAAACTCTGATGAAAATTCCAGCTAATTAATTCAGGGGATGCGGCCAGTTGAGCTTTTCCATTTAATACGTTTCAGAGAGGAAGAAATTAAAGTGGACCATTCAACAGCCACAAACAATGAAGTCTGAAAGTGGAAGGAAAACTTTTTTTAACCTGTCCGACATGGCCTCAGTCCCTAATGTTCTCACGAATGTTGTAGAGCATGCCTCTGCGAACTGAAAAGAGTGTTAAACTGTCGGCTCCTAAGCCGTCATCAATCTCTGTTGGTTCAAGAAGAGATACTGTATAAGAAAACTCCAAGTGTCAATTCTCGTCCCGCAATCTATTTTTATTGTCGTTTCATTACTAATGTTGTTGAGGGAAAGATCTGTGCATCAGATTGACACGTTTCCAGGAAGTCAATTCTTCTGGTCATGATTTTTTAACTTTTAAAATTTTGTTTTACTTTAATTTAACAATACAAACACAATTCAAATATCCAAGTAATTATCTATAAACAGTATTTTCATTATTGTGCTAAATCATCAGGAAAAATAAGTAGACATTAAAACACGTATCTGCTGGCATTACCAATTATTGGCGTAATTCGTTATAAATAACAGCTACCGATTTAATGTTTATTGTTAGTTTAAATTTAACCTGAAGATAAAATATTGCAGTTATTATTAGCTCCCAAATTTCAAAAATTTCATTTGTATAACATTTGAGAATCAGAATAACATTCTAAAAACTAAATACCATACAATTGAAGTGACGTTCTGCTACGCAATCTAAATAAACAGCAGAAATTTGTTCTAATTAATAACAACGACTTTTGAACCCACCATTCCTTGTGGAAGTAAAATAATAATTGAAACACTGATTCGGAGAAAATTAGTAAAACTGAGCTCTTATTTAAATGCAATTTATTTTTCTCGTTAATAATTTAAAACATAGAAAAACTGAAGCCATTGGTTAATATTGATTTTATATTTTGAAACTTGACCGTTATTTTTCATCGTCGTTTTTATCATTGTGGATTGATGAAGGTCTAACAGTCTATTCACATTTATCTGAAGCACGTTCAAATATATTTATTCGTTCTTAGTTAAAACACAAATCAAATATGTTGACATAAATTCGAAAAGGCAGAAGAGTTTAAGAGAAGATCTAACCCTTAAAATTGTTTATGATAGGTGAATTAAGTAATTAGAATAAGAAATTTTTAAAAAAAGTGTTGATGGATAGGCGCTGCGGGAGTTGTCTCGCAGGCGCTTCACCCCAGAGTGACTGCGGGGCTCACCTGATTATGTCGGGAATGCCTCGCACTCTCTCTGTTTTTTTTAATCAAAGTTCACACATGTCGAGATATGTACTGGGGTTTGAAGACCTTGGGCATATGGAAAGAGTTGTCCGCTGATCCCATTGGATCAGTCGGCCAACTGCCTCCTGAAACTGGTGGAGACATGAAGAAGGGAATGCTGCGACCTCACAGCAAACTCGTCTCCCGTCATTCGGAAGGGAGAGAGAATAGTACCCAATTCCCGACCTACCTAAGGCAGGTTTTCTAGGGTTTTCCCTGCATCTCTTTAGATGAAACACCAGGTAGGATCCTTAAACCATAGCCCGGGGGCCCTAGTAAACCCTTGACTACCTTCCGCACCCCCCTTGACTTTTACATCACCCTCATGTAGCCTGTTAACCCCCCCAAAAAAGTGTTAAAATAAATAGCACATCGCGTTTATGTAAGTTTCTTCTTGCTTCTGTTAGGTGATTCAAAAACGCATGAGCCGCAAAATAACCTAACAGAAAATAATCGTAGAAATTTTTTAAGTCTTGTCAATAAGAACTTCGATATTGGACATGTGTATTTTGATACGGATGTTTAGTGATATTTTTATTTATAGCAGGAATTACAGTCAGAAAAGTGATTCTATAAAAGCATAATGTTCGATATAAGTTGCAAGGAGTTTATTCTCTGAATATGATAAATATTTAATATTCTTAAACAAATTGGACGAATTTGTGTCCTACAAGTTAGGAGTTATTTCTCGAAACCAATTTAAAACTTTCAATGCGTAACCGTAAACTAATTTCAAGGGAAAGTTAATAATTTATGTTTTAATAATTCACTAATATATATAAATATAATTTATTATTGCACTAGTGCAGCGTTACTTAAAGGACGCATTCAGAACTGCGTTCGATTTAATTTCATTGAGTGCAATTCCAAAATTTTCACCACAAAATGTATCAAATATGTGGATTTCAAGATACTGAAAGAGCCGAGATGTTGAAATTTCATTCACTTACCCGGGGCTGTAGTTGAAATGAAGCGCAACTCGCCTGCACCAAGAACCATCAAGAAAACGCTTAATCATTTTAAGACTGGAGAATTGTACTGCTTGTTCTGAGAGATATAAATATTAATGTATAACTGCGTCCCTCAGTCATATCTGGAAGGACCTGAAATCTCCGTAAGCTGTATCCCACCATGTTCACATGTGAAAAGGCCCTGGCTTCTCCGCGGCACTCTCCATATTAAATCCCAAGCTCCCGAACTTCAATTCACCGCCTTCCATCAAAATCTCCATAAAACCCTGTCCAATAACTCCTCCTAAATCTTCATAAAATATCCTTCAATTCTTCTCGTAAAATCTCATCAACAACTTTCCATAAACCTCTTTTTCCTCACCAGAGCAGCTCACATAAAAGCCGTTATGTGAAAAAACCTGCGCATTCAATTCTTTCACTTAAGGATGCTAATACCCATGGAGCACTTAAAAAGCGTTTTTTTCTCAGAACAGCGAATTAAGGATGTAAAATAACACTAATAAAAATCAACCAGTTAAACAGCCTATTACTCGCAAATAAATTTAATAGGTAATTTTAGAGCGAAATGGTAGCACAACATTGCGTTCCTCTCATTGGAACCTGTTTTGGTGTATATTAAATTATAAATGTAAAAATTCTAATAAAAAATATAATTTACAATATGATTTTCTCAAGGTTAAATTTATGATTGCGCTCAATAGATAACCAACAGATTAAAATCCATAACTTTATTATGCGAAAATGGGCGATTGTATATTTAATAAGGAACTCTTCCTGAATAAGTCTATTACTCAATAGTAATTCTCATACTGTTGATCGAAACATCTAGACAAAGGAGAGTGCACCCTTTTAATTTAGAAAGTAAATATTAATTTGTTAAATCCTAGCTGGTTGCCAGGCGTTTCCCAATTTTATTTATAATAGCTCGGTACATAATCCTGAAATAGTCAGGAACCTTGGATGATTTCGTGTTATTGCCGTCAGCCTCTTCCTTCGCCTACATCTTTCACGTAACCGATATATTGGTTTGCGCACTCTCCACCCCACCCCTCAGAATGGGAAGAATTTAGGACTCGGAATTTGGTTTACACCAGCCCTCTTTTAGAGACTGAATTCCAATTTGACAGTCATAATCAGACTCAGTGATTCGCTTTTTAACATTTTCAACATTAAACTCTATAGTTTTCTTGTGGTTTAGAAATGAAACCTGTCCACCCCCTCTCCTATGAATTCTCGTGCCCCATTCCGCATAGATATTGAGATTATACAAAAAAGTAATTGAATCCGAAAAGTATTTATTCCACAGAAATATTGGCCGATTTTTCATATTTAAAACATCCCGTCAATTCACAAAGATTCCGTGTACAAGATTTGGTCGAAATTCATCCACGCAATTAGATTTGTATGCGTAACATACTGTATACATCACAATATATATATATATAAATAATTTCCTTTAACAACAAAATGGAAGAAGAAATAAAGAGAAGAGTTTCATCAGCTTGTAAAAACTTTCTAGTCCTTAAAGTTTATATTTTGGACAGAACACTAAATAAGAGGCTCAAAATGGACACACTAGAAAACTGAATTTTTCCAGTACAGGCTCTCAGAGTAAAAGAGAGAAAAATTCTACAAGTATGCCAGAGAAAAATACATAGGAAGATCCTTGGCATTTCTCTGACAGAGTATCGAACATCTTGATACATAGGATGTCAGCAACAATAGACATTGCACAACAGACACAAGAGGCAAGTGGACGGACCTATTCAAAAAACAAGCAGGAGGACAATGGATCAGAATAGCCAGAGACAGAAATAAATGGAAAGAACTACAACTACGACTAAGTGACAGTGTGTAAATCGTGTAGTGTATTAATAATACATCTTACGGGGATTAGTTCTCCGAGTGAGCCTACCAAAAGCTACCCTTACTTGTAGGAGGCCTTTGTCGTGAATGTGGCAACAAAGGCTATTTTCATTCATTCATTCAACATACAATTCGACATGCATGTATAACACATCTGCTCGGACTTTTGACAGTGCAGAGTCAAAAGAAAGGAGACAGCATTTGAACCAGAGGCAATAAAACCAGACACCACAGCACTCATGGAGAGTTCCCTAAGCCATGGTGAGATTTGGCGGCATCGGGTGCTTTTTCCCAAACTTTTTCTAAGGAGAGGGGTAAACTGTGGCTCCCAGAGAAAAGTAACAATAAATGCTATTGGCCAATGTCCATTCCTGCCACCTGGGGTGATATGAACCAAAGAAGTGGGGAGTAGACTTTAAAAAGGCGTGCAGAAAGATTTTTGAGGGATTTTTCGAGAGAGGTGGGACGGGAAAGATTTGCGAGAGCGGGAGATTTGCCGAGAGATTTAGAGAGAGATTGCTGGATAGATGATTGTAATTTTGGCAATGGTGATTTCGAACAGATGATCGGCATTATCGAACAAGTAGTCCAAGGAGAGGAGGAAAAACGAAAATTCTTTTTGTACTAGGAATAATAGTGGTGACGGATGTGATTTGTATCGAGTACGATCCAAATAGGAGAAAGACGCTAGGAGGTCCATTATGACGACACGGTAACTTTTTGCTGATTTC
Organism: Eucriotettix oculatus; assembly: GCA_034510155.1. Lineage (NCBI taxonomy): Eukaryota > Metazoa > Arthropoda > Insecta > Orthoptera > Tetrigidae > Eucriotettix > Eucriotettix oculatus. The sequence goes on along the minus strand of CM067378.1, from coordinate 27,442,529 downwards.
CTATACTGTCAGGTCCGAGTAAATTTTGTGTTCAATATTCTGATCTATGAGAAGGCCTATAATATATGACACTGAGTTTAGAGATAGATAATTATTAGTTTTAAGAAATTTATTTGTATTTTTATGTCAATATATATGTAGTGTTAATTAAGAAAGAATTGTGGGCTTAAAGTTTGAAAATATTAATATTGTAAAATTGGTGTAAATTTTTTTTGGACCAAGTAAATTGTTTTCTTTTTTATTATAAAAACTAATTATTAATACATATTAATATTTCGCATAAAATAATTCATATCCCCCCATTCATTTGAATACGAAATTTGAGCTTTTTACACATCAAACATTGACATTCATTTATGAGTATAAGATGTTTGATCCATCTATTTGGTCTATTATCAATTCATCTCGAACAATCCTCAACATTCCAGCTCCCACGGCTCCTCAATTCCACCCACACAAATTTTGCATGACCTCGAGGTTGTATTGCAATGCATTGCATTACAATACATAAATTAAAATTATCGTAAAATATATTAATATAAATAGGAGATAGAATAGGTTGGGCTTGATCATATCTGATGTATGTAATAATTAATGCTACTTAACAGAAAGATTGTTTATAAATTGTTGATCCGAAATAACATAAGAGGTGAAAAAGGAAGTTCACATGCAATATTGGGATTTTCATAAGAAAAGGCAATTTTAACAAAGAAAAATGGATTAAAATAAAACAAAAAATAATAAATACTGGTGTAAGCTTTATAAACGTAATGTTTTTACTAAAGTAAGGAAATTCTAATTACAAAACGAAGTAGCCAAATTATAGATAACATAATTTGTATTCTCTTCCGCACTTTTCCAATTTGTCAAGGCCAATGTCACTATATTATCTTATTTCAGAACACGACTCTTTATCGGTAAAAAATCTTTATACTAATAATTAGTTTTTATCCTGGCATTAAGCAGTTTTAACGAATATGTAAAAATGTATCAACAATTGGATTACATTCATCGTTTAACCTTCTTGGTATTCCTGTCTCGCATGTCAAACACGTGTCATTTTAATGACCTCGTTATATCAAACATAGAATTTTCTTAGTCGATAAGGCACCTTGTCTATTCACAAACATTCTTTTCTCCAAAAGAACAACGATTCTCGAAAAAAAAGTATCTTAAATAAAAGTATCTTGCACTTGCCTTTACATTTCCACATAACTATCACATCCTCCCTAATCCTTTGCCTCCCTCTTCTGTTCTTACCCCACAATATTCCCTCTAATGCTGATTTTACAAGACCATCATATATCGAATTGATTAACATGTGGTCTGGGTCTACTCCCTACCGCAAGGGGCCTATGTCAGCGAAAGCAAATAATTAGGAATGTCTGCAATGTAATTAATAGTTAATAAGAACGGATCCCATTTAAGCAGGCGGTGGGTGAAATATTGAAATGAGCTTTCGGTCCTAAAACTGGTCAAATTCATTTGTATCTAGCACCACTAGTTCAAAATAAAATACATCTTTATCATACACTTACCTGCGTTGTTTCACCTAAAGGTGATGCAGGGAAAACTCTAGAAAAGCTTCATCAGGCAGGTCGTGTATTTGGTACTACTCCTACGCCCTTCTGATGACGGGAGACAGAATTGTTGTGGGAACGTCTTGATCAAATTTTAGGGCCAGCTGGCCGTTGGTCCAATGGTCCAATGGTGATCAGCGAGCAACTCTTGACGTATGCCGAAAGTCTTTGACCCCATAAATACACCCCTCAAACTGCTAGCGGAAGACTTGGCCAACCTGCCACCAAGTAGCCTGTCAAACTAGATGATTAAGTTTCTGTGAAACATTTCTTCAATTTAGCTCAAATTTTCTTAAATAATCATACTTTAGTAAATATGAAAAAACGTTTTGTAAGTCTCAGGGCAAGTACTCTATAAAAATAAGGATCAGGGCTTTCGTAAAAGTCAAATTAAACGATCATTGTCAATAGAGTTTAAGCAGTTTTGTGCTGGTTTCACGATTTTTCCAAAGCTCGCAACAGATTGTTCGCGAATTTTCCAATATTTAAGATATCGAGTCATCGCGGCGGTTATGATTAAATTCAGTTCTCATAAAATAGAGGGCGTGGAAAGGTAAATTCGACTATATAAGAACTCTTGTGCAACGCTGAACACCCAGTTATTAAATATATACAAATTAACCACAACATTTTAACTTTTTTACTTATTAAAGTGGGTAGCTCTGAAAGTGTCAGCTTTGTAGAATACATTTTTTCTTTACGAATTATCAGATTCAATATTGGAAAGGCGGGGGAATATGCAGAATAGAAAAAACTGGCACGCGGCATACAAGACAAAAACGTTTGGGAACCTCTTATTTATAGCAACATTCGTCAACTGCGTTAATAGTGAAAAATTATGTGATTTCTGTGTAACGTTGTGTATATTTTAAGACGAACTACTATTCACGGCAAATGGCATTAACTTAGTCCTGAAGAAAGAGTTCAATATGGAGGAAAAACCAAGGTAATGGAGTGTAGTATGGGAAACAGTGGAATAACAATGGGATTTAGATTGGGAAGGCATATTTTGACGGAAATTAAGAAGTTCTGCTACTTGGGAAGCGTAATAACTAGGGACGGTTGAAGTATAGTAGACATAAAGAGTAGAATAGAACAGGCAAGGAAGAATTTCATGAAAAAGAGGAATTTACAAAGGGTAATATCAGTGTGAAAATTATGAAATCTTTGCTAAAAATGTTCGTATGGAGTGTGGCGTTATATGGGTGCGAAACGTGGATGATTGGAGTTGCGGAAGATAAAAGAATAGAAGCCTTTGAAATCTGGTGCTATAGGCGAATGCTGAAAATCAGATGGGTGGATAGAATCGCTAACGAGGAAGGACGTTGACCAAGAGAAGGAATAAATAAATGAGCCACGTTTTGTGACATGACGGTCTGTGAAATTAGCATTAAAGGGAAGTATGTGGGGTAAGAACAAAGAAGGGGCGAAGGATGCAATACGCTAAGTAGATTAGGGAGGATGTGGAATAAGCTAGGTATGAGCAGATGAAAAGGCTTGCGCAAGATAGATTAGCATGGAGGGTTGTATCAGACCAGTATTAGGATTGAATACCGCAACAACAACAAATATTCACGTTGTTGAGGTAGAGAATGATAAAATGGTAGCCTTGGTGTAGTTTTAGTGTTGCTTTTGAATAATTACTTAACCTAAATGATGTCACCAATAATGTTGATTAGCGAGTATGCAAATCTCATATCCTCCTTTCCATTAAAAATACCACGGCTCACGTGAAACTGCTTTATTTGTTTCCGATAAAAAATTAAAATAAAAAAGCGTCACGTCAATCAAGAATTTAAAGTCTTTTGTAAACGTCAGAATGACTGTCAGGAGAGATCGGGAAGTGTTTAACGTTTTCGCGATGTGTGATAAAACGATGCTGTTGGGTTGAGCAGCAGCAATGAATCTTCGTCGCGAAACGCCACGTCATAACGCAAGACGAGGGAACAAGAGTCATTTGTCTCCCTGCGGCTGTAATTGATGTCGCAGCCGACAGGTGCTGCAGCCGAAGCGTCGCTCTATCTACTCTCCTCCACTCACAGACGCCATCTTCGGATCACAAAGAGCAAGTCCATCCAAAGCGAAACACCAAGCATCACGAAACCCTCAAGAAAACATCTAGGAGTAGGCTCGTGACCTCTTTCGAACAATCGTCAATTTAAGCTATTGAAAATTATTCCTCAGCCGAATTCTCTGTTAAATTTCAAGCATCAGTTTTCTAGTGTGCGATAGATTTAAGTTCCTTCCTTCTCCTATTTCAAGGCAATCAAGTTTACAGCTTCTTTAAATAAATTCAAACTCACCGTGTCACATCTTGCATCTACATTTCTCCTTCCCCGGCTTTTCAAAGCAATCCTACTACAAGGGAATCCACCGTATTTCCCGTTTATCTCTCTCAACAATCAAATGCAAACCGTCTTCGTATTTTACGCTCACTTGGATTCAAATGCAATACCTCGTAGGTCAATCTACAATCCAATCCCCTTTGCGATGCGTCGTGTCCACTGCCACTTCAACGACTTTGTACGTTCCTCTACGGTTGTCAAATTTGTTCCGATTCTTATGTGCTCATATATTATACGTTCCGTTGTTGTTATTTCCAGTACAACAGTGCGCTTGAAAGTGTTGTCGACTGTTGTAATACCGTCGAATTTCCTGCCAGAATTTGCTCTTTGTATGTTCCCTCTTCTGTTCCAGCTATGTATGATAATTAAATATTACACGTGTTGAATCACAGTCAATTTTACAACATAGTTGTCTGACTTTAAATATCGGCATATAAAATTTATCACTATTTATTCACAAACGACGTTTCGTCTCCATTTTGAGACTTCAGGCGTAAAATGTAGCAATATATCTGTTTACTCTTTGTCTCCCTCAGCCAAAAAGATTATTGAATTTACATGTGACGAATTTAGTGTCGCGATGAACCATCTCCAGCGACGGTTACGGCCGAAATGACCTTGTGAATAAATACTGATAATTTTTAAATGCTGACGTTTTGGCTGACTTTTTATTTTTTCACAATCAATTTTGTTACTTTTCACAGATTTTCATTTCTTTACTGCAGGTGAACCCTGAATATCGTACTCAAAGCTTTCCCCTATCCACTATTTTACTAATTTATTACTTTATAATAAAAGTATAAGCGAGAAAATAGAAAATATTTATAGTTTGCTATGAGAAACAAAGTATTTACTTTATTGTATCTCAGTATCAAATAATGAGGGGTATCCAAACGATAAACAGGCAAATTACAGCCAGAGTTTTGAATCAGGCAACGTTCACCCTTGGTATACAGTTCCATCGCCCGTAAAAGTAATTTACAAATAAGTTACACGGAGCTAGCAGAAGTTTGAAATATCAAGTCACGGTTGAATTTTAAGTTTAGATTTTGAGTTCAGTATATTATTTAGTTTGACTTATGCGTGTCGGATGGGATCAGATTAATTACTCAGACGTTTCAGACGCGGTTTTCCTTCACGTTTTAATTATCTTGCACAGTTATCGCTGGCGCCTCTGTTTAGTTTCACATAACTTTGGTTGTTGATTAGTTACCTTCAATTTAATAGGAGGCACTTCTTCTGCGTTGTCGTCTGTTTTTTCTATGCTGCTCGGGAACGTATCGGTGTAGACCTGCCAACTAAAACCTTCTGACGCACTCTGGACAACTTGAAGATCTGTGAAACAGTTCACTGCTTCATCTTGTATGATACACGATGAGTAGGAGATATATAGACGGAAAAGTGTTCACAGCGTTCGTCCTATGAGCGGACTCTTAATCGCTACGGCCATTGTACCACGTTGAGCAGGTATAAAGAACTTCTTCCTCCAAGTCTGCCAGCTGGAAGTTCGTGAATTGAATAAATTATACGACGTATTGTCTTGCGATTATTGTATTAATCGAAAATTAACATTTTACTTAAAAGTTAAATTGTTACGTTGGAGACATGGACAGGTATAAAACTCAAAATCATTAAAACTCTAATTGTAAACAAAATATCTTTCGTTCAGGGTGCGGACGCTAATCAGGCGAAAGAAACGGAACTATTCATTTATAGAGATAGGAATATAAATTATTTACTTTTTTAAACTTCCATTGAAGTGAATTGAATTTCAAAAATATGCCATTCGGAGAAAACATCGTGAGATAAAATTTTGAAAACTACAGGTTTATGAATCAAGGATTATAAGAGTAAAAATGTTAATTAATTGTTGCATCTGTGTAGGTTTTAACATTAACTGAATTTACAAGGTATAACATGCTTATTTTATTACATTTCAGAAACTAATCTGGATTTATAAATATTATGTATAATTTAATTATGAAAACTAGCCAAATTGATAGAGATTAATTAACAAAGTATGCTTAGAAATGATAAATTGAGTTAAGAATAATTTATTGTTAGTTGATACGTATAATAAATACGCTACGAAAGTTATTTACTGAATTTTGCATTATACCGTTCCGTGTTATTATTAATATTATATTTACTGTTTGATTACGATTATTAATTTATTATCATAATCCATCAATGGTAAAATTCACAGTCTTCCAGCTTTCTTCGAGCAATGCAGACTTGGAGGAAGGAGGTCTTTATACCTGCTCAGCCAGGTGTACGAATCGTATAATTTGAGTCCCGTCGTTGCATGTGAGCTCAAAATAAGTGCGTTAAACGCTCGGTATCATTCTGACACCCGTCGGAGAGTAGCGGTATTTATATGCTTGATATGAAAATATTTCAGGACATGATAAATCACTTCCACGGTCGAAATGATGTCAAATATTGTAAATGTATTGCGTTAGAAGTATTTCTATAGTTTCCCGAAATCACTCTACGAGAATGTGACCAGGAGACAGCTGAGTATAAAATTACAACGACGTTCATAGTCATCAGAAGATTTATTTAACGCTTATTACATGGTTAAGAAGTTCACTGTGTTTACTAACTTTCAGTCATACAACCATAGTCAATTATGTTTTATATTCTTTTTGTAGATGACTATGGTTCAATGAGAATGTCTCAGTACATCGTGGACTTTTTTATGTATTGGCGACTGTGAACATGATTGAAATTTTATACATCTTATATAATTTAGTAATAGTTTTGAAATTTAAATATAAGTTAATCCAATGTTTCTTATTTTTGTAACTGGCTTCTAAAATTAAGCTTTATATAATTTCTCTGCCTCGCAACATTGAGGTCCCGGGTTCGAATCCTGGCATGGACTTTGATGTTTGTACCGTCATGGTCATCGAGACCGGGATTAGGACTGATGAAGAATCGATATGCTGACCTCGTGTCACTCCATATTCGGAATGTGTCATGAATGACAGTCCGCAGTCGACCCGGTAGGCCAAGGTCCTGAATGGGTTGCAGAGGCTAGTAGGAAGGTGAGAAAAATTAGGAAGGAACCTAGTATATTTCGTTCACTGTAAATTTTATTCAATACGTTCACTTCATAATTGTTTCTGAATTTATGGTCACACCAAAGCAATTGCATCCCACTTGGCTCCACCATTGTTTATATAACTATTAATATGTTTGAAAGATTTCCGCCGCTGTTATTCTACATTTATATTCTGTGTTTCACAGTTTCCTCATCCTAAGCGTTCTATAGGGAATACATATAATTGAATTGTACAAGTAGAGCCACAAAATAATAATAAAATGTTCAACAAAGGTTATTCTTCCCGATTCATATGCGCTCTTTAAGTCTAAATCTGTAAAGTTAATTGTTTTCAGATTATTAATTGTTTATACTCATTTTTTGTCACGTTTCAAAGTTGACAAAATACATCAACAGGATTCGAATAATTTTGCTGTCATACTTCTGAAATGTATCAATTATTAAGATATTTTAGTGACTTAGTGATGCTTGCCTGCTGCTAAGGTTAACTGCAGAGTTTTCTGTTCTTTGACTTTACCTCACATTCGTAAGACCTGACCCTGAGTGCCATGAACATTTTTTATTATCAATACCAAAATTATCGTTATTGTAATTAATATTACTTTTAGTATGGTAATTGCTTCGTTTGTGGTGATATTATTATGAACGAGGCTTTACACGCTCTGAAACGTTCCACAGTGTGGGGTTTAGAGAGTCGCTCGTGAAATCCCTTGAAGCTAGGCAGAAACTGCCAGCGATTCACCGTAATCTACTTACTGGGCGTATGCGGCGTCTTGCGAAACAAGTACATTCGCAGTAATGAAGAGAATGTCGAGATTGGAATGCAAACAGCGTGGGCCATAACTTGCGCAATTCAATTCCGGCTAGTGGATGCGTCCCAGACATCCCTTTATTCCCTCAAGGAATGCAATCACTAACATTTTAGTACATCGTTCCCGATGTCACAACATTAAGCATTCAATATTAATCACAAAACTACGCACAGTGACAGTATTGTGCAGAGTTAGGGACTAATTTCAATTTTCTAACGCGTTGAGCACTCAACCTAAATTTTTACACGAAATATATTTTCTAAATCATGAGTATTTATTACAAATCATTTTAGCAGCTCCTATCACATTATTTAATTATAATCAGTCAATAATCAATTTTATGTTAGTACCCGTAACAATTAAATTAGGTACTTTGCATGATGCATTAATTGCGTTTTAACACAGCCACGCTAGAAACATTTAATTGCTTTCGAAAATAAGCTCATCTAATTTAGTTTTAAGTTGAGCAGGGCTTACCGTTGTAAATGACTAGGGAGTTATATTTAAGTTATTTAATAAAATTACTTGCACTTTAAATTATAATATAATAATTTTATTTATAAAAAAGCAATTGATTTAAGGGGTCCTGCACAGTATTACAAACATATACATTAATTAAAGTGGACGATTTTTAAATATCAAAGGGTTAATTAATTATTGGGGTAACCACTATCAGCAGAGATTTTCGTTCTTTCTTGACGAACCTGTTTGATCTTCCTTCAACTCTAGATGCAGGTACTAGGTGATTTAAGAACTTCCTCCTGTTGGATCACTCTCCCTCCACCTTTTGACTTCCTTCTTCTTCAGCAGGAAATGCAATGGATCAGGTACTGCTGGTGATTGAGGAAAACCCAATTTACCTTCTTCTTAACTCCAACACACTGCTCAAAGAAGTCATAAGTTCTGGCCTTCCTTGTTCTCACTTCCTTTTCACTAAAGAGGAACAAATCTGGATCAACATCTCTCTCGCTTCCTTCTTCCTTCAACTCCTGTTCCACTCTCCAGCTTTCTCCTCCTTTCAGCTACCTGATCAACTCTCCTCTCTCTCAACGTCTTGAACAACTCCGAATATTTTTGTATTCCTGCCTCCCAGCTTAATTTTTATTTTCCCCCCTTCCAACTTGTAGGCTAAACCGGGATCAATTTAAGCAGGGTTCGAAAGAAAAACTAATATATTTAATTTATGAATTTTTGAATTTAATAACAACAAATATTAAGATTTGTGAATTATATACAATGATTTACAATGAAGACGGCAGAAATAACGATTTCATATTCAGACGCTTTAATAATAGGTCACCTGTGTGGTGAAACAAAAGAATCAACGTTTGCATGGAAAATAGGTCTGGAAATGTGAACTCATTTAGTTCTTTATCAACGATACTGCAGAAGACAGCAGCTGCATTATATCGCTGCGATTTGATTCGGGTTAACGATTTGGAAGCGCCTGAAGTTGATTCTTGTTGATTGAATCAGATGATCTGACTTGATGAATGACACCCTGGGCCAAAATAGTGGACACTTCTACCAAAATCTACATCTACTGACGTCTAGAGAGCTCAACCCAGCTCTCGCCAGCGGCGCGCAATTAAATTCTCTCTCTGCCTCAAAACGTTTCTCGACGTCGTCTAGTTTGGCCCAGAATTTTCCTCCTCCTTTCCCCAACAGTTAATCGACTGCAATTTTAAAATGGCACCCAATGGCTGGTATTTACATAATTGCAGCCAATAGGAGAAATTTTATCTGAAGGACGTAAACAAGTGCCATCGCACACATATTTTGCATTATTACGCTCAGTAGCCATTTCCTATTATTCACGCCAAGCTTCTGACTTGACGGGACCAAATTTTTCTTGGATTACTAAAGGATGCCGTTTATTTAAGAGACTGACACCCATTGTCAGGTAAAGTCCTCTTCCATAACTCTGAAGATCCGAGGAAGTGTGTAAGCGCTGACCACGCACACACAAAAAATACGTCGCAGCCCTTTAGACTTTTTACATTATAAGATTCTGTGCTGAACTGTCTCTTATTAGGTAATGTTATGTTAAATGTTATACAAGTAAGGTACTTAACATTACAGCATAAAAAATACTAAGACGTATATTATATTATATAAATCATTCTAGATATTTTACAGTATCGAGTTCAAGGTCCAAATGAAGTGTTCGAGACTTTTAAATTCTTGATAAAGTGTGATGTTTATATCCAAAAATTGCAGTTAATTAATTTTTACTTATCGATTCTGGGCTTAAGAGTTAAACAAAGAAAATGCCTAAATAGTAATTGCCTCGGCAACGACCGCGGCCAATGGACGTTACGAATGTCAGTAAGATTTCATTGGCGATCGATGTAACTTATTTTTAGCTGGACTTTCTTACTTTCATACAGTGTAACCTATGCGGAACTTAGCGAACGCAGTGATTTTTTAAATTTTCACAATGTCTGCTTCTATTAACTTCCTCTTGTTACTCGTAGTTCATTATTTGCAAAAAAATGAAGAAAGAATAAAACGTATCCATCGGTACCACCTTATGAGCATTTGTTACGTTGTGAGCTTCAAAAAAGGATGAAATCTCATTTCGGTTCACATGAAATAATACAACACTTGAAAAAATAATATATTAACTTTCATTCATAGCGGCGTACTGTAAACTTTTTATATTGATACAAATTTCGTATTAATAAAATAATGATAATACGTTCTCCATCAATGAACTAATTAAAAACTTCAATCATTTTCATTCACTCAGAAGTGAAATTGTAATTAAAATCTTTTCAGCATTCATTGGATTTGTAATGCAACGGGGGCCTGTTTTCCAATAAACTAGCGGGAAAATTTCCTCTATATTATTGCCTGTGATTCCGTATTACATTATTCATTTAATGAGTGGAATTTTCTGATAGTTAAAGTAACCAAAGAGTTAAACTAACAGAAAACTCAACTCATTATTAAAAAAGAAATTTTAAAAAATCCCAGTGATTCGGAATGTTTTTTTCTATAAATACTGTTTTTAAGTGAAGAAGTTTCAATTGAGTGCCCACTAGGAATTGATAGTCACTGATGTTACAGTTAAGTGAATTGTTATCAGTGACAAATTTCCCATTACTTTACACATCTCATCTTATCTATTCTCTTCCTATGCTACTAAAGGGAAGCTGCGTATTTCAGGATCACACCCATGTAAATAAATAATAGCTTGTTGGATGAATGGAGAAACTATGAGAGTTTCAACTCACAGGTGTTTCTCCCCAGAATGATGATGAGACTTACCTTTGGGTATGTCTCGTTCTGTCTCTAGTTTTAAGGTTCCCACATGCCGAGGCACATTTTCGGATATGTATGCACTAGGGTCTGAAACCTTGGGCACACTGTAACAGTTGACAGCTGATTTCAAGGGTTCAGTCGGCTAGCTGCCTCCTATAACTACTGGAGACACGGAGAAGGAAATGCTGAGACCTCACAGCAAACTCATCTCCCGTCATTTGGAAGGGTTGTGAGTATTGTACCCAAAATCCCGCCGTACCTGATGAAGGGTTTTTTAGGGTTTTTCCTGCATGTCTTTAGTGTGAAAGACCGGGTAGGATCCTTAAACTATAGCCCAGGGGGCCTTAGTCAAACCTGGATAACTTTGTTCCACATTCCCCCATTTAAATTCCTTTCCTATACTATTAAAGGGGATACACCTGTTTCAGAATCACCGTCATGTAGCCTGTTACCCTAAGCAAAAACAAAAAAATAGTCATGTAGCCTGTTACCAAAAAAGATAGTCAATACTTGGCTACCTTCTTATAACTTCCACATCCCCCTTTTCTATTCCCTTCATATTCTATTAAAGGGGAGTTGCCTGTTTCAGTATTACTTTCATGTAGCCTATTACCCCCTCACCTCAGAAGAATAGAAAGACATGTAATCTGTAAGCAAAAGAAGAAGAAATGCTACTTTCCACTGTTATACTACACCATTTCTTATGAAGATTCAAGATTAAAAAACCATACATACATTATATATATGTGTGTATATATATCGCAAATAAAATGACTTTATAATTTAGAAACTGTGTTCATAATATTGTTTCCACACTCATTCGATATAGGAGAGTAAACTTTAACCAATATTAAAAAAGTTTATTCATAGATGATGTCTAATATTGTTCACGAATTGCTATTTTAATTCATTTCAATATTGATATAGTGTTACAATTTGCAACTTAGGTAATATGGAATACTAAATGTAAAACTAACCGTAGTTTTTCTACCTTCTTCTAACTTCCACATCCCCCTTTTCTATTCCCTTCATATTCTATTCCCTGCATGGAATCTTAAATTTTACTGTTTACCCCATCAACAATCTGGTACAAATTCTGATACAAATTTTAACTATTCATATTTTTATAGAAACACTTGTCAGTTGCTAATGATTGTGTTCGACTTCAAATTTATGGAAATCGATAATTCACACCGTCCAGCCATTACTGTCTTCACGAACACCTGGTTATTCCCGGAGTCGACTGTAGCTGCGGCGTCCACGCCATTGCGACTAATAAAAGCACGTGTGTGTTTGGGTGAGTGACAATCACATACAACTAAAATTAATGATTTATCAGCACGTACTAGCTGCATTTTTTAAACTTCATTGTTTAAGTAGGAATAATTTAAAAGCCGTTTCTTTTTGCAATACATTTATTATGTACTGAAGAACCATTCAGTAACAGTATGTATTTGCACATACTTCGAATGTGTTCACTACTCAGATACTGATTTGTGTACTTATTGTACTTTGTGCGTGTCGTATATGTGTTGATTATAACATTTTACGGCTCTGTTGAAACGATTGACTCAATCACTACTGTTTGTACATTATATGCGTCAAGAATGTCTCTCACTCCAATACAATTTTTGGCATGTCTTTAATAACCCCCATATATGTGTAGCTGACATTCCTTGGAATTTAGCGCCACAGATCACAGAGTGCAGAGACGATCGATATCGCTGGTATTGCCATACTAACGGCGAGACAAACGTCTGATCCTACGAAACTTAAATAAACCATTTAAAATACATTTCTATATTTATTATACGTCATGTCACGCATAGCCTACGAGAAACGCTCGGGACACATCGGGTACGGTCGGAATTAACTTCGTCAAAGAAGCCACGGTACAGAGAGTACAGTTCAATTTAAAGTAGTTAGTGTTACTTCTACTTTTATAAATTATATACTTCTATAATTTATGAACTGAAATTTAATATAATCATCGAAATAAATGTCAAGTATAAAGCTTTGCTAGAAGTGTTAATTCAATAGATTATTAAACATGTTTTATAAACTAAAACTTAAAATTTCAAACCACACTACGAACACATGGAAGGATAATGATAATAAATACGAAATTCTTAAGTTTTTGCCACATTTCAGGTAACCCCGGAAGTCTTCAAAAAACATTTTCTACAAACTTATAAAGCAAATGCTAAGATTTTTTTAATTATTATAATTTAATAGAATTTTTGTCAATTGCATAAGTGACAGTTTTCAAGAAACTTGGTTGAGTGTGCATTTTAAGATTTTTTTAATTGTATGATTTTGACATTATAATAAAATTGCAAAGTTGTGAAAACATAATTCTGAGGTTCTTTTTGGTTGAGTGCGCGTCACAGTGAGATACCTCCGTAATTACGTGAATGAATTGAAAATTTTTTTACGGTTAGTTGGAATCATGATGAGTTTCTACAAACGACATATAAGAAGAGATTCATATGGTTCAATTACATATATCTCCCTCTGTTAATAAGACTTTCTAAAATAGTTCAAGGGATAGGGAGGCCTGACAGCGCGCTCTATACCGCTTAAATTAATTACTGTTGAATTAATTACTGTACCGGCTTAATACAAATAAGTTTATGGGCATGGCCGGACACCCAGTTAGTTATTGCTCGAATAACGTTGATGCCAAACGTTTAACTGATATTTATCAAAACATATGCATAATCGAAAATGCAGGTGAGTCTGTCGAAATTATGGAACAAGCAATCTTGCAGAAAAGTGAGTAATCTGTGTAGAATATTCGAAAGGATTTAGCTGCTTCCTGAATTTCTGAACGACAGCCAAGCAAAATTTCAACTGTATTTTGTTTCGTACATTGAGCTTTTTACGTTAATAACCTTTTCACGGTTGGGTAATAGAAAATTTTCGCATGCGAAAACTTCTCGAGTTTACCAGTTCAGCCGACCTTTCACCATTGAAACAACAATCTCGATTGTAATTCACTTAACAATACGGTTGATTATGTTTTCACTGATGATCTAGCTATGAGAACAACTACTGAACATCTAATTTGACATTAATAATAATGGCCATGGAAGGCAGTAGTTCTCGTTTTGGCCTGCGCACTGATTGCTGTGCGAGTGACTCTGACAGCTTCAAGTGGAGCGTCTTCCCGTCGACTAATACCCCACCCATTCATTTACATTTCTATTAAGAGGAATTGCGCTGGCTGAGGCTTCAATGGTCAGACAACAATCATATGTCCTCTAACAAACAATGCTAAAAATTTAGTTTGGTCGCCAGATTGTAGTCGTCGAGCTAACATAACTAATTAAAATAAGTGGCCGCCAAGTTTCAGTTTAATAAACTCCTTAGGAGTCCAATATCTTCTGACAAATTTCGTTCTGTTATAATAAGCTTATAAAACAACGTCAAAAATTAATTAGAAATAAGAATATTCCGTAAGTAAAGACGTCAATTTTGTTCGTTAGCATGTGAAAGCATAAATGCGACTAATTTCTTATTAATTCAATGAAAGTACATATTTTATTATAAATTAATTATTGATATTATTTTATGCTGATAGTGATTCAAGTTTTTATTTGAAGGCAGTCGGAAGATTTTTCTTGCCAATGTCAAAGCAGTAGCATTTAGGTACCTTTTGCTAGGAAACTGTTATAAATAGAGCAGTGTGATATTTTTGTGCTTATGTTTAAAGTTTTCAGTGCATTGCTTCACGTGTTCCTGGATAATTCTCAATTTCGTTAGCTAAAGGGGCAGATGGTGGGTCCGGTCATGGTAGAAATATAAAGGTATGACACAGCTACGCCTCCTTTTCGTGTGACGTCATCCCGGACGCAACAAGTCCAAGCAGTTTGCGAAATTTCCATATCATTTTCGGACGTGACGTTCTCATTTCTTTCATGGCACAAATATTTTGTGTGTCACCTTGTCTCTTGGCATGTGATTGAACTGTTATTTTCATTTTTGGTGCTCTATCAACACAAATTTTATTTGTTAAATACATTTCATCGAATGATAGAACTTCATGTTTAATTATATACAGTACAGCTTGTAAAATGCCAAGATTAATATGTAGGCATGTAGCCCAATTTCACAATGCTGAAATTGCAGGTGAGCAGAGTCTGGTTTACAATAGTAGAAGAATGTGGTATCAGATCAGTCAACATGGACTAGCACGGTAAGCGGGAAGTCCCAGTTTCGAGTCCCGGGTCCGATCGAGTTTTCCCATTTTCTCCTAAATTTACTTTCATGGCTGTTGAGCCGAGTTTCAATTAATTATTCTCTGTATGATTAAAATTTTAAATGGATCAAGATCGATAGTTATGAAAAAATTTAGTAGCCAATATTCTTAATTCTGCTGCTGTTTAGTAATGTTATGCATCAAGACTGAAAAATTCAATGCCGTATCTATAACGGTTTCCGAGGATATCGTGCTAAAAATCACTATTTTAACATTAGCAAGATAGGGTGTCCCGACGTTACGTTAAATAACAGGTTTGTTCAATGCGGAGTAAACATTTAAGTGCTAGCAGTATCAGATGGTTTTATGAATAGTGGCTAGAAAGCTAGTAAGCGCTTTTATTCGTAATTTGTAGAAACAGCAGATGACATAAAAAGATTATTTCGACTCGAAGACGGTGAAGTTTGCAATTGACGTGGGTAATTCAAGGATCAAAGCTTGATTGGATCCCACGAAAGACTTTTAGGGTGTTCACAAAGGGACGAACTTTATATAAGACAATTGCAAGATGAGAATGGTGCCAGAAAAAAATTAGATTATTTTAAAGTTCATGGCACACACTGAAAGTCAACTTATGAAACTTAAGTCGGTTAGGTTGCACCTCTTGAAGCCGTATTAGTTCTTGGAATTATAAAGGTCGAGATAGTGAGGAGCGTTCTATCCATTCGGCCGGGTGACAACCCTGCTCACTAATTAGCTATGGAACCTGGGAAAGCGGTGTCCGTCAGTAGCTCACTAATTAAGCTATGGATCCCAGGAAAGCGGTGTCCGTCAGTAACGGACGTGATTGAACGGATGATAGCGTCACGGAAACGTTGGCCGTGAATCCAGATGGGGATGGGTTCCTAGGAAGTGTTATCCGTAAAACTACCTGAGTCACCAGTTTGATTACGACCGTGATGGCGTTGTCTAACAGTTCTCCGACGTTTTCCTCCAGGGTACGGACGTCATTTGAACGTTAAACGTACATAAAATATGTACTTCAACTAAAACCGCTAACCATAGTGATTTAATGTTTACGATGCCTTTTAACTACCCTGGTGCGCTGAAATAATTTTTAAACAAGTATGAGTAGATTATATTCTAGCGCGGACATTGGGATTGAGTTTTCAATGTATAATTGAAGTGCATTATCCGCAAACTTTAACATGTAGCAAATACTTATCCTGCACTTTAAATCTATACCAATAATTACTCCCATTCACCCTTTACCCTATACCCTTCTGTCTTTAGTTTTAGTTGATTAGTTTTATTATTGTTAAAAAAATATTTATAAAAAATAGAAGAAATCTATAACACAAATCTTGTAAGATATGAAAATAAGGCCTGTTATAGATATTCAAGAAAACAGGCTATTAGTGTAATAAATAAGTAATAAAAAATTATCAATAAAATGTCCGTATGTTTGTCTGGAATAGGTTCCGAAACGGCTCAACGGATTTCAATTAAAATTTGAGGGTTTAAAAAATATTTAATTTAAATATTCGTGAATATTTCATTACGATATATTGCAGAAGATTTTAATATAATATAAATAAAAATATTAATTCTATGGTAAGATTTCTTGGAATTGCCGCGGAGTGTAAACTAACTGCGAGTTGTAAGTCCTATATCATTCATCCCACTTACTATCTATTGTTGCAGAAGCCTGATAAAAAAAGAACTTCTTTGGATCGTCCATATGATGTATACATACATTAATAAATTGGTTTTATTTCTTGCATGAGGTAAATTTTAAAATTTAGTAATTGCTAATATGAAAATAAAAAGGAAACTATCGAGTTTGGCAAAGAAACCGGTATAATGCCTATTACCCCAAATACAAATATATATAAATACAAACATATATATATGCCGACCCTCTGTGGTATAGTGGCTAGCCTTGCAGCCTCGCAATTTGAATCCTGGCATGGGCTTGGACGTTTGTGTCGTCATGGTCGCGAACATCGGGATTAAGAGTCCGCAGTCGACCGGGTAGACCCAGGCCCTCAATGGGCTGTTGAGCCGAATAATAATAATAATATTTTTTTTAAATTTAAAACTATTTAAAGTTTCTAATATCTATAAATAGTTGTTAAGAATACACGGAGACAGATTTCCAAATTAAAGTTAAAAAATTTAGTCTCCAATATATAGAATTATTAAAATTCACATGTTTATAATTGAAGGTAAAAATATTTCGAAACAAACTTATATTTAACTCTCATGGAATGTCGAAAATATACTAAAATTATTTTTGGATTTTCAAGATCATACGTATCGATTATACGTATAGTACAACTTATACTAATATTTTATACTACGACAAAAGTGACCTGGCCGCCTATGTGGTCTAGTGGCTAGCGTCGCTGCAACGCATCACAGTGATCCCGGGTTCGCTTCCTGGCAAGAGCCTAGGTGCGTTGTGTGTGTGTTTTCACGTTCATTTACTTAGCAAACTTGATTAACCATCAAATCAGAAAGTCATTAATGACCCTTGGCGTAACAATAATTAATTACATTAATAGATCTATAAAATCCATAAAATGATGATTAATTTAGACAATCAGTGGTATCCTTAAGTAGTTTATTACTTGAAAGCTTTAAGAGTACAAATGGCCGTATCTTCATTGGTCTTTACTTGTCGCATGAGTGGGTTCGAAGTCTGCACGTAATAAATTATTAAAGAGTACAAGTGACCGTTAATGGGATTTTAGCTGCAATATTTATCCACCAACAGTGAAGTCAACCTAACGCATTTCATTAAATCCTTAGGCAAAGCTATTACTAAGTAACGAACACTTCGAAACTCCACATTACAAGAAAACTGCTTCTACTAAATATGAACACTAAAACGAATACAAGAAAATTGGAGTAAATAGTAAACTTAAACCCAAGCCTCGTTTCTGTACGACTCCGAATTTTGTCCTTGTATCGGAGAAAATTCAGGCACTTGAGCGTGCTGTATTGTTATGATCCATACCTTTCGGTATGATTAGAGGTGTTGGTGTCAGTTTTAGGCCGTCTTTGAGGGCAGATGAAACGCCTGGCGACAAGTCACATTGCTTATTCAGCGAGCTGCAGCAACTGGGTCATGACAGCCCAGCATAATCCACGCTGCAGGGGCCCTGAATATAGAAGCAGTCCACAGCGTTGCCTCTGCCACGCGTCACTACACTCTAAGTAAAAAATATATACATTCGCATTGATTTAGATTCATCCCTGAATACTATAGCCTTGGGAAAGAGTGAATGTCTTACTCCAATTTGTCCACCATCGGCGTGATACCGAATCAAGTTCAACCCCCGTGGCATGAGATCTTAAAATAAGAATAGCAAATTCAATTCAATTAAAAATAGAATTTTTACAGTGTCACGTATTTAATAGTTTATCCGATAGATTAAGTAAATTACTGACGAAAAACGGTTTCCAGGACTTAAAATTGGCATTAAAAACAGTCAATAAAATACAGAATTTGTTAGACAGCATGAAGGATAAAATAAAAAAATAAGGATATTAGAGATTGAGTATATAGAGTCAGATGTAAAAATTGTAATAAAAATTATACTGGAATGACTGGTATGAATATTAAGAAAAGTATCTATTATCATAAAAGAAATATGAAAACATACTCTAAAACTAGTACAGCCTGGTCTGAACACCTTAAAACTTCCGGTCATGAAGCTGTAATAATAATTTATTGGGAGGGAGGTTGAGTTTAATTTAATAATTTATAATATAATATTATGTATTTATTAATGGGGATTTACTATAGAAAAGAAAAGCCTAATTATCTTTAAAATTCTGAATTAATAGAAAATAAAATATTTTAGCAAATGCATAAATAGTATTGACAAGAAAACATTATTGAAAAAAAATAATTTGAATGAGTCTTCTAAATCAGAGTTCTCAGCGGGGTGAATTAAGAAGAAATTCTGATTTCTAATGGCAATTGGCCTGGCAAATGTGAACTATTACTAATTCAAAACATCAATATCGCGAAGTATCTGCATCCCGGTCTGCGTCGATGATGATGGCTGGTGGCTACATCAGGTGATGGACCTCTGTTCATCACCGTCTGGGCTGAATCTCGTAGAGAACTCTGGCGGAGACTCCCGTATCTACTTCCGGTGGCTAACAGTTTGGTTTTAGGGCAGCATTAGTCGGTCTCTCTCCTACTCTCAGCGGTTACCAATATAACTTTTTCATCGACTGTCTTCTGTCTCTCAGCAACTTCTGTCTCCCGTCTCCCAACACATTCTCTTTCGTCTGCCAAAAACATCTGTTCATCTACTCTCTCCTAGGAATCTCAATATCGTCTATCATCCGACTACCAAAATATTCTGTCTGCCGTCTCCCACAACTTTCTCACCCCCGTCTCCCAATACTTTCTCGCATTTCTACTTAACTCTCCGACATCTTCTCACCTATTTTCCCTTCTTCCACTGCAATGTACTATGAGATAAAATTGAAATTTTGCATAGAGAGAACTCAAGGTTTAAGAGGAGCTTACCAGAGGGTAAAGATATATATATATCCACTAGTAAGCTCCTCTTAAAAATTGAGTTCTATATGTATATATGAAAATATACAATTTGTTAGTAAAAAGAATGTGGTACGATCCAGTTTTCGGCGTAGAAACCGGGCAAACTGTCCATTTTCATTCTAAACAATTAGGGTTCGGAATTTTTCAGTTCATTTACAAAATATAGGGCATCTACGAAAAAATGTCCCTGTAATAAAAATTAATAGTATCAACTGTAAGCGTTGCAGAGTGCTGTTGCAAGTCAAAGATAAACTGAAACAGTTTTAGACAAGCACATGCGCTAGTACGGATTTGTCGTTTTCCTGCTTATAGCACCACAAACGCATAATGGTGACTCCTGAGCGTATAAAATTAGTGTTCTGCAGTTTTCTACGAACCATACCTTCAGTTCAACGTGCGTTTAATTGCGATCCCTTACGCAACAAAAGCAAACATCTCAGTACATACAGTTCTAAATGGCCGGTTTGATGTGTAAAAGGACGACCAAACGTGTCTGAAGAGATTAGAGTTTCGAAGTTCTATGGAATCTATTCACAAAGCAAGACTTGAATATCGCCAAATACAACAGTGTTTTAAGAAAATGTTTGCATATGCGTTAATGACAATTACACTTACGACAGATGAGTGGTGTGTATTATAACTCTAGTATTTCATTGTATGGTTTTGTTTGTGAGTGGATTTGGGGCTTTACAAAAGATGCTGTGTTCGTTTCTCTACTATCTGAAGATTTTTCAGATTTGAGTCACTATTTGATTCATAGAAATCATTCTAAATTAAACTCTTGTATTATAATACTATAAATAGGACATGTTTTATGGACACCGCGTAGAAATAAAATGAGATGAGCAATGGTCAGGACCTTTAGATATTTAAATTTTGGCGATTAGTCTGTAACGTTTTAAGGGATGATTTTACTTTAAATTAAGATAGTAAGAAGAATAAATAATGTGAAAGTTAAAAATTTTATAATACATAATTTTAACAAAACAACAAATAAAAGTTTATCTTCCTACTCACTCTCTCTCTCTCTCTCTCTCTCTCTCTCTCTCTATACACACACACACACACACATATATATATATATATATTAGAAAATTATTTACAATTAAAATTTAATAATAACAAGACAACTTATTCTTTTTCTCAGGGGATGGTGGGTTTGAACACTAATTGTTGGTGGCGAAGACCACTGTAGAATTTAGTTGACGGCTTTCATTTGTACGTTTTCATCGACGAAACCGTAGGTCGATATTCACCAGAAACTTTGAAGTCATTGAAGCAGCGAAGTTTCTGGAACTGCCGCATTTGGAATATTGCTGAAACCCCTTTCCTCTGCTACCATCGGGTTTTTCACGTCTGCTCAACAATTTAAGTAACTGTCTTAAATCTTATTAGCCGCTCACTTAAAACCTGAATCATATTTCAACAACTTCTCTTTTTGAATTCCTCCTCTAACCGTCTCAACAAATTAACAACGACTACTGTCCATAAACCAATTCTTTCTGAATCCTGCATCTCACTTCAACCACTTCTTAACGACAACTTTATAACTCAAAAACTCCCTACTCAATCTTCTTCCACCAACCTAGAAACATCTGATCTTCCCCTCTCCCGGCCAATTATCCACGACTTTAGCCAATCGGAATTCAGCTTACATTTTCAAGCTCAACCCCGTAGGTTCACACCTCTCACCCAAATTAGCGAAAAACTCATGCACCAGGTCATTCCAATACGTGGCAAAATTCAATACGTGTCAAAATGTTGAGACAGAAGATAATCCACCAGTCGATTAATTTATGATCATGCTGGGTCAGCCGCAATGATCCTTAATTCATCAAAAGGCTCTTCAATAGATGTGATGCCAGGCCTCTGCTACCTGAAAAGCAACGACCCCTCAACTTTCGCAGTTCGGAAAATTTAGATTAATCAAATTATTAAATTAAATAAAATAACCCCCTTAATAATTTAATAAACATGTGTATACTATTAGGGGATGTCGTTTTTCCAAACTGTTATACCCTCGAATAAAAGCGAGAGAAAAAGCTTTCATTAGGCTTCTTCTTTCTGAGTAGTTTTGAATGTTAGCGTTGTTCTTTTTACCCACATAATAGTAGTCACACATCATAGAGTACCGTGAGAGTAGCGTACGGAGAGACACGGTGACAAAAGTTTATTTCTCAAAGCTCTTACGGAGAGAGTGGCAACGACGAGGAAAACGGACTTCAAGGCTGGACGATCATTAATAATGAATAAATTAGTCACCGAAGTTATAAAGGTTAACCCCTTCGATTTTAATTTAATTGGTGTATTCCTTATGAATTAGTATTCAAATGTCTTTTTTACAGCAAAATTTTTCCTAAGATAAAAAAAAACATATTTTGCATGTTAAAACGATGGCTCGTATAACCAAATTAAAAATAATATCCCTTTCAGAAAAATTCTTGTTAATCATATTGCAATTATTAAATGATGATAATCTGTAAGTAAATCAATTAACCTTTTAAAATAATTTAACAATCATAGTTCCCATTTAACTCTATTTTATATCTTGAATGCCGTTGTTAATAAATTATAAGATTTCCATGCTGATTTTTACACATGGTATTTTCGTTTTATGGCTTACTTTCAAATACCTACAGTTCGCCTGAGAGCTGGATTCCTATCTTTGATCGCTTTGCGTGCAGGCTTACCACTGTGCGTGTATCCTTTCCCCTAAGTGGTGGAGTCCGTTATGCAAAATAAACCTCCCCAAGTGTTGTTTAATATTTTCTTATAACACAAATAAGTAGGTTCAAAATACCTACTAGGAATTTTCCTTTTACGATGCCGGCATCCATTATCTTTCTCTTATTTGGAACTCGCGACTATGGGAAGTTAGAACCTCGCATGCTCGCCGGGACAATAAGACAGAGGGAAATTTATCCGGAGAAGAGTGTGCTGAATAATGCTATTAAGGCAGGTCTTAGCTGCCTCGTCGAATGGCGAGTCACAAGACGAAAGCTGACAGTCGAGGCGCCTTCAATAATTGCAAGAAGCCGGGCGTCCTTATTGGAAGTGAGTGCCTCCCGTAAACCTCTTAGTGCCAAGGTAGGATGCGTCACCACGACGCACAATGCTGCCAACCTTTCAACTCACGCTGCGAAAAGTAGAGCTGTCTACTGCCTCTTGCAGCAAAGGCTAAGTAACAACTTCACGTAATATGACAAACAACAGTGCTTACACTGTTCGTTATTATTATCATTCAGAAAAACAAATTTTGATGTTTCTATTGAAATAATTGTATTAATATTGATTCTATTTTGAAGTTAAATCTTTTAATTTTTTTGATTGACTTTACTTATCCCTAACATGAATAATGTTTCTGAAGTCCTATGGTATCTTTTACTTCAGCGCTTCTTAAACCCCCACGGAATCGCAAAAAATTGCTATTTATAAACACGCTACGAACAAACTATAAAATCAAATACTCGTTAACATAACAGGCTTGTGCTGTTACATTGTATCATTACTATGAATTGCATCAATAAACGATTTATTCCGTTTTGAAAGCCATATCTTGTGTTAAAACACCTAAAAATAATTTTCAAGGTTCAATCTCGTAACTCAGATTATTCCAAGTACCATTACGTAATTTTGGATTGGAATCAAATCAGAATATGCAATAAATATATTTCTACCAAATTGTTCAACGTATTTTATTAAATGACCTTTTCAATATTTTCTTGCATTATATCAAAATATTATTAAGTTTAATAAGCTTTGAAATGTATTAAGACCTGCACTTATGGAAATTAATAATAACGATGTAAAATAAAACAAGCTCATCCCTCGCATTCGTATTTTTTGACGTTAATAATATGATAAATATGTTCAAGAAAGTAAATAATATATACTTTTTTTGAGTTAACAGGCTACATGAGGGTGATTCTGAAATAGGCAACTCCCCTTTAATAGCGTAGGAAGGTAATTGAAAAGGGGAGATACGGAAATGCGAGTAAAATCTTAACGTCTGCGGCTCATTTTTTGTGAGTGATTGGATCCCCGTAACGGACACTGCTTACATGTCATCCGTCACTAATCCAAGAAAGATTTGCTTCCGACTATTTGGAAGCTAGGCATGAATAATTAGGAAGAGCTACTACGTGTAGCTAATGCAAAACACGTGCGATGGCACTTGCTTACATCCTACAACTTGAAATTTTCCTATTGGTTGCAATTGTGCAAATACGAAACAAATAGGTGCCATTTGACATTGCAGCGGATTGAATATTGGAAAAAGTAGGAGGAAAATTCTAAACCTACACGAGAGCGTGTGGAGAGAGGCTGAGAGATCATTAAATTGTGGGCCATTGGCGAGAGCTGGGTGGAGTTCTTGAACCTCAGCAGATGTCAATTTTTGCAGTCAACGATAGGCGCCTGCAAATCTTCAATCCGAAGCAAAGAGGCCCAAAGAATAAGCTGCAGTCTACTACGGTATCGTTAATACTCCACCTTGGCAGACCCATTCGCTATAGAAAACTTCGCTTCTTTTGGTTTGTCCCAAAATTACCGAATTATTATGGAGTATAAATATAAAATCATTAGTTCTACCATCTGCTTTCTTAATCATTTTATTAAATTCTCTTTATTTCAAATGGAATCTTAAATTTTATTGGTATTAAATTCAAAATTGTTAATTAAATATTTTTCTTTTCTGTTTCGAACCCTTCATCAATTGATCCCTTATGAATAAGTAAATGAAGCCTGCATATTTATTAAAATTGGCTTCCACCAACGTGGGGCTATATTAATAATTAATAAATAAACACTGTTCTACATATTTCATATTAATTTTATAACATATACTTGACAAATAAGAGGGTCGAATTAATTATTTCGTACGTTATCGACATAGTAATTCTAAAATACATTAATTTTATACTGACTATGATGAATATATTAGAAAACGTTTCAGAAGCCGGAGTATACAGCAGGAATGTTCAAACTGTCGATCGAAATAGTTTGTAAAGTCAATCACGAGCATTGTCCACATTCCTCCAAGAATTTAAGTAGTAGTGGTTTTCAACGGATCACTTATACGAAAACACTAGTTTGATTTTAAAAAAGTGATGCATTTTAAATCCAGCCAGAAATTTTAGAGCTTATTTTATCATATTGTATAATATGTCGACATCAAAAGACTACACAACCATATATTTCATATAACTGTTATTTTTCATTCACAAAATAAATATACATTAATTTTTTTAGTTAGTATTTTGTTCGTAGAAGCAGAATTCAGATTTTTATTGGCAAGTGACCAAAAAAGATATTCCATGTGACGTAACAGGGACAATTTCATGATTGATGTCAGAACTTCTTCACCTTCCCCTCTCTTACTTTCATTTTGTCGTCCATCGCTTGTCATATATATTTTTTACGGTCGTTAACTGACACTTCAAGTGTGAACAGTCCTGGTCTGCAGTAAAACAAACAGTTTAGGTAAAGAGGTGACATACTAATATGTTGTGGTATCTTCATATTGTAAAGTGTGAAAAACTAGATCACGTCACTGTACGTGTGAATTATATACAAAGTGTTCTATTACTCTATTCTCGTGAATTACTAAAAAATATAGAAATTCTGTAAGAATTAAAGAAAACAAACAGATCAACCCTGCTGCAATATAAATATATATCTGCTTACCTCCTGTGGTGTAGTGGCTAGCGTCGCTGACTCCTATATATATATATATATATATTGTAACGGTCAAACACATGTACTCGGATTTCGGCGGTTTAGGAGTCAAAACAAAAGACACTTCAGTCTGAAGATGATGGCAGAGCAAGCCATTGAAACGTCACTGATAATCTCTTGACCCGGTTGGAAACCCGAGAGGAATTTATACAAAAGAGACATTATTTGGCAAACAGGGCTAATGAAGCCCAGATATTCGGACACCAGTATGGAATTCCCCAAAAACCTTGGGGAAGAGGGGGCAAACTATTCTTCACAGAGAAGATAAATCTGATTCGTTAATATACATCCCTGCCACTTTTTGAAAATGAATTTAAGAAGTGGGGAAGACCTGGATAAACAGAAGATTGAAGAGACGAGACCGGTTGATCAGATGATATTAAGGGCAGATTGCGAGTTAATCACATTATCGGACAGATAGTCTGAGGAGAAGAGGAAATACGTCCGCTCTATGAGAAGACCCATATTATACGACTCTTAGTGTAGAGATTTATAATTCATAGTCATAAGAAATTTATTTGTATTATTTTTATGTATATATATATCGTGTTTTATTATAAAGAATGTAAAGTTGTTAAGTATAAATTTTCTTAATTATTATAAAGGAAATTTATTCATAATATATAAATATCACATATTAAAATAAATAATCCACCTAGAATTCATCTTTTAAAGCTCATTATTTTTATTTAGAACAAACATAATTGTGGAATATTTTATCTTCGTTTAATACTGAATATTCGGTACTTTATAAATCGATGATAGCGTATAATTATTTACCACGAAATATAACAAAATGCTATTTGTCTGCAGGCCTCGGTAAAATTTCATGGCTCCCTAATTATATTGACATTAATCATAGACAAACAAAAATAAAAGCAGACCGTAAAACAGGACGCGACAGTTCATATGAAGGTTCGTCAGATTATGATTGGCTGGAAGAACCGAGTGGCCCCCAGGTCAATCTTAGTCGTTGATCAATGGTAAAACATCATAGTCAATGTTCCTTCAGGAGAAGGTTTAGGACCAGTCTTGAACTAGATTTAGATTTATTGTTATTTCCATTAGTCCTCGATTGAGAAAATAGGACACGTCATACATTACAAATAACAAATAATTTTAAGAACAAAACAAGGTACATAATTTATTACAAATAGTCTTAAAATAAATTAATAAAAAGTATATAGTCTAAAGTCTAAAGTCATTAAAAACACTACACGCACACAAGAGATCAGCAGTGAAAGGCAATATTCATAAACCACCAGTCCAGAGAAATACTCCTCACTTTGTTATTGTTGTTATTATGTAATCAAAATTTATTAATTCTATTCAAAGACACGGGCAAAAAGTCGTTCTTATTTACAAAATGAATATAAGCAATTTCTTATCAATTAAATTATATAATTTTTATCTATACAAGGTAATTGAGAAATACTATAAATTTCTTTTACAATAAAAATATACTTCAGACTAGCATACTTTGAGGAACTAAACTGTGAAATTTAAATATAGACAAACATTTCAAGCTGATTATCGTCCGTTTTAAACTACTATAAGTGGAGGAGTTAAGCAAATTTTAATATCACACATGATAAAAGGTAAATGCATCAGAATGGGAATTGTTTGAAACCAAATGACGGAAAGACTGCCTAAGAACTTAAATTAAATCCTACACGGCAAACAAAACGTGTAGACAGACGATAAGCTAGAATCGTAAACTGAAAATCATAACTACGGCACAGAACAGACTTTGACAAATTGTAGTTTTTAAATAAATCATTACTTGAAATGTTCCTATGAGTACGAAACGTGGACGTTAGGGGTTGCAGAAAGGAAGTGGGTTACAGATGAATGCTGAAAATCAGACGGGTGGATAAAGTTAGTAACCAGGAAGTTCTAAGCAGAACAGGGGAAGGGAGAAAAATTTGGAGGAACTTAACAAAGAGAAGGATAGATTAATAAGGCACGTTTTGAAAAATGATGATCTTGTAAAATTAGCATTAGATGGAAGTGTGTGGGGCATGAACAGAAGAGGGAGGCCAAGGATGGAATGCGCTAAGCAGTTATCAAAATATGGATGTAGTCGCTATTTAAAAATAAAAAGGCTTACGGAAGATACATTAGAATGGAGGATTTCATCAGACCACTTTTAGGACGGATTATTCCATAATAACAAATAAATTTTTAAATAGTTGGAAATAAGTACTGGCTGTATTTTTTTTCAGGGAAATATACCGGTGACAATTTTATTTGATAACACGTTAAGACGTTTTATCAAATGGATAACTTAAATGTTTCCTATTCTTAATCTTAAGGAACGAATGAGGGAGGCGCTGCGAGTGTTTCTCGTAGACGCTTCAGCCCAGAGTGACTGCGGGGCTTACGTGATCATGTCGGGGATGCCTCGCACTCTCTCTGGGTATTTTTTATCAAAGTTCTCATATGCCGAGACACCTTCACCTATTTTAGGATGTATATGTACTGGGGTCAAAGACCTTGGGCATATGGCAAGAGTTGTCCACTGATCCCATTGGATCAGTCGGCCAATTGCCTCCTGAAATTGGTGGAGACACGGAGAAGGGAATGCTGCGTCCCCACAGCAAACTCGTCTCCCGTCATTCGGAAGGGCGTGAGAATAGTACCCAATGCCCGACCTACCTGATGCAGGTTTTCTAGGGTTTTCCCTGCATCTCTTTAGGTGAAACACCGGGTAGGATCCTTAAACCATAGCCCGGGGGCCCTAGTCAACCCTTGGCTACCTTTCTCTACCTTCCGCATCCCCCCTTATTCAATTCCCTTCCTATGCTATTAAAGGGGAGTTGCCTGTTTCAGGATCACCCTCATGTAGCCTGTTAGCAAAAAAAAAAATCTTAAGGAACTAATCATCGTATACACGTTGATTCAACGGTTTTGATCATGGACCAAGTCTCGTCACCCGAGATTTTCTTTCCAGTAAACAATTGCCTACGTTTTCATTTAGGTCTAATTTCTGCTGGCGTTTATGCGTTCTTGTTTTCGTTCTAGAGTCAAGGGGTGCGGGACAACTTTGCGCAACACTTTACTCTTCATCAAAACATTCCACAAAAATATCTTTCACGCTTGTTTTAAAAGTGCACAGGTCTTCAACTATAGTTACGCATAAAAGATGAAGGCCGGTTGGCAAAATATCAGGAACTGTCCGTCGAGATGGGGTTCCTTGACCCGGCATTGTCCTGGAGAGACATTGTCCTTTAAAACGATTAAACCAATCAAACACTCGTGCGCGACTTAACCAATTATCGCCCTAAGCCATTTTCACGGTCTCGGTTGTCTTTGTAGTCCTTTACAGAGTGAAACGAGAAATCAATCCATTCCCGTTGCTCCATTACGATTTCGCGGCATAACAACATTGACATACGATGGTCGTACATTAACTACTTAGCACAGACTGCTCACAAGACTGGCGTATTGCATCTCTATTGTTTGAATTTGTTAGCTGATACATCAGGAAAAAAGTTCAGTCTCGAAACTTTTCAGGCATACCGAGTACCTGTACCTCCCATCAATGTTTGCCCCTTGACCATAGTGAAGTTTTCGGTAAGTGTGAATTTGAATTTCAGGCAATGTACAATACAAATTTCTCTAGAGTAATATCTACTATTTATATCAGTAGCTGCTTAAATATGTTTCGTTGATAAACTGGCTTCACGCAGTAAGTCGCATATATATATATACATAAAATTAATAAGAGTTACATATATATATAAAAGTTATATATATATATATATATATATATATGTGTGTGTGTGTGTGTGTATATATATAGAGTACAATTATTAGGAAGCTAGCTGCTAGGCTGCTTGCCAGGCAAACAGCAGAGCAATTGCTTAATCTTAAATTAACATTCAATTGAGATGATACGATAGTCAGACGAGGTACGCAAATCAGTCCCACTAGAGGTTTGACGGTCAGTCCTTAGCGGAAACGTGGGTCGTAACCGGAAAACCGGAGGTGTTCCGCAAACAAAATGTATAAAAGTTGAAAGACAGCAAGGATGAAATGTATTAAGGGCGGGTTTTAGCTGTTAACCTTCGTAAGAAGGATGAGTAGACAAGTAATTCTTTCCTTCAGTCTCTCCATGAAAATAATATACTAAGAAATAATAATAAATTAGTGAAACAGATGATCTTGCACAATGTGAATATAAATCACTAAAATATCTTACACGCTAAAACAAAATTTAAATATGCATATATATTTTTATTATTGTATTCAGGCATATATATATATATGTAAAAAGTGTATCAAAAAATAAAAATATTCTTAAAAAAGACCTGTTATTGAATCTAGAAAACAGCTCAACTAAGTTATTATCAATAGTAATAAAAGAAGGTCAGTCCTTGGACCTGGGAAAAATTGGGACAAAGGCCTGAAAGTGACTTGAAAGCACGCGTTGCAACAATAAGAAGGAAGGAATTTCCGACCTGCAACCCAAGTCAGCCCAGGAAAAAAAGGACACGAACCATCGAAAGACACCAGAAACACAACACACGGTATGGGACTATTCGGCGCGGCCGATTCGGCGCGAAACTCGCATAACATTATTAGACGTAAAGCAGCCGTTTCGGCACGAAACTCACTTAACATTACAAGACATATAATTTAATGTTTATCAAAATTTTTAAATATATTCCTAAACACTTAATTGCAATACTCGAGAGTTGTAAAACATTAATAGTAAAATAAGCTATAAGTATGAATTCCACAAATATGGACGAAACGTCGAAGGTTTATTTAAATAAATATCAGGCTACGTTTTTATGACAAATTATCTGGACTTTTCATTAATATTTGAAGATGCCAAATTATTTATTCTAACAATAACTCATGATACTTTTGTGTTCAGAATAAAAATCGAAATATTTATCCATCAGTAAAACATAAATTTTATAAAAGTAGCGATTTAAATTTATTTAAATTACTTGTCTTTTTTAATAATAATAGGCGAATTGCTCTGATGTGAGGCACCTCACTCATCAGTCTAAAATAAATATTATATTTTACATCTGAAATTATAATATATTTCTAATAAATCTTATGGTTGTTTCAATATGTTTTCTTCCACAAAACTGAATAATTTTTCACATTGAATTTTATTTTTTTCCAAGTCCCATTAATGCGGATATTAAATGTACGCATAGTTTGGCCAATATAACTGTAATTACAATCTAAACAGATACCGAAATTATTAATTTAATTTTAATATTTTAACATAGCTTAAATTATTGCAAGGTTTTAAGCTAATTCGGGTATCATAATTCATTAAATCATAAGTCATAAGTTTGTATTATTTCTTACTGCGTAATTTTACGGGTAAATTATTAATTTCATATTAATCTTAGTCAACCCAATTTTAATGTATTTGTAAACGAAATGCAAAGGATAAATATTAACACTATTTATATTTTTCCCAGATTAAATTTATGATAGCGCTGACGTTATAATTTGACGTCCCTATTTACTAAATTATAAAGCATAGTATCTTATGGAATAATGGCTGATTTGACATGTAATTAAGAATTTTTCCTGAGTAAGTAGAACTTTTTATAGTAATTGGTAACTATCTTATTGACAGAGACAATAACCAAAACACCAAGAAAATTGACAGAGTGATCTTTTTCAATTTCAATAGTAAAGCTTCTTTCAGGGTTGTAATTATTAAAAGTATTGAGCAAATGGTTTATGTGGAATCTGAGGATGATACTAAAAATTCATCATACTTGAAATATCTCAGTGTTTTTAAAGCTAAAGATGTAATACATAAGGCTTCCAAATCTCTCATAATTTGCGCAAAAAAACGACAAAGAAAAATTCCCAAGGTAGAACCAATAATTTCGTGATAGTAAATGTTATTGAACGAAAAATAAGTGGAATTTATAATTACATTTATTAAGATAAGAACTTTTGATAAAATAATTTTTGTCAAATTGGAATAGTAGTTATCCCATCTATTTTTAAAACTTAGTGTAATTGATGCATGGGGTAAAAATTAAATAAGAACACTTCATCTAATGATAAGAAAACATGATCATTAGTGACGTTTAAATGGTCCAAAAACTTAAAAGACGTTTTGACTGTAAAATTATTTTCCTTATTAAGAGGATTGTATAAAAATATAGAAATGTTATGAAGAGGGCTGCTGGTAGAAGAAACGATAATTCTGAAAGATAAATTATATGCTAGAGCATAGGCTCTGGCACTGTTATCAGAAGTTAAAACTAGGAGTTAAAAGTGCTACTGTCCACAAGTCTTTTCAGGTTAATTTCTAATTGATCAATAATTAAAGTAATAATTTAATTTTTATTGCAAGTTTTATGTATTTATTTGTCTGATAATAACGTTTCAACTTTATAAAACTATTTAGTCAAATTCCTTTGGCAGATTCACTAAAGAGACATCAAGATTATTAGAAATGTACATTTTGGTGTTTTGCACATCTTATGATAATTTTCTATACAGAATTCACTCATTGTTAAAGTTTTCCATTGTAATTCTGGAACTAACAATACGCTTATGAGTTATTCTTTGTAACTGTTATTTCAGCCTCGTTGCTTATGCGACATGCACAATAAAAGTTTTATCCATTTCAATTTCTTGTTTCTGTTAATAATTTCTCATTTTATAACATAATTGTATTATACATATATATTGTAAATATTAATTTTTATTATAATCGTAAAAGATGAAATTTAGGAACGAAACGTCGTAAAACGAACTACTGTAAATAAAGTTTATATCACTTTTTTCTGATACATAAGCTGTTTTTCGTTTTATTAATATAAATATAAGATGTGTATTTGTATAAAATAACTTATTTGAAACAAGTGTCCACGATATTGTCGTTTATCGCCACGTAATGTCCCCGCGCCCAACCTTGCGCCGAACTGGCATGCGCCGAAGCGGCCGCGCCGAACTAGCCGCGCCGAATCGACCTAGACCCCTCAGGTAAACGAATGCGGTGCATAGGTTAATATAAGAATAAGCAGAGCAGATTTTCGGCGATTAGCATTACAGTAAATTACATTATTTACTTTACTTACTGAGACTGCAGTACAGTACATTTATTACATTACTCTACATCAGTTTGCCGAGTTTGACCGATTGTTGCCTCACGACGTCTAGGAACAGAAGACAGCCTGACCAAAGAAGAGATGTACTATCATCACCAGCTTCTGGATCTACAATTGATGATGTACCAAATTTACGTTTCTCGCCCCTGGCTAATTTGAGTGTTAGTAAAATTTTCGACGCCAGTTTTGTTTATAGCTCACTTAATGCCTATTAGATACTCTTACTCTCCGCTGAGTTTAGCGAGCAGCTAACCGATAAGTTTAATGAAATTTATAACTTAATGTTTTATTTTAGTTAATTTAATTTTTGCTAACCCGAATTGTTAAACTTAAATTTAATAAAATTGTTCTTTTTTTGAATAAATTTTCTATTTAATTCATAAATATTTATCACCCCCAAAACCGACACATAGTAGATTTCAAATTCTGTACAGTAAAACTGTAAACACATGTACTAATGAAAACTAGAAACATATGAAGATTAAATTCCACCAGCAAGAAATACCAATTGCGACCGAATCAAGTAACTTGAGTCGATCGATAATGCAACTAAACTAAATATGTTTCATACTGTTAATTAAATTACTTCCTAAAGCATGCCATCACTCGAAATATGGCGAGATGTGCCGAGGCGATATTTTACGGAAAGAATGTTTTGAAACCGCCATCGCGGTCGCTACACTCTGTTTTTAAACAGCCTCAAACAATTCTTAATCGCGAAGAGGCTCTTTGTCCTAGATCTCATTACTACTTATCTTAATGCTTCCCAAGTTCTTTTTTGTCGGAATTTTGAAGCATAAAAAAATTTAACGCCCGGGCCTCGTTTTTGTTGTTTTAGACGAGGCTAAGAGCTGTTATATCTCCTGGAAATAAAAAGAGTTCCGCAGCTCATTGCCGGAGAGCACGCGCTGCAGTAGCTCACTAACTCCATACTTGCATTACAGAGTGGCCAATCCTCAATCATCAAACTCAAACTCTCTCAACTATCCATTTGAATGATTCCATTAAGTCCAAACTCAAGGTACGTATGAATATATTCGTTTAGCTAATTTATAATACGTGATACCAACAAACTAATAAATAACTCTTACCGTTACTTGTGGAAGGTATTTATTATTAAATTTGAATTTTACTGTTCTTATATTAGAGAACATCGATTTTTCAGACTATCTAATGATACGGAAAAATGCAGATTTACCTAAGGGTAATGTCACGTTGATAAATAAATGGACGTGTTATTTAACGATTATAACAACCTAAAAATATGCCAAACTCAGTATTATAAAATCACTTCTTAGGCTAAATAAGGAAACAATTTTCCAATAATTACAATTGCTTTCCATTGTTTGGAATCTGATTCGGTTGATCAGTTTACCAAAACCACATTGTGTGTGTGGTTTAAGCTAAAACATGCTCGATACATAGTACTGTGGCAACTTAGAAATTCATGATACTAATATGCTTAAAATAAATAATAACGCGCCCTAAATTGGCATATAATTTAAGACAGTACACAATTTAGTTAGCAAAACTGTCTCATTATTTGTTCCTCATCATCGTCTGTATTCCGTTAAAAATATTTCAGTGACTCATCTCAAACAGTTTGAGTCAAAATATAAAGCATTAGATTATCGAAAATTAATTCCATTCCCAACTGTGCGTTACATAAAGCAATACATATACTGTAATTACTTCACTCTTTTACGATATTGTTGTTCTTTGTCATCTAATCTAATACCTATTATATAAAACGGTACACGTTTATATTTTTATCAATTTAAGCTTTATTTTTCTCGATATATTAAATGACACGAGGTTACCATAAAAAAATTTCCTACTACAAATTGATTGTCCTAAATAACATTGAATACAAGGATTAAAGAACTTAAGTCTAAATTTAAGGGAACCGGTCCGTGAAAATTTGAAGAAAAAAAAATTTTTTTATTGTGAAGTACAATTTATTCCAGTTGTTTTGATGTATGGTTTGTATATGTTTCGATCTTTTAAAGTACATAAAATGTGGTATTAAAATTTTCTGTCATTGGGCCACGCCTATTTTAAATGTCTGTCTTGTCGTATTTGTTTTACATTTTACTATTTCTTTTTAAAAGAACTATTGTAACATTAATAGTTTGTAACTTTCTATAATGGAAGTAGTTAAACCTATAATATATAAGGGACCTTACCAAAATGATTTCCATGGACTAACTCAAAACCTAAACGAGTCCTTCAACAAATGCATAAGGGAACGTCTTCCAAAAATGCATTTGTTGAAGTAAAAACTTTAAAATTTGGTGTACTAGAAGCAGTAATGTTTTAATAATGGTTTCAGTAGAAGTCTTGATGTTTTCGAATATTTGGGTATAGAAACTGAAAAGAAGTCCTCATGAAAATTGACCGCCTCAGAATTTCGAAACAAGTTGGCTGCAGAGATAACAAAGGAAAGAAAGGACAGAAGCAACAAGAAGACCAGGAATATGAAAACCAAAAATATTATGGTCCTGGAATGTTTTAAAAATAAAATATGCACCTCCAAAGCTTCTCTTCTATTTTCCCGCGAACCATTATTTAGCGTAGTTAGGTACCAATATCTCCTAAACGGCTAAAGATACTTAGATTAAATTTTGAGTAAAGCTTCAAAACACATTTCTCTGCAATAAAGACTATAATAACATTAAATGTCTTAATAATAATCAATTTATTGTCATAAATAGTATGTAAATAAATATTTTTTAAAAAAATTCATTGCCTAAACAACAATAGAAGTAAGTCTCTCTGAATTTCCTACAAAAATAGAATAGAATAAAAAATTGAATAAAGTCCTCCAGCTTTTGATTAGATCACAGCATGTACCTAATCATATAGAAGAATTTATTTTAATAAATTACGAGATCTTTTCCGGTAAAGGGAATGTATAAATTCCTCTCGGGTTTCCAACCGGGTCTTCAGTCTGAAGAAGATGGTAGAGAAAGCCATTGAAACGTCACTGATAATCTCTTTGACCTGGTTGGATACCCGAGAGGAATTTATTCCATTTTTATTACATTATATTGAAACTTATGTTCTGTCAACACTGTAGCGCAGTAGAACCCGCGTCCAATTTATTATTATTTACGGAAATTTAAATAAGAAATATTCCGGCATGAGAAAGTCGCTTGCCAGGAAGAAGGGGTTTTTCCACGCGCCGTCTTGGCGGCTCGGAATAATAACAAAGGGACTGCGGCAGACACCTGGACCATAAAGCTCGGACACCTGGACCATAAAGCTCGGATACCTCGTCGCCGTTTCGGAATGTCTTAATCTGCCTGGGAATTTGGTGACCGGGTGGCGTGTGTTCCCCAAATGAAACAAGGGATATAATTGGAGAATATCCATCCCTGCCACCTTAGGGATAGGTGTCGGATAAGTGGGGACAAGGTTTTAAAGATGCTGGCGGAGACAATTTTAGACAGATTTCTGCAGGGGATGGCGAGAGGATATAGAAGGAGAGTGGTGGAGAAAGAGATTGCTGGTGATACAAGGTGGTGGTGAAAGGAGATTGGCAGCAGAGTGGTGGAGAGAGGAGATTGGTGAGGTGGCAGCGGAGACCATGCTTTGATCAGTCCAGGAAGCAGTGAAGAAAGGTCTTAACAACAAGGGAAGGAAGAGGAAAAAGCGGAGTTTCCTCAATTTGGCAGAGCAACTTCGTACTATTGTCAACACGGAAATTACAGCGAGGCGCCTATGAAAACAACTCAGGTTCGTCAACGAACAGATTTGCTACACGTGGTCACCCAAACCATTAATAATTCGGCTCTTCCGGCGGATTGGAAAACAGCTATTATTATACCAATTTATAAATCTGGTAAAAGAACAGACGTCATAAACTATAGACCCATCAGTCTTACTTCAGTAGTGTGTAAGATTATGGAGCACTTATTAGCAGCCTACGTTAGATCTGAACTCGATAGAAAAGGGTGGTTTTTTAATGGTCAGCATGGGTTTCGGGAAGGGTACTCGTGCGAAAGTCAAATGATAAATCTATTTCAGGAGTTAGCAGATGAAGTCGATAATGGGGGTAGAATAGATGGGGTTATCATAGACTTCGCTAAGGCATTTGATGTAGTACCTCATGATATCCTATTGGATAAATTAAATAAAACAGGTATAGATAAAAGAGTGATACTATGGGTAGAAAAATTCTTAAGCGACAGATCGCAAAAAGTCAAAATCGGGGAACAATTTTCGGATTCAGGCGCTGTAACATCGGGAGTTCCCCAAGGCTCTGTAATCGGCCCCTTACTGTTTTTAATATTCATTAATGACTTACCGAATTACTTGAAGTCAGGGGTAAGGCTTTTCGCTGACGACTGTATCATATACAGAAAGGTAACAAACGAGGAAGACACTTTATTATTACAAGAAGATCTAGATAAAGTTAATAGCTGGGCTCTGGAAAATAAAATGAAAATTAATGGAAAGAAAAGCAGCTCAATCTCGTTTACTAAACGCACCTTGTTAAATGAGACAGAATATAGAATAGGTGGGGAACAAATTCCAAGGGTAACGAGCTGCAAATATCTGGGGATATTTTTCAACAATAGACTTGGGTGGGAGGAACAAGTGAATTTCACGGCCCGAAAAGCGTGGAATTCCTTACATTTCATTATGAGGAACTTAAAAAAGGGAAGTTCAAAAACAAAGGAGGTGGCATACTTATCTCTAGTTAGACCAATTTTGGAATATGGGGCGGCTTGTTGGGATCCTTATAGAATTAATCAAATAGAATCATTAGAGAAAGTTCAGAAAAGGGCTGCAAATTTTGTGCAAGTAGGGCCAGGTCATAGGAAGGAAAAAGTAAAACAGCTAGGTTGGGAGGTCTTGTCAGAAAGGAGGGAGAAAGCAAGACTGCATTTGCTATTCAAAGCTTATACGGGGCAAAAACCATGGATTGGAATTAGCTACAAAATGCAAAAGCCCAGTTATATAGGTAGATGGGATCACCAATTCAAAGTGAAATATAGAAAACAAAAAACAGATGTTGGCAAATTCTCATTCCTAAATAGGACTATCAACGACTGGAATAATTTACCTGTGGGGGTGTTTGGAGGAAATCCTCTTCAAGAAAATAAATTTAGGTCAAATCTGAAAAAACGTGTGAAGTGAAGTGGATATTTATTTAATATAAATGTGTTTCCGAATATAAAAAAGTGAAGTGAAGTGTTTCTCTTTTCTCTTTCAGGGCATCCACGGAACATGTTTATCTTTCTTTAGTTTATAATTATGTATATTTAATTATGTATCTGCCACCGGGCTTGCGCCCAATTGTAGATTATTTGCAAATACAATACCCTGAGATCTTTAATACAATCCCATTTTAATTAATTATTTTTGTACATTTTTATTTTTTACACGCACTACCCATATTAAAATTATTGTGTTTACAATTAATAAATGTATATATTTAAACCCAATTATTAAATTAATTAATTAATATCCCCCAATCATTTACAACACTATTCATTAAAATCAAAAAATTTTCATCCATATATTAACAATATTGTTCAAAGTAATTGTGATAAATATCAATTAAACATCTGGAAAACTTTCTGATATAGAAACAAAGTCAAGCGTGTTGAAAATAGCCTAACGTCAGACAAATGCTCCCTTAAGCATTCATTTAAACTTAATCACAAATGTAATACTGTCAATATTAAACTTGATACAAACACAAAGAATGGACAAAAGTCAAAGATAAAATAATTTATTAGAAAACGATTCGTTCCCCAACTTTTGGGACCTGCTCAGTTTTTTAATAAAATATTACAATAATATCTTTTTACTAAAACTTGAAATTTGTTACATTTTAATTAATGAACTGAGGAGGTCCCGAAAGTTGAGGAATAAAACGTTTTCAAATAAATTATACCATTTCTGTCCTTTTTGCACATTCTTTGTATTTTACTTATATTTATCGAAGTCTAAATGATAAGGTAGTGCCCAGTACATAATGATTTGTGGGGTCCTGACAGACGGTAAAAAAATAACAGGTATACTATATAAGAAAACCCAGCACAGAACTAAAGGGAAGGAGCGCATGTTTTGGATAGTCAGAAAGCTTAGAGGTGAAATCTATGATAGATGGACGTTGTGGAGTGTCAGTCACTCAGTGAGACATGTAGTTTAGCTATTAGTTCGAGTTATACTTAGCCATATTGTCGAACTTATGTTGAATTAGGGCTTGGATCAGTACTCTTGCCATTAGCGCCGATTACTGGACCTAGTTATTAATGCAGCATGTCAGCGCAGCGTGCGGATATCTGCTTGTCACGCGTCAGACTGCAGACTGAAGACAGCAAGAAGGAAGTTGGGGATTTTGAGAAACAGGTGGGAGATAATGTATAATTGTAAACTCTATCTTTCTTCACACAGCCAAGCTAAAAAAAAACAGATAAATGATCAAAGTTTCCGACCATTACCTAAGCTAATGACTCAATACGACGTGGTAGTGATTTGAAAATTCGCTAAATCCCGTGATGAAGTCGGAAATATTACAGGCTCTCATTAATATCGGAGGTCGCTCCATTAATAAATTTTTAACATCAAATTGGTGTAAAATGGCGTGATTAATTAGTGTTACATATTTATCAATGTTCTGTTAGATTTTACTTGTGGGCAAAAAGCCATAGGATGTGCCGTCGTGAGAAATTATATGGAACTAAGCAACAAGAGCTTCTAGTTACGAGGAAATGTGAACAGTTTTTCACTCGTCTCATATTGCGTCTCAATACTTGCAGTTTTAAGGGACCCCTTTCTCTATCGCATGACTGAAACTTTGGCACCGTATTGACTAGCTATATAAAGGGGGGATCCCGAGCAAGTGTGGTCAGTTGACAGGTGATGTTTATTCTATAACAGCTTACGAGAGGGGGGGCGGGAGAAGGAGGGAGAGGGGGAGGGGGATTTGTAGTGATACGGGGAGAGGGGGAGAGAGGATAGGAGAGGGAGGAGAAGGGGTGAGAAGGAGAGATGGGGAGAGAGGGGGAGAGATGGGTGAAGGGGAGAGAGGGCTAGGGAGAGAGACGGGGATAGGGAGAGAGAGAGAGAGAGGTGGCTTGATTTTCCTACTGGAAACTTGGCCAGGCTCCTAGTCTCTTTCGGTCCAGTATGCTATTTTTCTATCAAACTTTCTTCAGACTTTTTTGAGCAAGTTACCAATTATATTCAAGTTCCTAGATGCTACTCCAATACTAATAACTTCATGTAAGAAATTTTTTCCTATTTTCCTATCCTACATTATCTTCCTTTACATCGCTGCTAAAGATTCGACAGAAGACTTTTTCCTCTGACGCCTCCGATGAAGCTGACCCTCTCCATTCCATCGTTGAATTTCTAAGAATTATGTATAATTCACTAAGTTTAAGCAAGGTACATCATTTCATAAATATGAAGGAAGGATGAGCTAAAGTCAAGCTCCTGCCTATAATTTCGAGTATCAGAAACTAATTGTGTGGTTTTAAGATGAAGAATTATGAAAATAAGTTGTTATAGAGGTAGTGTAAACATTTTTAAGCTTTTATTGAAAACAGAGATGCACAAGAACAATTATCGTGTCGCTTGAAGCATTCCTGTTGCGGCAACTAGATATTACATGAATTAATTGGAATTTTAAGATATTTACAGAAAGAAATAATTTGATAAATCATTATCGAGTATTATTGAATGATGGTTTAATATTTTCAGAAAAATATAGTTTTTCTTATAATACTTTTTAATATGATACAAAATTCTATGTTGAGCGAGAAATGTTGATTTTGGTTTTTACAGGAGTTAATAAGATAACTGGAAAACGTTTTAAATTGTAAAAAAATAATGGTTTATAACATGAGCAAGAGGTTTACTCGACATCAGTATTAATTAATGTATTTTGAGGATGATAGTGGCAACTAAGTATCGTTTAAATTAGCCTTTCCTAAGTTTTTACTTAAAATATCCCACGTACTTCTTCTGATACTCCCCCCTCCAAGCAATATCTACATTTATTTATATTCCAAGATAATATATTATTCACTGAATGAAGCCCAATTACAACTTGTTCAGGACAAAAACTTACGTTTTGGAAAGGAAATCAGTTAGAGATTATTAAACATGAAACAGTATAATGGACAACTAAGTTTAAATTACAAAATGATTAACATTAAATATTTTCATTAATATTTTAAGTTTAAGTAACTATTTTAAAATTATTTTAATTTTTAGTAATTAATATTTTATTGTTTAATAATTTCAACATTCAACCTGAGGTCACTAGTTACTCCAGGTATCTTAAATTAGTCAGTAGCAGTCTCAAGTGTCCCTCAATCGGAAATGTAGAAATAGTTATGAAGACGATAGTTATATATGTTGTGGTTGATAATAATAATAATAATATATGACATAATATTCGTGTAATACTGTAACGCTATTAGGTATAGTAAACAAAACTCCCTGAGTTAACTCCAGACATTCAAGTGTGGCTCCATATAAAGAATAACAAGTACCCATTTTTTCTACCAACGACGCCTCTAGGTGACGGCGAAAAGTCGTGCCCCGTGTGCTAACGACGCCTTGGGCAGTATTGTATTTCGCGCTGGATCTCATCCTTCTTTCTGATTGCACGCTTTAGCTGAGACATAGGACACAAATTATGGGTTCCGTAAGAACCCTAAATATAATTTAATGCCACCAGATCTGAAGATAGTGACGTCTTTCAACCAATTTTCGTCGTTTGGCAGGCTGTCTTTTGCGTATAGTGTGGTACCAGTTAAGGTGTGACACCATGTGTCGTCGTGTATCACACAAAGAAGAACTTTCTAGCATTTTAAATGATATGAAAAATAGATAAAATTTAAGAAAAATGAAACAAAAACAAAATTTCCCAACTTTGCCATTGTCGCAGGATAAACCTTACTAGACGACCAAAAGGGGAAGAAAAACTTCCATAAATGTTTTCAACTTCGCAAGTATCGGTCTAAAGCCAGAATCTAAACGAAGGATGTAACAAATATTAGCGTTGCCGTCACGCAGCAATGGCTCAGCACCACGTTGTGACTGGAGCGGCGCATGTCTTAGAAGGTAAAGAGTTTAAGTACGCTTATCTTAAAGGGAGTTACCAACAATTTTTTCCTTTTGTAGTAGGAGGTTGTTTTAAATTCTAGACGATGTCATTTTATAATTCAAATTGTCCTCCTGTGGGGCGTGGGACCCACGTTGGGAATTGCTTTAATTTCTTTCAATAAACCAACTCATAAATATTTAAAATATTTTTGTTAGGCATTATAGAAAAATATGGTCACGGAGACTGCTGGTGAATCGATAATCACCACGCAACACTCCAAATTCGGAATGTGTCATGTAAGTGCATTTAGTCCGCAGTCGACCCAGAAGGCCAAGGCCCTGAAGAAGATTATAGAAACAAATAATCAACTCACATTATTTAGTGCATGACTAATTAATGTGGGTCGATTTTTTTCCCTATAATACCCTTCCTGTGAACCGTTGTCCATAAATGCATGCGTACAAGAACTTCCTTTTTACTCTAAATTAAGTACACAACAAAGTCCTTAAATATTTGCTGTTGAAAAGAAACTGAGTTAGAGATTAAATTTATAAAGACATTCAAATTTTGCAGTGGTTTGACATTAATAAATAGCGTGAATAGGACCAATTTGGGAAATGCATTCCGTCTAAACGGTTGCTTTAATTAGAATAACTGTCAAAGTTTTCATTACAGGATCGGATGAAACTTATTTTGACGCTGGTTGGAATGAGAAACTAAAGTTTGTGTTCCCAAGGGGCACGTGTCTGAGGGCGAGGGAAATGAGTGCGACACAGTTAAAGGTGATGCCTCCCGCGATACCAATCGATATGCCCTTTGATTTGACGCGACTGGAATTCTCAGTGGACATAAACAATGCTCAATGATTGTAACTCAACGCAAGAAATGATACACAATCCCACTGGAGATTACGTGATCAATTTATAAGCGGATAACACGGCTGAGATGGAACATCTGCGTACAAGAACGTAAAATAAATAAATTATTATATTAATAAGAAGTCTACATAACGTTTTTAATTTTATTTTAAGGAATATTGAATTTCTGTATATAACCAGTGAAACTTACCAATTTTATTGTATAAATATAAAAAGCAGCGGTTATTCGATGGAGCGATATCATGAAGGTAATGGTCCGAATAATTTAAAAGATAAACAACTAAATTTGCATCTTCTATTACACTAATGTCTTAAAATCATACATAAAGAAACTATAAGTATCTTATTAAGAATTCATTCATCTAAAAGGCAAATCAATTTAATCCTATCGACGAATTAATCATACAGATCTTCTTCATTAATAACCAGTTGATACTCTCTCACTTCTTTGCCGTAAAATGTAATTGTAATAATAACAAAATTTTCAAAACTGTATATAATTCAGTCACCACGTTTCGTTAATCAGTTTCTCTGCTTTCTAAGCCTAAAATTGCATTAATTCCGCAAATCCGTGTTTAAGATAAAGACATTAACATTTTATTAAAATTTATAATGTGGCGTAATTACAACTATATTTCTTGTATCATTTTCTTCCCATTATTATTATAATTTAATTATTTAAAGCAACTAAACGCAGTGTAGTGTGCTTCTGTGCAATTACAGAATTTTTCTTATTTTCTTTTGTATTATATATATATATATATATATATATATATATATATATATATATTTATTGGGTTAACAGACTACACGAGGGTGATCCTGAAACAGGCAACTCCCCTTTAATAGCATAGGACTAAAATTGAAAAGGAGGAATGAAGAAGAATGTTTTATGTATTTAGCATAAGAAAAATAGTCTACTTCCGAATAAGAGCAAATTGAGAATATTTCGGTTTTACTAAATGTTAGGTCAAATTATTTAAAATTTATTTAAAAAAAATCTGTAATGAAGGTACCGCTCCCAAAATTGGACCCTTCAGAAATCTTCCTTCTTCAACTCTCCATGCCCGCAGGTCATATCCTTCATTCACCCCACCATGAGATGCATGGCGGATCACCTGATCTTCAGCTTCCAAACTAAATTCAGCTTTCCCCGCGGTTTCTCCCCCTAATTTCTGGCCTT
Organism: Eucriotettix oculatus; assembly: GCA_034510155.1. Taxonomy (NCBI): domain Eukaryota; kingdom Metazoa; phylum Arthropoda; class Insecta; order Orthoptera; family Tetrigidae; genus Eucriotettix; species Eucriotettix oculatus. Next base: position 27,398,690 of record CM067378.1, on the reverse strand, counting down.
GCAAAATTCCCGGGGTCAAAGAACTAGACTCAGACATCAGATTTTAAAATCTTCATAAGGTTTTTTTGGCACGTTCTGAAACCTGATGTCTCGCCCCTCTGGTGCCTTTGTGTTTACTTGGACTGCTGCCTCCAATATGGGGAATTATTCACCCAGTGGCGAAATAAAATGGCGATAGCCATATGCACTCATTGCAAGGGGTCTAGAAATATTATATTAACGCTATTATGAACATTACTATCTTACTGCCGCAGTTTCAACCAAAATCAAGGACTTAATGGAACTGAATTTATGGAAAGAATGCCTTTTCCGCGACTTAATCTCTTCTCAAAATCTTAAGTCTATTGGTACAGTCACGGCGAGATTATCTTAAGCCAATTTGAGATGAATCCCCTTAACCAAAAAATCCATATCTTACAGTCATTTTACTTCATATATCCCAACAATTCAACACTTACAAAGGAAATAAATTTTCCTGCCGCATGGGGAAATCACTATTGCTTATCGTGTATTGACCTTGGTTTTCGTAGTATAGTATCCATACTTTTGTATCCACACCATATAATTAATTCCATTAAAAACGATAGAATGTTATAAATAAATAAGAATAGTTTTGTAACTTAACATATAGCAAAAAGAATTTGGTTCGAGCTGGGTAGATACGAAATCATAAATGTTCGCAATTAGATACTTATAAGACCAGAATAATACGCGCGTATTAGTTGGAGGTGCATCAATACGGTATTGTAGTGAAAATGCATAACCACACAATATTCTGGAAGCTTCGTTGATGGACTCACAGAAATAAAGCATCCCTCGTCTATTTTGTCAAGCACGGTGAACACCATGAAAAAACTACAAGAATCATGACAGACAGTTTTACAATTCCAAAAAAAACGGGGGAAACCCTCTTTTAAAGGAGGCCACCCGTACCAAAGGACAGGCAGGAGAGTCAACGCTACCTCGACGGAGGACAGCTACTATAGCTATTTTGTTGTAACTCTGACAAATAAGTCAGATGCTAAGCTGAAAAAACAACAGTCTGAGAAGTACTCGTGCTACACCTCTGAAAGGAAGAATATTTGGTACACATCACACTCCATATTTCAAGCACACAAAAGGGTTAACGCGAGATGGTAGACGGAACATTTCCAGTCACCCAGAAGAAACCACACTTAACTTCTGACGTAGAGTCAACTTCCCTCTTCCTCGATTATGAAGGGGGCACTTGTGAACATATATAGTGAACTTCTCCATTGTTAAAGGCTATTGCTAATCTCATACATTTTAAAGTGATTTTCTTTAAATTTTCTTAAAAGTTATTATCTTGGTATTCGTTGGCACCTCGTGACTACTTAAAGTTATGTGCTACATCTCCCCAAGACAAATTTGATAAGGATAAAGATATTAATAATACTACATATGCAGTGTTTTTAATACTCCACGACCCGTAATATGCTACATTTACAATTTCGTTTCCATCACGTGTAATAGAAATGAAATTTAAAAATAGTAAATTATACAACCATATTGGCGCAAATTCCTAACATGACAGTATTTTTACTTATTACATATTTTAAATAAAGAAAGTTAATTTTAGAAAAAGGTCACATATTATGGGAATATTGTATGCAGGATCGTACGGTAACTTTCTCAGAATTATGAAAGTGTTCGAAATGCCGCCGGTTAAACCGTAGATCCAAACGGCACCAGAGGCTGTTAATCGACTATCTAACAAGTCGTCGTGCTTCTCTCTATGAAGTCACGAACTCTTTATATCTTTCTCTGGGTTGTTTCCTTACTAATTAGTATCCTTGCTAAACTGTGTGGGATACGAAAGTAAGTAGTTGTACTAACCTATCTCACGTGTCTCCACGTGTTTTTTTTTATTTCAATCAATACATAGCGATTGGTTCCTATAGTCGCAATCATTGGCATTGATTATATGAAATATAATACTTCCAATAGTAGAAATGATACCCCCAAGCGTCGTAAATGTATAATAATATGTTGAAGAGAAATACAACAAACTTTCATACAAGCGTTGATATTTATTATAATTAAAATGTATTTATTGATTTCGATAAACATCAGAGGCCCTATACTCCTAAACACATACCAACACAACAAACATTTCTCCACTTATTCTTTTTCAAAGGTTCAGCATATTGCCACTTACAATCTTTCGCGGTGGTTGACAGCCGATCCAGTCCTGAAGGCGTAAATGATTGTAGCCTCACCGGAACGCCAGCAATAATGTAACAAGAAGCCAGAAAGTTCCACCTAGAAACTGTTCTGTTGCTAACCTTTGGTCTTTGGTATGATAAATGTTTTTGTTCAATTCCTATTTCGATAATTGGCCCATGAAATACTGTAATATTCACTTCTGTAATTTAAAGGGTTTCTTTATACGTTTAGGCTAAATTCCTTTTGTACTTTAATAGTTATTTAACAGAAAAATAAATAAATAATTTTACATTTTTTAATTTCACTTCAGTAATAAATATTCCTCTCGTCGTATAAGGCTCCCAAGTAGCTCCGCAGTAAACTTTAAAATTTTCTTTTAATTTTCTTCTTTCTCTCTCACACACAACACTTTCCTCAATTCTTACTTATTAAAATATTAATTCGTCCGTTCTCCTGCGGCAGCATATCACGACTCTGGAAATCTTAAAGAATACTGCGTAGTTTGGTGTCCGCCCTGCTACTGACAGTAAAAAAATATTCCCGGTACAATAACAGGACTAAAGATATTTTCAGTACTCGTTCCGAAGTCGCGGAACGTTCATTTGCAATTGTTACGTTTGACCGTCTGTTTTGTCTCCTCTCACCTAAACGGGACGCTATGGGTCTTCCCGTGGTAGATCTCGCATGATAATTTCCCATTCTGTTTGCCTCCAAACGCTGCCTACGCTCTTCTTCAGTCTCACTGTCTCAATGATTATGAACTCGACTTGCGTTACTCGTACACCAACCAAAATTTTGATGCCTCCACGGCTGCATTTTATCACTAACAATAAATAACACGACGAAAAACATATCAAAACACACGAAACACACTACGTTTTGCTGTTGCGAAAGAAACGGTAATTTAATACGTATGAATGTCAATCTATCAATACTGTATGAACACGTCCGACACGTCAAGAAGAGAGAAAGAGCTTATGATCGCTTCATGGCAAGCCTTGTAAGTCGTAATGGTTTTGAACAGATCCCAATTTCTCATGTTTACAACAAAAGATGGAGTGATATTTTTCGCCCCCCCCCCTCTCTCTCTCTCTCGTGCTACCAAAATTACGCTTATAATAACACAGGAAGTGGGATGAATGGCAAAGGAACGGCTAATAGCAGTTTTAAATCGCACTTGATTTTTACGCCGACATTCTCGCGGCAATTTAATTGTTTTCTAAATATTTACATTAATATCTTCTGAACTATGCAAGATATCGCAATGAAACAAGCACGAAACTTTCAGTTGAAATTACTGTTTGAATCAGTTGTACAGTTTCGGAGCATTGCACATCAAGAGTATAGGCAACCCGCATTATATTGAATATCCAACCGCGCGGATGTAAAGAATCCTTCTAGTAGTTCCGTTTTCTGAAAATTTCCATCTTTCTGCGCAATTTTCTTAATTTTTCTTTTCATAAGAACATTGTACAAAGTATTAGAAAATTAATTAAAAAAGATGAATGAAATTGGTAAAGTTGTTCTCAAGTGACCAAAGGAAATAGGGATTCATTTTAAATAGATAGGTAAAATAGTTTTTTATTTATATTTACCCCTTATTAGCAAATATCCTGCATCAGAAGTAAATTTCTATTGAAACTGAAGTACAGGTCACAACAGTAATATTATAATAAGCAAACTGTTTTAAAATACTCCTTATTACTTAACAATTGCATATATATCAGAAAGAAAGAAAATTGTGAACAAAACTGGCGATATGTCAAACAGAACGTATGATAACCTACGCATACAGTCCAACAATATTGGAAAGTGTAGTCGTGACGATGAGAAGTAATCAGGTTGATTCGTGAAAGAAAACGGCACAACCTCCAACATTTCAAGAATATGAATGTAACTTATGTTGGGAAGATAATTTATCTTTAAATAGATTGATGTATATAAAAATTATGAACATAGAAACAAAATCGTGAAAGAAAGTTACGGATTTTTCGTTCTCCAGCTAGGCGTGCAGATTGAGCCCGTATTTAAGTCAAGATGTTTTATACGTCGATGTGAAGTGGGTCAGTTTTAGGGCGATGGTAATTTGCCATTGTTGAGGCTGTTTGGAGAGCGTAATCCCCTGTGGAAGTAGCTCTCGCACAGTTCATCACCTCCGCCTCGCCGTCTTAAAACTGCCGGCTGGGTTTTCCGATCCATTGCCTCGCGCTGCACATTCAACCGACATCAAGGAAATGGAGCCGTCCTCGAACGTACTTTGCTGCCTGCGAACTCTCATTACGGCACGCAAATCTCGCCCTGCTTTCCTATCCTACTCTCCATTACAGCCTCTAACGTATGTCAACCGAAACGGCCAACCATTTTATCTGATAAATATCTTGCCTAGACGGCATGAACATATTAACCAATATCTGTGGGAGGGGAATATTTGTCGTTAAATGGACCATTAAGGCAAAATGATTTTGAAAAAAGGCATCCAAAACCAACTCATACTTGTCTCATTTTTATCATTCATTTTAAAATTCATTTTGCTATATTTATATATACCCAAGAATCTTCTTTGCTACACTTATTTTCGCTTTCTAAACTTTTTATGCCTGGTGTCATTAGCATGTTTACTCAAAGCAATCGTACATTTCGTTTTCAATCTCCGTTTTCACATATCAAACAGTTGTTCAGTGTCTATGTACTTCACTGTGCCTCGGAAGAAATAGACATTGCCAGCGTGTGAACTATTAGTTATCCATGTTTTGGGTTAATTATTTGCTTGTCCTGTTGTTACCTTGAAGAGGGTGCAAAGAGGTACCGAAACGTCGGCTTATGCAAAAAAACCTGTGTGTTAAAGGTCGTCTAATTATTTAATTTAATTTAAAACAGATGTCACACTTCTGGGGGAAAAAATTGGCACACGACCAAAAACTTCTAGTTTTATATAATATAATATTTTAATAACATAGACGTGTGTCCAATATATACATATTTCAACTCTTTACATTATATGTGACAATATGTTTCTTATTTAAATTGCCTATCTTATCCCTCATATTAACTATCGTATTAATTATCTTATTCATAGACGCATAAATTATTATTAAATCATTGAAACTATGCCTCTTTACCAATTTTACAATATTTTCTGTTATTTTACCAAAATATGTAACATTGTTTACGGTGCTACCATTTTTTACTACATCATTTATAATATTTATATAAAAATCCTTTTATGCTAAACTCTATTTTTTACACTCATTCTATGGTATTTTTAAGAACTATAAAGAATACCATTTCTCTTACACATATCAAACATTTTTCTTTTAACGTCATTTATACAGGATGATTCTAAACCTCTACGACAACCTCCGAGGAATGATAGATCCAACAACAAGCAACGTATATCTTCCGATGCTTCGTTTCGAAGTTACAGCTGGATATGTTTTTCCGCAGGATTACGTCAATGTACTGCGAACGTGTGTACCCAGTTTTTTGTTGATGTCTGTAAGAGACAGTATTGAGTCATTTGAGTGTAATCTTCAATTGAGAACGTATTTCTGTACTTTTCGCGAGTTGGCGACATGATAAAGCTTTTATTGGAAGGCTCGCAGATACGGAAACAGAGCTCTCCGCATGTACCAACAACAGACCCAACAGGCAATGGTACGACAATGTAAGGAGTGCAATCAGGTGCAGGGCAAACACTTTAAATACCTCCAGTAATTTTTTCCATATTTCAAAATAAACATGTAAAAGAGCATCTATATTTCCTTTCGCTTCTTAACGTATTAATTTTCAACGGTAACTTCAAAACGACGCGTCAGAAGATATAGGTTGTATAACAAAAAGTATTGTTAGAGCTATCACCCCTCAGAGTTTGTCGCAGAGGTTCAGCATCACCCTGTATATTTTATCCATCAATCTTGCTTTTTTTTTCAAAATATTATCCTTTTTAAATTATATCGAATGCCACGATTAGTAATTTAACATACTGTCACGGTTACTTGATTCACTTAGTGAAAATATTTTTATCTTTCCTTATTTACGTCATATCCAGAAAACTTAATCTCCCGTTTCCTCCCACTCACACGCGAGTTTTATATTTTCAAATACACTTATAACGTATGTAAACTGAATATATGTATGTATTAAGAATGTAAATGTTGTAAACATGACTTGAGTAGTAGGATTGGATGTTAATGTAGTTGTGCAAACACTAGAGGTTGGATAGAAATAAACGTGGATCGTTGGAGTTGGGTAAACAAGCGTGAATGTTTACTATACTCTATTACCTTGGTTTTGCCTCTATTAATCCTCATATTGAACTCTTTCTCCAGGACTACGTACATGCCATTTATTATCGTTTCCAAGTATTCTTTTGCTAGTTATGCGAAAATAAAAAGGCTTGCGCAAAATAGGTTAGCATGGAGAGTTGCATCAGACCAGTCTTAGGACTGAATACGACAACAACAACGTCAAACACAAGAACAATTTTATGAATTAACTCGTAGTATCCAAATTGATAATAGACGTAAGCATATTTTTAGGATTGCTAACATTTCCTTGCTTTTGTATTCCGATTTTTTTATCTACTTTAATTCTTCCATCATTGGTCATTCTACTGCACAAATACAAAATGAGTCTTCTTTCATCAAAGTATAATTTCCCAATCTGACATCCTTTGCATCACCACTCTTCTTTTGAATGCATTCAGTCACTTTCATTTTATTTCTATACATCCTCATGTGGTACACTGTTATGAAGGCGGTGTACATGTCATTTAACAAGTCTTCCAAATCTTCTGCCGACATTAATGGTCGGCCTCTGCGGTCTAGTGGTTAGCGTCACAGCTTCGCGTCATAGAGGTCCCAGGCTCGATTCTTGGCAACGGCCCAGGTGTTTGTGTTGTGTGTGTTTTTTACGTTCCCTAACTCGGCAAACTGGAGCAAACAGCAAATCAGTTACTCAATTATATAGTCGCTAATGACTTTTGATGTTGGTGCGACTGTAAATACATAGTTTAAAAAATTACAATATCTCTAACTTACTGTCAATTTATTCTCCTTAACTATGACTCGATTTTCGAATTCTACCTTAACTCCCTTCATTGTTCAATGCGTATTTTAAATAGCAAAGCCGATAGCCTGCAATCATGTCTTTCTTCCTTCTTGATTCTTGCCTTCATTTCGCGACCAATTCTAATTAATGTTTCATTCTTCATTTTATAAATTTACAAATAAAAATCTATGAATTTATATTACATAATCTACATACAATTATATCTATTATTTGTCCCCCAAAAGTAATTATTCAATATTTAGACGCCTGATTTACATACACAAATATTTACTGCATTGCTTTATTTTTTAGTTACAGTAATTTGATACTAAAGGTCTACTTCAAACAGATTCAGACAAGTTTGTAAAATAATGTGTTCAGGAAACTTCTGTTCACATCTGGTTGTATAAATAATTTCTCGTCGTTTTCGATGTATTTCTTCTATAACCTAAATCGTTATTTATTTTTTATGTAACTGCAAGGAAACGTTTCTTTGATAAATATTTAAAAAGATATCTTTACGTAATCCATCAACACAACATGCTGAGGGATTATTTACCGGGATACGGCAAAATTCTTAAAAATTACAGTACGTGTCCAACTTAGATGAGACCCATCCGAATCGATAGTGGGTCGTGGTTATTCGGCTTATTCCCAGATGAAATGAGCGAGAACTGTGATTGCTACATGCATTCATAATGTCTGAACAAACCCGACAGTCACAAGAGGATCGTAATCCCTAGGCGCTGGAATTTTGGAGCGTTTCCACGTTTCAGAATATTACGTCCACTGGGATTGAAGCTTTCTATCCATTTTAAACTGTGACTAAAATCAGAACAATTTGACTGTATTTGCATACACAATTTTAAATTTAATTCTCGTGACATTCTCATAGCGAACTGAAAGTCTCTTTCCAGTATGCTGGATGATATTTCGGGACCTCACGTAAATGAGAGAATGCGTGATGTGACCGAAGATTCCGTCCACCGGATAACATCATCGAAAAATAGTTCACAGTTAATCTACATGCGAGACCGTTGTACCACTTGCAATTTAAAAATAAATAATCTTAAATACCAGTGCGTAATGGTTCCTTTCAATAAAGACAAACATAGAGGGGAAAATCTCCTGACTGCCTATAGTTATGGTCAAAAACAGTAAATTTACAAAGCTATTTTTAAAAACAATTTATATCCAATTAATTTTGCTTTAAAGCTTATTCCAATTATGAGTCCATAAAATTTGAAAAACAATTATTAACTGCACTCAACCCTTTACTAAACAGAAAATTATAAACTGGAAAAGTAGGATCTGGTCAAGAGCCATAATTCATTTCGTATACTGTAGTAGTAATTTATTACTGACAGATCATGGTCATTATCAGTGAAATACAATTTGGCGTAAAATGAACATGTTTAACATAAACTATGATCACATTCGATTTTTCTAGTAATAAAACTGTATTCATTGAGATCAACTTCAACGATAATTTAAACACCAAAGTATTTTCCATTAATCACTTTTTAATTATTTCTAAATTTCATCCTGAAGTAATCCTAGACAAATTCAAATAGTACTAATAAACTTCAAGTAATTTATGGTAATATAGTCCGTAAATGACGATCAAATCAAGTGTTTGTAATTGTATTAATTATTTTATGTTGTCCAGTAATAAAGTATTACATTGTTATTACTTTTAACTTATATACATAATTAAAAAATACTCATAGAAGTAATCTTTTCCAAATGTATTTATTTTCGTCCAGTACCTGACTCTCGAATCATGTATTCACTCCAGAATCCAAGGAACATGGCTTCATAACATAAAATAATCTCTACTGCAATGTTGAAGCCATGTTAATTTTTGTCCATCCTGATGAAACTATATATCGGTATATTGATACATGTTTATTTACTATTTAATAAATAACCTCGCTTAAAGATAATTAAAAAATAGGGTTCCAATAAATATATATGTATATATTTTTCCTGAGTAACGTTCATCGTGAAACGCTCTCGTAACTACGGAAATGCTCGGCTTTAGCTTCGTCAAAGAAATCACGTTGCAGAGAGTACACTTCAAACCATTTTTTCGATAATAACAATTCCCTTATATAACTTAATGTTTATTATTTAGTTGAAGGTGATTGAAATGCTTCGCAGTAGTTACTTAATACTTTTCTTGCATATAGTAGGTTAAATTATAATAACACGTATGTAATATTTATTTTATTGTTTAAAGTGGTTGAAAGTTAGTGATACATAATATTTCTAAAGTATTTTTGGGCCATCGAAATTAAGAACAATCGTTTGCTTCCATTAAACCTAGCAGTTTTAATTAAATAGATTATAGACTTCGGATGAAATCTTCACGGTTAACCAACCAATCTTCTTAGAGTATTCCATCCTGGCCTCCCTCTTCTAATCTTACCCCACACACGTCCCTCTAATGCTAATTTTACAAGACCCTCGTATCTTAAAACCTGGCCTATTACTCTGTCCCTTCTCTTGGTCAACGTCCTCCATATTGTTCTCTCTTCCCCTGTTCTGCTTATAACTTCCTCGTTAGTGATTCTACCATCCATCCTTCCATCCATTTGATTTTCAGCATTCTCCTACAGCACAACATTTCTAAGAATTATATTATTTTCCTTTCTGCAACTCCTACCGCCTACCATCAACGTTTCGCACCCATTTAACGCAACAATTCAAATGTACATTTTTAGCAATGATCTCCTAATATTCACACTGAACTACCCGTAATTAAATTTATCTTTTATGAGAAAGCCTTCCTTGACTATGCTATCCTACTCTTTATGTCTGCAATACTTTTACGATTCCTAGTTATTATGCTTCCCAAGAAGCAAAATTCCCAAACTCCCTACAATATATCCCTTCCCAATTTAGGCGTGCTAATGTAAATAAATTCCCGGACATAGCCGGGTATGTATAATGTAAGTAATGCCCAGATGACACTTCGACATAATAAATGCTGTATTTTGGAAATCCTAGCGCTTGCCAGTCACGGCTGGTTCCGTTAAATAATTTTAAATATGCTTTAAGTATATAGGGTGTTTCATAATTTCCATTACAGCCTTATAAGGGTCGTAGAAAGGAAGCCCATGTCAGGAAATATAACGCTTGAATGCAAAATAAGAATGATCATTGAACCAGTGGAGACAATGAGTTTGAATTAACGTCTCAGTGTAATCTTATAACGCATAATTCACCATCCGGTAATGCCTCGTCCTTTACTGCTGAATGATTCAACGATAACTGATAAAAGGGCACTACTAGTACTACTAGTGAATCGGCAGCTTTGAACTCGATAAGATCTTCATTCAAGCTTATTTTGCATCCAAATGTACATTTCCGGACATGGTTTTTCATCAAAAATTTATCCACTAATTACTCTCTACAGCCCTTACAAGAACATTTACATTCGTCTTCGCTGACGTCAATAGTACGATATCAGATTTCCAAAATTAATTAATTTCATTGGTCCAAGTAATTTCTGGCACTTATTGTTGGAAGAAAATATGGGTGTAAATGACAAAGTACATGCTGTTAATTAAAGACTTCAAGCAATGCTGTTAATTAAACAACAATTTCTGCGCCTGGAAGTTTTGTTTCAGCTCTCGCAAAAATAAAAACAAGCAGCGTTACCGAAACGCTATAGGAGAGGTGCTGCGAGAGGAGAAGGCAGTTAAATAAGCGGCAGTTTTTCCGATACTTGACCGGGCGATTCGCAGCGCCCTGTCCGGAAACCAGGTTAAACTCGTTGGGCCAAAAGCGCAGCCAAATGAAGAGCACCAGTAAACTAATTAACCCCCGAACAATGCTGCTTCATTTCCACGCCTCGCGCTCAAACTGTGGAACTAATTGCGATAAAAATCAAGCCTCGCTATCAACTTTTATCCTTCTAATTTTGATTGGCATCTAAACTTAATTTGGTGTCGTGCATGACGAGGAATGGGCGTTTGGCTCCTGAGAATCCTCGACTTTGTAACGAATTTACCGCTACGAATTATTAAATTCCTCTCACGTCATCGAAATTAAATGCAACTATAAACAATAGCTGTAATAATTTTGAAATACAGAGTTGCTCCCTTAAATATTACTAATTAATTGTGAAAGCCGTAATAGGAAACATGGATAGAAAATTTAAATACTGAAATTTCACCACATGGCAACTAGAATAAGTAATTGTAACTTTGGATTGAAAGTGAAAAAAAGCTTGATATTCGAATTTTGGATAATGGAGAAATTTTTTCGGGTGTTTCACCACCAAGTTCAAAACATTCTACGATAATAAATCCAAAGCTTGGTTAGCGTTTTCCTTTTGACAGCCAACAATGGTGAACCCAGTCAGTGAATTTTTAAAATTCGTAAAAGTTTGTAATCGTTGTTATACAATGCTTTCATTTGAAAAGTCTCAGTCTAAGCAATACCCAAGTACAGCTTGATTCTACTCTGGTGAATCTTCCCCCCATCAATAAGAAAATATCGGGTGGCAGAGTATAAAAAGTCCGAACGTCGCACTGGTAGACCAAATGAAGTGACCACGTTCGATGTGTTGACGAAAATGTGTTGGCTGTTCGTCAACCGAAATTGTGCAAGCTTCAGATGAAGAAACACGCAAAGCAATGGGCGTAAAGGGGAGAATGGACTCCAAGCAAGACGAAGACAGATTCATCAGATGGTGAGATCATGGGACCAGTTTTTTTGAGACGCACATGGAAAAATTTTAAATGATTATCTTCAAAAGGAAAGACAAGCGACGGCGAGTATAAAGTGAACATATTGCAGCGAAAGAGAGATGAACACAATAAAGAGCAGATGAATTTGGCAAAAAATAAAATATTATTTCATCAAGATGATTCCCCAGTATACACATCCATTACCTTCCCACTGCTCCCTATTTTCCACATTCAGAACCCTTGAATTATTCTCTCTGAACAAAACTTGTTAAATTGGCTCGGTGGTAAAGGATTTGCCAGTAATGAAGCAGCAGAGTGTGTGGTTTAAGATCACTGGGGAAAATGTGTAGAGTTACGTTGAGAAATAATATTATTTTGTTAAAATGTTTTTTTAGATCCAGTACTATTCTCGTATGGTATCCGAACGCACCCGACGTTGTAGCGCAGTAGGACCCCTTCGTAATTTTATTCGAATTTTTTATTTTTTAATTATCTAAAGGTTCAGCAAGAACATTCTGGCTCTTCGACAGACAGGTAAGATGTAGTTTTCCCGGCGCCAGGCTGCCTGTCTGCGGATTTATAAGATTAGGCTTGTTTTTGCTCAAGGAACGTTCACGCTTCAAAATTTTCGGACTGTTCTCTTTGTCATGTAAATTTTCCCGCGCTGGGCGAAGGACTCACGAGGATTGACGGAACATATATCACGTGGGATAGTGCTTTCCCATGGAAAAGGGGAATATACGAGTTAAACTTGGAGTCCAGAAGATAGAAAAATATTCAGAGTTGTGCAAGACGTTGAGGAGGCGAGGAGGAGAGTTGATCAGGACGTGGAAGGGAAGAGAAAGCTGGAGAGTAGAACGGATGTTGAAAGGGAGGAGGAAGCTGGAGAGGGCAACAAGAGATGAAAGGGTGTTGTGAATTGTTGCTCTTTAGTGAGAAGGTAGTGAGAACAAGGAAGTTCCAGTCGCCTAGTACTTGCATCGAGAGGCGAAAGAAGATAAAAACAGGTTCGTCAAGAATGATCGAAAATCTCTGCTACACGTATAAGTACTTAACCCTCTGATACTTAAAAATCGTCACCATCAATTAATTAAATGGTTTGTAAAAGCGCGCAGGACCGCCGTGTTTTTTAAATAAAATTGTTATATTATATCCTAAAGCGCAAATAAATTTATTAAATAACTTAAATACAACCCCTGATCATTTACAACATTGACCGGGATATATCTTCGTGTACGAGTAACAAGACATTCTTATTAGTTAAATATGGTCAAGAAATATCAGAATAAATTTATTCAATGAATATATTAATAGTTTAAAAAATTCGGCCTTGTTGAAGAAAGTCTAAATTGTATATTACAGGAACACCTGAAGAGGTCCCAAGACATGAATAATTGTTTTTCTTTCAGTTTTATTCATTGTCAAGTAAAACGTTTTTGTGTGACCATTAAGCTAATGATAATATTCTGGCCGCTCTTCGTCATATTTCTTTTTTGTAGATTTTCTAAAGGATTACATATTATTCACTTTTACCCATTATATTCTTAATTAAGGATATAGCAGTCGATAGCCTAAACAGAAACTAGTGAATAATAATTAGAATGTGTTTTGATCTTCCCCTAAAAGCCAACTCAGGATTTAAAATTCGGTGAACCATGCACCCGTATATTTTTCTTTGAGCAATTGAAGCATTCCTCTCTCATTTCATTACAATATTGCACATTTGATCAATGTAAACAATGACCATTCTTCAGTACTTCCTAGAATTAGGTTGTGAAGAGTGTTGTTAAGAAACTAGCTAAGTGCCCGGTCATGTCCGGGTTCTTATTCGTATTAGCCCAGTACGGTATTAAATTCGGCACAAATGTAATTTAATGTTATTTACGCGTTCTCAGGCCTCCCTATCTTTTGAGAGATATACGTAGACCCTTGTACATCTCTTCTTATTTGTCATTTCACCCGGTAAGCGTCAGGTCACGGGTTCGATTTTCGGGCCCTATAGAGAATTTCTAAATCCAGTTTCTTGGCATAGCTGAGCTTCAATTCAAGTAATTATTTCTCTCGTTATATTGAATGTTTAAAAAATGGTAGTAGAGTTCCTCCAGCTCTTTATTTATTCCTCTGCATGAGTACGTATCTATCATTCTGTATAAGGACCACTTGAAATCGACTAATTTATGAATTATCTTTATTATCTATTAACACTATACGTGAAATCTATGAGTTCATAAAGCATACTTTCAATGTATTTTTCACTGTAAATACTAGTAACCTACATCGTCAGAAATGTTTTTCTTCATTTTTGTCTTCAATAAAAATACTTAATTCAAAGGAGAAAATGTATGTTGCTGTCATAGAACTTCGCCTGCAGGTTTTGCATTCTTTATTCACTAAAGACTCAAAATTTTGCGTAACAGACGTATTGCTTTTAGTTTGTTAAACAGACAAAGCATGTCTCGTGCCAATATGGCGGAACATAAATAAGACTCTTGGAGGCAACCGTTCCCTGGGAACTCTGGGTCAATAATGGAGAAACCGACAGTGTTGCCGCAAACAAAATAACGGCAAGCTTCAGGAAGATGTAAACATCTGAAGATAAACAAGCCGACAATTGGAAAACGACGGTTGAGAAATGTAATCAGCCAGTAGGATTTGAATGCCTGAATAAATAACATAAATGCATGATAATATAGAGAAGTATGTTACTTAAAAGCACGTCACGAATAATTAATTCTTTAAACATAAGTAATAAAAGATAATTACAGAACGGTATTTACAGTTATATCAAATCTACTGGTGCTTTGCGGATGTCTCTTTCTTGGGATAAATATCTCTGGTCATAATTCAAAACAATGAATTGACAAACTATTATTAAGCTCTAGGAATTTGCACAGAGTCAGGTTGGCTGTTCCATTGGTCAGCTACATCTTTCTTCCAACTTGGACAAAAAAGATATACGACTAAGGCAATTCGATTCTAACAAATAATAAGCTGATACTGTAGTTATATATATATATATATATATATATATATATACTATGGAGGTATGTATACAATATCGTTTAACATATACCAATAATTCAAAGGAAAGACGTGAATCAAAACTGTTATGTTTTACACTTAAGCAATTTCAATTCACTCCAAAGAAATCTATGAAAGACTAAGTCTAAATCCAGGCAATTAATGAGATTAAGGACTAGTAAACGATTACATATAAGTTATCAATTGTGAAAATATAGATAATTCAAAAACAATAAACATTCGTGGATTATAAATTGGGTTTTTAAGTAACGCCGGATTGATGTTGAAATGGAATAAAATAAGTTGCGTGTGAGATATTAACTAAATTGTTTATTTGAAAGGACCATGAATTCCCTTTGAAAAAAAATCGTAAATACCTCACAAAAAGTTTGTTTATTCCATTCCACCCTTACTGAGAAACCCTATACAAAATTAGCAAACAAATTTAAAAGGTCTGTAAAGAAATACGGACCTTTAAAAGTTCATGGGAAGCCACATTAAAATAAATTCATCTTGATCAATGGTTGAAATTAAGCCGAAACAAGCCAATTTATTTTTGGTGCAACATGAAGTTCAAAGTAAGGAATAAAATCTGTATTCTTTTTATTTTATTTGGTTATTTCTCGTACCTCTAATTTCTTACCCTTAGATTTAGTCAGGTGACTGAAGCAGAATTATGGTTTGTTTCTTTCATTTAAATTCTTAATATATAATTATTGGTATACTATTATTGCATCCCAAAAATACAGTACATATTCAAAAGTACACAACGCACATCTTACAATTACCAATAACTACTTTACGTATTCTTCATAGATTTTTAAAAAGAAATCAAACTATTTCTTTTTTCTCCGGCCCGCAATTTTTAACGTCATGTTTACAAATCGTTATGAGACAGCCGAAGACGCAAGGCAAACTTAAAAGAGCTAATTGGACGATTTTGTCAACATCAGTAGTATTCAACTATTCAATAAAAAGTACTTACACAATTATGTCGACTATACCATGGCTTTGCATACCTGTAACAAAGAAATGAACATCAGTTATTTATTGAGCATCAGAAAATGGGACGGAATTTGATACTTGATTTGAATCATCAATGCTATTTCATCAAAGCCTGTGCCGTGAATATTTAATGAAGAATACCATTGATTTTTCTATATTAACATATGCACATGAATTTAAATTTAAATTTAAATTATTTGAATGTTACTGCATCTAATAACACAATGATATATTTTGGAATACAGGAACTATAATTCTAGAAGTAAATAATTACTATTTCAGATGAAATATGAGAAACAAAATTTAAGATTATCAATTTCGACACGTCTACTTGAATTGGAGATGATACGTACCTGTGGGAGTTTTCTCTCGCAGACGCTTTTCCCCAGAGTGCTTGTGGGACTCCCCTGATTATGTCGGGAATGCCTAATACTCTCTCTGGTTTTTTTCAAAGTTCTCACATGCCGAGGAACCTTCACCTATTTTGGGAAGTATATGTACTAGGGTCGAAGACCTTTGGCTTATGCCAAGAGTTGTCCGCTGATCCCATTCGATCAGTCAGCTAACTGCCTCCTAAAACTGGAGGAGATACGGAGAAGGGAATGCTGTGACCCACAGAAAACTCGTCTCCGTCATTCGGAAGGGCGTGAGAATAGTACCCAATGCCCGACCTACCTGATGTAGGTTTTCTAGGGTTTTCCCTGGATCTCTTTAGGTGAAACACCTTAAACTATAGCCCGGGGGCCCTAGTCAACCCTTGGCTACCTTGCTTTACCTTCCGCATCCCCCCTTTTCAATTACCTTCCTATGCTATTAAAGGGGAGTTGCTTGTTTCAGGATCACCCTATTGTAGCCCCCAAAAAAACATGTACTTCAAATAAAAAATGCAAATTGCAGTATATGATATGATTTATAGGATTTGTTTTAGTTAAAATGTCACAGACATGTATTTGAACAAAAATAGAAGAACTACATAATTTCTTTGACGGTGTGAACAGGGTAGCTTATTTTAAGAGGCAGGTTTAAAATTTTATATTAAATGTTTAGAATTTTGTAATTAAATATAATTATTGTAATAATTTTATTTTTACTTTATCTTACAGCAGAAGCTACAATATTAATTATCTTATTCATTATTACTTCTTTAATTTTAGTAATAATTTGAATAATCGTGCAGGGTGAAACTGTAAAAATTTATATTTTATGTAAAAGACATTATCTTCTAGCTCAAATAAGATAAAATGAAATTGAAGTTCGTTTAACATAAAATAAAATTTTTCTTCTTTGGGAAATGCCAACTTAAAATAGTGTGATAAGTATTTGTAAACGTGGAGTACTCCGGCTTTGTAACAATTTGACGCTTTGAAGGGAATATTGTCCGAATACTTTACTGGTGCATTTTGGGAACTGTAAGGTAATCTAACTGCTGTAGTTTCCGCAGTCTTTCGCCTGATTGGCAATCACTATGTTCCGTGAGGTAGGCCCCACTCATTATCAGTTGTCTTTGAACCTATTCTCGTGGGTCGGAATCGCGGAGCACGTTCAACTTTAATATCCTTCTGCCTTATCTCAACCGTAACAACCACCAATCATCTTTTCTCCGGCAGTGAACAGCTTTTATTTAACATTAATCTTCGAAAAAGCTACATTACTTTCCACTCATCTTCCTCCCCAATACTAAATAACTACTGTCGTTCCAAAATCCGTTCTGCTACATAACTTACTGCTCATTCTGTCCTGCTAAGTCATTACTTTCTTTTCTCCAGATCATCTCGACACTTCAGAGAGCCAATGTTCCGCCTAACATACTTAAAAAATTGAATGATACTGAACAATGATAATCGAATGTGTGTCCCTCACAAATTTTAATATTGTCGTTTCGAAGCAGCTGATTCCACGTCCACAGAATCTCGCGTTCTTCTTGGCAAAATTATGCGTCATTTTTACAGTACAGTACAGTGACTTGTTTTGGCAGATGTTTACACATCCTGGACGCGTTCTCAACCATCACCAATCTTCTTAACTGAGGACCGCTGATAGCTGATTGTTTCTTGTTACTATACGACCTAGTCAGTCCGGACGCAAGGACATTAATTGCCAAAAATCAAATAAGAAAATAAATAATTGAGACCATTAATTTTGCATGTGTTCATTACAATATCCGGTTTAAGACGTTTTCGGAAATAAACATTTTTGAAATAAGAATTTAATACGATGAAAACCCTTAAATTGCACTCATATTTGAATAAAATACTTGACCATTGATAATGGAACCTGTTCGAGCACAAGTTTACGTATTATTAAGGCAGAAGGGGTTTGTCACCAAATTGATTAAACGATTAATTGCTCTAAATCTAATATCCGCACTGACACAAAATATTAGCACCATCCTACGGAAACTGATCTATAATTTGATTACAGTCGCTCTGAGGGGTAATTCGATTTTATTACCATTTTATCGTGTGTTATGTGACAAAAGAAAGCAACATATAATCTTGTTAAAAATACGATGTTGCTAATTTTTTCGATAAGCGTAATAGAATTGTACATTACTGATGCTCGATACTATAAATAAATATGAAGAAACTTTTTGGGAATTGAGTCTGCAGATTACGACAAATTGCACAATCTGCGACGACATATTCGAACTCTCGTCTTATCCTAGGAACCTGCTGCGTATTAGAAAATTCATTTCCGTAATTTTACAACACAGCATAAGTAAGAGCAGAATATTAATTAGATTTAGGGAATAAACGACCGGGATGCAACAAGCTTCTCAAATATGAGGCAAGCTAATAGCAGCCAGAGCGAGCTGTCAACCTGGCGCAATAATATTCCAGCGCCATCTGCGGGGACAAGCGTCTCTTATTGCACACTGACAGCCTGTGGCAATGAGACAAAAGCCTAGCCATCACACGGAACGTCCACTACTGCCAAGTGATTTGTGGTTTAGCTCAGCTGGACCCAAAAGGCAAAAAAACTAAAACAACACATGTTAAGAAAATAAAAGAAGTTAAAGAAACAACTTGAGATGAATATGGGGGATTTCAATTATTTTAGTGCAATGTTTATACATTAATAATAAGCCTTTATAATAAAAAGAAAACAATTTACTTTAACCTAAACAAATTTACATCAATATTACAATTTTTATATTTTTAACCTTCAAGCCGGCATCTTTCTTAATTAACACTACATATATATTTACATAAAAAATTATACAAACAAATTCCTTTCAACTAACAACTCTCTGTTTATAAACTAAGGGTCGTATGTTATGGGCCTTCTTATAGATCAGAATATTTCACACAAAATATACTTGGACAGTAAAGGAAATCAGCAAAGAGTTGCAGAAGTAATCACCGTGTCGACATAATGGACCTTCCAGCGTCTTCCACCTAATTTGGGTCGTCCTCGATCCAAATCAGAGCCGCCGCTGCTATTCTTCCTGCCTCTAATCTCATCCGATCCACTGCTATAGTCTCCACAATCTCCCCTGCCTAAACTCCAATCATCTGTCTGGCAATCTCTCTCGAAACCACCTCCAAAATTCTCCCTGCAAAACTTTTTAATACCTACTCCCCACTTCTTAAGTTCTTATCCCAAAGATGACAGGGATGGATATTAAACAATAACATGTATGATTCCTCTTCTCTGGGACTCACAGTTTGCCTCTCTCCCTCACGGTATTTGGGGAAAAACACCACCCGATGCCGTCAAATATCTCCATAGTTGGAAAACACCACAGGCGCGCCTTGGCTCAAAGACTGTCTCATTTCTTTTGACTCCGCACCGCCAAAGACCGAGCAGATGTGTTTGACCGTTACAAACTTTGATGGTTGATGACTTTGGAAAAAGTATAAGATGAGAAAAACTGAATATTGATACGATCAATAACGTGCAAAGAACAAGTGGAAAACTAAAGCATCAAAATTTTACTTTATAAAAAAGAAAAAAGGGCCGGTGCGGAAACACAGTATCGATAATACTTTTAGAACGACAGCAAGATCTTTGAGGATTAGGTAACCTCTAAAGGGCACTTTCTACAATCCAAACCGAGACATGAGTACTGCAACATAATGTTGCGTTTTTATATTCACATAAAAGATCAGTATACTATGGTCCTTTCTTCACGAGATATCAAGTAATCTCGGAAAATCCTCTTAATATTAGGGACTGCTTTATTCGGATAGTTCGGTTGCGTTAGGGTTTTTGGTGAAGCACTGTGCGGTAATGTTTTCTTTTTATTGTTTGGCGGCGTTGTCGTTAACTTTTATTTCCGAAGCACGGCCATTCAGCAGCCGCCAGCTGATAAAACTGACCTCTGAAATTCTGGTGCCTTTTAACATGTCAGTTCTGTCTCCCAAACGGCCATTCAGGGCCAGTAATCCGCGGTTCATGTGTCGGGGCTATGAAAGAGCACACTCATTAGAAAAAAAATACACTATGTAAAAAGAAACACTGAATATGAACGGAACTGAAAGCATGCCGAGAAGGTTACACATTTTGGTGTCGCAATTTTTCATTGAATTCAGTCCGCCGCATGAATTATAAACGTAATTGAATGGTGAATAGCAGCAATTCGTAACGGTGCGTCGTTAAGCCGAAATCTAATTAACATTGATTATAAGCACGAGATCGATGTTTTGGAAGGCTTGCTATGAGGTGGGCATTGTGGAGTGGTGTGACAGGCGACATCAAAGCCACAATTTCTCGCCTATCCACTTCCCACGCGGATCGATTCGCCAGGAATCTCGTTTGATCGAAGGGTTTACGACGAACCAAGACTTTACTTGAACTTCCAGTGCGTCTACTCCAGCCGATAGAACGTATCACTTTTATAATATCAGGATTGGAATTAAGTGCGTAATCCCATGAAACTAACTATTGCATATTGTGTTCATTAACGCTGATTCATTGAACAATTTAAGTTACGTCATCATTAACGTTAGACAGAACCACAAATAACCATAATGTACATCAATATAAAATTTAATATAATTTATAGAAGTAGAATTATAAGGAAACTAAGTGCAACATAATTTTATGACTTTAAAGTCTTAAAAGTCTTTAAAGACTTTAAAGTCAGAAAACTATGTTGTAATTTATGATGCTTGGCCTGAGAATTTGCATCTAAATCAGTTAACATTTGTAATTTTGTATATCTAATTCCAAACTGCTAGTAAAATGTCGTTCCTAAATTTGATTAAATATAAGTATGCGTTTGAATTTCTCTAACAAGATTACAGTTAGAGTTTCTAATGAATTGAAGAAAATGTAATCTTATTCCTAAACATTTAAACATTTTTAGCATTGACACCCTTGATATAACTTTTTTTTAAATATTGTTAATTTCAACGAAAGTCTTATATGGTTTAGAAAAAAAGCTGTTAAATTTAGAAATTAAAGATTTAAGTGTCTACATAGGTTTTATAATAAAAAACTTAATATATCTGGAAAAAAGTTGTTAAATTGTCTTATGAACCTGTATATAAAGAATTTTTTCCTCCTGAAGAAGTCTCAAAAATGGAGACCAAACGTCGCTTTTGAATAAATTTATATGCTGAATTTTTGGCCGTCTTTTTATTTATTGAAAAGAAATGCAATTATGAACAAATATTGTATGAAGAACAATAATATTTATAAAAGAATGATTTAATGTTAGCTACCAAACATGTTCGAAACAAACCCATTTCATATATTATTATTAAATAATCACCTAGTAATACAAATAACCATTTGGAGGGATGAACGTTTAAAATAAATAGTGGTTCATTCTTTTATGGAGTGTAGAATCCGGTGACATGTCATAAAGTGAAAAGATTAATACGAATACTCAAAATTATTAAACACTAGCTGTGCGCACAACTTGGGCAAATAACACCACCGATGATCTCTTTTTTGATCAGACTCATTTTCCTGTTAACTTCACTTTGTCTTTGCACTCAAAGTAATTGATGAAAAACAAATATTTTTTCTCTCATGACTAAAATACACAATCAGCGCTAGAATCAATCAAAAGTAATAGACATAATTCAATTGAAATAGAAACTAGCCTTTTATGTTAGAAAATTAAATCGACAGTTAAGAATGGCCTAGGCCAGAAATAAAACCTCAGACTATAAAAGCTTCATACGACAGAAACGCCAAAACAGGTCAAATGAAAGTAAGCTGTCAGTCCTTGAGAATTTTCTACTCTAGCCTGCTTTGGCGCATGTTGGGTACGATACCCGCTAGACAGCAGTACTAGACTTTATATGAATATATTATTATTTTCTGAACCCTACAAGATATCGGAATGGAACATAAGCCAAAATTTTTCAATGACATCTGTAGAGTCGTTTCGGAGCCTTTTCAGACAAACTTTCAGGAAAACAGACTTTTTTTTAAAAAAAAAACTATCTTCTATGATTAAGAATCGTATAAATAGCAGTTCTTACTTAAAATTTGGCAGTTGTTCTGACATCACAGACAGACAGTCCAATTTTATTTATTGAAATAGATCATTAATTACACCCATTCGTTGTTCAAGTGGTATCATTTACAATACAGGTAAGTAATAATCCACTCCTATCAACAAATGGCCTACAAATGGGCCCACCTCTTCAAATAATATCTGGGATAACGTAATGGCTATCTTGTCTGATTTATTGGTTACATCCCACTACTGGAAAGCCAATTTAAAATATCTAAATTTTAAATATATTTGATGTAATTGGTAACTTGCGAGGACGATTTAAAGGAAACCAAGCCGTAGTCGTCAAGAATACGCTTAAATAGAGAGCGCGTAGGTTTTCCGGAGTAAATGATGAACGACGTTTCCTCGAAGAATACACTTATTCGTACATAAATTAATTCACGCAACTGACGAACGTATTTTAAAAATTAATATGTAATATTAATCCAAGTTCTTTAATTATTCGAAGTTGAAAAAAAAGCTGATTCTGGCAATGAATAATGTTAATTAACGTTCATTATAAAAAAAATTGTATTTTCAACCACATACTTGGTTGAATATGTTTAATGTTGTAAAAAATCTCCTGGGTTAAGTAGTTGTGTGAATAATATTTTTGAAATACAATAAAACTAAAAAAATACATTTTTACCATCGATTATAAAATAAATCAACCCTCCGATATTAAAATATAGCAACCAACTCAAATAGCAGTAGGTTACACATACACTGAAAATTTTTTACTGTTATTGACTGTTGAGGGGTTTCCGAGAAATAAATCGTGAATGAAGCGGCAGCGCACAACAAAAAATTATATAAATAAACCAAATTACTGTAAACTGCCGGAAAATTAATCGTGACATGGAGTTTTGAATCAATATATTCGAGTATTTATAATCGTAAATCCTTCCACCTCATTATAATATCTGCAGTAATAGCTTGCTTGGTGAATGTAATATTTCATAACGCGGAAAAGAAATATATTATTTAAACATTTAAAGCGAATAACCGTTACTAAATATTAAGGAAGATTGCATCAAACCAGTCTTAAGAGTTATCAGAACATTAACAAATATTAAAGCACAGCTGCATTAGAATGAGTTGCTGCAAACATTCTTTACAAGTTTAAATGGGTTTGATGGTTTTGTAAAGGTTATAAACTCCAGCGATGAATTAACGGCACCAATTTATGGGCGATTTCCAGGAACCATATGAAGTGTTATATCTGTTAGATTTTTTGCTATTATTATGGAAGAGGAGCTGGTGCAGTGAGGATTTGTCGTCGGTCGAAGGCAAGGAGAAATGGTTAAGGATCCAAGTAGTTGAGAGAAATCGGTTTGTATGATTTAATCATTTAATATATTAGACATAGGAATAATTATTTACGTTGGTAAATAATATTAATACGAAAGCTACGAATAGCTTAGTTTCTTTTCTTTAATATTCTGTATTAATCAACGAATTTCAAGCCGGTTTCTATATTCTATATAACGCAATTATTTGGTAATACTGGCATTTAATTATATATTATCACCCTCAACTAAAATAATTTCAGGTAGCGAACCATTTGAGCATGCGATACGATAAAAATAAGAAGGCACTACAACTTTCGGCGTGGAGGGAGGCCCTGTTGCCACCTAGTCAAACAAACTAGTCGTGGTAGCACATTGTGATTGCACGGCAATACTTCTTCCGCTTCCTATTGAGCATTTTGATAGGTATATTCAATTTTTATTTAGTGGGAACTCAAAGTTAAGCAACGTTTAAATCCCAATTTATTTTCCTACTTGCCTCAACAAATTAATGAATATCGTTTGTATACCTAGGAATGTCTCACGTTCCATATAATTCTCTAAATTGAAGATTATTTATTTTGTATTATGCCTAGCAGATTCTGTAAGCATAATTCTACGTTTTCATGAAAAATTGAGCGAGTATCAAAGTGTTTGCGAGAAGATCTGTGGTACAGTTGTGTTAATAAACGGTCTTACCCACATCGGCACTAGTATAACTGTAGTGCAAACTGGAAACATAGCTGCGTCTGCTGCGAAGGCCCAGATTGGACATGCATACTCCATGACCGGTCTAATCAAACGTTGGAATAATTTGATGCCTACGCAGGTTCGTGAAGTAAGTGGTTGCCTTACGTTCTTAGAAGCGAACGGTATTGAGCATTTCCATTTTTATGACAATAAAAAGAACCAGGTACAATTTAAAATAGAATTTTGTAATATTTTGAAATTATTGTTTGATTTTTACGTTGGATATCAGATGTGATTATAATACGAAAGGTTTTGTTTTTACGTGTTTTAGAAGTATTTCTATTAGGTGTTTTTGAAATTTTGCTACAGCACATTATTTATTGATCATCGGACAGTTAACCTCAAGGTTTAATTTGCAACGAAAAACCTTTTATTCTATGTAGGATAAAATGTAGGACATGTAGCAGAAATCTCTGCAGTCGAAGTACGTACTACTGGTCCGTCTGGCTGTCGTAATCATGCTGCTTTCCAAGAAGCGTCGGCTGCTTCCCAGGAAAGGTCGGAGTCTCTTTTCTTCATTGAGGTGTGGATATTAAAATTACAACGATAACAATAGTGCAACGTGATCGAAGGGAAGCCGTTGCTTCCGACCAATCCGATCGGCGTTGAGTGTTGATAACGAATTTCGAAAGGAGAGTATATCTAAGAGCTATCTGGATGGTTTAAAGGCACTTTACGATAGAGGGTAGTGTGGAAACTGTATTCTGTTGTGGATTACCATAAAAGCGACGTTTCGTCTCCATTTGGAGACTTCCTTAGGCGTAAAATTTAGCAATACATCATATACACTCCTTGACTCCCTCAGCCGAAACGATTATTGAATATACATGTGAAGAATTAAGTGTGTAGCATGAACCATCTCCAGCGACAGTTACGGCCAAAATGATTCTTCACGGATAGTGGTCCTGCCCCCTGAGAAAACCTGAAGAAAGTTGTGCCCGTGAAACCACTACCATCTCGAGTACAACTCCAATGTGCGTTGGCCTCGGACGTGGACATGCCACCACCAGGTGGGCTTACGGGCCTCCGAAGGACAGATCAGAGGTACCAATTTCCCCGACGTACGGCATTGGTCGGCCGCGCACATTGCTCTTTCGGTTCAGGGTCGCCCCGCAAGGAGTTGCACTTGCCATTAAATGGCTCTTGAAGCTAATCTGCTCATTCCGGAAAACCAGAACGGGCTTTCAAACTATGCCTACATCCTGCAACTAACAGCGTGAGCAAACTTGTCAGATACCAGACGGTTTTATCATCGGATAACTAGAAGTGCTAGGGCCTTGAGTCAACCTCAGCTACTGTCACCGACAGGACGGGAAGCCTGTTTCCCAGATTGACCCTGTGGAGAACCACACGACCTCCCTTCATCGTGCCAGTGAAATTCTGTCACCACCCTTAGGTGGTTTAACTCAGGCGCCACGAGAAGGCATTCCCCTGGCCTTGAAGGAGCAGAGACTATGACATCGCTTGCATCCTCCCTTGTACCAAACCTTGCCCTGTGGGCAGACCCCATTGGTTCAGTCAAGGTGCTACCGTAGCTCCTAAAGGGCTGACTACTAAACGACGGAAGTAACAAGACTTGACGACATGACCCACTGGTCACAATCAGTGGCCAATGCCATGCTCAGCCATAGTTTACCCGCGGAGTCATCTTACACGACATATTCTGAATTTGGAGTGATACTGCCGCAGTCTTACTCCCGGT
This sequence comes from Eucriotettix oculatus, assembly GCA_034510155.1. Taxonomy (NCBI): domain Eukaryota; kingdom Metazoa; phylum Arthropoda; class Insecta; order Orthoptera; family Tetrigidae; genus Eucriotettix; species Eucriotettix oculatus. Next base: position 27,372,530 of record CM067378.1, on the reverse strand, counting down.
CTCCTTGGCCGGGCCGACACAAACATCCAAGCCCATGCCCCAGTATTCGAAACCGGGACAGCTGTGTTGTGAGGCAGCGGTCCTAACCAGTAGACCACAGGACGTCAGCCAATGAAATATATTTAATAAATAAAAATAAGGGCATATCGTTATATCCTTGCGTCTGTTTGAAGATCGATACCCTTGGAGATCCTTGTAGTCAACGTTTAGTTGTTGCATCGAATTCCTCATAAACAGGACAGATTTCCAATATTCCCTGCCAGGAAAACTTATTTCCTGGTTTCTCTCATTGCAAACACATTATTCTTGTATAACATTAAAAATCAACCTTAATCAATGACTGAGCAGAAATATTTCTAAATTGTCTCTGCTCCAGATCTGAACTTTTTTCTTGAACTAGTGCAGAACTGTATGTGATCTGTTCTATCCAATTTTTCCTCTCCCTCTGCCTCCTTCTGTCTCTCACCCCTCTTCACTCATCACCCCCTCTTCCCTCGCTCCCCTTCTCTATCTCCCGCTACCACTCCCCTTCTTCACACCCACCTGTCTCATTCTTCAACTTAGCTTTCACTACCATCTGCACGAACATCGGACCACGTGGATGGTTCTCTTCCAACAATAATTGGGATAGGCGTCCTTTCAGCCTCGAATTCGTCTATAGACCAGCAGTTGTTTTGAATTTACATGGGAAATTTGTTCGGGTCAATTTTCGACTGTTTTAACTGTGACACGTTTCTACCGGACTCATCATGGTCTGACCGTTGGTATTATCAACTTTTTTATCTTTTGCTGAACTCACGCTATTGTCTGTTCGTTGGCGCCAGACTATGTCTGAAGTTCGCCTACCTACCCTTTATAATTAATTACTTTGTATCATTTTATTTAGATATGCAGGATTTTTCCAAGCGATACAAGCATTTAGAAAAATAAATTCCAGACGAAATAAATTGTGTACTGTACGTACGACTTGAGCTAAGCATAAGCATGTATCAAAAATAACTCGTTTATATTATAAACTGAGGAAGTTGTATTGTTTCTAACAGCTGAAGAAAAATAATTTTTAACTCTCTCCCCTGATAAATAAAATGCCTAAACGGAGAAAAATAAATTGATACCAGTATTACTGATTCCTAATTAGCAACATTCTTCTTCCAAAACCCAATTTTCTTTGTAATATAAGTTCCACTTTTAATCTACAGGCAACTACTCGACTTGAATAAAAAGCATAACTAATACTTTTAAATTCCTTAAACATAATTTAAATCATAGAACATAAAGAAAGATTTTTATGACCATAAATTGAAACTTAGTTTAGACAATAAATGAAATTACATCAATCTTCATACAATAAAACTAATCGAAAATTTATATAAATCCATCACCAAGCATTGATAACGCCAAAATGGACAGAAATAAATAAATGTAGATAAAACGACAATACACAAAGCTTCTTCCAAATTTAATTCAAATAAAAATGTTGATTCCTTCTTTTACAGAAGTGAATGTGAATTAAGCACACATTTTTAACGGCAACACGCATTTCCGGCAAGTCATAATCCTTCTACCAGGAAATTTCCCAGAACTTTTGCGCAACGTTGCACCAGAAACCTCTAATTCTATTTTCAGGATCTGAAAGCTGAAAAACTGAATACGAAAAATTACGCTGCGGTGAGCAGTGACGAAAGTTGAATTCATTTCTACGTCTTAATTTTTCAAAAACTCTTTCTAATACTTAGTGTACGAAATCACTAATTAAAAAGCTCACATCTTTTTTTCGAACTACACAAACGTCCACGATTTTGTACTCAGAAAATAAAAGTTACACACATTTGTCAAATACGTTTATATTTAATCGATCGTTTTCCATACTACTTTTTAAAATAGTGAAACAGTTTGACTTATTCCGCATCGATAAGAATTTAAGTATAAAATAGACACGTATTTTACATGTTTCTTACAATACTCTTTTCTATACCTTCTAATAACTTCCTTGTTTTAGTTTTCTGTTTTTATCACTAATAATTACTTTTTAATGGCAGCAGAAACTGGTTAGGTAATTTTAAAATTTTAAATGTGACTACATTATCCCTTAGCGTAAATATTTTAATCGTTATCTTTAATTACTGAAACTGTTACGAGCACAGAATGAAAAAGAAAATTGTATTGGCCAAGAATGTATGCATCTTGAAAATAGTAGGGCTATAATTGGATGGCATCAGGAAATGGATCAACTCTAAGATATTATTCGTGTAATCAGTTGTCTGCTAGAAGAAAAGTAATATAGCGCACTTCTCATTTTATTTCTTTGTTTATCTATTAAATGTGGTTTCACCGCGTTAGATGTACGACTGTTATAAACGTCGAAAGGCACAGGTAACGAAAAAGATGAAATCGGTTGAGTCGTTTTCAAGTTATGGCCAAGAAAAAAAGGATTCATATTAGATAAAAATAGACTAATTAAATTTGAGAGAACTTATCTGTACGTAAGACGTTTACCATGCTCTTTGGCAAACCTCATCAGTTAATAAAACGGTTGATTTACTTAAGTGTCAAATGGCAGAACTTAATAAAAATCATATAGATATGAGTCTCAAATCTCCCCTGTTCGTAAATATGACATGACTAAGTGATACCATAGCAATCGTCCAATACAGCCTAGACTTTAGTCATTGTAAACAATACTGTCCCAGTAAATCGTAGTTTATATTATTCCAATCTTCCAAGTGTGTCTCTATAGAAAGTAGAACACTTAAACAGTTAATTTTTAATTGCCCCCCTCAACAATTAAATTGCCTGCGTGTTGGGCGAAGGATCCACTTTTTAGAAGATACATTACAGTCCGCAGCATTGAAATCGCTTTTATTTACTGATCATTTCTTTCTTACCTACGAACACTGTAATATGAAAATCATGAAACGTGTGACAATTACCATACATTTCTACATTCCAATAAAAGTGACGTAGACGTGGTTTGATGTTGAGCAGTGAGTGAAGGATTGCTCATGCTTCGTTAGGAAAGGCAGTCTCTGCTGAGTGGCACGCTCCATGGATCAGGTCGTAATCACGCGATGAGCAAATCTACTGTGAAACAACCGTGCTCGTTGTCTCCAACATCTGCTGTTCCCTTACAGCTTGCAATACTAAAACACTAATTTACACACTGCAAAAGAAATCCAGTCAACCGAATAAACGTCATTATACGTGAAAATAAACGTCTAACCTTGGACACGAAATGGTTGTTCTTGTAAAAAAAGAATATCTAGGATTAATTGGTGTATCTAACTCTGGAACGAAATTAATAGTGCAGAAATGACCAATAAAAAAGGTTTTCTACTCTTTGCACCGTTGCGACCTCAAAACTGATGTGTTCTGGTTACTTATAGTATTTATATTTATTAGATTAACTGTCCCACTGGGTATTTTATGTTTTAAATTAAACTCCAATGTAACGGTACTTTGCGCTCGATAATACTTAATCCATGACAGGAATTATAACTGAGAACAAAAACCTCCCATTAAATTATCAAAACGAAACTTACTATAAATCTCATTGTTCAGGTCTGCTAAAAATACTAATAATAGATAAAAGACGTCCAGAAGAAACGAACTCGTTGAAATCGTAGAATCACCAACATACCAAAGAAATATCTTCTTTAAAGTCATAAATTATTTCATGTAAATATATATAAAAAATCGACTATTAAAATTCAAAATGAACTAATGTATCTGAAAATAAGATAAATACAGTATTAATTTCAAGTAGTGCACACACACGCATTAAACTAATGGTAATTTCTACATATATATAATGTCACTGTATATTGAACTATTTTTTAATTACGCGGACGACACCAAAAATGGTGATTAAAATATGTGAACAGTGCTCAAGTTGATTAATTATTAGTATATTTTAACAAAAGAATGTAATCTATACCAATAAATAAATTAAAGTGTCTTTTTGTATGCCTGACTGTCTATCTGTCTCTAAAAGGCTCCGAAACGGCTCAACGGATTTCAATGAAAATTTGAGGGTTTTAAAAACAGGATATTTTTCTTAAACATTCATTCATATTACATTTCAATATATTGCAGAAGATTTTAATATAATAGAATTATTAACTATCCGGAAAGGTTTCTTGGCATACGCGCGTCGAAGACTCCAAAAAGTATTTGTGAGTTGCCGATACTCTTGACCTATGCTCAGAAACAGTTAAAAGAATTTTAATGAAAATTTTCGTGTATGTTTCATTTCAATATCTTGCAGAGTTCAGAAGATACTAATTTGAATATTTTTAAATCCATTGAATTGCCGTGAGAAAGTCAGGCAGCCTGAAAACTAACTGCGAGTTATAAGTCCTATTAGGCGTTTCTATACAATTCATCTAACTTACTGTTCTTATAATTGTTATTTTGGCAGTATGAGAGAGGGATAGAGAAAGGGAGGGCGGGAGTTTGAGCATTCTCACTCCATCTATTGTTGCAGCAGCAGTCGCGTCGTATTTAACCTATTGTTAACAGAGAGCTACATCTCTGACAAATAATAAACTGTGGATCGTAGATACGATGATACGTCAATCGGTTTTATTAGTCACGCCAGGTAAATTTTAATATTTACTAATTGCCCAATTCTAAAAATTTGTATCGAATTGGCTCCGAAACGGATGTAAGACCTGTTCAATGCCATCTGCGAGTTATAAGGTTTGTCCTGAAGCGATCATAAATAAATTATACCTTACTTTTTATACATTAAAACAATTCAACTTTATCAAGATTCTGTACCTGTTTCGTTTTTAGGGCAAAATAAAAAGCGCTATTTCCGCGCGAACGAAATCGCGAGCATAGCTAGTTATGAATAAAAATGAATATAAATTTCCTTGTTCCGTATTTGTTACAGCTTTCATCTGATAGCTATGAAACTTTGCTGACGTATTGTGCTTACCCCCGTGAATGTTTCTATCTACATTTCGAATATTTAGGCCCCTTTCCTTCCCACATTTTGTATTATAATGAACCTCAATACAGTTACAGACAGTTTACGATAGGTGGCCTGCGAGTAAGCGCTATGTTTTCGAATTAGTGCATCATTATACAGTAGGTGACGCGCGAGCCACTTCAACAAATTGGTATTCTATAAGGAAAAATAAATTTGATATCCATAATTTAAAATAGACAAGCAGAAATATTTTTCACGCCCTTAACATACCAGAAGCACCCATGATTGTTACTCTTAAAATATGAAGAGCATTTTTATTCCATTCATTTTTGCGGACTTAAGCTCTCGTAAGGTACGGGGGTGCGCCACGTCTATTTCGACTTTCATCAAGAATTTTTAACTCCTTTAAATTTTTAATTTCTCCTAAAGCGCTGGGAAATTTTTAGTCTTTTAAGGTAGTACGGTAATTAAATGTATTGGAAGAATTATTGACTCCGCTAAGGTAGCACCAATCATAGTTGTCTTATATAAGAAACATTCTTTTCGGCGGCTTGTTACACGATTCAAATTTGAATTTTTTACTAAGTAATATGTGAATAATAACCGAATGTTTACTTTTGGGTTAAATGACAAAAATTACTTTTGAAAAAGTTATGTTCCAAACGGAATTTTTTCTGCATACTTGTGATATAAGAGTATTTTTATTTATTGATACTACTATTACCATAATACGATTAGAGGTTAATAATATTCTCGTCAACCCGACTATTTATTTTTTGAAAAATTAATTATGTTCTGTATTAGGCTTAACACAAACATGCAGTTGATTGTAATTAATTAGCTAATATTTGTTTTGATTATACCCAGTTAATTACCTGGATAACACTAGATTCAATTTGCAATATTAGAATGTCAGGAAACTTGGGGCTATATATTACAGCAAAAATAAGATTAAAACACAAATTCACTTTCTTAAAATTAATTAAGAAACCTACAATTTACAAAAAAGAATATCATTAATCATTTAAAGTTCATTCTGCCAAATTTGCATAATATTCCGGGAATGGTAATCAATATGAGGTATGTGTACGTTTCGTTAGTAACCAAAAGTGTTTAATACTATTTCAGTTCAAAAACATGCTGTTATTGGAAATATTTAGTACAAATATATACCGCTGAAGCGGTGTTGGTCTCATACAACTGACGAAACTCCTATAATCAGAAGTCAATGAATTATACCATTTTTCAGAATGCTCTGAAACCTGCAAAATAGTTTTCTTTGAAAAGCCCGTATTTATATGTAGCTCAACAAACTCGGTTACTGATCTACATTGTATATAGAAAGTAGAACAAAATCAATGTGTGTGTGGTGGTGGATATTTTTGTTTTACAGCACGATTAAATTATGAATGGGAACAGGCGCCTTCAGCTTAACTTATTTAATATACTTTACACGTGTTTCACAAAGTTAAAATAATTTGCAGAAATTTGTAACTTACGAACAAAATTCCTATATAATGCAGTACGCTTAAACCAGATGTTGACATATTTGAGCTTAATCAAATTCTATAAATAATATAAACAACAACCACTACAATGTTTAAGAAGCAAATATATCCAGGCCTCGTTAAAATCTGTAACTCTGTAGGACCCTCCCCAATATTAATTCCAATTTATGGAATTTTAAATTAGATAAAATTTCATAGAACATCTCGCTGGTCAGGAAGAAGGGTTTTTTCCCATCATCGGGCTGGCGACTCGGAGCCTGACTGCGGGGTTTTAACGGTATACTTGTGTTTGGCTGAGGGAGCGTTCACCTCCTAAATTCCTAGGGACACAGTCACCTGTGTCATAAACATACTCCCGCGCTTGACGGAGAACTCACGATTATTCGTAGGAAAATGTCACGTGAAAAAGCGTTACCCCTTGGGAGGGGACACATACGGAGTTAAGCTGCGAATGTGAAACCCGGAAAAATGGACAGTTTAAAGTATGGACTGATCAGGCGAGGAAGCAGCGGAGAAGTATAATATGGATTGACAGGTTGAGGAAGCAGTGGAACAGTTGAGGTGAGACATTGACAAGTGGAGGAAGCAGAGAAGAGCGTGGTTTGACGAGTCGAAGAAGCAGCAGTATGGTGTGAGACATTCGAGGAAGCAGTGAAGGAATAAAGTGTTAACGACGAGGAAAACAACGAAGGCAGCACAACTTCATACCATTATTTACCGGCAGCTTCAGGCTCAACCCAAAGGAAGAGAGAAGAAGGAAATCCAGTCGCATGGTAATCTGAACCCTAACGCACATAAAAACAATACAGGTTAGTCCACTGAACGCAATATCTACTGCACTTGGTTACCCAAACAATAATTAATCCTGAGAAGTTTAAAATTGTCCCTTTAATTTCCTTATTTATTATGTATTTGTAATCTTCGCGCAGGACCCCATTTAAAATGGTGTTTTTTATATAAATAAATGTATATATAACATCCTAAAGTAAATTCATTTAAAATAATTAAAATAATACCCCTCTAATCAATTTTTCCAAACCAGATTCTGTTTAAACTGTATTACTAAAATTCGTTATGGCTTTCAATAGTATGTGTAACCTATCAAATGTTAATAATTAATTCGATGAGGGAAAATTACTAAAATGGGTGTTTTACTGAGAAATACAAAAACATTACGTAATTCAATTACTACACTATCAAGGGTTATTGAAAATTATAGTTGTCATGACGCAGAATGTGAGCTTGCGAGAATGTTATTGATGGAGCAACCACGCATAGCGAAAATAAATTAACGTAAAATATGCAAGAGTAGTGAGATTAATGGTGAGCTTCTATTGAAACGATATCTTCTGTTCTTAATTATAAGAATTTTTAATGAAGTAAATGGTGTTCTTAACACAAGGAACAGAGACTTCCTGTATTTATTTTTACTGTAGTTGTATAATGCATATATAAATACGACGGAATTTACGCCCCGACACGTGTTTCGCTAGTTTAAAGAAGATGAGTGTTGCGCTCACGGTTCGTGATTTTTTCTGACGGCTGTCTCTCGCGCTTAACTTGACACGGGTCATAAATCCACACCAGATGGAGGATGCAGAATCGCGCCTCCCAGAGGAACCTAGATGTATTACGCTTCAGTATTATACTCAAACAAAATCTATGTTAAAAATATGTCTCTTTGTTGTTTGTGTGCGTCTTGGTAAATAAAGGGGGAATCCATAAGTAAACAATTACTTTAGAAGCGACAGTAAGAACGAGTTTATTTACATTTTATTTTATTGACATACCATTAATTAATCTCAGTCGTTATCTAAGTTCTTTGCTACCTTGCCGGTATAGTTTCAATACCTTGTTTGTAAAAATATTTTTCCTTTGAAGAAAAACAGGATTTCAGGTAAGCTCGCCCACCATCCATACTTTTAGAACATTTATTCCTTTGGAAGAGTTCCATGGATCCGCAAATGAAAATCGGATGGTGATACGTCTGAGGAATATGGGGGATGTGGTAAAACCTCCCAGTTTAACTGTTTTTTTTGGGGGGGAGGTTAATCTTGCTGCATGCAACCTTGCATTATCGTGTTGCATTATCGCTTTTCTGTTGCCCAGAGCTGACCGCAATAATTATAGATTTCTTGAAGATGTTCTGTTGACCAAGATGCCTGAAGAGTATTTGCTATTTCCTGGATACTTAGCTTGGTATCAGTTTCCATCAGCGCCATTATTAAACTCTACAGGGCGTCCACTTCGATCGCTTGTTGATTTTCAATAAGACTCCATACACATCACAAATTTTGTCTGTGGCATCCGTTGTATTAACACCTGAACGATATTGAAACAGCAGGCAATGACGCAAATATTCTTTTGCCGGATGATAGACTGTCATTTTGCACTGGTGCAAAAAACCTTCGAATTTAGAAGTCACAACAGGCAAGACAATGTGATGTAGTATTGCGCAATAACAAAATCTTTATACACTTCCGCTTTGAACTAAACTGGAGCGAATTCTCCAAACTAATAACAATTTATTACTTATGGGTATCCCTATTAATTAAAATTTAAACACGTAGTTGCAACAAATATGGTATATATATATATAAATGAATCTCTATTTTCCTTGGTCACGCCATAACTTGAGAACAACTTTAACGATTTCAATAATGTTTTTCTAATACTAAGTACAAGGTTCTTATGGAACGAAAAATTAAGAAAATTGCACAGAATACTGGATAATTTCAGAAAAATAAACTACGAGAAGGCTGCCATCATCCGCGCGTTAGAATCTCATAAGTGAAAGCGTATTGCCTTTAATCTTGATCTGTTTTACTCCGAAACGGATCAACGGATTTCAATGAAAATATCAGGGATTGAAACAGGAATTTTATCTTAAAGGTTTGTGCATATTTCATTTCTATATCTTCAGAAGATATTAATGTAAATATTTATAAATCCATTCAATTGCCGTCCGAAAGGCGGCGTAAAAATCATGCCACCAGTCACGCATCATAATTTCGGTTGGCGTACGTGTAACAAAAGTCGAACTCATAACCTTCGAGACAATAAGACTTAAGAAGAGTATAGGCAGCGTTTTGGAGGCAAACAGAATGGGAAATGGAATTCTACCACGGCTCCGGAAGAACCCATACTGTCGGGTTCTGGCGAGAGGCGACATAACAGACGGTCAAACATAACAATTACCTACGAACGTTTGGGATGGGATTTAAATTTTTATATGTAATAAAGGCTCATATTTGAGTCGAAAGGAATTGTTGAAGTAAATTACTTTTATAGTGTTTTCCCCGACAATATTTGCAGCATGTGAGGGGGTGGAAATGATCCATGTGAATATGAAAAGTAATTTATCAACTTTGGGGTCGAAACTGCTGTAAATGGGGTCGCTGTTTTATATTATGACCTTAAATATGCGACTTAAGTAAAAATTCATCCCTTAAATGGGTAAGAAATTTTATTCTATCGGAGTACTGAAAATATTTTTTGTCCTGTTATTGTACCGGAAGTATTTTTGACTGCAAGATACTGGGAATATATTTGAGGTTCATACTATGACGTTTCGATGCCGGTTTGGTTACGTGTTTACCAAGAATTAACTAATCTACCCGGATAATATAAACAAGTACTCGGACAATACTGGGTCTCCAGCTAGTGTATTTATTAAAGCCAGAGGATATACACGGGTGGATTGTGAAATCCCTAGGACAAATATGAATTAAATTATAGCTTAAAAATGTGTACGTGTTAATATACGAAAATCTGTGACTTCGCCGACAGTTGAAATTGCGCAATATAATTTTTTTTGTTTAATTACTGACGCTCAAACTCAACTATCGCCAGATTATTCCTTGGTATACAAACAATAGAAAATATCAAAAGGTGATGAAAAATCATCCTGTAGTCTGTTGTAGTAATCAGTCGTTAGACTAGTCAGACGCAACTCTCCATGCTAAACTATTCTGCGCAAATCTTTTCGAGTATACATAAGTATCACATCCCACAGCCTACCTAATCTGTTTAGCGTATTCCAAGTTTTCTTTTGACTCCACTAATACTACATACTTGCAGTATGATTCCTTTTCCATATTCCTTTTTAAATTTCTTTATCGCCACTTCTATGTATAAGTCAAAGAGCATGGGCGACAGATTACATCCTTCTCCTACTACTTTCTTGATTTCCGTTTTCCTATAGATAAGAATTTTTAATACTTATATTTCAAAAGATTTTATTCATCGTACTTAGGTGAGAATGTTTGATAAACTTGTTTATATGTGTATATAAATAACGATGGACTTTGTACCTCTAGAAATATATTCATGTCAGAATCTAAAAGAATTAACAAAATTTCACATCATTAATATTTTTTTTCTGTAGTAAAGAGGTTTAGTCACAAGCCTATAGACCTTGTTTCAACCCTTCATAATAAAAGAGAAAAAAATTAAAAACAAAATTTAGACGCTATATGTTGTAATATCTGATGGCAATAATTTAAATTGATGGGTTGAAGGCGCTTCATGTAAACAGATACAGGAGGTGATTGCAACGGTGTGGGCGGTGACGTCACAGTGACTAAATTTATGAGAATATTTGTTCGTAATTACGAGAAGGAATTGAGAGATCCTTTCTACGAATACAAGAATTATAAATGAAAAAAAAATTACGAACCAAGTAATAAATGTTGGAAAGTTTCTAAGTAAATTTTGGGGATTGTTTAACAAAATCAATTACAAATTAACAAATATATTTATAGAGAAAATAACCACAATTAGAAGTTAGGTTAACTTAATCAAGTACAGATTAAGGTGATTGTGATTTATAGTTAATCATCGCATTAGGATTCTAAATTTGTGAAGAGGTTTCATTCTTATCAAAAATATATGGAAATGTAAAGCCTATACAAAAAATATTTTAATAGTTCTAAATAATGCAAATATTCAACAAACCCTGTGTAAAAGTAGATAAAAGATTCCATTGTGTGAGCCATAAAATGTCAAACCATTGTTTTTGACATTTAAATAGGGGAAAATAGCTTATATATCCATAGCTAGTAGGAATTATTTTCTATCCCCAATAATCATAGGTTGGTGTATGTCAATCAAGAGATTAATCGCGAAAAAGGTGCCGGTCTCGATATCAGAAATTAGTGTTGTATTCATTACTTTCCCGTACTAATAAAAATATTTTCCTGGCAACGACGGGTGCCCAGCTATAACAGAATAAATTAACGTCTTTTAAATCATGCATTGCTTGATCTTTATCTATGTAAAATATAAGTACAATTATTGTTAGCTTGGTATATAACAAATAATAACCATTACCATTTTACTTAGTTTTTGTAATATAGGAAATTTAACAGTTCTTTAAATAATTATAACATAATTTGTGACACAATTCCACTTTTCTAATTGTATAAAAAGCATCGTAATGTAGAGGATTTACCCAGTGTTCAACAAATACATACAGTATATCGGGCGGTACTCCTCTCCGTTGTGGTTTAACCGAAATAATTTCGCAATCAATAAATTTCAATTGAAACAAATTTTGTTTACGACCTGTCTACCTTACAGAGTTAAATTATATTTCAATCGTTAACTATTTCATTACCGCTCCTACACGGCGTGGGTTTTGGCAGGAAGTATTAGGTTTATTTACTTGAAAGCAATAACAGCACGAGCAATAAATCAGCCCAAGATTTCAGCCACTATTGCGTTCAAATTAAAATGACTCGTCCGCGCGGCATAATTTCGTTTCATTAATATTGTAATGTATGTATGCATAGAGCTGGGGATTGTGAGGAAGAACGGCCAATAAATTTGTCCGTAGCGCAACTGTTTAGCTGGGGGCAATTTCTGGTCTGATTTACTCCCGCGTCATGGCACGCTCCACCACCACTCAAACGGCCAACGTCACTCCTTCTCTCCAATCACGTCACATAACAATGCGATACCTAACAAGTAACAATACTACCGTAATACTTTACGGTGTTAAATGTTTCTTGGAAATCATTAGAAATTTGCAATTTAATAATAAAATTGCTTGCAATTTGTTAACTATTCAGTTTGAAAAAATTTCTATTCTTCAGTAAGGTCTAAAACTTTGGAGCAAATTGGCTGCATTATACAAATTTCTTAAAACTGTGGACCGGAAAGTATCCGGCTATACACAAAGTTTTAAAATGTCTAGGGTGAATTCAAGGTACGAGGTTACAGAGACGGATCACTAGTTGTCAGGATTGAAAAGCATTGTAATGTATGTAATACATTGGAATACAGCCTCGAGAATATGCCTAACTTTTTCGGGTCGAATGAAAGGTTGAAACTGCTCGAAGGATGAGGAATTTTCGAGAAAGGGACAGTGACATTTATGGATATGTAAAATTGGCAGGGCTACTGGTTGTCTGCCACGCATTCTAAAAATTGACTGAGGAAAGGTTCGCGTGGACAGGTCTTTTTAGTGTGTTTTGGGAAGGAGACGAGGGGGGGGGCTATGAACCCCACTCAGCTGTGAAGAACCAGAAGCTAGGGATGGCATGAATGCTTGAGCATAAACTATAAAAAGGAATTGAGAAAGTGAAGCGACCTAGCAGTAGTTTTGGTTAACAGGCTACATGAGGGTGATCCTGAAACAGGCAACTCCCCTTTAATAGCATAGGAAGGGAATTGAAAAGGGGGGATACGGAAGGGTTGGGCAGAGTACCACAGTTTTCAGTATTATGGTTTGCAGTCTCAGCAGAGAGAGGCTGTAATTAACACAACCAACACAAGTGGAAAATATTCCCACTTAGTACAAGGGTTTTTGCGACGACGATAGAGTGACCAGTGGTTCACTGATCTGGACAGGGACAACTAGAACGCGTCCAACAGTCAGCCTGAGGAGATTACGGTGAAGACACCTGCACCTTTCTGGAAACGGAAAATACGCTCACCTGTACCAGCCGCAGAACCAGAAATATAAAAAAGGCGTGTGAACACGACGCATATAACCAAAATCCTGGTACACTATACACCCACAGATATGACCTTTGTTTTTTGTATATAATTTGTCATTTAGTAATGTTTAAAGTTTTCAGAACCTCACGTTGATATTAATGTGTTTTGTCCGTAAGTATAAAGTAACTCAAAATTAGAACGAAAATAAATTAACTGATCCCTCAATAAATATAATTTTTTTCATTTAACTAAAATCATTACAAATGCCCCAAAAATTAGTTACAGTGTGTTTCTCCCCACTGTCCGCAAGTCTCTTGATTCAGAACTGTGTGAACTTATTTGTATTCCAGACCACATCTTTTCCTTTTTTAAGGGAGTATCCGCATAGTGCAAACTTCCCTGTAATAGCATAGTAAAGGAATTTGAACAGGGGGATGTGGAAGGTAGAGCTAGCCAGCCAAGGATTTACTACGGCCTCCAGACTGTATCTTAAGGTTCCTATACGCTATCCAGCTAAAGGAGTTGCAGGGTAAATCTGCAACATGTATGTAGGGCTATTGGGAACATGTATTGCATCCTCTGAATGGCAGGGGAGGTGTTTGCCTTGTTTTCAACAAGCTTCGGAGGCAGCTGGTTGACTGTTCCAATAGGTTCAGTGGATAGCTCCTATCTTATTCCGACCCAAAAACACACCATTCAAAAGATTTTTTTTTCCTTTTACATTTCGTTTGTGTTGTGGTTGAGGGAAATGGCTTGTAGAAGATGTGAGCAATCACTGAACTATTTCTGTAATATTTGGGGTAGCTACTTAATACTGGAAAAGCAACCAATAAACAATTCCGATTTAAAAGAGAATACGCATTTTTACTTATTTTGGGATCAAGACAATATTTTTTTCCCTATTGTTTAGAAGAATTAAGATCCAGGCATCACGATAAATTAAATATTTTCGTTTTAATATATATCGATGGCTTGGAGAGAGACTAAAAATTTTACTGATGACTGCTATTTTTGTACATAAATATTGAAAGTATCTAACTAGAATGAAAAGAAGTAGGTAATTTATTCTAACGCTACATATGCTTCAGCAACATTAGAAAATATTTTTGGCGATTATGGAACACTACGATTATTTGAAAATAATGATGATAAATTTTATTCCGGTAGCGAGGATTCTAATGTATTTATCCTTCCTGAATGAAATGATTCAATTAGAGATCTAGATCCACCTAAGGAATTGGAAGACTTTTTATCGAACGTTGTTGGGATAATCCCCAACAAGTCTCCTAGCATAAAGGGAACCTCCGACAAAGTTAATTTTAAATTTAAATAAGGACAGTTTTATTACTTTAACGTTAAAGTAATTATTTTATTAAAACAAATCTATGAAACACAAATTTGGGGTCAATCAATATGCCAAAACTAATACAGCACTAAACTAAATCTAATAAAGGGTCATCAATGTGGGGATTTGCGCAGCAGAAAAATAGTCATTACGCATTTCGGTGCATTAATTGGCACTGACACACCTTTGTGAGGCGGCTGCTTCCTTCGTTGGGTCCGGCGTGGTTACCTGGGGCTGGCTCCCAGAGATCGCATCCCAGTATCTGGTTCTTCCTTCCCAGAATTCTGGTTCCGCGATTACGTTGACAGGCAAGGTCACCTGCCGTCTTCTTTCCTTCTCTTACGCAAACTAGTTGCTGCCTCTCTGTCACTACGGCAAGATTCACTTGTCGGGTCTTATTTACTCTGACTTTGTTATTCAAAATACCACTCCAGACTGATTAATTCTCGATACTTTGCTTCCTCTCCACGATCAGACTTCAAACTTCCATTCCCGACTGTAACTCACTCTCTCATCTACTCAACTTCCTCCTTCTTCCAAATTTCTTTTCCCATTGATTTCCTCCTCCTTCGAATTTATTTCCTCAACTGCCTAACCATGTCTCCTCTTAGGCCAACTACCCAAATACCCTCGACACGATGGCGCATCACATGACCCATAACCCTAATCAAATGTCCAGCTTGGCCCGCGGTTTTCTTCATGTTTCGTGGAGGGAGAAACGAATGTCGAAATTTCTGTAGTGTCGATGCCCTCGGCCAGATAAAAGTACCTTAATCTGCAAAACTCAGGATTTCACACACTCAGGGTCTCTCCTGACATCCAAATCGACACATGCTGCATGTTATTGCCGCCTGACTTGTTTGTTTATGCCGCCTGATTGTCGTTAATATGGAATTTCTCAACCAGAGTATCTCCACTGATTAAATAAAATGGCAATCGCCACCTTAATTCATTACACTAGGAGAAAAGTAAAACGGAGTTTCTAGGGAAAAAAAGACAAAACGATACTGATTATAATTTTTATAATAATTATTTATGTGTATTTGCTCGGAGTTTATTAAAACTTGCGCAACAAACACGGAGAGAAACGAATGCTGCCACAAAACTAATGAACGTATTTCGAAGACTAATGTATTTTCATTAAACTTTAACGTACCACATTTCACAACTTTATTTATGCGTGATTAATGAATGTAGTAGGCTTTCTCATTTCAGTGAACAACATAAATTTGACATTGAAATATAATGATAACAGTAGATTTTATTTGCGGGGGAGTATTGCGCTTCCAGGTATTGTTGTCGGATTTGGTGGTCAATAACTGAGTGGGCAGAATAAATTTAAGAGGGGTAGAGAGGAAAGAATGAAAGATGAGAATGAGGATTTTCTTAAATGATAATAGTGAGAGGTATGAGTGAAATGAAATATATCTAATTATAGGAAATTGAAGGTAGCGTCCATAAAGAGAGAATTCTGCGTTTGAATGACGGCTGAAAGAAGCGTTTTATGTCTTTCAATATTAAATTAACAGCAGGGGGAAGATTTTAGAAAAATTAATATTTTCTCCAGGAGTTCGAAAATTAGTCACTCCTTTTATACAGGAAAAAGACTGCGTATACGAATCTTATTGTATTAAATTTCATTTACTGACATTATTTTAACTTGTTATCCTAAACGTCAATTTTAAATATCTTGTTTTCTTGAAAATGGGTGGTTTTATATACGGATTCTCACTTCTTCCGTGACCTGTTTGTTCACGTCAGATTTGAATTGCACCCTTTGTCGTACTCCGTTTATCGAACAGATTCTCTGTGGGTCGGTTCATACATATTAAATTTAACCACCTTGTTTTGTATTCTGTACACAACTCCCGTGTTCCGAACTATAAGAATTCCATGACGCCTCTGTGTATTACTCGACTGTATATTTAGTCCTCATTATGAAAAAATAGGACTGCAACTAAAAATTTAATTTAAATCAAGGTACTGAGAAAAATTGTTATTTTAATTTGTTTAAATTTTAGCTTTAGATGTATTAAAATATTTTGACTCGTTCGTAGTTTCTACATTTATTCGTAGTAATTCTATCCATATAGATGTCACTCAATTAGTCATAAATAACCTGAAGACTAAAAATCAAATGGAGGTTCGTTCTATAAGACAAACCACGTTCCATAAATAAACAAGCGAGTTATATTACAGAATACTACATAGAAAAAGTTGCTACTTGCGGGTAAAAGGCAATATAAGTAACGCGCTCCAGTGTTTATGACACACTGCGAATTATGAGGTAAGACCTTTGACGTTTGTATACTATTCATATGATTACAGTGGAATATTTTGTGTTTAGAGATGATCACCCAAAGAAGGGTTCTGTCAATCTCCTGAAGATTTACATTCCTTCCTCCTCCCCCATTTCAGACGAAAAATGGTCCCACGTTAATCATCTACTCTGTGACATCACGTTTGTCCGTTATGGGTTCCTATACCATTCATCCGATTCCCATGAAATTTTGGTACTCTGTAGTGTTTAGTCTAATCAGTGCTTCTGTCGATCTTTCAAAGAGTTAGATTCTCCTTTTCAAGACAAAAATGGTGATACCCTAAAAACATATTTTGCTTGCAGCAAAATATATTATTATCTCCGTCGCCTATAAAACGAGACGATTAAATTGCTCTTAAGCATAAGCTAATGAAGAAATTTAACTATCATTTTAGCTATGCAATTATATTTTTTAATTAGTCAACAGTAATGCATGCAATGCGGATTGTGACTCTGACACCCTAGATGTTATTACAATAATATTTTAGTAAATAGTGTTTTGTTATCTTTCCTGTCTTATTATTAAACTAATATTTTTTTAATAACTTCTTTTATATGTATGAACAATTCTCGGGTTTTCAACCGGGTAAGTATAAAATTTAAACACAACGTTTCAATGGCTTGCTCTGCCAAATTCTTCAGGTTCACCTGAATTGTTCGTGCATAATATACACCGGGAAAGCCCACGTTCTTTTATAATATTTAGGTATTAGGCATCAAATTCTTTCTATCTAAAGTTGCTTTAAATATTCACTGAGGCTCTATTTCTTGTTTTTCGAATACTTTCCAAGGTCAAAGCTGGGACAGATTGTAAATAATTGTAGGGACTGCCCAGTACCACTGTGGCCCACAACTGAGCCAGTGTTAAATTGTCGTATAGCCTTTTTCATAATTTGTACAAAATTGTTATGTTCATAAATATTGTGATATTTAAAATGTGATAACTGATGTATTGATTATTAGGCGACTGTTCACATTTTTATACGTCCTTTTTGTTTAATTACATATTAATACTATAAAATATGTAGATTGTATGGGGTTTTCATGTTAACGCGTGGTTTACTGAATTTTCTCCACAGGATAACAGCCTAAAGAAGTACCGAAACGTTGTGTTTTTCCTATTTGGAAATTGTTATAAATAAAAATGAAAACTGAAATTGGTCGGAAATTTTTTCTTATTTCTTAGATGAATTGTTAAATTATGCTTATCAGCTATAAAATTATAAGTAATGATGCATGTTTATGACTTTATAAATATCCGAATTACTTTTTAACTCGCAGTGCATATTGCTTATACAAAAACCAGAGCCACAATCAATGAATTTTATATATTGTAGATATTTACATATTTCTAGATACATTCCACGCTAATAAGACAGAAGAGATGGTTCACGTATCTTCTTTTTAAAAATAAAATTTTCTATTTCAGCGTATCTTTCTATATATATATATATATATATATATATATATTGACCGCATACAAATATAAATGCGTCAAGTACTTTCGAACAAAGTTTGAACACTCGTTCTTTGCGACCCGGAGGCACGTAAGGACTTATATTTAGCATGTGAATAAATATTTAGTGAGATTGATAGTGTGTCTCACGGTGCTGTTGCTATTATACATTTGTTCCGATTTTTTAAAACCATTACTGTGCTTATTTAAGGTACCAGGATATTTGTGGATTCGATTAGGATACTGAGTCATCGTGGTGGTTTTTATGTAAGTCATCACTCACAAGGTAAGAGACGTGTAAAGGGAAATTTAAAAAATGTGGCGCTCTCATTGATTGATTAATCACGAGTTGACATAGAGATTACCGAGGAATAAAGTACTGTAGCTGGCTAATATATTCCCATGAATTACCGGGCACCTTGCAAGAAACATATAAAAATATTTCCCAGAAAATTTACGGTAGTTCATAAATTTCATAAACAGAAATACCCCAACAATATTAGATATTATGAATGCATAGAGAAGGTGAGAAAGTGAAACCTTCTGCTATGCGATGGCTGACGAACAAGAATTAGAGAGTATCTGCACAGAAACACACGTGAATACAAAATTAACGACTGTATGGAAGAGATCAAAGCCATCGTAAATGAAAATTATCAAGATGCCAAGATTTAGATTAGCAATATTATCTATTTTTTTTACAGGTCGTTTGGCTTTTCCATCGTAACCCTGTACTAAATCCCGATTTGCTATCATTTATCCAGCGTGTTGTCATGTCTTAAGTATGGCACATTAGAACTAAAATAAAACTTTTTCTCCGCGAGTATTCTAGAAAAATGGGCATTTTTCGACCTACAAACGTGTTTTACGATGTCTCGAGGGCGTTTCCCGAGCACTTTTCAAACGTTTAAATTCTGGCCTTTTTTCGGCCCTTTTGTGTTGAATGTCCCTTCACCACATCATCTAATCACCTTAGTGTTTTAGTTAAAAAAATTATTTCTAAGAAGTTGCATACACACAATATGAGTAGGAACCTACTTTACAAATTTCAACGTTTCTAGACGCGTTGATACCTATTTCCACAGATAACTGTGGTTGCATTGACAAATAACTTGGTCATATTTGCGTTTATAATTGATCTGTGTTAAGAGTAAATAAATAAATTCTAGATTTAAAATTACGAAGTGATTAAGGAATTTAGGGAATAAGCTGCAAGTGAAAAGTTAACACTATCAAAATAAACATTTATTAATAAAATTTAAAATAATTTACAACGATAAAACGGTTATCAATCCAGATTATGTTTGCACAAAATTGTTAATTGGTGCATCCATCATGGTGTATTAATCTTTTGAACATCTAAAAAGTAAATTATAATACGCTTATACTAAATGTGATTTGGACATTTGATGAAATTCTACTACGATCTTCAACACAAGTATTGAAAGGAGCCATCCTGAGGCAATTTTAAACACAGCAGGAACTATACGCTAGGATCGATAGGAAGCTGACTGCACGTTCTGTTTGTGCGCTGGACAAACGGACGAGCTCTAGGACAGCTTGATGGTTGAGCGTGATTTAGTGATATCGATATTCAACGTTTATTCTAATGGGGACGAGAGTGTTTGCCACGTTTTTAAACGGAAAAATAATAAAGAAGTCCAAATAATAGGTCTCAATATCTGAACCTACAAAGGTATTCTTCGCTGTGGGAATCGACTCCATATCTTTTATATTAAACTACTGGAGACCCGGCAATGCCCGTGTATTTATTTATATTATCCCGGTACATTATTTAATTCTTGGTCATCACATGACTAAATCGGCATCGAAAACGACAAAATGTGAACCTCAAATATACTCCCAGTATCTTGACAGTCAAATATACTCCTGGTACAAAAGTAGGACTAAAAATATTTTCATTACACTTACAGAATAAATATTTTTATCCACTTAAGGTATGAAATTTTACTTAAATCGCATATTAAAGGACGTAATGATACACAGCGACCCCCTTAACACCGGTTTAGACCCCAAAGTTATTAATTTCCTTGTTATTTTCATATGCCATTTCCATCCTCACATGCTGCAAGGGGTTGACATTATACACAAGTGTTGGTGGGTAAAACACTATAAAAGTAATTGATCTCAAGATTTCTTTTTTCGACTCTAATATTAGCCTTTATTACATATAAAAATACACCAATTCCGCCTCTCCCCTAGGGGAGTCTTTCGGAAGTTATACGCCAAACGTTCATAGGTAATTGTTACTTTTGACCGTCTGTTTTGACGCCTCTTGCCTGAACCTAACGGTATGAGTTCTTCCGGAGCCGTGGTAATCTCGCTTCAGAAATTCCCATTCTGTTTGCCTTCAAACGCAGCCTACGCTCTTGTTCAATCTCATTGTCTCCAAGATTATGAACTCGACTTGCGTTACACGTACTCCAACTGAAATTTTTACGCCTTACTTGTGGCATTTTCTTATCACTAACAATAAATAACACGACAATAAACTTCTAAACACACATCAAAACAAACTAAGTTTTGCGGTTTCAAAAGAAACGGAAATTAATACGAATGAATGTCAATCTATCAATACTGTATGAACACGTCCTTCCAGACCAGTGGTTGACAAAGATGAGAGAGAAAGAGAGCTTACTATCGCTTCACGGAAAACCTTATAAACCGCAGTTGGTTTTTGCACAGGTACCGCTTTCTCATGTTTACAACAATATATGGAGTGATATTGCTCGCCCTCCCTCTCTCTCATGCTGCCAAAATTACGCTTATAATAACACAGTAAGTAGGATGAATGGTATCTATTTCCCAATCAAACTCAGCGACTTCTATTACTTCGAAATAGATCCCATTCTCGTTTATATGCGTTATTTTTATATAACTCCCATCCACCTCAAGCAAAAAGGCGCTTATATTATATACAAACAGAAACACTACAAACCGTATTGACCTAGAAAAAATATTTATTCCACGTAAATATAGGAAGTATTTTCGTATTGTTTTTCCATTCCTGCCTATAGGAATGGTAGTTGTGTGTCATCACCACAGTGGTTCTCTGATTGCAAATGGGTGATGTAAAATACTTGGTCACAATGCTCCACGTATTTCTTTTACCACCTTTTTCCACCCTATTGCTAGGGCTGAACGCCCCTTTACCGGGCTTGTTCAATATCAGAAATAAATTCCATAGCCCATTCCATACCAATCTGGTATGTTTTCGTGTTATTTTTATGTAACCCACATCCACCCTTCCCATGCCGAATGTGGTTGAAATTATACAGATGTAATATCGGGAGGAGGACTACAAATCTCAATGATCCCTGTTTCAATTATACAAGTTTCATATTTTCAAATCGATCCACTCGCAAGCCCTAGGAACGTTTCGGGAGACTAGCAGATATCTTTGATGACGTATGCGCAAGTTCCATCGCTATCCGATAAATGATATAGGTACGGATAAGGGCAAAAACACATTTTTATTTATATACTCGTAGATTGGATTTTATTATGTGTTCTAGAACAGTTTAAGAGAAAAACAGCACATTTCTTGTTTCGCTGGGTCAAAACTACGGCAAGCCGCGGGAGGTTGTAGCCAATTCTCTCCAACTTACAATATCACCTAAGCAGAATAGAAAACTTTCAGGGAAGCATTTAACAATTTACAAACGTATACACCGGAGATGCATGAACAAAAAGATGTTAATGAAGTACCATGTTTTACAATACGTCTACATCCCATTAGGTTTACTAATAACAAATGGCAGCAATGGATTAAATGAGAAGCGGTAGAAATTAATGTTCCAAAGTATGCCATAAACTAATTGCAACTTAAGTAGGTATGATTAAAACTATAATTTACAGAAACAAGTAATTAACGCAAGAGTGTAGCCATTAAACTTTTTTATTGATTGTCCTTATTTCGTAAATAGTGTCTTTAATGTGTAACAATTTTAAGTGTGAGACTGGTGCTGTAACATGCGACGGCATAGTTCTTGGTCGTACTATCACTTTGTAAGTGGAATGGTTAAAGTTTTCCCACCATGAAAGCGACTCCTCTTCCAGAGGAGTCCGACGGCCCGCTGCATCAATTTCGGAAACAGCCGTTTATCTGCACAGGAGATCTTTTTGTCACTTTAACGTTATCCGATCACACTTCACACACATTGCGCATAAACTATAGGGGTAAGCGTAATTTTGTCATGAACATATCGCAATAAATTGCACGTAGTTTGCCCATACGTATCCATAAAGTTAGAAGATAAGCAAATTGCTTAACATGACGGACGTAATTCCATAATAATCCTGAGCTTGCAAAGAGTAATAATTTAATTATTTTGAGTTTTAAATTTCCGTACGTAAATAGTAACCTTTGTTCATCAAATCAAAGGTGAAAGAGCAGATAAAAAATAATTTTGCACCTTAATTTTGGCGTTTTGCAGAAACAAGTTCATAGAATGATGCGATGATTCGGATTTTTTTTAAGTTCAATTTCTTCACGCGTACTAGAAACTTGAACGGGTAAGTTTGAACCAACATTCTCTCTTCCGATATAAAGAGGGAGATTTGAGGAGATATAAAGCGTGCTTGTGCTGCTGAATAGTGAAACAGCGCGTAACGCCCAGTTGTAAAATGTTTCCTGAATAATAAAAGTATGCCAGGGAGAATGCTGACTCTGAATATAATAGTTCTCGATCTTAATATGAAAAGGCTAATTTCAGAAATTGCATGGTAACATGAACAATATTTTACCATTAATACGCCCCAATCCGCAGAGATTAATTATACATGTGATGAGCGTCTACTTGTCGTTAGTGACGCCGTAATGACCGTCTCAATTTCATTCTACATTCTATTATCTATTATTATCACCTACTAATGCACGCCGTATGTATTTTCTCGATTCCCTGTTTCTCCAATACACATTTTCCCTTTATCTTACTACAAAGTTCACTCCAAAAGTAATTAAATTATTTTCAATTCTACTTTTTTTAAATCTGTGTAGTGTACAGATATTTTGTTACAGCTCGTGTATTAATATATGTCAGCCCGTTCGCGTGAATGGCGCTGTCATAGTATGTCTTCAAGATGGCTGCTGCACTACACATTCGTCAAAACCTACGTCACCTTATAGAAATTCTGTGCTGTGAGACGAGATAGTTAAAAACTCCAATACAATTAGTTGGTGGGAAAGCACTTTACGTGGTGAAAGAGAACAGCAGTGGCTCCTCGCAGTGGCCGATGCAAACTGCACTAACTCCAGGCAACGTTTAGAAATATCTCAACATGGTTTTCTGAAAGAATTGTTACTCTAAGTTGGGATAGGGGAAGAAAGTGTTTGAGAAAACTGAGAGTTGGGGCTGAAAAAACGTTTGTGCAAGGTGGGTTACATAAAAAAAACGTTTGCAGCGAACTTTTGTATCGCTACGGGAATGATGGAGATAGGTTATTGCAATAATTGAGATAGGAATCAACATTTTAAACCGGAGACGAAGAGACAATCAATAAAGTTGCATCATCCATTCTCGCCTAAGAAAAAAATTGAAAGCTGAACCTTCACCTGTAGGGTGTTTCTTGATGTTGAAGGACTCTTGGTCGTCGACACGTGGAAGTACCTATAATTCGGACGCATGTGAAAACTCTGGAGAAACTTCAAGCTCGACTGGGTCGTGTTCAACCACAATAGGAGAAGCAGGATATTTTGCTGTTGCACGACAATGCACGGCCACATATCAGTCGGAAATCCACGAACGATATCTGAAAACGTAGTTGGAGAACATTGAAACACCCGCCTTACAGTTCCGACCCAGTGCCATGCGATTACAATCACTTTGATAAACTGAAGACATTATTTTGGAACGAAATTTGAAGATAATGACTCTCTAGTGGAATACTTCCATACAATACCTGGCTTTTACCAGGCACTAGTTCCTTAGCGCTGTATACACACTGTGTAAAAATAGGAAAGAAGTAGAGTGAAAAATAAATTGACATAAAATTGAGTACCTTAGTTCTACACTGAGCGTCGTATTATAATATTTGTTCAAACTTTAATAATGACTAATATATAATATTCATTCTTCACATTAAAGTTTCAGCATTAAATGATAAATAATGAAGAAGTCAGTAGAATATTAAAAACCATATCACTTTAGTTTCTCGGAGTCACAAATGATTGGTCATTTACGACAAATAAAAGTTCAAGAAATTATAACATTTATAATACACAATAAACGAACAAATCAGTCAGGTGAAGTAAATTACTTTACATTGTATTGTTTATATAGTTTAACAGATAAATTAAACAATAATTAACCAAAGACGTACAACGTCCATAAACAGGAAACGCGTACGATCAATGTAACATATTTCAGTACTGTTTTACTCGATTCTGAAAATGATTGGTATATTATAAGATCTTCAACAATAAATATATCAAACTTCATTAATTCTCTTTTTTAACATATAACTCAAGCAAGTCACGATTGGCTGCTGTAATTTTGTGTAATGTGCAATTATAGCATGAATCCTAGTTGAAGTGTTCGAAAGCATAATATCAGAGTAGAAAATTAATGTGGGAAAACATCGAAACCATTTGGACGTCTATAATTTGTGATTTCCATAAGGAATAATACTGAAACCTTTAGATCTTCTTTGGCGTATTAGTAACCCATCTCAATTTCTTATGTGTAAAGTAGTTAAGTGATAACCCCATTAAGTAATGTTAATATAGTTATTGTTTTATTCTTTTTTAATACCGCCAACAGCTAAGGTCAGTAGCGACTCCTTTACCATTTAAGGGATCTTATCTTCCTTGTACGGTTGTAAGAGCTACTCAATTTGGGAACTAAGAGACCCACACAAACACAGAAGCCTTTGCCAGGAATCGGACACGGGACCACTTTGGTACGAGGCAATGATGCTAGCCACTAGACCACAGGGACCGGCTAATATAATTAGTCATCATCTAAATTCACATTTTCAATGTAATTGAGGTGGTGTTTCTGTACCGCATAATTGTGCAACTTATTTGAAGACGTGGGCTTAGAACTCGAATGCTTACAATGTCATAACGTGGATACTTTTCATTGGAGACGAATAGGTACCCGACATCCGATGGAAATAAAATACTTGATTGTAGGCAAGTTTTAAAAATGCACATTGATTGATATTTTGGAGAGAGGCAGGAGAGACCTCAGAGGCTTTGTGCAGCAATAAGAGATTGTTTTTAGTGAATTGTAACGTTAATCCTGACTTGGCTAATCCAAGCAGGTCTCGGCGTCACCCTGAGAAGATTTAAATGAGCAAAGTTCTCATTTCCTATGCGGAAGTGCAGAGTAATGTTTTTAGAGATTTCTACCTGGGCGGGAGAATGGACGCCCAGGAAAGAAAATTGCGATGCCTGATGAATGGCGGCTATCTTCAAACAACAGATGAAAATTATAAAACTATAAAATTTCCCTGTATAAGAAACTTTTTTCCAATTTCCTAGTTTTGCCAATTCGGAGTAAGAAATTCCATTTTTTAATCTGTTGTTATGGCAAGCTGTGCTACCCTACAGTTAATATCTATCTGCTCGACAAAATGGTATAAACATATTTACACGTTTAAAAAACTAAATATTGTATTTCTATTGTAAATTTTTTTAAAACTAAATCAGACACAGTAATAATAATTTGAGAATAAATGTGGTACATTCAAATTATCAACTGTAAAAAATAATTTAATCATATCATTACAAAAATATTTTCCTGTCATTTCAGCGCGAATGTGACCATGCTACACAATTGCTTATAGCCTTTTTCAAATGGGAACCGATATGCCACCAACTAATCCAATTCTTACGACATTGTCATGCATCATTGTCCACGTAGTGAGACAAAGTGAAAACGTTTGTCATTTCCTCTGTTCACATTCGCTGAACGCCATATCGGTTACCGTTTGAGAACAATGCCTTGTTAAATTAATGTTCTGTAACCAAACTATAAGTAAAATCTAAGTTCATGTTGCTGTCGATAATGTTATAAACTACTGAAAAGCTAATCACGGAAATGCAATAGATACGAGAGTCTTTCATGATTATTCAGCTGTCATTACTTATTACGCTAGGTTGGCACCTCCTAAAGAAGTTGCAGTACAATAAATTTTAATGATGAATAATGAAGAAAAGACAATAAAATATATTATACGATAATCGTATTATCGTAAACCATATGATATGGTTGCAAGTGATTATACAAAATTTTGGCACTCAAATGAACGAAAGATGGATATACAGTTACATGTATTTCGACACAAGGTTTTTCTGTACTTGTAATGCACGCCTGGGTCGTGCAGAGACGATTCTAGGTGGAAACGGCAGACTATGGAGCTTTTTGGAGTCGGCAGCGTTGAGCAGAGTACCACCATCTGAATGGCAGCTCCCTTTTTCCTCCATCTCCTTGCTCAAACTCCGAGGGACTGACCAGCAATCTTCTTCAACAATGCCAGTGTTCGGCTATTTTCCCCTACACAAACACGGTCATGTGACCATCTTCTTTAATCGCTGCCCTCAAATTCTGGAGTTTTCAATTACTTTGTCTAGTATACTGCCTCCCGTAGAATATTTTTCGCAGAACCAGGAATCGAGGAAAGGAACTAAAATTAATTTTGGTTAGCACTCGTCGGATTCCGTTCCTGTCTTCCCTTTCCTTGGTGCCCCAGATACCCCCATTAGTGCACTACAAGCATTAATAAACGTTTTAATGTAATATATCCAATAAAATTAAAAATTCCCGCTACAAGGTCCACCAGAATCATTCAGATTTCTCCCTGTAAATTCTGTATGGGGGTCTGTAGACGTACAAGGTTAGAATACTTCTGAAATTTTATACTACAGAAGATGCTGAACGTTGAGTAACAAGTCAGGCAGGTTTGAATTGAATTTTTTATGCAGAGAACATTATAAAGGACGCTGAATAAAAGAGGTCATGAAATAATAGGCCATGTCTTGAGGCACGAAGGACTATTAGTCTGGGGTCGAAGAATGGAAGAATTGGACAAAGGCTAGATTATGTTACGAAAATATGGGTTGATATAGACTGCAATCGTTTTGCAGAGGTGAAAAAATTAGCGCAGGATGAATTAGCATAGATTGGCGCATCAAAAAGTTTAAGATACTGTTGATTTCTATTATTTTTATTGAGTTACGAATTCACGAATTATTTAAGCGTGCGTCAATACTGTAAAGACTGTATGTAGCAATCGTCATTTTATTTCGTCACTTGGTGAAGAATTCCCCATATTGGAGACACTCAGTACAAGTAAACACCAAGTCATCAGATAGGCGAGACATCGGAATACCGAGCAGGTCAAAATAACCGTTTGGCGACTTAAATATGTCGTACCTGAGTCCAGTTTATTGACCCCGGGTATTTTGAAGGCACCGGCCCTTTCCATAAATCAGGCAGAAAACCCGCAGGCCAAGTTTCATTTTAATTGGAAGCTGAGGGTCAGGTGATCCGCCATTCATCATCTCAAGGAGGGGTGAATGAAATAGATGACCTGCGTGAATGGATGGAAGACATTTCAGCAGTTGGGCATGGAGAACTGAACTAGTAGGAAGTCAGGAGAGTGCGTGGTAGTTGAGCCACGACGCTAGAGAGATTAGTCAGTCAGGACCGAACTTTGAAGCAATCAGGCGGAGAGAAAACGAGGAATCTTGCTGGCGTAATAGAAGGATGTCCCTACAACGAGACGAACTGCAAGCAGGTGGACTCCTGTCCAAGTAATTTCCCAGTGCCCAGGAACGAGCTGCAGAGGCGACCAGATACCCGCGTGGGCAAAGGACAAACTGTTTACGACCCACAATAAATGTCAGGTGTGTTAGTACCAATATCGAAAAGTGCGTGATGACGATTATGTTGCTGCACGATCAGCACACAGAAAAATGAGTCTTAAGTAGTCTTACTAAATGCAATTAAGTTTAAATTGGACCATAAGTCTTGTAATTGTTGTTTTCTTTTGTTTTCCATTAATAATGTTTTATTTAATGTAACCCGATACTTTATTTATATTTAAATTAAAATCCAATCCCCAGTTCATTATAATAGGATTATTATTAATAATATAAGTACCTTGTAATCGAATCATTATGGGATTTTATGTTTTCATACTGAGAACAGCGTGTAATATGGAAATATGCCAATTGTGAAAGTAAATTTAACATTTTGCAAACGTCCGTAGGGTGTTTGAGACGAGGTGAGCATGCGCTGAATAACTTTGGAGTCCCTTGATCCAGGGGGTTTGAACAGCTTTCAACGATTTTCCATGGGTTGGAGCAATCTGAACATCAAAAGTAAAATTCGTTTGACAAGCGATAATACAGTGGCAATAAAAGCGCTATCGTTTGTGGCCGGGCCAAGCGCCGGAGCTGCTGGCTTTTGTCGCTGTGGCAGCTATTGTAGCTCGCCGACTCGTCCGTGATAAGTGAAATCGCAATACTAATTTGATTGATAACTGCCTAGTCCTGGGCGTCGGTATTGACAAAGCATCGTTAGTTCTTTGTGGTCGAAGCAGATACAGGAATGCGGCGATGGGCGTCACCTGCCTCGGAAACAATGCGGACGGCCAGCCGAATATCACAATGCTCAGACAGCGACGCAAATGTATCCTCAATACGTCACTCAAACATATGTCGGAGAATAGCGAACAACGAACGAGCCACCTCCTCGTTCCGCAGCTTCAATTATACAAACAGTGCGACTTTCTCGCATAACAATCTGAAGCGTACTAAAATACAACAAAACGAAACATATTCTGCCAAAATATGTCTTTATAAATTAGACCATTTCATAACTCTTACAGGTATCAATAAATGCAAATAAATATATATATATATATATATATGAAAATCGTTAAAAATATTTTAACAGTTTTCTACTACTTTAAGCACTGAATCCAAATAACAAACCATTCTTTTAGTATCACATATCGTTTTTGTATGTATGTATGTATTTAATCTACAAAAAGGCAGTTTAACCGGTGGCAGACACATGGAATTACAGACAATGAATTTAGAATAAACAAATAATGTGGACGTCAATACTATTTTCAGTTTTTCAAGTACATATTAATCAAAGATCAATATATGTATTGTATTTATTTAACGCATAACTCTGTAATTTTGTTACTTATTTCTCTTTTTAAAATTCCATTAAAACCGTATATAAGTCGGAATCTGTATAAATTAAGTGTCCTACCGTATATTTTGCTACAAAAAACTAATGAAATTATTTCCATTTTTGTGAGAAGCAGCACTTTGAACGCTTTCTATAATAAATGCGTCATCATATTATTAGTTCCTCGTAATAATGAATAATAGATCGCTTCTGGTTTAGTTAATTTTACTAACTGACTAAATAGTCAGAAAATCGCGCGAAAAATGACGGTAAACTGGAATAAAAAGGGCATTTTTATATTTCAAGATCGAATTTATTTAGAGGATAATATATTAAGTATTAATCCGTAATTAGGTTTGCTTAAACGTTAAAAACGATTAAAATCATTAATACTGACGCCATGTCGATGATTTTGAGTAAACTTCTTCCTGCGACAGATCAAATAGCAGTGTTTACAGTAGGCTCGTATCACAGGGATACACCGAGACAGCTCATCAATAGCGCGTCAAAATATTGACATTGGCAGATATACATACAGATATGCATGTGTCACTGAACGCTTTGTACTGCTAATTCATACCAGCCTGTCCTTGTCTCAACCAAACTTCACTGTCAACCCCGGACATGGGACAAGAAAGGTACACACGTAGCTCACGAGACACCAAAGAACTTTCAGAAGTTTACAAATTTCAGATGGTCTTTCAAGGGTTTCTCAAGAAAAATTTTATTAGTGTGCCAAATTTTGTTTATTTAAGATCTTTCTATACTACACTACAGTAGGTTATATTCACTAAAGAGAACTTAAATTGAGTTCAATTTCGTTTCCGTCAGTTGTTGTTCCAAATAGTGTTCGAGTTATTTATAGTCCCATTTATGAATTAATATTGTGACATGGACCACACTATTAAGGATTTTGAAGAGCACTGAAATAAAATATTGAGAAAGGAGGCTAATACATAACCACTATAGAAGACACAGCAGTAATTAGAATAGAAAATAAAGCCGTAATCAAGAAAGGAGTAAGCCAAGAATGCAGTCTGTCATCAATGCTGTTTAACTTATATATATAGAACAGGCGATGAAGAAAGTTAAAAGGGAATAAGGAAAAGGAATCATAGTGCAAGGAGAAGAAATGAAAACCTTAAGCCATATTGTTCGCCTTTCCCCTATTCTGTTTAGAACTTCCTCGTTTGTGATTCTATTCACCCATCTGATTTTCAGCATTCGCCTATAGCACCACATTTCAAATGCTTCTATTCTTTTCCTTTCCCCTACTCTTATCACCCACGTTTCGCACCCATATAACGCCACGCATCATACGATTTCCTAATATTCACACTTATATTACCCGTAAGTAAATTACTCTTTTTTCGCGAAAGCCTTCCTAGCCTGTGCTATCCTACTCTTTATGTCTACTATACTTCTACCATCCGTAGTTATTACGCTTTCCAGGTAGCAGAATTCCTTAACTTCCTTCAAAATTCCCTTCCCAATCTATCACCCTTTCTTAATCCACTGTTTCCCATACTACACTCCATTACCTTGGTCTTCCCTCTATTAATCCTCATATCGAACTCTTTCTCCAGGACTACGTTCATGCCATTTATTATGTTTTCCAAGTCTTCTTCTGATTCCCCAATACTACAATATCGTCGCAAATGATCTAAGAGTGGTTTATTTTACCTGGGGTCGTTGAATGCACAAATTTTTCTGTCGGTAATTTAAGGATATAAGCGGATTTTACTCTCAGAAAAGGTTAAACTAGACTGGACAGGAAACCAGAAGCTTTATAATATGAATTAGAAATGTTACATTATCGTTGGGATTCTATATTTCTCCCTTAAAGTACTATTAATAACGAATATACGTAGGACACTCATTAATTAAGAGAGAATTGATCTAGAAAAAACTATTTTTACAAAATCAAACCACTTCTACTTCTTAACTTAACCCCCAAGACTATTGATATACCAGTCCAAAACTGAACTAGTGTATAGATTTTATGCAAATAAGTTTGTGTCTTATTTGGTCTAGTTTTATTTTACAAATTGTTTGACACATCCTTGCTGTTGCTGAACATTAATTCCACGTAATGACTCATTGAGTGGACTAAAATGAAAATCGGAGGAAGCATTATCTGGATTACTGGAAGGATGAGGTAGTATCTCACAATCCATTTTTTAATGGTTTGTGAGCCAGTTTTCGGGACTGAATTTGTTTTATATTTGATATTGTTAATGATAACATTATGATCTAAGACAACAATTATTGCAACTTTTTTGCTGTATCTTCAACATTGGATTCGTCGGTATTCAAGAATAAAGAGGGATTTAAGGTGTTGACACTTCAACTGGTAGGCCAGGACTTTGCGCGTTAGTTACAGAGGTCCGACATTATTCAACTTTTCTACACAGTGTTTTGTTTATAAAACTTCCACCCTACTGTAAAAAACGTTCAATAAACAATTTCATTTTTTCCACCGTCAGAAAGCAAACACCGAAAAATGAACGTTGTTCAACTAATGTGCAAAGTCCAGACGAACTAGTCGTTAATGCAACAATGAGGTTATAAACAAAACCATTTCTATTAGTTAGGTGTTCTCAGTTGATCTTAGTGATGCCAATCATAAGTTATGACAGTACTAAAACTTTATTTTCCAAATATTAAAAGTATCATAATTATGTGAAAATCAAGTGCAAATATTTTATTTCAAAGAAAATATAGGCTTTCCCGGTGGATAGACTGAATAAGAAGTTTACGGGATCTCTCCCGGGTTGTCATTCATAAGATACGACGTTTCAAAGGCTAACTCCGCCATCGTCTTCAGGTAACTGATGCCGAGACCGTGTCTGCGCCGCTTATATCCGTGTCCTCGCTCCTCCACAAGCCCTAGCGTTAGAAATGGAGGGTCCTGATTTGTCGCGCCACTTTCGATTGGTCCTCGCGTTGTTTTATGCCTCATTGAAGCAAGGATAGGGTCCCAGGCCTTGCTGAGCTGGAACCCGCTGTCCCGGTTCATTACAGAGGTCCTAATTCTTACAGCTTCGGTAATGATACTCTTCCACCAACCTCTGGTGTGGTCCAAAATCTTTGTATTGGCGAAATCAATTTTGTGCCCGGTCATGAGAGCGTGTTCCGCCACGGATACATCTCTCATGCTCGGAACACCTCATCTCGACTGTGCGGATTGTTTCGCCTATGGATTTTAATCTGCAGTTGCTGTTAAGGACAACGTCGGCCTAAAAACAAGGAGTCTACGAAATTCCGTGCAACTGCGGATAAAATACATAGGCGAATCAATCCGCACAGTCGAGATGAGGTGTTCCGAGCATGAGAGATGTATCCGTGGCGGAACACGCTCTCGTGACCGGGCACAAAATTGATTTCGCCAATACAAAGATTTTGGACCACACCAGAGGTTACCGAAGCTGTAAGAATTAGGACCTCTGCAAATTTAATGAACCGGGACAGCGGGTTCCAGTTCAGCAAGGCCTGGGACCCTATCCTTGCTTCAATGAGGCATAAAACAACGAGAGGACCAATCGAGAGAGGAACGACAAATCAGGACCCTCCATTTCTAACGCTAGGACTTGTGGAAGGGAGCGAGGACACGGATATAAGCGGCGCAGACACGGTCTCGGCATCAGTTACCTGAAGACGATGGTGGAGATAGCCTTCGAAACGTCGTATCTTATGAATGACATAACCCGGGAGAAATCCCGAGAACTTCTTATTCATTTTATTTCAAAGTAGTGGTCCTGAATAAATATGTTAATCATTATGATCCTACAACCAATTTTAATATGTGAAGTTTTAATAAGTAATTGTTACTTCTCAATTGTAACTTTATGGGCGGAATGACGTTATTGTGAAGTAGCTATTCGAATAACATTAACAAATATGTAATTTACTTCTAATATTTGCAAGTTTGTTGTATGTATATATAGATTATATTAATTATTTTTCTTATGCATGATCTAAAAATAATCAAGATTGAAATACTCTAGCATCGCTTATAATCATACGAAAAAATACGAGTTTAAACGTGTATATTAATTAGTCGTGTCATCGGTTCATTTCAGTTTTCCCCTTCATTATTAATTTTCAAAGGTCCCGAAATATACGGCTAAATAAACGATTGTATCAATAAATTAAAAAGTTTCATTAAGGGAAGTTAATGGAAGTATTGCTTCAGTTCTTTTTATTAGTCGGGAGATTGATCTTTACAAATTGATAACTTTTATAATAGCCTACAACTATATGAAATGATGGCTTCGTAGTCATTACTACAATTTCATTATAAGAAAATATTGCAGAAAAATTAAATTAATAGATAAATAAATTTTCATTCAATTAATATTTCAATTTAACAATAATTTTAAAATATGATGATTGAGAATGTAAAACGATTCAATTTCTCGGAAAGTATTAATTTATACAATTACAGTTCCGTAATATTCTGAAAGAAATTTTAATTAGCGGCAAAATACAGAGAATTGTAATAGGACACCCGGTGTACAGAGAACCCCGGAGGTTTTGTTTAACATTACTTCTCGCTGGTTTCAAGTTTAATATGAATCATTATGAGATGATTGAAGTTTTTTCAACGTACTAATGGTTCTTACCGGCGTTGTGTGTCAGTGTAAAATTTCTTTGCTGACTCAAGAAACTATTCTTCAGTTGTATGACGTTCAATCGAATATATCATTAAATTCTGTCTAATGTGCTGTACCTACGATTGGCCAATCTCATCACACCTCTAAGGAGAAGTTTGCTAAACATTTATTTATATTCATTAAAAGTTAGACAATTTTATTTCATCGTAGCAACCCAGAGGTTCCGGGTTCTAAACAAGGCGAAGGTATGGTACATGATCATTCTCTGAGACTCACCATTTCAGTTGTAAACACGCTACTCACAAGCACGGTAACCAAACTCAATACTTCAGCTTCTGAAGTAAGGACAACCTCTCCGAAGGATCGATAATGTTATCTTTAGACTTTTCGGTGAATAACAGAGCACTAGTGGCACTAATAGCAGGGCAGATCGGAAAAGTTGTAGTTGGATTAGGTCTAACTATTTTATTTTCTATATAAGTAAATTTTCGCATAGGCGTTTCCCTTAAATTATCACCGCCAAATTCATGATCCTAAATTTACAGTGTTTCTGGTAACGTTTATAAACGTTGGACGCACTAAATACGGTGAAGTTTCTATTCGATAAATAAAGTAGTGTACTTATAAAAGACAACTACTTGCGGAATTTGGCGTTACGGAATCAAAGCCAAGCGGCTTCAGGGAAGATGCAGGTTACAGACAGTGGTAATAAAACTCTTGGCGATAGCAGAGACCGATCTACCATCAAGCGGATCTGTGGCTTCAGGTGCTATGCGCCGGCCTGTCTTTCTAACTTTTGGCTTTTATTAAATCTTATTTATTCTTAAAATAAACTCTTAATTGACTGCAGTGCGGCGACACACCAGCCACTACTGTCGTCGTCAAAATAGTAGAGCCCTGAGTTTGAAGCCTCACTGAGTCCATTCGGATTGACCTACGTTATTGTAAAAGGTATCATTTTACACATAATTTAATGTTATTTTATGATATATAAATAAAAATAATTAAAGCATTTATAGTTGCGTTTTAGCGAAAAAACTATACTTCAATGAGTTGAACCCGAACTCTCACGTTACCACTTTCCTATTTCCTATTCTGACGTCTTCCTTTCCACTCTACATTATAAGCCAGGTGAGCGACGGATGTATGGCTCACTTGGTGAACGATTTAGCTGAATTTTCACATTCCGAACTGGAACGTATCAACACACTTTGATATTTTCTTCCTTGTGTCCTTGTGATATTTCTTTCGGTGTCCATCTTGTACTTCTTTTGCTATACTTAAGTTTGTTAGTGTTGTGAACTCTGCTAACACGAATTGCAACATTTCCGGCCATATTTCTAACAGTGATATGTCGGTCTTCACGAATAATATCGTCAATATGGGTTTCAAGATAAAGACGTAAACATTTCAACTGGCCGGCCAGGACGTTGCGTATCAGTCACTGAAAATCGAATGTTATTAAAACAATTACAAAAAAATTTCGCGGTTCATACAATTTTAAGTATACTGTAAAATCATTAGAGTAAATATTATAATTGGTTTTTCACGTCAGAAAGAAGAAACCGAATCATTGATTGTTGTTTAACTAATGCGCAAACTTCAACCGGACGTGCCATCGTAAAATACAATTCTGAGCTTATACGCAAAACAATTTTTTCCCGTCATGCGTTCTCAACACATCCCAACAATGCAAACTGAAGTCAAATAAAATATAGGCACTTCCTACAAAACGTTTTCCTTTTACATCAATTTTTGTTTATAACCTGACTGAAATTGTGAAAAATGAGACACGTTTGTTAGTAAATCGTTGTAATTTTAATATGAAAAATATTTCCCACCTTCATTTAATGTTATAGACTTTTAATGAAACGCAGTATGTGGAAAATAATTTTTTTTCCAACGTAGAATTAGAATTATGTCCGCTGCAAACAAATATTGTTCAAATTAAATATTTTTGATTTCGAGGGAGTATAATTAATGGAATAGTACGGGACATAACGGCATTATTCAGAAGAGAGATTATATTGAGAATTTCGGTTTTTTTATATTTGCAAGAGAATGAGTTATTTATCGGAAATATTCTAATTTCGCATAAAAATTTAGAATTATGAACTAAATAATTTTGTGTAGGACAGAAATGTTGGTAAACATTTGGGATTTAGGCAATGTAGTAATCGTTCGATTTTTCTATTTGTTAGCAAAAATAATTAAGTTAGGTTCTACAATAGTGACGGGCAATGGTAACCGTAGTACGTACCATTTGATGTGGCACATTTCCCGATAGTGCGTTACCGCAACTGTAGCCGCTAATCCTGAATCAAGTAGAGGCTGGGTGAGCCGCAGTCCAAACCATCCGCGTCTGACAGGAAATCGAACCTGGCACATCAGATGCACTTACCCGGCAGTCTGCCGTGGCCCCAGTAAAGGGCTACAAATACACGACTAATGTACAAAGGTCATTATTATTAACATTTGTCAGTCACAGGCTTTATGTAAAAAATATTCACGTCTTCAGTTTTAATCATTCAAAATTAATTATTTTAGCGTTACTTACAAATAAATTTGCGAGAAATTAATTTAGCGGTGGAAATAATGAGTATATTTAACATGAACAATGAATATTGTTAGATTTTGGAATGAAATACGACAAATTGAGCACAACGAATTTGATACACAAGTGCTACGTGATGATGCATAATACAGTTGTTTGATGCAACTCAGATAATATTCACGAAGAGCCGTGCCGTGTTTCCGCAAGGTGTCTATAGTGGGAAGAAATACACAAGGTATTTTCCTGACAGTGTAAACACGAGATTCACCACAGATAATCGGCTATTTTTTACGTTAGTTTCAATTTTAGAAATTATTCTCACCCTACTGAAACTGCCTAAGAAATAATTGGGTTAATTAAGAAAAACACCTCCAACTTGAAGGCCACTGAACTGAACAAGATTAAATATTATGAATTTAGAAAAATGGGTACGCCAACGTTGAAACTGAACTCAACTGGTTAATCACATGTCAATCCAACTGCTTTAGACCCAAAACCAGGAGATATTTGGTGCCAAAACAAAACGTGAAAAATAGGTATTGCCTTATGATTTTGATACCTAATGAAAACTAAATAAAAATATAATTTAATCTCAATACAGAAAACTATTTCATAATTATTTAACACCTCTGACGTTTCGTCCACATTTAAGGACTTCATCAGATAACTAAATAAAAATGGAAAGTATATTTTTCAATTAAATAATAAATAAAAATAATACAGACTCATAAAAACTTATAATACTGATTTTTAGAATTAACCTTTTTATATATTGACAAAATATTCTATATTTAATATTATAATTCCTTTATTTTTGTAAAGTTACATAATGAGCTCCACAGGCGTAGTCGAAACGTCGTAGATGTTTTAAATAAATATAAAATTGTTTACTAAAAAATTGACTATTGTTATTTGTTAATACTTAATTGCCAAAATATTGATTTATAGGAACTTAATCTGGTAAGATTTGATGAATTATTGCCAAATATTTGTTTGAAGAAATAAAAACCTTACGCTTTCCGACGATATTGTAGTAATAGGAGAATCAGAAGAAGACTTGGAAGCCATAATAAATAGCATGAACGTAGTCCTGGAGAAAGAGTTCAATACGAGCATTATTAGAGGAGAAACCAAGGTAAGGACTGTAGTATGAGAAACAGAGGAATAACAAAGGGTGTTAGATTGGGAAGGGATATTTTGACGGAAGTTAAGGAATTCTGCTCCTTGGCAACCGTAATAACTAGGGATGATAGAAGTATAGTAGCCATAAAGAGTAGGATAGCACAGGGAAAGAAGGCTTTCGCCAAATAGAGGTATTTACTTACGGATAATATAAGTGTGAATATTAGTAAATCTTTGCTTAAAGTGTTTGTATGGAGCGTGGCGTTGTACGGGTGAGAAACGTGGACGATAGGAGTTGGGGAAAGGAAAAGAATAGAAGAGTTTGAAATGTATTGCTATTGGCGAATGCTGAAAATCAGATGGGTGGATAGAATCACAAACGAGGAAGTTCTAAACGGAATAGGGGAAAAGCGAACAATGTGAAGGACGTTTACTAAGAGAAGGGATAGATTAATAGACCACATTTTAGGACACGAGGGTCTTGTAAAATTAGCATTAGAGGGAAGAGTGTGGGGTAAAAACAGAAGAGGGAGGTCGAGGATGTAATACGCTAAGCAGATTAGGGAAGATATTGGGTGTGCTAGTTATAATGAAATGAGAAGGCTTGCGCAAGTTGGTTAGCATGGAGGGTTGCATCAAACCAGTCTTAGGACTGAATACTTCAACAACATTTGTTATGTAAACTATCCTTAATAATTGATTCAAGTTTGTTACGATACAACACCACATCTATAATTTCAAAATTTTTAGGTTACAAAGTAGGTTCAGAAGTAGATACAAAGAGCTCACCGCCGTATATCCTCCAGATATTTAACTATAGTGATTTTCTTTTGTCACAATGGTGCCGAGACGCCGGATTACAGATCATATGATTTCTCAGAAATCTAATCTAAATGACTTTACCGTCTAGAATACGTTGGTAAAGCACATGACGGTTTTCCTAGTAGGGGAAAAATACATGAAAAGAGAGGAGATAGGTTCACTATTTTTGTATATGACGTCTCAATTCTCTACACTATTATTGTTATTATTATTATCGATTTCAAACAGTGTTTTAGGCTCCTTACTCATATTTCAAGAATGTTCAATAGGAATGCAGCTGTAAAATAGTAGAATTATAAAATAGAATCATTATTAAAAATGAACTAATTGGTTTCAGCGTTAGATGAATATTCCAATAAATATAAAGTGATGGAA
Organism: Eucriotettix oculatus; assembly: GCA_034510155.1. NCBI lineage: Eukaryota > Metazoa > Arthropoda > Insecta > Orthoptera > Tetrigidae > Eucriotettix > Eucriotettix oculatus. The sequence continues at coordinate 27,333,363 of CM067378.1, read as the reverse complement.
ATGTGAAAAGGAGCAGTTTGCGTTACGAAACTATGGAATGAGGCAAATTGTGATTTAGTAGAACAGAGGTTATACCTGTCCGGACAGGAAATACGCAATTGATAAATAATTTCTGAATGGGAACCTACGATAACAATAGACCACGGTGGCTGCAGTTTACTGATATTGATATGAAACTGACAAGGTGTATAGAGGCAGCTTAACTCAAAGAAGATTAGGGTAAATTTAGTAAACATTGAATTACATAACCTAGTTCAGTAAGGAAAGAAACAATGAACTGTGGTCTATGATAACTCATACATGACACCATTATGTTGCGATATTACTCCATACATGTTCAATCCCACATCTGACTGAAGGACTTGTCACGTAAATACCTGATTCAGTGTACAGCAACGACTGAATTTAGGGCTATATCACAATCCAATCACCGCATCAGAATTAATAGTGGTACCAGCCCTGTCGGATTATTGAGTATTAATTAGCTGAAAGCAGCAGTTATTAACATTATTAGAAAATGGCAATGAATTTTATTACGAGTAAATCCACCAATTTATTTACGTTATCGAATCGGTTTATTGCAGCCGAAATTAATGGTTTATTTGAATGGAATCAATTACACAAATTAATTTGATCCAAAGCGCTCTTTAAGCAGTTCTTTTTACTGAAACAAGTCACATTTCGTTTTATATAGATCACAAAAAAGGGGAGGCATGATCATTTATCTATTACTTTTAAATTACGCAATTCTTTTGTAAATAAGAGTGGAAAGAATCAGTTCAATTACAAGAAGAACTCTACAAAACTACACGGTTCTTGTGTGTTTGTTATAAGTATTTTAATTCATTTGAGAAATAGTCTTAAACACTAAAAATCAAGAAATATTGAATTACACAGTGTAATTCAAACGTATGATCTGTAAATAACACAAATACTTAATATTTTACTCTCGTTCAAACCATACATTCCGAGGTAATTTGATTTAAGAAAGCGACATAATCCGTTATTTGGTAGATAACAAGGTCTTTGACAAAGCGTTCATTTTACCTACGCCTGTTTCGGACAATTCCATCTGTGAAAGAAGTAAGATATATTAGGGCACTTAACACGGAAAGGGCGTACAAAGAAAGGTAAGGCCGGGCATTAGTTCGCAAAGCCTTTGCCAAGAAGGCAAGCGAAATGTGGTTGTTTGTATTCCTCCCTCCGTCACACCAGACACAGTTTCTGGATATTTATTTATCGCGATTAATTTTCCATAAGGGCCCACACCTTCTGAATTCGCTGGCCACAACAACTGCCAATTCCACAGAGGCAAATTGCGTGACACAATTCAGTACTCCGAGAATTTTAAAGCATTTCTGTTCATTTATTATAATGTGACATTACATTACAACAGATTGCCACATTACTATATAACAACAGAGATAAATAATTTGTCAATTTGTGGAGCATATTAAAATTTTTCTCTTATCAATTAACAAATTATATTAATATATCATGCCTGTATACTTTTAGGCGTCCATAACTGCCACTCTTCAGTTCAATTCTCACCAGAAAAAAAACCCTGAAGAAATAAAACCACCTCGTAAAATGTTTACGGAGAAAGTCAAAGAAAGTAGAAATACTCACGCTCAATCATGGGCGTATAGCTAATTTATAGTTAAAGGAGATTTTTTAATTAAATTATGAATATATATATTAAATATATAATATATATTTATATTACTGGACAGACATAGACATAGCAAATCGTGTGGAAATTAGATGCGCAGTGTTCCACTTTAAGGAATGATAAGTGATCCAAATAACAACATGTACGAAATTCTTAAATTTTATTAGAAACGTTAGCGGAGATTGAGAACTAGACAAGGCGCCTGATTGTCGCGATGGCGTTTGGGCACAGACGATACGTACCTAGTTTATCCCGCATTACACTCGCGTAGGAGACGAGGAGCCTGGAAAAACTCTTAAATATTTAAAAACTACGTGGTTATGCAGACCAACTACATTTCGTGGTCCGCAAAGACCAAAAGTTTCGATCAAATCGATTTTTCTCACAACAGTGATGTTTGTATGAAAAGGCAATCTAGTTTCTTCCTTTGAAGGAGACGGTGAGGTGAGATGGTGAGGAAAGCATTCTGGTGAGTCCATACGAGGAGCCAGACACCCCTTCTCTTTCCGTGATCCAAAGGTGCTGGGAGAAAGGTGGATCCGACGGATCAAGTTACGCTGCCCAAGTTTCTCAATATTCGACGCATAGGGGGAGGGGTGGATATCCCGTACACGTCTGAACTTGATATAAGAGATCGTTGTGACGCATATAAAATTTCGACATTTTCTGTTGTATTCATAAAATTAATTTTATAATATCAAGTATTCAAGTTTCCGTAGAGAACCGTCCTGAGGTATTCGCAAGGCACCCTTCTGGGGGAAAACTCGACAAGACAAACAGTGTCATATAAGTTAAAGGCTGACAGGCGCAGTCTTTGTCTGAAAGTATTTTTGCCGCCCGGCGTAAAGTCCCAGGTCAGCCGAGGTTAGCAAGGCGGTTGACGCAAAAGATTGCTAGGGTGGCCACTCCCAAATTTTGAATTTTTGGAGAGGAAGGGTAGGGACAGCAACACCATTGTAGGACCCGGGGAAGATAGAAAAAGCGGGGAGACTAATCACGTTTTAGGAGAGGTGAGTTCGAGGTGGAGAAGACCTCGGTAAAGAGAGTTGGAGGTAAGAGTTCAGCACGAGGAAACGACTGATTTAGAGTCTGAAAGGAGATGCGATCTGGCTGCAGGCATCACAAGAAAACTACGCCTAAATAGAGGTATGCAAGCTTCTATGCTGACCCAGAAGCTGACATTGCGTTAAATCCAGGACTGCAGGTCAACAAGAAAGCTAGGGGAGGATGAATGTAAAGCAAGGCAATAATCTCTCGCTCTGCTATGCGTATAAACACGTCATATAACTCTGACTAAAATTATACTGAATTTACTAAAGTGTCAAGCAGTATTATTACTTTGGTTAGGGCTCAGCTAAGCAAATAATATTAATTCAATTGTTGGATCTTTTACTTTTGTTAACAATAAAACTTTAAATTTCAAAGTCGAAATTTATTGGCATAACGTATTTAAATATAACTCTAATTTTTTAATATATTTAAAAATTATAAAATCCACGTCACATCGTATAGTTTTACCCAATACGTTCATAAATATTCTAATTAGTATACATCTGTTAAATATCCAACAAGTTCCTTTAACTATACTTTAATAACCACTTCAACTCCATCTCACCACAGTACTAAGAAATTTTAATGAATATTTTATTAAATGCTAAATCCACTCCACGTTCCCCTTTTCTTCTGCTATGCTTATTTCTCGCGACCTATGTAATGTCCTATAACTATCAATAAATTTTAAGGTCAGTTATAATAAAACCCCCGCTATATTGAAATGTAAAAGATAAGTTAATCATCCTTTAATAGGACATAAAGAAATTGATGGCTTTACCAAAGCAGAAAAACACATCATTTCTATAAATATTATTATTAATCACAAATGTATTTTTCTCATCAACTGATAACCCAAGAAAACGGATCTGCAAGGAACACAAATACAATTGAGAATAAAACTCGCCCATCTTAGAAAAAAACTTTCATTTTATCCGAATTTCAGACCAGCACAGTGACAATCTAGAGAGCTAACTTTTAAATAGTTGTTTCGTCCTGATTAATATCAGTTCCTGCAATCCTTACAGGGGAATAAAGTGATGCTAGAAAAATATCCAGGAAAGATTGATACTATGTGCAGATAGGCAGTAAATGTTTGGGGTGGAAATAGTAACGACAGTAGACTGTTAAAGTGACTGTAGAACCAGTAACACGGAAATAAGCCTTAATAAGAGAATGATGGATTAAATCAAAATACATTTAAAATATGATATGTTAAATTAATAAACAGACTATTTATCATCTAAAAAAGTAACTGGAAACTGATTTTTCGAGGGAAAAAGTTTTACGACCCCCGATAAACGTTGACGATTATTCTGCGTATCTCCCATTTTCCATTTTGAGGTAAAAACACCCACATTTGCAGCTAAATGCATATTCATGGTGATGCGACCCTTACATACATTTGCAGTAACTCCTTTACATAGGTTCCATATTCGTCCGACATTAATAAAGTAACACTAAAGCTGAAAAACAATTTAAAATTCTTAAACTAAGCCGCACAATTGAAAATGGTGCAAGAAAACATAAGAGATAAATCTTAATTACTTACTTACTCCCTAGCCATTAGCCACTATCAATATTATGAAAACAGTACATCACAAACGATTTTATTGGAACACACAACGTGAAAAGAGTCGAATATTCCTATTTAATAATTTAAATCCCTAATACATTTACCTATAATTTTACTATTTAATAAAAGTATATTATTTGCGAAGACGACCACAATGGACTCAATTTGTGTATGGACGGAAATTATGGGCTTCTGGGAATTTTTACAATAAAAACCGACTATTTTATTGATACTACGTTGCGTATTTAACGTATATACAATCACCCAATTTAATAGCACGGGGGCTGGTGGGAATCAAACTATAACAGCCTTAGATACTTATCCATCGGGCATCGATTAGTGATGGTCACAAAAAGGATTTTAAAATTAAAGCCTAAAAAACTTACTAATAGCAGTTTGTCCTGATATGCAATGTTTAACTCAAATTCCTTTAATTAATGGCTGAGTAGAATTTGGCGATACTTTTCTTGTGTGTCGGAAGGTGAGGATTAGCCCAGTTTCCTGCTATTAGAAACGAGTTCCCGACTCGCAACTGAAAGAAGTGGTTTTCTCGGAGTTCATCCGGAATAACTGCGACAAAAGGAACGGAGGACAACGCCAGAGGTCAAGATTCGTAGACCGTAGAGCGTGAGCGAGGCTGAGTGCTGCCATATTCTGGACAAAAAACTGTGAGCTATAGAAATTCAGTACATTTCTCTCAAGTGTATCCGTACCATTTTTTAACGTTATAGACAATCCTATGTTGGTTACCACTCAGGTTAAACCACCTCACCAAACACTGATAATTTTACGTGGCCTAACAGCCCAAAAACCGATGTCAAATACTGAAGTTATGTTGGCCACGAAAAACATCTGTTATTTTTTACTGATAACTATATGTCCTTGCTCACAAAATTGAAATCGATTAATTTTAAAGCGACGTGTCTTCATAGAACTGTGGATGTTTTCGCAATTCGGTTTAATTGGCATTACTTTTTGTGTTTTGTTAAATATGACTTCATTACTCTGCAGATTTTGTAATAAAGCGTTTTGGATTTTTAAATTTTGAGTGTTTATAAATAAAAATAAATTCCTGAATTACTGCAATTATTTGTCAATAAGCTGTTAACTATAAGCGCGTGTTCTTGGGGACTGTTAGTGACGAGACGTAATCAGCTGACAACAAATATTAAATTTTACATTACATTTTTATTAAAATATTTCTGAAATGTTGGATTGTTTATTAAGTTATGTTTTAAGACTATATTCCGGATTCTGTTTTGTTATATTAACGTGAGGCACAATATGAAATTCAAATTACATTTTCAGGTGAAGGCTGTGGTAAGTGTAGCTACTGTAGCTTCCTTCGTAATACCTACCGGGAAAGGCCTGTGATCTATAAACACGAACTATTTTTTAAGCTTAATTAATTAACAACGATCGGTGTTACAGTCCAAGGTGGCGCTCAATGACCGAAACGACTGTCAATTGAAAAAAGAGACTGCTTCCACTGTTCTGCATTCCCGGTAAACTGCTGCCTCCTTGGCTACTTACTTGTGAGATAAGTGATATTCAGAATTGAGAAGCAATCTGTTTGCTGTTCTGGATGGCATACCACTGTTGGAATTACAGGTATTCTATCTATCCGGCCGTTGCATAGTTACGGAAGACTTCAGATCTATCTGTGGTAGAGCTGCGACACAACTCTCGACTCGAGTTTATGTGGCTGTTAAGGTGCTTAAGTAGCATTGGTTAACAACAATGGTTGCAAGAGTAGAAGACAGATCTAATCGAAGTTTTATCAACTTAATAAATACCTTTGCGTAGCTACCATTCAACAACCATTTCTAATCAGTTGGTTTCATCATATAACCAAAATCTTTGAACACTATTACGGAAACTTAAAGAAATTGTGTAAAAACAAATTAGAAAAAATAATTTATTCAAATTCAGTAATAAAACAATTAATTTGGTATATAATAAATATTGTGCGGTGGGTTCATTACGGATAATTATGTATAAATATGAAATTAATATCGAACACAATTTAAAATTTTTGTCTAATTAATTACTGTTATTTATGGGAATGTGAACATTTTATCTCAGGGTTCCTTTTTTAAAGTAAAATTATTATTTTTCTAGGTCAACTGTTGTTGTGGTATTCAGTCCTAAGACTGGTCTGATGTAACCCTCCATACTAACCTATCTTGTGCAAGCCTTCTCATTCCCTTATAACTAGCACAACCCATATCCTCCCTAATCTCCTTAGCGAATTCCACCCTTTACCTCCCTCTTTTGTTCTTACCCCAACACTTCCCTCTAATGCTAATTTTACAAGACCCTCCTGTCTTAAAACGTGACCTATTAATCTATCCCTTCTCTTAGTAAACGTCCTCCATACTGTTCGCTTTTCCCCTATTCTGTTTAGAACTTCCTCGTTTGTGATTTTATCCACCCATCTGATTTTCAGCATTCGCCTATGGCAATACATTTCAAAGGCTCTTATTCTGTACCTTTCCCCTTCTCCTATCGTCCACGTTTCGCACCCATATAACGCCACGCTCCATACGAACATTTTAGCACATTTACATTACCCTACTTAAATCCCTCTTTTTCGTGAAAGCCTTCCTTGCCTGTGCTATCCTACTCTTTATGTCAACTATACTTCTAACATCCCTAGTAATTACGCTTCCCAAGTAGCAGAATTCCTTAACTTCCGTCAAAATATCCCTTCCCAATCTAACACTCTTTGTTATTCCATTGTTTTCCATACCACACTCCATTACGTTGGTCTTCCATCTATTAATCCTCATATTGAACTCTTTCTCCAGGACTACATTCATGCCATTTATTATGTTTTCCAAGTCTTCTGACTCCCCTAATACTACAATATCGTTGGCAAAGCGTAAGGTTTTTATTTATTCTCCTTGCAATATGATTCCCTTTCCATATTCCGTTTCTAGGTCAACTAAACACTCCAATTCAGGTCCATCTCGTGAAGTTGCATTGAGAGAATTGTTGAGGATTTGGGGGACAGCTTCTTTATCTGCCGCTCTCTGAAACTCGGGCTGTCAATTAATGCACCATTAGAATATCTTAAAATAAAAGATATTAGATATTTACACATAAGAAATTGAACATGAACGAACAGTAAGTGAATTTCTGGTTTGTTAAATGATATTTGGTACTTGTCCCAAAATCTATAGTATTATGCTTTGATCAAAACATGTATAGTGACCCCTAAAGCCAAATGTAAATTGAGGAGATTTAATTTTGAAATGATGGATGATAGTCTCATATCTGTATACCATTTACCGTTATTCTTGATCTAGAGATGCCGCCGCAATTGATTCCAATTGATTATAAAAAAAATTCACAGTTCTCCCTTAACTTGTCAGGCTCTATGATCTTTTTCCTTCCAATAATTACGCATTAATGAGTGTGCATAAAGAGACTTCTCAGATCTCAAGTTTATAAGTAATTCATTCCAAAGAACGTAGATAACGAAATTAAGCAATATGCGTTTATGGTAGTGTTGATGAAAGGCGGGCTTGGCAATCAGGCCAGAGTCCTCGAAGGTTAGGAGCAGTTTTAATTCGCAGTCGTGGCGCGGAGCGTGCTGTAAGGTATCAGGGAAGCTAATTTCCTGTGCTCCAGAGCTGCGCTCATTACGCAGCCCGGCAGACGAGAGCTGTGAAAAGCTTTTTGAAGTTGACCGCCTCGGTGCCTCGGTCAACACTCCACACTCCACACGCTTTGTGTGTCTGCGGACAAACACGTTAACAGGCAGCTGGGGGCGCCAGCTCTTTGCCTAGGTAACCAAACTTCCCTCTCAGACAAAGCTTTCCTCTTGAGCAATATTTCATTTTGATAAGGGATCATTTTATAGAGAAGGACCTGTAAATTGAAATGATAACTCTTTCATCTTCTTATGAAAAATAAGTTCTTTAGATACGTTCGTCGTCATAATATCCGACAAGAAACAATACATTCCGCTTGTTATTAAACGCTACATTCCGTTACATTCATAAAACACGGCGAAGGATTCAAGACGTACCTAACGTAGCTTCAGAAATTCATTTTCATTTCCTTCTTGTACGGAAATACTTAGTGCGGTCTTGAGATAGCGATAGCTGCACACAAGTGACGATATTCACACTCCATCACAGCTCGTAAGGAAAATTTCGGTGGTACGTGTGAACCAGTTTTCAAAAATAATAGTTTTTTTATTCATATAGAAAAACTTAACATTAAGATTATCTGTTTGTACAATAAATGTTCTAGTATATACAATTTAAAAATAATGAATACAAAATTAAAATCGTGTATATAATTGACATGGATGTAGGTTTATCCATTTAATTAACCTACTTTAGTAGATGGGTTAAGTTTTTTTTGTGTACCTGAGAGGCATGGGTGGGTGGGGGTTGACAGGCAGTGAACTGGTTATTGGAGGATGTATGAGGATGTAGTCTGCTGACATGATGGTAAGGGGGTTAGGGTATGCCTGAATGATCAGGGGGGAAGTATGAGGTCGTTTGGGAGTTTTCTTTTGAGCCGACGGAAGCGTATAGATGAGGGAGGATTGTCGTGGAATTGCTGAATCGTGGAGTTTGGGTGGTTGAGGGAGGCTATAGATTTGTAAATTACGCAGTTTACTTTGCGAAGTTTGATGTTATGGTTGATGATGGAATTTCTAAGGTACCAGGTGTAATGGTGCGTAGTATTATGTTTTGTTTGAATTTTGGCTGAATGGATTTAGGCTGTTGTTCTGCATATGGACGAGGCGTAGGGCCAGGTGGGTTGTATTATGGAGAGGTAAAGGAGGCGTTTTGTGCTGGTGGTAGCAGGAGCTTTTCTGTTTATGAGGGGATATAGGGTTCTGAATTTATGGTTGATTTTGGAGAGGAGAAGATTAATGAGGTTTCCACGAGAGTTTTGAATCAAACGTGATTCCGACATTGATGGTTTCTCTTTGAATTGTTTAGGTGGATTTGGGGAGGAGGGTTTTTTGTTAGTGTGAATGGGATGGTTATTGATTTGGTGGGATTGATGCTGATTCGCCATTGTTTAGACTATTGTTCTAGGTTGTTGACGCTGAGTGGAGTGGTTGGAAATCGGAGGTGAGAGAGGAGATGGCTATGTCGTCTGCGAAAAACATTGTGCTAGTGTTGAGATGTGGGATATCGTGAGATGATGTTGTATAGGTAGGGGGCAATGACACTTCCTTGAAAAAACTAATGGTAACCTTTACAAGGCTTTGCTAACACTGACACAAATACTTGTAAGTAAACATGTTGTTGTTACTGTATTCAGCCCTTAAACAGCGAAAATCTTTTCATTTCCACATAACTACCAAAACCTCCCTAATCTGCTTAGTGCGCTCCATCCACGGCCTCCCTGTTTTGTTCTCAGCCCACGCAAATCTCTCTAATGCTAACTTTCCTAGACCCTCGTTAAAGCCCATAAAAACTTGGACATTTAATCAGGAAAACTTGATAAGATAGTTGCATAAAATTATGTTTTAATTGTCGGGCTCAAAAATTGTTTCAGGAATTACAAAAAAAGTTACAATCCTAAAATATTACTTAACTTATGAACTCGAGTAAAGCTAATTATTTTCACTATGTAGCCTGAGATTAAGAGATCATATTGTTCCGAAACGTTTTACGGAGGGAGGCTTGACAAATATATAATTTTATCCAGCTTCTGTTCTCCTTTATTTTATAATAGCAGGGTGCCCGTTGTTGTCCGAGTATTTATGTATATTAATACGGTACTCACAAACTTGGATTGAGGTACAACTTCAGTTACATGTTAAACATCAGAATTGATCTCAGCGTCTTCCATAACCCTGGAATATACCCCATTGTTTTCACGTATAGCCCTTTCTATGGGTTCTTTTCTCCCATGCCGAATAGTGTTTAAACTATCAGTCTCATTGACACGAAAGTCGTTCACTTTTCCATGTCTTAAAATTTCATTGCCTACGGGTGTTAGTCGTGATTTCCCTTCACAATATTTGTTTCTTTGACTCGCATGTACCATGCGCCCAGATGTTGGTCGAAATTGCTCCACCCATTTAGGATTTTTCTCGTAATTTTCTTACTTATACACTTATTCATCCCTCTCTTTGGGACAGAAATGCAACTTAATTGGCATGCTATATGTTAGAATTAATCTCAGCGACTCCAATAACACCAGCTTCGACAGCAATATTGAGTGTCTTCTTGTTATTTTTATGTAACGCTTCTCATCCCCTACCCCAATGGTTATTCATGATTTCATGATTAATGGGTTGAATCTTATTGACTCCAAAAAATGTTTATAAGACGCAGATTCTTCAATAATTTTAAATTTCTGCCCCCTCCACCTCCGCGCCTAGGGGCGTTAGTCAGGCCCTACCCCGACATTGTACGTTTTTGCTCCGGCATACACATGCACAATCTATGAGTTGTCAAAGAAACAAAGACAGAAAACCCTGACTTTTTTAGTTTTTTCACCAAAACGCTAGTATAAAATGATTTAAAATTTTAAATAAACATATAAAATGGAATTAAACTCTGCGTAAAATGTAACCTTTCACAATAACGTAGATCAATCCGAATGGGTACAGTGACGCTTCAAACTAGTGGGTCTACCATTTTGACGACAGTCATTGAATAATTCGGAAGATGAAATGTTATATTCAGTACTTATGAACGCAGTGGGTGTGACTTTTGGAATATGTAAGTGCAGTTGCTTTTGAGCTAGACTACGAGCTTAATAAACTTGTAGTTTATTTTGGACCAATAATATTTTATAATGTATTTGCTGTAAATAATGTAATAGTATTTTAGTTCAGTGCGTGGGCGATAGCGGGGTAAAGTATTGGCAGGTGGAAGGATAATAGAGAAAAATTCGTTGTGGTAAAGTCCCGTCAGACTTTTCAACACAGGTTTTTTATCAATCTGGGAATATTTTATGGGTTCGTTTTTATACTCTGTATAGGCTTGAGCACCATAAAATTTTACTAGTGCTTCAAGTATCACTTTATTTTTATATTTAAACAAATCGAGCACACTATTAAAATGTACTCCAAAATGAACTACTTATTTATCTACACAAAAACAACAAATTATAATTATGATTTAGTCTGAACGGAGTATGCAATTTTAATCTCAGGGGCTCCAGCTGAAAGAAAAGTTTGTCAAACCTAGTTTATTGTTTTCTTATATATCTTTGACGAGTATTGTTGATCGGTTCTCGAAATGGGGACTTCTCTCTTCAATTTCGTAACCGTGGTATTTCTAGGAAGAGCTTTAAGTTACTGATTTGGTAAACAGTGTGCTCTTATTTTGGATTCCGTTTGAAACACGATTATTTTACTTTCGAGGCCTTGCATATACTGGAATTGAATTTAGTTCGTAGCTCATACAAATATTCTCATTACCTCACATGCCTCAACTTTGTCAAATTATACTGACACAACAACGTGCGTATTAACGAAACTGTGGAACCGACTAACTGAGCAATACTGAGGCAGGCCAATTCTCTCGTCAATGTCCAATTACAAACTTCAGATATTATTACCATTACAATTTGTTTGTACGTTATACACTCCAAATTAAAACCACAATTTTACAATTAATACTAATCGGGATTAAACTTTCCCGTGTTACACACAGACCGGATTAACATAGCTACTTACTGTCCCGTTCTCGGAGGAGCCGATAAAAGAATGTTTTGCCGGGCATTAGCTTAAAAGCATGCGTGCGAATATCCAAAATATAAACACAGGGGGTTAAACAGATCAGGGTGTCTGCTGAAGGAAAATATTTGGATTTAGGAACGGTAACAATGGAATCGCAGGATGGCCTGCGAAAGGGGGGTTTCGTTCAATATCTGATCGGAAAACAAGAAAGAACAATTAAGTGGACGACAGAGTAATTAAAACTGGATGCAAGGGTGAATATTCATGAACTATTAGAGATACATATAAAAAAATAAATAAATACAGTAGCGGAAAGAGCATTATATTATATTTGACTGTAGTTCTTACACGTCGTTTTGTGCCCGAATTTGGAACCTCATCTCATGTGATTAAACTGGAATGAAGAAATTAAAAATGTTGTTAATTTAGACGCTCATGTTGCACAATTTTAGGAAACCGTATAAGAGACAATTATAAAACAATTGAATAATGGAAAAATTTAGACCAGAATAGACGTTTCGACCAACACTTGTGATACTTGTCAATACTGTCGTATAAAGTAGGAATGTGTAACGATAACAATCTGTTCCCACTTTTGACCAGGTTCAAAACGTCTATTCTCTTCTAAATTTTTGTAGCATTCATATTTTTTTTGGAATCATCTGTTATACTCGTTAAATAGTGAAGGGTGGTAATAAGTATCTTAATAGTCAAGGAGTAACAATATGTAAATATAATCTAAAAAATTAAAATTCGTATGAAACTTTAGTGCTCTATTATATAGTGGATCCTCGGCCATCTACTTCGCGATTTATAGACTTTTGATTATTCATTATTAAGTAATTAAGAAGTATTATTGATTTAATACGATTTTTGTTAAAGTTAAACATACTTTTCGTCTAGATGATTCAATTATCTTCTCCGTACATTTTGACGACGACAGTAGGAGTAGTTTTTTCTTATATTAGTCCGCTACAGCATTCAATTCGACAGTAATTTCCTTGTTAACACATGATTAAACTAACAGAGCGTTGCATTTTGTAAAATTTATATTTTCACGCCCTAAGAGAGTTGACGGAACGTTAATTTATTCATAAGCAGAGAGAAGAATCACAGTATCTTAATAGAGTCTGGAAATCTACTCGTGCCTTAGACAAGTCCAGCGAGAAAAAAATTACAATTAATTCTCATATACTTTAAGACAGGTGAAAATATTCCGATACCCTAAGAGTGTAAAATACTTCTAGTACCTTGAGTGACTAAAAACAACAACCAGTAAGTTAAGAATGTCAAAAATATTCCCGAAGCTCAAATAAAGCAGCGAATACATCAATCCGTGTTGTTTTCCCGATTTTTTTTGTATAAGAAAACTTCGCCCGTTCCTCCTCTATCCCCAGCCTGGGGCTGAACTATTACAGATGTTGCATGTTGAATGTCAGAATTTAAACTCAACGATTTCCGCAACCCTGGAATCAACACAATGTCTTAATTTTATGTATCGTTCCTTCATACCCACTTCTATAAATGCACGCCTCCAAGGGTTAAAATCATACACAAACAACACTGTGAGAAACACTTTAAATCTCATAAACCCCTAAAAATATTTATTGGCCACAAAAATCCGCCGTTTATGCAAGTCCATCGACGCCCCCATGGATTACAGTAGTGTCTTAACCGGCAGTGCTTGGTTTCGGAACGCAAGGAATCAGTGTACATAATTTGGTTTAAATTGCTCCACGCGTTTAGATTTGCATACACAAAAATTACTGAAACAGTCAATTTTATTTATAACGGGAAAATACTTTAACAATCTCTTAGGTCTGATTGGCGTGAAGTAATGTGTATAGATGCATATAAATATGCGAAGAATCCGGTAAAACGAAGAATAGACTCATCAGTACAACAGAAGACTAATACGAATTAATTTCAGATCCTGGTGAAAACGTTTCCTCCCTTCATCGACCTTCACAATGCCTCACATTTGAATTACCCAATTAGTTAATAAAGTTACGTATTAGCTAATAGAAATTGCATTTTTTTGTTTGCTGCTTCAGAAAATAAAAAATTCTAAATTCCTTTGGGTGTTTCGAATACATATTTAATGGTCATTAACACATGTTATATATTATTTATTCAACAGAGCTACGTTACTGAAAATATTTTTATAGTCTTCAGGATGTGATATAATAGAAAGTAAGGTTTGTCTTAATGTTATAAACGTTTCATTTCTCTGCCTTTGACTATTATTGTATTAAGTATCATCTAGTTTCTAATTTACGAAAATATAAATAATTCTAGAAAATAAACCTTATTTTTAACCAGCAAGTAAATAATATGTAAACTTCTCTAGATAAAATATTTCGTTAGTCACGTGACCCTATAAAAAATAAAGGCGCGACTAAAAGAAATGAATGAACAGAAAAAAATTGTTCTGAATTCTTTGTCAGACAGATATTTGTTGAATCTTTAGAAATTTATTCATGAATACACTTTACATAGGCAATGAGTTTACAAGCTGAATTCTCCGAAACTAAATGTGAACTGATTCATGGTTCATTGGCCCGGAACTGGTAAATTTATGGGTGCTCGTTTCCAGGGTAAGAGTCTGCCAAAGCTACCTCGTCGGTCTTGAGTGATTGAAATGAAAACCTACATCTTAACCAATATTAATTACCTGATAAATTATTAACAATTAATAAATTCGCCTACGTACTTACAAGATTGAGAATTGTCTCCTTATTCTTTTAAAAGCGGAACGCTTGTACGTCTAATTATATCAATATTAAAAAAAAGTAATTTACACATAAAGAAGAGAATGGAATCATTTAAAAATTATTTTTTTAATGTTTTATAAATATCCTTGGAAAAATAAAGTTTGTATAATTATTAATGTTATATTTTCAGACACAAGAGTTAAATAGTTATCGTCTTTAAATATTGTTTGAAAGATCAAACTATTTAAAAAATGCTGGATTACATCTTCTTAGAAATTAGTTTAACAATTATCTGTTTAATCAAAACTTCAACAAATATTACCAGACCTAAATGAAGATTTTTTAGACAGTTAAGCCATTTGAAAAATAAAATTTTCTTATATCTTTTGGAATGACATCCTAGGGTTTAAGTAACTTAAAAAGTAATAATTTTGCGGAAATAATATATAAGATCATTAAAGGAATATTCTAAAAGTTAAAATTTTTACTAATTACACATCTTTCTATGCATAGTAAAAAGGGGAAATGTAATTATATCAATATAACAAATTTGAATTGGTATTTTGTAATGTTTGTAATATTTATTGTATATACATATATAAATCAAAAATATGTGATTTAGGGGAAATTAAATATTGAATTATCAACAAATTCGCTCATATATCAGACTAATCAGAGGTAATTAATGCGGGGCAGCGACGGGTAGCAGAGATCTCGCATATTAAAACGATCCTGATTTTGTTCTTTACTCGTTTCGTAAACTTCACGTTCAGGTATCAGAGAAGACAATTCCGGGAGTTCCTTGGTAGGCATCAAGCTGCCACAGCTTCCTCAAACAGAGTTCAATTTCGGCAGGCGGAAAATAGGAGATTATAAACACTAAAATTAACAAAATAGAAATTTTTAATCTTTCGATACAAACTTTTTGATATTGAGAAATATCTCTAGTATTCTTTTTTGTATCTCGGGAATATTGAGGTTTGATTTACTTTTATTTAAAACATTCCTGACAATAATTTACTTAAAGCAATTTTAAAATGGCAGAAACTCCGTACTAATGCTTGAAATATTATGCTTTAGTAATTTTATTGTTTATAATTAGTTTTCAATCAAAATGTTTAAGTAACGTATTCAAATGCTCATTCATAAATTGAAATTGATGACATTTAAATAATGTAATGAGATAGTGTTTCATTAATATATTTCATTCTTTTTATGGATGTAAGAAATAAGTAAATTAAAAAATTTAGTTCCAAAAACCATATATTCTCTTCAATATTTACAAATAAAATAATTTTTAATTTTCAACTTCTCTTCTTGGTATAAAAATCGTATCTAACTGCAAATACTGATTTTAAATCATAGCCATCTTTGTTAATTTCTTAAATAAATTTATAATTATAATTAGCTCTGCAACCCATTCAGGGACGTGGCATACAGGGTCGAAAGCGGACTGTCATCTTACATGACACATTCCAAATTTCGATTGATACGTGATCAGCGTATCGATTTCTCTTTGGTCAAAGAAATAAATATCCACGGTTGATTCACGATTACAACGCAACTTCATAACTTCAACCAAAGAAGTAGTTGGATTTTTCTCTGGACACGGACCATATAATTCTAAATTAAAACAGTTAAATTTAATAGAATCTCCTACATGTTCTTTCTGCAAACAGGAAGATGAAACACCTTATCACATTGCATGGGAATGCGGTTTTTGGCATGACACCTTTCAATACTGCCGAAAACTGGAACCTTAAAAATGTTAGGATGTCAGGAAATTTATCAATCATTTATCTTTGCCTTGAAACAATTTGAATGGCAAAAAGACAATCGAAGACATAAACCAGACAACAAACAGATTTTACTAAAATTAACTGAAGGTATTTTTAGGGCGGTGAAAATCCTCTATCCTGCATATAGATTCATTAATATGACCCAAAATAATGGACGCATGGTAATGTGTTAAGCTATGGTTTCCTGGGAAAGCGGTGTCCGTGAATAGCAGACAGAATGCTGCAGACTTGACAGAAACGGACCATCCAGAGATGTAAAGTAAAAAAAGTGGTGAATGGTGTCGGTCAAACAGCAGGTATAAGGGTTGTCCCTTTGAGCAGGTAGTAAGAAGATTAATTACATAGTAGACTTCTTTCGATGATACGTCGAGATATTTTATATGATATTTTACTTTAAAATATTTTTATATATTAATTCTATGCACCATTACAAGAAAATTGATAGCAAACAATATTATACTTCAATGAATTTAAGCGCAAAATGTGAACTATGTTTGATACAAAGTTAACATATATTAGTTCTGGAAGCTGCTAAATGTTTGTTACTGTTATTATTATTAACATAACTTATAATAAATTTTTTATTTAAATATATTAGGACTACAGAACGTGAATTTAGATTAGCTATTACTCGACATTGGACCTTTAATTAAGAGAAATAATAACATGCGTTAGGGGGCGAGGAGTAGCAACCCTCTTAACCTCATTGGGTAGCCAGCAGTATGGGATTCTTTCCTTCAGAGAAATTTTCCACTGGTAAGCTATATTAGCATATACAGGGTCATACAGATTAAAATGGAACCAAAAGAAATGGAGTCGATATCCAGTCTTACTGCCCATGACGTCATAAACATCAAAGTTCATGCCAGGATTCGAACGCGGGACCTCTGTGTTATGAGGCAGCGACGCTAGCACATTTGTACATTACATATTTGAAAATACTTAGTTAATCAACTTAAATTTCTCTTTTCTTGATTTAAGATTTTTTACGGGGTTCAAATAGTACTGATTTCAGATTCCTCTTATGCATGTATGAGGGCTTTAGTTCTAAAAGAGTGGGGGAATCAATAGCGCTTCGAGCCCTGCTATTGCCACTCCGTCTATATTATAATGCTCTTTGGGCGGAACTAAGTTGCGGTTTTAAAAATGTATTTTAAAACAAAGCTAAACAACTTTCTTTGATATTTACCGACAAGCGCCGGGAAACAATAGGTTATATAACTACAATTTTGCTTTATAACATCATGTTACATAACTAAATTTTCTGACATTTTGTACCGTAACTGCGTTATATATAACAATATAACATCTATTGTGGTTACAGCTTTTCACTGTGATGCGTTTGTTTGACGTAACGATGCCATAAGCTCTCTGCTCATTGTTAGAAGTTAGTGGACTGTGGGGTATACCGCTGCAATGAGTATCCCGAATATTCGCGTGCCGTCTTTCACTATGTAATCTACTTGCCCACTGAATAAATGTACTGTGCATCTCCATACAAATTACCAACCTCTTGTGAATGTTTCCCACCATCTCTTTCTCTCAGCACGGGCATTATGTAACTGCACGTTGATTTTAATTAATGTCAAGTGCAGCGGCCATTACGACTGTTATGACAGCGCCAAACACAGGAATGATTTGAAATAAATTTGAACACAAACCGGAAGAAGGTATCTTTGGACGCTAAACTTCAACTATATAGAATTAAAATTAAATCTAAATAAAAATAGTGCGCGTTAGTGAATGACCCTCGTACCGTAGATATACTAAAAGAACTATATTTTTATTAACTTCTATATTCCCATTTCAATTATATTGTAAATATACTTGACGTTTTGAATATATTTTGCAGTCATAGCAACTGAAATATAATAATAACTGTCTTTCTGAAGTAGAAACTGTGTTGTACATTTAACATAAGCTATAAAATTATATATATATGTATATATATATATATATATACTTAATGTGATAACTCAAAGTTTCCTTTTTTAATTAATGCCTCCAGGAATTCATTAAATGTGATTCATGTAATGGGCAGTTAATTAAATTGTTTCAAACAAAAAATAGTTTTCAGCTATGAAAAGTTTTATTTAAATACACAACGCTACTCATTCCACAGAGTATTTTACTCGTAGCATGTGAAAGAAGCTTATTACGATATTATGTATAGAATAAGTGCCAATTTTAGAATGAATTTGTTTTCATTGTAATAAGGCAGAATAAATTTCATTCATTTGGTGAACTGAGTGTTGCAAATAATAAGCAGCCCTCAGTTTTTCTAACGAGAAGTGTATCGTCATCTGATTGGCCTTTACGTTTCATTACGTCCCGTATTCTGCAATTGTAACGAAGAGGTTACGAATTACATATTTATGGCTTCAGAGAGCTCCGGAAAGTCTCTCTGAAGTTTTACTTGTTTTATATAAAGGATTCAGTTGTATATCACTCATAGAAGCAAAATGACAATATGACGTTGGTTATTAGGACTACACACGTTTTCTACAACTAGTAGTGACAAATTTATGGCACGATGTGTTTATCATGATTCAGCTCAAAACTATACCTGTATTTCTCAATTATGATTATTAATCTAAACGGAGAATAACGGAAAACGAAACACAGCCAACGAATGCAGTTTATATATTTTATGTGATTTACAGTCATTCCAAAACGGACGTTACTTTTTTTATTGGGTCAAACAGTCGTTATCAACATGTCAATAAATTATGATTTGTGTTTTTAAATATTCATACCGTTCTGAATAAATATTTTATTTTCAACTGTACAAATAAACCGAGAGAGTCACTGACCATTATACATTCAAAAATATTCACTTCATTGGGAAAAATATCATAGATATACTATTCTGACATTTCAACTACTAACGTAGTCTTTAACATTACACTTACTCTAACCATTCCATATCAAGCGTCGGATTGAGATATTAAATATTGAAATTATAAGAAATAATATATTTATGAATTAACATTAGATAATAAGTAATGGAATTATCTTTTCCTAATTTTATAACATAAGGTTTATAATGTGTGTTTTTCGAGCAAAATTTAACTGAAATAGTATATAGAATGTCAAATAGGAGAAAATCAGTTTAATTTTAGAAAGAATGTAGGGACACGAGTAGGAATATTGACTCTGCGTCTAATTTTAGAAGAAAGGATACGAAAAAACCGACGTAGATTTAGGAAAAGCCTTTGATAATGTAAGCGGGAAGAAACTATTAAGGATTTTGAATATGACAAAATAGAATATAGAGAAAGAAGAGTTATCCATAACCTGTACAGACAGCAGTCAGCAGTAATTAGAATTGAAGGGCACGATAAGAAAACAGAAATCCAGAATGGAGTAAGACAAGGATTCAGTCTGTCGCCCATGCTCTTTAACTTATATATATATATATATATATGTAACAGGAGACGAAAGTTGAAAATGAAAATGTAAAGGGAATCAAAATGCAAGAAGAAGAAATAAAAACCCTAAGGTTTATGTTGATATTGTGGTATTAGAGGAGCCAGTATAAGAATTGGAAACCATAACAAATTAAATGAACGTGATCCTGGAGGAAGACTATAACACGAGGATTAATAGAGAGAAAAATAAGTTAATGTAGTGTTATATATGAAACAGTGGAATACCAAATGGTGTTAGATTGGAAGTTTCTTAAGGAATTCTGATACTAGGAATAGTAGGAGTATAGTAGACATAAAGAGTTGGAAAGCAAAGGCAAGAACATCCTTCGCAAATAAACAGAAATTTACTTAGGCCTAGTATTATTATTAACTAGAAAAACATTACAGTGTTCGTATGAAGTGCGGCGTTGTATGAGTACAAAACAAGGACGGTAGGAGATGCAGAAAGAACGAGAATAGAATCTTTTGAAATTTGGTGCTATAGAAACTGAGAATGGTGAATAGAGTAACTAACCAGGAAGTTCTAAGTAGAAAAATAGAAGAGAGTCATTATGGAGAACTTTAAGTTATAGAAGGGATATATTAATAAGCCACGTTCTGAGACATGAGGATCTAGTAAATAGCAATAGAGGGAAGTGTGTAGGGTAGGAAAATAAAGGGTGGAAAAGGATGGATTTCGCTGAGCAGACTAGGGGCGTCGTGGGTTGTGGTAGTTATGTAGAAATGAAAAGGCTTGTACAAAATAGGTTAGCATGAAATACTACCACAAATAATAGAAATAAACAGAAAAAATAAGGAATGATATTTTAACAAGTTACTTAAATTATCCTCAGAATCTCAATGTGTAATCGGTGATTTTGTAATATTGAAGAAATATTGATCATAAAGGTTGTAGTGGTCTGTGGTTTTAATATATTTAAGTTAGGATGGGCGGGGAATTCTGAATTTAACTATGAAGGGATGAGATTATGATGATCACTTCAAGGGGTATATAAAAAAAACTACTATAAATTTTAGATTTAAATTAGGAAAGGAAGAAAATAATAACTAGTAATATAAAATTAATCAAAAGAATTTAATTTAATTTGGATTTAAGTTGACCCTCGCCGACTCAATAAGGAACATAAAGATCTTAATTCTCAGAGAAATACTACTGATTAGTGCGTAAAATTGCAAAAATATGGGGGGGAGGTGAGAACACTATAAATAGAAGCGACCAGAGGCGAGAAACAAATAAGGTCGGTACTTCACAAAGGCGCCGCCGTCGATGATCCAGGGCGTCTCTGCTAGCTGCTAGGTGATCGACTGGTGACTGCGTCGTCCCGTGACTGCTGGCTGAAGCATGTCCTCACATGGCTGCACGTCAGGGATGCTCGTCGACTAGCCTCTGCTGATTTGTATTCACAGAATTTTTAGTTGGATGTGGACTTTAAAAATTTTGTCTAACCACCTCCAGAAAATTTTACCAACGACTTCTTAAATTCTTGGCCAAATGCCCTCTCCAAATTTTTTATGTGTAAGCGACGTCCTGTACTAAGAATTTATACGCCCTCCTTATGGAAGGGGTAGGACTGCAATACTTTTTTTGCGATATGTGTACTTCAGATTCTTGGGACACTGTTTTTTTTTCGTAGGTCCGGCGTCAGGTCAAATTCCTGTTTTTTATCCGGGTTGACCATATATGCTCGTGGCGAATTCTATCCGTCATCCCATGTCTTCAGCCTTCTGGCCTGTCAAGCCACCTCATCCAATCAGATTTTTCGAACCTTAATGTTTTCGTTTTCTGACCAATACGATGACTGTAATTCGTCATTTAAATAACCAATCGCGCGCATTCATGGCCCCGACTTCGTCGAGCTTAGGTCTAAATTCTATTACAAGTGCCACAAAATATAATACAAATACAAATAAGAAAAATTGTATTAATTTTGATGTGATACGCAACAATCGCGTACCACAAGATGTTGAATATGAGTTCAGTATAATCAAACATAAATAAAATATCATATGCAGAAAGAAAGAAAAGATAACTTTCTAGTAAATAAGACATTAATATGTGAACGAGAACAAAGTTACGGTATTCTTTCTGTAATATTTAAAAATTACATAAAAACCGAGCAGTTGTAAATAAAATTTGTTATTTAAGAACGGAGCTGATATAGTTATCAGAAGAAGCAATCTCTCCACCCCTCCCCCCCATCTCTCTCTCTAGTTTACTGTGAAGATTAATGCAGAGGAAAACTGCCTACAGTTTGTCTACAGTGGAATAGACAAACATTTTAAAGATACGGTAGTCGTATTACTAACATTATCATATCAGGAGCACAGTTTACAAAATCCGTGAAGGATCTTCTTCTGACTGCACACGAGACTTGTATAATCTACACAACGCGTTTTCAATTTAAGAACACGAATTACTATAGAAATACCACAGTATCTTATTAATGCTTGTTAAAATAAGCTATATTTTAGTAATTTCATTACTGTAAGCTATAACGTAACAAAGAAATATATTCAATTTAGTAAAAAATATTTCATTCTGAAAACCATTTGCAATTAAATATACACTTGAAATACGAATATATAAACGTAATTAAACGTCACTACTAAGCCACATATATAAAGAGCCATGTCGTCTTCAGACAAAACATATTATGTATGTGGGACACTCAATATTGAAATAAAGAAATTTATATAGAAAAAGAAGTGTGTGGAAGGTGTTTGTTACTTTTATGACTTTATGTTGGCATCACTTGTCTGAACTGAAGACGACTGACAGGTAGAGAAATTGCATTTAAAAAGAGGGGGTCAGCTTTAAGTTTGAACATTAGTTAAACAACTCTCAGTGATACGGTTTCTTCTTTTAGAAAATACCGGATGAAATATTCTCTTGAATGATTTATTAATACGATTAAAATTGTATGAAACGTGGAAATTTTTATAACTGGATATAAGGACTCAAAAACGGTCGAACCTCAAAGACTAACGCGCAACATACAGGTCGGTAAATTGAAGCGGCAACTATTTTCCTTGAAACCCGCAACGACGACATTATTTTTGCGGTATTTTTTCTGTATATAATTAATCCCATTTTTATAAGAGGGTTGGGGTTGAAAGGCGTTACATAAAATTAACGCTAAAATAATCGACCATAGTGTCGATTCAAAGGTGGAATTCGCAGAGTTCAATTAAGACATTCAACATTCATCTTATGTACCTTCAGACCCAGAGTCGGGAAAAGAGGAGGATTGGAGGTGAAAGACAATAACACTAAATTAATCGAGATCGGCGTCCATTCCGGGGTTATGCAGAAATTTTAAGTCACTAAAGCATTAGCGTTATTTTCACTTCTGCAATGCTGTGATGCTTTTGACTTTCCAAAGTTGCTGAGATTATTTAATTTACCCGAAGATTTCTTGATTCGTAACGTGATTCATCACGCTGGTTATACTGAAATTAACATTCTTTCGGGATAGGAATGAGTGGCAAGATATATGTTCAAAAACGTGATGCGTTCTATTCCGGTTAAATCAGATGTTGATCAAGAGATTAGTGTCAAAGAAGTACTCTGACAACACCTACCACCCAAATAGGTTAATGTATAACAATTTCACCATACTTCTGTCTCTCTCACATATCAGTACCTTAAAATATCTCAAGCGGCAGACTTTAATTTTGTTTATACTAGCAAGTTTCGTCCAGAGCAATATCAACCCTGACATCCATACGACATTGTACTTTCACATATATACTGTTTCGCCGAGGCATCTGTATGTGTGTTGACATACAGGTAGTCACAAGCAAATGATTTGACGTAATCAACATTTAACTGATGAGTAGTAAATAATTTTAATGACTGTGGCAAAGTTGAAGGAAATATTTTTGAAAAAATATTGACAGTAATAAGCAGGTAATGACGACGCGCTCCATTACAGCCACAATAACGAGCTGCTGATGACACGGAGGCAATCAAGATATTGTTATCTAACGATCCGCGGAGTTGTATTATTACGCTAGCTATCCGCACCATTCGATGACCGGCTATTAACTGCATGAAGAAGAACCGATGATATTCCTAAAGAAAACGTTATTCATTCATATAAAAAGAAGTTACCCATAGGCAACTGGTTATCTGAAAATTACGAAGTAATAACAGTTAAAAAAATTATTCAAATATATACTAACAATATACAGAGGAAAAAGTAAGTTTCCTGTAGTGTAAAATACGTGAAAAGGAAAACAGCCATTTATCTTTCTCCCTTTCTACATAATAACTTCGTTTTTTCGGCAGTCTGTCGGCCATACTCTTTGCAGTCGTGTGGTAGTACGAGTTTATTTTCATGGTCAGCTATTTCTTTGTTTTAGGTGTCAGATAAAACTCGTTGTATCTCCTCTCTTATAAAATAAATTCTGCGATACTTGAGTATAGTATGGTTTCTGCCGTACTATGGAGCGCTTGTAATTGTCCTTAGTACTTTGGACTGGAATATTTGTAGTATATTCATAAATGATTATTTTGCACAGCCACGCAGTTCAGACCACAGATCCGTATGAATTTTAGACAAGTACTTTGTTTCCCAGGGATATTTTTGATCTATAACCTATATTTAATCTGTAACCTAGAATGACAAGGAGAAGAAATAAAAACCCTACGCTTTACCGATGATATTATGGTATTAGGGTAGTCAGAAGAAGACTTGGAAACAATAATACATGGATGAACGTGGTCATGGACAAAGAGGTCAATATGAGGATTAATATTATTAGTTACATTACAATTAGTTGCAATATATGACTGCTTAGAAATCAATAAATAGTAAAATACCCTAAATAATATGATGAGGTTCCAAATTTAGAAACGAAATGACATGTACGACCTACTGCTAATAAAGCTCATTAATTTTTTTCTGACTTATACTTTTACTGTTTACTAATTGCTTTCATTCCAAAACTGGATTAGTTACTTTCGCTTATTTTAGGTAAACACGAAACGCTATGGTATTAATAATTTCACTTAAAAGATCGAATCGTAATTATCGGAAAATAATCAACTCAGTTTCTTACAATCTATCAACTGCAACTTGTCGAAGAACTTTAATGTAATGCGTCGTTCTATTAAAGCATCATTACGACCCATGTTTATAAAATACCAAATCAAATTCGACTTGGCCTACGTGATAACTTTTTTCTTCTTGTTCTGTTCTTTATTTGTTTTTTGGTTAACATGAGTGTGACCCTGAAACAGGCAACTCCCCTATAATAGCATAGGAAGGGAATTGAAAAGGGGGGATGCGGAAGGTAGAGCAAGGTAGCCAAGGGTTCACTAGGGTCCCGGGATAGAGTCTAAGGATCCTACCCGCTGTTTCATCTAAAGAGATGCAGGGAAACCCCTACAAAACCTGCATCAGATAGGACCGTTTCTGAAAATAACTGTTTCCTGATTTTTTATTCCCAATTTGATTGCGAGGACACGTGGATTTACTTAAAGTCAATCCTTTTAGCTATTTTCTTTTAAAAATCATTTCTAATGATTACATTTAACGCTTTCATTTAAATATTAGGTCATAAATCGCTGATCAAGGAGTCCTAAAATTATAATTTCACTTATAAAGTATGGAAATTACACTGAATGCTAGCACGAGTCATTAGCAGTAATTAATTGATGAAATGAAAAGCAATATTCGCCAGTAATGTTACATAGAATAGATTTTAAATTACTGAATAGATGGTTCACCATTAAGTTTAATAAAATAATCAGCAGCATTTGAAAAGTATAAATGAAAGATTACGTCTATAGAAGAAACATCGAAGTCCTTTATTTTTTTCTATTCCTTATTTTCTATTAGACAAGTCTTGATCACCCATGCCGTATCAACGAGGAAGTAGACAGACAATGAACAATGTTATGGTAGTGTGCGGTTTAGAGGTTCGTATGAAGTCCGTTCTCCCTGTCGAGGGAATAGCTCGTACCGTTGGTTTCAACACGTAATAAATTCCAACACGACTATCGAACGGGAAACGTACACTAGGGATGCTGTTCTACCAGAGCAGGAGGATCAGCTCGCAGCTCATCCGATGAGATCATGGGTGTTCAGCCTGAATACATGCGATCGTAATCCATAAAGCCGACCCGGGGCGCTTCCGAGAAAGCCGTGTTTGGGAAACAATGAAATCATCCCGGTTTCACGCAAGGGCTCACATGCGAAAACAAAGCCACGTAGCTTTGTACTCTGCAAGTATCTTACTATCATTGGAAGAAACCGTACGATCCACGTAATTCAGAATCAAGTTGTGGAACATTATTCATAAAAAAAATGAAACAAGGTCAAGGTATTCATGCAGTACAGAATATCGTTTTCTGTTAAAAAGTTATGGGGTCAGCATTTATTATATTTAATACCATTTATAGTTGCATTGTGCTACACATACTTTTGTTTTAAATTATTGAAAATGAGGTTTGTGGTATTTTAATACATGTAGCAGTTTCTATTCTAACGGCGAAGTAGGAACAGTGTTCTTGCTGAAACAACGTTACAATTCCAGTGTAGCGTACACTCTATTAGACGCCATTTTCCTGTTAAAAGGATTAAGAAACATTTCAAGATGTTGTTTAATAAGAATAATTCGGGTTGGGCTTTCAAAAGCATGTCGTTCAAGATTGTAACTTAAGAACCAAGGTTGCATAGAGCGAACGTGAATCACTCTCTTTCGGTGGTCAAGCAGCATGAGATACATCTTGCAATTTTCTAAGAACCCTCTGAATTGGTTAGAAAAACCAGCTGCAACTGTTTTCAGATTCCCACTATTTCGCAGACAGCAGATCAACGCAAATGAAACCACAGAACAACTTGCAAAATCTTGTCAGTCAGACCATGTGCTTGTAATAATTAAAATAATCTAATTGCATTCATTTTTACGCGGAATAAAACGCCATTATTTCTTTTGGACTGTGTTAAGTTTACTTTTAATGCCAATACAAAAATAAGATAGGAAATTCGATGTCACCCCAGTACGGTATTAACAAATGTGTTTAAAATAAGGCCAAGAGCAGTTAAGGAATTGAAGGTTATATTAATTATATTAACATAAGTCCTGTAAATATGAGTAAAATACGATTTAATATCTCTTTATATTAGTATTCAAAACCAATATGAATAAATGAATAAAATATGACGTGATAAAACTATCGAATTTTACACAATGACCAAAGGTAATTATTGGTTACTTGTGGCAAGATTAGTAGAATAGGCGGAACAATACGTGATCGTTGTTTGTTCTACTCTTACACCCCAATCCGTTTTTCAATGATACATACAGCATTCAGCAAGGTTGTCTTTCGACAATAAATCTTCTGTTTCAACATAGGCTGTTAAATCATTTTATTCAACTGGCAAAATTTGTGAAATAAAAAGACCCCGATGACCGCAAAGGGAATCAATAACGATCGTTCATTTATACTTCACATAAGAAACAAAAATATACTTGATCATTTCAATGTATCTTAATAAACACATATTTTATAAGTAGAGCTTATTGTGGACCACGATCAATTACATTTTCAAGACCAGGAAGAAAAGTCAAAATCTGTATCGGATATTGTGTATTAGAATTATTTTTCAACTCAATTGAGGAATGAATGCTTTTCAAAAAAAACACAATTTCACGAAGATCCGCTTTTATTGAATCATTGTACGTGTCGGTAAAGGTTTTATAAGAAGACGATTCGTTCTCTGGAGATACTAAACTTAATCCAGTCTGTCAGGTTCATTTAATTTTGGTTAAGTAATTTTACGAAAAAAAATTTCCGAGTTCCAGAACATGTGGGTTATTGAACTTAAGATTAAGAACTAATTCCCATGTAATCTGCGTCCTGTGAGGAGATTAAGACGCCGCCGCTGACAAAGACATAAAGGATATAAATTCTTCAATGGGATAATCTCCGAGGATACCACATTATTGGCACGCTCAGGTTTATTCCACAGGAAGTGAGGATTCACGCCTCTGGTAGAAAACGTGCTGCCCCGTATTGGAGGCTGTGGTGGTGAGAAATGGCTGCTCATTGGCCAAAGTTTTGGATTATTTGGATCTGGAGGTAATCTCAGAGGCGAAGCGATTGATAGAAAAAAAAACGAGGAAAGGCAGTTATATAAGGAACGTTGTAGCTGAGACTTCAGTCAGGCAGATAGACGAGACACGAGACGCGAGACAGACATATCAAAATCGTAACGTCACGAATTTTACGTCAATTAGCCCAAAGGATCCGGAGCACCGGTGGTAATATGCTGTCAAACAAAAGATTCTTCAAAGCCGTCAATTATAATGCCACAGTGCCCTTCGCCAACAATTCTTGTTTGTAAATATTAAGGCAAAGGTATTAGAGGCCACCATTCCCTTAAAAATTATTAATTCATTAAGTGTATTCTTTCAACAGAGCCGGAATAAAAGATTCTTTTTCTTGTTAAATATATTAAATTTTAATCTACTTATTATTTACCCCTGCTCTAATTTATTAAAGTAAGTTCAAAATTCCCCAACTTAAAAACATTTCATCATTACGGCAACGCATCAGTTGTGCGTAGTCAATAAATTTAAACGTTAAATACTTTATGAATGTTTCTCTTTTTTTGTATTCTACCTATAAAAGCAGAATCATGACTATAATTCTTGATTTAGTAGGATTTATATATTTAAGACCTCGATTGAATTATTTTACTTTTAGCCAACGAATTATTTTTTCACATCAGACAGGTTGATAACAATGAGACTAATATAATTTTGTTTACCTACAATCAGGAAATTTTTCTGCTCTATATTTTTAAAACTGATTGTGGGTTAAAAATCTTGTGAAGCATTTGGTGAAATTGTGCAATGAAATTGCGATCACTGTACATGCATCACAAAATTAAGAAGTGAAGTTTTGTTTCTTGTTAAGTGAGCACAAAACAATTATACTGAACAACAA
The DNA here is from genome assembly GCA_034510155.1 of Eucriotettix oculatus. Taxonomy (NCBI): domain Eukaryota; kingdom Metazoa; phylum Arthropoda; class Insecta; order Orthoptera; family Tetrigidae; genus Eucriotettix; species Eucriotettix oculatus. The sequence continues at coordinate 27,304,487 of CM067378.1, read as the reverse complement.
ATATGTGCAGACATTGATTATAATGCCTCGCCACGGTCCATAAATCTCGAGTTGGAAATTATGACTGAAAGCCAGCCAGCCTAATATTGACTTTTATTGGCGCACCCCATAATCATTCATGGCATAAAACCAGTTGGGGTTTCGTTGAATTGATCACATGGCAAAGAGGAATGCGATGATATTAGCAAACACCATACAACTTCAATGATAAAAATTAATAGCTCGTTATTCCCCGCCCAGAGGAAAATTTTATTATAACTATGTGTCACAATGAGTCGAAACGAAGTACTGGTGTTCAACATAGTGGCGATGGATCCAATTTATAATGCAGATTTGCGGCCCATTCGTGGCGAGGTATGTGTTGTGGCAACCACCTGACATATTTAACACAACATGTAACAAGCGGTGCACAGCCTGTCATCGACTCACCAACGAACGATCTATTAACTCAAATTGAGTAGAAATGAGTGACTAGCGTGAATTCAACAATAGTTTCATTAAATATCTGAAACCAACCTAATTATATTTGTTGTACATGATCTGCGAATATTTTGGTAGCAGAATTATAAGTAAATTCCTGAAATTATCATTTATAGAAACATCAGTGGCAGGGATAGCTTTAGATTAACAATGAACGGTTTAATTAATGCAGTTTCTCCAATTTCAAACCGCTCTTCAACAATACAATTGACGGTTTGTGTCTTTCTGTAGTCGGGTGAGTAGAAGACACATATCATTCTTGAATGTAAATAACACTCTGTCCTCTGTCGTAGGATAATATTAAAAGTTACAATTTGAAGTTTAAGTATAAATTATTATGAATTTTAAGTCTTAAACTAAACCAAAAATGGAACTTTATTCAAACAAAAACCAGATAACAAAAAAGAAAATATCAAATTGTATACCATATTAAATTTTATGTTAATATTCATTTTATTTAAGAACTGATTCAATCCATTTGTAATGGCCAAATATATCTGCTCGGACTTTTGGCGGTACAGAGTCAAAGAAAGGGAGACGGCATTTGAGCCAGGGGCAATGAAACTCAAGACTTTACGTCGCGCCTTGGGTGTTCCCCAATTTTGGTAAGAGTTGGCTGCATCGGGTGACGTGTTTTCCCAAGTGTAACCATAAATGTTATTGGTCAATATCCATCCCTGCCACCTGGGTGATATGATCCAAAGAAGTGGGGAATAGATTTTAAAAATGCGTGCAGAGATATTTTAGAGGGAGATTTGGACAGTTTTTTTGAGAGCAGTGAGACGGGAGAAATGGCAAGACAGATTTGGTGAGAGATTCCGTGAGAGGTTGCTGGACCAGTGATTGGAATTGTGGCAAGGGAGCTTTTGAAATTCTTCCTGAACCAGGAAGAATAGCAGCGGTGGCGGTGGCTGTAATCTGTAGAGGACGACCCAATTAGGAGGAAGGAGCTGGAATATTCACTAAACCGAAAGGTAAATACACCTGTGACTCTTTGCTGATTTTATGTACTGCTAGGTCCGAGTATATTTCTGTAAAATATTTTGTTCTATAATAAGGCCCACAATATCCGACCTTGAGGTTAAAGATAGAATTCTTTAGTTTTTAGGAATTTATTTGCATCATTTTTGTAAACATATATGTAGTTTTTTAATTTAAGAATGTATAGCTGGCATAAAGATCGAAACATAAAATTATAATTATTAATGTACATATGTTTTGACCCAAGTAATTATGGTCTTTCTTTTGTATTATAAAAACTCTATTAATATATCAATATTCCACTTAAAATAATAAAATTCCCCCGATATTATTTTAAACAAAATAGTAAATTAGAAGAATTTCTTTCCAAAAATATTCACACAGATTTCTTCTATAAGTTCATCAAGATCTATTTTTCTGAATGTCTCATTTTAGATGCACAAAATACTCAATAAAGACAACCTCGTCTAGGTCTTCTTAATTGATTTTTGTAAATCTTGAAAATGACCTTTCCCCAGTACAATTAGGGACTGTTAAACTGAGAAACAGCCGTAAGATTGATTCCACATTGGGGAAGGCAAATTTGATACAAGTGTGTATGCGTCAATGTGGAATTTCTTGAAGGTTTTTGCGTTTGTCCCACATGTGTGTGGAAATGAAATAGTTCTTCAGTAAGATTTAGGTTGACATCTTCTGGGTATTCTGGCACTCACAGCTCAACACCTATTTGAAGTTCTACGTTTGATAATGTAAGATCGGCAGAAAGGAAAACATTTTCACTTCATCATCATAAACAGAAGCTATTCTTCCTAAATTTGATTTTAGTGCATCTATTATAGGAATAAATGATTTAATCCTAAATTTATCTCTTGAAGAGAGTTCGTCTAAGGCATAAGGCATCAGGGTCAGATGAATTTTCGTAATCCCCTTGCGTTTTACTTCTCATCCTTCTGGCAGTTCTATATCCAGTATTTGGCATCGTGTTTTTTGTTTTTGAATAGTGTAATTATAATTTCGCTAACAATTTGAATGTTGGCCTCTCTTGATCTTAAGGCCCTAGGCTGAAGCCTAGTTAGCCCTGGTTACAAAGCAAAGAAACAAGAGATAAAGCTATCATTTTATGTGCAAATAATCTCAGAAAGAACTTGACCTACCGAGATTTACCCTACGTTTTAAAACGTACACACTTTTCCATTTGCTTATTCACTTGTATTTCTTCTTCCACTATACTGGAGCAATATCACCTCCGATGCTACGCCTGATGTTTTGCCATGATTTTTTTGGCCTAACATAGACGCGTCCCTTCGCTGTCCACTCCACTCAGCAGGCAGCTAAGTCCTGATTTTCCACTTGAGCTGCTCTTGACTTCTGAGAATTCAGCCAATCAATTATTTCTGCGGCATTAAAAATTAGTCCAATCAATATGTCAGACTCAAGTAACAGCGTGGAACTAGTCGTTAAATCTCTTTTCAATACGAAAAACCTCATTATCCAACGAATGTTTCGGCATTTCTCAACGGGATGATGCGTTAGTAAAACAAACTTTCGTGTAAGATTTCAATTAAAGAAAGGAAGAATGCTTGAAAGTTGTGGGTGAAACGACTTAACATTCATCTGTTTCTGACTTTTGCCTCTTTATTGTATATGATATACAATATTAATTTACATTAATCTGATTATTTTATTCATAATTCTATTATTGCTCGAATATTTAAATTTTATATTAATATTAGAAACAGTTGAAATATTGTTGGATTTAGACGGAGCATAGTTTACCACGAGGGACACTGAATAATTAAAGAGACAAATTTATGTAGAAAAAGAAACATTTTAGGAAATGATTGGTACTTTCATGGCTTTATGTTGGCATCAGTGATATGCGCCAAGAACACCTAATGGATAAAGATTTGAGATTAATGGGAGGTATTAGTATTTTTAAGATGAGATATTAATATATTAAGAATGAACTTCCATCACAATAACAAAAAAAAACTTTATAATTAATAACTTTACAAAAAATTTACAATATGCCAATTTTAACATTTATCATCCGGCAATTCTTTATAATAAAACACGATATATATTTACATAGAAATGATAAAAATAAATTTATTATGACTATGAATTCTAAATCTCTTTACCTAGGGTCATATATTATGGGCCTTCTCATAGAGCGGACATATTTCACACAAAAACTACTCGGACCTGGCAGTACAGGAAATCAGCAAAAATATTACAGGAGTAACTACCGTGTCAGCATCATGGACATTCCAGCGTCTTCTCTCGCTGCTATTTCCTCCCAATTGTGTCGTTCTCGATCACACCTCACAACCGCTCCTATTGTCCCTGGCTCAGGATAATTTCCCAGTCTTCGCCTCATCTCCTCAGACTATCTGTGCTGAAATATCACAATCTGCCACTAAAATCATCTGATCAACCGATCTCGTCTCCTCAATCTCCTCTCTCTTTATTATTTGGTAGATCAACGTACAATAAACAGTGTCTTGCTAGTGAAAAAACTAAAGACAGTAACGTCGCGTAATTAAACAAATGGTTTGATATTGCTCCACGGCAATGCTCGTCCTCACACCCTCAAGCTGACGAAAAATTGAATACAAAGTTTCGCAGAAATCTCATCCTCCCTACAGTCCATATTTTACTCCCTCCGATTTTCATTTGTTTGGTCCACTTAAGGATGCATTATGTGGGAAAACGTTTATCTATCAGGAGGAAGTCAAATCATTTGTGGGAAATTGGCTCAAACAACAAGACAAAAACTTCTTTGTATCAGTTCCAAAAACACATATTTGATGCAAATGCAGTAATATTAACAGGGACTTTGTTGAGAAGAAGATAAGACTAATTTTGTAAAAAAAATGCACCTTTTTTCTATACGAGTGTGTCGCTTGAATTATTGTATGTCCCTTGTAACGTTTGAAGCTTATTACGTGGCCTTAATTATATAATAAATCTATAAAAACATTCAATAGTTTTGGTTACAAAAACTCATTCCTAATTAAAACCTGTATGTTGAAATGAAATTTTATATCCAAATGTTCTATATGAAAATCATCAAAATTACAGGTTCATAAAATTTAATTTCAAATATAGTGCTATAATCTTCCTCTTTGTGACTATGTGACTATTTTTTAAATAATCTTTTCGGCTTAGGGAGTCAAGAAATGAAGGACACGAATTACTAAATTTTATACCTGATGAAGTCAGAAAAGGGAGACGAATTGTCCTGTTTTAACTTTATAATTCTATTTTGGTAGATGATACGGATGGAGATCATTTTCTAAAGTAAGAACAGATTATTATGGACGAAATTGTCAAAATTTGAGTCCACATCTGTTTGAAACAAGTGACTGATCCAATATGAAGGAGTTGGGCGGAAGCTACCAGGTCCGCGATGTGGGGGACATATCATCTTGTGACCATTTCCTCTAACTACGATGAACCTTAGTTTTCCTGCTGAGGCAGCAGGTGCAAAACTGAGCCGGCTTACCAGCGGCTTTGGAGAGAAAACGATATTTCAGCCGAGGGCGCGTTGTGTCGTCCCTTGCCCATTAGCTTTTAACACTACATCGCGCGCAGTGGCAACTTTCACGGGCTGACAGCGAGATTGTTAGACCAAGAAAATAGACTTTCAATACTATCAGCGTTAATTATCGCATAAAGTTGGCGAGTTTGCAGAGTTGGCTTTAATGAGCTGGCACAAGAGTGCTCGGTATTTTGTAAACAGAGGCGCGAGCTATTATTAACGCAGGAGCATGGCCTGTGCTTGTTCCAAGTCAGGTCACCGCCTCTACAAGTTCTGCCAGCTTTGTTAGCACTACGAGATAATTATATAACTTATGAAATTACAAAAAATAATTTTTATATACGCAAAAAATATATGCTACAGAAAATAAACTTCATATAGTGGTTAAAATATAAACTACGTTCGTACGGAGATAATTTGCGTATTAATCAATAGTCTTATGAAAAAGATTTCATTTTATTAATACTTCTGAATTTAAAGAGACTGTTCAATTTAAAAAATATTATCTTTGTTGCATCTAAGAGGCATATTACTGTATTTAGGCGTATACAGAGAGCAGTTTTTTACTAAATTTATGTAGGAAAAAATTGGTTGCGGATTGTAACCTGTAAAGGGAAATTAATTATTTAATTATGTATAAAATTAAATGGGATATAATATATATATATATTGTAGCGCAGTAGAACCCGGTCCAATTGTTTACTATTTATGGAAATTTAAATGGCATTAATATTTTGGCATGAGCATGTCGCTGGCCAGGAAGAAGGGGTTTTTCCGCCCGCCGACTTGGCGGCTCGGAATCAAAACAATGAGACAGCGGTTGACGCATGGGCTATAAAGCTCAGACACCTCGTCGCTGGTTTCGGAATTTCGTAATGTCTGAGAATTTCGTGACCGGGTGGCGTGTGTTCCCCAAATGTATCAAGGGATATTATTGGAGAATATCCATCCCTGGCGCCTTAGTGATAGGTATCGCATAAATGGGGAAGAAGTTTTAAAGAGGCAGGTGGAGCCATTTTTGAGGAGATTGGCAGCAGAAAGGTGGAGAGAGGAGATTGCTGGCGAGAACAGATTGGTGGTGGATAAGGAATTGAACAGAGTGGTGGTGAGAGTATAAGGTGAGACATTAACAAGTGGAGGAAGACAGTGTAAATTACGGACTGATCCCTCAGAGGAGGGAAGCGATAGGTGTACCATGTTTTGATCAGTCGAGGAAGCAACGAAGAAAGGTTTTAACAACGAGGGAAGAAAGAGGTAAAAGCTGAGTTTCCTTAATTACGGCAGCAAGACTTTGTGACTACCGGCCGCTTCAAGTTCCACAACGAAGTTCCAGTGACATCTGCAGGAAGACGGATATGAAAAAAACTCAGGCTCGTCAACGAATCACCCAAAGAATAATTACCCCTGAGAACTTTAATATAATCTCCTTTTAATTCTTTATATTTGTACATGATATATACACGCCGGACTCATTTTAAAATTGTTGCGTTTACATTTAATAAATGTACATATTAAAACCCAATTATTAAATTAATTAATAACCCCAATCATTTACAATATATATAACACAAAGTCCTACTTGGGTCCTACACTATCTATATTACCAACAATGTGAGAATTAGAGAAAATTAAATATTGAAATAGTAACTGCTAATCTCAGGGTTACTTACTGTGGGACAACAATGGGTAGCAAAAGATCTCGCTCATTAAGACCTGTTTTTCGTTATTCGCCCGGCGACATGGACTCTCGTGCAGGTACAAAGCGATTTCTGGGAAGTCGTTGCAGCCCCTTCAGCATGAGGCAGGTACAGGATGGAGCGGATTTGCTTCCTCCTTCACGAGCGATACGTTGCGAAATTCTTCTCCTTCTCGTTCGCGGCGGAAGTATTATCATGGCAGGTGGGTAAACAGCAGATTCCGGATTCGTAGGTCATTAGCGTTACTCGAGGGAGTGTTTGAGTAATCCAATTCTCAGCTTCGGTCAAGTTTCAGATCTGTGCAGAAGTTTATCTGACATCTATTTCTTGCTGCGAATTGGTGTTTACATTCGGAAATAGTGAAAGCGTCTTATTTTCTCTTCTTAAATGCTTCTTCCAGTTAACTTTCGGCCAAAATTTCTACTTCTCTCCTCTTTCTACTTCTTTACCGCTTCAAACGTACACTGAGCGCATTTCTCCTCTGCCTACTTCCTCTTCCTTTCAACTTCCGTGCAACATTGCTCCTCTCCTCTCCTGACATCCAGTTCCAACTTCAAAGCCCACTGGCCTTATCATCTCCTTGTCACCTTCCAGTCAATCTCCCATTTCCCCTTCTCTATGGAAAAATGCCACCCCACGGGACGTGTCGTCACCAATCGCCATTAATTTGCGCCGACCGCAGAATCCACACTTGAGGATGTGCTAATTTAGAAATCAGCTGCCGACAATCAGTTCGTGACGCTTAGTTCATACGTATGGGTTCTATTCTTCATATAGAAAAAATTAAGCGAAAGAATCGTGGCCTCAGATAGGTAAACAAGAATCCAATATTAAAAATATTACAAGCTATGATTATTCATTTAGTGAATTCCCCGCTTTTACAGATTTACTATTAATAAGCAATATGCATGGCCACCTTTATTTACTCAAATGCAATTTCTTGAAGTTTTCATCAATTCCAGAATCGAAATTGTTGGAGGTATTCATGATTTCTTTTTCGATCCAACTCCGTCTATTTAAACAATAAACCAACTTTCTCAGTACAACCCTGGCTACTATTCTCACAAAATTCCAAATATTTAAATAATGATGAACCGCAAAAAAACAAGACAGACGACCAATATACAACAAATAAAGAATTAAGGAAAAATTTGTGTTTGCTTTCTTGAAGGAGACTGAAAATTTCTAATCTCTTATAATAGCGAACAGGTAATAAAAATTTTCTACTCTTTCAGGTGAAAAAATATCGAGAAAGGAGGCTAATACACAGCATCTACAGAAGACAGGCAACAGTAATTAGAATAGAAGCCCAAGAAAAGAAGTAAGACAAGGATGCAGTCTGACGCGCATGCTGTTTAACTATATAGAACCGGTGATGAAGAAAGTTAAAACGGAATATAGAAAAGTGATCATACTGTAATGAGAAGAAATAAAAACCTTACGCTTTGACGACGATATTGTAGTATTAGGGGAGTCCGAAGAAGACTTGGAAACCATAATAAATGGCATGAACGTAGTCCTGGAGAAAGAGTTCAATATGAGGATTATTAGAGGCAAAACAAAGGTAATGGAGTGTAGTATGGGAAACAGTGGAATAACAAAGGGTGTTAGATTGGAAAGGGATAATTTGACGGACGTTAAGGAATTCTACTACTTGGGAAGCGTAATAACTGGGGATGGCAGAAGTATAGTAGACATAAAGGGTAAGATAGCACAGGCAAGGAAGACTTTCGCGAAAAAGAGGGATTTACTTACGGGGAATATAAGTGTGAATATTAGGAAATCCTTGCTAAAAAAGTTCGTATGGAGCGTGGCGTTATATGGGTGCGAAACGTGGACGATTGGAATTGGGGAAAGGAAAAGAATAGAAGCCTTTGAAATGTGGTGGTATAGGCGAATGCTGAACATCATATGGGTGGGTAGAGTAACTGACGAGGAAGTTCAAAATACAATAGGAGAAAAGCGAACAATACGGAGGACGTAGGCTAAGAGAAGGGATAAATTAATAGTCCACGTTTTAAGACACGAGCATTAGAGGGAAGTGTGTTAGATAAGAACTGAAGATAGAGACTAAGGATGGAATAGGCTAAGGAGATTAAAGAGGATGTGGATTGTGCTAGTTATGCTAAATGAAAAGGCTTGCGCAAGATAGGTTAGCATGGCGGGTTGCATCAGACCAGTCGTAGGACTGAATACCACAACAACTCAGTAACTTATTGTAGCATAGCTGAGTGGAAAAGTTACTGGGAAAAACTGGACCATTGAGGTATTAATTATCGTGTCTTTTTTCTTTTGTTGCAGTATGAATTTGTCGAGTTCATAATCCTTGTGCGCTGAGTTCAATGACCTCTTTAAACTAGAGGCTCTATTTAAATAATGTGTTTCAACAAGTCTGATTCACGAAGGGAAACAACTTACATGAATTATGGTATTTGACGTTACAATGCTAAAATATTGTAGTTTCTCAGATGGAAGTCATATTGAGAGTCAAACAAGTATCTGACCTAAAATTCGTGAAATCTATATCGCTTAGCGTGACCAGCTTTCATTTTGCACGCGTTGTTCTAACCTCACACGCACGCCGGAAGTTCAAAGATACATACATATACGAAAGGAAATAACATTTTCTTCATTTGGAGCACGAATATTTTCTATTGAGCTTCAGCTTCGCATAAGGTCCAACTAGGCCAACCGGGTAATAACAGATTTTTCAACGTTAATACTATCTATGCTAATGATTAAATATCACATAATAGCCATGGCGTATTAAGTGGACGATTTCACCACGGAACTTGTAGTTAAGGTACTATCGTGGCGCAGACCCGGTAATGAATAAGAAGTAAACAAATCAAAATAATCAACTTCTTATAAACAAAATTGGCTTTGTGTCAATATGTGTAGATATGTTTCGAATACTAATCTAAATGCGTAAATGCACTTCGACCAAAATTTGTACACATGTTCCTTGTGATTGGCAGATTGAGACAAGACTACCGGCCCTTATAAGCCGATGGCATGCAGAAACTACCTATATTTTCGTCGAATATGGACGTTACCGAGATAATTATCTGGCATTAGACATATATAAAATGGACTTCAATTCCAGAGTGTTAATAGGGTGGGGAAGGAAGAATATGACACGAAGAACACGAAATCTACCGCGATTCATGTTTATTCCGGGGTTTTGGAAATTTCTAAGATTATGTTCTCCTTAAACTAAATTATCTAATTTAATGAAAATTTTCAATAGTTCTCAAAATTTTAATTTTAATTATGAAACAGAACACAATAACTATTAATTTTCTTGGTGTTTTGATAAGGATTTTAAATAGAAAAGAAAAACATTACCAATTGGCATAAAAGTCAACATATTCAGAAAGAGTTCTTAATTATATGTCCAATCTCGCCATTGCTCAAAAGAAAGTCATTGTTTATAATCTGGTAGATACGGCTGTCAAATTCACACATCACAAATATCACAGTGAAAATCTAAATATTACCAATATTCTGTTACTAAATTCATACCCGACCAATTTCATCAACAAAAATGACTAAATTAGATTGAAGAAAATCAGGTATTTCGACAATAATTTATCTGTTAAAAAGATTAATAACAGAAAAATGAATTTCATAATTTTACTTTATATAGCTAACATATAATAGACTAATTGATTTTTTTCATAATTACGATGTAGATGTTTTTAAAACAATAAATAATTTAAATTTCGTTCAAAATATTAAAGACAAAACTAACTTTCTGGAAACACAATGTTATCTACAAAATTAATTGTTTATATTGTAATGCATTGTATATCAGACAAACTAAACGAGCTTTAAAAATTCGCATTAAAGGCTCGCAAATTAGACATTCAAGAGTACACGGCTGTGTCCAAACACCTATACATTAATAATCACTATTTCGATTAGCAAAATGTGGAAATTTTAGACGAAGAAAATAATTACTTCTCGAGAATTATGAGTGAAATGTCATGCAATCAAGGTTAAAAATGACACAAATAATTTGAAAAAAATTAGGATACTCTTTTGTTGTAGTAGTTTAACGTTTAATTTTCTTCTTCATTGTTAAAATTTAGCTGCCCTAAGCACTCAATGTTACTACATCATTTCGGCCGTAACCGTCAGGGACTAGAGATAGTCCACGACACTAAATTCTTCACATGTAATTCATGTAATTCTTAACATGTACATTCAATATTCTTTTTGACTGAGGGAGTCAAGAAGTAAATACAATGAATTACTAAATTTGTAAGTTTTGAACCATGTTTTTATTAATAAATTAAAAATTTTTAACATAGACCCCATATTTAATTTCTTGTAATATTATGTTTTGAGCACACCTGAGGAAGTGTCAGAAAGGAGATGAAACATAGTTTTCGAATAAATAGTGATAAATTTATATTCTGACATACTGGACATCTTTTTATTTATTGACTTCATTGTTTATTCTATAATTGTGCTGACTGTACCTCGAGATACTTGAGGAGGTTCCAAATAATGGAACGAAACGTAGTTATGTAATTTAATAAATAAACACTTCTAATTCTGAAAATTTTTGACCGAAATTTTTCACTTTCATTAATATTTTATTGATAAAGTAATGAATGTCACATAATTATAAACAGAATTCTATTTGTTTCATTCAAGTAGTCAGAATAAGAGAAGTGAGAACAATATGAAGGACTTGACTAAGAGAAGGGATAGATTAATAAATAACATTTTGAGACATGAGGGTCTGGTATGTTAGCATTTGAGGGAAGTGTGTTGGGTAATAAAAGATGAGAGAGGCCCAGGATGGAATACGCTAAGCAGATTAGGGAGGATGTAGGAAGTGTTAGTTATGTATAAATGGAAAGGCTTGCGCAGAATAGGTTAGCACGGAACGTGTCATCAGACCAGTACATGGATACATAAACAGTATCTTTCAAGATACGTAACCATTACGGTAAAGTATTAAATGACGCAACACGACAAAAAAATTAAATAAACGACTTAGGACCTATTTGTAGTAGAAATGCGCGATCGGGTCTTATAGATCCGATGATAATTGGAGGTCTATGAGAATTGCTGACAAAAATCCGCCAGAATAGCACTTCTGGAAGATTGTGTTCGTTTTTTGGTGGGGTGTTAGAAGCTATATGAGGATGATCCTGAAACAGGGAATTCCCCTTTAATGGAATAAGAAGGAAATTCAAAAGGGGGGATGTGAAATGTGGAAAGAAAGGTTGGATTTTGTAGACCTCACCTATAAAAAGGCAGGAGCAGATAACAACACAATAGTAAAAGTTGTATCATATGAGATAAACTTATCATTATCAATAACGCTGACGACTGCAGACAGAATAAAAAAATAACTAAAAGTTTGCTGGTTTCATATTCATCGATTATTTAAACTCTTAATGTATGTCGTAACTGGTTCTCTTGAGTTACATAATTAAAAAAAGAGAAAATTACTGCTCTTATTAAGCTCAGCTATAAAGGCCGCAAAAGTTAATTAACAGATTAGGATAGAAAAAAGTCAACAGGTCAGGGAATTTAGCATACGATCACTGCTTAGCATACGGCGATTCCCGGTCCCACGACTTGAGCACAGACCCATCTATTAGTTACAGAAGAATGTGATTTAGTAAATTACAGCTGTGTATAGAAAAAGCTTTCTTGCGCCCGGGAATCGCAGAACGGGTAGCTCAGTGATGAGACCATCCTCATCCTAAAGCAGGGGTGGCCAACCCCAATTATCTTGAGGAGCATTTTGCAGGTCGCATATAAAATTATACATCCCCATATGAGATTTGCATAATTTATTTGGAGTGAATCCCAGTTATTTTCGTATAAACAGTTTTCAACAGTAAGGAAAATATCTTCCCACGTTTTTGTACCTTTCAAATGATTCATTTACTCCGAGAAGCCATATTACAAGGTGAGCTGAGTCTGGATTGTCTGTACTTTCATCAAATGCTAATTAATAATATTTTAAATCTGGATTTTTTATTTAAAGTTTAATGTTGCATCAACTGCTATGGTCATTGGCGACAAAACATAGTCTACATAATTTTAGCTAATGTAAAACATTAACAATTACAAACAATTTGAGCAAAGACTGAAATATTGTTCTTGGCCTCCGTAAAAAAAATCAAATTTCACAATAGTTCATTGTTTTTGGGTTATTTCTGAAAGAAATCACTTCTTATGACACTGCATTAGAATAGATGCCAAAACATTACCGTTCCATTCAATTATCATATTTGTATTACCACAAAAACATTAAGACGAGGAGTCCGGATACGTGAAAACTTCTTCGGCCTGCTTAAGGATTGTCTTTTTAATCTTAGTAAGCTTAGATATGGCAGGATATATTATTGTAATACGCAGGGAACCCTCTGCAGATAGGTTATAATCCGTTAAAATAAACATAGGGTTTTTAGAACCAAAGGCACTTTTCACAATGTCAAAAGAGACCGAGAGATCCAGGCATATCCCATTTGCGGTTTTCAGACTGACCGTAATCCTCGGATGTGGGGATAGAAGTTACAGTTGTTATTGCGGATTTGCAATTGACTACGAAATCCTTCGCCTTTTCTTTTACATAGCAGATGTAAACTCCTACCATAATCTGCTTATTATGAAATGTAGGATGAAAATAAAGAAACTAATTAAAGGAATTAAAACAAAAAGATGGGAATTAGAGAACCTGAAACAACAGGAGGTGCTTCAGTGTTTCAAAGAATATATCAAGATTGTATTAATAGAGAAAGGAGAAAGAAACAATATAGAAGAGAAATGGACACTCTTGAACGAAGAAATGGCAAGATCAGCCGAAGAAAAAATAACTCAGACAAATAGGTAATCAAGGATAACACAAGAAATAATGAAGATGATTGATAAAAGTATGATGAACATTGATGGATAAATTATCCCTCTACTTAGATAAGACTAAGTTAGTTCAGTTTAGTGCTGAAGCTAGTAATAGACCCGTAGACAAATTCTCAGCCAATGCGCCTTTCATAGGCCTTCGTATGATGATAAATTAAAGTGCAATGACCACATAGATCTTCTTGCTGGCAAACTAAGTTCATCTTGTTATTCTCTCAGAACACTAATGCAACACGTTGACAAAAAGTACGTCAAAATGGTCTACTTCCCGTATTTTCATTCAATTAACCACTATGGCATCTTCAATTGGGGAAACTGCTCCAGGAGCAATGAAATATTTAAGTTGCAAAGCGTTCCATTAGAATACTTTCTAGTACGAACTCTAGTTCGAGTTGCAAACCTTTTTTCAGAAATTTGCAATTACTTACTTTACCAAACATATATATTTACGAAATCTTAAAGCTTTTAAAGCGGAACATTAATTTGTTTCAAACGAATGGCGAATTTCATGAATACCCGACCAGAAATCGTTCAGCTCTAAGGTCGGACAAGCACCACCTTACTCTACACCACAATACCGGGATAATTTTATACAACAGCCTTACTCCAGAGATTAAAAACAATAACTACAAATGTTTCGTGAAGCAGAGTAAAACTATTCTATTAAAGGGCGCGTTTTATGTGTACAAGAGTTTTTTTATCGTCTCTTGAATATTTAAAATCAAGATTCCTGTAAAATTGTTAAATGTATTGCATTGTAAAATAAACCACATGTCTTTTAAAGTTTCTGTACAGTTTTTTTTGTTTCATGTATTGCCTGGAGCTCTTACGGAAGGATGGTTTCCTGGTCGCGCAGCTGCAAGTAGTCAAAACTCCATTGCGTGTGTTTGTGTTTCTCAGTGTGTGTCTGTACTCTGTGTTGTTGTAATGTTTTTAAGGACTTAAGACTATATACTTTTTGTTTTATTAATTTATTTTAAGATTTGTAATTAATTATATACCTTAGTTTGTTCTTAAAATTATTTGTTATTTGTAATGTATGATGTATCGTATTTCCTCAATCGTGGACTAATGGAACAACAATAAATCTCAATCCCTACAGAACCGATCAGATACACGCTAACAAATATGAAAAAGCACTGTACAAATCGTATACAGACGAACCGGCCTTAAGTGATATCAAAACTCGTATTCATTTACAGACTTATGTAGTGAGAAATTATCACTCATTCAAAATTAATCAGAGAAGACAACGAACTGGCGAAAATAGGACCGTAAAAGACTGGAATGGTTTGCCTGTAAGTCAACTAACGACCGAATTATGGACATGGTTTGACTTAATATATTTTATCTTAAAATTAGTGTTAACATATATGTATAATCAGTAATAACAGTAATATTAAATTTTTACTTATATTCCTTTATTGGAATATTAAATGTATGTTCAACCAATTGTAACGAAATAAATGTACCTGTAATAATGCATCTGTGATTAGTAGTTATAGCTTCCACGTCATTCTTGCTGCTGAGAAACGCACACACTATTGTTTGAAATTTTTGATAAATAACGGATTTATAAAGCCTGCTAACTCATAGAGGTTCCTGTTGTTGCGTGTAGGACGATGGCCTGCGACCCTTCAGGGAGCAGATCAGATGCGGTAGCTCCAGCGTAGGAGGCTGTCGGATTCTCAGACCTAGATGCCAGCTTCGCCCACAATTGGGCCACACTAGACTAACTCGGAAACTTTCACTGACATGCACAAGATTTTGGAATACAATCCCAGAGCTACGCCGTTTCTTCCCGGCCAAACCCTTGGATTGGCCCGGTTAACGATGTAAACAAAACACGCACAATTGCTCTCGTCAACCAGAACGACCGCACAGCACAGTACCAAGCGAGAAAGTGAAATCTGGAATTCCGTCGAGCAGTTTCCCATTTGAAATGCCATTAATTACACGATTCACTGAATACCGAGATATACTTAGTTTCTAAAGTAGATTACGTTTTTTAAGGCAAAATATACTTAACAACAGCTTCCAAAAATTCTTTTGCAAATTCACCATCACAATTTATTTATTTTTTTCGGACAGAATATTAAACTGTGAATGTTTTCAGTAATACCGAACCAAACATTTAATTGCGACTTAAATTCATCGAGCTTCACCTGTTTCACTTCCATATCGAACTTGAAATAATCCTTATGTTTAGTTTATTAATGCCTTTAAATTTTATATTCCTTAAATACAGCGACATTCTCTCGCCAAATTAAACACACTAATTCTGTGGTTTGAACTACATTCCTCGCTATACCTTCTATATTATTCCTATATTATTTTTTATACTCATACTGAAAACAATTAAAAAAATTAAATTATCTTCATTTTTATTTTAGAAGTGGAAAGGGAACCCACCTATAGTGGCTTCTTGAGTTTTCTAAGTCATAATAATAATGACTCTTTCCTTGGGTAAAATTGTACAGAATTAACCCTGTCAACACACTTTCAATACTGGACTCATCCCTAGTAAACTGAATGGTGTCTGAATTTTTGTAATTAATTTAACGGGTAAAGGGAAGAAATGAACTTTTAATTTAATGAGAGTTTGCAATATGTTGTTGAAGTATATATTAAAATAATTATCATGAAGTCACAACACGCAAAAACGAGCCTCCTAAAAGTGGCGAAGGCACAGATAAGGGAATCCTGATACCGCAGCAAACTCCTCTCCCGTTGTTCAGTTGAAAGTGAGAAAAGTACCCAATAGCCTGACCTACCAGATGAAGGTATCTAGGGTTTTCTATGCATTTTATCAAAAATTTGAAACATTACAATTTTTTTTGTATGTACAATAAACGGAACTAAATAATGTTCCATATTTATGTATTTTAATAAAAAAAATTAAAAATTGTAATGTTTCAAATTTTGTATTTTATAGATGATTATGGCAATTGCCGAAAGCTCCTAATAAAATTTGGAAATCAAAATTGAAATAGTTTTTATTACGTGACTGATAAAAACAAGGGACAAATTATCATCATTATGAAAAGATATTTTTGAGAAGCATTAACTAATGAATCATGAAACACAATAAAAATTATTGAGATTAGAAGTCTAGGAAACAGACTGGTTTAGCAAATTTCCATTGGATTTATGAAAATGTGACCACTAGTTCTAGTGAACGATTTCTAGTAAAATTCATAAAGTGGAAGTTATCTCGAAAACGCGACTGCCGTGTATCATACGTTAGCGACTGTAAAGATTCTCAAGGTAAATTGGTTTAGTAGTAATTTTTTCAGATTTAAAATAAAGAATAGGCGTAATTGTTTATGTAAGTTGTCATTACTGCGCCTTTAGAATCGTATTTGTAAGTGTAATGCAGATGCTCCCGCCTTCGCAGAACATTGTATCTCGCATTTCAGAATTACGTTTCGAGGGAAACGCGCAGAGCACCTGCTGGCTCGATGTTTCGTGGTTTTGCGGATTGCCTGCAGGACATTTTCCCCCATTTCCGTCTCGCAATTGCCTGCTGTTGCAACGGATGCAAGGAGTAATGGCTGATGAAGCGACGCACACTCGATTACCGCGTGATTAGTAGTCATTGGTTGCCTTAGCGCCCGAACTAAATAATAATTCATGCAAATTTGTTGATCTGCAGCACGGACGCACCGTTTGTCAAGTGCTATTAATACCACTCATTCACTTACTGGCAAGCCCTGTTCACGGAGGATTTATCTGCATTTCAGTACGAATGGTTTGACATTTATTGATGTTTGAAAATGTAATTCTCGATTTGGTAATTTTTAAATTTTACAAAAAAGTGATTCCATCTATAATTTGGCTACAATATTGAGTTTAGCTATGAATCATTTGTAAGCTTAATTTTGACTCATAAAGTAATTTAAAACCTGATGTTCTTTGTCCAATCAAATAAAAATTTTGTACGAGTATCTTGAAATTATCAATCTAACGAAGCAAACTTTTATAAGTAAAAAAAATAATCATTTCTGACCGGTTTTTTTCAGACAGTTTATATTTTTAATGAAAACAACGTTTCGGCGCATATTCTTAAAGGATAAAACCTATTTGTGTCTTGCTTTAAATTTTTGTAAAGTTGATATTCACATAGCGAGAGTAGCCACTGCTAGCCCAAGGCCACAGGGGACGGTTGTAAATTTATAATACGACAGGTCAAACCCCTAAATGCCACATGGTTCATCATTTAGTCTTGTGCAAACTGTGACTATATAAGTTCTTAGTGCTGCCTCGGACCTCACTTAGGTATAAAGAAATTGGCGTTTATAACAATTTGATGTTATTTAATAATTTTATTTAACAATAATTTGGAGAGTTGTTAGTTAATTCCTTTATATATATGTATGTGCTATATATGTGTGCATTCAAATTGAAATATGTATTTCACAGATGACAAACCTGATGAAGGTGCGAATATGCGCCGAAACGTTGTTTGAATAAAAAATAAAGTGTTTTGAAAAATATATCGGAAATTATTTTATTTTTGATTTTTAATATCAGACGTTAATCAATTTAATATTTTTATAAGTACATATAAATAAATTTATATTTAACCCACAGTTGAAATGAAATCAAGTTTTTGTGTACATGACTCTTGGGGTTTATAGACGCATTAGAATTTAAGAAAATTTATGGTATATCCGACTGAGGAGAAAAAGCTTTGTGTCCATAAATATTGTTAATTAAGTAACATAATAAATACCTATTTGTTAGAGACAACTTCAATACAGTATTACTTCGTTTTCGAAGCAATATTCTCAAGTCAGCATGATACAAGGAAAGTTTTTAAATCGTCAGTCGTAAACCATTTATGAGCGCGAACAATTTGTAAGCATAAATGCATTATAAGTATTTCAGCTTTAATTAAGGAATTGGCGAAACAATCATTGTAACTACAAAACTTCGTATATGAAGGATCATTCTATTTGGACCTGTGTTTTGCGTCATGAAACAAGTCCAACTTCACATTTTACACAACCTTTTGAGATTTAGTAACAAAAAAATGTATTCTACATTTATTTTATACTAGCTAACCCCCACTATTGCGGCGAAACGAGATTTGGGGCTAATTACATACATTTAAAAGTGTAATTTATTTCACGAATTCAATAACAACAAAAAAATTATGAAATCGTTGTTTCTGGATTTGAACATTAAATTAAATTTTCATTAAAATCATATTTAAAAAATGGATTTAAATCTGAGCTTAGTTCACACAATCAATCTCTACAATTAGGGAATTGAGGGTCAGTAACTGTCCGACGTTTCTGCATTGACAGGTTACATATAGATGCGTGATTATTTTCTGAAGTACATACGTATGTGTGAAGTGTGAAATTCGGTGACAGTGTCATTAAAAAACCAAGTCTCGAGGTACCGTTGTTTGGTCTGCAGCAGGCCGGCTCTGACGTCACAAAAATGCTCTACACTAGCTAAGCCCCGCGTTCGCGCCGAAATAGTTCTTTTTGTTTTCCACTAAAAGCGAAACAACAGGTACAGAATTTTGATGAAAGTTGAATTCATTGAATATATAAAAAGTACGGTATCATCTATTTATGATCACTTCAGGGCAAACCTTATAACTCGCAGTTGGTTTAGAACAAGTCCCGCTATCATACGTTTTGGAGTCAACCCAACCTACCTGATGCAGATTTTCTAGGGTTTTCTCTGCATATCTTTAGGTGAAACGCCGGGTAGGATTCTTAAACTATAGCCCAGGGCCCCAAGTCAACCCTTGGCTACCTTGCTCCTCCTTCCGCTTCCCCCCTTTCCATTTCCCTTCCTATGGTATTAAAGAGGAGTTGCCTGTTTCAGGATCACCGTCATGTAGCCTGTTAACCCAAAATAAAAAGTACTTGGAGTGACTGCGGGTCTCACCTGATTATATTGGGAATGCCTCGTACTCTCTCTGTTTTTTTTATCAAAGTTCTCACATGCCGAGACACCTTCGCCTATTTTAGGACGTATATGTACAGGGGTCGAAGACCTTGGGAATATGGCAAGAGTTGTCCTCTGATCCCATTGGATCAGTCGGCCAACTGCCTCCTGAAACTGTTGGAGACATGGAGAAGGGAATGCTGCGACACCACAGAAAACTCGTCTCCCGTCATTCTGAAGGGCGTAAGAATAGTACCCAATGCTCGACCTACCTGATGCAGGTTTTCTAGGGTTTTCCCTGCATCTCTTTATGTGAAACACCGGGTAGGATCCTTTAAACTGTAGTTCGGTTGCCTCTGGACAACCCTTGGCTATCTTGCTCTACTTTCCACATCCCACTTATTAATTCCCTTCTTATTCTATTAAAGGGGAGTTGCCTGTTTCAGGATCACCCTCGTGTAGCCCGTTTAACCCCCCCCCCAAAAAAAAACAACTAACGGACAGGAAGAATGTGGTATATACTAATAGTACTTTCAAGGGACAATTCCTTCCTTTATAAACAATTCACTTCAACTAGATAGGTGAATTATAGAGTACTGATTCCTCTAATATCAAACTTTTGTCTAATTCACACACATATTGCAAAGACACAAATATACTTGATATTATTTGTATTGTTTTTACAGAATTGTTTTTCGTCCTTTTAAAATCTAAAAGATATTTAACTGACGCCGAATTTTTTTTTGGGGGGGAGGGGAGGTAACAGGCTGTATGAGGGTGATCCAGGCAACTCCCCTTTAATAGCATAGGAAGGGAATTGAAAACGGGGGTAGATGAAACATATTCAATAATTAATATCAGCTACGAGAGAATAAATGATATGCAATTTAAGTAAGAACTTGGATAAGCTTACTGCATGGCTGATTCGGCGTCCGTGCGATGTGTCGACGACCTTACCTGGAAACAGAAATCATCGTTAGAAACAAAATTACACTGATCTGGAAAGATTTCGTCGTATCGCTGTTTTCACAGAGGATTACCACATACAGCAATTTATAATTCGTTAGGCTGGATGTCGGTGGTAGTTATATCTGTTGTGTGATTACAACCATCACGGGCTTGTGTTTCGTGTATTCTGCAATGTAAATGTGGCAATGACATGCTTACAAAAGCTTATCGAGCTCCACAAACAGCATAACACTCTTTATCGACGGCTCTGATTCCTGCCACGGTAAACATTCACCAATTCGTTTCAGCCACAACCCTAATAATTATAGCGGCGACCAACAACACTGATGACATTGGGAAATTACCCTATTGCCAAAATATATTAATTTTACACAACTAATGTGTCTTTAAATTGGAATTTCATATTTGTCCTCGAATTGATTTAAACAGTGAGGGATAATATCATGTAAATTTGGTATACTTGAAGAGAAAATGTTATTCACCTTTTTCATACACTACTGACAGCAATGGAAATAGAATTGGATAAATAAATTTTTTAAATGTTTCTAAACCAATATGTAGATAACGTGCACTTATTGTTCCGAAACTAAGGTTTAGTAAACAAGGAGATGAAAGATTAAGTGTATGAATGACAATAAAGCAACCAGATGCTAACACGAAAGAAATTAAAATTCGTCTCACATTGTCTTGTTTCCTAGGAAATGACCAAATGAACGACTACTTTCAATTTATTGGTATACAAAGGACTGTAACTCCGAAAAGTTTCGAGACTGAATTCTTTCCTTAATTTTAATTAAATTAAAAACATTGGACAATAGACGTGCAATTAATTATCCAGTCAGATACGAGCAGGCAGTTTATTTATTATGCCACGTAATTGCAATGGAACAATGAAGAGTGATTTGATTTCTTATTTTACTATGTATAACGACTAAGGAGACCTACGAGTTCACAAAAATGTCTTACGGCGATAACTCTTTAAGTCGAGAAGATTTGTTTCAGTGGTTTGAAAGTTTTAAAATAAGACGTGTCGCTCGATGAGAATGAGAGCTCAGGGCGTCTCACCTCCAGTTCATCGGACGGAAACATGGAGAAAATTCGTGATCGTTTGCAAACCGACCGTCACTTCTGATGCAGAACTATTGCTGAAAAGGTTAACATTTCTAAAACAAGTGTCCAAGACATTCTCTGGAGTGTTTTTATGAAGAGAAAAGTTTGTCCCGCACACCTTGACTCCAGAACAGGAACTTGGATGCCAGCCGCAGCTTTATTACAGTGAAAAGCGCATACGATTCTGTTATGGAAAAAATTATCACGGGTGACGAACTTTGGCCTCATCAATACGAATTGACCACAAAAATACAAAGTACATAATGCGTTGGTAGTGGTTCGTCAAGGCCAAGGCTAGTGCAAATGACAAAGTCAAAATTTAAGACAATATTCATCGTTTTTTTTTCGATCACTATTTATCAACAGGGGATTTGTTTCCAGCGAACTACTGTAAATTACTAGTATTTTTGCCATATGAGTCAGGGGTTTCTTGTTGCTGCTCGACGATGCGCCAGCTCTTACGACAGCAGCCGTAGTTCAGTTCTGAACTACCCTCAGTATTCACCCGATTTGACACCTGATGTCATCTTCCCAAAAATAAAACTTCACATGAAGGGTCATCGCTTTGACGACATTCAGGCCACTTTAACATACGAGTTGAATAAAACCCCAACTGTAAATTTTGACAGTTCCATATTGTAGCACAGTAGAACCCTCCAAAATTTCAATTCAAAATATGGAATTTTGAATTATATAAGATTTCAGCAAGAACACGCTAACTGGCGACAGACAGGTAGAAGAGATTTTCTCCGGCGCCAGGCTGATGGTTGGGAGACATACTTGTATGCGTATGTACAACGTTAAGCTTGTTTTTGGCACTGTTCCCTGTGTCATGCAAAATTTCCCGCGCCGGACTGAGGACTCACGAGGATTGGTAGAAAAACGTCACGTGAGATAGCGTTATCCCTTGGAGGGGGATATACGGAGTTGACCTGCCAAAGTGAGGAGCCGAAAAATATTCAGTATGGGGAAAGGCATTGAGAAGTCTAGGAGGCAGAGATGTATGATGAAAGTCGTTGAGAAGTCTAGGAGGCAGAGATGTATGGTGAAAGACGTTGATAAGGCGAGAAAGTTGAAAGAGATGTGGTGCTAGACGGAGAGGAAAGAGGTGTTAACAAGGAAGGATAGAGGGAAGAAGGAGGCATAAAGAGTTTTCCTCATTCATCGGCTGTACGAGTTTATCCCATTATCTACCGGCAGCACCAGGTTCAACCCAAGGTAGTTCCGGTCGCCTAGTAACCTGCACCAAGGCGCGAATGAAAATAAAACAGGTTCGTCTCTGCTGAACGTAGTCACCAAACAAATAATTATCCCTGAGATTTAAAAATCGTCCCCTTTAATTACTTTATTTATTTGTAATAGCGCGCAGGACCCCATCTAAAATGATTGTGTTTTTATATGTAAATAAAATTATCATGTTATATCTTAAAGCAAATAATTTCAATAAATAATTAAAATAATACCCATAATCGTTTACAATATTTTTGTATGAATGTTCTGCGAATTTTGTCAAGTGGGAAGAGACTATGTAGAACACCTGAATCATTAAAACCTTCATCTCAATTTTTATTCATCTTTATTAATCCAGTCTATAAACTTTTCGGACGCACGGAGTAATATTTGATCTGGCAGTTATATACCAATCACATCTAAGAGCATGAAGCCATTCAAATCTTTTTGACATCATATCAAGTTGTTGTAAGAGTCCACGTTGTGGCCACTTCCCTATAATAGGAGGTTAAACTAAGGTTTCAACTAGTAAACTTGTCATAGTTTAAAGAAAGTACCCGCCATTGGCATTCATTTGATGCTGAGAAACTTTAGATAAACCTATATCGGTCTCGCGGAATTTGTTTCGTGTATTTTCGATAGGTGGATGTTGACTTTACAATAGCATTATCGCAGGGTCATAAACATTTCTCATTCATAAAATAAGTCACGCATGTTAGAAGTGGAATTGTAACATCTATTACTGTTTCACTTCCTATAGTCTAATTGAATGAAAAAGTGACGTATGGACGCCACGAGAATCTAAAACTAGACTTTCAAGATACAAGAATAAGATATTTGTAATGTAAACTTATTCCTTTTTATGGCATATTCCAATCTACGAATGAAACTAAAGGATTATGATAGTTAACATATGACCCTTAAAGTTTGTGATTTGAGTTTATCTAAACATCTACTAAATACTCTTTCGCTATTTGTTCCCGATACCTGTTTACACAGTATTTCACTGTCATAAGATACGTTAATTAATTTAGTACAATGTAATGTCCGTACAACACGTCGTTCCTTTCATTTCAGGTGTTTAAAACACCATCTAAATCTAGAAACGAACACAAAAATAATTTCAATACAATTGAAAATTATTCAGCCGTGTCAAAACATTTATTCAAATATTCACATAGTTGATTGGAAAAATGTTAAAATTAAAGATTGATATGTGCAATAATCATATAATTCGGCCATTAATGAGCATAATGATACCAATAATTTAAAAGAAATTTATGATTCCTTATTATCATAAAGTTTTTATCGGTAAATGTAAAAAGTTTTCCATTGATAATTTTCAAATGACAGCTATACGTTTAGAACCATCATTTCAGTTACAATGGTTAAGCAATGAGCACATCCAAAAATTTATCCGTTTAATTCTCATGATATTGTAATGAGTTTATGTGGCAATCGCCATTTTATTTCGGCACTGGGCGAAGAATTCCCCATATTGGAGACAGCAGTTAAAAGTAAACACCAAGGTGCTAGAGAGGGTAGGCATCGGGTTTCAGAACGTGATAGATCGGCGGTTTGGGACATAAAAATCTGGTACCTGAATCCAGTTTCTTGACCCCGGGAATCTTGGAAGGCCGGAAATTAGGGAGAGAAACCGCAGGCCAACCTGAATTTTGATTGGTGGCTCAGGGTCAGGTGAACTGTCAGGGATCTCATGGTGGGGTGAATGAAGGAGGTGACCTGCGAGGATGGACGAGAGAAATTTGGGCAGTCAGGCATGACCATTTGAAGAAGGAAGACGTTTGGAGGGTGTGTGGTGTTTGACCAAGTAATAGAAGGAAGGGTGTCCCTACAACGTGGCGATCTGCAAACAGGTGAAGTCCTGTCCAAGTAATTGCCACAGCCCAGGAACGAGCTCCAGAGACGATCAGAATTCATGGATGACGGATCTCAAGACACCAGCGTGTTTATGATCCACAATAAATCTCAGGTGGTTAGCGCCAATATCGAAAGGTGCGTGATGACAATCAGCCCACAGAAAGTGACCTTCAAGTAGATGGAGTCTTACTAAATGTAATTGAGCTAGCCGAGGTAAATTTTTTAATTGGACCCTAAATTTTAGTAATTATAGTTGTTTTTTATAAATAAATTTAATTTGTTTTTTATTTAATCTAGCCCGATAATTTATTTTGATTTAAATTAAAATACAGTTTCCAAGTTCATTATAATATGTTTAATAAATTTTCATATAATTGTATTATATATGTTATTAGTAAATTCTTTGTATTTTTAGAATTATAATAATTTATCATCATGAGAATCCAATCAACGAAGCAATTCATTCTGCAATTGCATTCGCGGTGTACTAAATTTTCTTATTAAATTTTATTTTATTTTTGACTAATTAGAAGTCAAATTAATGTAAATATGAATATTTAATCTGTGTGAAGAGGTATTAATTAATAAACTCAGGTAGCGAGGAGAGATTATTACCAATTAGTGAACTCGTTTCTCAGTCTTAGCCAACTTACTAACTAGGACCCATAAAATATTGTTTAAGACAACAGCGAAGTCAGTCATATTTAGGAGAGGTAGATAAATAAGCGTTATATGTATATATCAATAATAATAATTCGTTAACAATTAGTTACAATCCAGGCTTTAGTTGACCTCAAGATTTCGAAAATTTTCATGTCAATTGTGCAAACGTCTAAGATCTTAATTACTGTTTCGAAAATGTTTGTTAGTTAAAGGAATCGTCACAATAATATTAAAGATAATGCGTCGTTGCTATGTCTATGATGGTTAATATATAGCTATTGGAAGTTAGCATTGTTTTAGGATAATTGGATGTGATCTATCTTGCTTTTTCTCGATTGCCGTATCGAGCGGATATTCGATGTCAAGATTCATATCTCATAAAGGAGCGCGGTGTATCTGAGATTGCCAGACCTCGAATTGGAAATTATTTTCGTATAAAGGTTGTCGATAGCCCGATATTGTCAATACAGCTGTGACAGGCCTGAAGAACGCCTCGACGGTCAGGCCTTATCGCATTCTCGCGGATCAGTGGACAGCTGAACTACGCAACCTTATCGCCTTCACCATTGTGGCGCTAGGTTATCAAGGCAAAAATAGGTTTCATGTAGTAAAGTTCGGGTGAGATGCGGTAATATTACACACGCAGAGGTTGGTTGGTGCCTGTTAATGGAGGAGCTTTGGCGCACGTCATAATAATTTCACGGACCGTGGCAGAACGGCTTAAGCTACGCTTTACAGGAACCCTTTAACAAGAACAATAGAATATAAATAGACGTTACACTTTCGCACTTCATTACAACATTCTTTACCAGGATTCATTTTATGTTCTGGAGTTCACTAGTATTTTTAATTAATCTTGAATGATTGAACGAAATTTTTTTCCCATGTATATATTAATTTGATACTAGTCCAGAGGTAAGTTTTATTTGAATGTCATTCTCGATAATATTCCATTTAACATATTGATAATTTGATTTTATTTTCTAGGAAATTCTGATGAATTTTTCGTAAACTGTTATCAACATACAAACAAAGGTACAGTAATACGCTAACATTTATGAGAAAAAGCGCAATGGTTAATTGGGATAATGTTACGGTCTTACAACTTTAGAAGGATAAATGGCAATGAGCAAAAGAAAAATAGAAATACATAATGAACGAAAGTTTTAAATAGTATATGACTGTAAAATAATAGAAAAAGGGGCAAATGTAATTATTAAGCATCAGTGATTGTAAATTTATGTATTTGTTAAGCTCCACGCATTCTGAACGTTTTTATAGTTGTTTGGTTTTGGTATTTGACCCTACATGCTAACTGATATATATGCAAGCTTTTCATTTACTTATAACTAGCACAACCTTCCTAATCTGCTTAGCGTATTCCATCCTTGGCCTCCCTCGTCTGTTATTACCCCACACACTTCCCTCTAATGCTAATTTTACAAGACCCTCATGTCTTAAAACCTGGCCTATTAATCTATCCCTTCTCTTGGTCAACGTCCTCCATATTGCTCGCTTTTCCTCTATTCTGTTTAGAACTTCCTCGTTTGTGATTCTATCCAACCATCTGATTTTCAGCATTCGCCTTTAGCACCACATTTCAAAGGCTTCTATCCTTTTCCTTTTTGTAACTCCTGTCGTCCACGTTTAGCACCCATATAACGCTACGCAACATACGAACATTTTTAGTAACTATTTCCTAATATTCCCACTTATATTACCCGTAAGTAAATTCCTCTTTTTCACGAAATTCTTCCATGCCTGTGCTATAATGTTATTTTTATCTACCGTACTCTTCAAAATCATTAAAAGTGTGTTCCAGTTTACATCATCAAGCGCTTTTTCTAAATCTACAAATGCTATGAAGGTAAACCGTTTTTTTCTTATCCTGTCTTCTAAAAAAGACGCAAAGTCAATATTACTTCTCTTTTCCCTACATTCTTCCTCAAACCAAACTAATCTCCTAGCTCGCATTCTATTTGGCGTTCCATCCTCCTATACACTATTTTCGTTAGTATTTTGTTTCTAAACTAATTGTCTTGTGATATTCGCATCTATCAGCCCAAGTCATCTTCGGTATGGGTATAATTGTTTTTACCAAAATCTGATAGTTTTCCTGTTTCGTAGATTTCACATAAGATATGAAAAACTTTTGTTTGTGTGTGTTATAAAATTCAGTAAGACCGTATATCAATTATTGTTTTTATTTAAGTTCATAATTGTGAATACGTGGTTTACACAAAGATATATATGTCTGCATAATGTCTTTGAAAATCGTTTGAAGTAAAAGTATTACGCGAATTGATGTAAGATAATTGGTATGACACTGTATAACTTTTATTCTGTAAGTTAAATGTATGTAATTATAAAATTCAATAAATCAATAAGTCCATCAATTCATTTGTCCGCAGTAGCTTTCGACTTCAATCATATTCATCTGCAACTGAATTTTTCTCCTCTTAACCAATCATTACTCATTGAGTACAGAATGAGAGTGGATTGTGTAATGATTGGTTAAGAAGAGAAAAATTCAGTTGCAGATGAATATGACGGAAGTCGAAAGCTACCGCGGACAAATGAATTTAGTACCAGAATACAGTCCTTAATATCTAATTTAAATTTAATTTAGTATATAATTATTTTAATTCTGTGGTTTTAGCTGATGATGACAAAATTGTCGAAAGCTTCTGATAACCAATAAAGACGAAGTGTCTTAGATTATAAAACACTTTAAAGAATTAAATTAAGTTATAATTGTTTAATATGTAAACATGCCGACCTTCGTTGGGCTAGTGGCTAGCGTCGCTGTATCACAATGCAGAGATCCTGGCATGGGCTTGGAAGTTTGTGCCGTCATGGTTACGAAAACCGGGATTAGGACTACTGGAGAATCTAAACTCTGACCACGTATCACTCCAAATTCGGAATGTGTCTTGTAAGATTACAGTCCGCAGTAGATCCGGTAGGCCAATACACTAAATAGTGTAGCTTCAGCCCAGAGTGACTGTGGGGCTCACCTGATCATGTCGGGAATGCCTCGCACTCTCTCTGGGTACTTTTTATCAAAGTTCTCATATGCCGAGACACCTTCACCTATTTTAGGAGGTATATGTACTGGGGTCATAGACCTTGGGCATATGGCAAAAGTTGTCTGCTGATCCCATTGGATCAGTCGGCCAATTGCCTCCTGAAATTGGTGGAGACACGGAGAAGGGAATGCTGCGTCCCCACAGCAAACTCGTCTCCCGTCATTCAGAAGGGCGTGAGAATAGTACCCAATGCCCGACCTACCTGATGCAGGTTTTCTAGGGTTTTCCCTGCATCTCTTTAGGTGAAACACCGGGTAGGATCCTTAAACCATAGCCCGGGGGCCCTAGTTAACCCTTGGCTACCTTGCTCTACCTTCCGCATCCCCCCTTTTCAATTCCCTTCCTATGCTATTAAAGGGGAGTTGCCTGTTTCAGGATCACCCTCATGTAGCCTGTTACCCCCCAAAAAATAGATAAACATATATCAGGAAATGGTCATCCCAGTTTGATTTATTATTATATAATTCTTGATGACTCAAAAAATGTGTCTGAACGTTATTTAAAATGTTAAAACCTAGCAAAACTGAATATTTTGTCAAGTATTAGGCACGTGATGGCAGCGTATGGTCGCTCAGTGGCGATATTTTCTTACAAATAATAATGGCACACATTTTACAAGGTGAAATTTTACAGAATTAGGGGACCGAGATTTTTAAACCTATTTGGTAGATTCTTAACGAGTAGTGAGTAAGAAGTAGTGACGTGTAAATCGCAAACGAACTAGTTCATAAGTTTAAAAAGAACTAGTTGTGTGAAATATCGTTCATGAACCATCCAGTCCGTGAATAATGGCAAATTCGCGACCTTAGGAGTACGATATGTCTAATAGTCCCTATAAGCGTTGGCCCGGTCGTTTTGTTCCAAGATTCGAGTTGTTCGATATTGTTGTTGACTGCTATCCCTTTTTTCTTCATTGAGTCCCTGTTTATTTCTTTTATCATCACACAGTCGTCTCTTATGCCTGAATATTCCCGTGCGACACAAACTATATAGTAAATTATTCTAGTAAAATGATATTCAAGCAACAGATGTTTGCATCCTTATATTCTTTCAACAGAGGGCCAGACAAAAGTCTCGCATTTCAAGTACACGCTAATATTTCTTTATTGACGTGCGAATCTCTAATTGAGATCATGTCCAAATAAATAATTTCCCGGGAAAATTTCTTATAGCTTTCAACGTATAACGACTCCATACTTCCTTAACATTTTATGAGTATTGTAATCGCAGTTGGGCAAGAATTTGAAAAAGAAATATTTTTACAAAGTAGGAAAAGAAGTAGCAAAAATACATAAAATAAGGTAGTAATTAAATAAATACCACACAATGTTTATTCTAGCGTTGAAGCTCTAGCCAGGTGAAGGCAATACGGAGAACGTTCTGTGATATTTCTTTTATCACTGATTTAATGTATGTGATTTGGTTTCTTCTTTCTGTATTTTGCACATTTTATTTACCGAACCTCAGTGACAATCTGGTCTCATAGTCTGCATGCGTTAAACTACGAAATTTGTGACCAAAAAAAACTAATCGGTTCGATCGAACTTCTTCACAGAGCTAATTTAGCACAATTAATGAACTATAACTGACCTATTGCCTTAAAAAAACTAATTTGACCACTACTGAGAAGTGTCCTTTAAGAACGGACTAAATTTAAGTATAAAATCTGTGGACTTCTATGCAGAGTGAAATATGGTTGGAAGAGTTTGAGAGTAGGTGGATAATATCATTTATGAGTGAGCGAATAATCATGAACCGGGGGAGTCAATACATTAAACTTTGAAAGCATAAATAATTTTATATGGAAGAATTTAAAACGGCGAAACAACAGTAGTAAGTGATAAAAGACCGTTTATCGGACGAAATATAATGTAGGTACTAGACGGTCAATCATTTTGATCAGATATTGAGTAAATATAATGATTCAAGCATTACTGACCGTCTGGGAACCCGTTTGATGCATGTTACATATAATGAAGGGTCCAATTTAAAAATTTACAACGGCTAGCTCATTTGTAAGACTCTATCTACTTAAGGGTCATTTTATGTGGCCTTATCGTACAGCAACAAAATCGTCATCATGCACTTTTCGATATTGGCACAAACACAGAGATATATTGTGGGTCCGTAACAGTTTCATCCTTTGCCCACGCCGATATCTTGAGGTCAGTCTTCCACGAATTCCGGCCGCTTCTGGAACTCGTTCCTGGGCTCTGGAAAATTACGTGGACAGGAATCCACCTACTTGTAGTTCGTCTCGTTGTAGGGTTATCCTTCCTTCTATTACGCCAGCAAGATTCCTCGTTTTCTTTCCCCTTGATTATTTCAATGCTCGTTTCTGACCGACTAATTTCTCTAGTGTTGTGGCTTAACTACCACGCACTCTCCTGACATCCTACTTGTTCAATTTTCCGTGCCTAACTGCCCAAATTTCTCCCAACCATCCTCGCAGGTCATCTCCTTCATTCACCCCACCATGAGATGCATGGTGGATCACCTGACCCTCAGCTTCCAATTAAAATCTCACTTGACTCGCGCTTTCTCTCCCTAATTTCCAAAATTCCAGCGGTCAAAGAACTGGACTCAGGTACCAGAATTTTAAGTCGCCATTCGGTGATTTTGGCACGTTCGGAATTCCGATGTCTCGCCTCTCTGGCACTTGTACTTAGTGTTTCCAATATGGGAAATTCTTCACCCAGTAACGAAATAAAATGGCGACTGCCTCATACACTAGTTACAGATTGAATATAAGTTTCCATTATGATATGTTCCTGAGTTTGAGGAGCAATGGCACACATGAATTTAAGAACTTCAATGTGATGGAAAGTTTCCGAGTTTTAGGAATCTGTTCACGCGTCTATTTTGGACCGCACTAACTCCATATAAAGAATAAAAACATCCTTGGTTCATTCTGATAACGTTTCTGTAGTCATCTGATTCCATTTCGCGCACAGCATTGAGTAAATGATCATGACCGAATCGGTTTGACCAGCGTCATTTAATCTTCCTGTTCTGTTTCGCCCGTTTGAGGGAAACTAAACTCAAGGCAATGAAGCCTAAGTCTGTATTTGAAACCATTGCAGGTACAAGCAAAAGTAGCTACACAAAATAGCACAACTTCAGTATTAATTCATGAAAGCCCCGGACTACTTCATTTCATTAAGAGAACTCCACAGCGAATGAGATTGAACAAAAGATTTAAGGGTTCATTGAAGCGAGCGTCAATCGTTTGATTCACTCTTTCGATCAAAATGATTGATCATCTAACCTAGAACAAAAATGCATTCACAGTGAAAGAAAAGTAAAGATAAGTTGAGGCAACATAATTGAAAGTAAAATTGTGAAGTTTAATAGATCAAGATTGTGGAAGGATGAACGACGAAAGCGTAGCAATCTGAACCTGGACAGAACTGCGTAAGAGACATGTGAAATATACCTGAATATTAATCAAATTGGCCACTAAATTTCAATATGCCAGAATACTTCTGACGAAATTGTACCCTAAAAGAAAGAGTTAATGCTATAAACTTGTACAGATCTTTGATTTTTGGTACTTATATGTTTTTATTTCTTATTAATTACATTTATTATTAAAAATTCAAATGATTCCGCAGAAAACGAATTAAATAAGTAGTGCTCAACGTGTTGGGTAAATAATATAAAATGATTAATAAATAAAATACACTAGTCATAAATATGTTTCCAATTATAAAACATGATCGAATATTTTATTAGACACAACAGATATTTGTTCATTAAATTCGCTCATGATTAAACGTGAAACAAAGGACACCGAAAAAATGGCAACAATGCGGGGACCATCCCGTTTTAATGAAGTTGAGCATATTCGGGCAGCCAAGGGAACCACGGCATGTACGCCAGGAATGTCGCCGAAGAACCGCATCTGCCCCGGGGTTAACTAATTGCCGTGCAGCTTCAAGGCTTTATTGGCCATAGCTGTGCCAATATACAATCAAAGGAAGGAATTCTCATTACACGCTCCTCGCATTTGTCGCCACAGGCTGGACACACGCTGTTTTATTCATTCGGCCTTTGTGCCCCTGCAAAATAAGAACAATATATCTGCCTTCTGAAAATCATTGACCGAAACTCGAGAAAGTTCTCCAGAGGTTATAATCCAAAGCTGCAATACTGTAATGATTCTGTAAGTACTTGACCGTTCATTCTCGGGTAATTTTCGACTATTTACCGTTTGTACAACACAATTAGCGATACATTTTCATAGATTCAATAGGGAAAAATTGGTTTGGAAGTCGGGTATATTCCATTATTAAATATTCCACTATAACAGATATATGAAGGTTACTCAATTTGAGTATAAATATATTTTAATGTAGATAATTATAGGATATATGTATGTAATGTGGTGTAGTGGCTAGCGTTGCTGCGTCACAACCAAGGGGTCCCGGGTTCGAATCCTGTCATGGGCTTGATGTTTGTGTTGTCATGATCGAGAAGACCGGGATTAAGACTGTTGGAGGATCGATACGCTGACAACGTGTCCAAATCGGAATGTGTCATGCAAGATGACAGTCCGCACTCGACTCTGTAGACCCAGGCCCTCAATGGGCTGTAGAGCCATGGAGAAAAAATAATGACTACGTATAATAATTGTAATGGAATTTGTAAAAATTTAGACTGTTGTGGTGTTCGTTGGTTACACCATCAAAATATTGTTGTACAATCAAACGAACAATAATAATAATAATGTATTTAATTTGAATAGAACTACAACTCAAATTAAGTTATAGTGGAAAACATATAAATTTGCGATATCAATTTAATCATTAGCTCAGTCGGTAAAAGCAAAAATAATACTCTACGCAGCTTCTTAAATGGCTGCTCCCGGGAACGCGGGTGACGAACGATATAGTTGAAAATTAAAATCGCGAATCAGACGAGAATGGTTTGTGTGAAAAGCCGGGTAAAATGCCGTTACCAGATGTTAACGCCTGATGACGTCGTTCTTCGTTTTTGTTCGTATGCCGGTTGTTCCTTTGCTGGGTCACGTCTTCTTCATATTAAGATTCTCTAGCGCCTCTCCTTCAGATCAAATGTTATCTTTTTATTTTCTGTACTCCCACAAAATAAATCTCCTTTCTTAAATGTGCAGAAACTAAATTTTATACATGTCGCCTTGTTCTGCCACTGCTTCGTCTCTCCCTAGCGTCTCTCTCAGGCAGCCTCCCTGCACCAACTGTCCAATCTAATCTCTTCCAGGCCATCAACAATGTTGCAGCCAACAATGTTGCAGACGGTGACGTTTTCCCGCCGACATTTCCCGCCTACTCAGCCCCACCAAGCCATTCTCGTCTTCCGTCCTGTATACGTAAATAACAAAAACTAAATTATTTTTGCTTTACCCGACTGTAAGGATCATGAATCAAAACACTGTCGATGAATATGATCTGACCTAAATCGAAAGTTCTTGTGTATTTAAGTCCTGGAATAAACTAATGTGACCTCTTAAATATTAAATTGACTTTTACTTATTATATCGTAGTCAACATTTCGAACGGTTAATGAATAACTCGTAATGTGTTATACTACACAGACTTAATGTCTTGCAGCAATACCAATGTATGAATCACGAGAATAAAACTATTGTACTCCCACTTGTCGGCTTACAGAAATTCAGTTTAAATACTGTTTTTGATTGAGTAAAATAAATCTCACTTGACCTTTAGAGCAAGAAGGAATGAGTAAAAGAAATACGAAGTAAGGATAATTTAAGCAGCAAATACTCTTGCTCGATTCTCAGTGAAGGTCTGGAGAAGTCTTGCAGTACCCTCATAATGCTAATTTCGCTAGAAGCGTACTCTTACCACAGCTGAGCATAAACATTTTCACATAATTAAATTGAAATACACGGTGGAATTCACTTACATTAGATGGCAGAGTCGAGCGCGTGAGACAAACGCACTCACACGTGCTTCGATGCTGTGCAGATAAGCATGTCTGCCCCTCCAAATTAGGAACCTTACCCGAATTAATTGCCACGATATGTATTATTCTCGCTTTCTCGTACTGATTAATTATATAAAAGCGTTACAAAATAAACTGAAAATGGTTTTTATGTATTCTCGACTTAATTTTATTTTATTTATAAAATTATGCCTATGTTCCAGATTTTATATGTAAATAGGTTCAGACTTAGTACAAAACCGCTGATAAATCCCTAATATGAAACATTTTTACCCGTTTGAATTAATATATATTAAAGAGTACGTTTTACTCCTAGGCATCATTATAAGAGAATAAATTTTCTTATTGACTTGAGGCTAATTTGTGTACGTAAAACTAGCACGGGAATGCTAAAATCTTCTACAATAATAATTGTAATGAACTAAATAAACAGTAAAACAGCCTATAAGTAAAAAAATATATGAACTTTATTAACAGAAGTTATTACACGACATTTCGTTGTTGATTTCATCAGGTGTGAACTAAACTAAAACTACAAGAGAAATATAAAATAGATAATACTATTATCATATAAATCTCCCCGAAAGCAAACAAGAAATTATTATTTCCGTAATTAATTTTTCTTTTATATAAGATAATTGTATTATACACATTATATTGTAAATATTTCTTTGCAACTTTTAGTTTAATAAATTCTGTTAATAGAGTAAATATTAAATTTTTACTGGCATTTATTCTATTTTACTATTTATTGATTTCGAAACTCCCAGATATTGTAACTGATTCTAATGATCTAATCCACATTATCCTTAATCTACTTAGCCTATTCCATACTAGTCCTCCGTCTTCTGTTCTTATTCCACACACTTCCCTCTAATTCTTATTTTACAAGACCCTCATGTCTCAAAACGTGGCCTATTGATCTATTCCTTCTCTTGGAAAAAGTTCTCCAAATTATTCTCTCGTCCCCTATTCTTATAACTTCCTGGTTAGTTACCCTATCAACCCATCTGATTTTCAGCATTCACCTATAGCACCACATTTCGAAAAATTCTATTCTTTTCCTTTCTGCAACTCCTACCGTCCACGTTTCGCACCCATATAACGTCACACTCCATGTGAACATTCTTAGTAATAATCTCCTAATATTTATACTTATATTAGCCGTAAGTAAATTCCCCTCGTTTACGAAAGTCCCACTTTCCTGTGCTCTACTGCTCTTTATGTCTAATATACTTCTACCATCCTTAGGTGTTATGTTCCCAAGTTGCATAATTCCTTAACTTCCTTCAAAATACCCTCTCCAAATCTAATACACTTTGTTATTCCACTGTTTCCCATACTACACTCCATACCTTGGGTTTCCCTCTATAAATACTTAGGTTGCACTCTTCCTTCAGGATACGTTCAAACCATTTATTCTAGTTTCCAATCTTCTTCTGACCCTCCTAATAGTACAATATCAACCGCAAACTTTACGGTTTTTATTTCTTTTCCTTTGATTCTCTTTTCATATTCCGCTTTAAAGTTCTTCGTCGACTGTTTTATATATAAGTTAACGAGCATGGGAGACAGACTGTATCCTTGTCTTATTCATTTCTTGAATTCTGTTTTATTTCTATACCCTTCAATTCTAATTACTGCTGACTGCCTTCTGTAGAGGTTATGGATAACTCTTCTTTCTCGACATTTTATTCCTGTGCTCTTCAAAATCCTTAATACTATGTTCCACTTCACATTATCAAAGGCTTTTTGTAAATCTACAAATGTCATGAACGTATCTTGTCTTCTAAAATTAGACGCAGAGTCAATATTGCTTCTCTTGTCCCTACATTCTTCCTAAAATGAAAGTGATCTATTAACAAACATTATTAGTTATAGATAGAAAGATTCAGTGCATTGGGTAAAGCCCAATAGCAACATTTATAACACATGAAATTAATGTACGAAAATGAAAAGTAATACATCTAAGAGAGGAAGAAAAAATACCACTATGTTACTCTCCATAAAATAATATTTATTGAAACTAATACCAATTAGTTGTATCTCACTGCTCTCCGTACCTTATTTTCTTTGTCCTGAATTCACTTCTATGAAATCACTTATATAATACTAGTATACGTATTTCGAAGAAATATTTTATTAACGAAAAAAATTAACAGTGCCAGGTTTTGGGTCGTATAGCTAGGGTGAGAAAACGTTTATAATATCATTTTTGGCTTATAATCTGATAAAATTTTCTTTGTTGTTTTATATTTTCGGTTTATGTTTAATTCGGGGCTCAAATTGTTACATTTGACCGATTTGACCTGGTAGTCCTTCCGGGGTGTCAAATTTATGTGACGTTGTCTGTTATTTTCCACGCAGTTGTGCTGCAGTAAGGGTTTGTGGTTATTCAAATTACCACTTAAGACAGCGTTTTGAAATCTATAAAGCCACAATAAAAATGAATATTGCTTTCGTCTGGGACAATACAAGTACATTACGGCGTCAGTGCTTAATCTGTCCTAATAATAAACACTTAAACACTATTTCTGGGTAGAATGTTTCATTTTAATTAGCTAATTTGCCCGGCATCTCGCTTTAATTTATATTTTTTAATCACATAGCGTGCCTTTAATTGCTATGGTCTCGTTTTACGAACCACTCCCACTTTTACTTACCATTAAATTTAACTTAAATTTACTTTCCTGTGTAGAAATATCTCAAAACAATTCTGTAAAATAAAATCCTAAAAAATTATACGCATTAGCTAGGAGGTATGTACCTTCAAAAATTGCTATTATTATAATTATAGGAATTATTATAATTATAGATCACCATGCAAATCAATCTTTGCTCCACTAATTTCTTAACGACGTCAGATAAAATATTTTATGTCACTTGCAATCAGGATCTAGCGATTGGTATTTTTTTTCTTTGAACAAGCAGAAGTATTATCGACTACTTTAATCGACTCAATAGATATGGTTATTATCAATAATGTGCAGCAGCACTTTGAGATAGACGTTCAATATTTTCGCAATCGTTGTTGACATTGCTACAGTGACGACAAAGAACAAATTTCCATTATACGTCGAATCAAAAGATCAGTACGATCATTTCTCGTGAGCCTGAATTTCTTTTACACTTACATTTGGTAATGATAAATCTATCCATAAGTGACAATAAATTGGTAAATATTTTATTTGTGGTCATTGGAATATTACATACAATACAGTTTCTGTTCTAGTGGCTTAAATATACACCATATGTGTTAATTGGGCCGCAGTGAACCTAAATAAAGTATTTTCTTTATTTAGGTCATTTTAATCTCAAATTATTAGGTCTAGAATGGTATTTGAGTACAGAAAACTAGTAGCATAAAAAGCAGATATAGAGTTGTAAAGGTAATTTTGATAACTATTATTGTATACAAATAATACCACACTGGAGATAGCAGAAACAAAAATTCCAGATAATGCTTTTTTTTGAAAAGTACGTAAATGTTTAATACTTTTATGGCCCACTGTTGGACAACAATGTAGAAGCCTTTTATTATATAATGCAACCCACGCTATGGCGGAAGTCAATTTTTAATACTTAATTACTGTCAGGGATTCTAATTTAATAGAAAATAAATAAAAAATAAGGATATGAATTTAAAATCAAAATTTAACTTATATTTAACAAAAGGTGGATGATGAATGAGGTTTTATGAAAACGAAAAAATTAATTAAATAAAAACTATAGATAACTCTAAATTTGCAACGAAACTCTTAATATCAGGGTCACCTGAAGAATGAACCACGATGAAGCTAATTGTCTTGTCGAGTAGGACAGGCAATGTGATGCTACAGAATTTTTCAAATAACAATAGCGACAAAAGGCAATAGCTGGTTTCTTAGATGCCGGTTGTGTCTGCTTCTGGTAAAGTTCATCAGAGAGTGACTGGTTTGTGATGCCTCTGATTGAAGCTGCGTCGGGACGGAATGGCTGTAACTTTCTGCTGGCTGTGTCTCATTAGCAGATCATGACTTAGACCAGAATCGTCTAGACATACTCATTTCTTAACATCTCCTCTCGGTCACCTTAAAAATATCAGGGATTTAAAAGTTCACTTTCTCCCTGGCACTTGGTCCGCAATCTAATGTAACTCTCCTACCAAAACTTCTTTCCAACTCATTTTCCAACAGTTAATCAGCATCAATTTTAAGTAATTTCCATTGACTGGATTCTTCGGCAGTCAGAAGCGAGCAAATGTGTTCGTACATACTTTTAGTTAGTCACACAGTAGCGTAACATCGAACTGACAGAAGTATATTAGTCTTGAATTTGGCACGGATCATCTTCTGGGTTGGGTCCGCACTGTCTGAGAAAAAAAATCTTTTGTTTTGTCCTAAATATTCTGCGCGTACTTAAGTTAATAAAATTTACAAAAAATATTCTACAGTTGACGAACGATATACACCACTTTATTCAACTAATTAAGTACACCATTCGAATCTCTATTAGGGCACGTTGTTTTCAATTTAATTTTTAATACTTAAGTCATAAGTGAAGTACTCAAAAGAGATGAAACAGAAACTTTTTCCGATTTCTTTCAAATTGGAATCCATGTACAAGAAGTAAAATACAAATAAAATGGCCGACCTTTTGCTAAAAGAGGCCTGGTCTTTGTACATAGCTACTGGGTTGAAGTGAGAGTGACATTTTCTAGAATAGTGGACTTAAAAATATCCCTGTTGAGTATGAACGGGATTGAACCTTGTATTATGAACAGAGATGATCCATTTTGTTTCCTTTATTTTCCACACGAAGGGGTTCGAAATCTTTACAACCCCCCTTATTTTTTTCTTCGACGCAATGGACTGTTTAATTTAGCAAAGTTCAGCGAAGAGAGTTTATTAAAATTCAGAAAACGAATGTTGCTCTCAATCGAATTCTCGGTAAGGATTCACTAAGCTGGAGGAAAAAAATAAAAGATACATAAAAATTGATACTATTTTTAAAGTCTAAAGCATGTTTAATTGCAAAAATTTCGTCAATAAGCTCGTTTGAATATTCAAATTCAGATCAAGTAATTTAATTAAAACAAAGATGTGGTAACCACATAACTAATCGGTCATAATGCTTTTTAGAGTGGCGTTGTGCTGCTCTGCGGCTTATGAAAGGAAGAGGTTGTAGTTAAGTTGAGAGCACAGAATCGTCATTTTTGTGCGGTTTTGCAGGTAGCGGCTGTGTTGGCTTAGCAAACAGCCTTCGTCGCCCGCGAGGTAAAGCCGATAGCCGCCGCACCAGGGAGGGATTACCCGATTACACCGGCAAAAATCCAACTCGTCACGAACGTAAAAAAACAGCGTCGAAGAACAACTGATTAATCTATCACAGCAGTAGTAAGAAAAACAAGTATATTTTAGCATTACTTCTAGCTGTTTCATTCGGTTTTCAGCTGTACGCAACAAACAAAGTTGTATTTTTTACTAACCGATGGCATCATGGGAAAAGGAAATAGAATGGAGAAACAGCAACTGACCTAATTTAAGTCAGTTAAGTAGTTAATCATTACTATTAACAAATATTAAACATTAATGTTCATGAATCAGCTAAATATGAAAATAATTTTGGTCCTGAGGTAAAATACAAGATTTCTATGATTACGACGATTTTTTATAAACGGTAATTAAATTTATAATCCAGGAAGTAATCATATATTTAGATAAATGATAAGAGTATGGCCTTAATATGCTGGCAATTCAAAGATATTAGAAACAATTCTGTCGAAAATAGTATAAAAATGCTCAACGTTTCGACGCAACTTTGCGTCTGTACTTTACAGCGTTTAAACATATGTTTAAAGACAATTCCACACTGTAATTAAATGATTTTTAACATTACTGAACACTGTATATAAACAGTTGTGAAATATAGTTTCGGAGTAAACTCTATACCAGTGATGGGCAAACTTTTTAAACAAGGGGCCACAGGAAAGGAAGAAAAACTTAAGCGGGCCAATGTAATTTAGAGTTTAAGTGTCGTGAAACGTTATACTCTATGTAGAATGTTACAATTTCGTTGGAGATGAGACATGGTGGTGTAGCGTACCAATTTATCTATTAGGACTTAAGAAATATTTAAAGTTTTACGCTATCAAATATCTTTTTAATTTAAAAACACGATAATTGATTTACTAAAAGTGAAAACAAAATTTAAGGTTTACCGTGTGGTAAATAGGCTATCAACGAATTCTTCTCAAACTGATCGTCACAGAACAGTCTTACCGTTTCCACGTTTACTCAGGCTGCTACAGCACCAGACGTTTTCTTTCTTCAACATCAACCGCAGAATGTCTGATCACCCAACCTCTCCATGGATAAGTAATCGTCAAAAGGTTCAGATTATTTCCTACTTATCCCGTACTTTTATGGGAAAAGCTTTATTATTCTACATCACGTCATTGAAGGGTGAACGGGGAATGTTTTCCAAGAACCTTTGCACCCTTAAGCGAAGGAGAATGGGAGCATTCCTTCGTACCTGAGACGCAGCGTATTCTATTGTCAATGGTTTATTTTTAAACCGAGAAATTATATGAGCCAGACGCACGTGTTTATCTGCTGCGTATTCCTAAATTTATTAATCTTGCCATTATTCCATGCTATCATAAGTCGTGCTATGATGGTTTATCCGTGAAAGCTATTAAAAAGTATTTCCAAGTCCATTCATCTTTGAAAACACATCAATAAGAATCAAATTTACGTTTCTTACATAACATCTTAGGGATAAATTTTTTACAATATGCAGAGTAAAAGTAGAAAACCAACAACGCTAAGACAGGTCTGAATGAAGAAACGCTTTTCGACTTCTAGCCACGATGGAAGGGGTAGCTACTGAGAGGAGGCTCCGTTGCCAATTTTACTCTCCTCTACAAAGTTGCCAGCAGCCAGTGCTTCTCACTCGCAACATAACATTCCAATATCTAGGTTAAGTCAATAAATTTGTATGTCGTCACTGATACAAAACGGAAGAGAGGAAGAAAGAGGAAAATATTTAATTTTCTAACAGCCTGTATTCATTTTTTATTCGTCAGATTAGGAATAATGTCCCGCGGGCCGGATAGAACATTTCAGGGGGCCGCATCTGGCTCGCGGGCCGTAGTTCGCCCATCACTGCTCTATACAGTACCATTGTTCCGCGTCCAGACAAAGTAATTGTTTTGGGCGATTCTCAAGGAATAATCATGTTCAGTGAATTTCGCAGGAATTTGTGGAATAAATGAAATGGAACTTTTGCATTTTCATGCAGTTTCACGGCAGGATACCTTGGCTAAGATTAATACGTCGTCTGCCACCTTTATGTCAACTGACACCGGAAAATCAGACGAGTACATTAGATATAGGTATATCAAACTTCCCTTAGGAACACCCGTGAAGTGATGGATGTGCAATAACCACAAATGACAGAGTATGTTGCCTTTTTCAAGGTAGGATTGGACTTTTTTTTGACTAGCAGGCCTCGGTAAAATACTTAGAATTCTGAAATATAAATAAACGTTTGTTATACGTTACCAGTAACGCCTATGCTGTTATAATTTGTGGTGTGCAGAGGACGTAAATTCTTTTAATTAAATCTTTAACATTGTATTTGTAATGGATTTTCGGGACACGCGGCGACAGATATATAAGAGGCTGTAACCAAGGGCTAAAGCGGTAATTAGGAGTCGTGTACTAAGACCTTTGTTGACTGAGTACTAAGATTAGCGTAAAAACCGGCTGCTCAGATAATCACACGGATGGTCGACACAAACACGCCATAAACAAAGCTATAAAGACACTTCAGCGCAGTACAGACAGAAACCAAATTTAAATTTCCCAACAAAAGTCTGTATCCAGTTAAATACAAGACAGATACCGCTTAGAGACTGAAAAACTTCACGAGGGACTAAATTTGAGAAAAGACACATAGTTATATGTAACAGGTGTTCCTTCAAGAAATATTGAACTGGGATTTGATGCGAAAGAAACAATTGAAACCTATAAAGAAGAGAAAGAGGAATTATATTGTCATGAATGAGACTTGGGAGAAACCTTGATATTATTGTTGAGTCAAAGCAGTGTTTGCCTATTTCGGGGAAATTTTATTCGATTCAGAACCAGAGATTTGGAGACTATGTACTAATCGATAAACATACTGATCTCATTAAGGAAACCGTGACTCTGAGAGGTTCATCAAAGTATTTATATTATCATCTCTCATGATACTACGGATATCGACTTTCTGACATAGCTGCGAGGACGAAAAGTATAGATAACCAGAAATGTAATAGCGTAATTAGGTGCGAGGTAGTTATTAAAAGGTGGGAGTGTTGTCAGCACAGAAAAGTCGTTGGAGAGAAGCAACTACCTTTTTTAAAAAACATATCATTTGTTCTGATGAACGGTATATACAGGTCGTATGACCACACCCTGTACTTATAAATCATTAAAGTTTACAAATGATTTTTTCGACTTGCATGATTTCTGTAAATATCTTTTACATTACCAATTGGCCGAAACAAATAATCATGCTGAGGTGAGCTCCGGGCAATCCACTCCTGGACAATGAGCCACTGAACATCGCATTTTGACACGACTATCCATTTATCTACAGGTATAATTACTTCCTCATTGTTTGGTTGTCTATTGACATTCCAATTATTTTAACGATAAAACGTATTACAGCTTATATGGCCCATAAGATTGTTTACCATATTTATGTTCGCTTTGAGTTTTTAAAGTTACGACGCATTTGTAAATGAATTTTCTTTATGATAACTGATAAGAAATTAATTGGCCTGAAAAACAAATCATTAATATACTTTCAAATGATTTTCCTTTCAATATTTATAATATATAATATATATAGTAACATGTTAAATTACAGTCCCAGATAAAA
This sequence comes from Eucriotettix oculatus, assembly GCA_034510155.1. NCBI lineage: Eukaryota > Metazoa > Arthropoda > Insecta > Orthoptera > Tetrigidae > Eucriotettix > Eucriotettix oculatus. The sequence goes on along the minus strand of CM067378.1, from coordinate 27,261,186 downwards.
AAATACAATGCAAGCCAAGTTTTGAAACTTGCGACTTTCTACGTGTTGGACCAGTGGCGCGCAACAATGCACCTGAACGCATTGTTGTGGAGGAGACTGTCGATTTGCTGATGTAAGCGGAAGCGGACAGTTAGTCGTCAGTGGGTTTTGGTCGAGGAAGGCCGTGTTTCGTAAAGTAAGGATGAATGAGTGACCACGCCCTGTTTTACTATAATTTTCATGCTCTGAATATTAATTAAAACTCTAAATTGAATCTTTTGGTGATTTTATGACAAAAAAATACCTGGAGCCCTAAAAGTTACAAACTTCCAATATCAAGGAAGATATATATATATATATATATATATATAATAGCTTATGAATAAATGTTAAATTACAGTCTCACATGTTGACCAAGTTTCGTGCCACGACACAGACAGGCATTGTTGTCGGGGAGACGTATTTTCGCGTGGCTGATGGAAGCGGAAGCGTACAGGGCAGTTCAGGCCAGAATGTCCTCTCAGACGGAGGAACTGTGGTCCGCGAATCCTTGTGGCCACGTGATAATCAACGGCTATCGAATCAACCCGGGAAGTATTTAAAGTCTTCGTTAAGTTCTTAATTAATTTATGTTAACGAATTTTGAGAGTTTTTAGCGGAGAATGAATGAGTGACCACGCCCTGTAGATTACCAACGTCATGTTCTGATTAAAATTAAACTATTAAATTTATCTTTTGGTGTTTTTATGAACAAAAATGGCTGGAGCCCTAAAAGTTATTAAATTATATATCCAACATATTTTAAATCAAATTAATACTAATTATTTAAAAGTATATAGGAATGATCAGTATGCCATAATCCAATACAAGGGTCAGTTCGCCAAATTGTCACTCTCATTACGGTTTTCTGTAGGTGTAAACACAATTAAGATTGTTTTATGAAGGGTTTTATTTTAAATATTTATTTACAAGACGCATCTTCCGTGCTGGTTATTAGCGACATACATCATTTGTTACATCCCATGTGTTATAAGCCAATATAAGAATTAATGGCGTCATCCATGAACACAAGGGAGTACACTGCGTGTATGTCTACCAATTAAAGAGAAGACTTTGATCAATTCATAAGAGGTACATCAACGCCACAAAATCATAAGTCGTTATATACTGAGTCACAGTACAGTAAGCAGTATTATAAATATGAGCAAACCACAAAATAAAATAGAGGTAAATAATGCATTACTGAAATATTATATGAGCCTGTTTCATAATTCTGTACTTTAAATGTGTCCGAGACCGGAGTGAGGCATAAAATGTACTTCCAGGAAGGAAAAAAATGCCTGGCAAAGTTCAGAGACATACATCCTCAAATAAATTAGGATAATGAAACACTACGAATCACTAAGAACTAGAGATTATGTTCATTAAGGCAATGCTTTCAACAAACACAGATAATGCATCATTTATATTAAATCTACGGTTTAAGTGATAATGTAAACGTTCTTTGTTAAGATAATGAGTAATTTCTAATTACTTTTGTATTATATACTATGGCAAACAAATTAATTTATTATGGGTAATATTGTTATTTTATTTAACGTAACAATTTTGCACAACTAATACGCTGGTATCGTGTCACTCCAAACTCGGAATGTGTCATGCAAGATGACAGTCTGCTGTCGACTCGGTAGGCCCAGGCCCTCAATGGGCTGCAGAGCCAAGGAGAAAGAAAAAATATGCTGGTGTATAAAGTGACTATGTCACTGTACGGAACCCAGGTAGGAACTTCAAGCAAACACGGATTCTAGTCTCATTGACCAGCATCATGAAGAGTTCAAAATCTGGTGGAAGTAATTTGGTAGCAGGAAAGAAGAAGAAGATGGACACTGATGTAGTAGTAGCAAGTCGTTAGGAAAGATAGTTCATTATTGTACAGAGAGAAAATTTTCGCGGTCATGCACTTTGAAATTAATGTAGAAGGAAATTTATTTAATGGTGTAGAGATGGTGAGAAGTGCAGTGCTAATTAATTGTTAAGTAATTATAAAAAGCAGAAGGTGATAGTGAAAGAGCTCCCTGATTCCGGACCACGAGAATAAGTTCAAAGACCAACAATAAATGCGTCCCTCTTGAAGCGTGGTGACTGCCTAGTAGACGAGAGACTGAAACGATGCCGGAGTTACCTGAGAAGCAGCATAACCTACCAGATCCCAGAAAAGAACCGGTAAAGTATTGGCGTAAAATTGTAGCTCACATTTACAAATACTTATAATCACGACCCGCAAGCCCCTGAGTAACAGTGTAAAAGATTTTTATCAAAGTACAAAGGTTTTCCCGGTGAGTTTGTTGAAAAAAATTCTTTGGGTTTCCACCTGGGTCAAACAGCAATCGTCGCGCGACGTTTCGTCGGACGAAATCACTGCCGTCATCTTCAAACATGAAGATGACAACAGTACTTTCGTCCATCATACCGTCGCGCTACGGTCGCTCTTTAACCCAAGGACATTTTATTCTGCAAATGTTTTTGTTTTATGTTTATATAGAAAGTAGTTGGAGTCCCTCGCCATTTTTCCATTCTTGTATTTCTTCAAAAATTAGCAATATGCATTACTGAGCCTCATTTGAATGATTTTCACTACCTTAGAGAAACCATAATAAATGGCATGAACGTAGTCCTGGAGAAAGAGTTCAATATGAGGATTAATAGAGGCAAAACCCAAGGTAATGGAGTGTAATGTGGGAAACAGTGGAATAACAAAGGGTGTTAGATTGGGAAGGGATATTTTGACGGAAGTTAAGGAATGCAGCTACTTGGGAAGCGTAATAACTAGGGATGATAGAAGTATACTAGCCATAAAGAGCAGGATAGCACAGGCAAGAAAGGCTTTCGCGAAAAAGAGGTATTTACTTACGGGTAATATAAGTGTGAATATTAGGAAATCGTTGCTAAAAATGTTCGTATGGAGCGTGGTGTTATTTGGGTGCGAAACGTGGACGATAGGAGTTGGGGAATGGAAAAAAATAGAATCTTACGAAATGTGGTGCTATAGGCGAATGCTGAAAATCATATGGGTGGATAGAATCACAAACGAGGAAGTTCTAAACAGAATAGGGGAAAAGCGAAAAATATGGAGGACGTTGACTAAGAGAAGGGATGGATTAATAGGCCACGTTTTAAGACACGAGGGTCTTGTCAAATTAGCATTAGAGGGAAGTGTGTGGGGTAATAACAGACTAGGGAAGTCAAGGATGGAATACGCTAAGCAGATTAGGGAGGTTGCGCTAGTTATAAGTAAATGAAAAGCTTGCGCAAGATCGTTTAGCATGGAGGGTTGCATCAGACCAGTCTTAGGACTGAACACCACAACAACAGAAAAGACTCAGGTTTTCACTAGAGCAGAAGTAAATACGTTCTTTTTAATAAAATATAAACTTTAACGTCATCAATACTTAAATTTACCCTACCCTATTGTTCAATTTACTACTCAAATTAAGGAATTCTTTATGATTCTGAAATACTCATTTTGAGATTTGGTTCTCTATTCTTTTCATTGACATTATTTATGTAGACACAGGAAATTGCGATACGAGATTCCTGACTGAATAATTCATTATAATACGTAACTCACTAAATTACTGAGTAAGTTCTACTGAGATTAGTTTACTTAATTCGTAGCTTCCTTTATGTGCATGTTACTTTTAGATTGCGTTCCCAACGGATCATAGACGAGCCTTCTCGCACCGCTCATTGTTAATGTCACGGTTCTTGTTCTTCAACTAAGAAGCAGGTGACTGACTATCTCGTCCAATATATAATACTAATATAACACTTTTATATGATCGATAAGTCTTCCCCCAAATTTTCTCTTTTCTTTTAATAATCTCAATCGAACTGACAAATTCTGTAATACGTCTTTAGAATTTTTTTTCCAAAAACAAATGGCACACAATCGAGCCTTCTGAAATGTAAAATATTTTACAACACGTTCATAAAACTTAATACATGAATTATATATCTTATGACATTTCAGCTTGAAATTAAAGACCCAATGTACTCAATGTATTTGGTTTATACGAGTACACTGAGACAAAATTGTGGAATTCGAATCGCATTCAAGCTAACGCCACAATTTTATATATATATATATATATATATTATTTGAGTTTCTTTATACTTCTTCCAGCTATATAAGTATGGATGTATATTGCTTATAATTGAGGTAATTTTTATTGCATTACGTCTCATGCATTAGGAAATCGTGTACCAATGTTATTTAAATATCTTGCAGTCGGACACGCTGACATTGAGCACTTATTATAAGCAACCAACAGATTTCAGTGAATCTTAATATTCATATTGTTTTTAGTGATATCAAATATTATATACCATCTAAAGATAAATAGCAGACGTTACAATCCTAAATATTTGTCGCTATTCACAACAAAACTGTTGAACCTGTACTATAAAACACAACTAAATTCTGAATTTGGTGGTAAAAAACCAAAGGCAGTCGGTTTGAGAGAAATTGAAGGATGCTGAAAAATTGCAGCTTTTCAGTAAACGGTTGAACCTATTTGAATTAAATTTGTATAAAAATGAGTTAAATAGCTAGTAAGTCAGAAAAAACTATTTACTTCGTTGCTCACTAATTTTAAAATACTTTAAAACAATTCTTTGTTTCTACAATTCAAAGAATCTCATGAATACAAAATTCATATCAAAGAAGAAGAAATTTATTCGTAAAATTGAAACTCTTTGACCTTCGTGTATTTTTAATCTCTAGAAA